>OZ038378.1:47502176-48702176 GCA_964036045.1 Eutreptiella sp. 'Long Island Sound 2002'
GGGTGGCCAAGTGGGCGTGGGGGCCTTGGCGGTCGCTGGGAGGCGTGGGCGGCCCAGCCGGCGGTTGGCAGAGGCTCCAAGGGCCCCACACCGTGGGGCCCGGGGGCGTGCCGGGGGCGAGTGCGCTGTGCAGGCCAAGCTGCGGGGGGCGCTCGGGCGAGGGTGTCGGCGTGCCCGTCGGGGGCCCCCCGAGGGCCGTGGGACCCGCGGCTGGCAGGGAGCGCTGCTCGGGGGCCGAGGCCGGGGCCGGGCGCGTGGGTAGCGGCGTCCACGGGGTCGAGTGCCCGAGGCGAGTGCGGGGTGGTGCGTGTGGGCCGGCCGGAGGCCGGTGGCCTCACTGGGAGTCCCACACGGATGGGTCGATGGGTGTGCCGGGGGCGAACGCAGCGTGCAGGTCGGGCAGCAGCGGGCGTACGTGCAGGGCGTCGGCGTGCCCGACGAGGACCTCACTGAGGACCGAGGGGTTGGCGGCAAGCAGTATGCGATGCCCGGGGGGGGTGGCGGCGAGGAGCGGGAGGATGTCCGCGGCCCGCGACGTGGGGGTGAACACGACGTGGGCCGGGTGCGGCCCCGGGAGCGGTGCCGGGGGGAGCGGGACCGCAGGAAGGCGGTCTACTGTGAGGCGCCAAGTGGCGCAATGGCGGAGGAGCCAGACTAGGGCGATGCTGTGGCGCAGTGTGTGGGGCTCGGTGCTGGGCGGCGCGGGGACGTGCGGCGGGAGGGGGGGGGGCGGGGCGGTGACGTGGGAGGGGGCACGGCGGAGGAGTGACGCCAGCGACGTGTGTGTCGTGCTGAGGGTGGAGAGGAGCTCGCGGAGGAGCTCTTCCCGGCCGGCGCTGTCCAGCAGAGGGGGGGCGCCGTGTGGGGAGGAGGAGTGCCACATGCCAAGCAGGCTGAACCCCAACTGTGTCGGGGGGCCGGGTCGCGGGGCGGCTGGGAGGCGCTCGGAGAGGTACACTGCGGTGGTGGCCGTGCGTAGCTCGAAAGGGGTGACGTGGAGGGGGGAGTGGCCGGCGGTGGCTGCCAGGATGGGCGGGTGCGTGAACAGGCGCCACGCGAGGAGTAACTGCAGGGCGTAGTGGGGGGGGCAGTGGTGCTGGAGGTGGGCGGCGGAGTCCGGGTAGGGGCGGTGGCAGAAGGGGCACGTCACGCCTCCGTAGCCGGGGGGGTGGTCCTGGGAGTGAAGTAGCCGGAGGTGCATGATGCGGTGCAGGGCCAGCGCCGGGATTTCGGCGCGTTCATACGCGAGGCGGAGTAGGTGGGAGGACCACCCTGGGGGCAGGGGCCGGAGGTGCTGTGCGTGGGTGCGGGCGGTGGTGGCCGCATACGCTGCCTCTGCGGCGCGTGCGGGGTTAAGGAAGATCGCGCCCTCTTGGAGCGCCACGATGCGGCCGTGGAAGAGTGCGGACCACGGGAGGGTCCACGGGGAGGGGGCGCGGAGCCCGCGGCGGGCTAGGCTGTGGGCTTCGGCGTTGAGGGTGGCGAGGAGGCTCGCGGAGCCGGAGTCGTGTTGTGCGGGGAGCCAGGCCTCGTGCATGCGGAAGGAGGCGGAGAGGAGGGCAGCCCGGTACGGGATGGAGAGGGCGGAGGAGGGGGGCGGGCCGCGGGTGAGGTCGCAGAGCTGGGAGGCGGTGGAGTCCGAGGCGAAGAGGGCTGAGCCGGACCAGCCGCGGAGGGTGAACATGGCGGCTATCTTGGCGATCCACTCCGCGTCGGTGGAGCGGCCGGCAAGGGCGTGGAGGCCGAGCCAGCCGCGGTAGAGAGTGCCGTGGAGGGGGTGCCAGAGGAGGAAGCCGGCGCCGAGGCGGGTGCCCTCTTGGCTGCCGTCGCATGCGACGACGACATAGGGGAGGGAGCGGAGGGGGGCCAGCGAGCCGGTGTGGTGCTGCGGGGCGGGGCGTACTCGGGGGGAGGGGAGGAGGTAGACGGTGATGTCGAGGGGAGCGAGCGCCTGCGCCAGGGCGGGGCCTTCGGTGAGCCAGGGGGTGGGGCGGCGTGGGGAGACGAGGGACGCCGTGGCGGCTACCGCGAGGGTGTTGGGGCCCCAAGAGGCGCGGAGGTAAGTGCGGAGGAGGTTGAGGGGGGCCCTGTACGCCAGGAGGGGGGCGCCGGGACCGCCCTGCTGGAGGGGGAGGTGGAGGAAGGCCAAGTGAGCCCAGGGGGACGGGGACCGCCCCGGGCAGTAGCATGCCCTGGAAGCCGACCACACAGCGGGCGGCGATGTCACGAGTGCACACACGCGGGGCCTTGTGGGGGGAGGTGCAGAAGAAGTGAGGCCAGTGGTCGGTCGGCGATGTGGGGAGGTCGACGAAGGCGGTGTGAGGCGTGGGGCGTCCACAGTCGGGGCATGCGGAGGAGGTGACGAGCGGGGCGTCGGGGAGGGCGGGGTGCAGTGCCCACGCTGAGGTCGGGCCTGACGAGCGAGTGTACGCTGGGGTCGGGGGGAGGGGGGTCGTAGGCAAGTGGGCGGTGCCCCAGAAGGCGGTCCACTTGGCGTCCACGTGCAGGGGAGGGGTGATCCAGAAGGAGGGGTCACCGCGCTGGCGGGGGAAGGAGGCGAGCCAACCGCACACCGTGGGGAGGGCGGAGGCGAGGAGCGAGGGGGGTAGCGACGTGGAGACCTGGGCAGCGTGCAGGAGGTCTCGGAGGGGGCCCGGGGGGAGGCCGGCGGCCGGGGGGAGGCCAAGGGGGAGAAGGTCAGCAGAGTGTGCGCACACGGGGCAGCGCGTGAGGGCAGGGCGCCGCAGCGTGCCGCAGTGAAGGCATATACGGGGGGCGGAGGCCGGTGGTGGAGTGGGTGCGCGGGGGGGGGGGCCACGGGCGTGGGACTGGGGACGGGGCTCTGGGGCGGAGAGAAGGTCAGCCCCGGCGCGGTGGGCGTCGAGTGGGCGGGGGAAGTGGGAGGCGAGGAAAGTCGCCCAGGCTAGGGTCGGGAGGTCGGGAGCGCTGGAGGCGGGGAGCGTGTCCGGTAGGGCGAGTCAGTTGTGTCGGCGGGCATTGGGGAACATGGCGCCGCGGACTGCCCTGCCTGACGAGGGGGCCGAGGGTGTTGTGCGGCCATGGTGCCGCGGGGAGCGCCGGGGGGAGGAACGGGGGGGTGACTGCAGGCGGCTGCGTTTGGCGGGGCGGGGCTGAGGGTCGCCCGGGACGGGCGGGCGGAGGGAGGGTGGGGTGTTGAGAGTGGCAGTGGGGGCGTGCCAAGGTTGCCCATCGTCCCGTCTGCCCTGGACCGTAAGGGACCAGCCCTCGTTGTGTTGGATGACGCGCGTGGGCAGCAAGGCGAAGAGGGGGGTGTGCAGGGCGGGGGCGATGTGGGCGAACGCGTGCCCGCGGCGGGCGTCGGCGTCAGTGACGTACACGACGGTCTGCACGTTGTGGGTGAGGGTGACTGCCATGGAGGGGTGCGGGCCTAGGCGGAGGCCTGAGACGCGGATGACGCCGGTGGTGGTCGGCGAGGAGCCGACGGGGGCGAAGGTTGGGACCGTGGAGGTGGGGGTGGCGCCGGTGGCGGTGGGCGCGGGGGCGCCCGGGAGGGGGGGCTGGCCGAGGAGGGGAGGGGCGAAGAGTGGCGCGGGCGGGGCGGCGGCGCCAGGGGCTAGCAGGGAGTGCGCTGGCGGTGCGGAGGAGCCAAGGCGGAACCAGTCCAGGTCCGCCGTGGAGCGGGGGGGGAGGGCAGTTTTGGTGTAGGAGATGAGCTCCTGGAACTGGGCCGGGGTGGAGAGACGGCCACACAGCCGTGCGATGGCTGCGCGGAGGGTGTCGGCGGAGGAGACGTGTTGGAGGTCCTGGTAGGCCTCTATGGGGAATGAGGGGGCGCTGGCGATGGTGAAGGCCGCCGTCAGCCAGGGAGTGTCGGCATGGGCCTGAGCGGCCGTGATGAGGGGCTGGATGGCCTGGAGGGCAGGCAGGGAGGCCGCGGAGGAGGCGGCGGCCCCGTACCGTTGGGAGACCAGGGTGAGGAGCTTGTTGAGGTGGAGGCGGAGGGTGGGCTTGTGGAGGTCGGGGCAGGAGTGCCAGGCACCCTTGGCGGCGAGCACCAGGCTGGCGGTGGACGTGGAGACCGAGAGGTGCTGCACGGTCCTGGGGGGCAGGTGGCAGCTCTTGCCCATAGCCACAATGCACATGGCCGTGTGGTGGGCGTCGGCCTCGGGGACGGAGGAGAGGCCGTCGAGCAGGGTCAGCGTGTCCTGGGAGCTCGGGGTGGGGCCAGCCTGGAAGAGTGTCTCCCAGTCTGACGGGGGTGGTGCGGCCGGCTGCGGGGGCTGGGGACGGGGCGGAAGCAGGGACAAGGGTTGAGAAGCGTCGGGGGGCGCAGGGGCGGCGGCGGGGGCGGGGGCTCAGGGTCCCGCAGGGGGGTCTTCCGCTTGTGGGTTAGCGCGGCGGGCGGCTGCGGTGATGGCGGTGGAGATGTTGGGGGTGCGAATGGAACCATCATCCTTCCGATGGTTCAATTCGGTGTACCACCGTTGGGCGGACAGGGGGCAAGGAGCGGGGATACGGACGTGGGGGCTGGCGGGGTCGAAGACGCAGCTGAGGGGGGGACAGGCCAGCCGGGAGCCGGTCTGCTGGGCCGCCCAGGTTGCTAGCCAGTGGAGCAGGGCGACCCGGGCGACCTTGGGCTTGATGGCCTCCTCGAAGGCCAGGAGGTCCAGGAGGCGGCGGAAGGGGATGGAGGGGGGGAGGTCGGGGGTGAAGGGGGAGATGTGGGCGAGGGCGGCCGAGGCGAGGGTGGCCTGGTCGAGGGTGGAGGCACGAGCGCCCCAGTCGATGAGGGCGCTCATGCAGGAGGCGTAGGGGAGCCACGAGGCATCGTGGTGGGTGGTGAGGAGGGAGATCTCGTTCTCGGTGAGCTGCTCGGTGAAGGCGAACCACCAGAGGAGGGGGCTGGCCTCGATGGGGGAGCCGGCAAGGGGGATGGAGAGGACGTTCACATTTGCCGGCATGTGGCGCGCAGAGGCCAGCAGGCGTGGGGGTTGCTGGGAGTCCAGGGCGATGGACAGGAGGGGCCAGGCGTCGGCCGCCGTCAACTGTTCGCGCTGGAGGTCGGGGGACAGAGCTGAGAATGGGTGAGCCATGGTGCCTGTGGGGAGCGGAGCAAGGGAGGATCCGACACACGGCGTGCCGGGGGGTGGGAGGTCCGTTGCCGGCTGTGGGCGCCGGTCATGGCGTGGGGTGGGGGTGGGAGGGGTCGGTCGGGGTGGGCGGGCGGGAGGAAGGGAGAAGCCGAGGCAAGCGCTCAGGGCCCGGAGGCTCCGGCATGCAGAGCGAACAGTGCTACCGGCAGTGGCGCAAATGTAGAAAGGGGGGGGGGGGGGGGCGGGTCAGGTCCGGGTGACTGTCGTCGCTGGGCGTGGGTGGGGGGGGGTTGGGCGGGGTGGGCGGCCCGGAGTTGGGTTCTGGGGGTCGGTGGCGTGTGGTGGTGGTGGGTGCGTCATGCTACCTGTGTCCTACTACGAGGAAGTGATGAGGGTGAAGACTGCATGGGGACTGAGGCCGGAGAGCCTGGGGCGGGGGAATGGGGCGCTGGCGGCGGGTTATCCCCGGCTGGGATGGCCGGGGTGCCCTGGGGCCCCGTGGGGGCGGAGGCTCCCCACGTCGGCTGGGTGCGAAACCTCGGCCTGTTCTTCCGTCCCCAAAGGTCTTAGGATTCGACCCCAGGAACTTACCCGCCGCGGGGACTGTGGGCCGGGACGGCCAAGGGGGATGATTATGAAGAGGAAGTGGGGGGCCAGGATGAGCCCGGCGGTTGGCACCTGCCTTCGGCCTGGGGGAGGCCGATGCCCGGGGCTATTACCTCTCCCTTGTGCCCGGTGGCGGTGTGGTACCCCCCAACCGGCGACTGTGCCCGGTGCCGTGGGCACAGACCCCAGTTGGGGGCGGGTATGAAGCGCCCGGTCGCCTCGCCCCCCCTGCACAACAGCCCGCCAGGCGCTGCTAGGCCTCTAGCGCCAGCCGTTGTGGGGGGGGGCGCTCGGGGCAGTGCGGGGCCCCTCCGCTCTCCTGGCGGCCCGCACTGTCCGTATAACGCAACAAGGGGCGGCGCGGGCTCGAACCGCACGCGCGGGCCGCGCCGCCCCAGTCGGGGTGGGGGACATGGGGGGGACCGGGGGGGGACAGGGGGTCACGGCCAGTGGTTGTAGGGTGGCGGGGGCTCGAACCGCGCACCGGCGGGCCCCACCACCCTCCAGTCGGGCGTCGCTGCGCCAGGGGTTCTGGGGGCCCCACCCAGGGGCCGTCGCCCCCCCCCTTTCGGTGAACGTGAGGAGGGAGAGGCAAAGGCCACTCGCGGCCATGACACATGGTGCATAGGGAGGGGGGTATGACTCACGCCACGCCATGATGCATGCAGCAGGGGGAAGGAGGGGCAAGGCCTGGACCCCCACCGAGTTTGGGGGGTCCCCTTCTCAGCCAGGTGTCCGCCCGTCGGCGGCTGCGGAAGCCCACCTCGGTGGCGACGGCTACCTGTGAAGAAGGAGGGGGGGGTGCGGAGGGGAGGAGGGGCTTGGTGTGCATGCGGGGAGGGGGGGAGGGGCTGTGGGCCGGTTGGCAGGCGCGCGCGCGAGGGGGTGGGGTAGCGGTGTGCCCAGCCGCGAGTGTCACCGTTCGGCTGACCGGGGAGGAGGGGCGGCCGGGGCTGGCCAAAGTCGGCCGGGGAGCCCGGGGCGCCCGCGGCGCTGGGGGCCACGGTCAGCGGAGGGGCCCGCACCCCGCTCGGCGGGGACGAATCCCGCCGAGCATCATCCACGGGGGCGAATCCTGGTGGAGGCGGGGGGAAGCGCCACGCCGTCCCCTCGCGGCCGAACCGGACCGGGACGGGCCCCGCCGGATGGACACCGGGGGGGCGGGCGGGGCTGGGCACCGGGGCTCCGGGGCCCGGGTCCCTGGTGGTTGTGGACCGGCGCGGGGGAGACCGGGCGGGCCCATGGGCTGCGGCTGGTGAGGGGGGGGGCGTGGAAGGGCCGGGCGAGCTCGAGGGCGAACCCCGAGAGGCCCTCGGGGGCTGGGCGAGGGCTCCCGAGGGCGGCCGTTCCTTGAAGGGGGGGGGGGGGGGTTGCTCCCTGCCCGGGGGACGACGGGGGCCCCTCTTGAGCGAGGGGGGGGGAAGGGCGTGTATCGCCCGGTGTAGGGCCATGTCGATTCATGGCCGCGCGGCATGGGACTATATCCCCAACCCTCCGCGCCGGAGTCCCTTTTTTTGGGGGGGCTGGGGGGGGGGGCGGGGGGGGCTGGCGGTCGTTGTGTGCACCCTCCCATGCAGGGGGGGGTCGCCGGTGGGAGCTCCGTCCGGCTTGGCCGAAAATACCCGGTGGCGTCCCTGGGCCCGTGGGCCCCTTCGAGGAAGAACCTCGGATTCGCCGGGGGGGACTCCGCTATATGTATATATATATATATATATATATATATATATATGTATGTATGTATATATATAGATATATATGTATGGATGTATGTATGTATATATATATGTGTGTGTAAATATGTATATATATATATATATATATATATATATATATATGTATGTATATCCTCTAATCTACACCCCTCTCCCATACTCTACGTGGCTCCACTCTAAGGTACGTGCGAAGGGTACAACTTGGTGCATACACGTAGCGGAAGGAACTAAACTCGCTCCAAACGGGCTCAAAATGGGCTCAAAACACTTGTTTGTGCACCCCGAATGTTCCAAGGACCTTTTGGAAAAATGTGTTTTTGACCCATTTTTGGTCCCAAAACGGCCCCTTTTCAAGGAATATTGGAATTTCCATGGGCCAAAACCCGTCCCAATGGGCTCCAAATAGGGTAAAAACATTTGTCTAAGCATCCCAAATGGTCTACGATCACTTTTGGAAAAACTCATTTTTGACCCATTTTGGACCCATTTGTGGTCCCAAACGGCCCATTTCCAAGGCATTTTGGGATTCTCCATGGGCCAAAGCGGGCGATCTCGGGCTCAAAGCAGGCTAAAAACACTTGTTTCAGCCTCCCAACTGGCCCACGATCACTTTTGGAAATACACGTTTTTGACCCATTTTGGACCCATTTTTGGTCTTGAACCAGCCCCTTTTCAAGGCATTTTGGCATTTTCCATGGCCCAAAACGCGTCACCACGGGCTCAAAATGGGCTAAAAACACTTGTTTGAGCATACCAAATGGTCCACAATCACTTTTGGAAAAACACGTTTTTGACCCATTTTGGACCCATTTTTGGTCTTGAACCAGCCCCTTTTCAAGGCATTTTGGCATTTTCCATGGCCCAAAACGCGTCACCACGGGCTCAAAATGGGCTAAAAACACTTGTTTGAGCATCCCGAATGGTCCACAATCACTTTTGGAAAAACACGTTTTTGACCCATTTTTGACTCATTTTTGGTCTTGAAACGGCCCATTTTCAAGGCATTTTGGGATTTTCCATGGCCCATAACGCGCCACCACGGGCTCAAAACGGCCTAAAAACACTTGTTTGAGCATCCCAAGTGGTCTAGGAACAACTTTGGAAAAAATGATTTTTTTCGCCCCGGGGACCCTAGTGGACCCACCGTTGGCCCCAACTGTGCGCAGGCTGTGCTACCCTCCGGCTCCACCAAGTGACCGCAGGTACGGGGTTCTACGTGTCTCGTTGGGCGAATCTGAGGCTTGGAAACCACAAAAAGTGGGGGGTTGCGGGTGGACTAGGTGCCCTCGGAATCGGATTTTGAGCCACGTAGCCCAAGATACGGCCTGTTCTTGGTTTCGGGCTGTTGGTGCACATGGCGCAGATTTTGGGGCTTTTTGGTGCCTTTTTGGGCCGTTTCTCGGACATATCGTGGAGTTGAAGGGCACTAGAGGGCTCTTTGACATGGTGAAGTCAAGCCGCACGTGTACTGTAGCCACCGTTTCGCTTCGTTTGGCCGTTTTGACTAGGTTTGGGGGCCGTTTTGGGCCAAAAAAGGCTGTTTTTGGGGCACAAAATGCGCAGTTTTGGGAGGGCACCTCCCGACCTGGCGCCCCCGCCCCGGGCCGCCACCGGTGAGTTTTTGGCTCAAAACTTGGATTTGGCAAGGCCACCACCTAGGCTCTAGGATGGCTAGAGTAGAGTAGAGCCCGGAGCGATGAGGCGGAGCAATGGCCAAAACGGAGAGGAGAAGTGCTCGTTGCTTGTTGTTGCTTGCTTGTTGCTTGCTTGTTAGCTAGATTTAAGGGGAGAGGGGTGTAGTAATATATATATATATTTTTTTTCGATCTCTTACAGGAACTTTTGATGGATCCCCCCCGGCGACCAGGCGCCGCGGGGGGTACAGTGAAACCCTGGCCGGGGGGCAGCCGGGGCCTGCTAGGGCCGCGCCCCCCGCGGCATTTGGAACGGCCACCCGCGGCAGCGGCTCCTGCGGGGGCTGTGGCAGCGGCGGGCAGCCGTAGCGTGATGCTTCTTTGGCAGCACGTGCAGTCCGGCGCCCAGAGTATAACTGGTGGGCAAGGTGCAGGTGCGTGCCGTGCGAAATGCTTGCAAATTGCGTGCGTAGTGCCCTGCATAGAGACAAGCGTGAAACAGAGCAGGGGAGGGCGAGAGTAGGGCAGCCAAGGAGCAAGAGAGGGGGACGGGTTGCCTCGCGAATTGCTCTGCGCAGTGCTGCAAAGTGCGTGCATGGACAGGGGGGGCAGGAGACGGACGGAGGGGTGGGGTCAGGGCGCCAGGAGGCAGGGCCCCGCGCAGCCGAGCACAGGGGCAGAAAGGTGAAGTGTGGAGCAGGGCAGAGTATGCCTCGTAAAGTATTGTGCGTAGTGTCCTCGCGTAGTGTTGTGCATCTTGCACGTCAGTATCTCCTCCACCCCGGTGAAGCCTTCGACCCTTTGGTTTTGGCTGACGATCCTGACACTTTCGCTGAGCTGGAGGTGAAGGAGATCAAGAACGGCTGCTTGGTTATGTTCTCTGTGTTCGGCTACTACGTGCAGGCCATCGCGACAGGAGAGGGTCCTGTTGAGAGCTGGGCCCCCCACATCGCCCTCCCATTTGCCGTGAAAGGTATGACCAGCGCCAATGTTACCCTGCCTGCCTGCTCGCTTTTTCTCCTGTGGCCATGTTCGCCACCGCTGCCTGGTATGGCCCTGAGCGCAGCAAGTGGTTGGGCCCATTTTCTGATGCCTCCTCTCCTGGCTGCCTCACTGGTGAGTACCCTGGTGACTACGGTTGGGACGCTGCCGGATTGGCTGCTGACCCTACCACCTTCGCCGCCGTGTACCATGAGGCCGAATTGACCCACGCTCGTTGGGCTATGTTGGGCACTTTGGGCTGCTTGACCCCTGAGTTGTTGGCCAAGTACGCTGGTGTGCAAATCGATCAGCCTGTGTTGTTCAAGGGTGGTGCTCATATCTTCCCTGAGAGCGGTCTGGACTACCTTGGCAGCTCCAGCCTGGTGCACGCCCACTCCATCCTTGCTGGCGGGCCTATTGCGTGCAGGGTGGTCCGCTACACGAGTATCTGCATCTGCTCCACCCTGGTGAGGCCTTCGACCCTGTGGTTTTGGCTGACGACCCTGACGCTTTCGCTGAGCTGAAGGTGAAGGAGATCAAGGCCGGCTGTTTGGCTGTGTTCTTTGCGTTCGGCTACTACGTGCAGGCCATCGCGACTGGAGAAGGTCCTGTTGAGAGCTGGGCCCCCCACATCGCCGACCCATTCGCCGTGAAAGATATGGCCGGCGCCAATGTTGCCCTGCTCGCTCCTTTCCCGGTGGCAACGTTCGCCACCGCAGCCTGGTATGGCCCTGAGCGCAACAAGTGGTAGGGCCCATTCTCTGATGCCTCCTCCCCTGACTACCACACTGGTGAGTACCCTGGAGACTACGGTTGAGACGCCGCCGGTTTGGCTGCTGACCCTACCACCTTCGCCGCCGCGTACCATGAGGCCGAGTTGACCCACGCTCGATGGGCTATGTTGGGCACTTTGGGCTACTTGACCCATGAGTTGTTGGCCAAGTACGCTGGTGTGCAAATCGATCAGCCTGTGTGGTTCAAGGCTGGTGCTCATATCTTCCCTGAGGGCGGTCTGGGCTACCTTGGCAGCTCCAACCTGGTGCACGCCCAGTCCGTCCTTGCTATCGCGGCCCGCCAGTTTGTCCTGAAGGGTGCCATTGAGGCCTACCGTGTGAAGGGTAGTCCTCTGCGCGTGCATCTGTATCTGCTGCACCCTGGTGAAGCCTTCGACCCTCTGGTTTTGGGTGACGACCCTGACACTTTCGCTGAGCTGAAGTTGAAGGAGATCAAGAACGGCTGTTTGGCTATATTCTCTGTGTTTGGCTACTACGTGCAGGCCATCGCGACTGGTGAGGGTCCCGTTGAGAGCTGGGCCTCCCACATCGCCGACCCATTCGCCGTGAAAGGTATGACTAGCGCCAATGTTGCCCTGTTCGCTCCTACCCCTATGGCCATGTACGCCACCGCTGCCTGGAATGGCCCAGAGCGCCACAAGTGGTAGGGCCAATCTCTGATGCCTCCACCCCTGACTACCTCACTGGTGAGTACCCTGGTGACTACGGTTGGGACTTCGCCGCATACCGTGAGGCCGAGTTGATCCACGCATGTTGGGCTATGTTTGGCACTTTGGGCTGCTTGACCCCTGAGTTGTTGGCCAAGTACGCAGGTGTGCAATTCGATGCGTCTGCGTGGTTCCAGGCCTTCTGGGTGTTTAACAGTGTATAACAGGTGGCCAAGGTGCGTGTCGTGCGACGTGCTTCGCAACCTGTCATGCGTCGTGCTTCGCATAGTGCGCGAGAACCACCGGAGGGGGCAGAAGCAGGGCAACCAGAAGGCGGGAGAAGGTGAGGGCATTAGCAACATAGGTGCCCAAACAACGGGCGCGGAGAGGGAGAGGCAGGGGCGAGGGGACGGGTTAAGCAACGCACATTGCATGCACAGTGCGTGCGAGAACAGAGGGGGCAGGAGAAGGACGGTGGGGCGGGGACAGAGCGCCAATAGGTGGGACACCGCACGGCCAGGTGCAGGGGTGAAGGGCGTGTCGTGCGACGTGCTTCGCAACTTGTCATGCATAGTGCTTCGCGTAATGCACGAGAACCACCGGAGGGGGCAGAAGCAGGGCAACCAGAGGGCAGGAGAAGGGGAGGGCAACAGCAACACAGGTGCCCAAACAACAGGGCGCGGAGAGGGAGAGGGAGGGGCGGGAGGACGGGTTTGCATCGCACATTGCACGCACAGTGCGTGCGCAGACAGAGGGGGCAGGAGAAGGACGGAGGGGCGGGGACAGAGTGCCAGGAGGTAGGACGCCGCACGGCCAGGTGCAGGGGTGACGAGTGCGGCAGGGCAGGGAGTGCCTCGTATAGTGTCACGCGTAGTGCCTGTAGTAATAAACTGGCCTGAGGTGCTGCTCGGCCGCTGGGCATACTCTGGTGCCTGACCCCTGAGCTGCTGCTATCGACAATGGTGCCAGTACAGGTGTGTAGTTCAAGGCTGGTGCCATGATCTTCGAGTCTTATGGCTTGAACTACATGGGTGCCCCCGCGTTGGTGCGCGCCCAGTCCATCCTTGCCGTGTTGGCCTGCCAGCTTGTCCTGATGGGTGCCATCGAGGCTTACCGTGTGATCGGTGGTCCATTCGGTGGACGTGACCTTGATCTGGTGTACCCTAGTGGCAAGTGATTTAACCCCCTGGGTTTGGCCGACGACCCTGATGTGGCTGCCGAGCTGAAGGTGAAGGAGATCAGGAGCGGCCGTTTGGCGATGCTCTCCAAGTTCGGCTACTATGAGCAGGCTGCCGTCACCTGCCAGGGCCCTGTTGAGAACAGGGCCTTCCACATTGCTGATTTGTTTGCGGTGAACAAGTTGACCCTTGAGATTGCCATGCAGTCCACGCCATCAGATGCCATGTTAGCAGCTGCTAGCTGCTGGGAAGAAGCAGGAGGCCACCCCCAAGGTGGATTTGTCTGGCTGGTATGGTCTTGACCGCAAGAAGTATATATATATATATATATATATATATATATATATATATATATATATATATATATATATATATATATATATATATATATATATGTATATATATGGGCGTTTTCACGGCAGGGGGGTCAAAACCCCCTAAAAGCGTCCACTAATTTTTCGCGCATGGTTTTTGTGGGAGTTTTGGGGTGTTGAGGGTATCCCTCCCTATTTTGAGGTTGCCCAATTCCCTTTCCGAAAATTTCAGCTCATGGTTTGGCGATATGTTTGAGAAAATCTGGATTTTAATGAAATTCTATTGCCTCGGCAAGTCCACCTCGCAGAGAATCTACCCCAAGCCACACACAGCCTAAATAGGGTAAAAACTACATAAATACGGCCTAAAAATGCTTTACATACTTGGATGGTCATTTGAAGTGGTGACAATATCAAAAAAACAAGATTCAAAAACTTCGATTTTTGAGCTGCCAAGGTTGAAAAACTGCATAAGCAGGTTGTGTACCAATCCCTTGGGAGACCCCCCCCCCCCCCCCGGACCTAATACCCAAATAGGGATGAAAATCATGTGAATACGGCCTAAAACATGCTTTACATTACCTTGGATGGTCATTTTAGGTGATCACAATATCATAAAACCAAGTTTTGAAAACTCGATTTTTGAGCTGCCCAGGGTGAAAAAACTGCATAAGCAGGTTGTGTACCAATCCCTTGGGAGACCCCCCCCCCCCCCCCCGGACCGAATACCCAAATAGGATGAAAACACGCAAACACAGCCTAAAACATGCTTTACATAGCTTGGATGGTCATTTTAGGTGGTCACAATATCAAAAAAACAAGTTTCGAAAACTTCGATTTTTGAGCTGTCCGGGTTGAAAAACTGCATAAGCAGGTTGTGTACCGGCCCATTCACTAGGCCATTATTGGTGGAAACAGTCATTTCGCGTCTTTGGCACGGGTTGTGGACGGCCCCAGGCAAGGCCTAGAGACTGCAAAAAACGTCCTTCCGTATCCTAGTAGGCATATACTGTCACAACATCCCCACTCACACCCCTCAAAGTGGGTACCACGGGGTCACCGAGGTCGCCAAAACCGCCTACATAGCCAAAATGGCTGAAAACTGCATAAACTGCATTAGCGCTCGTCCCACTCCGCCCCATACAAACCCAATAGAGTCCGGACCCGGAAACACTTTTTCGGCTCAAAATTGAAAAAAACCAAAAGGGGGGGTCATTTTTTGATCCCCCCCACCCCTTCACCCCCCCCCCCCCCCACCTCCCTCAAAACCTCAAAGAAGTGGGTTTCAAGTGGGGGGGGGTCTGGGGGGGTCCGGACCAAAAACTCATTGGGGATGCGTTTATTGGACAAAATAATGATTTCACAAGGGGTTAAACTAACAACTCAACCCCTTGGGGTAGGGTACGCGAATAAGGCCCAAAAGGCCAAAATGGGGGGGTATGTGGCGTTTTCCAAATATATACGCCTACCTGGCTTTGATCTAACAACCTCTGCGAGGTTGTTCTATTGCCTTCGGCAAGTCCACCTCGCAGACAATCTACCCCAAGCAACACACACCCTAAATGGGGTAAAAACTATGTAAATAGAAGCTAAAATATGCTTTACATAGCTTGGATGGTCATTTTAGGTGATCACAAATAGCAGAAAAATAATTTTCGGCAACTTCGATTTTTGAGCTGCCCAGGGTGAAAAACTGCATCAGCAGGTTGTGTACCAATCCCGTTTGACCCCCCCCCCCCCCCGCCCAATACCCCAATAGGGAAAAAAACAGGAAAATAGGGCCTAAAACATGGTTTACATACCTTGGATGGTCATTTTAGGTGGTCACACTATCAAAAAAAAAAGATTTGAAAACTTCGATTTTTGAGCTGCCTAGGGTGAACACCTGCATAAGCAGGTTGTGTACCAATCCCTTGGGAGACCCCCCCCCTCCCCTGGACCTAATACCCAAATAGGGTGAAGAACACGTAAATACGGCCTAGAACATGCTTTACATACCTTGGATGGTCATTTTAGGTGATCACAATATCAGAAAAAGAAGTTTAAAAAATTCTATTGCCTTCGGCAAGTCCACCTCGCAAAGAATCTACCCCAAGCCACACACACCCTAAATAGGGTAAAAACTACATAAATAGGGCCTAAAAAATGCTTTACATACCTTGGATGGTCATTTTAAGTGGTGACAATATCAAAAAAAGAAGTTTCGAAAACTTCGATTTTTGAGCTGCCCAGGGTGAAAAACTGCACTAGCACGTTGTGTACCAATCCCTTGGGACCCCCCCCCCCCCCGGACCTAATACCCAAATAGGGTGAAAAACATGTAAATACGGCCTAAAACATGCTTTACATACCTTGGCTGATCATTTTAAGTGGTGACAATATCACAAAAACAAGTTTCGAAAACTTCGATTTTAAGCTGCCCAGGTTGAAAAACTGCATGAGCAGGTTGTGTACCAATCCTTTTGGAGACCCCCCCCCCCCCCCGGACCTAATACCCAAATAGGATGAAAAACACGCAAATACAGCCTAAAACACGCTTTACATACCTTGGATGGTCATTTTAGGTGGTCACAATATCAAAAAAACAGTTTTGAAAACTTCGATTTTGAGCTGCCCGGGGTGAAAAACTGCATAAGCAGGTTGTGTACCAATCCCTTGGGAGCCCCCCCCCCCCCCCCCGGACCTAATACCCAAATAGGGTGAAAAACACGTAAATACGGCCTAAAACATGCTTTACATACCTTGGATGGTCATTTTGGGTGGTCACAACATCAAAAAAACAAGTTTCGAAAACTTCGATTTTTGAGCTTTACATGGGTAAAAACTGCATCAGCAGGTTGTGTACCATTCCTTTGGAGACCCCCCCCCCACCCAATACCCAAATAGGGCGGAAAACACGCAAATACAGCCTAAAACATGCTTTACATAGCTTGGATGGTCATTTTAGATGATCAGAATAACAAAAAAAAAGTTTCGAAAACTTCGATTTTTGAGCTGTCCAAGGTGAAAATCTGCATGAGCAGGTTGTGTACCAATCCCTTGGGAGCCCCCCCCCCCCCACCCCTCCCCCCCGGACCTAATACCCAAATATGGTGAAAACCACGTAAATACGGCCTAAAACATGCTTTACATAGCTTGGATGGTCATTTTAGGTGGTCACAATATCAAAAAAATAAGTTTCGAAAACTTCGATTTTTGAGCTGTCCGGGTTGAAAAACTGCATAAGCAGTTGTGTACCGGCCCATTCACTAGGCCATTATTGGTGGAAACAGTCATTTCGCGTCTTTGGCACGGGTTGTGGACGGCCCCAGGCAAGGCTAGAGACTGCAAAAAACGTCCTTCCGTATCCTAGTAGGCATATACTGTCACAACATCCCCACTTGCACCCCTCAGGGTAGGTACCACGGGGTCACCGAGGTCGACGAACATAGCAAAAATGGCTGCAAAGTGCATAAACTGCATAAGCGCTCGTCCCACTCCGCCCCATACAAACCCCATAGAGTCGGGACCCGGAAAAACTTTTTCGGCTCAAAATCGAAAAAAACCAAAAGATTCATGATTTTCGACCCAAAAAAAGGGGGGGTCATTTTTTGACCCCCCCCCCCACCCCCCCCCCCCCCTCCCTCAAAACCTGAAAAAAGTGGGTTTCAAGTGGGGGGGGTCTGGGGGGGTCCGGACCAAAAACTCATTGGGGGATGCGATTATTGGACAAAATAATGATTTTACAAGGGGTTAAACTAACAATTCAACCCCTTGGGGTAGGGTACGCGAATAGCCCCAAAATGGCCAAAATGGGGGGGTATGTGGCGTTTTCCCCTATATACGCCTGCCTGGCTTTGATCTAACAACCTCTGCGAGGTGATTTCCATTTTTGAGCTGCCTAGGGTGAACGACTGCATTAGCACGTTGTGTACCAATCCTTTGGGAGACCCCCCCCCTCCCCCTGGACCTAATACCCAAATAGGGTGAAAAACACGTAAATACGGCCTAAAACATGCTTTATATACCTTCGATGGTCATTTTAGGTGATCACGGTATCAGAAAAATAAGTTTCGAAAACTTCGATTTTTGAGCTGGGTAGGGTGAAAACTGCATAAGCAGGTTGTGTACCGGCCCATTCGCTAGGCCATTATTGGTGGAACCAGTCATTTCGCGTCTTTGGCACGGGTTGTGACCGGCCCTCGGCAAGCCTAGAGACTCCAAAAAACGTCCTTCCGTATCCTAGTAGGCATACCTGTCACAACATCCCCACACACACCCCTCAAAGTGCGTACCACGGGGTCACTGAGGTCGCCAAAAACGCCTACATAGCAAAAATGGCTGAAAACTGCATAAACTGCAAAAGCGCTCGTCCCACTCCGCCCCATACAAAACCCCATAGAGTCGGGACCCGGAAACATTTTTTTGGCTCAAAATCGAAAAAACCAAAAGATTCATGATTTTTGACCCAAAAAAAGGGGGGGTCATTTTTTTTGACCCCCCCCCACCCCCCCCCCCTGCCCCTCCCTCAAAACCTCAAAAAAGTGGGTTTCAAGTGGGGGGGGTCTGGGGGGGTCCGGACCAAAAACTCATTGCGGGATGTGCTTATTGGACAAAATAATGATTTTACAAGGGGTTAAACTAACAATTCAACCCCTTGGGGTAGGGTACGCGAATAGGCCCAAAAAGGCCAAAATGGGGGGGTATGTGGCGTTTTCCCCTATGTACGCCTGCCTGGCTTTGATCTTACAACCTTAGCGAGGTGATTTTGGCCATTTTCGCCTGTTGGTGCCAGACTAGTCGCAGGGGACAAAATTGCAATATGCGCGTCACGGGCACCGCTTTTTCATGGTTTTGGGGGGGTTAAACACCCCCGCCCCCTATTTTGGGGGTGGGGAATCCATTTTTGAAGGTTTCGGGGTGCGGTCTAATGGTATGTTGCGGCCATTCGGGCTGTTTATTTTCTTTGTTGCACGTTCTTGGTGCCTGGAGATTGACAAATCCAAACACGACACAACCCGCGACCATCCCGGCCCCATTTCTCAAAATATCGTCCCCTACCCTACCCCAACCCATACATCTCTGGAAAAGCCCTTTCCAAGACTGTTCCGAAGAGGTACAATACATCCCCCCTCCGGAACACCATGCTCCGTAAATTCAACGGACAATGTACGGCACGCCAAAATAGGGCGGCAGAACCCTTCGTAGACCTGCTGAAAACCCCCAAACCTTTGACATTCCCGGCCGAATTTCTCAAAAATATGGTCCCCTAGCCCCCTCAACCCACACATCTCCAAAAAGCCCTTTTCGATGGCTTTCCGAAAAGGTACAACATACCCCTACCTACGGAACACCATATTCCGAGAAAACAGGCGACATGGCAAAAACCCCAGTTAGTGGACGCTTTTGCCCCCCCCCCCCCCGTGAAAACGCCGATATACATATAATATATATGTATGTACATATATGTATATATGGCATAACGTGTCTACGGCCACCCCCCCCCCCCCAGGGCCCCACCGGCCGGGGTTGGGTTGGGGTTAGGGACCCCCCCCCCATTTTTGGGTCGGCAAACGCAACAAAATAGGTTTTACGGTGATTGGAGACGGTGGTGGGCTGCTAAGACCCTTAAAAGTTGCTAAAAAGAGGTATTTCCTACTGAGTGACATCATCACGAAAAAATACCTTGAAAATCCAAAAATAGCGCTTTCTGCGTCACAAAACCCACCTACATCCTGCACCATTGCCTACAATGCCTTCCACTACATGCATTCCTCACCCTTTTGCCTTACTAGGGGCCAAGGAAGGGACACCTTTACCCCACGGTACCATTTTTTGAGCCAACCTTGAATATTTTGCTATTTTGAGGTGAATGGTTAAGAGCCTATTTTTGGTGATGTCATACCCTGTTTTTAGCCCTACCCACAGCTTTGTATGCCCTAATGCTCCACCCCAACCATCCAAAAACCTTCTCAAAGGTGTTTATTTGTGTTCCCCACCCTTAAAATAGGGGGTGTGGTCCTTACATGCCCTCCAATCCTCCCCAAGTCACAAGGGTGGGGGGGGGGGGTGGCCGTAGACGCGTTATGCCGTGTATATATATATATATATATATATATATATATATATATATATATAATATATATATATATATATAATATATATATATATATATATATATATATATATATATATATATATATATATATATATATATATATGAAACCCCCCCCCAGGTTTTGGGACATATATATATATATATATATATATATATATATATATATATATATATATATATATATATATATATATATATATATGTATATATGAATCCCCCCCCCAGGTTTTCGGACACACACACACACACACACACACATATATATATATATATATATATATATATATATATATATATATATATATATATATATATATATATATATATATATATATATATATATATATATATATATATATATATATATATATATATATATATATATATATATATATATATATATATATATATATATATATATATATATATATATATATATATATATATATATATATATATATATATATATATATGTCCGAAAACCTGGGGGGGCGGCGTTCATTGGCCCTTTTCGGTGGTTTTGATGGTTTCGGGTCCGGGGCGGTTGGATTTTTGAGAATTATGGGGTGTTGACGGTGCCCCCTCCTATTTTGAGGGTGCCTGATTCATTTCTGAAGTTTTCAGCTCATGGTTTGAGGATATGTTTGAGAAAATGTGGATTTTGTTGAAATTTTGGCCATTTTCGGCTGTTAGTGCCACGCTGGTGACAGGGGCCAAAATTGCAATATACACGACTTCCACGACCACGGGATCCTCCCCGACGACACATGGCAGTAGGTCCAGCCGAAGACGCTTGGCAAGGACTACCGGCGCCGCGTCCGCGCCCGCCTGCTAGAGATCCGGGACCCCCTCCGACAGAGGTGGGACGACCTGTGGCTCCGCCATCTCGACCCTTGGTCGCCGCCCTCCCACCTCCCACACACCTGCCGACTCTGCGGAGAATGTGACACGGTGTCCTCCGCAGCGTCGACAGGCGCCAACAGGTGCGCGCGGTGCACCCAGGTAGCCGCGTGCCCCTGGCCCGAACCTCCCGCAGGCCCGCGCAGGCGCACAGAGGAGGAGGCCTTGCGCCGGCGCATCGAGGGGGCACACACCCCCTCGCACGAACAAGCGGGCCCCGCGGGCGCTGCCCTTCTGTGGATCCACGTGCACCTGCGGGACCCCACATCCGTTGCGCACCTGTCGCACGTGTTCGCCCCCTAACCCCCACCCGCCGCCGCCCTTTGCAGAGCCCGCAGCTTCATGCCACGCCGACGGGGGGATGGGCCGGGGCACACCAGGGCCCGCCGCAGAGCGCAGGAGGCGGCCGTCCGGGGCCTGGTGGCGGACGCGGTGGCGGAGGCACACGAAGCGCACGCTGCCGCACGGTGTGACTTGGAGGGCAGTGCGAGGGCTTTCCTCAACGAGACCGCCCTCCCGGCCGTCCGCGCCCTGAACGGAGCGGGGGCCCCTACGCTGCTCCTTGCAATGCACCGGATCGTGAACGCCGTCCGGCCGGGGCTCATCAGCCCGGAGGCGGCCCTCTACGGGCACTGGATGGAGTGGCGCGAGTCCAATCGGTCGGGCCGGCCCCTGTCCATGGGGGACACCCTGCGGCTGACGGGAGCGGGGTCTGCCATGTCCCTCCGCAGTAGCGCCCCAGCCCTGCTGCACGCCCTCAGGACGCGCTACCCCGGGGACGCGGCCCCGTACCTGAACCAGGCGCGGGCCACGTACCCGGGAGGAGTGTCCGAGCTGGATGCGGCACTCCACCTTCTACACCCGCCGGACGAGGACCTGGAGGTGGGCGAGGTCACGGTGTTCGTGGAAGGCGCGGACGAGGCGTCCGCCCGCCCCCGGCCGACCCACCCGGTGTACGACGGCACCGGGCCTACCCCCCCGTACGCCGTCGTCTACGAGGCGTTCCCCAGGGAGCCCACTTGGTGCCCCGCCCTCCCGCCGGCGACGCACGCGCCCCGCGGCTGGGCTAACCCAGACCTGTCCCCCCCCCTCTCCAGGGGGGGTGCCCACCACAGGGGGCAGGTCCTGTGGCAGGAGTGCCCTGGCACCCCCCTCCTCCTCCTCGTCGTCGCGACCCGCGGGGACACGGGGCGGATCCTGGGGATCACCCCCACCCACCTCTATGGGGCAACACCCGTACCCTCGGTGGCACAGGTCCCCTTGGCCAGGGGACCCCTGGATCCGGGGGTAGTCGACGGAGCTCCCTGTTGCCCGAAAGCTTAACGTCCACTTGCAGTCCCGGACCTCAACCCTGCATCCCACCCAATCCAGCACCTATGACGGTGCGGCTGACGAAACAGCAACAGTTCCACCAAGCACTGATGACAACGTGCCATGGCATTGCCCGGGGTGTCCGCATTGCGATGCAAGGCTTGGGGGAGCAACGGCGGGAGCCCCTGTCAGAGGAGAGCCTGGTGGCTGCCTATACGGTGGGACGCCACTTTGCAGAGTCCATGCGGATTCCCATGCAAGAGAGTAGCGATGTGATACTGAGGTGCACCCCTTTCAGCCCCGAGGTACCCCGCAACCACTTGGGATACCTGCATGCTGGTGTCCGTGTGGTGAATAATGCATGGACAGATGATGCAGGGGAGGAGGCCATGGAGCTTCTATTGGAAGCCATGGCAGACGCTGGGGTGCAACCCCCCCCCCCCCCCCAAGACCCCCGGCACCTGACCAAGATCCCCCCAGAGGCGATCCAAGCCAGTCCGACGTCCCAGCCTGTGCGCTGCGACTCAGATCCCAAGATGCATCTGTCCGTGTCCCTGATGACAACGCCACGCCCAACGATGCATGTGCTATGCACCTGGAAGGGGGCACAAAGGAGGCCATAGGCACAGCTGGCACCCTTGGTGAAGCACAGCAACCCCCCCCCCCCACCCCCCCCCGTGCCTCCACTCCTATAACTGCTGACCAGGATCCCAGCAGAGGTGATCCAAGTGCGTCCGACGTCCCAGCCTGTGCGCTGCGATGTGGACCCCCAGGTGCACCCGAAGTTGCAGGTGGTGTACATGCTGACGTGAGAACCAGGACCGAGAGGTAATGGAGAACATAGGGCCAGGTGCTGCAGAAGAATGCCTCACCCCACACCCCGGTTGCGGTGCTGAGTCACTCTCTGATCAGGGATCCCCTGTGCCCCTAACACAGCGCCCACCACAGGTTTCATTGAGTGGGCAAGATAGTGAAATAGCATCCCCACATGTGGATAGCAGTATGGGGACGGCATGCACTGTCGTGGCACCTAGTCAGTCCAGCACGGATGGTTCACAGCCATGTAACAGCCCCCCCTCAGGCAAGAAAGCAATGCCTAGGGATCCCAACCCCATGCCTGCTGCAAAGCGTGTGCGGCTAGGGGCGGATGGGGCCGCAGCAATTGACTGTGACAATCCTAACCAGAAGGTTGAGGTGGATAAAATCAAGGCTCCTGCCAGTAGGGAGCTGCCTACCATCGGGCAACTGAAGTTACAGTTGGCACGTGATGAGTATGTCGCCGGTGCATGTTTTTTTGATGCAACTGCCCTCAGCCTCCATGCGCTCCGCATTGAGACCCCCTTAACTGGAGTGGACCTCCGAGTCCAGGCAACCACAATGTACAGGGAACGGTGTGGGATAGAGATTAAGGAGAGTGCTCTAAGTGTTTGTAGGGCCCTGGAAGCGAATAATTGGGAAGGGAATCCCTGGGGGGGAAAGCCCGACCATTTTCGACATCTCGCCCACCACATCGATGGGAAGGTTGTGTTGTTGCGTACAAACACACACAAAATAATGGATTCAAGGTTTGGCCCGGACACTGCTGTGACGTCTGCTGCAGTTTGGAGTCCGGGTATGGGAGAAGCCAAAGTGTACCATACGATCCAGGAGATGGAGGAAGCCTGTGAACAAGCATGCGTGATCGTCGTTGGTGAGGCCGAACGTGATGCGCTGCGGCCGGGAGGACATTACCGGGGCGCCAGCTACGACCGCTCGTTGCAGGTAGCACCTTTGTGTGTCTTGCATGGCATAATGGGGACACTGCTGTACACTAGAGAGACGTTAGGGCAGTTCTCCTTGCGAAGGTTGCAGTTGGGTGTCGGTGGGAGCAAAGGACATACAGCGAAAGGGGATTGTCGCCGGTCGCGGCTTGTGCAAGGGACACAGGAGCATGGCCCCCTTGTGATGATGGTGAACCGCATTGCAAGGAAGTTGGTACCAAAGTAGTTCACATGGACTACCATACAGCTGTCATGCAATGAGACGACAGCTCCCCATCAACATCGTTTTGATAGTACCCCGTGGTCAGTAGTGTTCTCCACGGGGCGGCACGTGGGTGGTGAGATCTGGGTGGAAGAGGGAGGCGTTGGCAGTGGTCCACATGGCAGACCAGGGAGAAGGCAGTGCCCAGATGGCATTAGCCGTCCGGGGCATAGGTACCGTGTCGATAGGCAACCTGTAGTTGTCCGCACTGGGGCATGGCATGCTACTTGCCCATGGAAGGGGGATAGGCGATTGGTGGTGCTTTACGGCCGTGGAGAGTGGCAGAGTTTGCCTGCTTCGCACCGCAAGTTCTTGCAGCAACATGCCTTCCGCCTGCCTGCACGTTAGTGGCGGTCCGCAAGGTGGAGCACGGCAACGGTCATGTGGCATGGCGAACCCCCCAAGTCACAATTGGTGTTGGCTTGGTACAACGTTGCAATGCCTCCTGCTAGCCTCCGGGGGACAGGAGGCCTTCCATGATGAGTGCCCAGATGATGTGGCGGTGTGGGCTACATGTTGGGGTGACATGGTGGCAGGTATGACAGGTGCTGTGTACCGTCCACATGCCGTTGCGCGCCTGCTGGCGGATGAGGGACAGCCAACTGTTACTCTGTGCCAGTGTAGTGGTTGGTGTCAATGTGTCAGGAGGGCTCCCAAGTTTGAGTGGATGCAGCAGTCCGAGATGGCTCAGTGTTGGAAGCACATGGTACCGAAACTGGTTCGTGCTGGTGTTCGTTCTCTGTCGGACTGCTTGTCTCATGAGCAATGGTGGCAGCGGTGCCCAGTGTGTGACGTGAAAGTCCACCAGGCTGGAGGTGAGTTGGGAATGCCCGCCCAAGTCCTGCATGTTACTAACCAGGGCCAGAGCGTGCGGGTGCGAATGAGGGAGGGAATGAGGGGCCGTTCGTTGGGCCGCCCTTCAAACGCCCCCCCCATGTGGCTGTGGGGGGGATCTCCAGGAGGCCATTGTACTATCGTCACTAGTGTTCAACAAGTGGGCTCCACTCCATGTCCACAATCAACAGCTTCATAGCTTGACGGTGGATCATGAGTTTGTGGATATCAATGGGTACCATTGGTCCCTTCGGGCCATGGTGCTACATGTTGGACCAACTAGGGAGCAAGGGCACTTTATTGCTCACATTTTAGTTCGCGATGTGTGGTGGTTGTGTGATGATGCGTCCGTGAGCAGGGGACGGCCCCCAGCCACTTCACGAAAGGTGACATTCCTATTGTATGAGCGTACTCCCACGGAGATGGTGGGTCTGTCACAGGGCGGTTCACAAAGCAATCGTGGTGTACGTGATGGCCCCCCTCAGTCTGTAGCAACAACTGTCGACAGGCATGCCCGGAGCATGCCAAGTATCACCCCGCTGCGAGCCATGGCGCTGGCAATAGGTGACCCAGAGTCTACCAACCACATTGGGGACGCACAACCCTCCCCCTCACAGTTTGCAACACCAACTATCAACAGGCATGCCCCGAGCGTGCCAAGTAACACCCAGTTGCCAGCCATGGCGCTGCCAACGGGTGACCCCGGATATGCCACACATGTGGGGGATGTGCAGCCCACCCCCGAGTTTATTGAAGCCGTGGCAAAGCTTGTACAAAAGCAAAGGCTACGGGTGAAACAGCATGTGCAGGTCCGTGTGCAAGCCCACCAGGCTCATCTCCGGGCACGTCATGAGAAGGAGTGGGATGAGAGGCATGCAGGTCAGGGTCTGTCACACCGGTCTGTTTCCGAGTCCATAGAACAGGATAGAGCCCGATCTGCTGCATTGGCAGCAACGGGGAGCAATGCTTTTTGTGTGATGATGGGGGCAGCCCCCAGGCAACAGATAGCAGGGCCAAAGACACTGCAAGCGTTTGTGGATGAGCATTGGCAGTTGCAGTTCACTGTTCAAGGGGGTGTAATGTGCATATGTTGTTCATGGGCTGCTGAAACGGATTGTCCTGGGGTGAAGCGGCCACCGAAGGCTGCTGCAGCCTTGGTGAATGGGACATATGGCATGGGCATGCGTATGATGATTGCTACACCAAAGGGATGGCGTAAAGATGTCCTGGAGGGTCACCTTGGTGTGTCACGTGGCACGACCAGCAGCCGCAAGAAAATTGATAATCTTGGACGCCACCACTTGGCCGCTGAGGAGAGTTTCCGGGTGCATTGTGCACAACGTCTTCGGGCACTATGCCCCAGTGCATCTGCATCTGCATGTGCAGTCAATGTGGCAGAGAGGAGCACTGTGTTCATTAGGGGTGAGGGCATGGACCTTGGTGTACCTACGAGCGATGCGGTGGCAGCCATTTTGTCGCGCTTGGTGGAGGTGTACATTGGCCTCCGCATGTGCACATCCATCCGTGCAATCAGTGAACGCATTCTTCTGCATTGTGCGTTTACCTCCGAACCGGGCCATCATGCCTCTCGGCGATGGATAGTTGAGAGGGCCATGGTCGCAATGCATGGCGCCATGCAAGATGGTGTGTCAGAGACCTTGCAAAGGGCATTGTTCATTGCCTTGTTGTTGGATGGATCTGACCGGCAACGGCATCGCATCAATGAGTATGCCATCCTGCTCCTCTTTCCAGGCACTCGGCCGGGGGGAATGTGTGAGGTGTTCCTTGGTGTGGTGGATGTGGCTTGAGGGGAGGCACAAGAGGTGACGGCACAGGTGGAGGCAATGCTGCTGTCCTGGATGCCTGATCGTGTCTGGTGGGCTCAGAAGGTTGTGGCTTTTGCGGTGGATGGTGCCTCTAACCTTGGTGTGCGTGGTGCCACTGCAAGGCAAGCTGTTGATGTGTCGGCAATGGAGCACAATGTGTTTGCCATGCTTGTGAAGTGGCTGTCCTTGCTAACCCCCTTGGGTGAGCCATGCCATGTGGTCCAGCGCAAGCTAGGCCTTGCCTTGGAGGCTGCCGGCCAAGTGCATGCTGACTACCTGGCAGCTGTGGGTCGCCAACGTGCATTGTACAACGGTTTGCGCCAGTGGAAGGACCTCGAGAGGTGTGTCCAAGAGAACACCAGACCAGATACACGCAGCGGGTTGCGTTTGATCCCTGCTAGTCACCGTATCCGGTGGTCCGAGGCAAATGCCCGTCGCAACAAGGTGTTCTTGGCCAATGTGCCATGGGTGGCGAGGCATTTGGATTCCAAAACGCACCTCACCACCAAGGAGGAGGATGTGTGGGAGGATATCCATGATGCAGGTTTGCTGTCATGGGTAGTGGTATATGGGGACATACTACATGGTACGCGCAGCTTCAACAACGTTGCACAGGTGCATGCACCAACAGGTGCCCACTTGACCGGGGCAACCCAAATGTTACAGGCACGGGTGGAAAAGGTGGCGAGGGAGGAGGGGCCAGGGTGGACTCAATTCAAAGAGCAAACTGTGACAGGTGCATGGCATGGCGTTGAATTGGTCCGGTTGGATGCCGATGGCCAGAGGTGCACAACCAGCCCCCCTTTTCCGCCACAGAGGCACGGGCAGTCACAGACACACTGCTTGCTGGCATCAGGGAGGGACAGGGTACCATTGACCCCCGGGGTGTTCTTGAGTGTGCTGTGTTGCTTGACCACGGCCGTTGGCTCGCTCTACCAGCTGCTGATCGAGCCACATTTGGAGTGGATCTGCTGAAGCAGTTCATGGGCACACACCATGCTGAACTAGCAGCTGCGCATGTTAATGCTGCTCGTGCATTGGAAGAGTGGGAATCCTTCAAGGAGCATGTCGTGCGGACCTTCGCCAAGACCCCCATGTCCCGGATGTGGGAGGCCTTGACGCCGGAGCGGGAGCATGTCCAATGGGTGAATGTTTGGCGTGTTTTGGCATTGCTGCGCACATATTGCCCTGCTGAGGCTGCTGTTGAGCGTGCCATTTCGTTGCGTGGGAGGTTCACTAACGGTATGCATGATATGGAGGACACACATGTCCTTAGCATGTGCATGGCTTTGCATTGTAATCTGCCACCTTTGCGGCAGTGGGCGAAGGGGCAGGGTGTCGAGGTAGCCAGCAAGCTGGCAGCCAATGCACGCTTCGATGTGCGTCCCCGGCATAGGGTTTCACATCACATTGATCCACGTACATCAGTGGAAGCGGCCATGTTGCAGTGCCTGGAAGGGGAGGCTGCAGTGGCAGACGATGGTGACATTTTGCCATCTTTTGGGGGGTCGGAAGTGCCACTGGCTTGTCAAGGCGCAACACGCAGACGCGCTGACCGACAAGCCCCGTCTGAGCACACTGAGGGCACTTTGGTCGAACCAGATTGTAGTCCTGCTCAGCATGGTGGCAACCATGACTTCTTCACTTTCCGAAGGGGCATGGACTGTGCAATGTGCAGGCAATCTTTGCGCATCTGGTGCAACACATGTCTGGTTTGCCATACATGCTTCGTCAAGGATCGAAGACCGTGTGGTGAGGCAGTGGTGCAGGTTGTGGATGATTCAGCTCAGGCTGCTGAAAACAATAGTGAAGAGGAGGCAGTGGCACCACGGAAGTCCGACCCAAAGCGTGCCTTGGCCCGTGCACAGGCCAAGTTGGTATGTGCTGCAAAATCAGGCACATTGCGTGAGTGGACACGCGCTCGCATCTGTGATTGCTTGGCAAGCATGGGTGTGAAGGTGCCAAATAGCACGACCCGGGGAGAAGCCCGAGAACTTGCTATGCAAGAGGTGTTGCCTTTGCTAGCCCAGATGGACTGTGACTGGGTCCCCCCAACGGATCGTGTTACCGGTTCTGCTGCACCTCCCAGCAGCTCACAACCATGTTCCCAAGTGCCGGTGGATGACATGGACGGACTCATTGATGAATGACAGTGTTGGGGTTGCAGTGGTATTGTGTCTTTGCATGCCTGCTGTGCCAATCCCCATGTTCTCCTTCTCTGCAGGTCCATTGATACTTTAGCAAGCACCAGTATGTAACGTTTTCCCAGTTCCCTTGGTTTTCCCTTTTCCCACATTTTCCCCAACGCCCCATTTTCCAAGAGGTATGGGTGTTTTTTTTTGGGGGGGGGGTACTTGTGCCACATTGTTCCCAGAATTGCCTTTTCCGCATTTTCAAACCCCGTTTTCCCCCCAACCCAACCCATCATTTTCTTGAACTGAATGGTTGTGTATTTTGGGGGCGGGGCCTTGTATCAGACTTTTCCTAGTGTTCCCTTCTCCACATTTTCCATTCCAACCTATTTTCCCTGACGCACAATTTTCCCGAGGTGAAGTTCCTATGTGTCTATGGGGGGTGGGGTATTGCACTTTTATCCCCATTTTCCTGTGAAGTTGCTATGTGTCTTGGGGGGGGGTTGCACTGTTATAACCATTTTCCTGAACTCAAGTTCCTGTGTGTGTGGGGGGGGGGGGGGGTGCACTTTTGCACTTTATCAAACTTTTGCTTGGATGTGCTCTAATGTGGGCCCGCAACACGACATGCCAAATCAGACTTCAGACTTCAGACTTTATACCCATAGCTGCCGGATCGCGCGAGGGCTGTGGTCTACCGGCTCCCCATGGGAGGACAGCCACCACCACATGCGTGGTCAGGGGCTCCGCCGCGAGCTGCAACGCCGTCCCCCCGTCAGTCTCGATCACCGTGCCCCGTGGGGCAGTGTAGACGTGGCCACCGGTCCCACGGACCGCCACCCATCCCCACAAGACCGCCACTGTCTCCCAGCTGGGGTGGCTGGTTCTCCTGGGCAGGACCACTACCGGCGGCCACGGGCTGTTGGTGGCCCACATGCGCCATTCCACTCCCACCAAACGGTCGTGACCAGGGGGCCGGATCACTTGGGGCAATGCGTCTGGGAGCCGGCGATGGACGGCGGTCCACAGATCTGCCCCATCAGCCCGCGTGAACTGGAGTCCTTCCAAGATGTCCCTGTCCACACGGCTGGGGAGGCGGGCAGTGCGAACCTCCAGCCCCTGGCCCAGGCGAAACCCTGGCCTCTCTCGGTCTCCCAGCAGCAAGACCTCCGGGTCCGTGGCCGCAAGACGAGCCGCCACCGTGGGGAGATGCAGGGAGACAGTCCACGGCTGGACTAAGACGCGCTCGCGCGGGAGGTCAGGGCAGGCCGCCACAGCACTGCCATCCCTCGCCCAGCTGAGCGCTCTGTCCCACCACTGCGCCCACGCACCCGGCGCTGCCGGCAACGACCAGGACAAGTACGTCATGACCGCCTTAGCCTGCCACTCGCGAGGGTCCATGCCGGCAGGATGTGTGTGCCACGTGCACACCCACCCCAGGTTGGCCTCCTGGACGGTGACCATGTCCCTCCACGGGACCACCGGGAACGGAGTGAGCAGGGCCGCCATGCCACATGGCAACGCCACCGCCCACTCGGTCAGACCCCCACTCTCCACCGCATACCCCACCGCAGGGAGCCCTCCTCCTTGTGCCTTTACCACCACTTCCTGCAGCAACGTTCTGTGGCCCCGGCCGTGGCCCTGGCTGCGGTCCAGGCTGAGGGCCCCCACACGGGCCATGGCCTGGAGGATCAGGAGTAATTCCTGGGGTACTCCCCGCGGCACCGGCGGCTGGGGGTGGGCGAACCGGCAGGCATCTGCCCGCATGCACCACCCCTTGGCCCAGTTTCTGCAGGTTTCCACCCCCCCCATCTTCGGCCCAGCCTTGTCCGCCACTCCCAGCTCCCGTGGACCCACCTCACGCGCCTCCTTCGTCCCCACGATCTCCAGCTCCTCGTCCTGCTCCATGGCGCTCTGTGCCTCTTCACTCCTCCTGCGTTGGTCCTCCTCCTCTAGTGCCTCCGTCGTCGGCGGCGGGCTCGCGGCAGCCGTGAACCTCGCCAGGGCCGCCGCCACAATGGCCTGCACGTCCACCTCCTCCCCGGCCACCTCCGGCTGATCCTGCTGCTGCTCCTCCCCGGTGGGTTGCTCCCGCCCCACCTCGTCACCGTCACGGCCTGTCTCTCCATCACTCCCCACCGGGACCGCGTGTTCGGACCCTTGGGGGGCGGCGCTCTCGTCGAGGCGCGTGCCCACCACCACCAGTAGCTTGAGGTCACCGCCGCGGTTCTCAAGGCGGTAGCTGCTGGAGGTGGGGACGAGGACCACCCCATCCCCGGTCAGCAGCAGGCGGTCCGCGCCGAACACGACCTCTGCACCCTCGGGGTGCACCGCCACCAGGAGCGCGTGGGATCCCAGCGCCTGGGGCGTGAGGGGCCGCACGGCCTGCTCGCGACGCCAAGCGTCAGCCCCACCTCGCCACAAGGCCACGTACAGGCCTTCGTCTCGCCGCACGTCCTCCAGCCCTGCCTCGTCCAGCAGGCGCCCCACGGACAGGCACACCGACAGAGGGCGGCCTTCCTGGGGCTCGGCCGCCCGGACATCACCGGGGTGGTGACCCAGGACCGCCGTGTCCCCCAGCTGGACACAGCGGACCTGGCCGTCGTCCGGGGACGCGGCCACCAGGGCCACCTCCCGGGCGACCTGCCCTGGGCGCCGGAGCTCGTAGCGCTCCAGGGCGCTCGCAAGCATCCCTGCCTCCCGCTGCCCCGTGCCCATCAGGCGGTGCCTGTGGGCACCCTCGGCCGCATGGTACCTGCAGTGCCGCCGCTCACAGCTCCCCAGGGGAGGGGGCGGCGGGGCAGTGGGCATGGGCAGCAGCGGCACATTCGCCGGGTCCGCGTCCATGCGGGCGTAGACGTCGGGCCCGGCGTCGTCCTCATACATGAGGGCGGGCGCCGACTCGCCGGGCCCATACGCCTCCTCGTCCCCCTCGTCTTCCGCCTCCTGCTCTTCCTCCGCCCCTTCCCCAGCCGCAACCATCGCCGGCGGCGTGTCCGGCTGCGGCGGGAAGGGCGCCAGAGGCCGCTCGTCACCGCCTCCGCCCCTTGCCGCCTCCGCCGCGTCCAGCCGTGCCCGCAGGTTGTCGGGCAGCCGGGCCCAGCTGGTGCCCCCATGGAGGTCCATGCTGTACGCCAGCCCCGCCGGACACGGCTCACCGGGTGCCACCTGGCGCCACTCCCGCCACTCCCACATCCAGTCCTCCACTCCTTCCCCCTTGGCACGCCTCCCACTGGGCTCCACGACCCCGCCGCCCTCCGCCGGTGTCTGCGCCTCCGGCACAACCCGCCCCGCGTCCTGTCCCCCCGAAGCAACCACCTCCGACGGCTTCTCCTTGGCCCCTTCCGCCCTCGGGGCGACAGCCGCGAGCGCCTGCGCGATCAGTTCGCCGGCGTCAGCCCCCCTCCCCGGCCCTTCCGGCGCGGCTCCATCGCCCCCCGCGGCTGTCCGCCGGTACGCCTCCAGGGCCTGCGCGAGCAGCTCGCTGATGTCTCGCGGGCCGGCCACTGCCGCCTCCTGCGCTGCATCCCCCGCCTGTTCCCCCGCCGTAGGCCTCCCCATGGGGGCTGCGCCCTGCATCCCACGCGTCGGGGGTGGACCACCACCCGGCACCACCGGCTCAGGCCCCGTCGGCACCACGGGCGGGGCCCCGCGCGGCACGGCTGGATCCGGCGACGGGACCGTACGCGGTGGAGACCCCGCCGCGGTATGCCCCGGCTGGGGCACCGCCAGGGGTGGCACAGCCGCAGGCGCCCCCATTCTCCCCGCCTCGCCCGGGGGCACGCCACGTGCCTCCCCTTGCGACACCCCCAGCTGCTGGGCGCCCCGCCCCGCCGCAGGCACCGGTACCGGTACCGGCACCGGTACCGTGTGCTGAGGCGGCCGTGGGTGCTGCTGGAGCAGGGGATGCCGGTACTCCACATGCGGGTGCGGACGGTGATGGTGATGGTGATGGTGAAGGTGGACGGGGTGCTGTGGCACAGCCGCCGGGTGATGGTGATGGTGAAGGTGGACGGGGAGCTGTGGCACAGCCGCCGGGTGTACGTGTGGGTGTGGGAGGTGATGCTGCATCATGGGGAACCCGACGGGGTGATGAAGTAGGTGATGGAGATGGAGTTGGTGGTGGTGGTGAGCCCCGAAATGCGGGAAGGGCATGGGCCCGAGGCCCGGGGGCGGCGGCATCGGAAACGCACCCGGCGCCGCATACCCCGGCCGCCCCGCCGGTCCCACTGGGGGCCGCCCGCGCTGCGCGTCCTCGAGCTGCCCGAGATCTTGCAGACATCGGAGTAGTCGGTTGAGCAGGTGCACCCCGAACGGCACTGTGCCCGCTGCGAACTGCGCCTGAACGTCAGGCGCGTTGTACGGGTGGGGATCGCGGGCCAACATCTGCCGCAAGCAGACGTCGACGAAGTGGTCCCATCCGTTGTCCCCGGACGGACGGTCCGCGTCCACGCGCGCCTGGAACGCCGCATACGTGTGCGGCCCGTGTCTGACGAGATCAGACACCGTGTCTACCAGGAGCCGGGCACGTCGCCGGAAGGCTGGCAACTCCGCGGGATTGGTGGGGACAGATAGCGACATTTAGCTAACGAAGGCTGTGTGAGCTATGGACATGGGAGAACGGGTGGACTTTGTGGCTCGTCCCGCTCGCTGCTGGCCTTACGATGCACAACACTTCGCACGACACAGTTGCCCACCCCTCTTGCGCGCCCCCCCCCCCCTTCCCTTCCGTGTTCCTTTGCCCCCTGTTTTACCCCCTAGGTGTGCCCCTTGGTTCAACCCGGTTGTTGGTGGGTGTGTTGCCAGGCAGGGTGGGGGGGGGGGGGCGCCCGACGCTGGCTCCGGTCCCTCCCTCCGGGAGTTTCCCCACGGGGGGGCCGATGCATGCACTCCCCGTCAGGGTGTAACTTTGTTGTACGGGCCGTCCATTTGTACCCGCTCCGTACAAATGGACCCGCGCCGTAACCAGGTACGTCGGCCCTTCCCCACACCGGGGTCGGGTACACTGTGGGTCGCAAGGGAGTCCTTGCGGGATATGCGCGTCTCTTGCCTACCCCGATGGACGGTGTGCCCTACCCGCAGCCCCTCACAGGACACGAACCGCAGTACGTGCCGTGGGGAGTGCTCTTGGTCAGGCCCATTGGCCAACCCCCCAGGCCGGTGCCACCTCGGGCCGCTGGCCAACGGTCCCGGGCGTAACCCACCTTATTGCCTGCGCTCAGGTGGGGCCGATACGGACACCGGGGGGGCCCCCAAACCCCTGAGGTCGGGTACCTCACCAGCGTCTTTTGCGGGCTCTTGCCACCCCAGCCCCCCCCCCCCCCTTTCGCTGCGGTGTTGGTCCCTGCCCCCCAGCTTCCTTCCCCAGGGGTGTCCGCCTTTCCCGCGCCCCTTGCCGTGCTTCCTGGTTCCTGCCGTGTCCCGTCTGCCCCTGCTGTCTGCCCCTGCTCTGGCGCATTGGTGTCCTTTGTTTTTTTTTTCTCCACCGCTCGCCACTCGTCTCTGCCCCTGCGTTTTGGTCTGTCCTCTGCCCCCCCCCATGTTCCCTCGCTGTCTCCTCGCTGTCCTCGCCCCTTTCATGGGTGGGTGGAGGAGTAGGGGGTGGGGGGGGGGGGGCTTCCTCGCTGCCTGTCCCCTGGCGTAAGCACGTCGCAAGCACAGTGCAGGCACGAGGCGCGGCACTTGTCCCTATGCAGGTGGGGGGGGGGGGCTTGCCGTGTGGCTCCCGTCGTCGCCCTACCCTCCCTGCGTTCGCACCCCCGGTGCCCCCCCCGCTGGGGCTTGCACGGCGCGTGCTACCTTCGGGCACAGTCGTGTGGTCCGTCCCACACCCTCTCTCCGCTGCCTCCCCACCTTGCCGCTTTGTCCTCGGGGGGGGGGGCGCTGTCCGCATATATATATATATATGTATATATATATATATATATATATATATATATATATATATATATATATATATATATATATATATATATATATATATATATATATATATATATATATATGTATATATATATATATATATATATATGTATGTATATATATATATATATATATATATATGTATATATATATATATATATATATATATATATATATATATATATATATATATATATATATATATATATATCCTCCAATCTACACCCCTCTCCCAACTCTAGGTGGCTCCACCACACGGCTCTAAGGTACGTGCGAAGGGCACAAAGTGGTGCATACATGTGGTGGAAGGGGCTAAACTCGGTCAAAACGGGCTCAAAACGGGCTAAAAACACTTGTTTGAGCATCCCAAATGGTCCGGGATCACTTTGGAAAAACGCGTTTTTGACCCATTTTTGACCCATTTTTGGTCCCAAAATGGCCCATTTTCAAGGCATTTTGGGAGTTTCCAGGAGCCAAAACCCGTCCCCACGGGCTCAAAATGGGCTAAAACCACTTGTTTGAGCATCCCAAGTGGTCCAGGATCATTTTTGGAAAAACACGTTTTTGACCCATTTTTGACCCATTGTTGGTCCCAAAACGGCCCATTTTCAAGGCATTTTGGGATTTTCCATGGCCCAAAACGCGCCACCACGGGCTCAAAATGGCCCAAAAACACTTGTTTGAGCATCCTAAGTGGTCTAGGAACAACTTTGGAAAAAATCTTTTTTTCGCCCTGGGGACCCTGGTGGACCCACCGTTGGCCCCCACTGTGCGTGGGCTGGCCGGCCCTCCGGCTGCACCAAGTGACCAGTAGTACGGGGGTCTACGTGTCTCATTGGGCGATTCTGAGGCTTGGAAACCATAAAAAGTGGGGGGTTGTGGGTGGACTAGGTGCCCTCGGAATTCGTTTTTGAGCCACGTAGCCCAAGATACGGCCCGTTCTTGGATTCGGGGTGCTGGTGCACATTGCGCAGTTTTTGGGGCTTTTTGGCGCCTTTTTGGGCAGTTTCTCGGACATAACGTGGAGTTGAAGGGCACCAAATGTCCCTTGGTCGCGAGAAAATCAAGCCGCACGTGGAGTGTAGCCGCCGTTTGCCTTCGTTTGGCTGTTTTGAACCCTTACTAGGGCTGTTTTGGGCGAAAAATGGCTGTTTTTGGCCCAAAACTGCGCAGCTCCCGACTTGGCGCCACCGCCCCGGGCCGCCACCGGTGAGTTTGTGGCTCAAAACTTGGATTTGGCAAGGGCACCACCTAGGCTCTAGGGTGGCTAGAGTAGAGTAGAGCCCGGAGCGATGAGGCCGAGCAATGGCCAAAACAGAAAGGAGAAGTGCTTGTTGTTGCTTGTTGCTTGTTGCTTGCTTGCTTGTTAGCTAGATTTAAGGGGAGAGGGGTGTAGTAATATATATATATATATATATATATATATATATATATATATATATATATATATATATATATTCACGGGTTGCGCCCCTCCCGTCGCGTAGCGGCCGGCGTCCCCCCCTGTAGACCCTCAAGTTATATTATACGTTGGCAAGTGGATGCCTCGAAGCTGATTGGGTGCTGGCCCCTGACATGGAGTGCCGGCACGGTATATATCTGGGGTGTGGAAGCAGCTCAGGGCCACGGGGACGTGGAATTGATACCGTGTTTCTGTACTATACTAGGGGGATGGTGCGGTGGGTCGGCGGCGTACATTGTGGAGACATGGGGGCGATGAAAGCTGAGGGCCAGGCTAGGCTCGAGCCTCCCAAAAATCCTGGCTATGCACATACGGGCTACTGCGTGCTGGCAGAGGGATACGTGGAGTCAGGGGTGGTGGGCAATTTCGAGAACGCAGACGGCAATGGCTTCCGTGGGGTCATGGGTGATGGATGTCTCCACGGTGGCGGGGGTACGCGAACGACGGAGGGTCAGCTCTCGCTTCGCCGCCTGCGTGCTGCTTTGTTCCTTGGTTGCCGCTTTGCGACGGACAGAGAAGCCCTTGCTTTCTACTTGTTGCAACGCTGCTGCGTTGCTTTGCCTTGCCCCCTTACCCCCGGCGAACAAACGGGCCAGCGCCCGTCGCCGTTGCTAATGCTAACGCTTTGCAGTTCCCACTTCGGCCAAAGCCTGGTTGGCCGGTATCCCCGGTCCTCTCGGTCCTCCGTCATGCTGTGGGCCACCTCAGGCAGCCCCGGGACCCACGGGATCGAGCGAGGCAGGAACCACCTGTCGGCGCGAGATGCCCCGTAACTCCAGTAGACGGCATGATAAGTGGTTATGACTATGACTATGACTATATATATATATATATATATATATGTGTGTGTGTGTGTGTTTGCCCGCGAGTGCCCTTCCTGCGGGAGGGCAAGGAGCGTCGCAGTCGGCGGCACAGCCTGGGGCGGATGGGTCTGCGGCGGCAGCTTCTACGGGGGGCACGGGGACAAGTACGTCGAGCGGCGGAGCCGCAGGATCGGCCGCTACATCTGTCGGGTCCAGGCCGACGGCGGCCACCTCAAGCGGTGCCCCACGGGGACAGGGGCCGTCTCGCCAGCCGCCCGCGCCGGACGCGGGTGGTCCCCCTCCGTTCAGTGATCCGGATCCGGCGTGCGGCCCTAATCCAACGGCGCAGCCGTGAAGGGGCCCCGCCTCCGACACACGGGCGGCGGTGTCTTGGAATGTCCAGGGCTCGATGCGGGGAGACGGCGTACCAGTGGCCCCGGGTATGCTCGACGGTGAGGCGGTGGCGGCGGACATTATGAAGGCCGAGGGATCCATCCTGGGCCTCTTCCAGGAGACGGGCCTGCAGGACCCCCAAGGCGTGGTGCACTCGGAGAACCAGTGGCGTCACCATGGGTATCATGCTTTCCCGGGGGTGGATGCCCAGGCAGCGTCGGCGGCGGCGGTGCGCGGCGGGCTCTTGATTGCCCTTCGGGCGGACGTGTTCGCCGCGGAGGAAGTTCGAGACGTCGTGGACATTGTGCCACGCAAGGCAATGGCCCTTGATGTGATGACCGCGGGTGGCACCCTCACGGTCATCAACGTCCACGGCGCAGGTAGTGGCGGCGAACGTGCCTCCAAGGCGTCCTTCTGGGCTGACGTGGCCATGTACGCGGCGGCGAAGAGCGCGGGAGGCACAAGGGCCGTGCTCCTCGGGGGGGACTTCAACGCGTGGCTGGAGTCCCCGGGGCACCCCACCACGAGGAGGTTCCGGGCCCTGTGGGAGCAGTGCGGGTTCCACAGGGCGGGCGCGGCAGCGGAGGAGGACAGGAGGCCCACGAGGGCAGGGCATCGGCTGGACTCCTTCCTGCTCAACTCGCCACCGGTCCCGTGGGCGGTGCGTGAGCGCCCGCACTTGGCGCCGGCACGGTCCCCTGCGTCGCTGGGGTCTGATCATGGCCCCGTGGTCCTCGACATCCCGCTGGCGGTGGCCGGCAAAGAGAGGGTCTTAGGATGGCTTACTCGCACGCCCAAGGCAGGCTGCATGCCATACGCCGGGACTCCCCGGGGATTCGTGAGGCGGCGGCGGCGGTAATGCAGAAGGCCTGCGAGGATCGGAAGCTGCGGGCGTGGCTCTCGTCGACCAGGACACTGCCACCATGGGCACGTCGGAGGTGCAAGCGGTCTTCGACCTGCTCTACGCACTCCGCGATGACGTGTCCAGGGTCACGGGGGTGCGCATGCCGTCGGGCATGGACCCGCAGCACCCGTAGGGGCAGGCGGAGACGGAGGCGTCTCTGGCCCAGGTCCTCTTGGATCAGCAAGCCCTGGCCTGGCGCGCCCATGAGCTGTGGCAACGGGACGCGGCAACGGCCGGGCTCCACTCCCAGGAAGCGGCTGCCTTGCTACGGCACCTCTGACAGGTGGACCCCGACTTGTCCCCCGCCACGGTGGAGGACCTGCGCGCTGCATTGGACTGGCACCTCCACCAGCTCGAGACTCGCGTGGAGGAGCTGCGGGATGTCCTCAGGAGCAACAGGCGCAGGTCCAAAAAGGACTATTGGCGGGGCAGGGTGCCGGACCTACAGCTCCGACGGACGGCGATACGGGGGGCCATCAACGTGGTGAACTATGCCCCGTCGGGCCTGTGGTCCGTACGCGCCCGGGAGTCGGAGAAGGTGCTCATGGAGGCTTCGGACGTCATCGGCGAGGTCCAGAGGTACTGGGAGGCGCTGTACGCCAAGAGGCCAGTGAACCTGCCGCCCTTCGAGCGGGTGGTCCGGGCCCACATCCCTCGGGGGGTGCCGGAAGAATGGAGGTCGGTGCAGGACTACACCTTGCAGGACCTCAAAGACGCCGTGAAACAAGCCGTGGCAGACGACAAGGCTCCGGGGTCCAACCGAGTCACGGCTGCCCTCATAGCGGAGCTGCCTGAGCCGGTCCAAGGGCTCGTGGTGCACGCGTACACAGCCATCCTGCGGGGTGCGGACGTCCCGGAATCCCTGCATGAGGCCATTATCTGGCTAATGCCCAAGGGTACGGCCACAGGCAACCTGGACGAGTACAGGCCCATAGCGCCACGGCAGCAAGACATGCAGATGCTCATCACCCCCCTCATGCGGAGGTTCACGGCCGTCCTGGCACGCAAGGGATTGGCTGCGGACTGGCAGTTCGGGGCCATGCCAGGCTCCACGGCGGCTGCCCCGGTATTCTTGGCCCAGCGCAGGTTGCAGCGTGTGCAGGAGGAGAATCACGTCCTGGCCTTCGATGTGTCAAAGGCATTTGACACAGCGCCGCACGGGCCGCTGGCGCTCCTCCTGCGCCACATGGGGGTCCCGGAGGAGCTCATCAGGCTCTTCCACACCCTCAGCTGCGGGTCTGTGGTGCGCATCATCAGTGCGCAGGGCCCAACGCCGAGCATTCGGCTCCACAGGGGCGTGCGGCAGTGCAGTGCGGAGAGCGCTGTGCTCTACCTCCTCCTCTTGGAACCTCTCCTGAGGAGCCTTGCCTGCAAGGCTTGGGGAGATGCTCGCCATACTGTGCCGCTCCTCGTGCAAGCGTACTGTGATGACCTTCTGTTGATAGCGCACTCCTTGCCACAATTTCCTGGAGTACGCGGCAGCGATTGCACACTACCTGACGGACATGGGCATGTCCCTCAACGTCGGCAAGTGCGCCTATGCCAACATTGCTCACATCCCTTCGATCATGGTGTGCCTGAACCCGGGGAACGCGGCAGCCCCATGGGTGTGCTTGCGCGCCAAGGGCACGGTGCCCTACTTGGGCCTACGCCTTGATCCAAGGGGGATAGCGTCCATGAAGGAGAAACATGTACTCCGTTGCGAAGCTCTGCTGGGCTGGTGCAAGAACACGCTGGGGCCGGCGTCGATGCCCCATGAGGTGATGGCGGCTTTGGTCGGAGGCATCGTGCGATACGCGGCGACGTACCTGTCCGACACGGCGGAGGTGGTGGTCAAGCTGAATGCTGCCATCAAGGCTGCGGCCCCGCAATTCGAGAAGCTGCCCAAGGACCTGTCCAACGTGGCGGTGCGGTGTGGTCATGGATTACGACCGGCGGATATCCAGGTTATCTGCCGCGACTCCGTCGTAGCGACCCTGGCTCAACTCACGCACCACCGGTCCGCAACGGTCCGGACTGAACTGCGGGCCACGCTTGGAGACATGCACTTGTAGTACGGTGTGTGCGGACAGTTCGTGGTGCCCTCCGCGTCATTCGCCACGCACGCTGGCAGTATGTGGGTGGACAGAGTACTCCGGGCGATGGGGACGTTGCGTGTAGGAATCCTCATGCCATCGTCAGTGTACTCGTACGTACACGCCCATTTGCCGCGGGTGCAGTGGGCGGCACGGAAGTGGGCGTCCCAGTCCTACACCTTCACGGGTAGGGACATCTGCATTCTCTCGGGGCCCCGCACGGACGCGGCGGTACAGTCCCTGACTGATCCCGCAAATGACCTCCTGCATGCGCGGCTCCCCTGTCCTGCGCCTGGGAAGTGGGCCGTCCAGCTCCAAGAGTGTCATGAGGACCACCTGCACCTTCCTCACGCGGGAGTGGGGCCCAATCAGCTGGACCACGTGTGGTTCCCGGGGCTCCGCGACGTCTTCCGGCCGCAATTGCCTGGTCCATTGACTCACCGTCTAATTCACCCGGTGCGCCGAAAGAAGGCCAGCAAACGCACTAGGCAGTCCACTACGGGGGGCGTGTATGTGGTGGGCGGGTACAGGGAGGAAGGAGGGGACCCAATGAACGCGGGGCAGTCCATGCCGTTTGTCTCGCTTGCCGCCCTCAGGTTCTTGCTGGGGGATGTCTTTGAGGGTTACCGACAGCAAGACGATCCGGCGTCAGTCCCCCTGCTCACGCCACATGCCGGGGGCGGCATAAACCCATCGCCCCTGTGGGTTGTGCACGGGCGGCCCGCGTTTTCCAGGGCGTGTGCGGCGGTGCATGTGTGCAGCGAGTGGGCAATCGTCCTTCTGCTGCCAGCAGGCCCGGTTCCGGACGCCGATGAGTACTCGTTCCCGGAGGTGGTTCGGATGTCCAACGTGCCACACGATCCGCATGTCGCCGTCACGTCGTTGCGTGATGGCGGGGCGGTGGAACAGGGCTCTTTGGTGGTGTACCAGCCCTCCTGCTCCACGACGGTGTGGGGAGCGGAGTATACCACGGCCCTTGACGCCATCAAGCGTGTCTGCGGATGCGACGTGGCCTGGAGGCCGCATGCGGTGTATCAGCCGAAAGTGGTCCCGTCCCCGGAGGTCACGGCCTCCAGCACGGCGTCCCTGAGAAAAGTCACGCAGAGCCCCCACTCCGACGTAGCATGGCTGGAACCCCGCCGGTGCTGTTGGGTGCCGGTGGCGACCAAAGTCACGTCGTCTGACGCGTCGCCCCAGGGGGACGGAGCCACCAATGTGGCGGTGGCCAGCCATGGGAGCCCCACGTGTATGGGTGCCATCCACGGCACGGTCCGGGAGGCGGAGATCATCGGCGCGGCGGCATACCTGTTGCACACGCCCCCGTCCGCATGCACGGTGCACGTGGTGGATGCCTCCATCATTGGAGCGCACCTGCGCAGGGCGCAGGAGGCCCTATACCGTGGCATCAAGGGGCCGACCTCGCATCTCGACAACCAGCACACACAGATCCAAGGTAGCGCGATGGCCCCGGTTGCTTGAGAGCCTATCGGTGATGTCTAGCGGATAGCCGATACTCCGCCCGGTGTCCACGTGCGATGAAGCGAGGCGCAGCCTGCTCAGTTGTGCCACTGCACGCGTGCTGGCAGGTGCTTTGCTGTGTCTCCAGGAAGCGAGCTGCGATGTGTGGCAGGACCTGTGGTCGCAGTGCTGTGATGATGGCTGCGTCCCGTTCCGGTCCGTGCTCCCACAGCAATGCCACGGGTGCAGAGAGACGACGTCGGTTTGGGTTCATCAATGTGCCTCCGCCCCACTATGCGAGACGTGTCGGGAGCGTGCCGGTAGGGGGTGGCCTAAGGCGAGATGGGCGCTACAGCACACTGGACAGATGTCCTCAAGTGCCGGGAAGGCAATCCAGGGTGACCTGAAGAGCGTCCGGGTGGAAGGGGTGAGATGCCCTGATGCGCCGACGGCGGCCCTGCCTCTACTGCTGTGGTGGGCAGCTTTGGAAGGAGACTCGCGGGTTCTTCGGTTGTGGCCTCGCGGAGGAGATGGTGACGGCGCGATGGGGGCCGGGGGTAACGCAGCTTGACAGAGTGTGGAAAATGTGGGTGCGCTTGCCACCGTCCCAATGCTGGACGCAGCGGCGGGGGTGGCACCTGAGAAGCAGTGCCCTCATGGCCTGATTGTGCGGTAATGGCAGACGGCGTATGACGGCCAACGCGATGTGACAGGTCGTGCCGGCCTGATGGTGAGCCGTACAGCCCCCGTGCATGAGGGTCGGACAGGGATGCTTCACCCGCCTGCCCCGGGTCGCCACGTACAACGGTGAGGTGTCATGGGTCGTCCCGACCAGGATGATAAGGCCAAAACCCCTGTAGGGTATTCCCATGATACCGGGGTCTCTACCGGCGGCCCGGCTACGGCAGTTACGGGGGTAGTTGCTCGAGATACTCCGAGGGTCCACGGGTCTGTGTGGGGGCGGGCGACAGCGCTGCCGGCGCTGCGGTGCATGCGTTACGACGCCCCCGGGGTGCGTTGCACGGAGTTGAGGGAGCAGCCTGCAGGCCCCGGAAGCGGCGAAGCGTGCATCGAGGATTGCAACGGGGTGATGGTCAGGTGGACCGGATGGTGGGCGTATTTGGGATGGCGTGGCGATCTGGGAGGTGCTGTCTTGAGGCGTACGCGGGGTTGCGGGTGACGGTGTACTGGGGTCACGGGGGTATGCGTGCCAGTACTGGGTTCCGTATGGTGGGAGTACCGGGGAAGCGCGGCGGTACTGGGGAGCCGTACAGTGGGGAAGCTGCGGAATCGCATGGCGGTAGTGGGGTGTCCCCGTGACCCCTCTAACAACTCAAGGGGAATGCAGGGGCATCCCCTGGCCCCGTGAACAAACTAGAGGGACCGTGCCTGAGGGCGTGTACATAGCCTAACCGTCTGACCACGGCCTTGCGGTGGCGGTGGTGCGTGCGGTGGCGGGTCGCAGGTGGCATCGGCGTTGCGGTGGGGGTACTACACGGCGGCGTAGCCCCAAGTATGCAGCCGCCTCTATATACATGTAACATACGTAGTCTTCACAGCATCAACTTACTCCTGGGGGGCGCATACCCGATCGGCTCGAGGCGGGATGCAGAGTGGTCCAGGGGGTGACCGCGGGCCAATGCTATAAGTAGGCTAGCCACGTCGTCGGTGGGGGGCGAACCTGCGGCTTGGCCGCTGCTGTGGCGGAAGAGGCGCAACCACGGGAGCTGGCCAATCAGTGCAGGTCAGGGTCAAGGGTAGGCGTTAGGGCAACGTATGTGGGCCAGATGAGGTGGACCTGGTTACCACGGCCCGGCGGAGCCTCTGGTGGGTAACCCTACAGGGGGTCGATAATCAAGCTACGGCACCCACTAGCCCGAATCCTAGCCAGCGATATTCACGGGTTGCGCCAGTCCCGTCGCGGGGCGGCCAGCGTCCCCCCTGTAGACCCTCTAGTTATATTATACATGGGAGCGTGCGGGTACCTCGAAGCTGATTGGGTACTGGCCCCTGATATGGAGTGCCGGCACGGTATATATCTGGGGTGTGGGTGCAGCTCGGGGCCACAGAGAAAGTAGAGTTGCTCCCATGTTTCTGAACTATACCAGGGGACTAGTGCGATGGGTTGGCGGCGTACATTATGGGGACATGGAGGCGATGAAGGCTGAGGGCCAGGCTAGGCTGGAGCCTCCCAGAAATCCTGGCTCTGCATCTGTGGGTTATTGCATGCTGGCAGTGGGTTACGTGGAGTCAGGGGTGGTGGGCAATTGCGAGTGCGCAGCTGGCAATGGATTACCTGGGGTCACGGGTGGTGGTTGTCACCACGGTGGCGGGGGTACGCGAACAACGAGGGGCCCGCTCTTTCTTGGCCGCATGCGTGCTGCTTTGTACCTTGGTTGCTGCTCTGCGCCCATAGGAGACGCCCTTGCTTTCTGCTTGTTGCTATGCTGCTGCGTTGCTGTGCCTTGCCCCTTTACCCCCGGCAAACAAACGGGCCAGCGTCTGTCGCCGTTGCTAATGCTAACGCTTTGCAGTTCCCACTTCCCCCAAAGCCTGGTTGGCCGGTATCCCCGGTCCTCTCGGTCTTCCGTCATGCTGTGGGCCACCTCAGGCAGCCCTGGGACCCGCGGGATCGAGCGAGGCAGGAACCACCTGTCCGCGCGAGATGCCCGGTAACTCCAGTGGACGGCATGATAAGTGGTTATGACTATGACTATATAATATATATATATATATATATATATATATATATATATATATATATATATATATATATATATATATATATATGTGTGTGTATATATATATATATATATATATATATATATATATATATATACATATATATATATATATATATATATATATCCTCGGATCTACCCAACTCTACGTGGCTCTAGCATAGGGCTCTACGATACGTGCGAAGGGTTTCCATTGGCCAAAATGCGCCACCACGGGCTCTAATTGGGCTAAAAACACTTGTTTGAGCATCCCAAATGCTCGAGGATCACTTTTGAAAGAACGGGGTTTTCACCGATATTTGACCCCTTTTTGGTCCCAAAATTGCCCTTTTCAAGGAATTTTGAGATTTTCCATGGGCCAAAACGAGTCACCACCAAATGGGATAAAAACACTTGTTTGAGCTCCCAAATCGTTCAGGATCACTTTTGAAAAGTGCGTTTTTGACCATTTTTTCACCCATTTTTGGTCCTAAAACAGCCCCTTTTCAAGGCATTTTTGGGATCTTCCATGGGCCAAAACGCGTCACCACGGGCTCAAAACGGGCTACAAACACTGTTTTGCATCCCAAGTGGTCTAACAACAATTTTGAAAAAAATGATTTTTTTTCGCCCTGGCGACCCACCCACCGTTGGCCCCCAACATGCGCACGCCGTGGTGCCCTCCGGCTGCACCAAGTGACCAGTGGTTCGGGGGTATGCGTGGCTCATTGGGCAATTGTGAGGCTTGGAAATAACAAAAAGTGGGGGGTTCCGGGAGGACTACGTGCCGTCCGAATTCGGTTTTGAGCCACGTAGCCCAAGATACGGCCCATTCTTGGTTTTCGGGCGGTTTTGACACTACAACGCACATTGAGACCCTTTTTGGGCTGTTCCTTGGACATATTGTGGAGCTAGAGGGCAAGAAAGGGATCTTGGTTACGGGGCAATCAAGGCGTAGGTGCAAAGTAGGAACCGTTTTGCCTTCGTTTGGCCGTTTTGAGTGGGTTTCGGGGCCGTTTTGGGCTAAAAAAGGTTATTTTGGGGCACAAAATGCGCAGTTTTGGGAGTGCACCTCCCGACTTGGCGCCCCCGGCCCGGGGCGCCAGCGGTGAGTTTTTGGCTCAAAACTTGGATTTGCCAAGGGCACCACCTAGGCTCTAGGACGGTCATAGAGTAGAGTTGAGCCCGGAGCGATGAGGCACAGCAATGGCCAAAATGGAAAGGAGAAGTGCTTGCTTGCTTGCTTGCTTGTAGCTTGTTGCTTGCTGTTGCTTGTTAGCTAGATTTAAGGGGAGAGGGGTGCAGTAATATCTATTCTACGCCCGCCCCGCCTTCAATGTAGCTGACAACAACAAGCAAGCAAGCAAGCACGTGAACTTTTCATTTTGCCCGTTACTCTGCCCCAACGCGTCGGATTTCACCCTTATCTAGCCATCCTCGAGCATATGTGGTGCCTTTGCCCAATCCCAGTTTTGAGCCAAAAACTCGCCTACGGCGCCCCGTGGCGGGGGCGCGAAGTCCGGACGTGCCCTCCCAAAACTGCGCATTTTGTGCACCGTGATAGCTTTTTTTGGCCCCACACGGTACTCAAACCCATGAACAGCGGAGAATCGAAGGGAAACAATCGCACACTGCACATGCGCCTTGAATTCATTGCGACAAGAAGCTCTTTGTTGCCCTCCAACTCCACAACATGTCGGAGAAACAGCCCAAAAATGGTCAAAAATGGCCCACAATGGGCGCAATTTTTGCCCACTAGCCTCAAAACCAAGAACGGTTGTGGGATGCAGCGTTCTAGGGCGTGGTGCGGAACCCCCCCAATTTTGGGTGTTGTTAATATGGTTGGAACCCGGAATTTCACATGTTACATGGGTGCACTATGCTGCAACAATGTGCCTTCCATGTTTCGTTTGCTCGATATTGCCCGTTTTGCACTTTTTGCGATTTGATCTTTGTGTGCTCTAACTAGTTATCGCGGGGTTAGAACGGGGTTAGAGCACTAGTTATCGCGTGGGTTATCGCGCGATAACCCAGTTATCGCGGGGGTTATCGCGGGGGTTATCGCGCGATAACCTAGTTATCGCGTGGGTTATCGCGTGGGTTATCGCGCTTCATTTTATGTTTCCTCTTTTCGCTTTAGCTCTCAAAGCCTTCGTATTCTTTGATAATGGCCCTTGCTGCTGCCCACGCTTGGTGCGAGCACCATCAAAAGCTCCTTGGGGTCCGTCGCCTTGGCGGTCCTGAGGGGTTTACGATGGGTGATGCCAATGTGAGGCGCCCTGTGGCGACCCGCTTTGAACATGGTGTGGACTTTGGACTCCTTGTCCATAAGTCCCCCTTCATGGCGGACAAGCGAGACCCCCTGGTTCTCAGCAACTACATCTTCGAGTTGCTAGAGGTAAATCCAAGGGTTGCTGGATTTTTGATCCAGCTTCATCCGGACGATGTGGACGCCGTGGTGGAGTCCGTCACCGCCCATGCCGAGAAGGGTGCGGGGACGAAGACGACCCTCTATGTGGGTCAGGAGGAGGCGGAGGAGGAAGTGGAGGAGGAGGAGGAGGATGCGGGGGGGGTGGGGGCTGGGGGGAGGAAGGAGAAGCCCCACAACCCCCTCATGATTAGTGTCCAGAAGGTAAGGATCCGACCGGGTAAGGGGAAGGGGCAGTCGGATGGTTGGTTCCCCCAACCCCTCACCCACAACACCCGCCGGGTCTGCACTGACGACCCCGACAACAAGCTCCCCATGCACTCCCTTTGCCCCACAAGGGAGTGGGAGCGTGAGTGGTATGGGGTCACCACTCCCAACATTTTTTCGGGGCAGGGGGTGATTCTTTTTCCATTTGGGGCAACACCCCCCCTTATTGGGGAGGCGGAGGAGGTGGTTGCCGCCGAGCCCTTGGGGGCCTTTAATAGGGACCCCAATGACCTTGTGCTCACGGTGGGGGGAAAGCTGGTGGTCAACCACCTCCTGGAGCACGATTTTTTGAGTGATGTGCAGCTCCAAAGTCTTTTGGATGATTTGGATAGGGTGCCTCTCTCAGAGAAGGCACCCATTTTCAATGAGAACCCCCCCATTGTCGGCAGGCCCCAAGATTCTGGGACCCGCCGTACATTGTATGGCAACTATGGGGGTGCCAACCACCACAGGCACAACCCCCACAAGCTCCATGATCTGCCAGTCCTCAAAAGGGTGGCAGATCGTGTGCTTGAGACGGCGAAGAAGACTGTGGTGGGGGGGGTTGGATGGAGCTGCACCATCCTTGACATGGCCGAAATTTCGAGCTATGACCACACCCCCCAGCACCTCCATCGCGACGCCCCCCCCTACACCATTCCCGAAGGCACATTGATTGTCAATTGCCTTATTATGCTAACCCATAATCATGAGGAGGAGGATGGGTCACATTTTCTTTTTGTGCCCTCCAGCAGTTCGGGGTTCCCTGACCCTTGGGTGGAGAGGGCTATGTGGCTCGAAGCGGAAAAGTAAGGGCACCTAGTCCACTTGCAACCCCCCACTTTTTGTGGTTTCCAAGCCTCACAATCGCCCAACAAGACACCTAGATCCCTAAAATAGTGGTCACTTAGTGCAGCCGTTGCGCAGCCCGGACCACGCACCATGGGGGCCAACGGTAAGTGCACCAGGGTCCCACGCAAAAAAATATTTTATTTCGTTGTTTCGTTGTTCCAAAAGTGATCTTGCACCATTTGGGATGCTCAAACACGTGTTTTTAGTCCATTTTCAGCCCATGGTAAAGCGCTATGGGCCATGCAAAGTCCTAAAATGCCTTCAAAATGGGCAGTTGTGGGACCAAAGATGGCAACAATGTATTTTTCGAATTGGCATTCTTGACCATTCGGGATGGTTAAATAAGTCTTTTTAGCCTATTTCGAGCGTGTGGTGACGTGGTTGAGCCTGTGGAAAATCTCCAAATGCCTTGAAAATGGACGGTTTTCGGGACCAAAAATTGCTGAACCATGGATCGGAAATGCGTTTTTCCAAAAGTGACCGTGGACCATTTGGGGTGCACAACCAACTGAGAGGGGCCCATTTTGAGCCCGATTTGAGCCATTGTGGCCCCTTGAATGTCCCCAAAGCCTTACAAATGGCCCATTTTGTGACCAAAAATGCGTCAACAATGCGCCAAAAATGTGTTCTTCGGAAAATGATATGGTACCATTTGGGATGCCGAAACTTGACAATTATGCCCATGTTGAGCTCTTTCTAACCCAATGTAGCCCTTTTCGCCGCGTGTATGCACCAAGTTGTATACTTCGCACGCACCTTAGAACCGTATTGTGGGGCCATCTAGAGCCCCTGGAACCTTTCCTTATCTAGCCATCCTGGAGCATAGGTGGTGCTCTTGCCAAATCCAAGTTTTGAGCTAAGAAGTCACCAGTGGCACCCCGGGGCGGGGGCGCAAAGTCAGGGCTTGCCCTTCCAAAACTCCGCATTTTGTGCCCCAAAATAGCGTTTTTCGACCCAAAACGGCAACGAAACCTATTCAAAGTGGACAAAGGAAGGGAACGAATCCTTACACTCCACGTGCGCCTTGAATTCCTTTTGACATGAGCTCTTTGTTGCCCTCTAACTCCGTGATGTGTCAGAGAATCAAGCCAACAATGGCTAAAAATGGCCAACGATGTGTGCAATTTTTGTGGCTTCCGACAAGTTCTTGATGAATTTGAAGAATTTCAACAAATGTACTCAGGTTGTACGGATTGGTGCATTCAGGGAGCACGCAAACGTTTTTATGCCGAATTGATATATGAACTTTTGTCAGTTGGATGGATGAAGTGGGAACTACAAGCAACAATGCGGTGAATGCAAAGATGAAGTGGATCAAGAAACTCAAACCTGCAAAATACCGTGTCATGCACCCGAAGAACAAAGTCCCTGCTACCAAGAGTATACCCTTCTAAGCTCCTTATGCTTGGTTCAATCTCCTGCCACACGCCCGACACAATTCATTCATGAGGCAATGTCAAGTGTTTGACATCTTTACTCTCTTGTCTCAGAGCCCCTAGATACCTGTGTTGCCCTATCCTAGAAGAATGACATGAACATTTTGGCAATTGGAAGTATTGGTGCCCATATTTATAATCAAATGAGGCGCCACATTGTCTTCCCACCCATCAATAAGGTGATGTTGTCAACTTTTGGAAATCAACCCTTCAAGGCCGCTTGTGGAGAGCTGACGGGAAGCACTATAAGAAAGCTTGTGGTTGCTACATCCAGCGGCAAAACGGACAAAGGATTGGGACTCAGCATCGAGCCTTGATTATCATGGCATACTCAGCAAGCAAATCCTGCTTCACACGCTCTCAAGGGCTTGGTTGACCGGCGGGATGCATGTTACGCCCTTTCGTTCGTGATGGATGCTTTTGAAATGTCAAGGTGGCTGGTAGCCTTTATTTGTGAGAGAATGTTCCTTAGGTAGTGTTCGGTCTTCACGAACACGTACAGAAAGCTATTGAGCAACTGCAAGACTATGCCAATGACGTTGCGGTAGCGTGTGGTATGTATTTCCCTCCCAAGTTAGAGAGGAAATTGTTGCAATCGGAATTCAACACCGATGATCCCTTTGGCGGCCAGTTGGCATCTGGTATTATGTCTTGCACGGTGACAAAAGTTGACGTGTACCTTGTTTACTGGTTGTCTCTGAGTCATCCGTGGGTCCAAATGGCGTGTCATGTATGTAGTCCATAGCCCTCTCACATGTCCATAGGCCCCGTTGGCAGGCCAATACATCAGTTCAAGCAACTGGGTTGTAGAACCAAGGGAGGATGGCCGCAGTGGGCCCTGCCGGGCACGAGGACAACGTTGCACTTTGTGCATGCCCCCAAGGAGTACTACGAGCACCACTTTAAAGTTAAAGTTGCCCAGGGAAGGCCAACTAGAAGCACTGCAGGCGAGGAAACCACACACGTTTGGAGGAATGGAAGCACGACTCGATAGGGATTTGGTCCTATACGAGCTCATCATGTGCGCAAGCGAGTCAAAAAGTGCTACTCTGGGGGGGCATGGCCGGGGCACTTTGGAGAGTAGACATCCCATGCAGTAGAGGACTATGACCGGATGACCGATGCCTGTACGATAAGAAGGGAATGAGGAAGATAGTGAGCCTTGGGCACATCCGTCTTCTCGACATGGCTTGCACCATTGCCTGTGTTGTGTCCTGCGTGCGGGCGCGCTACGCTAGCCAGTACATTCTTTCGTACGGGGGAGACAATAGGTGGTTTATTTTGACCCCAGTGGTGGATGCCTTTTGCCCGAATAAGTAGCACCATGACTTTGGCCATTCTTGCGATAAAAAAAAGTGTGTTTGCCATTTTTAGCCAGCTGTTAATGTCTATCATTCTAGCTTGGCCGGAAGGTTTCATTTTGGTCACTTTTGAACATTGGTAGTAGTCTTTTTGGGTTGGGTCTTAAGTCATGTGCAGTCATATTGATTCAATTAGGAGTAGGACATACCTGCGTGCACGCCCGTGTCCGGCGTGCATTGGAACTGTTTTTTGGGGGGGTTTGCTGCCTTAAGGCAGACTGGCGTGTGAGCCGCTTGACATGACTCCAAAATTGCATGGTGTGAGGACAGCATCTGAGTTTTTCTTTTAGCCGGACTAATATCATTTTTCTGTGCCAGCCGTCTGACACAAATTTCTTTGCGGGTTCATAATAATCTTGTCATCTCAGACACCTTACACAACAAATCGAAATAAAGCAAATAGAATGGCCCCACACCTTGGCAGCCCCAAGATAAAGCGTCATCAAGCGCACTTCCTATATTAGGGGAAATGACCATTACCCAACCGATTACCCTTAACTCTTTCTGGCGTGTACTTCAAGGCCCAAGCTGTGGAGATCCCTTACAACCAAGGCGGCGATACGCAAACCCATGATACATTCCCTGATTTGGGTCCGGGTGGTGCGAATGTCGGAGCACTACACCTTGGCTGCACAAATTGTTTGGAGCTGCCCGACGATTCCTTTTTTTGCACACGTCTCCCTTTTGGGGATTTTTTTCGGGCGCGAGACGTAGCACGTGTCTACCTCTTGAGCAGTGCACTGTACTTGGATGTGTCAATTTTTTATTTGTGTGCAAACAATGTGAGTGGGAAGCACAGTCTAATGCCAATGCACATGTGGAGGTTGTTTTGGGTTAACATTTGCTGAGCTGTGTTATGTGTTGTATTGTGCCAATATGTACCAAAATTGGTACAGGTATTCACCACATTCCCAAGTGGTGCAGCAGAAATCGGTAGAGTTAGTAGAGGCGCTCTTCGGATGATTGTTGTGGGCAACCCGTTGCGCTAATTGCCGTGGACAATCCCTTGCATGGCGTGAGGAAACATTGTGTCGGTACCTAAGGACAAACATTGAGTGAAAGTGAATTATTCCCATCGAAATGGCATTGTGAAGCAAAGCGATAGAGCAACATCGGGTGTGATTTACTATGCATGACAAAAGTCTGACACAAACATCAAATGTAACACATGTGACGTGCCGCATACTCTTCATCTTCTCGACACGCTAATTGATTGATGAGCAGTGAAGAGACCGAATGCTGCAGAGAAGCGCATCTCGTATGCGGACAAGGGCAACACAAGCAGAGGCACAAGTGCAGGTGCATGTGGATGATAATGGATCAAAAGTGCAGTCATGTGTTGTATGCTTTGGCATTAAGAATTCCAGGCCACATCAATTCTCGCACACTGAAAACCATCCAATTTGGGTGCCACGCTTTTTTGGAGAACACAAGTACTGGTTCGAAAACCCGAAAAAATTCCCGTGTCGGATGGCATTGTTAACACCCCAAGAATGTCACATAAGGCCATGTTGAATCTCACATGACGAGCATGTGGGCCACAGGATCAACCACCTCTGCCAACCCATGGATCCACAGGTACATGGGCTACTCGGGGGGTTCCTTGTTGCTCGCTCATGGACATTAAGCTTTTGTTTTTTGGGGTTTTGTGGTAGCGGTGGGAGATGTCGACTTGCAGGCGAAAGGCATGGGCTTCACCTGACTTCTTCGAGATCTCCCCCTTAGGATCATGGTGCCCGTCCCAATCAGTCTTCAACCACTTGGCCCGCTCGTCTGCTGCTGCTACCACAAACGCATCTACCTTAGTTCCCTGCATTTTAGTCGTAATCTTGAGCTTGAATCCCCCTCCGCACATCTCCTTCTGGACACCCTGTTGCACCAAACGCCCGTTCAATCACCTCTTGAAGTAGGCCTCGTGCCTCTTGATCTGCTAGACGTCGGCGTTGGCTTCCCCCTCTGCAGATCGCGCGTGTGTCCTCTTCCTCTTCTGCAATGCTAGTTGTTGTTGCTGCCGTTGATATCCATGGATCCTACTCATGGCCCGTCTGGGTAATTGACAAGCGGGAAGGACAGAGGGGGCTATTGGTGCACCTGAGCTGTGTGATGACGTGGGGATGCCAAAGGAAGACAAAAGATACGAAGCCATTTCAAGGATACTGGGCGATGTGCAACTTGCACGTGCACGCACGCACATCAAGCACATGCACCAGGTCCCATACTACATTTCACAAAAGACCGCTAGCTTCCGCATTTCTATGGTGATGTTTATTTGTGACAAGTTGGGTATTGATGCCTTTGGTGAGGTGATTCCCGTTAGCGGACTGAAGAGAGTCCTCTACGTTCCGCGTAGAGATCGTTGTGTCACCGACATTGGGTACTGTGTGGCTCCACTGCTCCACTACATGCCGTGTTTCCAAGTGGGTGTGTTTGCTTTTGGGGATGTGGTGCAGTTTGATGCGCCGTGCCTCAAGACCATGGTGGATCATGACATGGACTACTTGTGTACCAGTGAACCACCCATTTTTGATCACGAGCGCCGTTTCCCATTAGCAGTGTGTGACTCTCACATCAGCGTCTATGGTGGCCCCACCAACCGCCGAGCAAAAAGCCTCCGAGAAGTGCAGGATCAATGAATTTAAGTTTCAAGCGCGGAAGTGGAAGGCACCTAAAAGTGAAGATCCGAATGAGAACCGGCGATTAAGAACCAGAAGGTTGCAGGAAGCCGTGCCTTTGCAAGGTCCGTGACTGAGAGGTTAAAGGATCACGCAACAAAAGAGGCAGCAAATGATGCAAAGACCAGTGCCATGGCAAAGGCAGCTACACACGCTGCTGATGAGGTCAAAAGGCAGGGTGCGGCACTCCAGAAACAAGATGAGCAAGTGCCCTGGTCCTGTTTGCCTATCATCCGGTACCATTCCACACCCTCCAAGGGCAAGGGAAGGGGGAACGCCCGTCTTTACTTCGAGTGACAATACCTTTGGCAGCCGGAAGGGGTGAAGTGTACCGGCATTCCCAAGGCAAAGCCCAAGAAAAGTCCGGTACCCAGCAAAGGGGTAGTAGTAGCATTAAGCAGGAACACTTTGGGCAACTTTCCTTGCATGCCTGTGTCATCCATTTCCATGTAAGCTTTGTGACATTGTTGTTGCGTGTGCATGTCAGCCGTCTAACACAAAGATCGTTGAGTGCCTGTTACACGTGTAACATGGGACGTCCTGCATCTATGTGCTACATTTTCTTTGGATGGATAGCGCTATCATGTGACCTGGCAACAACAACTCAAACACCACCTCCTTTGGCCTGCACGGGCTGCTCGGCCCCGAGATGGCAGTCATTATGGCCGTGTCCACCGTGATGATGTCTCTTTGCGCAATGTCTGCCACCCCCACTCCCATTTACGGTGCCGCGACGATCACGGCGGCCGCATTTAGAAACTCCGGTTCAAGCCCCCCGATGTGTGTGTGTGTGTGTGTGAGTGTGCATGTATCAATGCATATGGACACACGTGCATGCATGCACAGGTGGCATACAACATGCACACATTGTAGGCATTGTGCATATGCTATCCACGGGAAAAGACTACATTAAGGATGGGGGGTGACGGGACCAACTTGAAAATGGTTGCACATTTTAGACATTGTGCATACATGTAGTGGGTACAGTGTGCACATCTTGCCAAATTTTACACATGTTGTAGACACCAAGAGACCTTGTCAAGTGCTGTGTCAAGTGCCTCCCTTACAACGGGCTGCATAGGGTTAGGTTTGTTTGAGTATCGCCGCGAGCAGCCAAGCCGGTCAAAGAACATGACTTGGCGCAGGCAATGCTACTAGCTAGGGTGATCAAACTTGGAGCGCTGTCGAACTGGCCTCCTTGCATACGGACACGTGGGCTTTTGCCGGAGGTGGTGATCAGGTGTAGCAGTTTGGAGCCAGGAGCAGGCTGGAAGAAGCGATGTAGGGAGCTCAACCGGGTGCCCTCACAGGGCCGGCCCCCAAGGAGGTTGGGTACGAGGCACATCGGGAGCTAGATGAGTTGGCCCTGGCGGGGCAGTAGTGGATAGCGGAGGAGAACAACCCGCAAGAGCAGTTTGTGCGGCAGTTGCAACCACTGCTTTTGGCCGTGCTATTGGCAAGAAAGGAGGGGGAGGAGGAGATGAGTCTCCTGTACCCGACAGACGGAAGGTGCAGCAAGATTGCTACCTCGGCTACCAGGTGCGCCTCCCGTGCGCACAGGCGCACTAGATAGATGTCGCCCTTGTAGGGGTCCTCTGTAGGGGGGTGCATATGATGCGGCACGGCCCGGAGATTTAGCCGTCTAGCCTGACCAAGCAGCTACAGTGTCCACCCCGGGGTCTCCTTGCCTAGGGCTTTTGAGCCTAGTCCGTGATACTCTTGATTTTAAATGGTGCACCACGTTGTTCCATCAAACCGTCCATGCTTTGAGTGCCAAATCGCACAAGATCAGGCGCTATACAAATGTCATTTGTGGCGATCCCGCCCTCAAAGCTCAGCTCCATCGTGTGCCACCCATGGGTCATCTCTCATGGGGAGGCATTTGGGATGTGTGCCAAAGCCATCCCCTTATGGGTAACCATCTTGGCAAAGCAGCGTGCGGTGCGTGGCATAGATACTCCCCCTAGGGACTCGAAGTGGGAGGCGGATTGCCTTCCAGCCATACTGCGATGGCTTAGCGAACTCCAATGGCTGCAGCTAGACGATAGTCTCCCACACGGACACAGCTTGCTGTTCTCATGGAAATTGTGCTCGACCTTGAGTCGCATGCGAGGAGGCCACTCCCTCCAACCCCACAATCTTGTTTTTCAGGTCCGAGATATCCCTTCTGGAAAAGGGTTGTGTGTCCACGACCGCATTCAGCCTCCTCACCAAGGCAGCGATGGCGGAGTCAATCCCCCCGGTGGCCATGACAAATAGGTGCCGATCATCGGTCCTGCTAGGGGCTGGTACCGTGGTGGGTATCAAGGGAAGTCGCATCTTCACGAGGCCCATGGCAACATGGCGCCACATGCCAAGGGTGTGGGAATACACTTTTGACCGCAAGGCGATGCAGCGGCAGTTGTGGATAGTGTGTGAACGCCAAAAGCAACGCAAGAGCGTACAAGCGGTCAAGACCGAGAATACGGCGTGGTCACGATGGTGCTGCCCGGCACAAGGGGGAGCTAATCGGAGTATGGGCGCTTACGTGATGGATTTCTACGCACACGTAGTGATACCCACAGAAACGACGGGGCCTGCGTTACTAGGTTGAGGAACAAAGCGACCGTCCGCAAGCGCCACGGCCTTCAGCGGGGAAGGTGCTCTTCACCCCGCCACCCTTGTGTATTGAAGCCAGGCCCCCTCAGATTCGACTCCGGTTGCCATGACCATGGCTTTGCTCAACACGCCAACATAGACAATGTGCCGCATGTGCAGCACTGGGTAGGGCGGCGAGGCACTAATGTGCCACGGGGCATGCTAGGCACCCCCGCCGCACGATAGATACATATGGGGTGAACACACGTGGCAAGTGTACGCACCCCGGGGACCAAGCGGCGTAGGGCAAAGTGTCTGTAGCCGTCCGAGCTCGCAACGGTGAGCTCATGGGCCACCCGCAGGGCCGCAACCTATGGGATTATGTCGAAACGTTCGGCATGATCCAGCCTCAGGCCGGCCAGATTCCACACCGTCAACCCTGCCTACTCAAGCGGGACGGCCGTGACCCTCGCCCCGTCAATGGGCCCCGGGTACGGGCGGAAGCCATAGGTCTTGGCGCGGACCCCCGTCCCGTGCCACATCAAGTTGTCCAACAGCCGTGTCCCTACCCGCAACACGTAGATCATGGACAACACTGGCATCGGGCAGATGCTCAGGGGGCCCTTTTCGCCGGGTTTCGGGATGAGGGATGTGTATCCGTGGATGAGGACCCCCGGCTACTGGCCCCTATCAACTTCAGGAAGCAACACTCAAAAAATGACAAAGGGAACCAATCAATTCACCCCCATGGAGAAGATGATACTAATCATGTGAACCACTAAGGGACCACGGAACCACTAACACACCACAACGGCGATGACGCGAATCGTTTGAGCCACCAACAAAACCAGTCCAGGGCCCGCTCCGGCGCCGTCCAAAGGTGCTGCATACCCCACCCATTCAGCCCCATGGAGAAGGGGGACATGGCTTGTAGGCGCTTGTGCGGAAGCTCCCCCATAAGCTTGGTGGCAAGCATGGGGATTATGCACAAGTGGCGCTCCTACTTGGCCATGAAGGCCTCCAGGCACGACTCTCGGGCCTCCGCATACTTGCCGCCCATGGCGCCCCAGGCCTCCCGCAACAACCCGTCCATTTCGCGGACGTTGGTTGTCGCGCTGCCGATTCGCCGAGCCAAGAACACGACCGGTGGGGGGGGGGGGCGAAGGCATCATCCCGCAGCCAGCACTACACCACCCAAGGCCGCGTGCCCCACTCCCGGGCCAATTGGGCATGCCCCCTCCAAAAAAAAGAAAAACACAACGCCCACCCCTCCAAAGGAGAACTAACACACCCAGCCCCTCCATGCAAAAAAAAGTACCTCGACCCCCTCCCCCCCCGGAGTAGACAAAGGCAATCATACGCACCCCACCTGAGCAGCACCCCCGGCATGTATGTGCCCTCCATACACACCGTGACGTGCATTGCAACATTCACACGGGAATACCGTAGGTTTGCATTGTAGTGTGTATGTGTGTGTGTGGGGGGGGGGGGGGGGGCTCCCTTAGGCCACATTGCCCCCGTTTGTCGTAGAGTGTTGCCATCATGCCCGTAGCTGGCCCATTTTCGCAAGTCACCTCGGCCCGTCACTGGAAGGGACGGCTGTGCGACCTGGAGGCAGTGGTGGGTGCGTCGGTAGCCGAGCGCTATGAGGCCTCCCGCCGCTCCTTCTCTTCTCTGCGAACCTATGCCGCAACGTGCACGGTATGCAGTTGGCGTAGTTCCTCTCGCGCCGGTGGCCTCGGGCCCTCACCCCATCCTTCAGGCACCCTTAGTACACGCTAGAAGACCCAATCTCGTTCCAGCCTAGACGCCGCTAGAGTGGCGAGAACGAACAAAAGAGGCCCCCCCCGGGGGGGGAGTTGAGGTGTCTCACTTGGACCCCCCTATCCGTACTCGGGGGCCTATAGTTTTTTTTCACAATTTCATTGTTTTCACCTGATTTTGGAGTCCAGAAAAATTTCGTTCTAGCGGCGTTCTAGCGACGCTCTAGCGAGCGCCGCTAGAACGCCGCTAGAACGGTTCGCTAGAACGCCGCTAGAACAATATATATGAATGCTCCGCCACTCCTCAAAAAGAAGCTGCCCCGGCTACCATGGCCACCCCTGGCTACCATGCCCAGCCGTGGCCAAACACAGGGTTCCGATGCTGGACCTGACTCACAGAGCGCTGCCCCCCCCCCCCCCACCCCCCGGTTAGCCCGGTGAGCCCCCCACCGCACCCCATAGGTCACTTGGAAGGTCACTTGGCGGGCCAGCGACGGGTCACTTGGTGGTGGATTAGCCCGATTAGCCCGGTTGGCCCAATTAGCCCCCCTGCCCCTCCAGCCCCCCATTCGCGAGTTGCGACACGCAGGTTACCCCTTGTGCGTTGTGGGGGGTTGCCGGGGCTCATCATTGCTCCCGGCACCCCCCTTCTCACCCCCCGTGTCCACTTCCTTCTCACCCCCCTTGCCAGCCCCCACCTCAGCCCCCTTGTCACCCCCCTCCCCCTTGTCGCCACCCTTGTCCCCCTCGTCATCCCCGTCATCCCCGCCTAGAATGCGCCAGTGGGGACGCGGGTGCTCTTTGTTAGTGAGGAGCGCAGCTGGCTATCGCCGTGCAAGCGTCCGGATAGGGTCCGAGAGTTGCGGCTGCCGTGACCGCCTATGCCCTTGGTACACGCTAGAAGACCCAATCTTGTTCTTGCCTAGAACACTCTAGCCTAGATGTTCTAGCCTAGATTCGATCAACACTAGAACGATATAAAGTCTCCCCAGATGTGCCAATTTCTTCGTTGTTCTGCTGTGCATGCTTGCTATTGTCCGTAGTGCATTGTTCCATGGTTCCTGCTCTCGCGCTTAGATATTACACATTTCTTTGCAATGAAACGCCCCGCCACTTCCCCCCTTGCTCCCTCCTCAACCGGGAAGGATACTTCCCTCTTGTCTAAGGCACTACGGGACTTGAGTGGGGCTTCAAACCTCAAGGATGAGCGGGTGTGCCATTACTTGGCCACGCGGGCGCTATCATGCCCCCTAGCACGGCGGCAATTCAACAATGCCGTCCAATGTGTGAACACCGCCACGCCTACCCAAACCACGGGTGAGGCATGCAAGGCCGCCGTTGAGGCATCGCCTCCCTACTCCCCCTCACCGCCATGTGTGAACTTGAGCTCAACATGAGGGCCCCCAAGTTCTCCTGGAGGACCCTCTCGGAGCTCTAACGCTCTGTAATTTGGAGTACCACCGCACCATCCCCGGTGGCCCCTACTCCCGTCCAATTTGTACCGAGCGCGACTTTCAAGCCCGTTGGAAGGAGTTGGTCGCCCCCGTGCAATTGGATCCCCCCGTTGCCACGGTGTTGCCCAAGGCCACCGGGATCTCATGGCCCTTCGCCTCATGGGTCACATACATCCTCTCCCGGCCGGGCTTGGTGCAGTCAATCAACTGCTCCTTCCCATTGACGTTCATCGTCCGGGAGCAGCAGCAGCAGCAACACCAGCAGCGGGGAGAGGACACCCCCCCCCCCAAGGCCGCCAAACCCAAACCCCCCCCCCCCAAGGCCCCCAAGAAAAAACCCCGCTTCGAGAGTAGCAAGGAAGATGCCCCCCCCCCCGAAGCACAGCAAACCAAGCCCAAGGCAAAGCCCGAGCCCAAGGGCAAGGGCAAGGGCAACCCCCCCCCCCCCAACCCCAAGCCTCCCCCCTTTGCAAGAATGGGGCCAGGACCCCTATGGAAATGTGCCGGGTGTGGGGGACACCCGGTATGTCCCTCGGGCGGAGGGGGGCAATGAGGGGACCGTCAGCCAAGTGACAGTGTTGGGGGATTGGGATGAGGAGTTGGACCCGGGGGAGTGGTGGGTGGTGTCGCAGGGGTCCAATGGGGAGGGGGGGAAGAAGGGGAAGAAGAGGAAGCGGGAGAAAGAGGGGGGCACCTTCCAGGTGCCGGGGGAGCTCTTCTTCCGCACCCGGGAGGAGGCGGAGGCCCACCTCCGGGAGGCCTTGCGGGAGGGGGAGGACGGGGACGACACCCTCGGATCACACTCTACAGGGCTCGATCCTAGGGCCGCTTGGAGGCGCGCCAGCGCGGCCGTCTCAGGGGCGGTTGTCATGCGGCGCTTGCATGGACACATGTTGACGCGCCCCACACACGCCGGGTTCCCCGTGTGCGATGAAACCCCACTAGCCGCTCGCAGAAGCGGGCTGGCCCGATCCACTTGACCCCAGTCTGTCAGGGCCGCCTCGGATGTCGCAAGCAAGGGCTTCTCCGCCACCCACATTCAAAAGTTCCCACACTGCATCCACTCGCCGGGTAGCTTGCACGGAGTCCCACTTGCCTTGGTAACGAGACAAGAGCGCCTCGCCCAAGCGCGTACTGCAAGTTGGGCTCCTTCTTTGAAAGCACGAAGGGGAGGTGCGGGCGGGTGGAGGGGGGGCACCCGCAGCACCTCCTGACATGTCGCCTCGAGCGCAAGGTCGAAACACACCGGCCGATGACGCGGAATCCCCTTGCTGGGGATGTGCTCCACCCGCGAGACTGTGGATGCGGTGCGGGGATGGGCTAGCATGCCATCGATGCGCGTGGCCGTGGCCTCCTCCCCCCGCGTGTAGCCGCGCGAGCAACGCTCCTCGGAGCCCGCATACTCCGGGTCCAAGTCCACAAGCCGGCGCGTAGGGATGCATTGCCCGCGGTCCCTCCCGCTAGCGCGCGAGCGGGAAATTACAGCTGGCCCCGACGATATGCGGGGCATTTCCAAGGCTGGAGAGATGGTGTAGCACATCCTTCCACATTGCCGCATTCTTCTCGCGGTCCTCCACCACGCCGTAGACCGAGACGGCATGCGGCGCGGTGCTGCCGTCCCCCAGGGCCACCTACACATTGACCCATCGCGTTGAGTACCGGAGGCCCCCACCAGGAGGTCCGCCTCTCTTTTGCGGGGGAGCTTTGCTAGCTCCGCGGTGAGACCCTCGTGTACGAGGATCGTGAGCCCACCTTGAGGGATGTTCCACATACCCCCTCCCTTTGGTATCCAGTGGACATCCCCAAACCATGCCAACCCCTGGTAACAAAAAAGTGGCGCATGGCCTCCCCCCCCCCCCGTGGAGAGTTTCGTCTGCTTCAAAAAAATGTCGTCCACCCCCCCACGACACTACTTCTACCGCATGCACGTGAAGCGAGGTGACATTGGCAACTACCATGCGCAGCGGCCCAGGGTTCTGATGGATGTCCCCACACATCCCCAACCCGGTGCCACTTGCACCGCTTGGACACACCTCCGCCCCCGGCAAGCGACCGTCGCCTGTCATCCGCGGAGGCCCGGTTGGCGCAGAGTACGGGGCCATGGCGGGCGCTTTGTCACCCCCCCCCCCCCCCCACCCTCGTCACCGCCCTGTGGGGCTATCCCGCACAGTTAACAACACCTCCGAGACCTGGCAAGACTAGACCTTAGTAGCGCTTGCCGGCCCAGCCGGAACTTAATATCATAGAGGGAGACCGGCATGGGTTAGGGGCCCTGTGGTCACTTGTGGTGCCATCAAAAGCTGGTCTGCTTTCAGTCTTGATGTTCTATATGCATGCCTGTTTAGCGTCCGTTTGAGTCTTAGCTAGGGGCACCTTTGTGGGATGGGGCCTCAGATGACCTCTGTTCCCGCATGGCGGTGCCGTGCCCAACACTGTACCCGCATACATGCTCTTTTGGCCCGACCGGGGCACGCTACGGGCCCTTGCCGCCATGTAATGGCAGCTGCGGTGCGCCTTATGGCTGGCGGGCAGCCTGGGCGATAGGTGGCAGGCCACCAATGGCCCCCTCCTAATTTCCATTTCGAAGCTAGAGCTGATGACATGTGCCACCATGTGGTGGTGGCCACCCGCCAGTTACCGCCACGCACCGTCGGGCCGCAGTTGCCGGGGATGCTGTCGGCCTTGGAGCCGCAAGGCGCAAGGGCAGCGGCTGTGTCCCCCACGGGGTATGCAGACGACACACAGGCCGTAACGCTGGCCTTGGAGACGGACCCTATGGCAGAGGCCCGAGCGGTGATGGACCGGATAGGGGTCCGGATGGCCGACACAGGCCCATCGGGCAACGCGGCCAAGTCCACTTCGTGGCTCCTCCGGGATCCGCCCGAGGGGGTAGCGCTGCTTACACTTGGCGGCGTGCCCATCCCGCTCTTGCGTGAGTTCAAGCAGTTGGGCGTGGGGCAGCGCTTGGGCTAGAGAAGGGGACGGGCCCCGTCCTGCGCCGTCTGGACAAGGGCGTGGCCATCATGCGCCTGATGGGATGCTTGCCCGGCTTCAGCATGCGTGAGGCGGCGCCGGGCACCCTGGCCGATTCGGTGGTCCTGTACGGGGTGGAGTTGGCGGACATTGAGGGGCGCACCTTGTCGTCCATGGACACCGCGGCGGCCAAGGCGATGTGGGGCCCCACGCCGTGCTCTTGGGCCAAAGAAGTCCTCCTGGGCCTCTTGGCCAGGGGCTTCCATGTCTCACCCCTGTGGCACGCGCAATACCAATGCCTGCTTTGGCTCACCCGGTGGGCGTGCACGCTTGGCACCACTTCGACGCTGGTGCAGGCGGTGCTCAAATGCCGGACACGCCGCCCTCCTCGGGGCCCATGGGCAGGGCCCTGCAAGCCGCCCGCCAGCTGGGCTCGCAGCGGCGCGAGGGGTGGTGGCATTGGGATGTGCCGGGGCAGAGGACGCCCCTACGCCTGTGGAAGCGGACGATGGGCAACTACGCCACCGCGTGCACGAGAGCTAGCTGTACCGGGGGAATGGAGCGGCACCGGCCCGATACCTTCTAGGGCCTGGGCGGGGCGGTGCACCGTAAGGCGTGCTGGGTAGGCTTGCAGGTGGCCTCCACAAAGGGGGAGCACAACGTCCTCCGCAGGTTGTTGGCTGGGCCCACCTGGACGGCGAGCACAGCAGCGGGGCATGCCATCATGCATTCGGACAGCTGCCCCTTCTTCCGCGGAGCGCCGGAGACGGAGCCGCACATCCTGTGGGACCGCGCGCTCTGGGATTTGGCGTGCCAAGCGTGGATGCCTTGGGTGCTACAAGAGGCCTTTCCTAGCGTTGGCATTGCCAGCGGCCTGTCCGGTGTGCTTAAGGGCCACGGGCCTGCTACCACTCGCCTTGGTGGGTGAAGGCGACGAGGCGTCGGCAAAGTGTTTGCTATACCGGCTCTATGGTATGTATCTCTCCGTATTCTACCTGCCGCGCGGCGGAGGAGGCGGCACGGCTGGCCGGGGACGCGGGGGCGGGGCCCGAATTTGCGCCGGGGGTACGGGTGGGAACAACTGGCGGACGGCCCGCTGCGCTCCATCCCGGCGAGGGACGCCCTGCATGTGCTGTAGGGCTCGTTGACAAGGTGGCTGTGGGAGTGTGGCTTTGCGGAGGCCCTGGTTCACTGGGCCTCGGCGCTTCAGTGGATACCGGGCTCCGGCCAAGTCACTTATCCGGAGCTGGCCCTGGACTTTGAGTCCCACCGCAACCGGGTGCTCCCAACGAAGCTAGGCCATCGCCATGCCCGACACGTGTTGTCGCTGAGGGAGCGGGCGCACGTGCTGTGGGAGGTGGTCGACTTGCTGTAGCCCCTGCTCGTCGGCGGCACCCTGTTGGAGGGCGATTTCCGCTGGGTTTGCGCCTCCCTAGTGCCTTTGGGGGCTTTTGCAGCATGGGGCGCAGAGCGCCCGGTGTTTGCGTGCCGGCTCAACATGCGGCGGCACGTGCATCAGCTGCAGCAGCAATGCTTGGAGCTTTGGACGCGCTGATTGGCGATCCCTGGGGCCGGGCACAAGGATTATTTTTTGGCGGGGTACCTGCCGCGCCGCCCGGAAGGGGGGTGGTGGCTTATGAGATCGTGTGCGTACAGCTCCTGTGGGTGGTTGGTGCGGTCCAGCCGCACCAGCCACCAGCGGCAGACAGCCGACAGGCACCATGCTGCAAGTGCCCCGCCCATCAACATACCACAGTGCGAACAGTGGCAGCCGCCATGGCGAGGTGTTGCACATTACTGCGCACGGGGCCACCTGGGGCATCCGGCGGTAGTGGCAGGCGGCGGCGGCCTCGTCAAGGGTCGTGCGGGCGTGGTTGGCGCCCCCGGAGCCACTGGTGAAGCGCCCCTTCGTGGCGCCGTCACCGATGGGGGCGGGCCGCCGCCAACGGCCGGACTGCCACGATGAGCCCGCCAGCTCGGCGCGGCCGGGTACAGCGCACTCTGCCCTGGGTGGGGAGTGCCCCCCCCCCCCCCCCCCACTGGCCATAGCGGGCGCCCCAGTGGAGCGGGGGGGTGGGCGCCCGATACAGGCGGAGAGCCTCAGTGGATAGGTGCTGATGGGTCCGGGAGGGTAGCTGAGCCCCTTCCCCCCCCCCCCCCCAGCGCCAGCGCCCCCGGTGACGGCGCCAGCCCCCACGGCGGCGGTGGGAGACATACGCCTCCCCATATGCAACGCTTTTTCCACGATTTCGCGCGCGCAGACCGAGTCACAGGCGCCTCCGCCCCCCCCCCCCCCCCCCGTGCCGCACGGGAAAAGGGGAGGGCAGGGCGACAGGTGATGCACAGGGCGGCGCCCCCCCCCCCCCCCGCCACTTCTACCCCCACCTCCTCCTTCGCCTGTGCAGGAGGTTGCGGAGGTGAAGCCCGCGTGCGGCATGGGCATGGGCGCACCGGCGCTAGCCGGCGACGCGCTGCGGCGCCCGTCAGCTATGACCCCCACCCGCCCTTGCCACTGCCGGCGCAGTCGGCAGGGCCGAGCAGGGTGGGGCAACGGCACCCTATGTAGAACCTGTGCAATGCGCACGGGTTCCCGCGTGCAAGTTGTGCCGGGGGCACAAGTGGGTGCAGCATTGTTGTCCTCGGCACCACGAGGGGCACCCTCGGCTGGTGCCAGCGGCGGGTGGTGTGCAACAGCGCACGCTCTTCGGGATGGGAGGCGTGTGTGCGCCCTGCCCTCCCCCCAAGCGGGGGGGGGGGGGTGACGAGGAGGAGGAGGCCTCACAGAGGTCGGGAGCCGCCCCAGCGCCCACAGGGCGTTCTGGGAGCCTGAGACGAGGCCATGGGAGGGCAGAGGGGGCAGAGGGGGCAGATACCTGACCCTGGGCGCCCAGTCCTTCGTCGCACCGCAACACCAGGGGTGGGCGGCAAGGGGGGGGGGGGGAACCAGTCCTTGACCCATAACCCCCTCGCTTAACCCGTTGCGCAGCGTCCAGAACTCTAATGGGCCTTTGCCCTCTGCAGTATTGTTCTTCCTCATACACACACACACACACACGCACATATGTGTAGACAACCCATGTACATATGTGTTTGTGTGTGGATATGCACATAGGGCCGCGTTCACGGTGCCTTAACGGTAAGTCACACCTTAACATGCGCCTTGACTTAGGTTGCCACCAAACCGTTAACGTGCACTTCAATGGTTAAGTGGTGCCTTAACAGCACCTTAACTTAAGGCGCGACTAACAGTGCCTTATGTCTATCCTGCATGCCTGCCCCTCTACCGCAGGGTCTGTGGACTGAAGGTGTACAAATGCACCACTGACAGCAGCCTGTCGATCCAAAAAGAGCAGACGTCGGGGCTGAAGAAGGATGAGATGCAGGACGTGCTCCAGAACTTCTTCGACAATGGGCAGGGCCTGCGGTGCGATGTGCTGGAGACAATTCTGGTTCGGCTTCGTGGCCTTTTGAATGCGCTGCAAACACAGCGGGACTGGCACTTCATTACTAGTTCTCTGCTTCTGGTCTATGACGGCAACACCCGCCAGAGGGGCATTGCGGACATCTGCATGATTGACTTTGCACACACGGAGCCTGTGATTGACTCCGTGGATGTGGAATACCTGTACGGCCTATCGAACCTCATTGAACTGCTGACCTGCATTCTAGAGAAAACCCAGTACGAGCCCCCCATGACCCCCACCAAACATGACTCCCTCCCCTGCATCACTGCAGCGGCCCTGGAAAGGGTGTTTGGCCATCCCTGTATGGCCACCAGCCCACGCGTGCTGAGTCTAATGTCCCAGCCCAAGGGGGCGCTTGGGCAGTACACCGGCGTTTGTGGAGAGAGCAACTCCGGCATCAACCCGTGAAGGGGTTGGGTGCATGGCCGGCAGTGTGAGAGTGTACCGCTGCAGCACCCACGCTGCCACCCATACGAAAGACAGCTCTGATTGGGCTATTCTACCCAATGCTGAGGCGTTCTGTTGGGTAGGCAACAGCGAGCCCTGAAGTTGCAGCGGGAGGCTATTTGTAGTCACAGCGGCACACAGCAGTCTGCACACAAAAGCGCTGTGTGTGTCACCCTCCCGGATTTCCATTGACCCCATTAGTGCAATGACCTGGGCCGACAGTGTCCAATGATGTTTTTTTTCTTGACAATTAAGGGGGTGTTGCCTGAACCGTGCGCGCACCGTGCGCGCACCGTGCGCGCACCGTGCGTCCTTTTGCGTATTCTGTGTCCACCAGATCCACAATGCCTGATTCTGAGCTGCCCTGGCTTGTCGCCGGACTGCCTGTGTACTACCACCGCTCCAACGGGGATAGGGTGTCGGCCACTGTCGTTGACCCTTCTCCAAGAGGTGGGCGTCGCGTCTCTATTCGGTACGCATTGGGTGGTGAAGAGGTCTTGTACGAGCATGCACCCCAGGAGCGGTTGGAGTTTGCAATTGTGACTGCTGAGAGCCCCGATTCCCCCCAACCTGTGCACCATGAGGCGCCGATGGACGCTTTGCTGGAGCCCCAATTACCTGAAGTGGAAGTTGAAGCCCCTAGAATTGATGATCATGAGCCAGAATGCTGTGGCGGATGAAATTGAAATTCCTGTAACCCAACCAGTGTTGTCGCTTGTGTCGTCGCCTGTGCATGGTTTGTTACGGAGGTGCGTGCAAGGTGCAGAAAATAGGACCCTGGAACCTGTGACAAGCATCAGACTAAAAATTGAAGAATCCTGGTATGCCAGTATGGACTGCAAGGTGCAGAAATCAGGACCCTGGGTGTGTTTCTATGGGGGCCATTCAACGGGGTACAAGTTGGGCCACCATCCCAAAAACATTGAACCGTGCGCGCACCGTGCACGCACCGTGCGCGCACCGTGCGCGCACCGTGCGACAACGCCCCCTAACAGTAACCCCAGGGTCGCTTGTGGTGCAAGCCAGTTTGCAGCAACTCTGCCCTGCAGTTTGCAAAACAGAATACGCAGCAGTACGTTGCAGTATCACAAGCACAAGCGTTGGAACGACTGCCATTTGAATGAAAAATGCACTGAGGGTTAATGAATACATTTGCATGGAACTCATTATTTCTGGTGCATCTGTGGCCCTTTTCCAGATGTCGGATCCAAAAGCGTATGGAGAGTGTCATGAGATGGCGAAAGCTACACTGGAAAGGTTTCTGATCCCGTGACCATTGTCTGCTGATTTGTCAGGACGTTTTCAGGAGAATGTGCAGCCCCCCGCCAATCGAATGGCATAGGGAACGCATTCCAGGGCTGCCACGTTCCCAAGGCAACGCGGAGGCATGTGCAAAGTGGTGTGCTGGAGCAGTGGCCTGCCGTAATTTTCAGACTTAAGCAGAGAGAGTAGCGGGAGGGCCTCAGAAGCGTGTGTTGTAGGCGTGGGGTTGCATATGGCGCTGTGACCGTTATATGTGCTGTTTTGCTAGTGGCGGGGAACGTATTTGGGGAGCAGCACAGGCACACATGAGGCCTTGAGCAGGCACTACTTCGGACGCAGGCGCTTGTCTGGGCTGCCAAACGCTGCGGTGCCGTGATACTAATGGCTGCTGCTGTCTTTCAAGCACCCATTTGCGTAAGATGGTCACTGGAGAGGGCATACCCACTCTCTATGATGCATACCATGCTGAACTCGCTGAGGGTATGGGAACCATGGTGCATCATTGATTTTTCTCCATCCGCCCACCCACCCACCCACCCACCTTTGCACCGGAACAGTCTGCCAAGCACAGTAACCCCATCTAACCCTTGCTTTTCTGACTGCAGTTTTGGTGGTCAAGAATGCCACATGACATTTTTGTTAGGTTGTTGTCGTGAAAAGAGGAGCTGGCCCATGCCTGTGGAAAGTGTTCTCACCACAACATTCTGCCTGAGACTATGATCCACTTCTAATAGTTCTGGTTCGTCTTTAGCCCGAACATATGGGGGTGTCGGTGGTACAACTTAGTAAAAGATTTTTTAAGATCACCTCGAAGAGAGGTTGTTAGCTCAAGCGTAGGCGCGCACGCCATACAGCCTTATGGGGGTCGTTCGCGTAGCATACCCCAAGGCATGATGCTGGATGTCTAACCCCGTGTAAAATTATTATTTTGCTCGACAAAATGATCCCCCTACGGATTTTTTCATTTCGAGCCCTCTATCCCCTTGAAACTGGATACCACGTTTTTTTTGGGGGGGCTGAGAGCGGGGGGGGGGGGGGTCAAAAATTTTTGGGGGGATTTGGGGGGCGCACTTAGCGCAGTGTAATCATTTGGGCATGTGGCCGTACTAGAGGCCCATACTTTGTGATCCTAGGGGGGCATCATTCTTGTTTGAGAGTATGTTTTGATACTTCTTCCACATTGGGGATAAGGCATTTTTGGATTTTCACCTAGTTTCACCCATTTCCATTTTTTTTCACTTTTTTTTGCTCATTTCCACCACATCCACTCTTTCCTAGGTTGATTTCTCCCCACCACGGGACAGAAGACAGAGGTGATGTATCCTTGTTGTTAACCCCCCATCATGGGCGTGACACAGAGTGCTTTAGATGAAGTCTTTACCCCATGCTCTTACCTGTTCTACATGGTTCTATCCTCTCGGCTCATCCCGACCGGGCTCAGGTGTAAATACCCCCGATCTTGACCAATCCCGAGCTTGTCCAGACAGAGGGAGCCTGCTTGACTGCAGTTTTGTTTGTGTAGTGCTGGCTTCGCAGTATGCCTGTCCAAAGATGGGGACTCTGGTGCGCCACACTGTTGGGATCCTGCTGGGCAATCACTGGACTCGCCAAAAAGTCGGCATGGTTCCTGGGTGCCTATCGTCACCGGACCTCTGTCTTATCCATCGCTTGGAAACCAATTTGTTGTGTCTCTGCTGCGCTACACTCAGAGCCTTCCCGAAAAGGCATCGGCCCATGGGAAAATTGCGGATTGGGCGTCTTTGACCCCTGCAAGAATGGCAGTGATGTGGTGCATAGAGTTAGGGAGACTGGTGTTGCGTAGCCGACTGACGCTACTTGCCATAGTGATGCAGCATGTACCAACATGTACTACATACCGCATACCATGTAACACTGTCTAACGTCGAAGGCCCTTTGCAGGGGCAATAAAAAGCTCAACCTGCAATTGCCACCCCCAGATCTTTCGTCGCTGCCTAGATCGAGCCCAGCAGCTGAATCACCGCTGTGCCCAAACCTCCCATCAAAGTGACAGTCCATCAGGTGCAATAAGGAGACGCAGAGCGCTGGATTGAAGGCTGCGCCAGAACCCATTGATGCGCCAAAACATGCCCACATCCCCCCCACCCATCATCAAGATGCTTGCAGGCACGCAGTTGGCTGCATGTTCTCATGCCGGGTTTGTGTTCTCATGTGTCCCTTGAAAGGAAAGCCGCCGCTGCCTCGAACGGCACCAGCAGCAGCAGTCCTTTTGCACCTCTGCATATTGCAGGTTTGGATTAGAGGTACCACCACTGACCTCAGCGGTTCTTAAGGATAGAGCATTGTCTTCTGCATCTTTGTATGCCATCTGTTTGGGACCGCTTGGGTGGGTTCATACAACTGACTGTTCCGCAAACTGCGGTTGACTCGCAAAGTAGACAGCAGATGGTCAATGAACGGCAGTCGGCCCCACATTGACAGCAGTTGCTGGTGGAACGATGCCGTCCTGAGGGTTTGGCGTTGTGGTGGCCAGCCCGAGAGGCATTTGGCAATCTTGGATGCAGTGTAAATAGGTATGTCTTGACCCTTCACAATCGCCGAAGAAGGACCAACAGCTTCACAACAAGAATGTCTCTCTCTATGCTCTACATGATGCAGTAGTGGAGTTGCAGACTGCACTGTGGCCACAAAACAGCTTATCAAATCGTTCCACATTAGACTGAGAGTGGGCATCATGCAGTCATACCACAGCATGACACTTTGCATCACAGCATGCTCCCTGGCTTTCCTGGGGCTGTCCACACTGTCAGTCAGCTTGGGCCCCCATGGTCCCACTTTCGTTAAAGTGCCCCTTGTCCAAGCATGGGCACCTGTGGGGGCCTGTGGCGCCTTTGTTTGCAGAATCACTGCTTTGGGCCGGAAGAATCGAGATGGATGCCAGAGAGATTCCAGAGGCCGACGACCACCCTCAGTTTCATCGGCAAGCACTGGGACCCGGTGCTACCCGTTGTTTTCTGAGCATGGTTGTTGCTGCCGCCATCCTAAAAAGATGTGAAACAGTTTGTCTCATGCAAAACCACTGGTGACAATAGCCCACTCCACACATACTTTTAGGGGTCATCTAGCATAGCTGCAATAAGTTGTAGGATACAAGTTGGCAAACCCTTCTGCAGCAACCGAGATGCAGGGCAATCAGACTTGGTCGAAGCATTTTTCTGTTTATGCTGTTTATGTTTTTCTGTTTTGTTTTGCGGGGACCTCATTGGGTTGCCCCCAATGTAAGATCCTCTGGGCCTTCAAAGAAGTACATTTTATTTGGGGTGTTTTGGGGACCAGTGGGACCTCACAGCAGAGCTTGCAACAACCCCTTGAGCCATTGTGCGCAAGGTCCTCGGTGTGTCCAGGTTACTAGGGGGCGAATTCAATGACATTCAAGGCAGCCCATTGGATGTGCCCAGCCTTTGGGAGTCCCAGATAGCCTGTCAGCATCCTGCATTATGTCAGCCTGTATCGTGCCAGGCTTGTGGGTAGTTCAACTGGGGGCGGGGTTCAGAAGTCAGGTTGAGCTTTGGTGTCTTATTCTGGCATCAAACCATTCAAACAGTGCATCATGCATGAGCCTGAAGTGTGAATCAATCAATTGGACATTGCCGGTTGTTGCAGTCAAATTGACATTCAGGGCATCTCTGCAATTATTTGCAATTCTTTACGATCATTTGCGATTGCGTGCACTTATTGACGGTTGTTTTGTGCGCTGAGTGTTCACTTTTAGGTTCGTACTGGACCTTATTTGCCATTGTTTGCACTTATTTGCATCATTTGCAGCTGGTTGCGATTATTTGCAACTATGTTCTCTGGCTCACGGTTCTCATTGTGCGCTGTGACAAATTTGTTTGGTTCCTGAGCCGGCACGCGGTGACGACAATCCATTCCAGTCCCCCTGTTTCCACCCGAACACAGGCCCAATACTCCGCCCCTTCCAACACCACCAGCCTCCCCATATCCGCCATGCCCACCGTATGGGTGGGAGGCACACTCTCCACCTCCAGCCACCGCTTGGCGCTCTCCTCCCACGGCTGGGGGGCATGCATCTGCTGCTGCTGCATCGCATCTTGCACATGCTGCAGGGACACTGTCATCAGCATGGACATCCCCCCATTCGCTGCGGCCATACTCAGCAGGGCATGCTGCATGCGCGCTCCGGGCAACCCCACGTGGTGCGGGACGTCCGCCACGTCCAAGGGCGTGCGGGGCGCCGGCAGGGCATCCAGCACCGCGGCGGGCAGCTCTCCCAGGGATGGCAGACGCGCGATGGGCCCCATGTCCCTGTTGAGGACCACCGCTGCCACCCACCGCCTGTCCAGCGTGGACAGGAGGTTGCCCGGCCTCGTCACCCTGAGAAGGGTACCGAGGGCGGACATGAGGGCGCACACGCCACAGTCCTTGTTGTTGCCGGCCGGCTGTTGCACCTGCACCGCCTGGGCCGTTGCCAGCTTGACGACACACATACTCGGCACCAAAGTTGACGCTACACATACTAACACACTCCCTAAAAGGTGTGCTCTACGGGCTGCAACTCCAGAATCCATCCAGTTCGTGATGTTTTGCATTGAATCGACGCAGGGGCGCGGGACGGCTGTTGAACCAACAACCGCTTTTTCTTTTGGCATAGTTTGCATTTTGTACAATTTTAGACCCATGATTTTTCCAATGTTCTTTTTTGTTACCTGGGGGGGGGGGGGGGGTTGGCAGGTGCGAAATTCGGAATTCCAAAATGTGGCACAGCAAAATTATACCACATTTTGCCGGTATTTCAGGACTGAAGCCACGCTCTTGCCTTTACCAGACCTATGCACATTTTTTCTTCATTACAAGGTATCGACGGTCTGAATTGTTGGGGACATCATGTTTCCACCTTGAACCTTGTTTCGTCGGTAAGTTGCAGAGAAAGCAAAAAATGAGTTGTAGAAAGACTGCATTTAGAAAGTCTCAGCTGGCGGGGGAGAGGCGTCTCCGCAGTCCTGCAGCCAGGGGAGTGCGCCCGGGAGATGCCGCCCTGCTCCCCCTCACCATACGGTGGCCCTAAGGACCGGTAGGTCGCGCCAGACGGCCCGAGCGATCGGGTGGCGCTAGGGCTGAAGCTTGCCGGTTCCCCATTGGAGGATAGCCACCACTACATGCGTGGTCAAGGGCTCCGCCGGCACCACGCCTTGGGGGTCCTGTAGGCCCGTCTCTTGGAAGAGGCCCATGATGGCACCCTCAGCCTTCATAATGCCCGCCGCCACCGCCTCACCGGCAGCATACCCGGGGCCACTGGTACGCCGTCCCCCCGCATCGCGCCCCGGACGTTCCAGGACACCGCCGCCCGGGGGTCGGAGGCGGGGCCCTTTCACGGCTGCGCCGTTGGATCAGGGCCTTCCGCCGGATCCGGATCACTGGACGGAGGCGGACCACCCGCGCCCGGCGCAGGCGGCTGGTGAGACGGCCACTGTCCCCGTGGGTCACTGCTTGATGTGGCCGCCGTCGGCTTGGATCCAACGGATGTAGCGGTTGTTCCCGCGGCTCCGCCGCTCGACGCACTTGTCCCCGTGCTCCCCGTAGAAGACGTCGCCGCAGACCCACCCGCCCCACGCTGTGCTGTCGACTGCGACGCTCCTTGCCCCCCCGGACGGGCACTCGTGGGCATTGCAAGGGTTCTTGACCTTGCCTGGGCAGATGCGAAAGGCCCTAATTGGCCCACTGGCATAACGCCAGCCAGCATGGCCATCGCCTTGTCCCGTTGAGCCGGATCAGCCCCATGGTCCCGCTGAAGGTGGTCTAGCAGGTCCGTGGGGTGGAGGTGGGCGGGCCGGCAGCGCTTGCCGGCTCTTCACGAGCAGTGGCGAGCTCCATCCAGCCGAAACCAGGGGCAGACGTTGATCACTTTCGATCCACACTCCTCCATGGCCAGTTCGCCGCCAAAGTGCTGCAATACGTACCGAATGTTGGTATAGCTGCCGTACTGAGGTGGGGGGCTCTTCTTGGGTAGCGGTTTGGGCGCTGTCTTTGGAACCGGCTTCGCCACGGCGGCCGGGGGTGCCGCAGGCCGAACCGGTCGCACTCCTGGTGGTTGCGGCAGGTGCAGCATCCCCCCCACGAGAAACTGCTCCTCCACTCAGTGGCGCCAGGCGTCGGCGAACTTCTCCCGGACGCCCCCGACCTTCCGCCTGGACGTGGAGAACGCCCGGAGCCACCGCCCCATGTTCTTCGCCATGACCAGGCGGAGCGCATCTCCTCCACTCTGCCGGCGGAAGTGCAACGCGGCCGAGCCCACCACAGTCCCCTGGAGGTACAGCGCCGTGCCTCCGTTGTCACTCAGAGCACAAAGGTGCAGGGCCTCCAGGTCGGCGGGGCGGACCGTGAGCACCGTGCCCTCCCCGTGATCGTACATGCGCAGTGCCGAGGAGTGGGGTCCCAGCGCCACTACGACCCAGCACCACGCCCGCGACCCACTGTGCAGCAGTGCCAGCGAGGCAGGTGGCCTATTGCTGGAGGAATGCGCCGCTGGTGCCCTGGGGAGGGCCGCCGCCTGACCTCGCAGCACCTTGCACATGACAGCTGCATGCTCAGCTTGCCACATGCTGCTCCGGGCCGCAGGCCAGGCGTCCTGTCCCTGGACCTTCGGCGGTCGCGTTACCTCCACGAAGTCCGCCGGCACCTGCGGGATGTCCCATGCCGTGCACCTGTGCGCCCTGTGTACGGGGCCCAGCTCCCTGAGGCACTCCCCGAACACCCTGTAGCCGGCCGGGCCCCTGGACTTCTGCTGGACTGTGGTTGGATTCCCGCACTGCACATCATTTGGAAAATTTGTACCACATTTTACTTTGGTATTTAAGGTTTTGTGCCAAATTTTCTCCTCACCGAATTTTGGTTTACGGAAATATGCCTATACCAATCCCCCCCCCCCCCCGATAGGTTTTGGAAACAGCCATAGTGGTGAAGCCGTGTAGTCTTCGCCTACAGCACTTCGTCGAGCGGGTGGTCGGTTCAGAGAGGTATGGGTCTAAGCCTAAGCATACCGAGCCTGAGCAAGCTGCAAACGTATTCAGCTGCCTCCACGAGCATGAGATGGAGGGGTGCGACATTTTGTGCGCCATGTTGGATGTTGCACAAGCATTTCTGTTTACAATCCATGAAGTCGTCTTCTCCATTTTGACCCACGTTTGTTTTACCCGTGAAGTATTTCGCAGCTATCCGCAAGGTCTCTGCACATACATTCAGATTCACCAATGTACAAGGTATATTTCAAGCCCACTTGTGGTGTACAACAAAAAAAGGTACATGTTTTCTATTTTTGTTCGCTGTTGCATACACATTATTGATCAACCATTTGATAGCTAAGTATTTGCACACATTCGTTTGCGTAGATGATATCCCCATTTTTGTCAAATATCTCTCAGACTATGAGCAACCGTGCATAAACCTCTCAGCTTGGGGATCTTGGATTGGAATCTAGCCCGATTTCATCAAATCCAAAGTGTACCGCTTTCGTTCATCATGGTTCTTAAGCGCTTTTTCAGAAGCCGCCCAGCAAGCAAAACACAGCTGGCGTGGAGATCACTGTTTCGGCTTCGAGGATCCCATGTTTTTACGGATGTTGGGCACAAGGCTAAGTGTGAGGTTGCGCTTTTTGCTGTTTCATAAGCCCGGGTCGCCATGCGTGGACAAGTTTTAAGGTAAAGTAGCCAATTACTGTACCAAATCAATGCTACTAAAAGTACGGGCCGCAATTAAAGCTGGCATCTGTAAATTGGTAATGTTTTAGGTCAAATCGGGAAGATTTTGAATATTGTTGGTTCAATATGCAAAATCTGACTGGTACTGCAGAAATTGGTGCCAAACGGGGCTGCGCAGAGATCAGTGGATCGCGGTCGCGCGTGTTTCTGTGCCAGCAAAGTAGAGAGAAGATCTGATGTATTTTACGACGAAACTCAAAATAAATTAGACAGAAAGTTGTGAAATCTTTTTTTCTCTGAATCGATGTGCTCAGTTGCGTGACAGCAAAAGAATGGCACGCCAGTGGATTGCGGAGGTAACAAAAAGCAAAAATTCCACGCACACGAAGCACGCGCCAGAAGACCGCCGTCCCGAAGCCTCTATCCGAGGTCCTATACATCCCTTCACTATGGGGAACGCCGCCAGACATGGAACGCGTCGCCGCTGGCTGCCAACCCAGATATTTGCATTTGGGACTATGGTGAAGACCACACGCCGGTGCGCAAACTTCCCTTGTAGCTTTAGTGTACGTACCCGCTGCCATGCTTGGGGACCCTCGATGCTCGCGATGATTCACTTTAAGGAAGTGGGGAATATGGTACCTAGGACAGTCTCCAATCAATGGCGGGTGGTACCCATGTCCGGGGACTATGTCTCTTATGAAAGCAATTGTGGCTCCCACCAGCATTTGGCACTCCCGAGGCGCCGCAATCATTTGCCACCACCGGATTCTGCAAAAAGCCCACTTCTCGATGACAGTTTTACTATTGCTTCAGTGGACGTTGCATTGGCTCTCTGCCGCGTGAATGAGGAGAACTCAAGCGGGTAAGGCAAGTGATGCCAATGAGAATGTTGAACCCAATGACACACCAAGCATGACCAGAGAGAGACAGCGGGAACCGTACCCGAGTCCGGTAAACTCAGTCTCGGAAGTCTCGGCATCACACAAAGGCCTGAGTGACAGGCAAAGCATGTGTCACACCATTCAGCTAACGAACGCAACAAGTGCATCAACACACCATCATAATGCAGGCGAAGAAGTGCAACAAAGCAAAAACACATCGACCCCTTTACAGAATTGCCCAACCTGCACTTTTGGGTAACAACTCAAGGGGTTGATCAATCGCGCACGCTTTCAACGGATCAAATAAGAACCTCCGGGCCGCAAACCGAAGGTTGAACTTTGTAGCTGATGGTTGTACTCCCTCAACGGCGCGTTGATACGACGCAAAAAGGAAGAGATAGGCTTCTAGTCATTGTGCGAGGAGGCATATCCTCGCAAGCGTATGGAGACATCTACGCCTTTTCCTCGCAGATGTTCAAGCGGTGACCCGGGATCTAGTGTAGTTGCCTTGCTCGGCATAGCCATTGTCCGAAGCTGCTTCGTGTACGGTGTAGTCTCGGGTTACTAGGTCTCCCAAACGTTGGGTTCTCAGAGCCAGTGCTAGCTCAAATGCCTTCTCTTGAGCTGAACGGGGCCCACCTTGACTCGGTACGTGGGCTGAGGCAATCCTCTAGGGCGCTTTTGCGCATTTAAACCAGCTCTTTCTATGGTAGGTACCCATAGGTAGGGTGGTAGCTGCCATACTGGGTCGCAGACCTTGAACTTTTACGACATTCACTTTGGGGCGATCTAGTCTAGCACTACATGTTGCTTTTCGAGGTCTGCGAAGTAGTCTCTTTGCGCCCAAAGAACTTTTTGCCGTCCATCGCATGTCTTTACCCGATAAGGGAAGATCTCGCCCTAGGGGATCTTTACCAAGTAGAATCTAATGAGGTGACAGTCTTCTCGGAGTAGGGATGCCGTGATGGGCTTTGAGACCTGGCGAGATCCCCTCCTATGCCGTACGACGCTTCTTTTGATGGCGAACGTTCCGCAGCTTTTAGAAAAGTTGCCGTCCCGCCCTTGACCTGGGCACAGTTTTGACATGTCTCACTCGAACGAGTCAGCACATTGCCTTGAACCATCCACCAGTGAGTTGATATCTACGGTCGTTGCGAATACTGCATATGATGCCGACGACCGCGCTTCAAAGGCAAGCCATCCTGACAGTTATTTCCTTGGCGAGCAACCCCTTCTAGTGTGCCGGTCCGGCGACAATCTAGCTAGTATAATGCAGCACAAAGAGGACTGTACAATCAATAACTTGTTTCCTGATGTGAAGTTGAGGCATAGAAAAAACTTGCATCGCCAAACTATTGATGGTTACGTTGGAATTAGGTTTCCGCTAGGGCTCCTCCTCGAGCATTGGACTATTGCGGCTACAGTTTGAACACACTGTTGTGATGGATTGATACGAAACCGATCTCATTAAAGCCCAACAATTGCTTCATGGCCCGGCCCTGCTTCTACACTCCGGGTTGGACCAGATAGTGGCTCTACGCTTCACACGTTTCCACCACTCAAGACCCCGGTACTAGCTGCTGAAGATTTCTATTAAGCTTGGCATCCCACTAACTCCGTTGGGCCACCTCTGTCCGTCATCAAAGTCTGTTACAGCGTGGAATTCAGCCTGAAACATCTCCAAATTGACAAATTCATCGCTTTAGTTGTCTTATTTGAACAATTAGGGAAGAGATCCTCCTACTAAAGAGAGCGTCCGCAGCCGCAACGACAAAGTATTTGACATCCTCATCCTCCACAGCGCGCACCATGTCGATCGTCTTCCCGGCCCCAACCGTCTTTACCACGTCCCATGGGCCCATACATGGTGTAAAGCAGGACAGTGCAGTGGCTATGGAGTGCAAAACAGAGAGAAATATTGATATCAAAGGAGTAGGGCCAGATCAAAAGCAAGATCTGCATCCCGGAAACCAGGGGAATGACACAAATATACAGGTCAAGAGGCATGTAAACACGCACCGTAAATAGCACCAAGCCATGCCTTGGTCAACATAAGGCGTGGGCAGGGGGAGGGAGCAAGCAATACAGAGTCCCCAGACACACCCATCGACGATTTGAAAACCTGAAGTCGCCATGCGACAGGATCATAAACACGTTCGCAGTGTCGATGGCAGCGACACCAGTTGTGCAGCGTCGTACGCGCTTCAGGGCCACTAGAGCTCAAAATTGTGAAGGGGTCAGAGGCCCACCTGGTTTTCTAAGGCTTCAACAGGGAGGGAGTGCCGTACGACAGCTCGACCACAAGAGAGACAGTGTCATTTCCAGTGTGAGCTTACCAACTTACCTCCGCAGTGGGGTGGCGACCTCCGGTGTCCTGACTTCTGTCAGTATATGTCGGAAACCGGTTGTTTGAGGAGTTGATGCCTCTGCCAAGACTGCATTGGGACTCCCACATGCATGCCCTTTGTGATAATGGGACGAGGGAGAGGATGGCCTTAATGCCAGATACCTTACGGAGGAACTCGTGCGGCTTTTCCCCTCTGAACTCGTGTCATAGATATGGATGTGGGCACCCTTGGGAAGACACATGGGGACTCTCTGCAGGTCTGTGGCCTTGGGGAGACTGAATTTCCTGAAGAATCTCTGCGGTGACTGTTGACCCTTGAAACCACCTCGGTCGTTGCTTGATGCCTATGATGGTGGTGTATACCACTGCCATTGTGGTGGTGACCGTTGCAGCTGGCACCTCGTGCACGTGGTGCGGGTTAACGGGTCCTTTGGATGCCAAACAATCACCGCCAAGACCACAGGACTTGATACCTGATAGGTAACAAGCTTTTACCATGATCTACACGCCTAAACCAGCTTCTACAGAAGGATCACCTGCCGATTTGTGTGAATTCTTGGGTAATCTGCAGACTCTGACCAAGGCCTGAGCCCTATGTGTCAAAATCACCCGACTTTAAGAGGAGGGATGCAGAGTGCACGAAGCGGACACACAGCACAAGACACATACATTGGCACTGCTCTTCTTCACCGGTTTTACTCCCTGTAAATGCCTCCCTTACCTGTATGTACACTTTGTTTTGCTTTTTTCTCCTCCATAAAAGAGAAATGACCTTTTTTGGCACCTATCATTGCGACCGGCATCCCCAAATTATGGGGGGTAGGGTGCATAACTAGAATTGCTAATTTCGGGGTTTGAACCCTCTCTTTTGGGCTCAAGCCTAGCACTTTGACCACTCCCCCACTGCACCAATCAATGGCAGCTAGGTAACAAAATTCCATATCAATGAAAAAGGACAAAACTGACATAGACGTGCCAACTGACAATAACTGTCTCGGTATGCACTTTAAACAGGTGCAAAACTCTTGAGATCTGCAAGACTTGCGTTTCATTTTGTGCTGTGAGCACCCATTTGGCTATTCTTTCTACATTATTCTGAGTTTTGTTCACATGAGAACCTGTCAAAAATCTTCAAATACCTGCAGTGGTCATGGAACAAGTCTTCGCTTTTTTATTGCGTTTGACCAAAACGCTGGCCGGCATGTCTGGGAATGAAATTTAGAACATGTGCAGAGCTCCCAGTGAGTTTGACTCCAGGCGTCTCACTCCATGGCAGGCGTCGCAAATTTACCACGCGTTGACAAAACAAAAAACAGTGGTATCGTCCAAAGAATCATTACAGTTGGTCTGTTTGGTGCTGGATCACATACATGGCGACGCTGTCGACGATCGCAAGTCAGACAAACAGAAGCAGGATCCCTACAAACCAATAGACATGTTGGCGCCACCGGCGGACAAAAGCGTCGGAGACCTCCTCGGCGCGCCGCAGGCAAGACAAGGTAGCAAGGCTGACTCAGTCTTGGCCGGCGCTCATTCAGGATGCTGAGGCGTTACAGATTTCATCCAAAAGAGCGAGCGTGCTGAAACACATACCGTTGTTTGCAAGGATAGCACGAGTACGTGTGCTTTGGAGACGTCCCCCGGCGAGATTGACCTGGGTACTAGCCGCCATGCGTGGATGTTGTCGAGCCCCCCCCTATAGTTTAGAAAGGGGTAGAAAGAAAAACACCAGGTGGCTCCGTTTTCAGGGTGTTCTTTGATGATGAAAATTGAGAAAACATCCATAAAAACCTTCCAGTCTAAAACCTTTAGCTAAACAAAGACGCAAAGCATAGGGTCAATGGATCACATAAATGCCAAACCAATATTGTGTGTGATTTGTAGTCCATTGTTCACCCTCCTAGCGTGCACAAGATACTATGCACATTTCATGTGGCACAAGCCTCTTCCTACCTGTCTCCCACAAGGTTCACATCGTACCTTCAACACTAAAACTACTCCTAGTCCTAATCCCCGTGCACCTTAACACCTCATGGCTGCAACGAGAAAGGTAGGCTATGGTGTGATAAACTACACTCATGTATGCAAATGTGATATGCACTGAGTGAAAGAATGCATAATCACGGGGAAAGACGGCGAGTATGTACAGACGGTTGCGAGACGTCCTTTTAATCCGGCAAAAGAAACACTGACAATCCTTCTCTTCATATCAGCTCAGGAACAAATCTGTCGGAACTATTTACGAGGATACGATAAACTGTCTCTTGAAGAAGTCTTTTAATGAAAAATGACGACACACGTCGATTCTCCCAGATCAGGGTCTTCAGCCCGGCGATCTGCACTACGCACTCGTCCTCACAGAGTTCTGGATAAACAACAATGGGAAATCAAACGGTATCTGGAGTAAGCGCACCCTTAAGGAAAATCTATTTTTTCTTACTCCCCCCCCAAGACCTCACATCAAAACTGTGGGTGTTCTAGGGGGGCGCCTTCTCCATCAGGATTTACCAAATGAACTCTACCAAGTGGGGGGGCGGAGGACCCCCCCCCCATCGTACTTCTGTGAGCTGCAGATTTCTGTACGGTAGTGAAGTAACAATAGCAACTAACCTTAACTGTCCCCAGAACAAGCACTCGGATCTTTACTGGTACTCCCACACCGTCTCCGCACCCAGGGTGCCAAGAGAGAGATTGGAACCTTCTACCAAAGCAAAGACGTTGGTCAGGCACACAGTCAGTCTGTAGCTGAGCAAATATGACCCCAGCAACTGCCATCATTAGATCCGTCTGCACTATGCATTGCAGGAACACTGTGGAAACAAGAGGAAACTCAGACATGCAAGGGTAAGGAAAATGGTTGACTTCAGACCCATCGCTTCTGTCGCAGGGAATTCAACTTCCTGCAACATGAGTCTCCCTGCATAACCAGACACCATGTAGCCTTACATTCAAACCACCACATTGAACTTCGTCCGGATAAAGGGTCAGAGAGCAGGGAAGAGAAGAGGAAGGTGGTATGTATGTGTCCTGATGATTGTTATCACAGTGATAGCATGGAGGTAGCAGGTTGACAGTGTTTCTCTTCCTCAAAAATTGAAACAGCACTGTCAAATGTACAGTACCAGGCAAATTTGCCAGAAAAAACCTTCTTTTCAGTAGCACCTAATGACATTGGTCGAATTCGACCACTAAAAACGTTTGGGAGTCTGAGGACAGAGGGAGCACTGGTCTTAGACCCGCTTGACCTTGCATCGCCCTCACGCAAGGAACAGTGAACATGTAACTTCACCACATAGTGACAAACCATTGCAATCCACCATTGCGTGCCCTAGGAAAAAAATAGGGAGGGGGATAGATCTGATATGGTAGACCCTGCTTGACTCAGAGCGTACTCCTGCTAGACCAGTGTGTGGAAATCAGTACCTCATTGTTTATATTTGAAAGTACATTGAGAAGCGTCAACCGCTGTCGGTAAAAAAACAACCAGCAGCTTCCTGGTTCTACTGCCAAATGACACCACTTTCACCTGAAAAGGTAACAAGGAGCAGGGGTTACACTGACACGTACAGGGTGGTTCCATTCAGGATACATGGCACCTTCACTCATGTGAAAAAGGACCATACTCCCCCACCAGGCGTCCCTGATATAAAGGGCAAAAGAGCATTTTTCTCCCTAACTGAAAATTCCCAGTCAGCCTTTCCGCCCTGACTTTACTGTCCTTATCAATCTCAGTTTCAATCCTGCATATGCCGTCTCAAAGGCATGGAGGCTACAGGTCTCCTGTACCCTACCTTCCTTTTCCGGTCCCGGCACACAGTCAAAGCTGACACCTGGGTTTCTTACTGAGGAACGTTGGGCTTGCTGTAGTGGCCCTCTGGTGGGTTCAGGGTGGCAGTTTTGCCTCTGGCCCCTAGCCTACCACCTGCGGTCCACTATCTGTACAGTTCAGTGGTCTTCGTGTAACTTGAACCGTAGTTGAGGTACCCCAGAGGTTATATTTTCACTTGGGAACGACAAAAACACTGTTTAACCTGAACAGGTAAGGCAATCTGTATCTGACGTTGCACTCAGAGTCTGATGACTGACTGAGTCAGGAACAGAAAAGCACACATCGACTACCCCTCCAGAGGTCTTGAAGGGTACTTGGAGAGGTGACCAATCATATGTGCATGTGTAGGCCTGTATCCAGCCTAGTCTCACCAGTCCCTCCCTAAACAGAGGGAATACATCAGTGGAATTCCGGCTAAATACTGTGCATGTGTCCATCCGGGTATCATACGCACATACCCTGGTTCCATATTGGGTTCTGCGGACAACACAGCTGCTTGCCATTGTGTGTGTGACCTTGATAAAGGTGCACAACGGCCTCAAGGGCCTGAGGAACGTAGTGACTATTCTTTTCTGTGATGCGGAGGGCTCATGCAGTGAGAACCTGGCATTTCTACCGAGACCGATTTGCCTTCCTTCCTTTGGTAATCTCTAATTAATGAGTTTCTGAACGACCTGAATCATCAGGGACCTTCAGAGACAAGTATACTGAGCGAGACCTTCGGACCAACGAATTAACGGAACCATACACAATGAAACATCATCATCGTAAAAAATTGAGCAGTGTGTGTGGGTTTGTCTAATGATTACATGATAGAGTGGTACATAAATCACAGAGGCAAACGGGATCTAGTCTGGAGAGGAAAACCAGGACTGCTCTGTACGACAAAACAATAACAGAGTTCTGGAGGGATGATCAGGCGTGAAACCACAATACACCATCTGCTTGTGTCAGGAGACAACAAAAAAAGTAGAATCCCGACTGTAGAATCCTGACTGTCACAAAAGATGATGGGATCATACGTTGCGTTTAGTGGCAGACACTCACACTGCTAACTGTATACACCTGGCAGAACTTGCACTGGGTGCCCCGGCTGCGTGTAGCAGTAATATTGAACGCTCAGAGTGCAAAGGTCCTTCAAGGGGGTGCTACCTAACCAGGCACACTGGGACTCTCTGCCACTTACTCTTTATCTCCCTGCAGCAAAAGGGGAGGCAAAGATGAACACAGAGTAACGCAGGGCATGTCTCCGGGATGATCTGTCTCGGCATACACAGGACACGACCCTGCACAACAGCTGGTAGTAACCACACATCCTGGAGTAGGTCTTCTGTTGCACTCTCGTGCTGCACGACGTGACTGTACACTCCCCAAGACTGACAGTGGGTTCAGGCAGAATCACAAGCCATGGGTGGCCTTTAGAGGGTGTTCATTACAGTCTTTCATCGCATTCATGACAGCACATTCCAAACAGAATTGCGAATTTGGTGGCCTGAGGGCTGCCACCGGGGTAGCTGAAAGCAAGACAGCCATATACCCCTGTGAACCCCCTGCCCTCAGCGCTGTCAACGGGTTCTCCATCAACTGGCGGTTTGTGTAACCTGTCACACACCCAGCAATCTTCTTGTGCAGCGCTCCATCACCAAGGGTAGGTACAAGAGCTCTGGCCTGAAATGCTTCCTAAGGGCGGAGAAACCATTCATCAAAGACGTGCAATCAGTTGTAAGCCCTATACTCCCCGAAAGGTTGTGACATGGCTGAAAACTGTAATACAGGCAATTTCAACAATCCATGACCGCCGGGAAGAACATAGCCGCAAGCAGGCTCACAAGCGTGTAGACCCTGCTCTTATCTCATTCAAGACTATGTACACATATGTTTGCTGGTCTGCATTAAGGAAAACAAAGAATACATAACAGGATTGAGTCCCAACAGTCCCCAACGTCTTAACCACCGTCAGGAAAGATAAGAGGGAAACAAACCCCAGTCCAGGGTGACTGCTACGAACAGCAGCGACTCCTTGCTAGAGAGGGTGTGCAAGAGACAGACAGTGAGAGACACCCAAGCCATAAGATACAATGCCGCCAACAAACAGCCAAACAAACAGCCAAACACATCTGGAAGTGAACCTGCAGTTATTTAACTCCCCTAATAGCACTGCAGAATTGCCCGCGGGACGTTGGGGCCAAGCTCCAAAAACCACATACCCAGGTGGTCATGGGCTGCATAAAGAGTAGGCTCCCCTGGTATGCCCGTGTAGGTGAGGGCGAAAGCGAACGTGCCCTCCAACATAGCTACCCCGCGTTCTATAGGCTGCCACTACTAACGAGAGCGATTCGCAGAGTCACTCACACTGGACAGCAGCTGGTGGCCATAAAAGTGACTCCCACCATTCATCATCTTGGTAACCAGCCTCTTGGAGCTGTGAGACCTGTTGGGTGTTTGACTTATGGGTTCAGCCGCCAGCGTTGGGAAATGGGTCTTCAAGTGGTAAAGAGGGGGAGACCTTGGTGGGGCCTCCGGTGAAACTACCCGACAAACTAAAATTCAGCGACCAAATACGGCTGGATGGCAAGTTGGCTCCACCAAACTTGACCAGTTGCCTCTGGCTGGACCATCAGCCACGGTTCTTCACATCTCCAAACAGGCATGGATGACGCCACCCTAATCATTAGACTGCAAGTGCTTGGGGGATGCGCCCAGGCCAGCGATGTGCCCACCATAGTCACCAGGGACCAACACGGTAAGGTAGCGTAAAGCACTGGGAAAAGGGCCCAAGAATAACCTGCATTCAGAATTATAGTAGTGCATATGACGGCTAGGAGCGGAAGTAGCTGACGCCAGAGGTAAGCCTGAAAGCTTCACAGCCGTGTCCGCTAGGAGGTGTACTATGCCACTATGACCGCGTCTAATATACTCCAACGTGACGTCAGCAATAACAAGGTCGACGTAAAGCTTAATGAGACGGTCCTCCGTCAAGAACACCCATATCATTTTCTGGGTGTTTTGATGTCAGTGGCAGAGTAGTTCATCCAAATGACTGTCAGAGTATTGGTCATAGGCTGCCAGGAGCCGGAACTGGGACTATAGCTGGTCGGACTGACACCCTCAATGGCCGTCTCAGCACAATTTGCTGAATACGGTTCGCATTCTCGAACCTCTCACTGAAGTTATGCAAGAAAAAAGGCAGTTGCTGTAGGCGTAGTCACGTAACTCATATAGCCCGTCATCAGCATATTGGAAGCCATCGTCTGGCAAGAAAACAAAGTGAGCAGGTAATTGGAGATGTCCTCCTCTTCAACATCCATGAAAATGGCCTAGCAGCGGCATATTCAGAGTAATTCCTGCCGCAAACCTCTCATTTATCTCAATCCTGTTACAACGAGAGGGCACCTGGAAGTACTTGTGCGAGACGTCAGCAATCTTGTCATCAAATGTAAATTCGACGATCTCATCACTGATCCGCCCACCGTCAGACATGCTACTCATTCCTATGAGACTGTCATGGTCCGGGCAAGGAATGGCGTAAGTAACATTTTGCAAAATCAGGAATAACGAGGCCTGCATCTTCTTTTATGGACAGGCTTGGCCGGGGTGTTCCGCACTGGCTATGGTCAGGTGTAAGGTGTGTCCCTCCACGCAGTCAGGAAATAGACGGTTGCACTTGCACATTATTCCAAGGCGAGTCACCATCGTCAGCATCGCTGAAAAAAACGTTCATCTTCAAAACGTAATCGCGGCTGGGACTTTCTGGCTGCATCGACATGTTGTATGAAGTGGACGTGGCCTATAAGGCTGAACTGCATGTGGTGAGAAGTAGTTAGAAAAAGGTCCTTCACCGCAACTTCAAGGCAGTGCATGTGCAGTCCGTATCCCTGGCGTGGGTAACTCCTGGCAGTGGCCTTGTACTCGCTGAGCCTCCGCTCGAGGCGTTCACAGGGTATCTCCTCATAGAATTCACGGTTACCAAATGCAGCAGAGGAGGATGGAGCGTAAAGGCCGTCATATGCAACTTGGTATCAACAAAGGATTCAGCCGCTCAGCTCATCGGTGACTGCAACACCTTCTCTCAGCAATCGTCGTCAGCTTTCGGCAGCTTCATCCCCAACGGCCTGTAGACCCTGAGCAGCACCTATGTGCTTTGGCTGCCCTGGGAGAGTAGTCCCTTCATCCTGCATGGCATGGAACACATAACTGAAGCAGGTTGCGTGACAACAAAAAGCGTGAGGCCTTACTGCCCCTCCTGGGATCTGGCATGCGCATATTTCAAAGGATTCAATGTTTGCTGCATTCACAGGAGGCAGCTGTCTTCCAATTTCTGGTTCCTGCGCTTCTGCTGCGTTAGGCAGTGGTGCCATGGGGGCCAGTTGGACGTGAGCAACAATGACTCCTTCAATCAGTCCCACGTACACCTCCTGAGAAACCTGTGGTTTGTCCAAGGGTTCCAACCGTAGCTTCCCCAGGGGTACACCCGCTTGGATTGTGCGTTCACAATACTTGCTGACACACGCAGCAGATGACAAAAGCCCCAGCAAAGCCAAAATGCACACCGTGATGTTCCATAAAATCATGGTCCCGGTGGACCCGCCTTTGTGGCAATGGGCAATTGCCCATCTGTCGTTGTGTGAAATTTGCTCGACAGGGGGGGTCTCTTGCGTATTTTCCTCGCAGCTTCGGGAATGGGCCTCCTCTTGCGCTGTAACCAGGAACGTAACAGTGTTCATATCCCTTGAACCCGGGCTCTCCCACCTTGACGCCCTCCACTGTTACGACCACAATGATGGTGTTGTCTTCCTCCCGCTTCATCACCATGAACACAAGACATTTCCTGGGGGCATGATGCACTTCAAGAAATTTCTGCAAAGCATGGGGGCATGCGGCTTCATTTTTTCAAGAACCATTCGCACAAGTAATTCCAACTTTTCTTCAATGACATTTGGCTCACACTGGTACAGTGTTGTACGCCAGCCACATTTTTGACCGTCGGCTGGTAAATTCCGGCGGCTGCCACGCTGGCAGCCGTGCTGCAACCAGTCTGACGTAGAGCAGAACAGCCTGCAGAACCCACGCCGTTGACACACTTTTCGACGGCTTGCTGCTTCAACACGGTGGTACAGTACTCATCATTCACATGAAAACCGGTGACTGGGGCGGCCGTTTCCGAGCATTTGGATATGGCCACAGCTTTTTTGTCCTGGGTATCCTTGAACATATCGGCACGGCCCAGAATCATACGTTGGACGCAGGAGTCTGTACTTTCCTGAGACGAAATGGACCCTTTGGAGGTCAGGTGTGCAAACAGCGGGTTGGCTACACGCACGTCGCTGGTCACCAGCCGGCTATCAGCCGATTTAGTCTGGGACATCAGAGCACCGTTGTCAAGCCTCAAAAGATCCAACTTAGCCAGAACTCTGCACGCAGCTTGTCAGAGGCAATCATCAGGATGGGCAGCAAACACCGCAAACACACAGCACGTCGTGTTCTCTGCCGTCAGCATGAACTGTGGTACGTACTTGGGTTGAAAGAATTACAATCGAACACCAAGAAATTTCAGTCCCCAAGTGACACGTTATTCTTAGCGAAGAAACTCTCGCACAACTCAGCATAAAGGCGTGCTGTGCCTGTCACAACGAAACCATTGCAGTTCACAAACCTGAGCATCGCGGCAATTTTACTGCAGTCAACCATCCCCATCACTGTAGGCCCTGTGATCTGCAAATCCATGCATTTGAAACACGCCTGACAGCGAACAAGGAAAAAGGCACAGCTCCAACACGAACATGGTATGGCGGCTCGTGATAAAATTCTCCAAGCGCTTCATTAAACCAGTGGCCTGCCTCCATGGGACTTGCTGAGCACTCAGGAACACAGTTGTCTCATCCATTGATTGACGTTGGCGGCTCAGCTCATAAGCAAACCAAAAGTTACAAAGACGGGCAGTCTGTGATCACCTGCTTTTTTGCAGTTCACGACTTCTCAGTTTCTGATGACTTCTCAACTTGCTCCCCCACCTTACAGTCGATAAGTACCAACTCGTCACTGTGATCTCCAGAGCACTGTACCACATGGGGCAGGCGCCAGGGCACTTGCTGCCGGGGTTCCTCTGCCCTACGGCGTCACTGCTTGAAGTCACGGATGCGGTGTAGTAGACTGTCCCCACAGACCGTACACTCCCAGGCTAGATCTTGGTGGGCCACGCTGCAGATCAACCCTCGGGTCAGTAGGTCTACGGTACCCTGGGCATATCCGGCGCTCACGTGAACGGCAGCATACATCGGGACCACCATCACCTTCTGATCTGCATGACGCGCTGGTACCACACCATTGTCCACACCCAGGCTAGTATCCAAATCTAGCGAAGCAAGGCCTTGGCGTTAGGACATCATTCCAAAGGGCAATCCGCCAGGGGATTGTAGGGGTGCTTGCCCTTGGTGCACGGGAATCTGCGTACAAGTCCAAACCATCGTTGGACCGTCCTTCCGAGTGAGAGGAGGTGCGGGTCCGGGTGACAATCACCATGTCCAATTCTCCACCAGGATGTCCCGTACTTCCTTACCCGTACTTGTCAAATGTCCATACTCGTATCCACCAGCTCATAAGCACCAAATCTCATAGAGCATGGGGAAACTCTCAAAGCAGCTTCAAGGCCAACATACAAAATTGATCATAGACTTCACGGACCTCGGTACGAAAGGGGTGTAGGTATTTCAAGGAGGACGCTCTCACGAAAGGGAAGGTCATAGCATTCACTAAGGCTATTCTCATCAAAGGACCCTTGCTTCTCTTGAACGGAGAATTCTTTTTTTCACGAAGGGGAATCGGTAGGGATCGAAGGTATTCTAAACAATGAACGTTGATAGCAATCCACGATGTCTCATCCGGTGACGAGGTTCTTTGTTAGGGACAGTGGGCTTTCCTCCCGAAAACAAAATTTGATATCAATCCACGAAAGTGTTTACCAACTTAGGAAGTTCGATAGCAGTCCACGAATGCTTTGTGCACGAAAGGAATTGGATAACGATCCAAGAAAGCTTTTTCCAACGAAGGGAATTTGATAGTGATCCAGCAAAGCTTTTTCTGCCGAAGGGAATTTGATAGCGAACCAAGAAAGCTTTTCCAACGAAGGGAATTTGATAGCGATCCATGAAAGCTTTTCCAACAAAGGGAATTTGATAGCGATGCAAGAAAGCTTTTCCAACGAAGGGAATTGGATAGGGATCCACAAACACTTTTTTCCACGAAGAGAATTTCATAGCGATCCACGAACACTTTTGCCAATGAAGGGAATTGAATAGCGAACCACAAAAGCTCTCACCAACGAAGGTAATTTCATACCACTCGACGATGGTTTTCCCCGACGATGTCATTCATAGGCAGCCCTCACGAAGGGAACGTAATCAAAACGTTAACGGCGCCCCCACGTAGTCGTTTCTCACGAATAGAAATGTTGATGGCGATCCATGGACGCTGCTTCTTCCCCAAAGAAACCTTGATAGCGATCCATGGAGCCCGACGGTAGTGGGACCAAATGCGAAGGCAACCATCAACACAAACAAAACCGTTGGGTAGTCTCGGTGCATGGGGATTCGAAACTAGGTTGGCAAGACTACCGATTAGTAGCTATTACTAAACTATAGTACGCAAGTGGACGGCGGTCTTAATGTGGGCACATAAATGTGGCACACAGCCGTAATGTACGATATGCAATGGGCTCATAAAAATTCAAGTTCAAAAAGGACGAAATCTTGTTGTGAAAATTTCTTTTCGCTCTCCACCATTTAGGAGTGTCCGTGGTGCTACTTTGGTGTAAAATGTTAGTGCGTTTGCACTTCATTTTAGGAGCCGGCATAGGAAAGGCATACCTCACTCTTTGAAAACAAAGAGCTTTGGTATGCGTGCACTCTGCCACCAGAAAGAAAATCACCATGTTGCTCCGTTTTCAGGGTGTTCTTTCGTGATAAAGATCCATAAAAACCTTCAAGTCTAAAAGCTTTAGCTAAACACAGACGCGAACCATAGGGTCAATGGATCACATAAATGACAAACCAATATTGTGTGTGATTTGTAGTCCATCATTCACCTTAGCCCACGCAAACTGCACCCTGTTTTGCGCCCCGAACGCGCAGAAAAGGACCGGTTCGCAACAGGGCAAGAAAACTATTTTTTTTTGGATGTTTGATGAACGTGATTTTGGGCGTAGTGAAATAAATTGCTTTTTTAGTGCCGTGCAACTCCGTGTTCCTGAATGTGACATTTTTTACATTTCTGTGGCGTTCCGAGTGCGCGAGGCCTCGCGCACTCAAGATATTCAAAGTAGTGTTTTTTAAGAAACCTAAAAACCCGTAAGGACTGGCGTTTGCGGAAATACGCAGCTCCCACACGGTATTCAAACTAGGATTGTATTGACCAAGGAGCATTGGAAGTGTATGACTGTCGGACATCCCATGTTAGGGGAAACACATATACTCTGAAGTGAAAATGAAATACAAATCTCGGCATCCGGAGTGCGGGAGGCTTCGCGCACTCAGGTCACGTTATGTATGAATTTACGGAATGGATATGACACGTACAATTGGTGGTACAATACCAGACAGACGAACACATTTAATTTTTTCCGGTGTACGTGTGTCTAGCCACCGTGTTGGTCAGATCTAACACGGTATAGAACATTTCCCACGGCAACAGTCAGTGCGTGAGGCCTCGCGCACTCAAACCACGCAAGAAAATGAAAAAGCAGGCAGGTCAGGCTATGCCGGTATTTACATTCCCTTTCGCGGCTACCGCCTGTGACAGTTGATCATACATCGGTTACCTTCGTCATTTTTTCAGGGGATCAGGGGAATGATTTGCTTTTTTCCAACAGCCACTCAATGGCAGACGTGTCCAGTTCTAATAGCGGCCTAAGCCTTCGCTGCCCGATAGATATAGATTTTTTTCCAACTGGGTTGAAAGACGGAAACAGAACAGGAAATTGTGGTTGCGAAAAAGGTTTTCGGTTACTGGGAACGGAGCGCACACAGACACCAAATACAAATTGCGGCGGCAGCACGCGCAGCAGAAATGACGACAGGAAAAGGCCAGATGTTTTCAGACACACTTTTTTTAAAGATCGCTGTGCTAAACGATAATTAAAATATGTGCGCAAATTTACTTCAGCAGAGAAAGACGCAAAATGCCACTTCGAGCCAGAAAATCCGTAACGCATGGAATGATTGCAGAAGCAAGCAAAGGAGCAGCAGCACTACGAGAGGCATGCGCGGCAGAACCAGCATACCAAACAGCAGACGACCTGTGGAAAGGACTGAAATGAAACGGCGTGGCGGCGAAACTGGTGTTAACATTTGCACAGCGACTCAGGTTCAACAAAAGAACGTGCCACAGTTTATAAGCAGCTAAGAGCCAAGGGGACAAGCGCTGGGTGCGCATTTTGCGACAGGAGGGCTGGAACTTGTACCTCTTGATGCGTCAACGGGCAGTACCAAACAGGGAAAAACCGGGAAACACAACAGGGCACCTAACGCAAACAGAAGGACGAACAAAAGTATGACTTGGGCAAGCAGACGCTGCCGCAGATACAGGGGAGGAACAGGCAGCAGCAGCACTTAAAGCAACGTGGTCACTGGTGCTTTCATCGTGTTGCGTGCTGTGGATAGACAACTGGTACCGGGCACAATACAGGACACACCCAGACGAAAGTGACCGACCGCAAAACTGTACTGCAATGGCAGTACTTCAACTGAAACAGAGGCCCACGTATTGGGCAGGACATCCAGCCATTGAGGACCTGGCAGCACGGATAACGACAGTCGCAAGGGCTCTGCAACAGCGTGAACGGAGAATCCCCCAGACTTTGCGTGACATGGGGTATGCAGATGGGTGTGCACCAGACACCGGAAACGTGAGAGCACCGTTGGATGTGAGGAGGGATGCAACGACCTTGCAGGCACCGGTGTGACGCCTGTTTGCCCTGTCAAAAGAAAAGGTAACTGGTTGTGTTGGTCTGTCAAACTTGTTTCGCTTTGCAAACGACGCAGCACAACAGACAAACAGAGTTCTACCGCTGTTGGTTGACGAAAACATACACTACAGGATACTAAAGTTGTTGTACGGTGCCAAGAACCAACCATGGGACATGCGTGTTTACCTGCGTTATGTGCCTGTAGTTTTCGGTGTCTGGCATGCCTACAAGTTCGTTGTTACTCATACCTTTTGGGTGTTCTGGCCTATTTTAACCTCCTTACGGAAAGGTCTGCTACGCCCTGGTTCAGCCATACTATCATACCCCAAACTGATAGTTATGGAAAAAACTATTCCTGCGCTAGTTTTTCGGGCTGTCGGTTTTCGGGTCCTTCTCTTCCAAAAGGGGGTGCAGTTTGCGTGGGCTAAGTTCACCATCGTAGCTTGCACAAGATACTATGCACATTTCATGTGACACAAGCCTCTTCCCAACTGTCTCCCAAAAGGTTCACATCGTACCTTCAACACTCAAACTACTCCTAGTCCTAATCCGGGTGCACCTTAACACCTCATGGCTGCAACGAGAAAGGTGGGCTATGGTGTGATAAACTACACTCACGTATGCAAATGTGATATGCACTGAGACACGAGAAAGAATGCATAATCACGGGGAAAGACGGCGAGTATGTAAAGACACATGCGAGACGTCCTTTTACTCTGGCAACAGAGACACTGACAATCCTTCTCTTCACATCAGCTCAGGAACCAATCCGTCGGAACTATTTACGAGGATACGATAAACTGTCTCTTGAAGAAGTCTTTTAATGAAAAATGACGACACACGTCAATTCTCCCAGATCGCGGTCTTCAGCCCGGCGATCTGCAGTACGCACTCCTCCTCACAGAGTTCTGGATAAATGACAATGGGAAATCCAACGGTATCAGGAGTAGGCGCACTGTTAAGGAAAATCTGTTTTCTTACTGGGTGAAGCGGTACCCGGGAGCCCGTTGCCCTCATGGTGAATGTCTAACCTCTGCCATCTCTCAGGGGAGCTCATCCTTTCTGCACTGACTTGGCAACAGGGATGGGACGGACATTGTTGCTAACCATGCGAATGATCAGACCATTCAGGAATTTCAATACTTTTATTCTGATGATTGAATCTCGCTGGAAAACGAAAACATTGATTATTCTGACCCATTTTCTGATCACAGTGGAATTGCTCCTCGTCATCGCCTGCGCACCTGTTGGCTCTGTCATTCCATGGCAATTTTTGTTGGGGACCTTTCTCCTGTACCATTCAGGCTAGAAAGGAACTTAAGTGCTGGATCTGTAGGCTTTTTCATGGACTTTCATGTGGTGTATTCATCCGAATGTTTCAGCGACACGTTTGGGAGAAAATTGACGCGCAAGGTTTGTGGTGAAGCGACCGAACTCATGGTTACCATAGATCATGAGTTTGTTGGTAACTCTACATCTCAATCCTTTGCCTTCCCTTCATGCCCCTTTCAGATGCGCATACCTTCGGGAAGGCGTCTTACAGGGGTGATTTGGGTCTTGGGGTGGCCTACAAAACCCAACTTGTTTCGTAGAGAAGCGCTATCTTTGTGTACTTGTGAGCATGCACGCAACAAACTTCACATAATGCTCAGGAGACAAAAAACACTCGGTCACTTTTGATTTTGGAGCTGACTCAACGATGGCCACACGCAATTGAATGCGTGTTGAAACATGGTCAGCCACAAAGAGGAGGTTTTGTCGAATTTTGGGCCAAAGGGGCCGTGGCGCCAAATGTTGTGTCTGGTGCCATTGGCGAATCGCGCAGGGCAATATTTGAAAGAAGGAGACCAGGAAGAACACCCTGTATCCCTTTTTTGTTTTTTGACGCTTGTGTCGGTTTACATATAATGTTGTCTTGTGAGCACACCATGCTCATTTCCCTTTTGCATAAGCCCTCACATGCATGCAGGATTGTTGTTGGAACCAAGGGGCCAATTGAGCCATAGTACGTATATTTGAGAACACTTACTATGGGTCCTTCAGTTGAACTATATGCCATATTTTTTGGGCCGCAGCGCCTCACTCGTATATATGTCGCAATATTGGTATTTTTGCACTTTTTCCTACTTTTGATGTCGAATAAAGGTTGGAGTGTTAACAATACTTTTCCAATGCCCAAACGATCGATGCTAACTGGACTTGGGGCGTTGGGCAACTTCCACGGAAACACCAAAAGTCCATCTCTCTTGGGATATGAAGATACAAGTTTGCAGCTACCGCCTTCGGGACGGTCGCCGAAGGCTTCAACCGGCCGGGTAAGAGCTTCTACTTCAGAGCCCTTGAGCAAGGCCCTGTGTCTGCAGACGTACTCCATGAAGGTGTTGTTGGCCGACGGCACAAAGGATGAGATGGGTTCTCAGGTGTTGTGGTAGGACCGGTGGCATCGCCAAAACACCTTGAACCCAACGCCTCTAGGCGCCGAGGTGTTCAAACGCCGGGGCAGGATCTCAACAGTATAGTCATCTGCTCAGCATAGTCATCGTCTGAACCAGCCTCGTGGGTGGTGCATTCCAGGGACACATGCTTTCTGCGGATGTCAGGCTCACGCCCCTGGAGCTGACTCTAATGCCGCTCCCTGAATCGTCCGGGCCTACCTTCACGCAATAGGTGTCCTCAATAATCCTGTGAATCACATGTCTGGGTGTGAACCAGGTCTTGGTTGAGCCAGTGCCCATAGGCTGGGGTCTTAGTACCCACACTGGGTCACCGACTGTGAAGTCCTGCGCTGTTGACCTTGGGGCGGTCTTCGCCCGCACGGCATGCGCCTTCTCGAGTTGCTGACGGATCTCCCGCGCCGTTGTCCCCTGCCGCGCAAAGAACTGGCCGGCATGCATGTAGGGCCCTATGCCCTATATTGGGGGTGCTGGACTCAACGAACTGTTTTTTGCAGGGTTGTGAAGCAAGATATGAAGTGTTTCCGAGCCACCATTACCAAAAAAACCACATTTTTGCCCACAAATGGCCAAGAATGCCATTTTTGGCCTCAAACAGTGCTTCTGGTGGCCGTGGGTGGTCATCGATGGGGCCCCATGCCCTATTTGAAGGCCGCTGGACTGAAACTCCGGTGTTTGACAGGGTATTGGAGGAAGTTATCATATTTTTGAGAGCGGTCTTGTCCAAAAAATGCACTTTTTGCCAAAGAAATATCTCGGGTTTCAGTCATACAAAAGTTGTTATTCGCAACTAGATTCTGAATGCAATATTTATCACATAGGGCCCATTTTAGATGGTCTCAAGCCTGCATGGTCGATGTAGCGGCTAGTAATTTTGCAATTAGGAGGGTTTGGGGGGACAGCCTTGAAAATTTTTTTTTTTATGGTATAATTTGACAAAAAAAGTAATATTTTCGCCTGTCTCTGGTCTGGGTTTTTCGGACCCCATAAAGTCTTAGGTGATTGCCATGCCATCACTTGACTGGGGGAGTGGCCGTCCCAGGGGGTCCCTGCGGAAGAGAATCTGGTGAGGCAACAACCTTCCCGTTGTGGGGTTGCCGCGATGGGCCTTGAGGGCTGGCCACATCTCCCCGAGCGAGTTACCGCGTTTGTGGGTGATATGGATCTTGCCAGCTTCTCAAATAGCTGCCTTCCAGCCCCTTTAGCTCGGCGGTTGCACCGGCTGAGGTAAGCGACGTTCTTGGCACTTCTTTTTCCCATGAGGGAACACATGGGCTCAAACCAGCCGCCTGCCAACTGGGGTCCGGGGCCGCCGCAATTTGTACGAGGGACGTAGAAGACGTTCAGCCAGTGGCGAACCATCATGATTGCAAACTCCTTGGCAGGCAACCCCTGCTTGCGTGCTGATATGGCCACAGTCTAGGCACTGTGTCAGTCCACACAAAGGACCATGCAGTCAAAAACTTCCTATCCACTGTGCACTTTGGGCATCGAGAAGACATCCATGGCCACACTCTCCATGGGCTGGTCAGGTATCGGTGTCCATTGGTCTTCCCCCTTGACATTCTGATTGTCTGGATTGCAGGCTTGTCAGACCAAACAACCCTTCTTGACCTGCTTAATGGCATTGTAGAGACCGATCTCACGGATTTTGAACCGGCGCTGCATGTCGGAGGCCTGCTTCTCTACGCTGGGATGCATCATGTGGTGGTGCCAAGCTTCACAAAGCTCAACCACCGCGGACTGTGGTACTAGTGGCCTCCGATGTCGGTACAGCTTGCTCCCTTCCTCGGTTAGCCCCTTCGGCCTCTTCTGCTCGTCCTCAGAATCTGTCACAGCGTGATACTTGGACTGGAATGCCTCAGACCGGGCGTAGTTGGTGGTCCAGTTGTAGAAAAGTATTCTGGTTTGCCTTGTTGTGTTGATATTGCTTGTGGGCTGGAGTTTTTGAAGATGATAACCTTGATAGATTTTCCTCAGGTGCAAAATGACAACGTAGTGATGCAAGGCAAACCAAATATCAGATCAAAATGAAAGTCAGGTAAATATCCTTCCAATATAAAGCATATGTAGCAGAAGAGGGCCTGCACAAAGAAAAATGCAGGATTAAGTACAAAGAATCAGGCTTTTGTAAACAACGCAAATGATGTTATGTGCAAACTGGTATAGGTCTGGCCCGAAGGATAGTCCCATGCATTTCATGTGCTCAGTTTGAGATATAATGGAGTTTGTCAGGAACCAGGGGCAAGTAGGTGGGCCACACACAGAATATGGCTTGACCAGCTTGGCCAAGCAACTGAATTCGGAAATAGTTACTGAGTAGGCCCACAACAAGTGGATGAAACACTTGAGTATCTAGGTCCTGAGGTGGGAGACCAATTGGCTTAACATCTAAGGCAAAGGACATGAACTGCATAGTTTATTTTGGTATAACCTCCATGAAGGAAGATACCTCCGCTCACTTGAGTGGTAGGGGTGAACTTCATGGCTACTAGGGTCATAATCGTGGTTTCTTTGAAAAATCCACTTTATGCTTCAAAAGAGTGACAAAAAGGATTCTGTGTTAGTCTTCAATACTTCCCAAACAAAACGGGCGGGCTTGGCCTGGATCAAGTCCCCCACAAAAGACGTGGTACTGATGTTTTCTTACTGTCGTCTTAGAGGCAGAAATCTGCGAAGAGGGGCTTGTGCTCCCCAGCATCTCCTGGGGCGAGTGCAGAGACTGCTCAGCGCACCCTCCCTCCGAGGGGAGCCTCTGCAGCCATAACAACGAAGCAACGCACTCCCTCCTCCTCCATCAGGCGCTCGATGTCGATGATCTTCTGTGCCTCAGCGGTTTCAGCCTCTCTTCCATGGGCAGTCACATCTGTCATGCCCTTGCTTGCAGGATAGGCCCACCTGCTGAGACAGTTCTCCACAGTGTTGTTGTTTCCTGGGATGTGGACCACCACCAGTATGCACTTCGCCCAGGTTTCGTGCTACCTGCCTTTTTGGGAGGCTGGTCCGAAGGGGTTGTCCACGTGCTCCTTGAGCAACGACTACAGACTCTGATGGGGGGTGCACACTGTGACGGGATATAGGCTTATTTATACGGCCAACTTCCTGTGAGCCATGACAATGGTATACGCCTCCTCCTCACGGAGCGTCCAGGTCCTTTTATAACCTTCTGCACCGATTGGGCTCCAGAAAATCACGGCTTTGTGCCTTCAGTCGTCAAGGGCCTGCTCCAAAACCATGCCAATCACGTAACCGGAGGCGTCTGCGCGCAGGACGAATCCTCAGTCAGGGCCCGGGTGGTGCAGACCCGCTGCAGATAGCAGCGCCTGCTCCTTTCCCTGAAAGGCGCGGTCAGACTCCTCATTCCAGACCAGAGCCTTTTTGGAACCCTTCTTGGTCTCCACCTGGTTGAGCATGGCCATCATGCCATCATGGGGCCTGCATGCTCGGCACACATCTTGATATACCCCAAGTCGTAGTTGCAGAACCCTAGATATGCCCGTAGTCGGACACCGTCTTGGGCTTCTGCCAGTGCTCCATTGCCGCTACTCCACACGGCTGGGCATCCCCCAGAGCTGCCGCCCAAAGGAGGGGGCATGTGGCCCTACCCATGGACACATGTGGGGACACCCTCCCACCTGGGACACATGGACCGGGTGTCCGCGACAATGCCTTCCCAAGCACATGCGGGAGCGGCTCAAGAGGCACCTGACATAGGGCACTCGGAGGGACAGGACTTCCCTTTGGTAAGACCTTCTTCCTGCAATGTCAAAGGAGGCATCCCGAGCTCCCGAGGATACCTATCTACCTACCTCCATCGCCACTACCTTTCCAGGTATGGGCTTCCCTTGCCTGTTACCAACAGAGTGGCCGCCAAAGAGCAGCTCGGTCAATGCGATGGTGGCCTTGTGACGACTGCCTGTCCGCTTGTGCTAAAACAGGGGGTCAAGCACTCTGGTCCCCTCCCTCTCACGTGCCTCCAGCAGCTCATCATAGCTCATGCTGGGGTCCCCGGATGCAATGATCACGTCCTCCACAAAGGGGTCCGCACAATTGCGCACCGACTCGAGCAGGCTTTTGGGCCCCGTTGCCATTGGGAAGGCCCATGTGCATCACCTTCCACCACGAGGTTCCAAGTAGAATGCTCATGGCTGTGCAGGCTCGGGACTCATTGCCGACAGGCATCTGGTCATAACCATGTTCGCGGTCGATCACGTTGAAGATCGGAACTGTTTGTGCAGCATATGCTCAAGTGCGGGCAGCATATAGGTGTCATGTTGCATTTGGGCATTTAGCGCTGCCGTAGTTGACCACAAGCTGCCACTCCCTGTCCACCTTCTTGGAAACAACAAAGCACGGGGGTGCCCACTCGGAGTGACAGGGCTTAAGCGAGCCTCTGTCGATGAACTAACGTAGGATCTTCTCAATGGCCTCTTTCCTCTCGCCCCGGAGGGCGAACTGGCGGTGACCTTACACTTCGGGGGTCTGGCGTCAGTCGTATCTTGGCATCGCTGTACGTTCCTTGGACTGGCGGGGACAAAGGGTTTTTAGTGAAGAAAGTACTTCCGTACTTTTCCTTCAGCCTGGCCCGCAATGCCTGAATCTTGGGGCACTAATCAAGCTTCAGCTTGCCTTTCCCGAGAACTTGCACCACAGAGCTTACTTGTCGGATATCATTGCCACGTGACTCCAGCTCCAGGGGTAGCACCAGGTGGGCAATTGGCCTATGACGGGCCTTGCATCAAAATAGATCAGCGTAGAGGGCTAATGGCCCATTCTGTCTTGACGTCTGGTCCGATACCATCTGTACGCAGGTAATCCTATTATAGGAACCAGAGACGATGGTATCCACTTCCCACCAGGCTTGGCCCGGGCGTCCCTCCTGTCACTGGCTTACCGGGTCATGAAAGGGTTTATCCATATCCCCCCGAAACATATCTAACTCCTTATCAGGAAGAAGATCCCCCGATTCACCGATGTCAATGGGGGAAACAGCGAAGCATTGCTACCAGCGCTCCGCTATGACGGGGTTGGCACACACAAAGTCAATGGCAACGGCCTGTTCCAAGCCCCTGTCCACATAGTTCAATTTTGTTGGCCACCTCTGGGGTGCCATGGGCTGTGCCTTAGCATCCTGACAGACACTCTGTCCAGCCGGTAGGGCGACCGTGTTCAGGGTCAAGTTGGGGAGCACCCAGGACTCTGCGTTGCAGAAGCACTGGTGTCTGCATCAAAGTCTGATGTGAATGCATTGTCCCAGAGTGGATGTGCCGAGGGCGGTTGCGAAGATCCACGCAGACCGTTGCAAAGCAGTGCTGGTCGTACCCATGGGGTGTACTGGGGAGGAAAGTGCTCGAGATGGGGTGGTCCCGCTAGACTTCTCAAACACCCGCAGATCGGCGGAGGCTCCTGAGGAGAACACATCCAAGCCGCGATCGGATGCTCCCAGATCAGCAACGACTCCATGTGCCAGTTCCGGGTTGATGCCATATTCCTGGCTCGTCGGCCCTACAGGCTCGATCCCCAGTGTGGCCAATTTGGGTTGATGACGCTCCGAATGGCGACGATAGCCGCAAAAGCTGGTCCTCCTGGTACAGGGTCAGAGAGCCCTCAGCTGGGAGCACACCAGAGTCCGTCTCCATCATGAAGACGTACCCGACGATCACGTCCCCCTGGCTGGTGACTGTTCCCCAAGGGGATGGTCACGGGACGGGGCAGAAAACAGCAAGAAATGCGAAATCTTGCAACGTGGCACGCACCGTTAATTGCACAACTCCGGCTAGGCCGGAGTAGCAAAACAGAAAACCCAGCGCCATTGACCCTTGGTCATATGCTACAAGAATCGCCTTTCCCTTCTGGTTAGCTCCCTTGCCCCATGGAGATATGGTGTTCCCAACCTGGCCTAAAATGGCAAAAGTCGCGAAAATTAGCCGAAACGGCCCACTCTGACGATCCGATATCTCAATGGTCATGGCGAGCGAAAATGCAACCAAAGGGGTTATAGACACATGGCACTTAGGTTCCGATATATGCCCCATTCTAATGCTCGAGGTCACCTCTAGCCATTTTTTTCCTTAGCTGAAAAGGGGTACACGAAAAATGGCAAACGGTAACATACCCGATATTGGGCCACCCATGGCTCTCCCATCCCAAGGTGAGGATACAAGGGGACATACCCTATTTGAGGCGGGTCTATGTCCCCTTTTGATATCGCCCTTAAGCTTGGATAACGGGCGCACACAACCCCGGGGCGAACAGTAAGGGGGAGATAGGATTTGGTGCCATTGTGGCCAAAAAGAAGGTTAGTAGTCCCAAACGTGTTTACTCCAAAAACTGTATCTTCGGCTTGCAAGGGAGATGGACTTTAGGTATTCGCATGGAGGCAATCCAACGCCTTAAGTCCCTTTATTAACATTGGTTTGGGTCTGAAGCACAAGAAACTGATTCTTAACACTTCGGTCCTTGGAGCACACAAAAAGTGGGGAAAATGGCCAAAACCCCAGTAATGGGACATATATACCCATGGGACACCAAAGCCCATATATTATGGCATATACTGAAAGTGAAGGACACATAGTAAGTGTTTGCAAACATAGGGCAAATGTCTGTCCTTCCCTGTCCCCTACGCCTATTCCCCATCCTGCTTGTGGGGATATGTTTTCTGCAGCCCAATGGGAACCAGGCTTGGGACCGATCCCGTCCCCAACTTTTGCAATCGATTAAATCGTTCTGGAATTTTTGTAATTTCCATTTGATGATCGAATCTTTGGGGAATTGGACTAAAATTGATTATTCTGACCCGATTACCAGCCACCGTGGTAAAATGCCGCGTGTCGATGCCTGCGCGCGCTTCGGCGTTGCCTTTTAATGGTGAGTTTTGTTTTGACTTTTCCTCCTCTACCTTTGAGGTTGGAAAAGAAGTTGAGAGCAGGATCTGTGGCGTTTTTCATGTACTTTCATCGCTGCTTTCACCAGAATTGTTCGTTGTGGCATCTGGCCGAACATTGACGCGTAAGCTTTTCCGTCAGGCGACCGAACTCATGGTTCTTATAGACCATGAGTTCGTAGGGAACTCTACATCTCCCCCCATTGCCTTCCTCTCATGCCCCTTTCGCGTGGGCATATCGTTTCCTTTGGGGAAGCGGCTTCCAGGGGTGTTTTGGCAGACACATGGGTGCGAAAAACCGAAGTCAAAATCGTGCGCACTTGTGAGCATGAACGTAAACAGCTTACCATAATGCTCACAAGACCAATAGCCCAAGTTCATGTTCCATTTCGGAGCTAACGCAACGATGGCTGCACGCAATTCAATGCGTACCAAAACATGGTTGTTTGAAAGGACGACTTTTCCTCTATAATTTGGCCACAATGGCCTTGGCGCCAGGGCTTGTTCTCAAAGCAAACGGCGATATGGGCCTTGAATGAAGACAATATGGAACGTAGAGAGCACGAAGGACATTGTGCATAGCTTTTTTGATTTTATCAAGCTTATCCACTATTTGATATAATTTTGCGTCGTGACCACGCGCGCCAATTCTGCCTTTTGCACATGTGCCCACATGCGTGCATGTTTGACTTCGGATCCAAGGGAGCATAGTAAGTATGGGCCATTGGGTTCTGGGTACCCCTTGACCCCCCTCCTTAGAGCAAACCAAGAGGGGGGCTCGATCACACCCAAGCATGGCAGCGGGTACCCAGGACAGTCTTTGGGGGGGTTTCTCTCCTCAGGCACACAATGGGGTCAGGATCTCGACATGACACCAGATTGCCACGCACACGGTAAAAACTCCCCGAAAAATAGATGTAATCTCTCAAACGCTGAAAGGTATGACCTCTAAATGGACTTTAAGGTCTGGTAATATATGAGGTATCAAGTACCGGGTCCTGGTGGCAATTGTTAGGCATCCAAAGGACCCGATAACCAATACCAGGCGCGCCGCGTGCTGGCTGCAACGGTCACCACCACAGAGGCAGTGGCATACACCGCCAACATAGGCGTCACGCGACCACCGAGGTGGTCCCATGAGTCGAGAGCATACACGGAGATCTGTCAGGATGGCCCAGGCTTTCCAAGGCCGCAGACTGCATGAGACTCCCCATTGTTCCTTCTGAGGGCGCACCATGTCCATATCCAGGACGGGAGTCCTGAGTGGTAAAGCCGCACGAGCTCATCCATGAGGGATCGGGCATCAAGGCCATCTTCTCCCTCGCCCCATTACTACAAAAGCCATGCATCGGGGAGTCCGCATGCAGTCTTGGCGGAGGTGTCGACTCCTCAAAGCACCAGTTTCCCAGGCATACTGACCGCGGTCAGGACACCGAAGGTCACCACCGGACTGCGGAGGCAAGTCCGCAGGCTCACACTGGGACTGACAGTGGCGGACCGCTGGGAGTTCACTTCAGGCAACTGGGCATTCAGCCCGCCGCCCTCAGGATCTCAGCCACAGGCATGGACACACGGTATCACAGGCACCATCTGTACTTAAGTACTGGACCATAAGTAATGGAATGTACGTGCCGAGCTTGGTTGCCTCCGTATGTCGGTTCGAGTCCCTTATGGGGACAACCTGTAGCTCTGTAGTAGTCCAGCGGGACTGTGTGGACACGTACATGGCGATTCTCAGTATGATACATGGTTCCTGAGATGACTGAGGTATTGTGTCAGCGAAAACAGGCCAAGGCAGTGATGCGAGAGTAAAAGCAGCAAGAGATGACACACATCCAGGACGGCAGAGCAATGATATAGCACAGGTCAAAAGGCATGCAAACACACTCGGCATGGATTGCCAAACCATGCCCCGGTCGGGATATGGCGTCGTCAGGAGGAGCGGGGAGACAAATGCCCGAAGGTCAGCAACTCACACACACTCGACCACGATCTGGATCCAGGAATTTGCCATGGGGCGAGATCACACACTGATTGGCAGTGTCGATGGCGGCCACACCAGTTGCGCAATGTGTATTGGGCATCAAAGTCCCCAGAGCTCAGAAAAAAGAAGGGGTCAGTCGCCCCACCTGGTTTCCCAAGGATGCTTGAGGAGGGGGAGTGACATACGATAGGTGACAGTCGGAACGGTGGAGGCAGGCCACCTGTCCACTTGACTTCCACCGGATATAGAAATCAGGGGTGTAGCCATCTGCTCGGGCTCCTGGCCTTGGCATGGGAGGTGGTTACACCTGGCTTTCCATGCATTCAGCTCGGGAGGGTAGTAAGAAAAAGTCACTACGAAGTCTTTCTTCGGATATTTGATCCAGGCCAACCCCACGTCAAACCTTGGGTTGATGTTGAGACTAACACTTAATCATTTATATCACTCTTTTGAAGCTTGAAGTACACCTTCTCAAAGTAACCAGGGTTATAACCCTAGCCCGCCATGAATGTCACCCCTAGGACTCAACTGAGCGGAGGTATCTTCCTTCATGGAAGTAATATCGAAACAAAGTAGGCACTTCTTGCCTAGGGCCTTGTAGGCTAAGCCTAGTGGGCCCCCACCTCAAGACCCCTATACCCAATTGTTTCTATCACTTATTGTGGTTCTACGTTTCAACTCATTCTGAATTCAGTTGCTTGGTCATGCTGGCCAAGTGATATCCTGTGTCTGGCCCAACTCCTTTGCCCCAGATTCCTAACCAACTCCATTGAATCCAAAAGAGTGCATATGAAGTTCTTGGTACTATCTTGAGGACCTGAGTCATGTCAGGTTTCTCACACAAAATCATCTATTTTGATTATAAAACATTCGATCTGCGTATTTAGATCTACTCTTGTTTGTCTACAGCCCCTCTTTGCTACGTATGCTTTGAAGTGGAGGGATTATCACCTGACTTTCATTTGGATCCGGTATTAGGGCTGCTTTGTACCTGTCCGTTGTCATTTTGCAGTTTGGGAAGGTCCAACAAGGTTTTCATCAATCAAAACCAACAAGCAGGAACACCAACACAGGCAAGGCAAACCAGAATACCTTTTCTGGTAGCAGCGCGCAGTCCCACAAGCAGAGCGAAAGCAGGTCGAGTAACACAACACCTTCTCCATGTCCGTCACTCTGAGTGCAAAAGCCCTGCCAATATTTTGGGCGTTTTTTGGCACCTTCCGCATTATTATCTTGGGTAAAGGGCAGGCACGGGCACAAATCATTGCTCGCCTAGCCTCACAGGGCACTAGGGACAAACTTGATCAATTTGAAACCTCGTGACACCACAAGGACATCATCGAAATCACCGTTTATGGCCCAAAAGTGGCAAAAATGGGCAAAAATGGTCGTATTTTGGGTCTATCTGGACATCCGGTAATGCAATCGACGCGATTTCAATACAGCAACTAGATAACGTCATATTTTACGGATTGCGCTATCTAAATCGGGGCAGATGCGCACAGATTTGGCACAAATTACCAAAACCTCGGCAAAATTGGGTTGCGGCGGGCCGTAAATCGCGATCGCGGCAGTTTTTGGACGGTTCAGTTACGGGATTCTGGTACCTCATAAACTCCTAGGTGTTAGGTCCGAACCAATGGCGGAACCTGTTGCAGGGCCTTCCAGGGCACCATCCCTGAGTGGGGTATGTACAAGAGACGTCATCCCTCGAGCACCTGGCACTCGTGGAGAGCACAGAGCAAGAGGGGCGAAAAAAGGAACCAGTTTAGAAGGATCTCGTTCGAGCGGCGAGATGCCTGGCTTAACGCGGGTAAATCTCCAACGCCTCGAAGGCAAAGACCCCGTGGCCGCCGCATTAGCTTCCGTGGTGTCCTCATTGCCCCAATCTGAATCATGTCCTACTCCTGATTTCGAAGAGATGGCCAAAGTAGCCAATACTAACGTCAAAGCCTGGAGGAGAGCGGCCAGGAAAGGCAAGGGGAAGGAGACGGCTATGATGGGCCCCATGTTTGGACCAAAGTAAAGAGAGGAGTTCGAGATACCTTATGGCAAAAGCCCTGCGTTGTCGTCGGCCCACTCATCAGAGTGGGAGCCCGACTGGATATCCAGGGAACCTACAACCACGAAGGAAGCTGTATGCATGGAGCGAGAACCCTCTCCACGCGCTCCAGAGCCCGTATGCATAGAGCGAGGTTTGCTCCCACGCATGGCAGCCCCCAAGCTCGACCTCGATGAGACCATGGAGCTGCTCTCCCGGGTCCTGGGTGCAGGCGAAGAAGACCTTGATCTGAGTGCCTTGTCAGCAGCACTGAAGGCAAAACTGGGGCTCTCAGGTTTGAAGAAGCCCCCCCCCCTACCATGTCCCCTGGTGTGGAACTATTAACCAGGGATGTGAAGAGCTGCAGAGGCATCTGCAGCTCCCCAATGGACACCTGTCATATCTCTTTCCACCCTCGTGTGAGGACTGTGGCTGTCTGCAGTGTAGGTGACACCACAGAGGCTGAGATAAAAGGCTATAGCCTGGCAGCACTGGTGCCACTGGCCACAGTGTACCCCTCACCCCCTTCAGGTGGAGCAGGGGACCCAGGTGTTCGAGGTAGGCGAACGAAGGCCATTGCTATGGCGAACGTTCAGATCGAACTCCCCAAATTTAGTCTCAACAATCTGCCCCAGTGGGCTGAGGAGTTTTCCGAGTTTTTGCTCCTCATGGGTGAGCAACATGCTGATGTCCGGACCAAATGCACAATCATCCAAAAGTCGTTGAAGAAGTAATTCCTCCAGCAGCAAGTCAAGACCACTATCAGAAAGAGCTCCAACTGGGGCGACTTCCTGAAAAGACTGCAGCCAATGTATCCAGTCTACGAAACGGACATGAGTGTCCGAACGGAGATTGAGGAGTTGCCTCCTCTCCCCGAATTCCACACAGCTGCCCGCATCTCCGAGTTCGTTGCGCAGCTAGAAGACCTCATGGGGCGTATGAACACCTCATCCTATGGGCCTACTGAGCCTCATCGGTGGCTTGTGAGGAAGATTCCTACCAGGACATGGGAGAACTGCAGAGAGATGTCCGAGAGGAAATCTCGGACGCACTCTTACGGTGACCCAATTGACCTGTTGATCAAATTGGCCATGGAGAGGGAGAATGACTCCCACATGGACAAGTATCTGCGCAAGCATCTGCGAGGGGAGACCCCTGCTGAGAAGGCTCATGAAGGGAGGTTGCCTCAACCCCACTGTAACCCTGGTAAGGGCTATGATCGGCAGCTGAAGCACATGACTGAGACCCCCCCCTCCAAAGTTAAATGGCCCCGAAATCTTTTCTACTGTCGTCCTACGGACGATAAAGGTGGACCCTGCCACGCGCCCGACTGTGATGGGCGCGGTGCCTGCATGCTCCAACTGAAGCGCACGCAGGAAACCAAGGATGGCCAGGAGGTGAAGCACCAAGACCATTTCCGCTGCACTATAATGTGCGGAATTTGCGGCAAAAAGAGGCATCATGAGGATGAATGCCACATAAAAAACCGCCAGTCCGAAAAACTAAAAAAAGTGGAAGAAGATCGGCGTAAGAACGCCGGTAAGGGTGTTCAACCTGAAGCGGGGGGCCCTAACCTTAGAGGTTATAAGGGTGAGGGTAAACCTGGTGGAGGACGAAGGTCCTCAGCCCCCTGCACTGGTGGAAGAGGAGCACCCAACCCCACACCTAACGGTGAGCCGTCCGGTGAAAAACGGCCTGCACCATCCACCCAAGCGCTGGTGGTGCCCACAAGAGCAGCGAGAACGCCAAACAGTGCCGCCTCGACTGGCACTCTAAGTGCCTGCAGGCCACTCGGGTTGAAGTGAAGTTCCCTGAAGAGGGATAAGGGGGCGGCTCCGAGGATGAGGATGTGGTTTGCTGGATCACCGTAGAAACTGGTGATCAAGTTTACAAGGCTATCGCAGACACGTGCTCTACGCTTTCAATCTTGGCCCGCAGAATGCTGAAGCAAGCCAAGATCAATAAAACCAAAACCGCGGCCATAAGGGTTGGGGATGGTCGCATCATCAATTCCCTGGGAGGGGTCGATGTGATTGTCTGTCTGGGCGGTGAGCAGGAGACTCAGCACTGCAAAGTGCTCGACACCGACGGCTTTGACATTGTCCTAGGCAAAGATTTTCTGCGCTCTAACCCCCAGGTGAAACTCTTGTCTTTGCAACGTCCCTATGCCCTTCACTGCGACTTTGGCAGTGGCCTTTTCTCTGTACCTCGAGAGCTGTCAGGACGGAAAGAACCCGGTCTACGCTACGTGAACCGGCCTTATCGAACTGGAAACTATCTGTTGGTCTGGCCCGTGTTGAGAAATGGACTGGCCGCCCTGCAGGTAGACCTGAATGAACTTGAGGTGGAATTGTTCGCGAGTAAGGAGCAGCATATGATGCAGCTCTATTGCTCGCGGTATCTCAATTGGAGATTGATGAAGTTGTGCTATGCTAATCCCGCATTCTCGGAAGGTTTTTATGAGTCTTTCAGCTTTTATTGTGCCTCTCCTGCTGCTTGCTGCTGGTGTAGGGTTCCTGCTGCTTGTTTTTGATGGAGAAAATGTTTCGCTGGTGAAATACAACCAATACAGGATAACCTAAGCCAGAGATGAGCACGTAGAAGCCGAACAGGATCAAAGCATGAGGGGCTGCAGTCAGAAAAGAGTTAGATACTAAGTATATCAACAATGGACTACAGCAATAGACAATCAATGCAACCTGGATCAAAATATTTCACATGATTGAGAAAAACTGATTGGAAAACTGCCCCAAGGGCTCACACTCCATATAGTGCCATCCTGAGATGTGCCCTCTTTGTTTTTGGTCCCATAGGTGCTGAGGTGGCATGGCTTGTGGCGCTGAGGGCCCTGCCATGTCACATGGGATAATCCTACTTAGCTAGGCTGACTGGGGTTCGAACCCAGGACCTCTCAAAAAGAGGTGCCACAGCCCCCTAGGCTGCATACCACTAGGATAGCTAAGCATGCATGAGAAAACATAGAAAAATGTATAAGCTCTGGATCAATGTCAGCGCCTCAGTCAGTCCAGTAAATGGTGTAAAAGATCAATCAGTTGGGGGGTCAGGGGTCCACAAAAACTCCAAAGTTTAATGCTTGGCTTTATAAGTCAAAATGTCTTGTCCCCCCTTTTTGGATAGGCCAATACTAAGATAAAAATGAGTGTTACCTCTAGGACTCTTTGTGACAACTAAAGCTAACCTTTTGGCAGGGAAATACGCTTTTTCTTACTCGCCCCTTGTGCTGTGGTGGCCACCACCGCCGCATCTTAAAGGAAAGAGGGAACTTTTCTTGGCCTCCCAATGGCTTCAACATTTATTTAAAACTTCCTATAACATCCCTAACATTTAAGAGAAGGCGTTGCATCAGGGCAGTCGCCAGGTTCCGCTGAGTCATAAAAGACACCCACAGCTCCAGCTGCGCTCATTGGCGTCGCTGGGGCAGCCGTGGTTTGGTAGGGGGTTAGAATGGGCATGCCAATTCATATGCGCTCAGCCCTCTCCCTCCAATTGGCGAAACGCAGTGCAATACGCAATACCCAACGCTGGATATGATCAGTGCACGCTGTCTGGGGTCTCAATGAACCTGCTGTAATACCTGATCTGTCCTTAGTGCGTTGAAAATTACTTTACCCTCATTGGGGTTTGAGATTCAGGACAGTGGTCCAGGAGTCAGCTTTTCGGCCTGAACACGGCCTACACCACTGTTTGCGCTCCAGGATATCTGCAGAGAAAGGACGAAGGGTTGAGGGACTGACAGGCACGCAACGATCGACGCAAGCACCCAAAACCGTCAAAGGACGGCCTAGAATTTTTCTGACGCCACACACCTGTCCAGAATGCTCATGTGCATTAAATGCAAATTTTTGCGAAATGTTTTTTCATAACAGGAATTTTTGAATTCCTGGATTTACATGCAGAGAAATGCGGCGCGCCGGAGCGCATCCTAATTGGGCGCCGGAAAATACAAAAATAATGAGATTATAACAGTATGTCACGTAACAATAACAAAATGACGAGAGACACAATGAATAATAAACGTAGGAATTCCACATTTCCTTCCAGGAGCAATGGGGAAGAATGAACTCAAGAAAATCAAAATGATTTCAAAGAACAAGGTGAAAACATACAGGTCTTGTTTGCTTCGTATGCAGCATGCACACTGTTTGTCTCGTGTCATCGTGATCGTGCAGTGTAGCAGCGGAAACATAGAATAGAGGGACGGATTAGAAGTTTGCAAGATGATTAGAGTTGAGATTAGGGAGAAACAGATGGCCTTCGGCCAAGGAGTGGTTGTCATGGGGGGCCAACGGTCCCATCCTGCGATGCAACGCGGGTCAACAATGACAACTGCTCTTACACACCAACCTCCCCTTTTTGTAGCACTGATTAGTACATACAAACGTGTGCATAAGGGCTTGCTACGCTTCTGTTTCGTGTCCTTTCCCTCTTGCTCTCTCTCTCCAGCGGCAGGTAAGGTGAGTAAGCCCAGTAGGGCCCACCCCCTGGTTGAGTTCATGATTGAGAGTGGTACGGATTGTTGAAAATGAGATGATAAAAATAGGCGCTTGGAACCTTCGTGCATGCTCCTGCATTCACATGGCGCATTAAAGAGTAGGCCACGCGTGGTGCGCACGGTAAAACCCTTGTTTAGGGCACCCAGGGGCTCCATCCTACGTTCTTAAAGAGAACGGGTGGAGTTCCTTACGCTTCCTTGCTTGTACTAAGGTTCAGGAACAGGGTATTATGGGGCAGCCTGAGAAGCGTATAATACGTGGAGGCTGTCTTGGGCCCCTCAGTCTTGAACCTCAGTCATTGGCCTTTGCTTTACAGGTGGGAAGGTCAGGGTGAATTGGTGCAGCTGCAGTTGCCTTTGGCGACTTTTGAATTTTTTGCCCAAGCTAAAACGGGCGCTGATCACACAAGCAACAAACTGCCCCTCAGCCAGGAGTGGCGAGGGCAGTCCGACCTCTTCAGCATCCACGCTGTGCAGGCAACCTGAGCACTCCTTCCCTCCAAGCCCTATCAGGGAAACGCGTTGTGGCGTCCCTGCTAGGCCACAGTCGCTTAGTAGCGCTGTGCTTTCTGGTCCCTTTCACAGGCAGGCCTCTAGGGCCTTTGACATCCTCGTCAACAACCCCAAGTAGCGTCTGGGTGTAGGAGTGGCAAACCAGGGTGAGGGCTTGGGCCTCAGAGCCTGCTCATCCTTCGATGACTGGTGCCACTATAGTGAGTGTAGGACCTGTAGTGTGTGTGTCACTGTCCCACCTGTTTCCTGAAATTTCATCAGGGTTTTGGTGGGCAGTGGCAGTGGTTAGTCCAGGTCTTCGCCATCGTAGCAAACAGGGGTTTTCACGCCTCATAGCTTTTGGCCACCCGTCCCCTGTAAAAGGCAGGTAGGTAGGAAAACAATACCTGGACACACGTGCTGGGTATTCCTGAAAGGTTTTGCGACATCACAGAAAATGGGCGCTTAGGGGCGGAGAGACCCGGGGGCGTACCCCGTGGCACCGGTAAGACATCCGCTGGGTTCAGCAAGGGTGCAGAGGTAGGTAGGCAGGTATCTTCGGGAGTTCGGGATGCCTCCTTTGACATTGCAGGAACAAGGTCTTACCATGGGGACGTCCTGTCCCTCCCACTGCCCTATGTCAGGTGCCTCTTGAGCCGCTCCCGCATGTGCTTGGGAAGGCATTGTCGCGGCCACCCGGTCCATGTGTCCCAGGTGGGAGGGTGTCCCCACATGTGTCCATGGGTAGGGCCACATGCCCCCTCCTCTGGGCGGCAGCTCTGGGGGATGCCCAGCCGTGTGGAGTATCTCTCACCACAAGGGGTATTGCTCCCGCTAGTCTACGGTACGACCGCCTCACCCTTGTGGCTTGAGTTGCGGGGCCACTCTGCTTGGCAGGCGACCCCCTCCTGGACTGTGTACCGGCTCGCCTGTCACCAGTTGCTTCCATGGCTCCGGGTGACGTTTGCCATGGTCCCCGATGCAGCCTGGCCGGGCTCGGACCAGTGGTCTTGGAGTACCGCTCCTGCCACTGGCCCGGTGGGTCGGCTGGGTCGCCCCAGTGCGTCCGACCCATGGGGTGTTGGTCTTTCCTGTCCCTCGGCCGCCCTACGTGTGTGCAGTGTCCTGGGCTGCTTGGCTCCTGTTCATCGGTGTGCCCGCGCGGTTTGCTGTGTTGCGTCTGCGGTGTCCTAGGCAACTTGGCTCCTGTTCACCGGTGTGCTCGCTCGGTGTGTTGTGTTGCGTGTGCGGTGTCCTGGGCCACTTGGCTCCCGTTCACCGGTGTGCGCGCTGTGTGCGGTGCGCGTGTCTGTGGGCCTGCGTGTTTGCCTTCTGCTCTCCCCGCGGTCTCTTCCTCTGCCTTTCCCTTGCTCCTCTCTTTTCGCTGGCTTGTTTTGCTTTTTTTTTTCGGGGGGGGGATGGCTTCGGTGCTGTGCGTGGTTGTGGGTGTGTGCCGGTGCCGGTGCTGGTGTGGGCGTGGGTGTCGCCGGGGACGGGGGTCAGGTGGCTGTTGCGCTCTGGGTTCCCTGTGTGTGCGCCGGCCCCCAGGCTTCCGGTTTCCGGGGCGCCGGTCCGGGGGGTGCTGACGGCGGGCGGTTGGCGGCAGTGGTGGCGTGGCGCTTGCCTGGGTGGTCGCGGCTCCTGGGTAGTGCTTGGGTGGCGTGGCCGGGCGCGGGCGTGCGTGTGGGTGTGTTCATGGCGTGGGCTGATGGGGTGGTGGGCAGTGTGGGCGTGGCTGGTTTGTGTGGGTGTCGGGTATGTGTGCGCCGAAGAGGCGGTGGGTTGGGCTGGGGCACCGTGGGCGATGGAATGGGTGGAGGAGATGCTGGTGACGCCTACGGGTGGGGTGCTGTAGGTGTCGAAACGGGTTGGTGTTGTTGACGTGGGTGCTTCAGGTGATGCGCCGGGCGGCGACGGGGTTGGTGACGCTGATGGTGTCATAGCCAACGTGGCGGGCGCTGGGGGGGGCCTGCGGCTCCGGTGGTCGCTGTAGGTGGTGCAGTGGGTGGTGGCATAACTGGTGATGTTGGCGGTCAGGGTGCTGCAGGTGACGTCGATGGTGAGGGCGCTGCGGGTGATGTCATGGGTGGTGGCGATGTTGATGTGGGCGTTGCAGGTGGTGTGCCGGCTGGTCGCGCCGCTGGTACTGTCCTTGCGTAGGGTGGTGCTGGGGGTGCGGTGGGCGGTGGTGTCGTCGGTGGTGCCGATGGTGAGGGTGACGCAGGCGATGCATCGGGTGACGGTGAGGCCGGTGTGTGCCGTAGGTGACGCGTTGGGAACGGGTGGTGGGGGGCTGGAGGGGGGGTTGCCGTTGGTGCAACGGGCGATGGTGGTGTTGGTGCCGCAGGTGGTGGATCGGGTGATGGTGTTGTTGCTGATGCCGACGAGGTGGTTTGTCTGCCTGTCTGCCCGTGGAGTCGGTGCCGGCGTTGGGCGGTTGCCTGTGCGTGTGGTGGTGGCGGTGGGGGTCGGTGCGCCGGGCGCTTGGTGGGCTTGGTTGGGTGAGGGTGCGCGTGTTGGTGTGTACTTGGTGCGGGTTGCGGGGGTTCTGTGGGCGGCGGGTGCGCTGTTGCCGTGCGTGTGGCGGTTTATGTTGTCGGGTGGAGCGTGGCCGGCGTGTGCTTTGCGTGGATGGTGTGGGGTCTGGTCGGCGTGGGTGGTGTCGGTGTGGGTGTTTGCGGTTGGGTGCTGGTTGTGGGCGTGTTGTCCGCGCCGTGTGGTCGGGCGTGATGGTGGTGCCGTTGGCGACGTCGATGGTGACAGTGCTGCAGGTGATAAGGGTGGGACGGCGACGCTGGCGGTCGCTGGTTAGGGTGCTGTGAGTGGTGTTGAGCGTGGGGTTGTTGCAGGTGTGGTGCGGGGTGGATGGTGGTGTGCCTGGCAACGGCGTCGTGAGTGCTGTCGCGGGGGAGGGTGTTGTTGGTGATGCTTTGGGTGGCGGTGCCGCCGGTGAGAGGCTGGCGGAGAGGAGAGGGCGGTAGTGCGGCCGGCCGCAATGTTGGGTTCTTCGGTGTGGGTGGTCAGCCGGAGGTGGGTGCGGCTGGTGGTGTGGCGCTCGGTGTGTGTGGCCTGTGCTGGGTATCTTAGGTGCGCTTGTTGGTGCCGGTGTGTTGATGGCGGCGGTTTGTCCGCCTTTCTGCCCGTGGAGTTGGTGCCGGCGTTGGGTGGCTGCCTGTGTGCGGTTTGTGCCGTTATGTCTGGCGGTGGTGGTCAGGGGGTCGGTGCGCTGGGCGCTTGGTGGGCGTGGTTGGGTGCGGGTGTGCGCGTGGACGTGTACTTGGTGGGCAGCTTGTGTTGTCTGATGGTGCGTGGCTGGTGTATGCTCTGCGTGGATGGTGCCGGTGTGGGTGCTTGGGGTTGGGTGCTGGATGTGGGTGCGTCACCTGCGCGGTGTGGTCGGGCGTGATGGTGGACTCTCTGACGTGTGTGGCCGGCTGGTGGCGGGTGTGGTGGGGCCGGTGTGGGCTGGGTGGTGGTGGTGGTTGTGGCTGGACTGCTTGGTGGTTGTGATGTCGGTGGGCGGCCCTGAAGATGGGCCTTGAGTGTGTGGTGGCGGGTGGGCGTGTATGGTGGTGGTGATCGTGTGTCATTGCGGGTGGTGTTGGGTGTGGTACCGTTGGGCGTGTGGTTTGCGATAACTGCGCACTCACCCCTCCGGATGGCGCGGGTCCGGTGGTCCGGTAGCCCGTCTGGCAGGCAGTGCGTGCCTGCCGGGTGCCCACGCGTCCCTCCGGACGGCGGCTGTTCCGTAGCCGGCAGGGGCTGGGTTCACTGCCGGGCGCACACACGTCCCTCCGGACGGCGGCTGTTTCGTAGCCGGCAGGGGCTGGGTTCACCGCCGGGCGCGCACACGTCTGTCATGACGGCGGCTGTTTCGTAGCTGGCAGAGGCTGGGTTCACTGCCGGGCGCACACACGTCCATCCGGACGGCGGCTGGTTCGTAGCCGGCAGGGGCTGGGTTCACTGCCGGGCGCACACACGTCCGTCCGGACGGCGGCTGGTTCGTAGCCGGCAGGGGCTGGGTTCACTGCCGGGCGCACACACGTCCGTCCGGACGGCGGCTGTTTTGTAGCCGGCAGGGGTTGGGTACCCTGCCGGGCGCACACACGTCCATCCAGACGGCGGCTGTTGCGCTGTGGGGACTGCGGGGCTTGGACTTGTTCTTGGCGGCTCGTTGGTCGTCGGGCGTGGGTGTTTGCCGTGGTGGTGTCGTGTTTTGTTCCGTGGTGCGTGCTGGCGTGCGGTGCTGCGCGTGTGCCCTGCTTGGCCTGCGTGTGGCGCGCGCTCCTTGCGCGGGCGTGTTGTTGCGCAGGCGTGGGGACACATCCTCTCTCTGACGGGCCCGTTTGGCTCCATGGCGGGCCCTGTTGGCGCCCGGCTGCGGCCCGGTGCGCGCCAGTGGGGTGTCTGTACGTTGGGGGGGGGGGGGAGTTGGTTCCTCTCCTCTCGCCTTCCTCGCCTTGTCCCTCGGTCCCTCTTCGCCGGATTGCCCTGCCTGCCTACCATCTTCGTACCCGCTGGGTTGGCCTTGGCTGGACGGTTGGTCTTGGTGGTCTGACATGGTGTTTCTTTCCTGCAGGGCGGCGTGGGCTGGGTTCGTTTTGGGGAGCGGGTTGCTCGTGTGGTGTGCCGTGCCGCGTGTACGGTGTCCTGGGCGTCCTGGCTCCTGTTCACCAGCGTGCATGCCCTGCGTGTGGTGTTGCGTGTGCGGCGTCCTGGGCCGCGTGGCTCCTGTTCACCGGTGTGCACGCTCTGTGTGTGGTGTTGTGTGTACGGTGTCCTGGGCCCTCTGGCTCCTGTTCACCGGTGTGCACGCTCTGTGTGTGGTGGTGCGTGTACGGTGTCCTGGGCCTCCTGGCTCCTGTTCACCGGTGTGCACGCTCTGCGTGTGGTGTTGTGTGTACGGTGTCCTGGGCCTCCTGGCTCCTGTTCACCGGTGTGCGCGCTCTGCGTGTGGTGTTGCGTGTACGGTGTCCTGGGCCTCCTGGCTCCTGTTCACCGGTGTGCACGCTCTGTGCGTGGTGTTGCGTGTACGGCGTCCTGGGCCTCCTGACTCCTGTTCACCAGTGTGCACGCTCTGTGTGTGGTGTTGCGTGTACGGTGTCCTGGGCCTCCTGGCTCCTGTTCACCGGTGTGCACGCTCTGTGTGTGGTGTTGCGTGTACAGTGTCCTGGGCCTCCTGGCTCCCGTTCACCGGTGTGCACGCTCTGTGTGTGGTGTAGCGTGTACGGTGCCCCGGGTCTCCTGGCTCCTGTTCACCGGTGTGCACGCTCTGTGTGTGGTGTTGCGTGTACGGCGTCCTGGGCCTCCTGGCTCCTGTTCACCAGTGCGCACGCTCTGTGTGTGGTGTTGCGTGTACGGTGTCCTGGGCCTCCTGGGTCCTGTTCACCGGTGTGCACGCTCTGTGTGTGCTGTTGCGTGTACGGTGTCCTGGGCCTCCTGGCTCCCGTTCACCGGTTTGCACGCTCTGTGTGTGGTGTTGTGTGTACCGTGTCCTGGGCCTCCTGGCTCCTGTTCACCGGTGCGCACGCTCTGTGTGTGGTGTTGCGTGTACGGTGTCCTGGGCCTCCTGGCTCCTGTTCACCGGTGTGCACGCTCTGTGTGTGGTGTTGTGTGTACGGCGTCCTGGGCCTCCTGGCTCCTGTTCACCGGTGTGCACGCTCTGTGTGTGGTAATGCGTGTACGGCGTCCTGGGCCTCCTGGCTCCTGTTCACCGGTGTGCACGCTCTGTGTGTGGTGTTGCGTGTACGGCGTCCTGGGCCTCCTGGCTCCTGTTCACCGGTGTGCACGCTCTGTGCGCGGTGTTGTGTGCACGGTGCCCCGGGCCTCCTGGCTCCTGTTCATCGGTGTGGACGCTCGGTGTGTGGTGTTGCGTGTGCGGCGTCCTGGGCCTCCTGGCTCCTGTTCACCGCTGTGCACGCTCTGTGTGTCGTGTTGCGTGTACGGTGTCCTGGGCCTCCTGGCTCCTGTTCACCGGTGTGCACGCTCTGTGTGTGGTGTTGCGTGTACGGTGTCCTGGGCCTCCTGGCTCCTGTTCACCGGTGTGCACGCTCTGTGTGTGGTGTTGCGTGTACGGTGTCCTGGGCCTCCTGGCTCCTGTTCACCGGTGTGCACGTCCTGTGTGTGGTGGTGCGTGTACGGTGTCCTGGGCCTCCTGGCTCCTGTTCACCGGTGTGCACGCCCTGTGTGTGGTGTTGTGTGTACGATGTCCTGCGCCTCCCGGCTCCTGTTCACTGGTGTGCACGCTCTGTGCGTGGTGTTGCGTGTACGGTGTCCTGGGCCTCCTGGCTCCTGTTCACTGGTGTGCACGCTCTGTGTGTGGTGTTGCGTGTACGGTGTCCTGGGCCTCCTGGCTCCTGTTCACCGGTGTGCACGCTCTGTGTGTGGTGTTGCGTGTACCGTGTCCTGGGCCTCCTGGCTCCTGTTCACCGGTCTGCACGCTCTGTGTGTGGTGTTGCGTGTACCGTGTCCTGGGCCTCCTGGCTCCTGTTCCCCAGTGCGCACGCTCTGTGTGTGGTGTTGCGTGTACGGTGTTCTGGGCCTCCTGGCTCCTGTTCACGGGTATGCACGCTCTGTGTGTGGTGTTGCGTGTACGGTGTCCTGGGCCTCCTGGCTCCTTTTCACCAGTGCGCACGATCTGTGTGTGGTGTTGCGTGTACGGCGTCCTGGGCCGCTTGGCTCCTGTTCACCTGTGTGCCTGCTCCGGTGTGCTGTGTCGTGTGTACGGCGTCCTGGGCCCCTTGGCTCTGGTTCACCGGTGTGCACCCTTTGTGTGCGGTGTTGTGTGTTGGGTGTCCTGGGCCTCTTGACTTCTGTTCTCCGGTGCGCGTGCTCGTTGTGCTGTGTCGTTTGTGCCGTGTTCTGGGCTTCTTGGCTCCTGTCCTCTGGCGTGCCCGCTCTACGTGCAGTGTCGTGTGTGTGGTCTCCTGGGCCTTTTGGCCCTTTTGTGCTGGTGTGCATGTGTGGTGTGTGTTGTGTTGTGTGTGTTGTGTTCTGGGACAGTTGGTTCGTGTTCTCCGGTGTCGCGGTGTGTTGCGGTGTGTGTGATGTCCGGTGTGCGGTGTTGCGTGTGCGGTGTCCTGGGCCTCCCAGCCACTGTTCACCGCTGCGCACGCCCGGTGTGTGGTGTTGTGTGGGCGGTGTTATGGGCCGATTGGCTCCTGTTCACTTGTGTGCTTGTGCGGTGTGTTGTGTGGTGTGTGCGGTGTCCTAGGCCAATTGGCTCCTGTTCACCGGTGTGCCCGCGTGGCGTGTGTTGTGTCGCGTGTTGGGTGTCCTGTGCCACGTGGCTCCCGTTCACCGGCGTGCTGTGTGCTTGTTCGGTGTGTTGTGTGTTGTGTGCGGTGTCCTGGGCCACGTGGCTCCTGTTCACCGGTGTGCGTGCTCGGTGTGTTGCGTGGTGTGTGCGATGTGGGTGTGGGTGCGTGCTCGCGTGCGCCATACCGTTGCAGCGACGTTGCGGACTCTTTGTATTTCTTTCTACATGGATAGACACCGCGGGGAACGCCGCAGCGAACTCGCCACTGGCATCCCGGCCACCAAGGCGTCCGGCATCCTATGGTGTCTTACTTATTCTTCCTGTCCTGGACTCTTTGATTTTGGCGACGCCCAAGAGTAAGCGTGTCTTAATGCATGCATGGCGGTGTATGCTATTTACTCGTTGGCTTGTGGACTCTTTGCATTTTGCGACGCCCAAGAGTAGGCGAGTTTGCTTAATGCATTCATGACATGCTACTTTTTCTTTATGTCATGGACTCTTTGTTTTTTTCGACGCCCAAGAGTAAGCGTGTCTTGATGCTTGCATGGCGGCATATGCTACTTAATCGTTGGTTTGCGGACTCTTTGTATTTTGCGACGCCCAAGAGTAGGCGTGTTTGTTTAATGCATTCATGACATGCTACTTATTCTTTATGTCTTGGACTCTTTGTTTTTTGCGACGCCCAAGAGTAAGCGTGTCTTAATGCATGTATGGCGGCATATGCTACTCACTCTTTGGTTTGTGGACTCTTTGTTTTTTGCGACGCCCAAGAGTAAGCGTGTCTTAATGGGCACAAAGGTGGGTGGGGAGGTACATGGAGAAGGACAAATGAAGAGAAAGGATGCGAGACGGAGGGCGTGGCGTGTTAGAAAACTATTTTTCGGGGGTTTTTTTTTTTGGAAAATAAATGCCTTCGGCTGAAATACCCTCTATGGTTCAGGAAGAGGCTTACCCCGTGGCACCGTGTAAAGACATCCGCCGGGTTCAGCAGGGGTGCAGACTTGGGTATAATTAGGACACCATTTCTTCAGCTTGCTCATAGCTCCTCAGGATCAGCACACTCACACACACGCATAGGAAGGTATAGGCAGAGTTCAGTCCCTAGGTTTTCTCTGAGAGGCAAGCGTCTCAGCGAGCCTGAGCAACTCTCCTAGGTTGTGCTGGGACAGGTAGTCTACCAGAACAGAATGTAGGCTTCCCTCAGGAAGAAGAAAGGCACAAAAGGGTTCCCAGGTAGCTTCTTCAGCTCCAAACCCTTCCCAGAGGGTGAGGAAACGCCATCCTTGCCGAGAGCGGTGTCGGATGAGCAGCTTAACCAGGTGGAAACCTTCCTTAGCCATCTCCGCGGCATTCATGTCGGGGAGTTCTCCTTCTACTTCCATGGGGCTGGCAGCGCCGTGTAGCTCCAGAGCGGCGATGTCCTCGTTGTTTAGTTCCCATTCTTCCCCACAGAGGTCCGGGCCGTAGTAGCGCTTGAGCTGTTGAGCAGCGCACACCAGGCTCACCCCTAGTCGGGGAGAACACGGCACCGTGATACCGTGACCATCAAGGATAAGATCTTGTAGGGCCCAAAGTAGGGGTCATCGCTGGTGGAGCGTGGTCAGGCGGGTAGCCGACTGTGGTGCACCAGCACCCAGTCTTCCTCTTGGTAGGAAGCGGGCACCCTGTGCTTGTTCTTCTTGTTCCACTGGCGCCCCCCACTCTCTAGGGCATTGCCTTGGCCTTGTCCACCTTGTCTTGTTGCTCCTTCACCCGCTTACCCACAGTGGAGTAGGAATGCTCAGGATAGGGAGCGTGTAGGAACCACGTCGGGCGGCCCATGAACAGCTCATGGGGCGTATAGCCAGTTGCGGAACTCTCTTGGGAGTTCATCGTCAAGGGAGTAGTCTCACCCAGTCTTTGGTGCGTTCAGTCTTGCACCATATCCTTACGTTCTCCTTGAGAACACGAATCTGTCGCTCACCTAGGGGGTTACTTGTATGAGTATAGGGAATCCCCGTTGACACCTGGACATTGAGGGATCTCAGGACTCTCTTGTACCAACCAGTGTCGGAGCGTACTCGGACATCTTTGTCTGAGTTAATCTCTTTGGGCCGCCCATAGTCACAGAACCACTCTTCGAGGAGTATCTTGATGGTCTCCTCGCCGGTGATGTGTTTAGTGCATGGGAACACCCTGGTAAACCTGGTCAGACCACAGGTCACCACTAGGGCAAGGTCATAGCCCCCGAACTTAGGCATCTTGGTGTAGTCCACGTAGAGAACACTGTTGGCACAGTGAGGGATAGAGAAAGTCGAATAGAGACCTCTGTCCCCGATATCCTCAGGTTTACAGGACGGACACGGGCACTTGTCCACGATCAGCCGGAGGGTTTTTTCGCAGCTGGTCATCAGTCCACGTAGAGTGGAACCACTGCTTGAAAAGCCCCAGGGTACGGCTGGCCCCCACATGACCACTGGACTCATGGGTCCACTTGAGCAACGCCGGGATTCTGTTGCTAGGCACGACTATCTGGTCCTCGTCCCAGAGGTAGGTCTCGTCCCGTTTCCACTGCTCCTGGTTGACCAGGACGGGTTCCAGACGCTTCTCCAGGCGTTTGTAGATATCCACAAACTCCTTCAGGTACTCCACTTGTCGGAGTCCATCTAGAGGTCTGTTCACCGTCATGTTCCAGTCCAGGTGTACATCTATATGGCTGAATGTTTCCTTGGCTAGCTCCTCAGAACTGGCACCAATCATGTCGTCGAAATTGTTGCGGCTGATGTAGTCCGCACACTCGTTCTTGACGCCCTGGATATGATGTACTGGGGGCCGTAGCGGCTCAGGTAGGTCCACCAGCGTCGGAGCTTAGCCTTCTCAGGTGGGGGTCCCTTCTGGAAGGTGCGGACTGGTTCTTGGTCCCACAGCCAAAGCACAGGGTTACTCCCCAACAGTCGGGACTGAGAGGATAGCACTAGCATACCCGCGAGCAGTTCCTGCTCATAGGTAGAGTAGTTACCCCCAGCCTGGTTTTATTTGCAGTTCCAATGACCCAGGAGAACCAGGACCAATCAAGGTAGCTGTGCTTGAGAGTACCGTCTCGGTTGAGTCCATCAGTACCCCATTGGGAAATGGCCGAGTCGAACTCTTCCTTCCCTAGTGCTTGCCACTGGAACAACGTTCCACCTCCGCCAACATTGCTGGCATCAGTCACCAGGATAATATCCCCTTCTGCTCCAGGCACACCCAGGCACTTGGGGTTGGCCACTTTGCCCTTGAGTTTGTCAAAGGCTTGTTGTTCTTGAGGGCCCCAGCGCCAGGTACTAGTCTTCTTGATGACGTCCGTCAGGGTGACGCTGGTGTACGTGAAATTCTTGATGTGGCGGCGGTAGAAGTTGCAAGCCCCAATGAAACTGCGTACATCATGGAGTCCTTTCTTGGGGTCTTAGTGTTGTACGTTAGGATCCATTAGGGGTTTGGCCTTAGAGGTCGCTGGAGTCCACCACCAATAGCCAATGTTGAACCCCAGGTAGTGCATAGTCTCCTGCATGAACTCACACTTCTCCAGCTTGAGTCTAGTGTGGTTCTCCTGGCAGACCGCGAAGAACTCGCCCAAGAGGATTAGGTGGTCCTCTTGGGTATTCGTTCCCAGGCATACATCGTCGATGTGTGCTTCCATCTGGGCGCCCCGGGATATGAGTTCTTGCACCACATGTCTTCGACGTAGGATGGATTTGGATCTTGTTCATCAGCTCTTGGAAAAGGGCGGGTGCGTTGGCCACGCCAAAGGGCATGACCTTCCACTTGAACACCCTCCCCTGAGGGGTGATGAAGGCAAGGAGTTTCTGGGCGTTGGGCGTCAGGTCCACTTGCCAGAATCCACTCCGCTTGTCCATCTTTGTCTTGTAGCAGCAGGAGGCTATCTTCTGGAGGACTGACTCCATATTAGGAATGGACCCTGAGTGGTTCAACGTCTTCTTGTTCAGCTCTCTGTAGTCCACTACCAGCCGTTTGGCTGTTCACCCAGGCTTAGCCACCAGGAAGCAGGGGCTGCAGTGTCGGGGGCAGTCCCCATCCTTGTACTCCAGGACCAGGCCAGCGTCGATAAACTCTTCTATCTGTCGCTCTATCTCATCGGCCTGCTCTTTAGGAGCTGAATACGGTCTTTTTCTTATCTTGTGACCCACGAACTCGGCCTTCAGCTTGAGGTCCATCTGTACCAGCTTGTCACAGGAGGCTTGAGGGGGTAGTTCTCCGAATACCTCCAGGTAGGTCCTGATCAGCTTCTGTACTCTAGGGTCTGAGAGTTTGATCTTGTCCTCTATGTCCTCGTCAGAGTGTAAATTGCTTGTCCCTTGGTGTAGAGAAGCAGGGAGGGGATCCTCTCCCGGCGCAGCGTCCTTGGTCGTATCTTTCAGTCCTTGATAGGCGTAGAGAAGGTCTCGTTCCACAGTCTCAGGTGGTCGGTGACAACATAGGCACACTCGAGGGGGTTCACATACGCATTCCTCTGAGAGTTCGTCCTCCTCTGGGGTCCTCACATGGGTACCCCATACGCTCTTAATGAGCTTCAGGTCCACCTCTCGTTGCCAGGTGGTAATCTTCTGTTCTAGGTCCTCCTCCAGTTGGGAGATATCTCCCATAGACCCTTGCTTCAACGGCCAAGAGTGGCGTGTAGGCCTAGCCTAGCATAGCTTTTTTGCCACCAATCTCCTCTTGGAGCCCACGTACTCTCTTAGCCTGGATCGGGGGTCCAATTCCTCGTCCAGGAGCTCCTCTCCCCTCATGGAGAGTAGGAGTTTCAGTGGGGCGGCGTACTCGGCGTTTTCCACTTCTTCTACGCACCTCTGCACGGAGAAGGTGCATGCTCAGTCTCGTCATCAGAGTGTATAGAGCTGGGTAGCTCGGAAAGCCCACACTCTGAGACTACATCAGGATTAGATACATGGCAGGGGGAGTTGGAGGCAACAGTGTCAGACACGACGTAGTCGTCTCCCCCAGGAGTAGTCTCCACGGCGTCCCGAGTTCGTAGGTGATCATTCAGGACGTCCAGGGTGAAGCCACTGCTCTCATGTTAAATTTCCTGGACCATAGCATAGTCCAGATCCTCCCAGGGCACTGGGGCTAGACTGCTATCCACCACGCTTAGCATACTACCGCATCCAGGTTTTCTGATGGGCGTCTTGCGGCCCAGAGGGACGTAGATGGCGTCATCCGGCAGCTGGATGGAGGTGAGTGTCAGCTTGTCCAAAAGAGTACGCCAGTACTCATTTATCCCATGGGCTCCCCAATCGGGAGAGCACAGGACAATACGGGCACGTTCCAGGGCCACCTTGGTCAGGACCTTCTCCAGCTCACTGATTCTTGGATTCCCGTAGGCCATCCCGAAAGAGGGCCAGTAAAATTTATAGCAGCAATTTTTCCCCTTGCTGCAGTAGAGGTCCAGGACATGTTGCTTGTCGATGGCGAATAGCTCCACGTTCAGGTCTTCCCGGGAGGACATCACCCAGGAGCTGATAGTCCTCCGTTTTGGAGGCGACCATCATGGTTGAGGGCTCCCTGCTGCATACCCTCAGGTAGCTAGATGTATGCTCGGACTGCTCCAGAGGTACAGATTCCGAGCCGTCACCATGGTCCACCTGCAGGATTTAGCGTGCTTGAAGGGTGAGGGATAGAATCTGGGTATGCTCGACAAAGAGGTAAGTACCCAGTACAAAGTCGAAGCCTTCGGTGTCCATCACGTAGAACTGATGGGCAATACTTCTAGAACCCATAGGCACTTTGACCTCACAGTCCCCACAACTGTGCACCACATGCCCATTTCCCATGCGGATGGCTGCAGTAGGCAAGATGTTCTTCAGTTCCCCACAAGGTCACATTTTCTTGGGCACGATACATATGGCGGCCCCAGTATCCAATACCCCCAGGTATTCGCGTCCCTCAAGACAGATACGTACCCAGAACACCAGGTCTGTAGTCCCCCCGGAGAGTCCTCGTCAGAACTCCGCGGGGCAGGTCACTTCGAACCCCTTCTTCTGGAGTTTACGCGCCATGTGCATGAAGCGGGAGCGGTTGCGGGCATTGGACGGGTCCCCATTTTCGTTAGCACGCTTGGTCCCTTGTTCTTCTTGGCCTTGCGTCTGGGAACGGGAATTAGGTCCTGTGTTGGGTTGCCCACCAGAGGGATCAGGGTTCCCCCCTGGCGTAGAATTTGGGTTCCTGCCGGACGGGTTCGCGTTCTTGTCCTTGTCAGGCTTGCGGTCACCGCCTCCTCGTCCACCTTTGCCTTTGCCACCTTGGCCTTTGCCATTCCCCTTGGACTTGCCTTGGCCATTGTCCTTGTTGGCGTTGCCCTTGCCACCGCCCTTGCCACTAGGGTTCTCAGTCTTAAGCTTCGCCGATAGGCATTGCTTATGGTAGCACTCATCCTCGTAGTGCTTCCTCTTCCCGCAGAACGCAGAGGTGATGGTACACCTGTAGTGGTCCGGCAGCTTGGCCTTGCTGCCGGTGTTGGTCTCCTGCTTCTTACCCTGGACCACGAAGCAATCATGCTGATCGCAGTTCGGGGCGTGAAGCAGGGAGCCCTGCTCGTCTCTGGCATCACACTACAAGAGATGTTGTACATTGCTCATGATACGAGCATTTTTGGGGGTAGTCCCCTGTCTGGGTCGGCGTCCTTGATAACCCCGGCCATGGATCCCAGAGCCTCCTCCTCCAGGACGGTAGGCGTTCAGGTGCTGGTCGCTTTCCTTCTCCAGCGTCAGCTCCAAAAGTAGCACAGACAAATCCTCGTAGTTGAGGGCTCTCGCCTTGCGCTCTGCCGTTGACCGGCACTCGTCCCACAGTTCCTGAGGGAGCTTAGCCACCAACCAGAAGAGAAGCTCGTCGCTGCTGTAGGAACCGGGCGTCAGTTGTCCGACCCAGTGGTCCAGGTCAACCAGTAGCTCGGAGATCCTGGCCGGTTTGGGGTTGTTGGGCAGCACGGCCAGGTTCTGGATCTTGGCCCTGATGGAGAGGATGGTTTCGTAGGTATGGTACTGCCTCTCCAAGGCAACCAACACGTCGGCAAAGGTGGCGGACTCCGTCACGATCTGCTTGACCTGCTTCTTCAGGTACTTGGTCTTGCAGCACTGCAGGAGCAGATCGCACTTGACTCGCCCACTAGCACGGGCTTCACGGGTCATCCGGAGGAACCGGCCAAAGTTCTCAGCAAACTCTCTGAGACCCTTGCCTGTGAACTCAGGCAAGTTCACCACGATTTTGGAGGTGGCGGTTGCCTTAGCCTCCTGGGACCTGCGTCCCTCAGGGCGCTTGGTCTTTCTCTTCTTCTTCTTCCTCCGCTCGCTGGGATTCTCAGGGTCCTCAGGGTCGTCGTCTTCCGAGGGCGAAGCAGAAGTCATGGACGGCGGCTCATCGTCCGAGGGGTCTCCGCCTAGGTCACTAGAGCTGTAGGGCTCCACGTCAACGATTGCCCTCAGGGCTGTCAGCCCCAACCGGTCCAGCTCGGCTCTCGTGCAACTCTCCACGTGGCTGTAGGGGGGCTTGGCCGTTCTTCGTATGAAAGGGCTTCTCGGTATCACAGCGGGGGTCGGCATCGGTCGGCTCCTTAGGCTTCCCAGGTTGTTGGTCAACCCCGCCACCAGGTGATTGGCTTGTACTCGGTGAGGTGAGACTCCCACGATGGTAGGTGACGCTTGGAGAGGAATCAGGAGCTCCAGTTCAGCCCGAATGTCTTGAGTGAGATCACCAACAAGTGTAGAGGTGGATCCTCCGAGAGCTTCTTCAATCTCCAACCGCGTCAGGAACCTGTTGGAGGATCTTCCAGATCCTCTACTCCTTCCACCAAGAGACTCAGGGCCACGTAGGCCACTCAGGGAATTGAAACCAGGTACTGGCATAGTATAGCCAGGTTCGGGTGCCGCATAGCCAGGTATCCCAGTCATGTGCACGCCCGCCGCGGGTCTCTGATAGACATCCTCATAGCGGCGCGGCCTAGGCTCAGGAACAGCGGTGTAGGTTGAGCTGGATGCCACTGGTTCGCTGACTGCAGTTGGGATAGGTGGCACAGTCGCGGCTGGAGTCACACCATAGGTGGGGTAAGGCATTCCAGTAAAGCCTAGACCCTCATCCCTAGGTGGAGTGGTTGTGGGTGGGGATGTAGCTGGATGTGCGGCTTGGAGTGTAGTGGTTGTTGGAGAAGGTACTGCAGGGAGATCAGAGGCGCTCAGAGCGCTCTCCTCAGGTGTGTCTTCGAAGGGCGCCTCCTCGGGTGGTCTGTATGCTTCTCCAGTGTATGCCTCTTGGACTCCCCTGTCCACTGCTTGCTTCTCCTTCTCCTTCTCTTTGCTTTCAGGTCCTTGCACAGATAGACCACTGATAGCAACTCCCAAGCCATCCAGAGAATCATCCCTCAGCCCACTTAAGGGCACTGAAGGTACACACACCTCAGGTTCAGGTTCAACAGCAGGTCTGGGCGCTGGCGCTGGCTTGGCTGGTGCCACTGAGGGCGCTGTCGTCTCGGCAGTGTCCTTGGTGTCCATATTTGTCTTCGCTCTTCTTGCTCAGGACAGTCCTCGGCACGCTGGTTGTACGGCACGGGGTTGCTGCCGGCACGCAGAGGCTGTCTGCCTCTTGCTACGAGAAAGGTTTTATGAGTCTTTCAGCTCTTATTGTGACGCGTTCCCGTGGGGGGGCTTGGCCACGGGACGCTGCGGCGGACACGCACAAGCAAACAGGCAGGCAAAGCACTGCGCTCACAGAAGCATCCTCGTGCTCATGTCATGTGACAAAGCGTTTCAGGATCCTTGCCACTCTGAAACAAAGGAACAAAAGTATGCACAGCAACACATCAGGATACGTACACATGGGGCTAAGACTGGACTGGGGTAAGGGCATAACAGGACAATAGACACTTAGTCCCAACCTATATCCCAATCCCAGGTCCGACCCTCCCAGTGGCTGGCAGGGGGGGGGGCTTGAACACAACCCATGCCCTGCTCAGTCCGGACCCTGAAACCCTGCCAATAGAGGAGGGTGTCCCGCCCAGCGACAGGCGAGCTCCTGGGAATCAAGGAGCTCCAAGGCCAACCAGTAGTAGTTTCTCATGCTCCCTTAATGGCAGGTCCCAACCCGTCTCTGAGCCAGAGATAAGGCCCCGCCATTATCCCCTGAGAGTTGGTAGATGAGAATGGGCTGTTTCAGCCTAAACTGATATTAGCTCGAAAAACTCCGAAATTGACCCCTCGTCTGGATCAACCAGAGGTAGGAACGAGGCAACTGACCCTATACTCTCCAAGTACGAGCTATCTGAAGCCCTCACCCAACCTGGCGCCCTCTGAGTCCCCAGCATCAGGGCGCCACGGCTTCGCCATGTGGGGTAATAATGCCAAAATCATCAAAAATGGAGTCATTCCCACGGATGGCTAGCTCGGCCAGGGCAAGGGCAATGGCTCAGAGGATAGGAGGCAGGTCCTCGGACCTATATCTAAGTGCAGGACTTGAAATTGGATCCGGGCTCCCCGTGGGCAAAGAGATATGGGGCCGCCAATTGACCACACGGGGGGGGGGGGGGTGAAATTGGGGTCCCAAAAGGGGGTCATTTTGGTTACCCAAATTGAGGCAAAAATGAAGGTATCCCCAATGGTATATCTCCACGCCGGCTTGGACATCAGACCCGCTGTTCCACATGCCATCCACCGGGAGTCAAATGGAGACTCCCATGCATTTGGCTCTCAAAGATCCGCATGCCACTCGGCCTCGTGACAGTCCAAACTGTGTCCACAACTGCCAAAATGGCAAAATCGGCCGTCTCGGGCGACCGTCCAGGGTAGAAAACCTTGGCGATCTCGTCGCGCCAAGCCTTGATTCACGACCCTTGATATCCCCTCTGGTCCCATGCCTTGGGGTTGAGCTTGCTGTCACACTGGCTGCTTACTGTTCACCGAGGGGATGACCACACGGATTGGGCAGAAAGCAGCATGCGGTGCAAAGGGGGGGATCATGGATCGCCCCAAAAGTTGAATAACTCCGGATGGACCAGAGGAGCAAACAGGAAACTCAAGGGCGTTCAACCCTTCGTAATATGCTAAAATAATTGCACTTTCTTCCTGCCTAGGTCGCGTGCCCCATGGAGATATGGCAGTTCTAATACGGCATACGATGGCAAAAAACAGCGAAATTTGGCCAAAATGGCCCGCACTCGTGATTCCATAACATACCCCAAATTTGGTGACTCACCACTCTCCCCTCAAGAGGAGAGGTCACATGGGGAAACACCCCTTTCGATGCGCGTTTATGTGCCCTCTCCGAATTGCCCTTACCCTTAGTCACGTGGCGCACGCAACCTCGTGCCGAACATTAAGGGGGAGACAGTGTTTGTGGTCATTTAGGGCAAAACGGCCAAAATTCACCCAAAAGTGATCACTCGAAAAATCGTATCTCCGTATCACAGGAGAAGTGAGCCTCGGGCTTTAGCATGGATGCAAACCGAAGCTTTGCTTCCCCTTTGCAATAAGGGTTGGGGTTGAAAGCAGAATGGAAGCATTTTTAACACCCCAATCATTGAAGCACACTATTTATTGGAAAAAGTGCATATATCGGCGATATTGGTATGTACATATCTTTGGGTCATTGAGGAACAAAAATATGAGTAAACATTTTTGAATCAGGCCCATAGTAGGTGCCTTCAAATATGCACGCTATGGTTAGACTGTCTCGGCCCACTCATGTCAGTAGTGTTTGCATATGAGCGCGTGTGCAAAGAGGCAGTTTGGCACGCGTGCTCACAAGGCGACATTGAATAAAGTAGAAGACAAGGTTGCAAAAAGCAACCAAGTAATCCAAGATGTCATTCTTGGTCTCTACGTTACATGTTGCCTTGATTAAAGGCTCAGATCCCCATAGGCTTCCAGTACGAGCTTCGGGGGATTGGCCATTTTGGCCTAATTTTCGACCAAAATTTGCCCTTTTTCAAAAAATGAGTTCTGGTACGCATTGAATTGCGTGGAGCCATTGTTGAGTTGGCTCCAAAAACGAAAGTGGCCTAGGGCCCTTGGTCTTGTGAGCATTGTGTTAGGTTTTTGAGGTGCATGCTCACAAGGCTACAAAGTTAGCGTTTTGCGCACGCAGACCACTTGGGTTTGCGAAACCCATAGGCTGCTTAAAGCATCCCTATTGCCCTCTTCCCCATGCAAAGTGATATGCCCACGTGAAAGGGGCATGAATGAAAGGCATAGGGGGGGAATGTGGGGTTTCGTCCGAACTCATGGTCCTTGAGAACCATGAGTTCGAGCGATCGACGGAAAAGCTTGCGCGCTGATTTTCTCTAGGACGCAACGGCGAAAAGTTCTGGTGAACACACCAGATTGAATTACACGCAAAACCCTCTAGATCCTGCCTTTAAGTTTCTTTAGAAACTCAAAGGTACTCGGGAAAAGTCCATCACAAAACTCGCCACGGAGAAGCGACGAAAGCGCGCAAACAGGCGACAACAGGCGGTGATTTTACGGCAATTAGAAATCGCGGTAGAGATCGGGTATTTCACCGATTTCTAACCGAAAATCGACCAAGACAGTAAGATTATGGTAATTCTACATCGATTTCATGGTTAGGAATCTGGTTCCAGATCTCGCGGATTAGAGGACAGGGATATCCCGCTGACAGCCGGTGATCGGGTATTTCACCGATTTCTAACCGAAAATCGACCAAGACAGTAAGATTATGGTAATTCTACATCGATTTCATGGTTAGGAATCTGGTTCCAGATCTCGCGGATTAGAGAACAGGGATATCCCGCTGACAGCCGGTGTGACGGGTGTGACGGCTCACAGGCCTCTGGGCCATGGGCCATAAGTTTCTGGGTACCGCTTCACCCCCCTCCTTAGAGCAAACCCTGGACGGGCTCGATAACACCCAAGCATGGCAGCGGGTACTCAGGACCATCCCCTGAAGGGGGGTGGGTGTCACATCCTCACCTCAGGCCGATAGGCGGCTTAGGTTGCCCATTACAATCCCACGGTAAGACAGGTATGATGCTGTAGGTGCCTGTAACTGCAAGTATGGTATTGAGTATCAAATCTCGGGCCCTGGCGGCGATTGTTCGGCATCCAAAGGACCCGTTAACCCATACGAGGCGCACCGGGTGCGGGCTGCAACGGTCACCACCACAGTGGTAGTGGTACACACGGCCAACACAGGCGCCAAGTGACGACGGAGATGGTCCCACGGGTCGAAAGTGATCACAAAGATCCATCAGGCTACCCCAGGCTTCCCAAGGCCGCACCATGTCCATATCCACGACGCGAGTCCAGAGTGGTAAAGCCGCACGAGCTCCTCCATAAGGGATCGGGCATCAAGGCCGTCTTTTCCCTCGCCCCATTACCACGAAGGCCATGCATGGGGGAGTCCCCATGCAGTCTGGGCGGAGGCGTCGACTCCTCAAACCACCAGTTTCCCAGGCAGAACAACCGAGGTCAGGACACCGGAGGCCGCCAGCCGACTGCAAGTGCCTCTGCGAGTGGGTAGGCTCACACTGGGACTGACAGTGGCGGACCGCTGGGAGTGTAGTCAGGCAACTGGGCTTCCCGCCTGGCGCCATCAGGATCTCATTCCACACAGCCACCAGGGCACACGGTATCACGGGCACTCAAACACGACAATCTGTACTTAGGTACTGGTCCAGGCTGGACCTTATGTAAGAGCACGTACACGGCGACTCAGGGCGCCTTCGTATCCCAATTCGTGTCCCCTCTGGGGCAAAACAGTCCATACTTCAGGGATGGGCCAATAACACCCAACATACAGATGCACATATCCTGGAGAACAGAAAAATAAGCAATAAACGGGTAAAGAGGCGTGTAAACATACTCTGGACAGAGTGCCAAACCGCGCCCCGGTTGTGGTAAGGCTTATGCAGGAGGTTGGACAGAAAAACGCCTGAGTGCAGGCCATATATAGTCTGCACACACAAATAGACCGGTCTGGATCCCGCAAGTGCCATGGGACCAGACCACACACCCGAAAATTGCAATGCAGATGACAGCGGCATCCGTTGCGCAACGTCGTATGGGCCTTAAGGCCTCAATCTGGGATAATGAAGGGGGGACATCCGCCCTGGTTTCCAACGAATTCAGCAGGGGGGGTATGGCCGTCCAAGCATGCCCGCGCCCGTCAGGGGAATGTCAGCAGGTGAAATGCTTACGGACAATGTTTGCTGCGCTCCTTCAAACTGCAATGATATGCTTTGCAATGTCATGGACCGTGGATTCCGAATTCACACTGGAAAGTCCAGCAATGCTCACAGGGGAGAGCCCAGGGCGGTGATCAGGCGCCTCTGGCTGCAATCGCCCGGGTGAGTGCTGCCAAGTCCGAGACATGGAGCTTGGTCTTGTGCTTGCGGATGTAGTCCATGAAGGGAGTGTTAATCCGTGGCACGAACGAGGAGACGGGTTCCCAGGTGTCGTAGGACGGCCCATAGCCTCGCCAACGAACCTTGAACTCCAGGCCTCCGGGTGCCGAGGCGTTCGGACGCTGGGCCAGGATCTTCTCGACGGTATAGTCGTCCTGCTCAGCGTAGTCGTCCTCCGAATCAGCCTCATGCGCGGTGTAGTCCAGGGACACATGTTGGCCATGGAGGTCGGGTTCCCGCACACGGAGTTGACTCTCGTGGCGCTCCCGGAACTGTCCGTGACCCACGTTGATGCGGTAGCCGTCCTCACCAATCCTGCGGACCACCTCTCCGGGTGTGAACCAGGGTTTGGTGCGGTGGGTGCCCATAGGGCGGGGTCTGATCACCCACACCGGGTCTCCCACCCTGAACTTTTGCGCCGTCGAGCTCGGGGCTGACTTCTGACGCACAGCATGCTCCTTCTCGAGCTGCTGGCGGATGTCCCGCGCAGTTGCCTCCTGCTGCGCAAAGAATTCCTTGGCGTCCATGGCCATACCATCACCTGACAAGGGAAGTCCCCGACCCAGGGGGTCCCTGCCGAACAAAATCTGGTGAGGGGACAACCCACCCGGAGTGGGGGGCCTTTAGGGCAGGCCACATCTCCCCAAACCAGTTTCGACGTGGGCTCGCGAGGTGAATCTTGCGCAGCTTCTCTTGCAGCTGCCTTCCAGCCACTTCAGCCCGGCCGTTGGACCGGCTGAGGTAGGCGACGCTCTTGGCATGACGTATCCCCATGAGGGAACACACGGCCTTGAAACAACCGCCAGTAAACTGGGGTCCTTGATCACTGCAAATGGTGCGGGGGATGTCAAAGACGGTCAGCCAATGACGGATCATCATGACTGCCACTTCCTTGGCAAGCAACCCCCCTTTGCGTGCCGAAACGGCCACCACGTAGCTGCTGTGGCGGTCCACACAAAGGACCACACAGTCAAAGGTCTCCTTGCCAATGTGGACTTCGGGCATGGAGAAGACGTCCATGGCCACGCTCCCCATGGGCTGGTCCGGTACCGGAGTCAATCGGGCTTCCCCGTTGACTTTCCGGTTATCGGGATTGCAGGCCTGACAGACCGAGCAACCCTTGCTGACCTTCTTGATGGCGTTGTAGAGACCGATCTGGTCGATCTCGAACCGGCGCTGCATATCCAGGGCTTGCTTCCTGACCCCTGGGTGCATCATGTGGCGGTGCCAAGCCTCGCATAGCTCGAGCACTCGGGACTCTGGGACCAGCAGTTTACCATTCCGGTAGAGCTTGCCGGCCTCCTCAGTCAGTCCCTTTGGCCACTTCTGCCCGTCATCAGGGTCCGTCACAGCCCTATACTCGGCCTTAAAGACCTCAGACTTAGCGTAGTCGTCGGTCCAGTCGTCCTGGAGGCACGACTCAGGGAACAGGTGCTTGTCGGACTCGGCTCCCTCAGGGGCGAGTACTCTGACCGCTCTGCCCATTCTCCTTCCGAGGGGGGCATCCGCAGCCATGACAACGAAGCACTTAACACCCTCCTCCTCCATCAGGCGCTCCATTTCTATGATCCTCTTGGCCTCAGTGGTCTCAGCCTCATCGCCCTGGGCGGAGACATCCGTCATGCCCTTGCTGGCGGGATAGGCCCACCTACTGAGACAGTCCGCCACGGTGTTGTCCTTGCCAGAAACATCCACAACCGTGAGGTCGAACTTGGCCGAGGTCTCATGCCATCTTGCCCGTCGGGAGGCCGGACCTGAGGGGGTGTCCACGTGCTCTTTGTGCCACGACTGCAGACTCTGATGGTCGGTGCAGACAGTGACGGGATGGAGGGCTACGTACCCAGCCCATTTCCTGAGAGCCATGACGATGGCATACGCCTCCTTTTCTCGGGGCGTCCACGTCCGTCTCTGGCCTTCCGCCAGGACTCGCCTCCAGAAGGCCACTGGCACGTGCCTCCCATCGTCAAGCACTTGCTCCAACACAGCACCAATGGCGTAGTTGGAAGCGTCGGTGCGCAGGACGAACCCTCCGTCAGGATCCACGAGGTGCAGACCCACTGCGGAAAGCAGCGCCTGCTTCATCCCCTCAAAGGCACGGTCGGACTCATCATTCCAGACCAGAGCCTTCTTGGACCCCTTCTTGGTCTCCTCTCGGTTGCCCTTGAGCATGGTCGTCATGGGGGCTGCATACTCGGCATACATCTTGATATACCCCGAGTAGTAGTTGCAGAACCCCAGGTATGCCCGTAGCTCAGAGACCGTCCTGGGCTTTTCCGAGTGTTCAATCGCAGCCACCTTGCCTGGTATGGGCTTTCGTTGCCCGCTCCCGACTACGTGGCCAGCAAAGACCACCTCGCTTACCGCAATGGTGGCCTTGTCACTGCTGCCCGTGAGTTTGTGCCGAACCAGAAGGTCCAGCACTCTGGTGACGTCCCTCTCATGTGCCTCCAGGAGCTCATCATAGCTCATACTGGGGTCCCCAGACGCGATGATCACGTCGTCCACAAAGGGGTCCGCACAGTCACGCACTGGCTCAAGCAGGTTCTCCAGCATCCGCTGAAAGGCCGCATTTCCGTTGGTAACACCCATGGGCATCACCCTCCACTGGAGGGGTCCAAGTGGGGTGTTCATTGCTGTGCAGGCACAGGACTCCTCGGCGAGAGGCATCTGATGATAACCATGTTTCAGGTCAATCACCGTGAAGATCCTCCGCCGACGTTGCTTTTGCAGCATGTCCTCAATGAGGGGCAGCGTATAGCTGTTATGCTGCGTTTGGCCGTTTAGGCCGTGGTAGTCGACCACGAGCCGCCACTCTCCGGCCACCTTCTTGGGGACGACAAAGCACGGGGAGGCCCATTCGGAGTGGCACGGCTCAAGCCAGCCCCTCTCGATGAATTCACGGAGGATCTTCTCCATGGCCTCCTTCCTTTCGCCCCTCAGGGCAAACTCCCGGCGTCGGTACACACGGGGGTCCGGCTTCAGCCGTATCTTTGCCTCACCATACGGTCCACGCACCGATGGGGGAAACACAGGCTTTCCGCTGAAGAAGGTATCACCATACTTCTGCTTCAGCCTGGCCCTCAATGCCTGGATCTTGGGGCACTCATCGGACTCCGCCTTGCCCTCTCCGGGCACCTGAACTACTGAGCTTACTTACGGGGTACCACTGCATGGTTTCAGCTCAGGTGGCCTCCCCAGGTGGCCCAAAGGGCCATCTCTGGTCTTGCCTTGGAACAAGTCACCGTAGGTGGATGGGTTCCCGCCGATTGACTCGTCCTGGCTGGACATGTGGTCCAGCACCCTCCTTACGAAGGTATCCCCATCAAAGGAACCAGAGACGATGGAGTCCACTTCCCACCAGGCTTTGTCCTGGCCCTTGCCCTCACGCTGGCTTCCCCGGTCGTGAATGGGCTGATCCATATACCCCTGAACCAGGTCCAGCTCCTCCTCAGTGAGGAGGTCCTCCGATTCTCCGATGTCAACAGGGGAAACCGCAAAGCATTGCCGCCAGGGCTCCGCTATGATGCGGTTGACACACGAAGTCCGTGGTGTCGGCCTGCTCAAGGCCCCGATCCGAATGGTCGAATTCCGTTGGCCATCTCTGGCCTGGCATGGGCTGTCCCTTAGCGTCCTGGTAGACATTCTCTCCAGCTGGTAGGGCGACCTTGATTAAGGTCATGTTGGTCAGTGAGGCCACCCAATCTCGGGTGCTTTCCTCCTCGGTGCATCCAATAGGAACAACCAGCACTGCCTTGGAGCGGTCTTTGCGAATCTTCGCTACCGCCCTTGGAATGTCCCATCGGGGGCAATGGATCCACATCAAACCCTGATGCGGACCCCATTGCTTCTTCCACGCGGAGTCCTGGGCGCTCCAGTACTTCTCACAAACCCGAAGATGGGCGGAGGTTCCTGAAGAGAACGCATCCAGGGCCAGATCCGAGGCTCCCAGGTCCGCAACCACTCGGCTCGCCACTTCTGGCATTACGCCGTACTCCTGGGTTGCTGGCCCAGCTGGCTCAGTGCCCAGCGCGGCTACTTCGAGCTGATTGCGTTCCGGGTGGATCCATTGGCACTCCACATGGTGCTCAGGTGATGAAAGCCACGGGAGCTGGTCGTCCTGGTACAGGGTCATGGAGGCCTGGGCCGGGAGAACGCCGGAGTCCGTCTCCATCATGAAGTCGTACCCAACGATCATGTCCCAGTCCATCTGGGCCTCGTGGAAGCGACCTTGCAGGAGGATTTCCTTGCCGAGGTCCGGGCGGCTCAGCTCACGGTGGTTCACGAACTGCAGCCCAATGGCCGCTTCCCTCGTGCCTCCCACCATGTACTGGTTGTTCGCCTACTTCAGCCTGACAGGCCTCCGACTGTCGGTCGAGCACTCTGGCGGGAGTAGGCCAGCCTTGACCAGGCTGACCTGAGCACCCGTGTCAACCAACACGTCAAAGACCTTCTCCACTTCCCTGCATAGGGCACGGACCTTAAGGTGCAAGTGGCGCTCACGCCCAACACGGGCACGGCGTGCAAGCTCAGGATCTCTGGCCGTTCCAGAAGCTCAATAAGCGACTGGTGCAGGTCGTGGACAATGGGCCCAGGCTGCCCATCTGCAGCATCCAGCTGCGGTCCGGGTGATCCTCCGATACTCTCGGAAAGATCTTGAAGCACATCAAACACGTTCTTGGTCGCGAAGGATGGATGGGTGCATGGGTTCGTGCCTTCACTTGCCCCCACCCTGCCACTGCGACTGCCTTTCGTCTTGGGTGCCGGACCGGGCCTTCCGCCCGCGGCAATCCCTTTGTGCTCATTGTCTCCCGAATGGGATGGTGTGGCGCTTCCCGCAACATCATCCTGCGACCGCCCTAGCTGGGGCCCTTGGCTGCAGGGGCTCCGCTAAGGGGCGTCGCTTGTGGTAGTAGGGGTACTCTCCTCCGCATCAACCTCGTTGACAGTCTTCTTCTTTCCCCCTTTCTTACCCTTCTTGTCCTTGTCCTTGTTCTTGTCGTTCGACTTGGGGACCGAGGACTTCTTGATCTCCTGGATCTCCTTCGCCAACTCGGTCCCCACCGACATCAGCTTGGAGAGCTCGTCCTTGGTGACCTCCACCTTGGTCTGCCGGATACCCGCGGTCGCACGCTTTTTCGACCCCTGCACCTTCCTGTAAGCTTCCGTGCCAGCCTTGTGGATGGGACATGTCCGGTGGTTATGGTGGAACCCTTTGTTCCTTCCGTAACACACGAAGCAGCCCTGCACCTATGATTTTAGCAGCTGTTTTTTCCCAAAATTCGAATTGTCGGAAAAAAGGAGTTTTTCGCGTGAAATGGTGTATTTCTTTGGTTTCTACGGCCCCAAAACAGGGGGGGCAGGTCCTCCCACCCGACATTTGTCCAAAAATATCAAAAACCCTGAAATATGGCCTATTTTGGGGTATTTTTGCGTGCTCTGAGCTGGTCCTGCAGAACAGTGCTGCACACCAGTGTACCTGCCTATAGAGGATTTTCGACAGAAATTCCAATTTTCTTTGGATTCTCCGGCCCCAAAATAGGGATGGGGGCTTCCTCCCACCCAAGCCTTCTCCCAAACCATCAAAAACCCTGGAATTCGGCCTATTTTGGAGTATATTTGTCTGCTCTGGGGTGGTGCAGCAGAACAGTGCTGCACACCAGTGTACCTGTATAGTATAGTATAGGCACGAAAAAACCATGAAAATAGGTTTCGTACCCAAAAAGACCAAAAGTAACCTTTTGTTCTAATTATACACCCCCCAAATAACAGGGGGGCGGGTTCGTCCTACCCCATTGTTCCCCAAAAATAACAACCTAAGCCACAAACATGTGTGTGTACGGTGATAGGCACGCAAACGCCTACCTATGAACCATATGGAAATGGACCACAAACGGTGCAAAAAGGGGCCAAAACCACCTCAAATGTTCATCGCACATCCCATTCCTATGCACATACTATCATATTTTACGTAGTTCTTTGGCGTATTTCGCATTTTTGCAACGAGCACCCTCCAATCGGAAGGGGGGGGTGGTTCAGCTGCTTGTTTCAGGCTAAAAAAAACAAACAACTTTTGATAAAAAAATGGCAGATTTTGGGGCATAAGAATGCTGTAAATTGTAATTGGGCAATCGGTGCGTCCACACAGCATGCTTTTGTGCATCCAGCACCCTCAAAATGGGGGGGGGGGGGGGGCTCTACAACTGCCTGTCTGAGGCCAAAATACTCAATTTTTGACCAAGAAACGGCCATTTTTGGCAGTTTTTCCATGACAAATAGCAAATTTTGCTGCATACAGATGCTGTAGATTGTGCTGTCGTAGTCGGTGGGGGCATACAACTGGCGTTTTGGCATCCAGCACCCTCAAAATAGGGGGGGGGATCCTTCAACTGCTTGTACGAAGCCAAAAAAAATCAATATGTGACCAGAAAAGGGCCATTTGTGGCCGTTTTTTTCGTGAAAAACGGCAATTTTTGGTGCGTACGGATGCTGTAAATTGTGTTTGCGTGATCTGTGTGTCCCTAGAATCTGCTTATTTGTATCCAGCACCCTCAAAATAGGAGGGCAGTCTTCAACCGCTTGTCTGAGGCCAAAAAAAATCATTTTTTGACCAAAAAATGGCCATTTTTAGCCGTTTTTTCCATGAGACATGGCAAATTGTGGTGCACACGGATGCTACAAAATGTGTTGTCATGATCTTTGTGTGACAACAACTTGGTTTTTTGCATCCAGCACCCTCAAACTAGGGGGGGGGGGTCCTTCAGCTGCTTGTACAAAGCCAAAAAAGCAAGATTTGACAAAAAAACGGCCATTTTTGGCCGGTTTTCATGAAAAATGGCATATTTTGGTGCGTACGGATGCCGTAAATTGTGTTTGCGTGATCTGTCCGTCCCTACAATCTGCTTTTTCGCATCCAGCGCCCTCAAAATGGGGGAGAGCCCGAAAATCTCAACTTTTGACCAGGAAATGGCCATTGTTGGCCGTTTTTTCATGAAAAATGGCACATTTTGGTGCATACGGATGCTGTAAATTGTGTTTGCGTGACCTGTGTGTGACTACAACTTGCTTTTTAACATCCAGCATCCTCAAAATAGGGGGGCTCCAGCTCCAGCAACAGCATAAGTTTGTTAAAATTTTGAGAAAACACAAAAACAACAGTACTACTGTGTACAGTTTGATATCGCCGTTCTGAAAATGCATGAGTTTGAATTTTTCGAAAAAACAGTTGCTAAAATCATAGGTGGAGGGTGAGCTCGTATGAACTCCCCAAAGGACAGCGGAGAGTCTCCAATGCGCCGAGCTCCTTCTTCTCCTTCTTCTTCCAACCCTTCTGCAGGGGCTTCGAGCTTCCCTGGTTGCTCCCCGTGTTCAGGTTGTTGGCCACGAAGGCACAAACGGCCGTCTCAGCGGGCTCATCGTGGTCGTCATCGTCGTCGAGAGCCTCATCGCCATCGGCTATGCTGGGTCCATGGTAGCTTCCCCGCCAGACCCCTCGCCAACGTAATCGACGTCAGGGTCACCGGGCCTCAACCCGCGGGTGTGGTGGAGGTTCTGGTACTCTTTGAGTACTTCCTCTCCGACCCACTCCAGGACCTCGTCGCAGCTCATCCGCGCCAGGATGGCCTGCAGACGGATGGTCTGGCCGCCCACATCACACTCATGAAGGCGCCACATCGCTGTCTTCTCGCGATCGTCCGTGAGGCTGATGAGGAGGGCGTTCCGCAGGGAGTGCCGCTTGACATCCGGGGTCACGTTCTTCCTTGTCCAAGCCACCACGTTTGTGTGATACTCCTTGGGGAGCATCATCTTGACTGTGTGGTTGGACTTGGCTCTCTTGGCTTTCTCCTTGGTGACTCTCTTGATCCATGCTTCCGGCAGCATGAAGAGCAGGCGGGCCTGCTCGCCACCTTCATTCCAGTGCTCCACGTTGCGGCGGAAGAGGGTGTATCGCCCCCGGAAGTCCCGCCAATCTCGTAAGCGGATCTCCCGACCATCATGCTGAAGGTTGATGGCCTTCCACCGCTTGGCAGCCACCCGCGGAGCGTCCATCCGCTCCTGCTCGTTGAGCCACTTCTTGGCTTCCTTGAGGGTTTTTTTTTCCCCTCCTTGGTCGCCACGAGGTAAAGCTCTTGGAGCACCTCCGGCAGGCGCCACCTGAACCGTTTGAAGACATATTTCTCCGCCTCTGCGGGATCCATGTCTTCAGTGACGGTCATCCCCCAATCGTCCAGCTTCTCCAAGAAGCAGTCGAGGTTGAGGGGGTTGCCATCGTATGTGGGGGGCTTGATGTCCTTCAGGTCTTCCCACACGGCGGCATCCGCGGCCTTAGAGACCATGAACACCGGCCGCGAGGTCGACCGAGGTTTCCATCAGCGTCCCCCAGGGACTCCCACGGCCGCCACTTCCATCTCCTCCGCGGTATCCATGTGGCTACGCCGTGGTTCCTCCATGTACGCCGAACCTAGATGTTCACGCCGTACTCCCTCCATGTACACCTCCTCATCACTGCGCTGGCGGCCTCCCGTCGTACACCGCGCGGCGGGGTAATGCTGAACTCCTCCAGGTCTTCCTCGCCTCCGCCGACATCCCACTCCACCTCCCCTCCGGGGACCTCATCTCTGAGTCCACCGTATCGCCCCCCAGCCATTGGGATTGGCTCTGGGACTGGTGCGGGGCGTCTGGGGCGTACCGGTGTCCGCAGTGGAGCACGGCGGTTGTGGTACTCCGCACTGAGCCACTCATCACGCCACTCTTCACTGCCACTGCCGGGCGGCACACGCTCGTTACGGCGGCCTGCGCTGTGATGAGAGGGGGCGCTGAGAGAGGTGGCACTGGTGCTGGGGCGACTCCTGGGGGCTCCACCTGGGGCGTGGGCTCTGCACGGACCTGGTCCAGGTCCCCAGCCGTCGTCCGACGAGCCGGACTCCAGGGGTGGGAGGTCGCTGCTGACGCTCCCACGGCATTCCAGCCTGTCCACCCTCTGCTGCAGGCCGTTGATGACCTTGTTCAACAGCCTGGTCTCGCCCCTGGTGATGTCCAGCTCCCTCTGGGCGGCGGTGGCGACCTTGGCGATCTTGACCATCTCCGTCCTGGCGATGTCCAGCTCCTTCTGTGCGCCCGCGGCAACCCTGGCGATGCGGATCATCTCGCTTTTGCCCGTGTCTACCTCGCGCTCGAGGGCCTGGACCCTCCTGCGGAGGTAGACGATCGACCGCCAGGTGGCCTCTGGGTCACCCGCTCCCGGTGAGCCGTCGGGGTCTCCAGGGGGTCCTCCAGGAGGGCCTCCGCCGGGCCCACCCGGACCAGGGGGTCCTCCCCCGCCAGGGGGTCTGCCTCCGCGGGGTCCACCTGGTGGACGTCCTCCAGGGGGTCCTGGCAGGCCTCCGCCAGGGGCTCCCGGTGGGTCTCCGCCGGGTCGCCTCGGTGGGTCCGAGGATGGGGGCTTCTCCGTGTAGCCGAAGTCTATGTCATCGTCCTCGTCCATGTCGCCCCACCTGGCCGTCTCGGTCTCGCACGCGGTGGACTTCGAGCTCCGGTACGGAAGGGCTAGATCCTCACCTTCACCCTCCGGCTCCATGGGGACATCTCCGCCTCCTCCTGCAGCCATTCCTCGGCGCTGTCGGCGGTCTTCTCCGTCCCCGTCGCTGGCGGTGAAGAACGGGTCGGAGTCGTGGGGATGTCCATTCCAGGGCCTCCGTGCCCTCTCGGGAGTCTTCCACTTACCCTTCCTCCGCCGGTGGGTAGTGGGGCCACTGTCCCCACTGCTGCCGGTGTCGGCCTCCTCCGGGTCCAGCTTCATCTTGGAGGAGGCGTCTCCTTCGAAGAGCTTCCGAAGGGTCTCCACTCTGGATCCTCCCGGGGGCGTCTCGCGCTGAAGCTTTGCCTCCGCCTCCTCCATTGCGGCGGCCATGGCTGCGACACCTCGCCTTTCGGCCTCTTCTCGGGCACGGGCAGCCTCGGCCTCCCGAGCCCGCTGCAGCTGAGCCTGCTGAGCTTCTAACGCTGCCAGCTCCGCCTTCGTCTTGGCCCTCTCCTCAGCGACCTTCCGTCGCGCGGCCGCGATGGCGTCCTTCCTGGCGGCGTCCGCTTGGGCCTTGGCTGTTGCTTTGGCATGGGCCCTTTCCTCCGCCTCCCTCCTTGCCCTTTCTTGGGCAAGCGCCTCTTCCAACGCTTTCACCTCGGCCTCCATACGGACAATGGCCTCCTGGGCCAGGCGGGCTTCCTGCGCGGCCGCCGCTTCCTGCGCGGCTGCCGCCACTTCACTCCTGACCCGGGCGGACGCTGCTTCCTGTGCGGCTGCAGCCGTGACTCCGGCCGCAATGGCCGCCACGGCCGAGGCATGGAAGGCCATGCCTGTGCCCCACTCTGCAGCCTCCTGCTGGGCGATGCCGACGGCGCCCTCCACGGCAGCGTTCTGCTGCGTGGCCCGTTGCCGGGCAACCTGAAGGTTGCAGGGCACCCTGCAGGCACGCTCCCAGGCGCGGGCCACGTCCCTTTTGTCGGGGGCGACGCTGCCCCTGGAGGTGGCCTCGTCGGCTGGCATCCTCCCAAGGTGGGCCGACTCCACATCGCTGCTGGGGCCTGACTTCCTCAGGTGCAGCTGACGGGCTTGGCCTTGGCCTTCTTGGCGACTTCAAGGAAGTTGCCAAGGGTGGTGTGGCCGGGGTGGTGACCGCCACTGGCCCGTTGGGGGCTGGGGGCTGGGGTTCCGCCCTTGGTCTCGTTCTCCGTGGCTTCGGCGGCTTCGGCGGCCAGGGATTCCTGGTACTCCCGCCATTTCTTGTCCCGCTTCTTGTCCCCGGCGGATCTCTCCTCCTTCCCAGGGGACGCGCTGCTGTGGCTGCCCTGCAGCGTACGCTCGTCCCCCGGTTCTCGGAATCTGTTTTGAATCATGTCCGACATTGAGAGGTTGATCGTAGCACCTGACGGGTACTCTTTGGGGTTCTCGTCCTCATCAATCTCGTTGGGGCGCAGCCCTTCGCCAGGCCGGTCTGGGCGGGTCCAAACCCTCCAGCGCTGCTGGCGGAAGCGGTAGGCGTATCCTTCCACCCGCAGCCAGTCTTCCACTGCCTGCAGGCGGTCGGCGCCCATATCCTCGCGGAGCTCCAAGCTCCCAGGGATGCCACCCTCGCACTGGGGGTTGCTGTGGCGGTAGTGTTGACCCCACACCAACCCACGCAGTAGGTACACAGCATGGGGGTGGGGTTGCGGCCATGTCTTACCCGCCTCTTGCCAGTTCACCATCGCCGCTCGTTCCCCTCGATGGACTAGTCCTGGGGGTGGCTGTTGAAGCGGTTGTTCCGGTCCACTCTATCTACAGGGCTGGGTCCCAGACGCCCGATGGTGGTTGTGGAGGTGGGTGATGCAGCTGGGAGTCTGGCCAGTACTGGTCGGCCAAAGAAACTCGCTGACGTTGGAGTTCCGGTCGCTACACCTCCTTCACGGACTCGGCGCTGTTGCTGACGCTCGGGGCGATGCTTCGGGCGGCGCTGCGAAGCCCGTGGTGCTCGAGGGTCAGGCAGCCCCGAGTGGCACGCGAGGGATGGGTAACCCCGCGGCGGTGAAACGCTTTTCACGCGTTCCCGTGGGGGGGGCCTGGCCAGCAGACGCTGTGGCAGACACGCACAAGCAAGCAGGCAGGCAAAGCACTGCGCTCACAGGGGCATCCTCGTGCTCATGTCATGTGACAAAGCGTTTCAGGATCCTTGCCACTCTGAAACAAAGGAACAAAAGTATGTACAGCAACACATCGGGATACGTACACATGGGGTTAAGACTGGACTGGGGTAAGGGGATCACAGGACAATAGACACTCAGTCCCAACCTATATCCCAATCCCAGGTCCGACCCTCTCAGTGGCTGGCAGGGGCGGGGGCTCAAACACAACCCATGCCCTCCTCAGTCCGGACCCTGAAACCCTGCCAATACGGGAGGGTGTTCCGCCCAGCGACAGGCGAGTTCCTGGGAACCAAGGTGCTCCAAGGCCAACCAGCAGTAGTTTCTCATGCTCCCTTAATGGCAGGTCCCAACCCGTCTCTGAGCTAGAGGAAAGGCCCCGCCATTATCCCCTACGAGTTGGTAGCTGAAAATGGGCTGTTTCAGCCGTAACTGATATTAGCTCGAAAAACTCCGAAATTCACCCTCGTCTGGACCAGCCAGAGGTAGGGATGAGGCAACTGACCCTCAACCTCTCAAGTACAAACTCTCTGGAGCCCTCACCCAACCTGGCTCTCTCTGAGTCCCCGGCATCAGAGCGCCACGGTTTCGCCATGTGGGGTCATGATGCCAAAATCATCAAAATTGCAGTGATCCCCACGGGTGGTCCGCTCGGCCAGGGCAAGGCCAATGGCTCAAAGGATAGGAGGCAGGACCAGGGACCCATATCTAAGTGCAGGACTTTGACATTGGGTCCGAGCTCCTCATGGGCATAGAGATATGGGGCCGCCAATTGACCACACGGGGGGTTGAAATTTGGGTCCCAAAAGGGGGTCATTTTGGTTACCCAAAATGAGCCAAAATCGAAGGTATCCCCAATGGTATATCTCCACGCCGGCTTGGAGACCAGACCAGCCGTCCCACATGCCATCGACCCGGAGTCCCATTGAGACCCCCATGCCCTTGGCTCCCAAAGATCTCCATGCCACTCGGCACAGTGACAGTCCAAAGTGGGTCCACGACTGCCAAAATGGCTAAATTGGCCGTCTGGGTCGACCGTCCAGGGTAGGAAACCTTGGCGATCTCGTCGCGCCAAGCCTCGATTCACAACCCTTGATATCCCCTTTGGTCCCATGCCTTGGGATTTGGCTTGCTGTTACACTGGCTGCTTACTGTTCACCGAGGGGATGACGACACGGATGGAGCAGAGAGCAGCATGCGGTGCAAAGGGGGGGATCATGGATCGCACCAATTGTTGAACAACTCCGGATGGGCCGGAGGAGCGAACACGAAACTCAATGGTGTTCAACCCTTGGTGATATGCTACAATAATTGGCACTTCCTCGTGGCTAGGTCCCCTGCCCAATGGAGATATGGCAGTTCTGATATGGCATACAATGGCAAAAAAAGCAAAATTTGGCCAAAATGGCCCGCACTCGTGATTCCATATCTCCATGGCCACGACGAGGATCCATCCAACCAAAGATGCTATGGATGCATGAGACTTAGGTCCCAATATATGCCATCTGCCAACCCTCAAAGTCGCCTTTAGCTATTTTCCACTTGGAGGGAAAGTGACACACAAATGGGGCAGAATGGCAACATACCCCAAATTGGGTGACTCACCACTCTCCCTTCAAGAGGAGAGGCCACATGGGGAAACACCCCATTCAATGCAGGTTTATGTGCCCTCTCCGAATCGCCATTACCCTTCGTCAAGTGGCGCACGCAATTAAGGGGGAGACAGTGTTTGTGCTCATTTAGGGCAAAACGGCCAAAATTCACCCAAAAGTGGTCACTCGAAAAATCGTATCACCGTATCACAATTGAAGTGAGCCTCGGGCCTTTGCGTGGATGCAAACCGAAGCTTTGCTTCCCCTTTGCAATAAGGGTTGGGGTTCAAAGCATAATTGAAGCATTTTTCACACCCAAATCCTTGAAGCACACTATTTTATGGGAAAAAGTGCATATATCGGCGATATTGGTATGTAGATATCTTTGGGTCATTGAGGAACAAAAATATGAGTAAACATTTTTGGAGTAGGCCCATAGTAGGTGCCTTCAAATATGCACACTATGGTCAGATTGTCTCCGCCCACTCATGTCATTAGTGTTTGCATATGAGCGCGTGTGCAAAGAGGCAGTTTGGCACGCGTGCTCACAAGGCGACATTAAATAAAAGAGAAGACAAGGTTGCAAAAATCAACCAAGCCATCCACGATGTTCATCGTGGTCTCTACTTTACATGTTGCATTCGTTCAAGGCTCAATTCCCCATAGGCTTCGAGTACCAGCCTCAGGGGATGGGCCATTTCGGCCTAATTTTCGACCAAAATTTGCCCTTTTTCAAAAAATGAGTTCTGGTACGCATTGAATGGCGTGGAGCCATCGTTGAGTCGGCTCAAAGAATGAAAATGGCCTGAGGCGTTTGATCTTGTGAGCATTGTGTTTGGTTATTAACGTGCATGCTCACAAGGCCACAAAGTTAGCGTTTGCGCACGCAGACGACTCGGGTTTGCGAAACCCATAGGCTGCCTAAAACATCCCTATTGCCCTCTTCCCCATGCAAAGTGATATGCCCAAGTGAAAGGGGCATGAATGAAAGGCATAGGGGGGGAATGTGGGGTTTCGTCCGAACTCATGGTCCTTGAGAACCATGAGTTCGAGCGATCGACGGAAAAGCTTGCGTGCTGATTTTCTTTCAGATGCAACGGCGAAAAATTCTGGTGAACACACCAGATGAAAGTACAAGGGAAACCCTCTAGATCCAGCCCTTAAGTTCCCTTAGATCCTGGAAGCTACTCGAGAAAAGTCCATCAGAAAACTCGCCACGGACAAGCGACGAAAGCGCGCGAAAAGGCGACACCAGGCGGCGATTTTACGGCAATTAGAAATCGCGGTAGAAATCGGGTATTTCACCGATTTCTAACCGAAAATCGACCAAGACAGTACAATTAATTCTACATCGATTTAATGGTTAGGGATCGGGTTCCGGATCTCACGGATTAGAGAACAGGGATATCCCGCTGACAGCCGGTGTCAACGGCTTCCGCACGGGTGTGACGGCTCACAGGCCTCTGGGCCATGGGTCATAGGTTCTGGGTACCGCTTCAATTGTGCCTCTCCTGCTGCTTGCTGCTGGTGTAGGGTTCCTGCCGCTTGTGTCTGATGGAGAAAATGTTTTGTTGGTGAAATACAACCAATACAGGATAACCCAAGCCAGAGATGAGCAAGTAGAACCCAAACAGGATCAAAGCATGAAGGGCTGCAGTCAGAAAAGAGTTAGATAATAAGAATATCAACAATGGACTACAGCAATAGACATTCAATGCAACTTGGATCAAAATATTTCACATGATTGAGAAAAACTGATTCGAAAACTGCCCCAAGGGCTCACACTCCATATAGTGCCATCCTGAGATGTGCACTCTTTGTTTTGGGTGCCATAGATGCTGAGGTGGCATGGCTTGTGGCGCTGAGGTCACTGCCATGTCACATGCAATAATCCTACTTAGCTAGGCTGACTGGGGTTTGAACTCAGGACCTCTCAAAAAAAGGTGCCACAGCCCCCTATGGTGCACACCACTAGGATAGCTCTGCATTCATGAGAAAACATAGAAAAACGTATAGGCTCTGGATCAATGTCAGCGCCTCAGTCAGTCCAGGAAATGGTGTAAAAGATCAATCAGTTGGGGGGTCAGGGGTCCACACAACCTCCAAAGTTTAATGCTTGGTTTTATAGGTCAAAATGTCTTGTCACCCCTTTTTGGATAGGCGAATACTAGGATAAAAATGAGTGTTGCCTCTAGGCCTCCTTATAACAACTAAAGCTAACCTTTTAGTCGGAAAATATACTTTTTCTTACTTTCTCTCAACTCGCTAAGGTGCTGACCAAAATTGCCCTTGAAAGAGCGAGAGTGATCCTGTGTACCTCCGACTGGGGTACCACAGGAGAACAGACCTATTGGAGACGTCTGTTGGACCGTATGACAGTCGGAAGAACTGAACTCCCGAATGGTCCAATCTAAGTCCCTGAGGAGTCTCTGCAGGACATGCACTCCCCTGAATCGGGCAGTTTCTTGTCCATCGTAGATGGCTCTTCAAACCCCATACCAGTGAGTGACCTTGACCAGGTGGTACTCAAGGAGTTGATGGCGGAAAACAGAGGCCTTACCCTCCTGGATCTTAACAAAAAATCCGAGTACTCTTCCGTCACCTCTACGAGTGGTGACTGCCTGGATGAGCAGGAGACCCCAGCAGTCTCCATACCTTTGCCTGATGCTGACGACCGCCTAAGCAATATCGCCAGTGCTTTACCCCCGGTTGACGCGGAGGTGCTAACACTGAAGTACAGGGCCCTCCTAGCGCAGCTGCTTATGGATGAGGTGGATGCAGTGAGTCCACTTATGGCGGGTCTCATGACCACGCCGTTTTCTCCATGCAGGCCACAGATGGCCCTACAGGTCAGGTACCTGGCGCTAAACCCTCACCCAACAACATGCCGGTTCCTTGGTACGATGTACAGGATCTCCGGCAGGTTCTATGGGCTAAGGCTGAGCGCATTGAGCGATGCACCCGCTTGGACCTCCTCAAGAGGACCTGGAAAACGTCTCCATGGTCTGAGGAGGATGATGAAGAGATGACTCTTCTGGATCCTGAGGTACCTCTGGTATACTCCCTTCACTATGCCCAGCAGGATTGCCAGGACTGGGAGAATGAACTACGACCGGAAACGAGGGGGCGTATGAAGAAGCTGGAAAAAGGGAAGAGCAACCTCCATGCTGAGGAGGATTTCATTGAGAAGCTGAAGAGCATAAACCTACCCCCCCTGTCTCAGTAAGCTCGTCCAGAAATACCAAGAGGCTTTTGGAGCGTTGCCCCCACCCCTGTCTTGCAAAACACTGGTCCATATGGACCTCAAACTGAAACCTGAGTTTGAAGGGTCTGTGGTGAGACGGCGTCCATACCCCGCCCAACACGACCAAATCGACGAAATTGCAGCTGGATCCAGAGAACGTTAGAACAGGCTTTTACTGTTGAATGCTTTGATTATATTGTTTTGTTTGTGCCTCTGCTTGCTCCTGCTGCTTCTTGATGTAGCTCAGGGCTTCCAACAAAATGTGTTCTGATGAAATCAACCACAAATATAAGTACCCATAGTGCAAGCAAGGGACCACAGGATCCAATTCACAACATGAAGGGCTGCAGTCAAAGGAGTGAGTGTAACAGCAAAGGAGACTCACAATAACTACGGATTTTGGGAAAGATAGTTAGAAAATATCCTACAATCATGGGAAAACTGCCCACGTGGGCATCCTGTCTTTATTACTGCCATCTAGAGATGTGCATTCTTTGTTTTGGGTCCCATAGGTGCTGAGGTGGCATGGCTTGTGGCGCTGATGTCACTGCCATGTCACATGGGATCTTCCTACTTAGCTAGGCTGACTGGGAATGGAACCCAGGACCTCTCAAAAAGAGGTGCCCCAGCCCCCTAGGGTGCAGACTACTAGGATAGCTAAGCATGCATGAGAAAATATAGAAAAATGTATAGGCTCTAGATTAATGTCAGCGCCTCAGTCAGTCCAGGAAATGGTGTATAAGTTCAATCAGATGGGGGGTCAGGGGTCGACACAACATCCATAGATCAATGCTTGGTTTTTTAGGTCAAAATGTCTTGTCACCCCTTTTGTGTAGGCCAATACTAAGATAAAAATGTGCTATGCCTTTAGGCCTCTCTATACCAACTAAAGCTAACCTTTTGGCAGGGAAATACACTTTTTCTTACTCCCCCCTTGTGCTGTGGAGGCCACCACTGTCGTATTCCAAAGGGAAAAGGGAATTTTTCTTGACCTTCCCATGGCATCAACATCTTTTTAAAATTTCCTATAACATCCCTAACATTGGAAAGAAGGCGCTGCGTCAAGGCAGTCGCCACTTTTTGCTTAGTCATAACAGACACCTACAGCTCCCACTGCGCTCATTCGCGTCGCTGGGGCAGCTGTGGTTGGGTAGGGGGTTAGAATGGGCATGCCAATTCCTGTGTGCATACACCTCTCCCTCCAAATAGCAAAACGCAGTGAAATACGCAAAATCCGACGCAGGATACGATCAGGGCTCGCCTTCTGGGGTTTCGTTGAACCTGCTGTCCGATCTGACCTGTCCTTAGTGCGAGGGGGTGGCGTTGAAAACTTTTTTGCCCTCATGGAGGTTTTGGATTCCTGACAGTGGTCGAGGAGTCAGTTATTCGACCAGAATACGGCCTACTCCACTGTTTGCGCTCCAGGATATCTGCAGAGAAGGGGCGAAGGGTTGAAGGACTGACAAACACGCAAGGATCGAGGCAAACACCAAAATCCGTCAAATGACGGCCTAGAATTTTTCTGAGGGTACACACCTGTCCAGAATCTCCATGTGCATCAAATGCACATTTTTGCACAATTTTACTTCATCGCAGCAATTTTTAAATCCCTGGATTTACACGCAGAGAAAAGCGGCGCGCCAGAGCGAATCCTAATTGGGCGATAGAAAAGACAGAGAAAATAAGATTATAACAGTATGTCTCGTAATAATAAAGAAATGACGAGACGCACAATAAATAATAAACGTAGAGATTCCACGCATGCTTCTAGGAGAAATCAAGAATGAAGAATTCTAAAAGTCAATATGAGTTCAAAGAAAGAGGTATAAACATAAAGGTTGTGTTTGCTTCACATGCAGCATGCTCATTTCTTATCTCGTGTTGTCGCTGACAAGTCGTGTAGCAAGGCAAGCGTAGAGTAGAGGGATTGATTAGAAGATTGCACGATGATTAGAGGTGGGATTAGGGCAAAAACGATGCCCTTTGGCCAGGGAGTGGTTGTCATGGGGGGCAACGGTCCTGTCCTGCGATGCAATGCGGGGCAACCATGACACCTGCTCTTACACACCAACCTCCCTTCTTGTAGCACTGAGTAGAACATACACAAACGCGCATAAAGGCTTGCTTCGCTTGTGTTTCGTTTTCCTCGCTCACTTGCTCTCGCTCTCCAGCGGTGGGTAAGGTGAGTAAGCCCAGGAGGGGCCACCCCCTGGTAGAGTCAGTGATTGTGGTGGGTATGAATTGTTGGAGATTGACTGAATAAAAATAGTCGATTGCCAGACTCGTGCATACCCGTGCATGCATATGACGCATTAAAGGGTAGGCCATGCGTGTTGCGCACGATATAAGCCTTGTTTAGGTTACCCAGGGGCCCCACCCCACGTTCTAAAAGAGAATGGGCGGAGTTCCTTAAGCTTGCCTGCTTGCAACTTGGTTTGGGAACAGCGTATAAGAGGTCAGCCTGAGAAGCGTATAATATGTGCAAGCAGGCTTGATTCCTCCATCTCCAACCAAGTTCATTCGCCTTTGCTTTACAGGTGGGCAGGTAAGGGTGAATTCGAGCAGTTCTCTACCGTGCAAAACCATGCGGTCCAGATCACACAATCAAAAAACTCTACCTCAGCCAGGAGTGGCGAGGACAGTCCGACCTGTCCATCATACACGCTGTGCACAAATACAGAGCACTCCTTCCCTCCAAGCCCTGACATGAAACACGTAGTGGGGTCCCTGTTAGGCCACAGTCACGTAGTAGCGCTGTGTTCTCTTGTCCTTTCACAGGTGGGCCACTAGGGCCCGAGACATGTTCTTCCCCGACACCAAGTAGCGTGTGAGTGTAGGAGTGGTAGGCCTGGGTGAGGGCTTGAGCCCACATCTCGCTCATCCTTCGAAAGCGGGTTCCACTGTTGTGAGTGTAGGACCTGTAGTGTGTGTGTCACTGTGCCGCCTGGGCTTTGGTAGGCAGTGGCAGTGGTAATCTAGGTTTCGGTCGTGTAGCAAACAGGCGTTTTCATGCCTCATAGCTTTCAGCCACCCCTCCCCCGTAGTAGGCAGGTAGGTAGTAAAACCAATACCTTGGCGTTAGCGCTGGGTATTCCCCTAAGGACATCTGGTGCCAGCACAGAAATTGGGCACCTAGGGGCGGAGAGACCCGGGGCTTACCCCGTGGCACCGTGTAAAGACATCTGCCGGGTTCAGCAAGGGTGCAGACCTGGGTATAATTAGGACACCATTTCTGCAGCTTGCTCATAGGTCCTCAGGATCAGCACACTCACACACACATAGGCAGGTATAGGAAGGGTTCAGTCCTCAGGCTTCTTCTGAGAGGCAAGCGTTTCAGCGAGCCTGAGCAACTCTCCTAGGTTAGTCTGGGACAAGTAGTGAACCAGAACAGAATTCAGGCGTCCTTCAAGAAGCAGAAAGGCAGAAAAAGGTTCCGAGGTAGCTTCTCCAACTCCACACCCTTCCCAGAGGGTGAGAAAACACCACCCTTGGCAATAGCGGTGTCGGATAACCGACTTCACGCGGTAGAAGCCTTCCTTAGCAATCTCCTGGACATTCATGTCGGGGAGTTCCCCTTGAGCTTCCATTGGCCTGGCAGCGCCCTGTAGGTCCAGAGCGGCGATTCCCTCATCGTTTAGTTCCCATTCCTCCCCCTAGAGGTCCTCTGGGCTCTAGTAGCGCTTGAGCTGTTGAGCAGCGCACACCAGGCTCCCCCCTAGTCGGGGAGAACACCGCACGGTGATGCGGTGACCATCCAGAGGGCGGATCTTGTAGGGCCCAAAGTAGGGGTCATCGCTGGTGGAGCGTGGCCAGGCGGGTAGCCGACAGTGGTGCACCAGCACCCAGTCTTCCTTTTGGTAGGAGGCTGGCACCCAGTGCTTGTTCTCCCTGTTCCACTGGCGGTCCCTCACTCTCTGGACCATAGCCTTGGCCTTGTCCACCTTGTCTTGTTGCTCCTTCACCCACTTACCCACAGTGGAATGGGAATCCTCAGGATAGGGAGCGTGTAGGAACCACGCCGGGCGGCCCATGAACAGCTCATGGGGCGAGTAGCCAGTTGCCAAACTCTCTTGGGAGTTCATCATCAAGGATATGACGGGGAGTAGTCTCACCCAGTCTTTGGTGCGCTCAGCCTTGCACCATATCCTGACGTTCTCTTTGAGAACTCGAATCTGTCGCTCACCTAGGGGGTTACTTGTATGAGTATGGAGAATTCCCGTTGACACCTGGACATTGAGGGACCTCAGGACTCCCTTGTACCAGCCAGTGTCGGAGCGTACTGGGACATCCTCGTCTGAGTTAATCTCTTTGGGTGCCCCATAGACACAGAACCACTCTTCCAGGAGTATCTTGATGGTCTCCTCGCCGGTGATGTGTTTAGTGCATGGGATCACCCAGATAAACCTGGTCAGCCCACAGGTTGCCACTAGGGCAAAGTCATAGCCCCCAAACTTAGGCATCTTTGTGTGGTCCACGTACAGAAGACTGTTGGCACAGTGGGGGATAGGGAGCGTAGAATACAGACCTCCGTCGCTGATATCCCATGGTTTACGGGACCGACATGGGCACTTGTCCACGACGGGCTGGAGGGGTTTCTGCAGCTGATTGTGCGCCGACGTAGAGTGGAACCACTGCTTGAACAGCGTTAGGGTACGGTTTGGCCCCACATGACCACTAGCGTCATGGGTCCGGTTGAGGAGTGCCGGGATACGGTCGCTAGGCACGACTATCTGGTCCTCATGCCAGAGGTAGGTCTTGTCCCACTTCCACTGCTCCTGGTTGACCAGGGCGGGTTCCAGACGCTTCTCCAGGCGTTTGTAGATGTCCCCAAACTCGTTCAGGGACTCCACTTGTCGGAGTCCATCTAGAGGTCTTATCATGGTCATGTCCAGGTCCAGGTGTAGATCCATACGGCTGAAAGCCTCCTGGGCTAGCTCCTCAGACCTGGCACCAATCATGTCCTCAAAGTTGTTGCGGCTGATGTAGTCCGCACACTCGTTCTTGACGCCCTGGATATGATGTACTCAGAGCCGTAGCTTGCTCAGGTAGGTCCACCAGCGTCTGAGCTTAGCCTTCTCAAGTGGGGGTCCCTTCTGGAAGGTGTGGACCTGTTCTTGGTCACACAGCCAAACCACAGGTTTACTCCCCAACAATCAGGACTGAGAGGATAGCACTAGCATACCCGCGAGCAGTTCCTGCTCATAGGTAGAGTAGTTACCCCGGGCCTGGTTCCATTTGCAGTTCCAATGCCCCAGGGGAACCAGGATCCGTTTGTCGTCAGGGTAGCTGTGCTTGAAAGTACCGTCTCGGGTTAGTCCATCAGTACCCCTTTTGGAAATGGCCGAGTCCAACCTCCGCCCGACTTAATGGTGTCAGTCACCAGGATAATCTCCCCCTGTGCTCTAGGCACGCCCAAGCACTTAGCGTTGGCCACTTTGTCCTTGAGCGAGTGAAACGCTTGTTGTTCTTGAGGGCCCCAGCGCCAGGTAGTACTCTTCTTAATGAGGTTCGTCAGGATGGCGCTGGTGTAGGTGAACTTCTTGATGTGGCGGCGGTAGAAGTTGCAAGCCCAAATGAAACTGCGTACTTCATGGAGTCCTTTCTTGGGGTCTTCATGTCGTACCTTAGCATCCATCAGGGGTTTGGCCTTAGAGGCCGCAGGGGTTCACCACCGGTAGCCAATATCAAACCCCAGGTACTGCATAGTCTCCAGCTGTCCTGCATGAACTGACACTTCTCCAGCTTGAGTCTGGTGTGATACTCCTGGCAGACTGCAAAGAACTCGCTGAAGAGGATGAGGTGGTCCTCTTGGGTATTCATTTCCAGGCATACGTCGTCGATGTGTGCTTACATCTGGGTGCCCCGGGATATGAGTTCTTGCACCACAGGTCTCTGACGTAGGATGGATAGGATCTTGTTCATCAGCTCTTGAAAAAGAGCGGGTGCGTTAGCCACGCCAAAGGGCATGACCTTCCACTTGAATACCCTCCCATGAGGGGTGATGAAGGCTAGGAGTTCCTGGGCGTTGGGCGTCAGGTCCACTTGCCAGAATGCACTCCGCTTTTCCATCTTTGTCTTGTAGCGGCAGGAGGCTATCTTCTCGAGGGTTGACTCCATGATAGGTTTGGACCCTGAGTGGTTCAGCGTCTTCTTGTTCAGCTCTCCATAGTCCATTACCAGCCGTTTGACTGTATACCCAGGCTTAACCACCAGGAAGCAGGGGCTGCAGTGTTGGGGGCAGTCCCCATCCTTGTACTCCAGGACCAGGCCAGCGTTGATACAATCTTGTATCTGTCGCTCTATCTCATCGGCCTGCTCTTTAGGAGCTGGGTAGGGTCTCCTACGTATCTTGTGACCCGGGAAAACGGGCTTCAGCTTGAGGTCCATCTGTAACAGCTTGTCACAGGAGGCTGGAGGGGGTAGTTCTCCGAATACCTCCAGAGAGGTCCTGATCAGCTTCTGTACTCTAGGGTCCAAGAGTTTGATCTTGTCATCCATCTCCTCATGAGAGTGTAGATTGCTTGCCCCTTGGTGTATAGAAGCGGGGAGGTGGTCCTCAACCGGCTCAGCAACCTTGGTCGTATCCTTCAGCCCTTGGTAGGCATAGAGAAGGTCCCGTTCCGCACTCTCAGGTGGACGGTGACAACATAGGCCCACTAGAGGGGTTCACATACGCATTCCTCTGAGAGTTCATCCTCCTCCGGGGTCCTCGCATGGGCATCCCACACGCTCTTCATGAGCTTCATAACCACCTCTCGTTGCCAGACGGTGATTTTCTGTTCGAGGTCCTCCTTCAGTTGGGAGATATCTCCCATAGACCCTTGCTTCAACGGCCAGGAGCAGCGGGTAGGCCTAGCGTAGCATAGCTTTTTCGCCACCAATCTCCTCTTCGAGTCCACGTACTCTCTCAGCCTGGATCGGGGATCCAGCTCCTCGTCCAGGGGCTCCTCTCCCCTCATGGAAGGTAGGGGTTTCAGTGGGGCAGCGTACTCGGCGTTCTCCACTTCCTCCACGCACGTCTGCACCAAGAAGGCCTCATGCTCAGTCTCGTCATCAGAGTGTGTAGAGCTGGGTAGCTCGGATAGACCACACTCTGAGACTACATCAGGATTAGATACACGGGGCAACAGTGTCAGACACGACATACTTGTCTCCCCCAGGAGTAGTCTCTACGGCGTCTCGAGGTTGTAGTTGATTTTTCAGGACATCCAGGGTGTAGCCGTTACTCTCATGCTGAAATTTCCGGACCATAGCAGGGTCCAGATCTTCCCATGGCACTAGGGCTAGGCTCCCGTCCACCACGGCTAGCATGGTTCCCCATCCGGGTTTCGCGATGGGCGTCCTGCGTCCCAGAGGCACGTAGATGGCGTCATCCGGCAGCTGGATGGAGGTGAGCGTCAGCTTGTCCAATAGAGTACGCCAGTACTCATTTCCCCCATGGGCTCCCCAATCGGGGGAGCACAGGACCATACGGGAACGTTCCAGGGCCACCTTGGTCAGGACCTTCCCCAGTTCACTGCGTCTTGGGTTCCCGTAGGCCATCCCGAAACAGGGGCAGTAAAATTTATAGCAGCAATTTTTCCCTTTGCTGCAGTAGAGGTCCAGGACATGTTGCTTGTCGCTGGCGAATATCTCCACGTTCAGGTCTTCCAAGGAGTATCCCAACTCTTTTAGACCTTGATCCAAGACATCCCCAAGCAGCTGATAGTCCTCAGCTTTGGAGGCGACCATCATGGTTGGGGGCTCCCTCTTGCACACCTTCAGGTGGCTAGACGTGTGCTCAGACTGCTCCAGAGGTACAGATTCTCATCCGTCAGTTTGGTCCACTTGGAGGACATAGGGTGCTTGCAGGGTGAGGGATGGAATCTGGGTGTGCTCGACGAAGAAGTCTGTCCCCAGTACAAAGTCGAAGGCTTCGGTGTCCATCACGTAGAACCGATGGGCAATGCTTCTAGATCCCATGGGCACCTTGACGTCACAGTCCCCACAATTGTGCATCACATGTCCATCCCCCATGCGGATGGCTGCAATAGGCATGAGAGTCTTCGGGTCCTCACGAGGTAAAATGTTCTTGACCACAAAAGATATAGTGGCTCCCGTATCCAGTACCCCTAGGTATTCGCGTCCCCCAAGACGGATACGTACCGGGAACACCAGATCTGTAGGTCCCCTGGAGCGTACCTGTCAGAACTTAGCGGGGCAGGTCACTTCAAACCCCTTCTTCTGAGGTTTCGGCGCCATGCGCATGAAACAGGAGCGTTTGCGGGCGTTAGACTGGTGCCCATCTTCGTCGGCACGCTTAGTCCCTTGTTCTTGTTGGGCTTGCGTCTGGGAACCGGTCGTAGGTCCCGTGTTTGGTTGCCCACCAGAGGGGTCAGAGTTTCTTCCTGGCGTAGTATTCGGGTTCCCTCTGGACTGGTCTGCGCTCTTGTCTTTGTCCCGCTTGCGGTCAGAGCCTCCTCGTCCACCTTTGCCTTTGCCACCTTGGCCTTTGCCATTGCCCTTGGAGTTACCCTTGCCACTGTCCTTGTCGGCGTTGCCTCTGCCACTGCCCTTCCCAGTAGCGTTCTCCGTCTTGAGCTTCGGCGAGAGGCATTGCTTGTGGTAGCACTGGTCCTCGTAGTGCTTCGTCTTACCACAGAACGCACAGGTGATTTCGCACCTTTGGTGGTCCGGCGGCTTGGCTTTGCCGCCGGTGTTGGTCTCCTGCTTCTTCCGCTGGACCACGAGACAATCCCGCTGGTCGCAGTCAGGGGCATCAAGCAGCCAGCCCTGCTCATCTCTGGCATCACACCACAGGAGGTCCTGGACATTGCTCATGAAGCGAGCATTTTTGGGGGTAGTCCCCTGTCCAGGTCGCTGTCCTTGGTACCCTTGGCCATGGCTCCCAGAGCCGCCTCCTGCAGGACGGTAGGCGGCCCAGAAATACCTCAGAGGGAAGAAAAGAGAGAGGGAAACACCATAGATGCCACCTGACTCACTGCCCACTGTAGGCCAGAGGCCGGCTCAGGGGCTGCAGGGACATCCAGGCGGATGTCAGGGGGTGGAGGATCTGCCTGATTCAGCCCTAAACTAGAAGCCAGGTAGGACGGTTTATAGACACCATCAGGCTGGGCATCAGGACAGCAGATCAGTCGGTCCAGCCACAGCTTGATTTCCCTGAGAAAATCAGTGGACACCGTGATGTGGTGCCGCTGTTTGTAGTCCAGCCAGTCTTTATTGATGTCATGCAGGAAAGCAGTGACATCATGCCATTCGGGCCGGTCAAAACCCCGTATTTGACCTTCCACCAAGTTTTGCCGCCTTCGAAGGGCTGTTTGGACTTCTTCGCTTTGCCTCGAACCTTACCCCTATACTCATGGTGCATCCCGTCGGGGTATATAGGGCTTTAGCCTTCCCACCGACAAAATGACCTCCTTACCGTTCAGGTTTACTAAGTATGTCTTTGTGGAAACCTTACGGAGGATCTCTGCAGGGCCCTGCCATATCCTGTCCAGCTTGGGATGTACGCCAGGCTGGTCGGTCCTATTTTGCACCCATACGCGGTCTCCCTCCTTAAACTGCAGAGACGGGTGTATTTTGAGGAAGGCCTGGTATTCCCGGGCATGAAGGTCAACGAACTTTGATTGGATGAGCTGGCGTTCGTCCTGAGCCCTGCGGAAGTACTCGGTCGCATCCTCCACCCCGGTATCCACGGTCAGGGGTGGTACCTCGCCAAACCCGATAGGGTCCCGGCCGAAAACCAGCTGGTGCGGTGAGTAGGGTGCGATGGGGCCCGGTAGGTCATTAAGACCCCACAGGGCAAACGGCAGGGCATAGATCCAGTCCGTCTTGCGGAACACCAAGTATAGCCGCAAAGCATTGATAATAGACTGGACTACCCGCTCCGCACGCCCATTACTCTGTGGTCTATACACTATAGACTTGTCTTGGGTAATACCAGCCAGACCACAAAGGGCGTCGAAGAACTCTGAGGAGATGATGGACCAGTTATCAGAATGTATCTCCCTGGGCATCCCAGTAAAAAAGGCAAAATAGTGCAGAAATAGGGCGGCGTCGTTATGGCTCGTCAGTCCCTCTGGTTTTCATGGAATGGCCAGGATATAACCTGTCAACCGACACACGATAACCATCGCATAGTCCACCTTCACCCCTGTTTCAGGATGTTTAACTTCAGGCAGGGATACAAAGTCCATTGCCACTGATGCAAAGGGATAGGAGGGCACGGGGAAGGGCTCACATGAGTCAGGATGTGGGCCCCTTCGCGCCTCGGACTGTGCACATACCACACAGGCATCCACAACCTCCTTCACTCTGTCCCGAAGGTTATCCTCAGACAGATTTCGGAAATGGAACTGTCGCTTGAACAGTTCCAAGGTTTTGGGGGTACCTGGATGTGCAAAGTAGTGCACTGCTCCTATCACCTTGCTCAGGATTGCCACAGAAACCACTGCCCTACCATCCACCCTGATATGGGGGTGTTTCCATTGTGGTTCATGCCACTGGTAGATTCCATACTCAATGTTTTTCTTGATACCCCAGTCCAGCAGGATTTTCAGGTCGGGGTCCTCAGCGTAGTATGGTTCCCAATCCTCATACAGGATACTACACAGTGGGGGCACATTGACCGATGTGACAGAAGCAATCAGGGCGTGGGGAGCATGAGGAGACTCCCTCATCACATGGGCCATACCATGGAGGTCTGGATCGTTAAAGAACTCAGGACCCACGGACTCTTCAGCCTCAGAACCACAGCCAGGATCATCAGGATCACTGTGCAGGAGGTTCAGGACACCACACGTGTTAATCTTATGGTATTCCAGGCAATCAGGACACCGAGGGGGGTCTGCAGTGAGTGGCCGATCAGCAGGAAAGGGGTTCGGAGTCACCTGGGCCCTGTATTTCGGAAGGAGCAGAGCATCAACTGCCCTCTGGGCATCTGACTTGTCCGGAGTGGCCGTTTCCAGGCTGGCGCACTCATAATGAAAGCAGGGGTAGTGGCTGGCCGCGCGCAGATTGCTGTACCCGCTGCAGTGACCATGGGACTTGGCTGTATGGCTGCACGGGGGTCCAGACTCACTCCCTTTGCGAGATATGGACAGCTGATCAATGAGGGCATCATTTCGAGCCTTTTCTTGGGCTTCTCAGTCCTCATACCCCTTGAGGTCGGCGTCCGAACCATGGGAGTTGGTGTCATCCGCCAGCCCCGCGAGGTAAGGCCCACCGGCTCATCCCGTCTGCGACATCATTGTCCTTACCCGGCTTGTATACGACAACAATGTTGTACCGGGAAAGGAATTCATGCCAACGACCGCGACGACCCAGGGGCCCAGCCATGGTACAGAGATCCTCCTTGGACCATGACTCGAGGGACTTGTGGTCCGTGAAAACACTGACCTTACGCCCTGATATGCAGCTCTTGAACTTCAGGAGGCAGGACACCAGTGCGTAGGTCTCCTTTTCTCGCGCAGACCACGCCCTCTGTCCGGTAAAGCCCAGGGCTTCGCCCTCAGGCCCATACCTGATCTGGCCTCCGAGTGTTTTTGAGTAGAAGGCGCAAGGAGCCCAGCTACCTTCAGGCACATGCTGCTCCAACACACCGCCTATGCCAAAATCCGAGGCATCAGTGTGAATCGCATATTCACCCGTGTCATTGGGGATATACAATGCACACTTCTCGCACAGTGCCTCCTTGATTTTGGCGAAACTCTGCATCATGGTCTCAGTCGATTCAATGAATTTGCGGTCCTTGGGGACCTTGCATTTGCCTCCCTCAGGCGCTCTCTCATACTTCTTCTTCAAGCTGTCCATCAGGGGCGCAGCCAGGGAAGCATATTGGGGTATGTAAATGGAATACCAATTACATACTCCGAGAAATCCCTTCATCTGCTGGGGGGTACGAATCATGGCCTCTGTCCAGTCACGAACTGCAGCCACTTTCTCGGGGGCGGGGGATCTCCGTCCCTGGTGAAGGATGTGACCAGAATATTTAACCCTTTGACAGAAAAGGTGGCACTCTTCCTCCTTCACTTGGAGATGGTGGTCAGCCAAGCATCAAAAAGGTTTCCAGACCAACTCATAGTGCCCAGTTATGGCCTCTTCATCGAGGGCACAACTGTCCAAGAGCCTACCCTTTTTAATGTTCTTAACCGCATCAACTTGTTCCGGGGCTGACGTCCCCCATAGGATTGTTCGTTGAAGTGGAGGAGGAAATGTGTTTTCTACTTATACGGGATGCACAGTAGAAAAGGGAAGAAAGCGGATGACATGAAAGGGTTGCGGCCATGGTACAAGTCGCCCCAAGTCAGGGCAGTGCCTGTGTACGAAGTTTGTGTGGTGCATTGAGTGTGGTTTGCTTGTGTGTGTGTGTGGTGAAGTGTGTTAAGTGTATGTGTATGTGAAAAGTCAAAGGAGTGCGGTCCCGAAGTACAGAAGGAGTGGACGAAGTGGTGGTTGAAGGTAGATAAGTGAACGGGACAAGCTGTAGGCACAGAGTCTCTGCACCAAAGGGCTACTACTGCCATGCCTCCGCATTGCGTTTTGCAAAAGCCCTGCTTTCACCCCTGGGGGAAAAGACCCTTGGCGGATGCAAGCAGAGCCCACGAGCAGACGCAAGCAGAGCAGAGACAGGAGTATCAGCATAAACAGATCAAGGAGTCTGCAAAAAAAAAGATCAAGGGACTGATACATTCAGCACTAGCGGCTGCCGAAAAAAAAAGAAGATGGCAGCGGAATAAATTAGCTGACCCGTGAGGCTTACCAGGCGTGCCAGTGGGGGCACTGGATGTCAACACGTGAAAGGCCAATGAGTCGGAGCCAAGCAGCATTACAGCGGCACCGGAGGGTACGAACACACGCCCCGCGGTGTTGACTCAATCTTGGCGTCGAGAGGGTCCGGATGTAGCCAATCCAGGTCTTGTGTTACCGTTGAGGCCGACAGCGCAGTACTATACAGCCCAGACAGTACATGAAGTGGAGCGTCCGGCTCTGATGTACTATCGTAGTGCCAGAACTTTCCACCTGGGATGTCGGGCGTAGAAGTGTCCTCCAAGGCGGGGCTGGAGTCAGATGAACTTTGCAGACTAGGTAGATCGCATGCAGAGACAGACTGATCGCTAGGTGGCTGTTCTGGGAGGTCATCGGCCAGAAAGGGGCGCCACGGGTAGGTAGGAGGGCCGATCGGTTGTGGTTGGACGATTCGCGGTTCGGCTGCAGGAAGTGACCTGCAAAAGGGCGTCCCTTTGATTTTGCGGTGGCCACGTGGGTGTTTGCTCGTGCCCACTCGTCGAGATCTTCGCGGGCGTGGCGCAGCGTTGCCCTTCTTGGGCAATTGCATTGGAGCGGCTGCCTCTGTGCAAAGCGGCTTGCATACAAGGGTGTAACCTGGACGAGCAGAGTTGAATGTCTGGGAAGTCTCGGCCGGGAACTCTTGGCGGTCATCTAAGTCGGGTGCCGCGAGGTCAGCAAGCGCTTGGAACGGGTTGGTCGTAGAGAAGGGCGAGATACAGTTCGGGCCATCTGTGCTACATGCACCAGAAGATTGTGGAGAGGCGCGGCTACTGCGGCGTCGAAGGGCCGGTGACTTGGGCGGTCTTGGTGAACTTTCCACTATCAGAGGAGGGCAGATTGTGATCCCCTGCAGCATATACGAGCCCGGGGGCGGTGCACAGCTGTGCAGGGTGGCAAACTGGTCTGCTAAGCGCGTGACTATTGGTATGCCACGTGCCGCACTGCAGGTAGGCGACGGTAGGCGGGGCTCAGGCTCAGGATGTTGAGGACCGTGGGCTTCACCGCTAGGCAGACAGTAAGGGGAGTGGGCGAAATTGACATTAGTTTGACTGACATTCGCCACAGGTTGTCCCGTTGTGTTGGAGAACGTACCCAGAACGTCGTACGCGGCAGCGTTCTCTGGATAGTATGGTGACAAGGGACTACAGCTTTCAGGCACGGCGGCGGGCGAGTGGGCATCGTAGTACGCGTGAGTCTGGTACGCCTCGGCGGAGCTGTTGGCACACGGACATTGCTGCTCTACTAAGGGATCCTCTTGGTAGTAACTGGCGGTGCTCTGAGTGGCGTCGGTTTGCGGCCCGTAGGCAGTCCAGGGGGACGTTGAACAGGGCTGCTCTACAAAAGGATCGTCTCGGTAGTAACTGGCGGTGCTCTGATTGGCGTCGGTCCACGTCCGGTAAGCAGGCCAACGGGACGGTGAACACAAATCTCGACAGGCGCCATTAGCGTAGCGCGGAAAGGCCTGAAGGGGAATGCCCGGGAAAAGATGCAAATTTGCGTGTAGATAATGTAGCTTCATTTGCTGGGCTTCGTGCAGCAGTAGGCTGGTGAGGTGCGGAGCATTTAAGAGCACGGCTTACAATATGTCGCTGTTGGTAGGGCTGGCGACTCGCGACGGCGACATCCTGGATCTCGGTGTTGGGGTTGATCAGTTCACGGTGGCCATCATTTCACAGGGTAAAAACCCGGGAAAAAGCCCGTGTGAAAAGTCCTGCTGCTGGCTTTCCAATTGTTACATGTTGAGGCTCAGTAGGATCCGCTCGCGGCTTTTTTGAAGAGCTTACCCTTACCCCTGAAAGCCTTGGAGGGGGGCGTACCCACAAGCAAATCATCAATATAGGCCCTTACCGAGGGAGGCAGGTGCCTGATGCAGTGGGTGACCATTCTCTGGTAGACCTGTGGTCCCACTTTCACCCCCATGTGCAGGACGTTCCACTGATACACTCCCCACGGGGTACAGAAAGCCGTCAGCGGACGACTTTCCTCCGTGAGGGGCATCTTGTGGAACCCATCCTCAAGGTTGAGGATCGTCCAGAGATGGTTCTCATGCTGTCGCTGGAGGAGGTCCTCAATCACCGGTAGGGGGAATTCATGTCCCTCGAGACATGAATTCATGTACCGATAATCAATGACCAACCTCCACTTGTTTACCCCAGGTTTCGGCACTAAAAACCCACGTGCCACCTAAGGGCTCTTTGATCCCTCAATCAACCCCCTTTTCTCAAAACCTTGGAGGTTTTCTTTCAGTGCCCCTTCCCGCAGACTTACCGCTCAGGTGGGGCTGAAGGCCACTGGTTTTGAGCCCTCTTTCAGCTCCAGCTTGACCCACCCATCAGGTCCCCTCTTGTTGGCATTGGCCTTGATCTCCTCCCAGTTATTCCGCTCTGAATTGAAAACTGTGTCCTTGAATTCATCAAGGAGCTTTTTGCGGTACGACTCCACCATCTTCTGAAGATGGGGGTCTGAGAACTCCTTGGCATCGGCCTCTAGGACGGAACGTACTGACCGAGTTCTTCAGTGGAAGAGTTGCTTGGGGGGCGGTCCTGTGATCGACCCAATTGGCAGTCTCAGTGCCAACGGGGTCAATCATCCAATCTACTACTTTCTGGCTGGAGATGGGGGCCTCTCACGTATGATTTTGTGGGGCATTCTGCGGCCAAAACCGCATTTACGCTACCACACTGGATCTGAAACGGCCGCAGTGCCAAAAACCTGTCGTTCAAACATGAATTTTTGCAAAATCCATTGCTTGAATACATTTGATTCCTTGGCGCAAACGTGTGGATGTGTCAGAACATTACAATGCTGTGGTTGAATCTAAAGATGCCTGCCAAAAGTCGTTTTAATATTGTGGTTTTGCCGAAGGAGGCCTCACCAATGACCCCGACGCCGTCCTCCAGGCAGTCCTGGACAGCTTCCAGGCACAACACGGGGACGCCCACCCCGAGCTCGACCCCAACACCAGAAACACCATCCGCGAGCATGTGCCCAAGGTCTTCAACCGGGAACAGCGGCGCGCCATCGAACACGACCCCTTCAGCATCTCAGAACTGCAACGCGCCCGGGACCGCCTGAAGAAGGGGGTCGTGACCGGCGTCGACGGTTTGCCGGCCGAAGCGTACCAACGTCTCACCCTGCCCATCAAACGCCGCCTGGCAGCTCGCCTGTGGGACATCGTCACGGGCGCCACGCCCATCCCCTCTGAGTGGGCCAACCTGGTCCACCCCCTCTACAAAAAGGGGGACTGGGCGCAGCCGGGGAACTGGCGGCCCATAGTCTGCGCCACCACCGAGGTCAAGCTGGTGTGGACGCTCATCCTAGGCCGCATCGCGCCAGCGGTCTTCGCCCACGTGCCCGCCAGCATGTGGGGAGCCATGGCCGGCAGGTCCCCCAACGAGGCCATCTTCCTCCAGGACACCGCACTGGACATGAACTCCTACGAGATGATCATCGCCTCCCTCGATGTCCAAGGCGCGTTCCCCCACGCCCCACACCGGCTCCTCACGGAGGTATGGGATGCCATGGGCCTCCCATTCCTATCCTTCATGACCGGGTACATCCAGACCTGACTCTACGCCGTCATCACAGCCGCAGGCCTCACCCCCTGGACCGGCACAGACAGCGGGGTCCCCCAGGGAGGCGCCGAAGGCCCCTTCCTCTACCTCCTCGTCACCCTGCCACTGGCATTCGAGCTCGCACGGGTATACCCGGGGTACGCCCCATACCCGCTACGGTCCCCCCTCATCAACTTCGCAGATGACAACCTCCTAACTACGGCCACACGCCACCGCGACCCTGAGAACGCAGGGCTACCAACGACCACCGAACAAGCGTCCGCCATTCTCCAACTCACCACAACCTACCTGGACGCCCACCAGCTCCTAGTGCACCCCCGCAAATCGGTCGGGCTGGCCGACGCCAAGACCCCCACCCCCCACATCCGGAAAGGCGAACCTCTACACCTGGAAGACACCACAGTCCACCTGGGAGTCACACGGGCCACGCGGCACCACCATATCACACTCCCAAGCAAGCTAGAAGAGCGCCTCGCCCGGCTACCCCAAATTGCCAGGGGGGACCTCCTGTCTACGCAGGGCCTGGCGTACTTCATGGAAGCAGTGCTCAACGCGGCCATCGGGTACCAAGCCCTGCACCTCCCGCGCCCCCAAAGACGCACTACGCCACGCTCGACAGCAAGTGACGAAGGCATGGGCGCAACACGGAGGCTGGCCCACGTCTTTCCCCAAGGAGGCCATGATGGCCCACTGGCGCTACTACGGAGACAATACGGGCGCCCTGGTCGACATGGCCTATGCCAAACACGCAGCACACCTCCTACACAGGGTAACACACAACCACCAACCAGAAGTTTGCGAGGCGGCAGCCATACGCATAAAAGAAGCGCAAATGGCCCGCAACACCTGCCCCCGGTGGATACTGGCGCAACACGGCGTCTCCACCCCCGTGGGCACTGGCATCTGGGCCTAGCCACAACTCCTCCCACCGCACCACACACACGCCATCCTGACGAACCACCACTGCGATCAACAGGGGCCACTCGTGGCCACACACACCGACATCCACCGACGCCCGGCAGGCGAGGTGGACACCCTACGCCTCGTAGGGGCCACAGTCACCATAGTGTATATCACCCCAACACAGATGAAGATCATGGCCCAATGCGACGCCCACCACGCCCCGTTCCTTTCCGACCCACAATGGCCAGCACGCCACGTCTTCCAAGCGTCCCTCCGCGCATGTGCTACGAAGGCAGGGCGCGACATGCCGGGGCCCAAGGACATCGACACGGCGTACACAGCCTTCCAGCGCCAGCACCCCCGGCCCCGCCCGAGCGAGCGCGAGACCCCCAACGACGGCGGCACGACGCAGGGGGAGCCCACCCCGTCAGCTGAAGGCTGGACACCACCCACCATCCTGCTACTAGCACCAAACGGCCACAAACATGCTACCCGCACTGTCCAGCGACACCATGCCCCCTGGTCCATCCCCAAACACAATGCACCGGAGACCCATGTACCACCAGTCAGACACAGTGACCAGGGCATACCACGCACGTGCTGGCACTGCGGCCCGGCAGCCCTCGACACTCCGTGGCCCCTGCTGCACCTCATCTCCACCCACTACCGCACCCCCACCGCCGCCGCCACCGCCGACCAGCAGGCATGGCTCTCCCCCTGGTGTCACACGGTACCCCCAGACCACCCGGCGCACGTAGCCTGGACCCGAACACCCACGGCGACATGGACGTTCACCAACGAGCGGGCAGACCCGGACAGCGTAGCCATGGAGTACGAAGGCTGCGACCCACACCGCGCAGGACCTCAGGAGGCACCCATGCGCCCCCTACAGCACAAATGCCCCACCCTCCGCGGCGACAAAGAGGACAAGGAGCGGCGACAGACCATCACGTGCCAGAAGTTCCCCCCCAATACGGGATACCTCTTCCACCTGATGTACGCGTATATCACCCAGGGACGCCCAGACAGGGGCCTCCTCCGCCTCACCCCACGAGCCCAGGCCATCATCACCCAGGGGATAGGCGTCTATGCAGCGCCACTACTGCAACCCACGCAAATCACCGCCAGAACCGCCCAGGGGAACCCCATCTACGTCTATCACCCCACAGCAATCGCCCGCCTACCCATACCCAGCGACACCGACATCATCTACTTCACTGACGCATCCGGCACCCAGCAACGCACCCCCACGGTCGGTTGCACCTCCGTGCGCATCACCCGGCACGCGGACAGCCTCCACGTGGAACACGGCACCGGGGCCACCATCTTTGGGGCGTCCTCCCACGGCGAACTGCGCACCATGGCAGACGCCGTCACCGCCACACCGCCACCCACGACGATCCGGCCCCGCAACATCTGGGTAGTCGTGGACGCCACGGTCGACATCCACCTCACCAGGCGCCTTGCGGACCTGCCCCTCCACAAAGCACTCGAGTCCGGCCTCACCACACAAGCGTTGGGACTATGGATGGCCTTCAAGGGCATGCACCCCCAGGACGCCCTACACATCGTCAAGCAGGAGTCACAGCGCTACGCATACGGCAATGGACGCGCAGGAACGCAGGCCAAACACCAGAACACCAACCACACCCCACACCACAGCCACCTGCAGCACCTACCCCCGATACCCCCGGTCACACAGCCCCCCCAATGGATGCCCGAGGACACGCCGTACACGGATCGAGACAAGCAGTACCAGTACCCCACACCCATCCAGCAACTGGCCACCACACTGGGCCTCCCAGCGAACACCGAACTGCTCCGACGCCTCGAAGACTCCGTCCACGGCCCCCTCTACTACTCCGCCCTGCGCCCGGATAGCCTCCGAGCACACCTACAAAAGCCCCGACTCCAACTCGCCCTCGAACAACTTCCCCTCCTCACCCGATACCACCGATGGTATACGCGCCGCTCGATCCACGTCCCCGCAGGACACACCAAATGCATCTGCAGCCACGCGGAAGAAGAAACATCGGACCACTTCAAGGCGTGCCCCCTGTACAGAGGACTGGACACCCTCACAGACTGGAACCCAACCCACACCATCGCACAGCACGCCGGATGGCTGGCGCAGTCCCCGGCGACCCAGCAACTCACCACCGTCCTCAAGCAGACAGAGGTGCTCGAGGCAGTCCGCAGGGGACTCGTCCCCACTGCCGTCTACACCTTGCTACGCACCCAGGCGGAGGACCCCCAGGCCACGGCAGCGCACATGCAGCGGACGGCCGTTGCCAAGACGGCGGAGCAGCTCACATACCGCACCCACAAATACCTGCAGCATGCGGCAACCCTGCCCCCAACAGACCAAGCCCACCTCCTCAACCTCCTGTTCTACCAACCATGAGAACCTGCCCCGTGACATACGAACACGGAACCCCCACCACGTCTACACACCGTCCACCGGGCACAGCACTGGCACAGCACACACGGACACCACAGGCACCGCACACACTCCCACCAGCATGCGCGCGCCACCAGCCCCCATCCCCCCACACCGCCGTCCATCCACAGGTACCACCAACCACCAGCCACCGCATGTCCCCTCTGCGTTCGCCAGCGGCTACCACAGACAGCCCTGCCCTGCAACCCAGACCACTGGGTCTGCCTGGGAGCCGCCACCGCCTCACCCACTGCCCCCACTGCGGGGACCTCAACCCCCGCCACCGCGAGCGGCCCGCGGCCCCAGCCGCACCCCCCCCCGCCAGCCACCCCAGCTTCTTCGGGTTCCTCACCGACACCCTCCGGGACCACCTGGGAGGGTACTACGTGGCGGACGCGGCGGACCACGCATGGACCATAGCCGTGGCCACGGGCAGCACACCCCTGCCCCCCCACAGCCCACCCCTACGCCACAGCGGAGGCAGCTTGAACGTGGCGGCCCGCCACATCCTCCTCGCCCTATACCTCCACCACCGAGACCTACACCTCCCAGACCCACAACTTCCGGCCCCCAAAGCAGCAGCCCTGACGCCGGAAGCGTGGGCCAACACGGCACCAGAGGAGATAGCAGCCTACCTCCGAATCACTTGCCGCCGGTTCAAACACGCCCTCGGCCGACGGAAGGGAACACCTTACCCACTCAGCGCACTCCTCTACCCGGCACACCACCCCCACCCCGCACAACAGAAGCCCCCGGAGGGCTGGGCGTCTTTTCGGGACGCCCACCTGGCCGCCCCCGACGAGGCCACCACCACGCGGATGGGCCTCACGGACCAGGAAACCTACGTCAGAGGCCTGAAGACGAGCCTCCAAGAGGCACACCGCTGGCACGCCCGCTCCCCGTCGCCCCCACGGGGACAGGGGGGTTCACCCGCCCCCGACACCCACCAGGCCAAGAAGACCAAGACAGGTCAGGGGGCCCGCCAACGCGCCTGCCAGCAGGGCGCGACGCCCCGACCAAGGCCCGGGTCCAGCCACACCGCACCACCCCACGCCCGGACCCCCGGGGCACACCAACAACACCGCCACCGCCAGCGCCCACCACCACCACCGTACCGCAGCACCCAAACCCTGAAGCCCAGTCAGCCACCACCGCCCACACACGTCCACACCATGCCAGGACCACCATACACGCAGAGCCAGGGGACATGGCACCACCAACACCACCACCACGCCCCCGTCCCTCCCGACCCCTACCCCCTAATGCCCCCATGCTACAGCGACCCCCACCAGCTACATCCCCACCACGCCCCAGCACAACCAGGCCCCGCGAACCACCAGCCCCACATAGCACACATCACCGCACCACACCATCACGTATACCACCACCACCAGCCCCTGCCACCACACCCACCAACGCCGGGGTACCACACACAACCGGCACACCCTCCACACCACCACCACGCGGTCCAGCACCACCCGCCGCCCCCGCTACACGGGCCCACGACATACGAGCCACGGTACACCCCCATGGACCCGCGAGGAGCCGCGCACGCACGACAGCAATACCAGGGCCTAGTAGGAGCGCCCCACCACCACCAACAGCCCCCCCACCCACACCCCATACCAGCGAGCACCATCCACCAGCAGCCACCCATCACATACGGACCACAGCCCCACCCGGGAGCTCATGCGGCCGCCTCCCACCCGCACCCCGGCACCACAACCAGTCAGGAACCGCAAGGGCCACACGGCGCACACACACAACACCCACACGACCCACAGGGACGCCCGGACCCCCAGCCAGCACAACACCCACCCCCCGCCCCCCCCACCCCACCACCACCAGCAGCCCCCCCACCCACACCCCATACCAGCGAGCACCATCCACCAGCAGCCACCCATTACATACGGACCACAGCCCCACCCGGACGCTCATGCGGCCGCCTCCCACCCACACCCCGGCACCACAACCAGTCAAGAACCGCAAGGGCCGCACGGCGCACACACGCAACACCCACACGACCCACAGGGACGCCCAGACCCCCAGCCAGCACAACACCCAGCCCCGCCCCCCCCACCACCAACAGCGCCACCCCCACACCACCCCCCCCCCGCCCCCCCCTCAGACCAGGCCACAGACACAACACGCGGCAGCCAGCACCAGCCAATTGACGTCGATACCGCCGCCAACACACGCCACCGCGAATCCCCCCTCCCGCGACCGCCACAAAAGACCCCATCACCGGACCCCACGCGCGACAAAGAGGACCACCCCCCCCAACCCACACCAACCCCCCCATCACACCCCGCACCACCAGCCGCCGCACCGGCCGAACCCTACGCCCTACACAACCCCGCAGCGGTACGGCAGCACCTCCGGGGACTCGGGGAACAGGACGTCGTGCTGTACCTCCGCACCTCCGACACCAGCACCCCCATCCGGGCGGCCACCCTGGTCCAGGCGGCCACCCTGGGGGAAGGTATCAGAGACTTCCTCTTCGACGCCTTCCTCCACGTCGCCCGACACGAGCGCCCCCCACGGGCCACCCCAGACGGCGAGAGCCCGCCCCCCACGGGGAGCCGGATCTGGGTGCCCCCCATCGACTGGGGGCGACACCTGGTCGGACACCCCGTGCCGGGGCGGGTGGACACCAAGGGCCGAACCCGCTACCACGAGCACGACATGGCCCACCCCCCACCCGGGGCCACCCCCGACAGCACCAAAGAGTGGGAGCGGGAAACATGGGTAGCCCGGATGGCCTCCCTGAGCAACTTCCGGCACCACGTCCCGGGGGACATCCCCACCCCTGACGAGCAGCAGCCAGCCCCCTCCACGTGCATGACCCTCATGTACAATCTGCACTACACCCTCTCCACCACCAACTACCACGCACCCACAGACCACTGGGTGGTACACGGCACCGACTCCCTCCTCCCCGCCGACTACACCCCCCCCCCACACAACCCAGGCCCCGACACGTACGCCAGGGGGGACGACCCGGACGACCCCCACATCTGGGGCACGTGGGAACCCAAATCCCTGGACACGCTGCTCTCCATCCGCAGCGGCTACCAGGGCCTTGGTAGGGCGATGTATTGCCTCGCCAAGTGGACCCAACGGACCTGGGGGATCCCCACGGACCGATGGGTGTGGGTGGTCACGCTGCGCCCCCAGCAGAGGGAAGCCCCCCCAAACCGCAGGGGACCCACCCCCCCACGCCCCACCACCCTACAACTATGCCCGTACATGGTGGCAGCCCGCCTCATGACGCTGCTGTGGCCGGGCCCAGACACCCCCACCCAAAACTACCCCCACCTCACAGAGGAGGACATGCCCGGCATCCAGCGATGCTTCTTCCAGACCCTCGACTACCTCCAGCAAACACACCCGCACGTCCTGGAGCAGATATGGCCACCCCCCGGGTAACCCACGTGCCCGCGCAGCCGAGACAACGCCGCCACGCCAGCACCAGCACGCACGGATCACCAGGGAAAACGATCGCACACGCCCGGTGCCCGAACCTGCACCCTCGTTCTCGCTGCTTACAGGACCCAGCATCATACGCCCGCCCCCGAAGCCCAGGACCCTCCGCCGTCTCCCACAGCCCTCTCCTCCGCCTCCGACTCCACAACCTCCACCACCACGACCACCTCATCCACCACCACCACCACGTCCTCATCCAGCAATCCACCCCCGAGGCCGCGGGGGACACCTCCCAAACGGGCCTCCAAACCCGCCCCCACCGCGAGCAGCCCCGCCGCCGCCAAGGCCCACGCCCCGACGAAGCCCACACCCACGACCCAGCCGAAGCCCAAGACCGCCGCCAAACAGCCACCCAAACCCGTCAGCACGCCACGACCGCAACCCGCAGCCAAGCCCAAACCCAAGCCCAAACCCGGCGCCACCACGGCAGCGGGAGCCCGGCCCCCCGAGGACGTCCTCTACGACATCTGGCCCCAGCCGTCCCAGGCCCGAAGGCAGCAGCGCCCAGCGCGGCGCCCCCCCACCGTCACCGACGCCACCGCCACCACCTTCATGGCGGAGCGCGCCGCGGCCGAAGCGCGACGCACCTCGTCCCGCCACCTCTCAAAGCCCGCACCCCAGGCCCACGGACCGCTCCTGACCAAGCCAGAACGACGCCAGGGTCCACCAGCAGCGTCCCCGCCCCCCTACCAGCCCTCGATGACAGCCCACATGCAACGCATGCCCCACTACCGCCGCCGCCGCGAATCCCCGCCCAACCCCGAGGCGGAGACCGTACGCGCACACCCGCGGGTCCACATCCGCGTGCACCCCCACTCCCCACACACCCCCACGGAACAGGACTACGAGGAATCCCCCAGGCCCGCCACCGCCGCCGGTCCCCACGACCCCGTCACACCCACCCACGCCCACTCCTCCGCCCAAGACCGCAGGCCCGCCCAGAAACAGTGGTGGCAGCGCTGGACCCACACGCAGCTCTGGGAGCTGCGGAAGTGGGCCCGGGGAGAGCCCTCCCTCGAGGGCCTGGTCCATCGGCCCCGCAAGGGGTCGGTGGAGAACTGCCGCCTCCGGCCGGCGGGGGGGTGGATGCCGCATGCCGCATGGGAAGCCATGCTGGCCGATGCGCTCCGCCCCCTGGGAGTCCAGCCCCGCAACCTCCCCGTGCTCCAGGACCACCTGTATGTCCTCAGGCGCCTGCGGGAGACCCTCCAGGAAACGCAGCGACACGGCATCCGCCTGAGGGACATCACCCAAAGCCCAGCCCCGCACGCACACACCCCCTCAGCACCCCAAAAGCGTCGGCGCACCAACACCGGCGACACCCACAGCACCCAAGGAGCCCTGCGCGCCACACAACACGACGCGCCTGACCCCCCGGCCAGCGGCGCCGCCATCTAACCCCATTACCCAGCAAACCACCACCACGGGGCGCCACGCCAGGGCCCCGCCCAGAAGTCACCCAACGAACCGGACGCCGAAGGAAGCCAACGCACACGACAACGAGCACCACTACGCCCAAAGGCGCCGAACCCAGGCCCGCTACCGTGGGCTCCTCTCCACCCTCAGCACGACACACACGTTGCTGGCGTCACTCCTCCGCCGTGCCCCCTCCCACGCCACCGCCCCGCCCCCCCCCCTCCCGCCGCACGTCCCCACGCCGCCCAGCACCCAGCCCCACACACTGTGCCACAGCATCGCCCTAGTCCGGCTCCTCCACCATCGCGCCACTTGGCACCTCACAGTAGACCGCCGTCCTGTGGTCCCGCTCCCCCCGGCACCGCTCCCGGGGCCGCACCCGGCCCACGTCGTGTTCGCGCCCACGTCGCGGGCCGCGGACATCCTCCCGCTCCTCGCCGCCACCCCTCCCGGGCATCGCATACTGCTTGCCGCCAACCCCTCGGTCCTCAGTGAGGTCCTCATCGGGCACGCCGACGCCCTGCACGTGCGCCCGCTGCTGCCCAACCTGCACGCTGCGTACGCCCCCGGCACGCCCGTCGACCCCTCCGTGTGGGACTCCCAGTGAGGCCACCGGCCACCGGCCGGCCCGCACGCACCACCCCGCACCCGCCTCGGGCGCACGACCCCGTGGACGCCGCTACCCACACGCCCGGCCCCGCGCAACCGCCTAACCGAGCCAGAACCCTAGCACAAATCAAATCCGAGCCACACCCCGAGATCGCTAACCCTTGACTCCTAACCAAGCCCGCCGAGGGAACAACGTAACCACAGCCCACACCCACAGCCCACACAGCCGCCTAACCAGCCAGCTCCAGAAGCAAAGAGACACGTCACCAAACCCACCCTGACCCAAGCCCGTGTACATCAGGACGCGCGAGCCGCACCCCTGGGGCGCGACCGCCGCCACAGCACTGACGACACACGCCAGAGGACACAACGCTATTGCACCGCCGCACCAGCTGCCCGTGCCTGTGCCTGCAGTGTACGCGCGCCCCTGTTTTTCTCTTTTTTGTTTTTTCTTTTTTTTTCCCAAAAAAAAAAACGAAAATTAGGGGGGGAGGAAGAGGGATACAACCACCCATGGCACACGCGCACCGCACACAGCACGCACACCGGTGAACAGGAGCCCAGTGGCCCAGGACACCGCACATGCAACACAACACACCGAGCGAGCACACCGGTGAACAGGAGCCAGCTGGCCCAGGACACCGCAGACGCACCACAGCAAACCGCGCGGGCACACCGGTGAACAGGAGCCCAGCAGCCCAGGACACTGCACACACCTAGGGCGGCCGAGGGACAGGAAAGAACCAATACCCCATAGGTCGGACGCACTGGGGCGACCCAGCCGACCCACCGGGCCAGTGGCAGGAGCGGTACTCCAAGGCCACTGGTCCGAGCCCGGCCAGGCTGCATCGGGGACCATGGCAAACGTCACCCGGAGCCATGGAAGCAACCGGTGACAGGCGAGCCGGTACACAGTCCAGGAGGGGGTCACCTGCCAAGCAGAGTGGCCCCGCAACTCAAGCCACAAGAGTGAGGCGGTCGTACCGTAGACAAGCGGGAGCAATACCCCTTGTGGTGAGAGATACTTCACACGGCTGGGCAGCCCCCCAGAGCTGCCGCCCAAAGGAGGGGGCATGTGGCCCTACCCATGGACACATGTGGGGACACCCTCCCACCTGGGACACATGGACCGCGTGGCTGCGACAATGCCTTCCCAAGCACATGCGGGAGCGGCTCAAGAGGCACCTGACATAAGGCAGTGGGAGGGACAGGACGTCCCCTTGGTAAGACCTTCTTCCTGCAATGTCAAAGGAGGCATCCCGAGCCCCTGAAGATACCTACCTACCTACCTACCTGTGGTTCTGCTGTTTTTGTGCTGCTCAGCTGTAGTGCAGATCGCTCCGGACATTTCCGGCTATTGACTGCTAAATTTTGACACAACATTTCTGACTAATGCTTTGCAATTGCCTTTGTTTTGCCTTGCTTGCAAAAAAGGACGTTGCACTGGTGACAACTGTTGAGAACTGAGGTCCCTGGGACTTGATTTGTGTTGCTGGTAAAGGTTTCGGAACTGTTGACAGTTGACGTGCTGTGCACTTGCTTGTGTTGTGCCTTCTTTGCCCGGTCTTGGCTCTTTGAGTTTACTATTTGCCTCATTTGTTGCAAACCCTGTTCTGCAACCCTTGACTCTCCCTGAAAAGGGATCTCCTGTGGTGCAGAAGTACCCTTTCCAACGGTCAGGCTTTGTAGCTCATCTTTCGCAAATAGTCTCAAACTTGCAGGCACGGGCCCTTTGCACCGCACAATGCTCAAAAGAACTAGGCTTCACAAAGGTTGGCAGGTGTTTGAAAGGACATTGAGAACTGAGGTGTGTGGTTAACTGAGAAGTCAGTTTGAACTGGTCCCACCCTACGATGCTCAAAAGAACTTTGCTTCACAAATATATTACGATATTACGACATATTACGATTCGTTGATGGTAGTTAGGCGGTACGGTGCAGCCAGTTGTCTGCTGTGCATATGTCAGTAAACTGAATGCTGCTTTTATTTGAACCCTCAACTGAAGGTACAGCACACAGCAATGATCTGAAGTTTGAATGTGCATCGTGCAGCTGTGCAGATTGCTGTGCAGCTCTGCAGCTGTGTAGGTGGTACGGTGCAGCCAGTTGTCTGCTCTGCATATGTCAGTAAACTGATTACAGCTGTTCTTGAACCCTGAACTGAAGGTACAGCACACAGCAACAATGTGAAGCTCGAATGTGCATTGTGCAGCTGTGCAGACTGCTGTGCAGCTCTGCAGCTGTGCCGAATATCTTTTGTGCTGCCAATGGTGTATGTTTTTTCAACCAATGTTTGCACTATTGGAGGTGGTAGGATAGCACAGACACTGTGCCCACTGTTGCCTCTGTTGTTTGTGCACGTTCTGTTGAGTTTGCAACATTTGAAGTAATAAAACGCATGCGAGGCAGAGACTGCAAGAAGATCAGTTTTGGTCAGTGTTTAGGGCGGCGTACAAGGTTGACGACAGTTTGTAGGTGCAATGATCGGTTGCTAGACATTCGGTGAAGCAAATGACTGGGCATTTGTATGATTTTTTTAGTGAAATGTTTGTTATGAAAAGTCAGGGTATTGACGAGCATATCACATTATAACTGCATGGTGCAAGACAAAAAGCACGAGGACAATGTGAATTGTGTGTAGATCAGGGTCAATCTATGTTTTCTACATACATTGCAATGGTTTCCATTTTGTATTGTCTTGGACAAGTAAGTAATTCATTTCTCCACACAAATTGAGGTTTTGGTTTGCCCAAAATATTGGATGTGCATGACATCTTGGTACTCAAAATGAGCCATGCATCAACTCTTATTATTAATGATAGGCAAAAACCACAAAATCTTCAGAACAAGCTTAATACACAACAAAGATGTGTCAATGTTGTCAACCATTTGAATAGAATCCGAGTTTTGGCCACTTTGTGCCCGGTTGAATCAAAGGTGCTACCTTCTTGAGGTGATTCAGGGTGAGTTTGGGGGCAGCAGGGCTGTCCCGGGACAATGACCCCACTTTGGATTGCCGATTGGTGTCATTTCTGTCGTCCTGTGAGCTGGGCTTGTGGAATGCAGGATAAATCAGATCAATGTCGGGCGAGTCAAGGGGGCCATACCCTTCCTTTGCCCTCTTCAGTGCCAGGACATGCCAGTTCTGGCGCTTCATGCCCACGGGTCTCTTGCCGAGGCCCGGGGCTGCAGTGGTACCCTCAGGACGCCAGGCTCCCTGATGGAGGACCTCTTTGACGTCAGGATCACACAAGGGCTGTTCCCAGCTGGTCTGGTTCACTCCCTCTTGCTCAATACGAAGTGCATCAAAACGTACAGCCCGGTACTGCAGGTGACCCTCCTGAGAGAGCATTCTACCCTTTCCATCCCGAGAAATTCTCTCCCCTTTCAGTATGTCCCACCAATCCACTGCAATCTCCCCCAAACTCCAAAGCCACTTCTCTCTCTTTCGGACTTGTACCACTATAACCCCCTTACCCCCTTCCCATATGACCTTCTGCACCGTTTCCGGTAGCTCACGAGCTGGCGGGAACGAAACCAACGTATGATGCTCCCCTCCCCAAGGGCACATATACCCTTTTGGTGCCTTTTTGGTCTTACGGGGGGGTGAGAGTCCAGTCAGATTTCGCTTCTTCACTCTTCTTCCCCCACGTCCCTGACCCCACTCACGCCGCTGTCGACCCTTCTCACGCACTCCACTCACAGTCCCGAGGCGGTCAAAGGGGCTGAGCGTGGGCTGAAGAGGCTCGGTAGTCCCCAAAGCTCTTCCAGCTGATTCACACAACTTTTTGCGCGATAGCGGGCGCAGGTCGTATCTTTCATTCTTGAATATGCCTGGCCGCCTCAGTTTCCGCGGTATCCCAGCGGACTGTCCGGGTCGTATCAGGGGGATCTCCTGAAAAACCCCGGTGGGGGCTGGACTTGCCATGGGGGCTTTGTCCTGTGGGTCCTGCAGGTCCATGACAATAATGTTCATGGCACCAAATTCCACATCCCCGTGGTCTCGTGAGTATCTGAACCGGCCCATGAACTCATCGGGGGGATCGAAACCCAGGGAACCTTCATCACCCGAACAGTAATCGAAATCCTGATCGTGGACATCAATCGACCGGACTCCTGAGAGTTCCTGGTCGCCGATGTCCAGCCAATCCTCGGCGAAGACCGCGATCATCTTGGTCAAGTCCCCAGAGACTTGCAACTGGGCGGCAGGACCTTGATCGGACGGCTCTTGCCGGATATCAGGGGAAGGAAGTACAGTGGGGGTGGGAAAAAGGGAGGAGAGAGTTTCGTCGACCATCGCCTCTTTGGTCTGGTCCATGTCTGTACCAGCTGCCGGGACCCTCAGGTGCGACCAGATGGGCTCACCAGTCGTTGGCACTTCAGGCCATGCTGAATGCTTTTCTGGCTGGACGCAGTGGGGTGCCTTAGCCTGATGGCACAAGCCAGCCAAGAGGGATGTCATGATGCATAGGGCGTCCACCAGCTACGGGTCGCCCCTTGTTGGCGCTGAAGCAGGGGGAGTATCTTTTTCAATCCACCCTCTGAAATTCTGTTGAATCCCAGCCTGGGCGGCTATACTCCCGGACAGGGCGAGTACAACTGACACTAACTTATGGTAATCCCATCCTGTGGACTGAGATTCTGGGTCACTGCCTTTGAAGGCAGCCCTGGTCAGTTTGTGGACTGCTGATGGGTCCTCTCTCAAGACCTGCTCTGGCTGTAATCCTGCTGATCTCGGCGTCAACAAACTGCCCTGCAGCTCAGGTGTAATGGGGATGACGGTCAAGGGTATGACCTGGGCATCAGGACCGCTTTCACAGCTGGTCCCTGCCGGTGAGAGTAGAACCTGTGAAGGCCTCTCCATCAATTCCTGAGGTACAGATTGTGTGTTCAAGGTTGTGTTTGTAGTGTCAACTGTCGCATGAGGTGTTGTCACTTCAGAATAGGTCAGGGTATCGATGGTGGGCGACGGTCTGTTGAACCATTCAGACCAAGGCACAGAAGTACCCAGGCTGCCCTGTGCCCTCTCGCCCGCACAACTTGCGTCGTGCGTTTGTGGAGCGCAGAGGTATCCCGCGGAGGCAGGGACATGGCATCCATCGACGAAGGCAGATCCATCTGTGCAGGAGTGGACCCCTTCATAAGGGACCAAAGGCCGAGTGTGAGGCTCGATTAGGGCATTTAACCTTCCGGTGCCCACTCCCACAGATCTCACTGAACCCTCGTCCCGATTGAAATCTGAAGGACCATCGTCAGTGACCGTTGGCGCAGAAACAGAGTACAATGGGACGACCGACTGAATTGGGGTGTTCCCCTCAACCTGGGTCAGTTCCAGCCCAGGTTGGGGCTCAGAGGCCGGGACAGTGATGGTCCCTCCACTGAGATCCTCTCCAAAAATCAATGACCCTTGCCCTGGGAAGACTGCCAAGCCATACCGAGCCAGTAAGGGATACCCCACGATGGCTCGGGGCCCAATGTCAGCGATGTACAGAGTTGCATCAGGACATCGGGCTTGGACGTATTTCCCTTTGTGTGATACGGGGAGTAAGAGGGCCCCATGGATACAATGGGTGCCTCCCTTCAGGGAATTGGATCCAGCCCCAATCAGCCGTATTCGACTGTCAGCCTTGGTACGGACCAGATCTGGTACCAACTCATGTCCGATGACCCCTATGGCTTCACAACCCGTGTCGATGATGCACTGAAAGTCCAGCGCCGACGACAGGGGCTCCAGAGATTTCAAAAAGAGAGTCCCTGGCAGGATCAGGCCTTTCCTGGCTGCTGAGTCGACTACCGCTGATCGGGGCGGTCTCAGTACCTCCTGTTCATCCCCCTTGAGTACCACCGCGAGGCGCACCGCGTATTTATGACCCCACAGGCAGTCAACCCTCAAGCAGGGGTACCCTGGGCGTCCTGTGAGCGGGCCTACGCCCCGTCGCGTCCGCTCACGCCCCTAATTTCGCTTCGGGGGGGGTTTTGCAGCTTTCTTTGGCTGGGTCTTCAAGTGTGGATGGATATTCCAACACTGATCTGGGGTGTGCCAAGTGCTGCCACAGCCCTTGCAGGGGGTTCCTCTTTCAGGCCCCGCGTTCTGGCCCCTGCGGGCGGTCGTAGGTGGGGATGCTTGCGGTAGCAAGTCTCCACCTTGTGACCCTTGAAGCCACAGAAACTACAGGGCGGTCCAGTTTTGGTGACGTTTTGCCCAAAAATATTGATTTCCAGCTCCTCAACAGGGGACGCTGGTGGGCTGTCACTCTCTCCCTGTGCAAAGGAAGAGTACTCAGGTTCCTGCAGCAGGTTGTGGACCCCGGCAGGCGATGTGGAATACCCCTCATCAGGGGGGCCTTCCTGCAGCTGGTTCACCTTGAACCCCTGGTGCCGCCTCCGCAAATGAGCCAGGTGCTCATCGGCGTCCTCCTGCTGCAGGAAGTAGACGTGCAGAAACAGGTACAGCCAGACATAGTCAAATGACCAGTCGCACTTAGTCTGCTCTGCAATGACCTTTCGGGTCAAGTCAGAGTGCAGGCGGAGGGCGTCCAGCCAGTTCTTGCTGGCATCCTCCAGGGTGACTCCTCCCCTCACCCTCTTGCCCTAATAGCAGAAATCCTCAAAAATCCCACTGAGTTGTGATGCCGTGCAATGAGCAGGCACCACAGTACTTTTGTAGGTATCCCTGAAGAGATCTACATTGGTCTTATTCCTCGCCTCCCATTCCACCTCCTCCTTTACCTCCTTGTAGGAGAGGCATCGGCGCAGATGGCGGTCCTCAATGGGGCCGGCGATCTTCGGGGGTATGGTAGCCAGGATTTCCACAATCCGGGCCTGCTCAGCCAGGGCACGCCCCACTGACCGTTCCCACCTTCTCCATTTCAGGAGGTAGTGGTGCACGGTTTCACTCTTTGCATCCCACTTAGGGCGGTGGTTGGCCCGCTGCAGGTCCCCAAGGGATGTGGGGTCGAGGTTGGGGGTGGCCTGATGACCATAGGCTCCTGGCCCCGTGGTTGCCCAGAATTGGTTGAAAGTAGTGGGGTTATCCACGGGACTCGGGGCCGGGTCATCAGGAAAATTCAGCAAAGGCAATACCCCAAGCAGGGATTCCTACTTGTTTGACCTTCGGAAGTTCCTCATCCTCCGGCCATCTCAGGATTACCCTGGGGTCAAAATTTCCCCGTGCATCAAAGTGCCGAGGGTGGAGTCCCTGAAGGTGACGCCTCTCGGCAGAATAATGATGTGCTCGGGGGGGGGTCGAGGAGTATGGCTGATGCTGATGAGTGTGCTGATGAGCATATCCAGGGGGGGGTCCAGAGAAACTGAATTCTGCACTTGGGGGACCATGGGGGGAGTGATAACCTGGTGGTCAAATTTCTGTAGGCCCTTGGTGGGGGTGATAACCCGGTAATTCTGATGTCTCTGCTGCATGGGTGGCTGCACAAGGCGCCTGTGGATGTAGGTACGGCTGTGGAATCACATGCACATGGGGATGGGGCGTCGCATGCACGTGAGTATGTACATCAGCAGCTTGACAAGCCATTTCAGAATGGCCACTGAAATCTGGGGTATGTACAGGATGATGGGCCCCATGAATGGCAAAGGCACCGTCTCGGGGCCCTTCTTCAACACCCTCCTCGCCCTGCAGCCCCTCAAGCTGGCTCTTGAACTCCTTTATGGGCTCATTGCAGCCTGCCACCTGGTTCTCCAAAGCGGTCAGGCGTTCCCCTTGGGCCGTGACCTGATCTGCAAAGCAAGAGGAATCTGTGGGGGGGGGGCACCGGTTTCAAGGGGGGCTGTGCCGGAGTCATGGACGCGGTCGTCATGAGACTTATGCTATTAAGTGTACTGTGCCTGAACTCGGATCCGGCGCGCCGCTCGTTGTCCATGGTGAGCTGGACTTGCTGCAGCTCTGCCTCCATGGTGGCCAGCTTGGTCTTGAGGGGGCGGACGGATGGATCCGCTGGGGTCGTTGGAGAACCGGCGGTAGAACCGGTCGCGGCGGCGGCTGACGCCATGGCGGCTTTGAGCTGGTCGACGTAGCCCGGGAGAGCGCGACGCTGCTCGGCTTCTCGCTGCTCCAGCTTGTTGATGCGCTGGATGAGGGGGCCCAGCTGGGCGTCCACAGCGCGCTTGATCTCCACCTCAATAGCCGCCTTGATGGTCGCCAGGTCGGGGGCGGCTGCAGCGGCGGCGACGGCGGCCGCGGTGTTCGCTTGGAGGGCGGTGAGGACACTGAGTTGGCTCAGCTGTTCAGCCCGGAGCTCATCCCCAGACCTACTGAGCCGCCCAAGCTGGTCATCAAGGTGGCGGACCCGCTGATGCAAGGTGTGCCCCTCGGTCCAAGCCTGGCTCAGCCCGGCGTCAGTGTGCCGGGCGAGCGAGCAGACGACTCCACTCAGGTCGCTCACGAAGGCCACGGTCTCCTGCTGCACGGTGGCGGACTCAGCGGCGAAGTCTCGGTAGTGGGCAGCCAAGGCGTTGAGCTGCTGCCATTGCTGCTACACGTTGACGGTCTCAAAGGGGGCCGACCTCATGCGAAAGGCCCGCTCGCCTAGGTCGTTGCTGAGCTCAATTTCCTCGGCGAAGTGCCAGTGGCCACCCTTGGGGTCCTCAGCCCACTCAGGGAAGGCGTAGGGGGCTGGGTCCATCAGGACGGGGGACACCGGGGGCGCCTGGCCATTGGACCCCGAGCTGCTTGTTGAGTCAGACCCATGTGGCCCGGAGCCGGTAATGCGGAGGACGGGGGCTGCCACGGAGGGGACGAGCTCGCCGGTTCGCGGGTCTAGGTCCTGCATGTCGGGCTGGAGATGTCGAATCTGAAGTTGTCTTCGTTGGGGGGGTCTTTGTGAGCACCACTTCTCGGCTAGGTACTCCGGCGTAGCCCTTAGGAGACTTTTGTGATAGTACTCCCGGTGTTTTTTTACCCACTGGTGTGTAAGCGGGGCCGGTACGGGCGCATTTCTCTGAGCCGAACGAGTCACAAGCGAAGGCACAGCACTGGACAGGAAGTCTGAACCTTGCTGAAACTCAGAGTGAGCGCAGCGATCACAAAAGTAGCACTTTCTTACCTAAAGGGGCGAAAAGAGATACATCATGCAACCACAAAAACAGTATGTACACAAGACAAAATGGGACAAAGGGGATCAGAGCAATTGGACAGGGTCCCATATTAAAACAAGGGTAGTTGTGGGAACCTAGGACCTTCACCCTGACACACATAGGGGGGCAGGATACAACTCAATGTCGGCCCTGAGATTTACTGCAGGCATCAGGGCACACAAGCAGGAGAAAACCAGAAATCAGAGGTCACTGACATTCAAGTGCTCCCTGGCCATGGTAGGGGGCGTCAAAGGGAATACGTGTCGCAGCATCCAAAGGGCAACAGTCCACCAACATGATCCCAAAATATCATGGTCTATCTCAACGATACCAGGACACTGTATCTAGTCTGATGGGCTGCGCACTTTGGTGAAATTTTCCAACAGTGAAAAACAAGGGAGAAAAGAATGCAAATAAGTCCAACATAGTGATAGCCTAAGGTCCAGTAAAGTGCATGCACAAAGGATTCGGGGAGAAGCTGATTGCCTCAGAAGGGCTGACCCTACCTTACCTTGGCTTTGGAGCAAAGCAGCAATCTCCAGTACACACCTTTTGAGGTCATTTTTACTAACCTCAAAAAGGTTCCATGAGCATGTTTTACACACAGGATTCAAGGGAAAATTGAAGTGACATATGGACTTGGACCGATCTTTCAAGGATAGACAAAGAGTCCAATGACCCAAAACAAACCCGTAGACACTGTTGGTAGGCCATGGACAAAAGGCTGGCCAAAAACTGACCTATGGCCTAGCTTTGCCATGGACCTGAAGTCACCTCATGAAATTAGGAATTCTTGACAAAATTCCTGGTAAAATTCAAAATAGTGAACCTATGTACCAGTAAGCTTCAAGTAAATGCTCAACGTAAAGTAGAGAGCACCATTGAAACATGGGAGAGGACCCCAAGGTCTAACTCCAGGTGGGCCTTTTACTGTTAGCCTGTAAAGTGACCTCATGACAGGGTGGTTTTCAAGGCTCTGTATAGACCTGGTTGGAGCCATGTAAAGCCACTATGCCATAAGCTTGGCAAAACGGGTTCAAATGACTCAAGTACATTATCAAGCATACCCAAACAAGTCTCAATACCGGAGGTGGACACCTTGGAGTGAATCAGGATCAATAAACAAAGGAAATTGACTGAAAGAACCCAACCAACCAACTCCCTGAAGTGGACACATGAAATTGCGGAGCCGTGAAGGGCTGGCGGTTCCGGATTCATGAGACCAATCATATTCTGTGAGTAGAGAGTTGTGGCTCTCAAAGGATTCAATTCTTCGGTCAACACTCAACAATGGCTCGGAGTTATGAGCTCCACAGGTGAGCACATACACAGGGAAAAATTGGACATGCATGCTGGGCAATTTTTCCTCGGCATGAAATTTACTCAAAATTGCTTGCACAAAATTGACCGCAACGAGCTGCGGAGCGTCGACGGGTTGACCATATATGCATAGTAAGGACTAAGTATGTCCCGATGGATCCAATGTTCGAATAAATACTCCATGGTAGTGGATCTCCATGGTCACCACAAGTGAGGACATGAAATTCGAAGGTCGAAAACGAAGTCAACCCTTTGGATGCTCAAACTCGGTACATGGCCGTGAATAATGCAAACAATGACAAAATGCAATGTAGACAAATACTCAAACATGTACGAACAGAAGTTGGGTTCAAACTCTCCTCGGGCTTCAAGAACCGAGCCCAGAAAGTGAGCCCATGATTGGGAAAAATTGAGTGAAATTTGACATGAAAAGACATAGTAAAAAAGGTTCAAATGTTTCAAAATACTTTACGAAAAGAAGATTTTTGGGGCTCGAAGCGATTCAAACTCTTCTATCTGTCAAAAGTACGCATCTGGTGCGTACAAAACAAGCTTTTACTTGACTTCCGGCTCCCTGATATGTTAGAGATATCATACCCAACTTTGAAAACATGAAAAACATAGTGCTCAAGTGAAGGTCAAAAAAAAGATCTAGCACTTCGTCATTGGTTCCAAAATCAGGGGGGAATCAACGTACATCCCCAGGAGACATGCACAGACATGCATGTCGAGAAATTAGCAGAATGCAACACAATGGCTCTGCGCACGAATCTCTCAAAGTGGGTCCATGGCAGGGCCAAAGATGGCTCTTTTGGGCCATGGATAGCAGCCCCACCATGGATGTCCTGACCCACCAAGGTTATTAGATGAATTCCAAACGTCAAAAAGAAGTGACCCAAAGTGCTTTGGGTCCGTGTACACCATAAGAAGAGAGCATGCCTTTCTTTTCATGGGCTAATTCATGGTATTCTTGGAATCCTATTTTTATGACTGAAAGTCAAAAAATCACTCATAACTTCAAATCTACTTGCAACACACAAGGTTATCTAATATACAATGAAAATAGACACTTATGGCTTTTCTATGCATTATACCTCAAAGGTTACGAAAGCAGTGGCTCAACGATATACTCTGCTGAAGTGACCCTATGAAATGCAAAAAAATGGCATGCCATGACTAGTCAAATGAGGGGCAAGGGGAAAGAAAGGCGCTGTAAGGTGCCGGCGAGACTCCTTGACCGGAACCGGGACCGGACCGCCCCCCCCCAAGCACGCCAGACAAAGCAAGGGACCGGGGCAGGACACGCGGAGGGGCACGGACCACGTGGAACGGCCCTACCAGCGCCCAGTGCCGGGACCACGCGACGTGCGCACGTGACACCACCCAGGGGGGGGGGGGAGCGGACGCCACGGGAGCGCGAGCGCACACACACAAAAGGGGCACGCGGGGACAACCAGAAGGGCAACTGGACCGAGCGCGCGGAACGCACAGACGGCGTGGAATGGCGTACCAGCGAGCGAGGGTAAGGGACACCCGGACGGGACGGCCCGCCACACGCAGCGCAGAACACGCGGGGCGGGAAGGGGGAAACGAGAGAGACACAACACCAGGTACCGGCCCGAGCCCCCCGAACCGGCCGCGAGCGCCGCGCACACACGGACGGGGCACTGCACCCGCCAAGGCAGTAGTGGCGCACAGCGCCACGCCCCAACCCCTGGGCTAGGCAGCCTCCGCGCCAGCCCAAGGGGGTCCCACTGGCGACAAGCCAGTAGCACGGGCCCGGCGGCGCCGGCGCCCCGGGCGACCACGCATAAGGGGGGCGACGCAGTGGGTAAGCGCCCGCAGCCACGGCTGCGAATTGATGCACTGACCGGGGAGTGGCGAAACGGGGAAGCCGGGGAAGGACGGGGCTCCGAGCCCTGTGAACCCGGGGGACTCCGCCACCAGGCAGGAGGTGCGTCTTGGAGGGCCCCCCACTAGGACCCGGTGGGGAGGATATCACCTGGCCCGACCAGGTGGCCCCCCGGGGCCGAAAGGCGTCTAGTACCCGCAAAATCAAACCTCAAACCTCAAACCTCATTGACCTACTCAGCATCTTATTTTGCCTGGGCATCATGTCGATGCCCAGTTTTCGATTTTTACCTCACCGCTTCGTGGTTTTTTGATTACATTGTATAATTATGACATTGAATGAAGCAACAGTGAAGTCAAATCACTGTCGCTGGCCTTTGTTAAATTTCTGTAAAGGCCAGTTCATGGTTTCGCAATTTCGTTCGCACGGGCGCCAACTGGCGGTAGTTGCGCGAACTGGCGCAACGCTGGTTCACGCAGGTGCCGAAGCCAAAATCCAGGTCCTGTACGGTTGCGAATTTCACTGAAATTCGCCCACAGATATGAAGGGATTCTCATTCCCTATCGATTGACGCAAAAAACCAAAAAAAAATGCGCCTAGTCCCCTGAAGTTTCCCAAAGATTTCAAGTTTCGGGGAACTTGACATGAGGACTTGTTGTGGAAAACTCCGAGCCAATGTTGGGTTTTAACCTATAAAGTGATTCCTATGAGAGCCACAACTCTCTACTCACAGAATATGATTGGTCTAATGAATCCAAAACCGCCAGCAGTTCACGGCAACCGGATACCTGAAGCTTCTTTAGAGATCCCAAATTTCATGTGTCCACTTCAGGGACTTGGTTGGTTGGGTTCTTTGGGTCGATTTCCCTTGTTTATTGACCCTGATTCACTCCAATGTGTCTACCTCAGGTATTGAGACTTGTTTGGGTATGCTTGATCATGTACTTGAGTCATTCGAACCCGTTTCGCCAAGCTTATGGCATACTGGTTTTACATGGCTCCAACCAGGTCTATACAGAGCCTTGAAAACCACCCTGTCATGAGGTCACTTTACAGGCTAACAGTAAAAAGCCTATGAGGAGTTAGACCTTGGGATCCTCTCCCATGTTTCAATGGTGCTCTCTACTTTACCTCGAGCATTTACTTGAAGCTTACTGGTACATAGGTTCACTTTTTTGAATTTTACTAGGAATTTTGTCAAGAATTCCTAATTTCATGAGGTCACTTCAGGTCCATGGCAAAGCTAGGCCATAGGTCAGTTTTGGGCCAGCCCTTTGTCCATGGCCTACCAACAGTGTCTCTGGGTCATCTTTCGGCTATTGAACTCTTGGTCTATCCTTGAAGGATCGGTCCAAGTCCATATGTCACTTCAATTTTGCCTTGAAGTCTGTGTGTAAAACATGCTCATGGAACCTTTTTGAGGTTAGTAAAAATGACCTCAAAAAGTGTTTACTGGGGATTGCTGCTTTGCTCCAAAGCCAGGGGGAGGTAGCGTCAGCCCTTCTGGGACAATCAACTCCTCTCTGAAATCTTTGTGCATGCACTTCTCTGGACCTTAGGCTATCACTGTTTCGGATTGATTCGCATTCTTTTTTCCCTTGTTTTTCACTGTTCGGGAATTTCACCAAAGTGCGCAGCCCATCAGACTAGATACAGTGTCCTGGTATTGTTGAGATAGACCATGATATTTTGGGATCATGTTGGTGGACTGTTGCCCTTTGGATGCTTTTACACGGATTCCTTCTGAAAACCCCCTACCATGGCCAGGGAGCACTTGAATGTCAGTGACCTCTGATTTCTGATTTTTTCCTGCTTGTGTGCCCTGATGCCTGCAGTAAGTCTCAGGGCCCAGGTTGAGTTGTATCCTGCCCTCCCAATGTGTGTCAGGGTGAAGGTCCTAGGTTCCCATAACCCGCCTTGTTTTCCTATGGGACCCTGTCCAATTGCTCGGACTCCCTTTGTGCCATTTTGTCTTGTGTACATACTGTTTTTGTGGTTGCATGATGTATCTCTTTTCGTCCTTTTAGGTACGAAAGGATAACTTTTGTTATCGCTGCGCTCACTCTGAGTTTCAGCAAGGTTCAGACTTCTTGTCCAGTGCTGTGCTTTCGCTTGTGACTCGCTCGGCTCAGGGAAACGCGCCCGTACCTGCCCCGCTTACACACCAGTCGCCCTACCCAGTGGTCCAAGTCGGCAAGCAGCTCGGAAATCCTGGCAGTCTTGGGGTTGTTGGGCAGCACAGCCCGGTGCTGGATCTCGGCCCTGATGGAGAGGTTGGTCTCGTAGGTAGGGTACTGCCTCTCCAAGGCAACCAACATGTCGGCGAAGGTGGCGGACTTCGTCACGATCTGCTTGACCTGCTTCTCCAGGTACTTGGTCCTGCAGCACTGCAGGAGCAGATTGCACTTCACTCGCCCACTAGCACGGGTGTGGCCGGTCATCCTCAGGAACCGACCAAAGTTATCAGCGAACTCGCTGAGGTCTTTCCTTGTGAACTCAGGCACCTTCACCACGATCTTGGAGGTGGCTATAGCCTTAGCCTCCTGGGACCTGCGTCCCTCATGGCGCTTGGTCTTCCTCTTTCTCTTCTGCTTCTTGCCGCTCGGGTTCTCGGGGTCCTCAGGGTCATCGTCCTTAGAGGGTGAAGAAGACCTCATAGATGGCGGCTTATCATCAGAGGGATCTCCACTCAGGTCACTAGAGCCGTAGGGCTCAACATCAACCATAGCCCTTAGGGCTGTCAACCACAACCGGTCCAGCTCGGCTCGCGTGCAGTTCTCCACGTGGCTGTAGGGGGGCTGTGCCGTTATTGGTACGAAAGGGCTCCTTGGTATCACAGCAGGGGTCGGCATAGGTCCGCTGCTCAAGCTTCCCAGGGTGTTCGTCAGTACCGCCATCAAATGATTGGGTTGTAGACGGTGTAGTGAAACTCCCACGGTGGTAGGTGACGCTTGGGGAGGAATCAGGGTCTCGAATTCGCCCGAATTTGCTGAGCTAGATCACCAACTTTCTCGGAAGTGCCTTTGCGAAGAGCCTCTCATATCTCCGACCGCGTCAGGGATCTGTTTCAGGATCTTCCTGATCCTTTGCTTCTTCCAGCACAAGACTCAGGGCCTCGTAGGCCACTCAGAGAGGTGAAACCAGGTGCTGGCACAGTATAGCCAGGCTCGGGTGCCGCATAGCCAGGTATCCCAGTCATGTACACCGCCGCCGCGGATCTGTGATAGTCATCCTCATAGGGGCGCGGCCTAGGCTCAGGAACACCGGTGTAGGTGGAGCTGGAGACCACTGGTTCGCTGACTGCAGTTGCCATAGGTGGCACAGTCGCAGCTGAAGTGGCACCGTAGGCCGGGTAAGGCATACCAGTATAGCCTAGAACCTCAGCCATAGGTGGAGTGGTTGTGGTTGAGGATGTAGCTGGATGTGTGGCTGGGAGTGTAGTGGTTGTTGGACAGCGTACTGCAGGGTATACTCTGAGGCCCTCGGCGCGCTCTCAACAGGTTTGTCATCGAAGGGCACCTCGTCGGATGGTTCGTGTCCATCTCAGGGATCTACCTCCTCCGCCCCGCTGTCCACTGCTTCCATCTCCTTCTTTTTGCCTTCAGGTCCTCCAACAGAGAGTACACTGAAGGCAGCTCTCAAGCCCTCCAGGGAATCATCCCCCAGCCCACTTACGGGTACTGAAGGCACAGTCTCTTCAGGTTCAGGTTCACCAGCAGGTTTGGGCGCTAGCGCTGGCTTGGCTGGTGCCACTGAGGGCGCTGTCGTCTCCGCAGTGTCCTTGGTGTCCATACTATATTTCTTCGCCCTTCGGTGGAGTCAGTCTCGACGTACTTGTTGTACTGCACGGGGTTGCAGGTACGCAAAGACTGACAATCTCTGTAACCAGAAAGTTAGAACAGGCTTTCACTGTTGAATGCTTTGATGATATTGTTTTGTTTGTGCCTCTGCTTGCTCCTGCTGCTTCTTGATGTAGCTCAGGGTTTCCAAATAAATGTGTTTTGATGAAATCAACCAGAAACATAGGTACGCACAGTGCAAGCAAGAGACCACAGGATCAAATCCACAACATGAAGGGCTGCAGTCAAAGAAGATGATGTAACAACAAAGGAAACTCACAATAAGGACAGACTTAGGAAGCAATAGCTCGAAACCATCCTACAATCATGGGAAACCTGCCAGCATGGGCCTCCTCTCTTTATCATTGCCATGTAGAGATGTGCACTCTTTGTTTTGGGTCCCATAGGTGCTGAGGTGGCATGGCTTGTGGCGCTGAGGTCACTGCCATGTCACATGGGATCTTCCTATTTAGCTAGGCTGACTGGAAATTGAACCCAGGACCTCCCAAAAAGAGGTGCCCCAGCCCCCTAGGGTGCAGACCACTAGGATAGCTAAGCATTCATGAGGAAACATAAAAAAATGTATAGGCTCTAGATTAATGTCACCGCCTCAGTCAGTCCAGGAAATGGTGCATAAGTCAAATCAGTGGGGGGGGTCAGGGGTCCACACAACATCCATAGATCCATTCTTGGTTTTATAGGTCGAAATATCTTGTCACCCCTTTTGGTTAGGCCAATACTAAGATAAAAATCTGCCATGCCTTTAGGCCTCTCTATAACAACTAAAGCTAACCTTTTGGCACGAAAATACACTTTTTCTTACTTCCAGGAATGTATAGATGCTAGCCTCGTCAAGGAATATAAACATGGGGACTACCCCCATCATTGTAGGCCTTGTTTTCTGGTGGCTAAACGTGGCTCCACTGCCATGCGCTTGGTCGTTGACTACGAAGAGGTCAACAAAAAGACCCCAAATTACTCAGGGAGTATCCCAAACATGGAGAACACCCTGGAGAGAATCACTAAATGCCGAATCAAAACTAAGATGAACAAGCGCAGTGGCTTCTGGCAGGTAGAACTGAGCAGCCAAGGAACTGCTCGCCTTTGTAACCCCTAAGGGCTGTGTCCTCCGCTGAAAGGTGTCGCAAATGCCCCTCCTCTCTTTCAGGAGCTGATGAACAAAATCCTATATATCCTGAGACGCAGACCCCTTGTACAGGAACTGGCTTCCCGCGGGGCTGAGATGGAGGCACACATCAATGACGTGAGCCTGGGTACTACTGCCCAACAGGATGATATCCTTCTCCTACAAGAGTTTTTAACTGTCTGTCAGGTCAACCATCTCCGCATCAAACTCGAGAAATGTGAGTTCATGCGTGAGGAGATGGAGTATCTAGGTTTTAAGTTGGGCATGGCTGGTGGAAACCAGCCGCATCTAAGATGCAACCCTTGCAGGACATGCAGATACTTGACAACCCTAAGAAGGGTCTGCACAACGTCCGGAGTTTCATTGGCGCCTGCAATTTTTACCAGCGCCATATCCACAATTTTACGTTTTCATCAGCCCCCCTGACTGACCTTATGAAAAAGACCAAGCCCTTGGCATTGGACCGACAAGGTGGAGGCTTGTTTGCAGGAGTTGAAGAAGAATATCTCCCCTACCAACTGCCTGGGGGTACCCCGCCCTAAGGGCGAAATAATACTCGTCACAGATGCCTTTGATGTAGGGGCGGGTGGTACCCTATACCAGTGGCAGGAGCTTAACTTCGCTGAGCTGTCTCACCGCCAGTTTCAAACCTCAGGTCTGAACCGCGATGGTACTTTGAAGGAAGACTACCCTGCCAATGAATCGCGTCTAGTGCCTCTTGGGCACTGGAACTGCAAGTGGAATCAAGCACAATCCAACTACAGCACCTACGACCAGGAACTTGTGGCTGGGACGCTCGTCGTTTCTTCTCAGTCCCTTGTGCTTGGCACTAACCCTATCGTCTAGCTCTGTGACCAAGAGCCTGTGAAAAGGTGTCAGAAGGGAAGCGATGCTGGACCTACCTCAGTCAGTTCAGGCTGACTGTCCACCATATATAGGGTATAAAGAACGAGATGGCTGACTATATATCTCGTAACAACTTCCACGCCCTCTTAGGTGAGAGCTCGGAGGCGTTGGCCAAAGAGGCGTTCCAGCGCATGGACGTCCAGCTAGACCTATCCATGCGCACTGCAGGTGTACTGGACAGTTGGGGTCTGAGCGACTACCATGCGGGGAAAAAATGCGTACTCAATGCCCTCAGTGATGGCCTAGAGGCACGCCTGATAGACGGCGACCGTTGCTATAAAAATAACCAATATCTGTATAATGAAGACCGTGTAGTTGTGCCTGAGGCACGACTGGATGGTTGCCTGCAGTGGGCCCATCTCAGTTCTGGGCACACAGGGTGCACCCGGTCTGTTGACTTTTTTCAAGGAGTGTTTCTACTCCGGACTAACCTGTTTTGAGCTACCTGCTCGTATGCCGTCCATAGTGGACTCCTGTGGCTGTCACGCCAGCAAACAGAGCGACTCAGTCCCCGGTCACGTGTCCAGTTTGCCTATTTTCTACTGTGCTTATTCTCTGTTGTACGTGGATTTCATCCACTGTCTGCCTGAGTTTAGTGAATATGACAGTTTTTTCGCTGTGACCTGTGGCCTGACCAGTTTCACCCGTGCGTTCACCTAGAACAAAAAGATCACAAGGGAACAGGCTGTGAAAAATTTGGTTGAACAATGGTTCGAACACTATGGGGCACCTGAGGAGGTGCACTCTGACGAGGACGTACATATTTGGAGTGACAGCGGATGATACAAACGAGTACTGGACGCCCTGAACATCCATGTAACCACAGGTGTGCCCTACACTCACACTTCTAACCTTCTGTGCGAGAGACGGACCCGTATGTTGGAGCAAAACGTGAGGATTCTGATGAAACAGGAGCGTACCAAAGATTGGGTACGCATGTTACCCTGGGGTGTCCTAACCATGAACTCTCAGGAGAGTTCTTCAACTGGCTATACCCCCCACGAACTGTTCCATGGGGGGCGTCCGGCGTGGTTCTTCAAAACCCCCTTTGCAGAGGACTACAAGAGCCCCATAGGGGACTGGCTGGAACATAGGCAGGACCTGGCTAACCTGCCTAGAGCTAACCTGAAACACGTTCCAGAGCGCCAGGTGACTAGGCGTAACCGCACGAGATGTCCTGCCACCTTCAAGGTAGGGGACCTTGTGCTGGTACACCAATCACGATGGCCCACCTGGCCCCGCGACTGTCTGCAGGACCCTTACTTTGGGCCTTATCACATTATAAAGATAAATGGATCCAGGTTCCATGTGAGCTGCAGTCTCCGCCTAGGTGGAGAGCTGCTTTGTGCACCTAAACAGCTGAGACATTAACACTGGCCTGACGAACTTTCCTGGAACAAGTGGCGTATGTCTGACAGAGAGGAGGAGCGCATCGACCTAGAGAAAGCTGTCAACCCTCAAGAGGCAGACGAACTCAAAGAAATGACTGCCGATGAGATGGCAGTCCATGGCTACTACGTGGTTGCAGGTATTGCACGCCAGAAGTATAAACAGGGCTGAAAGTTCTTTACCCTGAGGGACGGACATGGGCTATCTGAGGCAACCTGGGAGCCGATGTCCGCCTTTATACAGCCAGATGGGCGCATCGACCCCATCTTTCGTTTCTACCTTGTTGAGAACAACGAGAAACAGCTACTAACCCGTGCTGGGACTCTGTCCCTGCGTAATAAGAAAAAACAATCTCCTTGTGCCTATCTATTTCTTGTGCCTAACCGAACTGAGGAGGTTGCAAGCTTCAGGAGGCGGTGGTATACCCCAGACATCTGCCACTCCTGTTGGGAGTCTCCTTCGGGCCACTCCTGCAGGAGTATTGGCTCAGCCCGGAGGTACACTTCCGCCGCACCAAGGGAGAAGCAACACTGAGGATCGTCGGAACACCACCAGGCCACTTCTCTTGGTTGCAGCCCAAAGGTCGGTGTTTCCTATTGTCCCAGCCCCCCACCAGACATTCTCTGCGCAGTATAGTACCAAGAATGCGCCCACACGCTGGACTCGTACCCGTGGGGCCGGTTCAGTCCGGGGTGCCAACTTCCATACAACCACCTCAACTGCGGGTCACCTGAACACGCCGGCCTACGTGAAAAGATTCCCCCCAAATTGGGACGCACAGTTGAGGCCCTTTACTCGCAACCCCGTCTGTTTTCTAACGTCCCAGAGGCGGTGGGCATTCTTGTGCTGACAACTAGACCTAATCAGTGTGTACCAGGACACGTTCAGGACTCCGGTAGAGCTCCAGCTTGAGTGATTGTACTAACATCCTGCCCCAATCGGGAGCGGCTTTCCAAACACCTGCACATCCGCTGCTTTTGGAGTTCAGCCCCTGCGTAGGATGTCCCCTGCAGTCCCATGCCTGTGGTTACCAGCGTGAACCAGGTGGCCGATTATCAGATTTGCAGCCACCCAGCGAGTGTCTGCCTTGCAGACCAACTGTTGCATGGGATATGCCCTAATGATATGACATTGGGGAGCCAACGAAGAGCGGTGGCTTCCTAGTCCAGGGGGGAATGACACGCAAGGTGCTGTGAAGCAAGGTGTGTCCACCCTCCTTGGGGAAAAGCGTGCCCACAGTTAGGACCCCTAACTGGTCCAGACCCATGGGGTTCTACCCTTCATGGCGGTGTGACCATCCCTCTAAGTGTGCTACGTATGTCTGTGTGTTTCTCACTTCCCTCTTGGGTTTGGTTCCCTTTCGGGCTTTGCTGATGTTTGACCGAAGGTCCTAGTCAGGTACTATTACCACTCCTAGGGCGCCCAATTTCTGTGCTGGCGCCTATCCTTTGGGGAAGACGGCAAGAGCCGTACCTACTAGAGGGGAGGGGTGACCAAGTTTGCTAAGGGCATACAGAACACCCATTTATCTGAAGGCCAAAAGCTAACACACTCCCCTGCCAGCGAGGAAAAGCATGCGTAGCAGGAGACACCAGTGCACTATATTCACTAATGCCAGCACCAGCCTTCGAATGCAGGGTGAGCACAGCTGCACTCAGTCGCTGCCAGGCTTGCTGACCCTAACCGCTACACACCCTACTGGGTCGCCATGGCAAGAAATCATCAGCCCTATTGGCTCCCCTGTGAAGTTGCGAATACAGCGCCGCTGGGCAACTGTGGCCTGCCAGGGAGGCCCTGGCGCGATTTCACTGACGGGGTTTTGAGGAAGAGGTGCGTGGCTGGAGCGCACAGCGTGTAGTAAGGGTTGTACTCGAAGAAGTCGTCCACTGACCCACTTTGTCTGTGTTGTCTGCGCCCGTTTTAGCATGGGCGAAAATTGGGAAGTCGCCGAAGGCAACCGCTGGTGCACCACTTCACCCTTTCCCTTTCCTGTCTGAGAACAAAGGCAGATGAAGGACGGTTAGCGGCTCAGGAACCTAACCAACCTCGCTGTATTATACAGGTCTTCGGTTGGAAAAACATTCACTGTCCTCTAACTGTCCTGCAAGCAAGCAAGCTTAAGGACTCCGCGCGTTCTATTATAGAACGTGGGGCGGAGCCCTGGGTAGCCTAAACAAGGGTTATACCATGTGCACAGCGCATGGCCTACAGCCCTCTAAGGCATCATGTGTCTGCAGGGAAGGGAGGCGAACAACAACAATTTTTTATTTGCTAACATTGACCCTATTTATCCAATCACACTAAAACTCAACCAGGACGTGAGCTCTTTCTCGGCTTACTTACGTTACTCACCAGGCATCATGTGTATGCCGAAGGACATCGAACGCAAGGGCAACCCTAAGCGTTTCAAACAACCCTACGGCGATTTATAAACCACCTCAAACGATCAATGCATCGTGTGTATCATGCATGCGCTTCTCACCTTGCTTCCTACAGGAGAAAGAGAGAGAATGGCGAGCAACTGCATAGAGCAAAACGAAGCCTAAGCGTTTCAAACAACCCTATGTTAAAGCTACGGCGAGGCAAGCACGAGCAAGCACTTTCTCTTTTGACCTGTGGAGAAAAGTGAAGAGTGGATGGATGCACAGGTAAAGCGCCACGACGTGTGGATGCCTAGATGAGACACATGCATGGCGAGCACAGTGCATACTCTAACCCTACGTGCGCGTTGCGTGCTGTATTCGTCTAACATAGCTTTGATTCCTGTTTTGACCTGTGCAGAGCAAGAGAAGTGAACGCCCGAACCTCCAACGAACGCAGCGGTGACAACCCTAGCGTTTTAACGAAACTAACATCACGAACGCAATGCATGCGTGTGACATGACAATAACATACCTGAGAGGCGGGTTGTCCGCCTGCTCTATTATCTGCTTGTCTGTTGAATACCTTCTCCTAAATTTTATAAGTTTTTTGGTGCAACTGTGCAAAAATTTCTGTTCAAAGCTTTAAAGAGCACGGCTCATACCTTCTTGTCTAGGAGCCGTTTCGGCTTCCGCACCTCTTCTTGGTAGTGCTTAGTGCGCTTCTGTTTCGCTTGTCCGTGACCTCAGGTTTGGGACTAAAAAGGACGTTTTCAGACGTCTTTTCGTCAATTTTTAGTGGTTTGACTTCTTAAATCGCTACCCCTCCCGCTAAACGACAGGATTCACTCCCTGTTGGTTCCATGTTCTATTTTTTTCAGCTCCCGGGGTTTCGTGCCCTCCATTGCCAGTGTTGCTCCGCTCTGGCCCTTGGTCAGGTCGTTTACTAAAACGCTGCTTATACAGCGATCGCCGTCCGCATTAGAGCGTTCGATTGTACCGTAGTGGGCAAGCATGTGTACTCTAGGGAGGGAGCCCTGGGTTGAGACCCCACTACCGACAAATTCGGTGGCGACTTTTGAGGAATGCCCCATCGAAGGGACATCAGTCACGGTACATTACACTGTTTTCAAGGGTACCTACAGTGTGGTAAGCTTCTATGAGCTGATGGGAGTGACATTGGCTGGTTTGAGGCATTTTCTGAGGTACCCTTGGGGAAATTTGAGCCTCTCTCCTTGGTCCCACTAGCGTGATGAACTAGTACTCCAGGGGGGAGTAAGAAAAACTCACTACCATGTCTTTCTTGGGGTACTTGATCCAGGCCAAGCCCCCCCACCTATGATTTTAGCAGCTGTTTTTTCCCAAAATTCAAAAAGTCAGCAAAAGGCAGGTTTTCGCGGGAAATGACCTACTTTCTTGGTTTCTACAGCCCCAAAATAGGGGGGGGGGGTTCCTCCTACCCGGCTTTTGTCCAAAAATATCAAAAACCCTGAAATTTGGCCTATTTTGGGGTATTTTTGCCTGCTCTGGGCTGGTCCTGCAGAACAGTGCTGCACACCAGTGTACCTGCCTATACAGGATTTTCGACAGAAATTGCCCTTTTGTTGGGATTCTCTTGCCCCAAAATACGGATGGGGGGGTTCTTCCCACCCGAGCTTTCTCCTAAACCATCAAAAACCCTGGAACTCGGCCTATTTTGGAGTACTTTTGTCTGTTGTGGGGTGGTGCTACAGAACAGTGCTGCACACCAGCGTACCTGTATCCTATAGTATAGGCACAAAAATACCATGAAAAGAGGTTTTGTACCCAAAAAGACCAAAGGAAACCTTTTTTCTTTTATTCTGCACGCTCAAAATAGGAGAGGGGGGTTCCTCCTACCCGATTGTTCTGCAAAAATACACTGTTTTTGGCCAAACATTGGCAATTTTTGGCCATTTTTGGACTAAAACTGTTTTTTTTCTGTGCTGACGGCCCTGCAACACCCAATAGGTTGCTCCAATACAATTCCAAACACATTTCACTGGATTGGGCACCCTAAGAATAGGGTATGGGGCCCTAAAACTCACGACCCCGGCTAAAAAAACACTATTTTCGGCAAAAAATTGGCAATTTTTGGCCATTTTTGGGCGAAAACTGTTTTTTTTTGTGCTGACGGCCCTGCAACCCCCGAAATGTTGCTCCGATACAACTGCAAACACGTGTCAGTGGGTCCTTTCCGACGCCGGCGGTCGTCAATGATCTCACAAACCGTTCGTGCAGTCTTTCGGCAAAAAGTTGGCAATTGCTGGCCATTTTTCAGCGAAAACTGATTTTTTTTTGTGCTGGCGGCCCTGCAACCCCCGATATGTTGCTCCAATACAACTGCAAACACGTTTCAGTGGGTCCGTCCCCGACCCCGGCGGTCGTCAATGATCCTACAAAACGTTCGTGCATTCAAATCCAAGGAACCACCAACGGTAATGAAAACAAAGGACAATCGCAACAAGCCGCACCACTCTGAGCATCTGAGCATCTGGTTCTCTCAATCAGTTCAACATCGCACAAAGTGCATAATGAACACAGAGCTCAGGCATCTGCACTTCCAGAGATATGATCCTGCCGTATTCACAAACACGGCAACAAAAAAAAATCACGGAACTCTAAACAGCACAAAGTTGTTTTTTGGGAGAGGGAAAAAAACAAAAGACATATATGCAGGCGCTGCTAATAGGGCCGGTACATTGGAAAACCAAAGGGCTGCATGCTGCTCATCGTCGAACAAAGCTGCTGCATGGGCTGCATGGGCATTTGGAGCTGGTGCATGTTCATGGCTGGCATTGGCATGGCCATGGACATGGCAACTGGCATGTTCATTTGCAAAGGACCCATATGCTGCTGCTGCTGCTGCTGCTGCTGGGCCTGCTGGTGCATCTGCTGGTGCTGCTGCTGCTGCTGCACTTGGGTCTGCATCTGCATCTGCAGCTGCAACTGCTGCTGCTGCCGCTGCTGCTGCTGCCGCTGCTGCTGCTGCTGCTGCTGCTCCTGCTGAAACACCTGCCCAGGGGGGTTCGGAGACACCTGTTGAGACACTTGAGACACCTGCTGAGACATGTGCTCTCCTGACTCCCGTTTAACCCTTCCTTTTTTTCGGGTATTCTCACTGTTTTCACCTTGCCCGCGTTTGCACTTCAGGGGGTTTGTTCGGTTGTTTTGTTGTTGGGTTGTTTGTTGCAGTGCAGCCAAGAGCCGCTGAACAAGGTCAGCCTCTTGTTTTACCGTCCCACTGCCCGTCTCTTCCTTCTTTGGCTGTTTGCTTGGTGGGCTGTTGTTTTTATGGCCTTTTGGTTTTGGTTTTGGTTTCGGTTTTGGTTTCGGTTTTGGTGGTGGCTTTGCGGTCGAATTCCGTTTCGGGTTCGGTTTGGGTTTCCCATTGGTAGTGACAGATTCCTTCTTCACCGCTGTGGTACTGAGGTTTGTGATCTCAGGGAGACGTGTGCTCCGCCGACTGTCCTCATATGCCAGTTCACGCTTGGCCTGGTGCGGACCGCAGGACTGACACCTCTGAGGAAACTGGAAATAAATGCACTGCCCGGAATACAAACCTTCCATCCAGGTCTTCCCTGCTTCACAGCCCTGCTTGTCAGCCAGGGCAATTTCTCTGAGGCTGGATTCTGAAAACCGTAGAAGGGATCTGAAGTCTGCCTGCCCTGCCGTACAGCAAAATGCACAGACGCCGACAACATCCCAGGAAGCCGGATTGGTAGGAATCACGGCTAATACTAAAACAGTGACGCCCCGTTCAAGCTGGACTGTCCACCTGCCTGGGAACAGGGGCTGCCCTTTTCGCGACAGACCGGAACAACGCACAGTGGGCCTCCACAACAATTGGGTGTGCAGCAGAACCGAAGCATCTACATCGTTCATCCCATTCTTATGCACATACTATCATATTTTATGTAGTTCTTATCATTCAAATGCATACAATACCAACCCAAGCCCCAAACATGTGTGTGGACGGTGATAGGTGATCAAAACCCTACATATGAACCATATGGATATGGAGCGCAAAAGGTGCAAAAACGGGCCAAAAACACCTCAAAACTACATTGTTCATCCCATTCGTATGCACATACTATCATATTTTATGTCGTTATTATCATTCAAATGCATACAATACCAACCCAAGCCCCGAACATGTGTGTGGACGGTGATAGGTGATCAAAACCCTACCTATGAACCATATGGATATTGGACCACAAACGGTGCAAAATAGGGCCAAAAACACCTCAAATGTTCATCGTTCATCCCATTCTTACGCACATACTATCATATTATATGTAGGACCTATCATACAAACGCTTACAATAACAACCTAAGCCCCAAACATGTGTGTGTACGGTGATAGGCACGCAAAAGCCTACCTATGAACCATATGGAAATGGACCACAAAAGGTGCAGAATAGGGCCAAAAACACCTCAAATGTTCATCTTTCATCCCATTCTTATGCACATACTATCAAATTTTATGTAGTTCTTATCATTCAAATGCATACAATACCAACCCAAGCCCCAAACATGTGTGTGGACGGTGATAGGTGATCAAAACCCTACCTATGAACCATATGGATATTGGGCCCCATGGTGCATGAGAAAGGGATGAATGGCCTAGAATAAAGGCAAAACATCGCTTGTCATGTAGGCTTCTACCAATGGTGATGACAATTTGTTCATATATCACCTCTATACCACCTCTTACAGCCCTGTAAGGCCCTCCATATGGCCTCCATAGACCCTAAAACCATGTAAAAAAGTGGTTTTTGGGTAGAGAAGCGTGAATTTCTCCAAATCTGTGCCTGCCAATCTGGATTTTTTTAGGTCAGCAGCAAGGTATTTATCTCGGGAACACGCTCATGCCTTTACTTTGCTTCCAACTGCGAAAAAAAGTGGACTTTTTGGCGATTTTCTATTGCGCACGGCGGTCGGGAATCTGAAACTCGCGTACGCGGCAGTTGCTGACAGTTTATCTGCGGCTCCAGCTTCAGCGACAGCATAATTTTAATAAAAATTTGAGAAAACATAAAAACAACAGTACTACTGTGTACAGTTTGATATCGCGGTTCTGAAAATGCATGATTTTGAATTTTGGGAAAAAACAGCTGCTAAAATCATAGGTGCCTAAACCTTGGGTTGATGTTGAGACTAACAGTTAATCATTTTTATGACTCTTTTCAGGCTTGAAGTCAACATTCTCAAAGTAACTATGGTTATAACCCTAGCCCCCTATGAAGCTCACCCTTATCACTCAACTGAGCGGAGGTATGTTCCTCCATGGAGGCACTACCGAAACAAAGTATGAACTTCCTGCCTAGGGCCTTGTAGGTTAGGCCTAGTGGGCCGCCACCTCAAGACCCCTATACTCAATTGCTTCTATCACTTATTGTGGTTCTACGTTTTAACTGATTCTGAATTCAGTTGCTTGGCCATGCTGGCCAAGCCATATCCTGTATCTAGCGCACCTCCCTTGCCCCAGATTCCTAACCAACTCCATTGTATCCGAAAGAGTGCACATGAAGTGCTCGGTATTATCTTGGGGACCTGAGTCATGTCAGGCTTCTGACATAAAATTATCTCTATTGTTTATAAAACATTGGAGCTGTGTATTTGGATCTACATTTGTTTATCTGCAGCCCCTCTTTGCTACTTATGCTTTGAAGTGGCAGGATTATCACCTGACCTTGATTTGGATCCGGTATTAGGGCTGCTTTGTACCTGTCCTCTGTCATTTTGCAGTTTTGCGAAAATCCGACAAGGTTTTCATCAATCAAAACCAACAAGCAAGAACACCAACACAGGCAAGGCAAATCAGAATGCCTTTTCTGGGGTCAACCACTAAAGCCGGCCCATGAAAGAGACAGAGGGAGCACAACTGGGTCCGCCGAACTCGGCTTTGGGAGGTCAGCATCACGCAGAGGTCTGAGCGACACGCAACGGCTGTGTCACACCATCGGATTAGGGGCCTGCTCGACTGGCGCAGCATTTCAACCACTCCACCGGAACCAGATTACACCAGAGCTCAGAGGGAGCAAGTAACCAAGGGACGTACTGACGAACTGACAGACTTGTGCTCAATCTGCGCACTCGGGGGAGACCTCAGGGCGGGGATCAGTCGCCTATGGCCTCAAGCGCCCTGGTGAGAGCTTCCAAGTCAGAGACCCGGAGCTTTGTCTTGTGCCTGTGGACATAGTGCATAAAGGGACTGTTGATCCGCGGCACAAAGGAAGGGAAGGATTCCGAGGTGTCATGGGAGGGCACATAGCCTCTCCAGCGCACCTTGAACTCAACTCCTCCAGGCGCCGAGGCACCTGGAGGCTGGACCAGGATCTTCTTGACGGTATAGTCGTCCTGCTCAGCATAGTCGTCGCCCGAGTCAGCCTCATGGGCGGTGTAGCCCAGGGACACATGTTTCCTACTGAAGTCAGGCTAACGGGCACGGAGTTGACTTTCATGTCGCTCCTTCAGCTGTCCGGGGCTGACCTTGATGCGTTAGGTGTCCTCACCAATCCTGCGGACGTCCTCTCAGGGTTTGAACCACGTCTTGGTGCAGTGAGTGCCCATAGGCCGGGGTCTCAGTACCCACACCGGGTCACCCACCCTGAACTTATGCGCTGCGGACCTCAGGGCGGTCTTGGCTCGCACGGCGTGCTCCTTCTCCAGCTGCTGGCAAATGTCCTGCACGGTAGTCTTTTACCACGCGAAGATCTCCTTTGCATCCATCGCCATGCCATCACCTGACAAGGAAAGGCCGCGACCCCAGAAGGTCCCTGCCGAAATGAATCTGGCGAGGTTGCAAGCCACCCGGCGTGAGGCTGTCATGATGGCTTTTGAGAGCCGGCCACATCTCATCAAACCAGTTGCGGCGCTTGTTGGTGAGGTGGATCTTGCGCAGTTTCTCAAAAAGCCTGCCTGCCAGCCACTTCAGCTCGGCCATTGGACTGTCTGAGATAGGCAACGCTCTTAGCATGCTGTATCCCCATGAGGGAACACATGGCCTTGAACAAGCCGCCAGTAAACTGGGGTCCACAGTCGCTGCAAATGGTGCGAGGGACACCAAAGACGGTCAGCCAATGATGAATCATCTTGACTTCTTCCTTGGCCAGCAACCCCTTTTTGCTCGCCGGGATGGCCACAATGTAGCCACCTTGTCGGTCCACACACGGGGCCACACAATCGAAAAAGTCTTTTCCGATGTGAACTTCGGGCATGGAGAAGACATCCACCGCCACCCTTTTCCATGCGCTGGTAAGGAATCGGCGTCCATTGAGATTCTCCCTTGACGTTCTGATTGTCAGAATTGCAGGCCTGACAGACTAAACAACCGTTCTTGACCTGCTTGATAGAATTATGGAGACCGATCTCATGAATTTCTAACCGGCGTTGCATGTCCAGGGTGTGCTTCTTGACCTCTGAGTGCATCATGTGATGGTGCCAAGCCTGGCAAAGGTCAAGCACCAAGGACCTCTGTACCAGCAACCTACCCTTCCGGTAGAGCTTGCCATCTTCCTTGGTGAGCCCCTTTGGCCCCTTCTGCCCGTCGTCAGGGCCAGTCAGAGCCCGGCACTCGGACTCGAAAGCCTCAGAATTGGTATAGTCATCGGTCCAGTCATCCCGGAGGCACGACTCAGGGAAGAGGTGGTTGTTGGACTCAGCACCCTCTTGGGCGAGTACTCGGACCGATCTGCTCACCCTTCTTTCAAGCGGAGCATCTCTGGCCATGACAACGAAGCATTTGACACTATCCTCCTCCATCATGCGCTCCATATGACACCGTCGTCCTTAAGGTGACCCTTCGTCACAAAACTGATTTTACTGATCGCGCTGCCGCTTCCGCAGCTTCTGCCGCTTCTGCCCGCAGCTTCCGCACCTTCCGCGGATTTTACGTCAGCTTTTTAATAAGTTTAATCAGTTACTTAGTTTAATAGCTAATACTGTTAGATCACTAATTACTAAAGCCGTCCAAATGGAAAATAATAAGGTGCAATCAGCAGTGAAATCAGCTTCCGTCTAGAGGTTTGGGTACTAGTGCAAAACCGCATTGAGAAGAGTATGGGTAAACAATTGAACTTCGTTTCCTTGCTTACATGTGCCTTGGTGTCGTGCATTCAACCAAACTACGCGATTTTTGCACGAAAATCACTTATGCTTGGTTCTGGTAAATGAAATCAGCTTCTGTCTAGGGGTTTGGGTACTAGAGTGCTCCCCGAAAGGTCAAAAACGCATTTATAATGGTATGGGTAAATAATGATTGTGATTCAACTTCGTTTCCCTGCTTAGATGTGCCTTGGTGTTGTGCATTCAACCAAACTAAGTGGTTTTTTGCGCAAAAATCACTTGTGTTTTTGGGTTTTTGTAAGTAAACCCAGCTTTCGTCTAGATGTTAGGGTACTAGGGTGCTCCCCAAAAGGTCAAAAAGTCATTGAGAATGGTATGGCTAAATAATGATTGCGATTCAACTTCGTTTCCTTGCTTAGATGTGCCTTGGTGTTGTGCATTCAACCAAACTACGTGATTTCTGCGCAAAAATCACTTGTGTTTGGTTTTTGTAAGTAGAGTCAGCTTCCGTCCAGAGATTTGGGTACTAGAGTGCGCCCCGAAAGGTGAAAAACGCATTGGGAACTGTATGGGTAAATAACGATTGCAATTCAACTTCGTTTCCCTGCTTAGATGTGCCTTGGTGTCGTGCATTCAACCAAGCTACGTGGATTTTTGCGCAAAAATCACTTATGCTTGGTTTTGGTAAGTGAAATCAGCTTCCGTCTAGAGGCTTGGGTACTAGGGTGCTCCCCGAAAGGTCCAAAACGAATTGACAATGGTATGGGTAAATAATGATTGCAAGTTAGAAGGATAAGGGCAGTAAGTGAAATCACTGAAAAAGTTGTGAAAAAGAAGTGGAATCAGTGCAAGCAGTTAAAAAAGATGGAGTGCCAAGAGGTGCCGTCCCGGTTGTGCTAATGCGCAATTTGGCTGTCGGGAACACTTATACAATAATGATTTATGTCCAAGGTGGCAAGTTAGAAGGAAGTGAAATCAGTGAAAAAGGTTCTGAAAAACAAGTGGTATCACTGCAAGCAGTGAAAAAAGATGGGGTGCCAAGAGGTGCCATCCCGGCTGTGCTAATGCGCAATCTGGCTGTCGGGAACACTTATACAATAATAATTTATGTCCAAGGTGGCAAGTTAGAAGGAAGTGAAATCAGTGAAAAAATTCTGAAAAAGAAGTGAAATCAGTTTTGTGACGAAGGGTCAGCTTAAGGATGACGGTGGAATAATCTTTTTGGCCTCAGCAGTCTCAGCCTCATCGCCACGCGCAGAGACGTCCGTCATGCCCTTGTGGCAGGATAGGCCGGCCTGCTGAGACAGTCCGCCACAGTGTTGTCCTTGCCTTGAACGTAGACCACCGTGAGGTGGAACTTGGCCAAGGTCTCATGCCATCTGGCTCTTCGAGAGGCTAGTCTTGAGGGGCTGTCCAGGTGCTCCTTGTGCCACGACTGCAGACCCTGATGGTCTATGCAGGGGGTGACGCGATGCAGGGCTATGCACCCGGCCCACTTCCTGAGAGCTATGACAATGCCGTATGCCTCCTTCTCACGGGTGGTCCATGTCGGTCTCTGGCCTTCCGCTAGGACTCGGCTCCGAAAAAACATGGGCACGTGCCTCCCATCATCGAGCACTTGCTGCAACACCGCGCCGATGGCGTAGTTGGAGGCGTCTGTGCGCAGGACGAACCCTCCGTCTGGATCCACGAGGTGCATACCCTCTGCGAATAGCACTTCTTGCTCCATGACCTCGAAGGAATGGTTGGACTCATCATTCCAGACTAGAGCATTTTTGGACCCCTTTTTGGTCTTCTCCCGATTGCCCTCGAGCATGGCGGTCGTTTGGGCTGCATACTGGGCATACATCTTGATATACCGCGAGTAGTAGTTGCAGAACCCCAGGTATGCCCGCAACTCGGACACCGTCCTGGGCTTCCCCCAGTGCTCAATTGCCGCTCTCTTGCAAGGTATCGGGTTTCGTTTCCCTCTGCCAACTACGTGCCCGGCGAAGACCACTTTGCTTACCGCGATGGTGGACTTGTCACTGCTGCCCATGACTTTGTGCCGCATAAGCAGGTCCCGCAGTCTGGTGAGGTTCCTATCATGTGCCTCCAGCAGCTCATCGTAGGTCATGCTGGGGTCCCCTGACGCAAGGATTACGTCGATCGACAAAGGGGTCTGCACAGTCACGCAAGGGCTCCAGCAGGCTTTTCAGCATCCTCTAGAAGGCCGCATTGCCGTTGGTAACGCCCATGTGCATCACCATCCACCGGAGGGGTCCAAGTGGGGTGCTCGTGGCTGTGCAGGCACAGGACTCATTGGCCAGAGGCATATGGTTATAACCATCTTTCTGGTCGATCACCGTGAAGATCCTCCGCCGGAATTGCTTCCGCAGCATGTCCTCAATGAGGGGCAGCATATAGCTCTCATGCTGTGTCTAGGCATTCAGGCCGCGGTAGTCGACCAAAAGCTGCCACTTCCCTGCCACCTTCTCTGGGACAACGAAGCAGGGGGAGGCCAACTCGGAGTGACAGGGCTCCAACCAACGTCGGCCGATGAACTCCCTGAGAATCTTCTCCATAGCCTCTTTCCTCTGGCCCCTGAGGGCGAACTTCCGGTGTCGGTACACACAGGGGTCTGGCCTCAGCCGTATCTTGGCCTCGCCGTATGGTCCACGCACCGGCAGTTGGAACACAGGCTTTCCACTGAAAAATGTGTCCCCATACCTCTGCTTCATGCTGGCCCTCAATGCCTGGATCTTTGGGCATTCACCGGACCTGCCTTGGCTTTGCGGGTCACCCGGAACACTGAGCTTACTTGACGGGTAGCGATCCCACTCGGTTTCGGCGCTTCGGGCTCCCCAAGTGGCCCATAGGCCCGTCTCGGCGCTTGGGGCTCCCCAAGTGGCCCATTGGCCCGTCTCGGGCCTTGCCGCGGAGCAGATCATCATAGGTGGGTGGATCCTCGCCAATCGCCTCGTCCTGGCTGGACATGTGGTCCAGTACCCTCCTCACAAAGGTATTGTCATCGTAGGAACCAGAGAGGATGGCGTCTACTTCCAACCAGGCTTTGTCCTGGCCTTTCCACTCTCGCTGGCTTACCGAGTCACGAAAGGGTCCATCCATGTACCCCTGAACCAGGTCCAGCTTCTCATCAGAGAGGAGGTCCTCGGATTCACCAATGTCAACCGGGGAAACCGCGAAGCATTGCCGCCAGGGCTCTGCATTCACCCGGTTGACACACACAAATACCGTGGCATCCGCCTGTTCCAGGGGCCACTCAACATAGTGGAAGTCCGTTGGCCACCTCTGGGGTGGCATGGGCTGTCCCTTAGAGTTCTGATAGACACTCTCTCCAGCCCGTAGGACAACCTTGATCAAGGTCATGTTGGTCAGCGAGGCCACCCCATCTCGGATACTTTCCTTCTCGGTACAGCCCAAGGGGACGACAAACACTGCCTTAGATTGGTCCTTGCCGATCTTCCTAACCGTTCTTGGAATGTCCCCTCTGGGGCAATGGATCCACATCAGACCTTGATGCAGAGCCCAGTGCTTCTTCCATGCGGAATCCGTACTCCATTACTTCTCAAACACCCGAAGGTGGGCGGAGGTTCCTGAGGAGAATGCTTCCAGGGCCAGATGGGATGCTCCCAGATCAGCAGCCACTCGGTTTGCCACTTTCCGCTTGACACCGTACTCATTGTACGTCGGCCCTGCGGGCTCCGTTTCCGTTGCGGCTACTTTGAGCTGATGGTGCTCAGGGCGGATCGATTGGCACTGCACGTTCTGTTGCGCTGACGATAGCCACGAAAGTTGGTGGTTCTGGTACAAGTTCATAGAGGGCTGAGCCGGGAGGATGCCAGAGTCTGTCTCCATCATGAAGTCGTACCCAACGATCATGTCCCTGTCCATCTCGGCCTGGTAGAACTTGCCCTTGAGCAGGATTTTCTTGCCAAGGTCCGTGCGGCTCACTTCACGATGGTTCACAAATTGCAGGGCGATCTCGGCTTCCTTCGTACCTCCCACCACGTACTGGCCATTGGCTACCCTTGGCCTGAGGGGTCTCCGACTTGTGGTACGACACTCTGGCTGGAGTACATCAGCCTTGACAAGACTGACCTGGCTGCATGTGTCAACCAACATGTTGAAGACCCTTTCCACTTCACCGCACAAGGCACAGATCATCAAGTGAAGGTGCCGCTCGCAGCCAACCCGGCGCACGGTGTGCAAGTCGAGAATCACCGGCCTTTCCAGAAGCTCAATCAGCGACTTGTGCAGGTTGTGGGTAATGGGCTCAGACAGCTCTTGTAATACGTCGAATACATTCTTGGTCGCGAAGGATGACTGGGTGCAGGGGTTGGTGCCTTCAGCGGGGACCTTGGTCGGACAAGTTGGTCCGCCTAGGAGGGATATCCCTCCGGCTTTTGCCCTCACCCCGCCACTGTGACTGCATTTCCTCTTAGGTGTTGTTCCTGGCATTCCACTTGGTGTATGTCCGGGGGAATTGACAATTCCCGACTTGGATTGCGCGGCATTGATCGCAGCACCACCCTGCAACCGCCGTAGCTGGGGCCGGTTGCTGCAGTGGCTCCGCTAAGGGGCGTCGGTGGTCGGGGTGTCCTCCTCTGTGGCAACCTCGTTCACCGCATCTCCTTTCTTCCTCCACCGGCCCTTGCCCTTCTTGTCCTTGTCCCTGTCCTTATTCTTTTCCGGCTTGGGTCCCCAAGCTCTCTTGATCTCCTGAAATCCTTTCCCAGTTTGAACTCGACCATCATCTGCTTGGAGACCTCATCCTTGGACACCCCCACTTTGGCTTCCCGGATGTTGGCTGACCTACGCTTCTTGGTCCCGTGTGCCTGCTTGTACGCCTTTGTGTCGGCCTTGTGGATCGGATAGGTCCGGTGATTGTGTTGGAAGGGGGGACTCCGCCGGTAGCAGACGGAGCAACCCTGACGATGGGCCCATATGAACCTCCCAAAGGACAGTGGCGGGTTGCAAACTCAGCGGGGCTCCTTCTTCTCCCTCTTCTTCCAACCCTGCTGAAGGGGCTACCATCTTCTCCGGTTGCTAACCTTGTGCAGGTTATGGGCCACGAAGGAACATACGGCAGTCTCGACTGGTTCGTCCTCGTCGTCATGATCGTTGAGACCTTCGCCGCCTTTGGTTGCCGCCGAGTCCATGAAGGCTTCCTCGTCAGACCTAGTGGACGCTGCGGTCGCCTCGGGGCAGCCCGTGGTTGTGGGCGAGGTCCTTTTACTATTTGAGTACTTCGTCCCCGACCCACTCCAGCACTTGTTCGCAGGTCATTCGTGCCGGAATGGCCTGCAGACAAATTGTCTGGTCGCCCATTTCACACTCGTCCAGACGCCAGATTGATGCCTTCTTGCGGTCCCCTGAGACGGTGATGAGGAGGCCGTTCCACAAAGATTGCTTCTTGAAGTCCCGGGCAACCCTGGCTTTTCTTCAGTTCACCAGCCTCTTATTGTGCTCATTGTTGAGCATCATCTTGACGGTGTGGTTGCTCTTGGCCCTCTTTGCTTCCTCCTTCGTGATCGGCTTCACCCAGGCGTCCGGGAGGAGACTGAGCAGGCGCGTCTGCTCATCACCCTCGTTCCAGTCCTCCACGTGCCTGCGGAACAGGACGTATTGTCCTCGGAAAACCCGCCAGTCCTGCAGGTCGATCTCACGGCCACCATGCTGAAGCTTGATGGCTCTCCACCTCCTGGCGGCGACCTGCGGGGCGTCCAGGCCTCTCGTGCTGGTTGAGCCACTTCTAGGCCTCCTTGAGGGTCGTGATCCTCCCTCTCTTGGCTGTCACGAAGTGCACCTTCTGCAGCACCTCCAGCAGGCGCCATCAGAACCATTTGAATACATATTTCTCCGCCGCAGCGGGGTCCATGTCTTCAGTGACGGTCATCCCTCAATCGTCCTGCTTCTCCAGGAAGCGGTAGAGGTTGACTGCGTTCCCATCATACATGGGGGGTCTGATGTCCTTCAGGTCTTCCCTCACGGCGGCGTCCGCGGTTTTGGAGACCATGAATGCCGGCAGCAAGGTTGACGGAGGTTCCCAGCGGCGTCCCCCGTTGGTTCAAACGGCTGCCACGTTCAACTCCTCCTCGAAGTCCAAGCGGCTGCATTGCGGCTCCTCCACGTACGCTCCTCCAAGGACTCCTCGGTGTACGCCTTCCATGTACTACTCCTCATCGCGTTGTTGGCTGCTCTGGCTGACGGATTCCCAGGCCGGGCTGATCCCGAAGTCCTCCATGGGATCTGCGTCGGGACCTTCGAGGTCCCACTCCATGCCATCCTCGGGGACCTCACCCGCAGCGCACCGTATCGGCCATACGCCGGTGGGGCTGGCTCCGGGGCTTGCCTCGGTTGCTTGGGGGAGCGGGGGTGCAGAGGGGGTCTCGCTCCTCCTCTACGGTGCACCACGGGTGCATGGGGCCGCTCTGTCGGGGGCTGCCACGGATGGACGGCACGTGGTCACTCCGAGTGGCTTTAATGCGGCACTGGACCTACCTGGATCAGGTTGGGGTACCCAAGGAGCCCCAGTCCAGAGGGCGCAGCCGGTCCCTACCGTTGCTCCTCAGGTCCTCCAACCTGTTCCCCCTCCTATGCGGCTCGCCGACCACGCTGCTCAGCTTCTTGGCCTTGAACTTGGCAATGTCCAGCTCCTTCTGAGCCTTGGTGGCCACGGGAGCACTCTTGCTGATCTCGATCTTGTTGATCTGCGCTTCACGCTGCAAATTCCAGATCTTCATCCTGAGGTACACGATCCATTGCCAGATGTTCTCGGGGATGTTCACTCCCAGCGGTTTGTCAGGGGGGTCTCTGCCTGGTGGTCTTCTAGGGGGTCCTCTTTCTGGGGGCCCCGGGCCAGGACGTCCTCGAGGTGGTCCTCCCTTGGCGGTCATCCGGGCGCTGCTCCATCTGGAGGTTGTGCAGGCGGTCCGCCCTCCGGGGGTCCTCCGCTCAGGGGTCCACGCCCGACGTCGGATGGCTCAGCGAATTCCATGTCGTCGTCAGTGTCCATGTTTCCCCCTCGGGGTCCAGATCTCGGCTGGGGTCGGGCGGGGGCGCTCTCCCAGCTGCGATAGGGGGGTGGAGGACCCTTTGGAGCCGAACTTGGAGGGGCATCGTTGCCTCCTCCGCCACAGGCTTGGGGTATTCCCGTCTTGCAGCCCGTTGGCTTTTGGCGATGCCGGCAGTGTCGTCCATCCCAATCGCTGCAGGTGACGAAGGGGTCGGAGTCATCGGGGTGCCTCCCGGCAGTCCTACTTGCTCTTTTGGGGGTCTTCCCCTTGCCCTTGCGGCAAGGACGGGTGGCGGGGCTGCTGCCCACCGTGCTGCAAGATTCCTCCGTGTCCTGGTTGATCTTCATCCTGGTGGTGCGGTCCCTGTCGAAGAACCTTCGAAGGGTGTCCACGCGGGACCCTTCCGCGGGCGTCTCGTGCTGGACATTCCTCTCGGACTCCTCGATAGCCGCGGCGGTTTCCTCCCTGGCACGCTTCTCAACCTCCTTGTGGGCGCAGGTGGCATCCCCCTCACACTCCTGCTGCAGCCGGGCTCTCTCTGCCTCTAGGGCCTGACCTCTGCCTCACCCGTTCGCCTTCCCCTGGGCCACCTCCCGTTGCGTGGTCTCGACGGCCTCCTGCTTCGCGGCATCCGCTTGGGCCCTCCTCTCTGCCACCTTCAGCGGCCTCTCTTGCACTACGGCTTACTTCAATGCCTTCAGCTCCGCCTCCTTCTTGGTGTTGGCGTTCTGGACGGCGCGGCCTTTGCGAGCAGCCGCCGCTTCGCACGCGGCTGCCTCCGCCTCACGCCTCTCACGGGCAGCCGTTGCTTCCCGCGGGGCTGCAGCCCTAAGTGCGGCCGAGAAGACCGCCACGGCGCAGGCGTGGACCACCATGCCTTTATCTCAGCAGGCAGCCTCCTCCTAGGCAATCAGGACGGCTCCGTTCACAGCAGCGTTCAGATGAGCAGCACGGACTCCGGCAACCCGGAGATTGCAGGACACGCCGCAGACGCGCTCGCAAGCGCGGACCACTTCGCCTCGCTGAGGGGCGGCGCATATTTGGGCCACACTGCTGCTTCTGCTGGCGCAGGGTCCTGGCCGGGATGGCGCTTTCCTGATGGGCTGACTCCACGTCGCTGCTTAGGCCTGAGCGCTTCAGGTGCAGCGACCGGCGGGTTTTGCCTTTGCTTTTCGGGCAACCTCAATGAAGTCGCCCAGGGTGGCCGTTCTCGGGCGGTGGCCGCCTTTGCCGGGGGCCGGGGCGCTTGGCTCTTCAGCCGGCCGGTCCTGTTGGTGGAGGTCGGGGCTGAAGTCGGCGGGGTATCGGCTGTCATGCCAGACACTCCACCGCTTTTGCTGCCACGGGTGCTCGTAGCCCAGGGCCAGGAGCGCTGTTTCGATCTCGCAATTATGGTTCAGAGCCTCGCCGATCGCCCACCTACTGGGGGGCAGCGTCCCCCTGGCCCCGAGAGATGCCATACTCCTGCTTCCACGCCAGCCCTCGCATGAGGCTGCGGATGCTGGCCAGGCTGGGCTCGGGAAGCACGTTCTTGGGGCTGGCCATGGGGCTTAGTTGTGGCTCTGGGTGTGGTTGTTGATGCGGAAGTTGCAAGAACTCGTTGATGTTGGAGCCCTCCCACTGTTTATGCAGATGCTGCAAGGCCTCGTTGATGTCAGAGTCCTCCTCGGCACTCCGTAAGGGACTTGAGGTTGTTTGGGTCGGGGTACTCGTTGGTCTCCTTGACGGCTCCGAGTGGCACACTGGGATTGGGTACAACAGCGGCGATGGAACGCTTTAGACGCGTTCCCAGAGAGGGCCTGGCCAAGAGACGCTGCGGTTTACACGCAAGCGGGCAGGCAGGCAAACCACTGCGCTCAGAGGGGTATCCTCATATCACAAAGCTTTGTAGGCTCCTTGCCACTCTGAAACAAAACAACATTATGTAGAGAAACACATCATGGTATCCACATAGGTGGGTTAAGTCATGGACCGGGGTAAGTTCCCCTCAGGGCAATAGACACTCGGTCCGGAACCATATCCCATCCCTCGGTACCAGCTCCCCAGTGGCATGCGGGTGCGGGGGTTCAAACACAACCCACGGACCTGCCCTATCTGGACCCTAGAACCCTGCCAGGGGAGAGACATTCCGGTCAGCCACGGGCGCGTTTCTCGGAAAAAAACCGCTCCAAGGCCAAATGGATATGGCTCCCCATGCTCCTTTTATGGCAGGTCTCAACTTCACTCCGAGCTGCAGATATGGTCCCGCCATTATCCCCTAGGAGCTGGGGACTGAAGATGGGCTGTATCACCCCATCCTGACCTTGGCTCAAAAAGGTCCGAAGGGGACCCCTTTGCTTGGCCATAAGAGGGCAGGGGCGAGGCAAACAACCCTGCGACCCTCAACTACAAACTCCCTAAGGGCCTTATGCAACTGGGTTCCCGCAGATTCCCTGGCATCTCGGCGCCGTGGGGTCGCCACGTGGGGTAAGGATGCAAACATTGGCAAATTCAGCCATCTCGGGTGGCCCGCCAGGGTTGGGTTTAGTGGGGATCTTGTCAGCCCAAGCCTTGACCCACAGACCTTGATATCCTCTTTGGTCCCGTGCATCAGGGTTTGCAATGCGGTCACGTTGGCTGCTTACTGTTCCCAGAGGCAATGGGCACCCGATGTGGCAGAAAATAGCAAAAAAGGCAAAACTTGGCAATGTGCCACGCATCAGAAGTTGCACAACTCCAAGTAGGCCAGACAGTGAAATGAGAAAATGTAGGGCAATTGACCCTTCATCATATGCTACAAGAATTCACGCTCATTTCGGACTAGGTCTCATGTCGCACGGAGATATGGTGTTCCTAACGTGGCCTAAGATGGCAAAAAAAGCACAAATTGGCCGAACGGGCCCGCGTCCACGATTCCATATCTCCATATGGTCAAGGGGAGCAATGATGTGACCAAAGTTGCTATACACACGAGGCACTTAGGTCCCGATATATGCCCCATGTCAACCCTCGAGGTCGCCTTTAGGCATTTTTCCCTTTAGCGGAAAAAAGGTACACCAAAAATGGCAAACGGCAACATACCCCATATTGTGCCACCCATGGCTCTCCGATCCCAAGGTGAGGATGCAAGGAGACATACCCTATTTGAGGCGGTTTCATGTCTCCTTTCAAAAATGACCTTAAGCCTGGATAACGGGCGCACACAACCCCGGGGCGAAGGTAAAAAGGGAAGATGGGGTTTGGTGCCATTATGGCCTAAACGAGGGTTAGTAGTCCCAAAGGTGTTTACTCCAAACCTTGTATCTTCGGTTCCCAAGGGAGATGGACTTTAGGCTTTTGCATGGAAGCAATCTGAATCCTTAAGTCCCTTTATCATCATTGGTTCGGGTCCAAAGCACCAGAAAACCATTTTTAATACTTCGGTCCGTGGGGCAACAAAAAGTGGGGAAAATGACGAAAATGCCAATATTGGGACATATATATAGATCGGACACCAGAGTGCATATAATATGGCATATACCCAAATTGAAGGATCCATAGTAATTGTTTGCAAACATACTTTTGTCCAAGTCCTCCCTTGGATGGCACGTCAATCATGCATGCATATGGGCAAGTGTGCAAAAGGCGGAATCGGCGTGCGTGCTCACAAGGCAATGTTATATAAATTGGTAGATAAGCTTGGAAAGATCAAGCAAGCTATGCACAATGTTCTTCATGCGCTCTACTTATCATATTGCCTTAGTTCAAGTCTCATTTCGCCGTTTGCTTCGACAGCGAGCCATGGCCTCACGGCCATTTTGGCCAAAGTTGAGAGGAAAAGTAGGCTTTTCAAACGGGAATGTTTTTGGTACGCATTGAATTGCGTGGAGCCATTGTTGAGGTAGCTCCAAAATGGAACATGAAGTCGGGCTATTGGTCTTGAGAGTATTATGTTACGTTCATGCTCACAAGGACGCAAAGTTAGCGTTTGCGCACAATTTTGAGTTGGGTTTTTCGCACCCATGTGAGTCCCTAAACACGCCTGCAAGCCGCTTCCCAAAAGGAAACGATATGCCCATGTGAAAGGGGCATGAAAACAAGGCAAAGGGGGGAGATGTACAGTTCTCTACGAACTCATGGTCTATGAGAACCATGAGCTCGGTCGCTTGAAGGAAGAGCTTGCGCGTCGACTTTCTCCCAGACGCGACGGCGAAAAATTCTTTTGAACATGACATATGAAAGTACATGAAAAACCCTACAGGCCCTGCCCTGAACTTCCTTTCCAACCTCAAAGCTACATGAAAAAAGGTCAAAAAAAATTCCGCCACAGAATTGAAAGACAATGCCGAAGCGTGCGCAGGCAACGACGCGCGGCATTCTCACAGTGGCTAGAAATCAGGTCAGAAAAATCAATTTTAATCGATTTCCCGCAAGTTTCGATCATCAAATTGAAACTATAAAAATTGCAGATCGATTTAATTTTCTCGGAAAATTAGGGACGCAATCGGCCATAGGGATTGAGAAAAGATATCCCCACAAGCAGAACGGGGAATAGGCGTAGGTGACGGGGAAGGACAGACATTTCCCCTATGGACCATGGTGTCCTGGGTACTGCTTCAGTACCTCTGGGCCTCATAGAAGTTTCCCTTGAGCAGGATTGCCTTGCACAGGTCAGTGCGGCTAAGCTCTCTGTGGTTCACAAATTGCAGCGCAACGGCGGCTTGTTTTGTCCCTCCCATCACGTACTGGCCATTGCCTACCTTCAGCCTGATAGGCTCCGGCTTGTGGTCAGGCAAACTGGTGCTAATAGGCCAGTCTGGAGTAGACTGACCTCGGCCCCTGTGTTCACCAACACTCTGAAGACCTTCTCTACTTATCCGCATCGGGCAGCTACCTTGGGGTGAAGCTGCCGCCTGCAGCCTGGTTGGCACGCGGCGTGCAAGCTCAGGAGCTCTGGGTTTTCCAGAAGCTCCACCACCAAGTGGTGCAGGTCGTGGGTAATGGGCTCTGCCAGCCCGTCTGCAGCGTCCAGCTGCGGTCTTCGAGTTTCCCTGATTACCCCGATGAGATCATGGAGGAGGTCGAATATATTCTTAGTCGAGAAGGATGACTTGGTGCATTGGTTTGCAGTTTTCACAGGGGACGTTGCTCGGATAAGATGATCCACCGAGGGCAGTTCGCCCCCCAGCACTTCCCCTCGCCCAGCCATTGCGACAGTTTGTCCTCTCTGGCGTCGTCTGCAGACTTTCGCTGGAATGGCTTCCGGGGGAGTTGACGATTCCTGATGAGTATGTTGTGGAATTCGGCCCAACAGCATCCAGGGACTGCCCCAGTTGGGGCCCTTGGCAGCAGGAGCTCCGCTAAGGGACGTCGCTCATGGGGGTGTTCTCCTCAGCGGTGACGTCATTCACTCCGTCACCTTTCTTCTTCCACCAGCATTTGCCCTTCCTGTCCTTGTCCTTGTCCTTGGCCTTGCCCTGCTTGTGGGACCCAGGACCTCTTTATCTCGTGGGTCTCCTGGGCACCCTCATCCTTCAATTTGGACTGCTCATCCAGGGACAATTCCACCTTGGTCTCCCGGACGTTGGCTGGCGTGCGCTTCTTCGACGCGTCCGCCTTGTTTTACATGTCCGTTCCGGCCTTATGGGAGGCGCACGTCTGGTTGTTGTTGTCATGGAAGGGAGCGTCAGGCCCGTAGCACACCAATCAGCCCTGACCGTGAGTTCGAATGAACTCCCGAAAGGTCAGCAGCAGATCGCTGACGTGGCGGGACTCCTTCTTTTCCCTCTTCTTCCACTGCTGCTGAAAGGGCTTCCAGCTTCCTGTGTTGCCTCCTTCGTGCAAGTTATTGGCCACCAAGGCGCATGAGGCCATCTCCGCTGGTCCGTCCTTGTCAACATTGCCCACACGAGCATCCATGCCTTCGCTTTGCGCGGAGTCCAGGGCCGCTTTGCTGCCAGGACCTTCGCCCACATAGTGGACGCTGCGGTTGCCGTGTCGCTGCAGCCCGCGGTTGTGCTGGAGGTTCTTCCACTCGTTGACCATTTCCTCTCTCACCACTCCAGCACGTTGTCGCAGCTCATTCAGGCCCGGATGACCTGCAGAGAGATCTTCTGGCGGCCAACCTCATTCTCGTCCAGGCGCCAGATTGCTGCTTTCTCCTGATCCCCTTGGACTGTGATGAGGAGAGCGTTCGGTAGGGACTGCTTCTTTCAGTCCCGGGCCACATTCCTCATCGTCTCATTCACCCCACGACTGTGGTGCTCCTTGCCGAGCATCATCTTGACCATGTGGTGACTTGTCGCTCTCTTGGCTTTTTTCTTCGTGACTTGCCTCATCCAGGCATCCGGACGAGGTTGACCAGGCCAAACTGCCTGTCGCCCTCGTTATTCTCCTCGACATTCTGGCGCTGCTTGACGTATTGTCCCCGGAATCGCGACTTTCCGCAGGCAAATGTCCCTGCTATCATGCCGAAGCCTGATCCCTCTCCAACTCTTGGCGGCAATCTGCGGGGCGTCCATCCGCTCCTGCTCGTTCAGCCACCTCCTGGCATCCTTGAGGGTCTTGGACGTCCCCTTGCTGGCCACCGTGTAGTACAGCTCTCGGAGCACCTCTTCAGACGCAACCTGAACCATTTGAAGACGTATTCCTCCGCCTTGACAGTATCCATGTCCTCAGTGACAGTCATCCCTGAATTTTTAAGCTCCTCCAAGAAGCGGACAGAGTTCTACTTGGTCCAGATGTCCTTCAGGTCATCTCACACGGTGGAGTCGGCGGCCATGGACACAAATGAACGCCGGCCGCGAGGACTACATTGCCTCATATTGGCGTCCTTCATCTGTTTCCACGTCTGCCACGTCCATGTCCACCCTATACACGGTAGCGCGCCGCGGTTTTTCCACGTACGCCCGAGGACTCTTTGGTGTACGCCTTTCTCCTCGCGTTCCCGGATGGTTGCTCTTGTCGACCTCCATGGGGTAGGGTGATCCGGAAGTCCTCGATAGGGTCTCCATCGTCTCCTTCGATGTCCCACTCCGTGACATCCTCGGGGATCTCATCCCTGAGCACCCCATGGCGGCCATACGCTGGCTGGGTTGCCACCGCACCGTGCACCAAGCTCCGAGATCAGTGAAAGGTGGGATTTTGTTCTGTTACGTACCGAATTCAGTTTACTGAATATGGAACATTTGGTACCAATCGTCAACCGACTGGTCCCAATGCGCGCAATGAGCTCGACAAGCAACATACAACGGTGCTTTCGATAGAAAACATCGGCACCATCCTGAGTTGGCGATGTCCAGAGCCCAGACCTCCCCATATAGCTGCAAATAGCCACTATATGTGCAACATTGGACACATATGCACTCCCAATAAGCTATACTTCATCCATTTGTGCGTATAATTGGTCTGTTGACCATTTGTAGGCTTCTAAAACGCATGGTTGGCACAGTTGGTTAGATGTTATGCCATCCATATCAACCCCAAGGCCTTCCGGCCGCGATACATTTTTTTGCCATGAGGATGTATGTTGCCCATATCTTAATCTTGGCATTTTCACATGATGTATGACGTATTGCCATGTTCGCATGTGGTCTGTTGGCTTGTGATCGAGGCGATGTGCAATATGTGACCCATGGGTCCTCCTCTTTTCTGTCCCTAGGTCATTGGCCGTGGAAACTCCATGAGTCTGAAATTTGTACCGGAGTAGGGGATGAATATGTGAATTTTTTCATTTTCTGTGGTCACTCGTAAATTTTTTACCTCTGAGAGAAAGGATTACTCCCCTCATTGAAGGCCACAACGCCACTGGTGTAGCACAGCTGCAAATATACACGGCCCTACAAGAGCAGAAATCTCCATTTGCTTCAATACCAAGGTGGATGCATGGCCGAATCTCAGTTCACATTGCCTAGTCGCCTACTTCCGTGAAGCCTAATCGTAACATTGTGCATACATGAGCACGGAGGTGCTCATACAGCAGATGCAGGTTAGAATTTCTGGCGCAAAAGATGCTGCCTTGTTAGAGCCGAAAAGCGATAGGTCAACCAGGGACCTATGAATCTGCGGTCTAATATTCTCGCAGCTAATTCAAGGCGGTTTGCCTCAAGTTTTAAAGGGGATGGCGTTCACTCACTACCTATGGTACAGTACAATGGCGCAGATTACAATACGATACCGCGGTGCAGTGCAAAATTGCTTGAGCGGCAATTTGGTACAAAAGATATTGGCAGCTCGGTACGGCAGCGGACGACAACATATCACATCAAAGTACAAAGCGTTTCAAAAATTGCTCCGGGAAGTTGTAGCGTTGTGAGATCTTGTAGACGTTAGGGAGTAGGGGAGGTAAACGAATTGGCTTTGCTTTTGGGGATCGCGCCTTTGGCTACGTGTGAAAAAAAAACGTGAAGCAGAATTTTCACCAAGGGAGGATGAAAACGGTGGGCAACTGACTGATTTTCGCATGCTCATTCCCAGAGTCCATATTATTTGAGTTTACGACTGGACCTTGGCAAGTAGTATGTTTGGAAATCGCATGGTCCGAGAGCCCAATGTTGGCCGCAGTTTCGATCTGATTTTGGGTGTCAGTAAGTCTAAATCTAATGCGTCAGGTGATCAGAATCGTCAACTGATCGTGGTGGTGGGCTCGCGGCAACGGCGACAGGTGATAGTAAAAGGCGATAACTTCGCACAGCAGTGCCAGATGCCCAGATTGAAGTACAGAAATCTATACGTAATTGGATCTCTGATCAATTTGGCACATTGGAAAAGTTTGCGGCGCCCGCAGGCCGCTAGTTATGCTGCGAATCTGGATACCGCTTGGTTTGACGGCAGTGGCGAAGGACAGACCTTGTCCTGCAAGGTCACGAGCTCTTGGCTACCGCTTCATCGGTATCCGAAACGGCACAGACTTGCGGGAGATTGCATCTTTTGTCAAGCTTTGACTTGAAACCAAAGGTACAAAATGTGTTTGCAGTTCATAATGCTAAAGAGGTGAGGTTACTCTTCGATTCGGCAGAGAAATATCTTGAAGTCTGATCCCTACCCCTGCTGTACCCCTTCCACCACCTCCTGTCACTCCTATGGTCCTGCTTCTCACCAGGTTCTGCATGATCTTGCCCTATCCTGCACAATTTCCCACAACAAATAGTAAAATAGGCTTCTTCACACAACTCCCTCGCAATAACCAACTCCCCAGTACAATCCAAATCCAATCAATCCACACTGAGGGCCTCCAAGGGTGTTTGAGGTCCCGCATTGACACTCAACACTCCTTTCAACACGCCGGTCGTCTCGCGGTGCAGACGGAGACACGGGCGGTGGGCATGTACAAAGAATTGCACCAAAAGAGAAGCCCTGAAATCGGCATATGAACACATATCAAGCAACCTTGGGGAAATATGGAAACGTACACAATCACAGCCATAGACCCCTCATTCCCTGGACCCAAGACCCTCCCTTGACTCGCCAACATGATGCCCTGAACCCAGTCAAAAAAGATGGCTAAATGCCATGTGTCAAAAGTCACTACACAAACCCCAAAAATCTGTTCCCTCCCAAGCCTCTAAATCCTAGCCCAATAGGGGAGGTGGCGTGTCATGGTGTAGAGTGGCACTCAGGACCATGCCCTACCCTGACATAATTTTGGTTGAACTTCGGGTCGATTGGGCTTGGAGAACTGCCCCATGAAGATGACCTCACAACATAGCAAAATTAGGCAAATCACACCATATTGCCCAAAATTCAATTATATACTCAAAAATGCATACAACAAATATTCAAATGCTCCATGCATGTGTCAAACCGGTGAGTAATACACAAGGGTGATATAGACCAAAGATCCATGCCCAAGAATATCCCCACATTGGCTCCCAAACCCCTCCGGATATACACATGCCATGCTTCACAAGTCAACTCACGAATTTGAGACCTATTTTTGTGAGGCCTCGTGTGCCACGCCAAAGTGACCACGTGATCCGGCATATGGTGAGGTGCAACACCGAAGCATATGCCAACATATAGGCAACATACCATAGTTCACAGATCTCTAGGCACTTTACTGTTAACCGACCAGTTGAGCACATAAAATACAAAAATGAGCATAAAATGAGGTCAAAAACATGCAAATATGGCCAAATTCAAGATAAGCACAATAGTATATAACTTCGCTCACCCATGGTATCAACCTATGGTTTCCGAACACAATTGCTTGGGACCATTTGCGAACAATCCCCCCACTTGGATCCCCACATGGACGCATAGGGACACCTTCGAACCTCCTCCCGACACGCACCATGAAAATGGGAAAATTGATAGTGGCGCTTTTGGGTCGCTCTGTAAGCCCTCCCACATGCACTATATGTGCGGTAGACTTAGTCTAGTGCTATGGAGCTCACCATTGGGACATGAGCAAAGCCCTTGCCACGTATGAATCCACATATCTTCCTACAAACGGAGATATATAACATGGGCGTGAGCACAGCGAAGCACATACCATGCATATAACACATACCCTCAAAAAGTGGCTCCCACCATGGTGTGCCATGCCCCTCCATGGACATACCCTCACGTTAAAAATACGTAGGAACCCAAGGAAAGTTTCTATGCAACACCAACACTTATGCGGTACACTCAAAAGTCGCATTAAAATATTCGGTTGCATGGTCCAAGAGTTAGAAATCATTTTCTAGCGTTCCACAGCTGGAAACACCGCCACACCATCACCATCCACCCCCTCGACCACAATCCACACCGATGGACACCTGAAGACGACGCCACTGCCGCCATCACCGTGCAGCAAAGCCCCGAGAACCGGGAAGAATACCACGTCACCTGGAAAGCTCCGGCAGCCCACCCCCCCGCCTCCCCCACCCTCCCAGATGTCTTCGCCACCATCAGCGCAGAACTCCAGGAGGCGAAAGCCCCACAACAACTGGACGAAGAGATGCCCCAGGCACCATCAACACCAACCACACAAGACAAACCCCGCACAGAGCCCCTCACCCATCCCATCACCACAATGGAGCTACCCCCACAACACCGCACAACCCCGGACCGAAACGGGTTTTGAGACCTGCCACGGGAATGGGCGGTCCACAACGGCACACTCCGATGGGACGAAATCACACCGGGGCTCCAGGCCATCCGCCTCCACTCCATCACCGAGCCCACCACCACCTGGGCACTACCGACGGACCGCCACCATCTCCTCCTCACCGTCCAAGGCGAAGCCACGATCACACCCACGGAGGGAGAGCCCGTAACAGCAGCCCCCGCCCACGCCGTCCACATACCCCCGCAAGCATCGTCATCACCTAACCCGCCCCCAACGACCACACACACACCTGGCAGCAACGGTGGGAGGACGTCCGGGGGGACCTCCTCCAAGAACACCTAGGGCTCACGCGCACCCACCACACCCTACACTCGGTACGAGGAGTAGGCCAAGCACCACACGGCATACACGCCCCGGGAGTATGGGCTAACGCCACACCCATAAACCCACAAGCAGCGGAGGACATCAAGACCGCCCTATCCATCCAGCAAGCCCAGACCCAAACCCCGCACCGCAACACCTGATGAGGCTACACCATTTGGTGGGCATACCAAGACCACGACACCCTCACCCCCCAACCGGGGGCCCCCCCTCTAGACACCAACACAACCGCCCTCCTCCAAGCCGCAGCAGCGGCAGCCACACAGGTAGGGGCCCCGGAAACCTGGGGCCCACAATACCTGGTCGAAACCAAAGTGGCGCCCCACGCGAAGGCCCAAGACAAGCCCCCAACACCGAAGCCGCTCCACCCCCAACTCAAGCTAGACCCGACGGAACACACCCCCCAGGACGAATGAGCGACCCACTACATCATCCCCCACACCACCACCCGCAAGAACGACGCCGCCAAGATCACCGTCACCCGCCACCTCCCCCACACCACACAGGTGTATGAGCTGACGGCCCCCAATGTCCTCGTCACCCGTTGCCGACACGACGAGCGATACACCATACAGGCGGAAGGGGCCGCCGCGACCACCCTGTACACATGGTCAACACAGGGGGACCTCCCACACCCCACCCTCCACCACGCCCTCTCCTGGCCCACCCCCTTCCACACAGCAGACCGCCCGAACAAGAAGCCCAAACACACAGGTATGCACACCCCCGCCCAGGAAGCCCAGCACCGACACGATGCGAGGCGCAAGTCCCGCACCCTCCACGACGACCACACCATCCCCCGCATCAGCGCCCCCCCCGCCAGAGTGTCAGATGCCACCCACAACGGCACAATCACAAGCATCACCACGGACTGCCTGAACCCAGCGGCGTCGCGGGCAGATCAGCGAAGGGCGCTCCCACACACGGGCGGTGGCGCGCCTCCACAACATCCAACCGCACAAACTCCAGCGCGCCGTTAGACCCTTCGCCGTACACGTCACCCCGTACGGCATCGACCACCCCCGGTGTGAGCACCATGACCCGCCCTGCTCCACCCCATGCACCTTGCCCCTGCGCCAACCGCTGCCGGCCCCCACCATCACGGGCAACATGTACCTGGGCACCGTACCGGGGGACCCGGGCATATACATCCTGCCCAACAGGTCCAGGGAACACGCCACCCCCCTCCACGTTGTAGAATCCCTCGCCCTGGGACTGCCCCCACCCAAACACCAACACCAGCACATCCCGGGAGACAAACGGACACAGGCGCCAGACGGGGGAAAAAAGGCCCACCAACGCGCCCTAGCCCACATCACCTCCCACCCCGCAGCCCACCTACCAAAGGACTTCGGCACGGAGCGCCACATCGTCCTGGAGGGGCAAGCCCACCACATCATCACCGCCGTCCTGTACACCCTCGCCGCCCACGAACGCCACTGGGACCCCACAACCATCCCAGCAATGCCCCCACCACCCCAGGGCTCCAAAGATCCCGTCACCCCCTTCCACATCGATCAACTCCTAAGCCGCAAGGCCCCCCCACACCCCCACCCCTCCAGGATACTACTAGCCATCGCATCGTGGGACACCCTGGACACGCCTTCCAAACAACCCGCCATCCACATCCTCAAAGCGGACGCCCAATGGTGGGTCATCCACTGGGCACACGGAGTCTTCATGGCGGCCCAGGCCTATACCCCGGATATAGACCCGGAAGACCCCCCACGGGGCCGGCAGCGACTCCTCCAGGCCACCACCCTCACAGGCCGCGAAAGCGCCCCCTGGGAAGCCCTCCACACAGCACTTTACTGGGCTCAAGGCTCCCCCAACGGCCCAGACACACCGGAACCCACGGAGGCCTGGGTCATGCAGGCCAAGGCCATGAGGAACTACCACCTTCACCACCCCTTCGACGACAGCCCGGCCGCACTGCCATGGCCATCAGATCCCCCGGAGACCGTGCGCAACCTCGCCGACATCATGCGCAGCCACGCGAAAGCGAAAATGCAAGCACCGGCGGAACCCCAACTGAGGGATCCGGGCCAGCAAGCAACGCACCCCTTCTTCAAACCCAACGCCCCCCCAGCCCCGCTACCTCCCGTCCTGCCCAAGCGAGCGAGACGACAAAGGGGCGCACCCGCCCCCAACCAAGCCGGAAAAGCAGCGACCTCCCGACCCCCCGCATCCCACCCGACCCACCCGGCGAACCCAGACCAAGCATCCTCGTCATCCTCCCTCCCACCAATACCACCGCCCCACCCGGACCAGGCATCCTCATCATCCTCCCTCCGGCCACCAGCACGGCCCCCGCCCAAGGCGTACCCAGGATTCGAAAAGGGCACGAAGGTCCAGCAGCCCTTCCGCAACGACCACACAGGTGACTGGATCTGGTGTGAAGGCTTGATCCAGTACCGCCTGAAGGAACCGGAGGACAAAGGGGGGCCACAGATCTGGGTGATCTGGCACCGCCAAAAGGAGCTAGACCAAGGCAGCAGCGCCCCGGACAAACCAGTAAGCTACACCCTGGAGCTCACCAGCGCCCACCCCATCTGGCTCCGCACCGAAGAGAACAAGGCCCACACAGGCACCAAATACACTGGGGAGCTCCCCCCGGAGTGGAGCCAAGGCCTCCCCCCGCCGCGCCTACCCAAGCGCCCACCAACCGGCAAAAAGTCCCCGAGCCCCAGTCCCCCTCCCTGACGGGGCAGGGGCCGAGGGCACAAGCCTCCACAGCCCCGGCCCGCCCCCACCGAGGCCACCGTCAACCTCCTTGACCTCAACCACCCGGCCGTCACATACTCCAAGGACGCCAAAATTGCCCTCCAGGAGCTCCTGATGGCACAGGGGCCGGGGTCGGTCCCCCACCTCCTCACATTCCAGGAACAAGGCCTACAACGCGACGACCCCCCAGAAACCACCCCCATATATACCCCGGACCAGAAAGCGTACAAATGCTACTGGCACAAGGGGACCCCCCTATACGCCCAAACCGGCATCCACGTCCACCTCGTCCACCACCTCAGCGTCCCAGGGAGGCTAGGTGTCTATGAGGTCGTCAGGGACGGATGGCAACTCAACGTCAGCAACACCCACGTCCCCTTTGGCGAGGCCACGGAACCCTTCCTCCAAGCCCTGGCCGAGGCGTACCGCCAGATGGCCATGCTCGCCCCCACAGTCATCATCGGCGACATGAACGCCGCCCCGACCCCGGCAGACCGAGGGGGACAGGCCACACCCCAGGACCAAGCAGTCCGCGACACCATCGAAATGCTGGGGCTCGTGGAACTGACGGCCAACCTCGAAGGCCAACAATCCCACTTCCCCCACCAAACAGATGCCGCCCCATCCCGCATCGACGTATGCTATAGCAACTCCACCACCATCATCCGGGCAGAAGCCCGATATCGACCCCTCCCGCTGGGACCCACAGGCCATAGCCCCCTGCACATCCGCCTCACCATCCCCAACCTTCCCCCCAGCCCCCCAGAGGATGCGGACCAAGGCCTACCACCCCCCCTGAAGATGCCCCCACTGCATGACAACAATCCCATGTCCCAATATCACAGGGCCATAGACCGCGCCCGACGCATCCAACCAGACCCCAGCGACCTACTCACGGCCATGCGCACAGCCGCCGTCGCCTGCGGCTTCCAGCAAAACCCCCACACGGACGACGACCAACCACCCACGGCCCTGGCGGACATGCCCCATGACCTCTGGCATGCGAAGCAACAACTGGCGACCCTCCTCCACACCGACACCCCCCAAAGCCGCCGACAGATACACCACTGCAGCACACAGATAGCCCACATCAGGGTAGACCTGCAGCGGTGGCACATCCACAGGCAACAGCGCATCGCCCAGGAACACGAACGGTATGCGCAACATGAACTCCCCCACAAGGCCATCCGCCACCTCAACGACGCCATGACCGACACCGGCCACCGCACCATCACCACGGTCCGGCAGGAGGACGGCTCCCTCACCAACGACCCAGCCACAGTGCTCCAAGCCACCCAAGACAGCTTCATCCGGCATCACACACCCACCCAAGACACACTGGACCCAGACACCCAGGCCAAAATCGACCGCCTCCCTCGAGTCTTCAACCACGCCCAGAGGAGGCAACTGGAAAAACGCCCCTTCACCATTCACGAAGTCCGGAAGGCCATCCACAGTCTCCGGCAACACAAAACCCCAGGCTACGACGGCCTCCCTGCGGAGGCATACTACCACCTCCCCGCCCACCTCCTCCGCATCCTCGCCCACCGCCTCTGGGACATCGTCACGGGGCAGACCCCCCTGCCACCAGACTGGGCAAACGTTGTCCGCCCCCTCTACAAAAAAGGGGACTGGGCGAACCCGGACAACTGGCGCCCCATAGTCTGTGCGGTCACGGAGGTCAAAATGGTCTGGACCATCATCCTACGCCGCATCCGCCCCTACCTGGACCCCCACATACCGGCAAGCCTCTGGGGGGCCGTCCCAGGCCGGTCCCCACACGAGGCCATCTTCCTCCAGGACACCATCGCAGACATGGACCCAGTGGACCTCATCATCGCCTCCCTCGACGTCAAAGGAGCCTTCCTGAACACCCCCTGGCTCCTTCTAGAAGCTATGTGGAAACGCCTAGGCCTCCCCTTCTACAACTTCGCCTCCGGCTACATCCGCAGCCGCAAATACACGGTCCGCACCGGAGCAGGCCTCACCCCCTTCCTGGAGCCAGGCAGCGGGGTCCCCAAAGGGGCAGCAGAGGGCCCCTTCCTGTACCTTCTAGTGACACTCCCCCTGGCCCTCGCAATCGAGCAGGATTACCCGGCCTACGCACCCTACCCCCTCCTCTCCCCCCTGGTGGGCTTCCCGGACGACACCAACCTCACGGTCGCGCACACCCCACACGAACCCCATGCCCCAGACCCCGGGCCAACGGTCACCCAACAGGCCAATGACTTACTGGACGTGACCATCTCCTACCTCTCCCACAACAACCTCATCGTCCACCCCACAAAGTCAGTGGCCATGATCAAGGGGTCTGCCACACCCCCCACCCTAGGGCCACAAGGGCCCCCCATGCGAGTCGTCACAACCACCACCCACCTGGGGGTAATCCAGGCCGCCAACCCTGAGGACGCCACCCTCCCTCCCAAGTTGCAATCACACCTCGCCCATCTCCCCAGATATGCGTTGCCGACCACCAAGGCCCTCTCCCTGTCCCAGCAGAGCCTGGCGTACTACCTCACCGGGGTCTTGAACACCTCCATAGGCTTCCAAGCACTCCACCTGACACACCCCACCACCGCCCTCCAGCCGGCCACCCGCGCCGTGACCAAGGCATGGGCAGCACACGGGGGCTGGCCCACCTCCATACCGACCCGCGCGATCCGAGCGGCATGGCCCCACTATGGGGACGCAATAGGGGACGAGGTGAAAGCGGCCTACACCAGACACACCGCCCTCCTCCTCGACCGCATGACCCACAACCACGCACCGGAGGTCCGCAAGGTCACCGCAATCCGCCTCCAAGCCGCACAACGGGCCCGCAACACATGCCTGCGCTGGGTACTGCACCAGACGGGCATGCCCACCAACATGAACAGGCGCCTGTGGAACCACCTGCAGCTCCTCCTCCCAACCCCACACCACGCCATACTCACCAACCACACGTGCCCAGAGGAAGGGCCTCTAGCTGTCCTCTGTGGGGACCTCCACCATCACCCCAAGGGCACCATCCGCACCATAGACCTCGTCGGGGCCTCCATCACCGTAGTATACGTCACCCTCCCCCAAATGCAGGTCCTGCACCACGGCGGGGCACACCACACCCCCTTTCTACAGCTTCCCAAATGGCCTCAATACTGCCTCTTCCACCAGTACCTCACGCAGACGGCATGAGCAGCGGGACACACTCTGCCGGGAAGCAAAGACATGCACACAGCCTACCGAGAATTCACAAAGCAACACCCCCGACCCATCCCAACGACACCGCCCTACGCACCCACCGGCTCGAAACACGAGCCCGCCCACCCGGTGACGGGCCCAGTCCCACCACTAACCCTACTACTGGCCTCGAATGAAGCCAAACCCACGCAGACCACCGTCATCCACCACGGGGCGAAATGGCGCATACCGAAACACCACATGACCGCCTGAGACCTACCACGGGTCCCCCATGACTCCCAGAGCATGCCACGCTCATGTTGGGCCTGTGACCCCGAGTCCCCAACCACGCCATGGCCCGTACTACACCTCATAGCACGCCATCACACCCACCCCACAACCCACCTACCACCACAGGCGTACGCATGGGTAGCCCCATGGTTCCACCGCACCGTTACTAACCCCACGGTAGCATGGAACCCCGACCACGCGCCCAAATGGCTCTTCACCACTACACCCACATGGCCCCGCCCCGACCCGGCAGGGGTCGCCATCCGTTACAGCATGTACGAGCCAGGCAGAACGGGCAAGCACGAGCACCCCTACTATCCGCTCCACGACTCCTGCCACACACCGGAGCACCGAACACAAACCCTCACATGCCACGACCTAAACCCAGACACAGCCTACATCCTCCACTACATCTACTCCTACCTCACACAAGGACAGCCGGAGCAGGGACTCATAGCCCTGTCCCCCCAAGCGAAACACATCATCTCCAAAGGAATAGGGGTGTACGCCACCACCATCCTGCAGCCCACAACCCCAGTAGCCCACCTCGCCACGGGCCTCGCCATATACGCCTACCTGCCCATGAACCCATGCCGCCTCCCACAACCATCACCGGCGGACCGGCTCTTCTTCACCGACGCCTCGGGCGAGTCCGCCCTCACGCCCATCACCGGGGGGGCCACCCTGCAGCTAACCCACACCGGGGGACAGTACCACATGGACCAGCACACGGGCCACACCACCTATGGGGCCTCCTCTCACGGGGAGCTAGGGGCCATGGCCGACGCAATCACCGAGACCGCGGCTCAACTACCCGCCCACTCCCCCCACATCGTCCGGGTCTGGTTCGTGGTAGACGCCACTGTCGACACACACCTGCTCCTCCGCATAGCAAGGCAACCACTTCACAAAGCCACCGCGACGAGCCTCGGCACCCAGGCACTGCTGCTCTGGAAAGCACTTCGCAGCCTTCCCCCCTACGTCCAACTCCACATCGTGAAACAAGAGTCCCACAGACACCAATACGGAAATGGTAAGGTCGACAACCAGGCAGTACACCAGCGCACAACGCACCTACCAGCCCTCCAGATCCCTGACCTCGGCCGCAACCACACACACCTCCAACACATACCCCCCGTACCCGAGCCCCATCAGACCCCAGACTGGGTACCAGAGGACGCCCCCTATTCCTCCCATAACAGAGCATACCACTACCCCAACCTCATCCAACATCTCGCCCGCGTGCTCGGCGACGCAGACAGCCGAGCGCACATCCAGGAGCTCCAGGACAGACTGCAAATCCCCCTCTACCACTCAGCGCTGCGCCCAGAAAACGTCCCAGCCCACCTCCAAAAACGACGCATCCAGCTCCTCAGGGAGCAACTACCATTCCTCACCAGGGTCGCCAGATGGCTTGCCTGCAAACACATCCACGTCCCCGAAGAACACACCCGTTGCCCGTGCGACCACACCACCCCGGAGGACTGGGAACACTTCAAGAAATGCCCCCTCCATACAGGCGGGGACACGCTAGTGGGCTGGTCCCCGGCGGAAACCCTACGACAACACGAAGGATGGCCAACACACAGCCACGCACACCAGGCCACCAAACACCTCTTCCGGGATCCCCTGGTCAACGAAGCCACCATGAGAGGGGCGGTGACACAGGCCCTGCACCGACACCTCACCAAACACACGGAAAGCCCCATGGAGGCAGCAGCACACCTCCAGCTTGAGGCAGTCCGCAGAGCAAGGGCTCAAATGGTACACCGCAAACACCTCCTGTTAGCACACGCGGAGCAACTCACCGACCCCACCGCCAGGGAACACATGCAGCGTCTCATCCATTACCATGCCGTGCATGAACCAGAAATCCACTAACCCGCTCCGCGCCCCGCACGCGCCCCCCATCTCCATCCGCAGGCCTCCAAGACAGCACCACAGCGCCTCGAGGCCCATCACTCACCCAAGAAGCCACCCGGCACCGCCCAGCCCGGCCGAGCCCAACCTGGGCCAACCATACATGGACGTAGACGCGCCAGACCCCGGCAGCCCATCCAGCCCACCCCCCCTGGACCCGGGGCACCCCCCCCTCACACGGACCACCATCCGCGACTCCGACCTCCTCCAAGCAACCCTCTAAGACAGGGCCCCGACCACCCCCCTGGGCTGGTACCGCCTACAAGACGACTGGACCACGCTGACCTTCAAAGCCCTCCTGGACCTGACCAGACCAGGCAGCGGCCTCCACGAGGCCATCGTAGACCTCGTACTCTGGCGAGCCCGCAAACACGCCCAGGGCCAGCACGTCTGGATCCCCCCCATCGAGTGGGGCCAGGCCCTGACGCACCACACCGGCATCAACGTCACGCGTCAAGGGACAGTACACCTACGACGGGCCCCAGCGGAGACGGACCACCCAGCGGACCCGAACGACCCGGAGCAGTGGGAACAGGCCACCGCACCAACCCGCAACACCGCCCTCCGCGCCGCCGGCCTCCGCACCCCAGGCGACGACCTCCCCCCCCCCTACCTACAGACAGTGACCACCCCCCGCCGGAGGTCTGGGTTACAGTCCTCGGGCGCGGGCATTACTACGTGATAGCCGCTACCGCTACGTCCCACGGCCCGCAATGGCTCATCAAAGGAACAGACACCATGTTCGCCCCAGGGACCGCCCCACCAGGGGCAGTAGGGGACCCCACCACCCAGCACAGGGTTATCAGGGGCGTCCTCCAGCCAGGGGACAAGCCCCCAGCCCGCGCCCTGGCCCAAATCACCTCAGGGAAGGCGGGCTACCACCTGGGATTGGCCATGCTCTGCCTGACCCACTGGATCCAGCGCCGCTGGCCACCCACGGGGACCGTGCCCTGGGTTTGGGCCATCCCCACCGCCCACACACAAGTGGAGGCGGGACCGGGCACACGACCAAACCCCCCCCCCCAGACCGCAGCAATCCCTCACCTGCGGGGACCACGCCATCCACAGGGTCCTCAGCCGCGCGGGTCTTAGCCCAAACCTAGCATACCCCCTTCCCACCACTGACCAAGAGGTCCACCGGATACGCAAGCTCATCTGCGAAATCCTACCCGCGGCAGCAGAAGACGGCAAGGTTCTCCTCCAAACCGCCCGGCCTACAACTGACCACGCAAGCGCGCCGCGGCGAGCAGACACATACACCGACACAACACATCCCACCGCACAATCCCCGCCCATGCCCCTCCCCTCTCGCTGCTCACCCGGAGACCCACACACGCCCACCATTGCGCGCACCCCCGGGCCCCGCCACACGGGCCTCCCCCACCCGCCCGAACACCAGCACACGTCCGCCGCACACCCACCCGCCGGACACCCCTCACCACCCCCCACACTCGACAACCCACACACACCCGCCGAGAGGAGCCCCGCGCCCCGCGGCACGCCCACCCCACCCAGTGGCCCGCCCAGGCCCCCCGCACACACCCCAGAAGACCAAGGCCCACCCCCCCCGGCCCCTGAATGCAGCCCAAGCGAACTGTTCCCCCCTGCGGACGCCAACACACACAACCTCGCACATTGCAGGACCCAGGCCAAGCCAAGCCCAGAAGGAGAAGGCCACAGCCCCGCGCCTCCCTCCCCCGCCGCTGCCGACCAGATCGGCCCGCCGGGCCACCAGGTCGCGACCGGGCCCCCCCAGCCGCCCGCCCCCAACCTACAGCCCGAGTACATGCCCTCCATCCTCCCCGCTGTGGCCGCAGCAGAAGCCGCCGCCCGCAAGCCCGCCCGCATCACAGCCCAACCCGCGTCCACCACCTCCTCCTCATCCTCAACCTCGTCCACCTCCTCCACCTCATCCTCTGACCCCCCCCTCCCCGCCGTTCTCATCCTCAAGGCCACGACAAAAGCCAAAGCCGCGGCCGCACGCACCGACCCCCCGTCCCCCACACAGGCGACTCGGGCACCCCGGGAACAGACCGGGAAGACCCCCGAACAGACATCGGCGCCCTCACACCTCCAGACAGAGGTCCTCCTGAACCTGGAACCGGACCCCAACACCAAACCCGACCCCAAACCCAAGCCGGCGCCCAAGCGAGCACACACAACACCACAAACGCAGCGACACAAACCCAACCGACACCACCCCCACCCGGACCCTCACCCAAGCCAGGACCCCCCACCCACCACAACCCACGCCCCCCTCCCACCGGCACCCACCACCACTGCAGAGGCGGCCACCCAACACGACCCCGTCCAAGCCCTCGTCTGCATCCCCGTCACCAAGCGCCCTCTTATCCATCCCCCGCAAACCACCACCACCGCCGGCCAAACCAACCCAGGGACGTGGGACCCCTCGACCACCGTCACCGTCAAACCCGGCCCCAACCCGCCCCCCTTGCCCACCACATAGGGCAGCCCCAGGGACTGCCCAGGATGCCCAACCCCCCACCCCCACAAGGGGGACCGGAAAACCCACAAGGGGTCCATGGGCCATACCCACAACACCAACCCCACCACTACCCACAACACCACCAGCAGCGGCCCCACCACCACCACTACCAACATCAGCCCAACCACTACCACTGCCCACCGCCCTACCCCACCGGGCCACAACCCCCCGTGCACGAGCAGCAGCAGCGAATGGGATGGCAGCCACCGAGCGCTCCACCCGCATACCCCACCTACCGCCAGGGGCCACCCCCCCCGTACCAGCCACCCCCCCCGCACCAGCAACCGCATCCGTATCCCCCCGGCCACCACGTCCACGCCGAAGGGGCCCCCCGGGCCCAACCCCGCCAAGGACAGTCGCTCGACCCATACCACCAGCCGCTGCCGCCACCACACCCCTACGTGGCGGATCCATGGACGACGGGGGGCCTCCCCCCCCCCCCCCCAAGTACCAGGCGGCACCACGCGAAGCCCCCCAGGACCCACCGACGCCTCCTGACTGGCCTGACTCGAGCGATGAGGCCCGGTCCCGCAAACGGCTGCGCTCCCGCTCCCCCCCCGCACGACGCACTCGCCCACGGCGCCCACACTCCGCACACCACCACCGCGCCTCAACCACCCAACCGCGCCGCTCCTGCTCCCCCAGGTGCCACCACGACCCCCCAAGAACCCGCTCCCGCCGTTCCCGCTCCGCCGGGCACCACCACGAGCGCCACCGCCGCCCCATGTCCTCCTCCCCCTCCCCCCTCCAGCCATACAAGACCCCCACCCCCAGACCCCGCGGCCACCGCTCCCGCTCCCCCCGACGCCGCCAGGCACGCCACCGCTGCCCCGCGTCCACCTCCCCCTCCCTCCACAGGCCCCGCCGGGCTCCCTCTTCCCCCCGCCGCCCATACCCATCCGCCACCCCCAGCCCCCGCCACCACCACTCCCGCTCCCCCGGACACCACCAAGTGCGCCACCGCCGCCCCATGTCCAGCTCCCCCTCCCGTACCCCCCTCCGCCCGTACCCGTCCTCCACCCCCAGCCCCCGCCACCGCCGCTCCCGCTCCCCATTACACCGCCAGCCCCGCCACCACCGCAGGTCCACGTCCTCCCCCCGCCGCTCCAGGACCCCGGGCACGGACCCCCCCCCCCCCCGGGCCCCCGCCCACCTTGCCTGGTGGTCTGCCCCCGCTTTGCAGGAGCTCCGCCGCTGGGTGAAGTGGGCCGGGGGAGCGGGAAGGCACGAAGGGGTGCACGTGGTGCATACCTTCGAGGAAGTGCGCACCCGCACTCCCGCCAACCCCAACGAGCCCGCCCCGGGGGCCAACATGCCACAAGCGGCATGGGATCCCCTCCTCCGCGATGCGGTCCAAGGCCTCCGACCCCCCTACACCCCCCAAGCCCTCCGCCAGTGGCTCCAGGCAACCCACCCCCAGGCCTGGGCCGCCGGCGCCCCCTCCCCAACCCGCCCCTCCTGCCACCACCACACCAGGATGGGGGAGGACAAGGGCAAGGGAAGGGCAGGAAACACCAAGGGGCACTCAGGCAAGAAGGCACGGGGGGGCCCAAAGTGAGGGCAGGCACTCACAGGGACAGGACGCCAGACGAGACACCACATGGGGGCAGGAAACCACCCAGGAACCAGGAAGGGGCGGAAGCGGGGACGAATGCACGGAGGAAAAGGGCACCACGGCAAACGCCACGACCCACACCCAGGAAGGGCATACCAAGACGGGGGGACCAGCACCGCCCCACCCCCACCGAACGCCCCGCGACTCCCGGGGGCGCACCCCCCAACACACACCGCCGAAGCAAGCAACCGACGCCGTACGGATCACCCCAGCGCACACCCACCAGCCACCGGAAACCACACGGGGAATGGAGGGCACACCTACACGGGGAGAACAAGCCACACCCACAGAGGAAGCCGCAGGGAACGCGGCCGCAGGGCGCACCACCACGCCCTCACCACCAGACGACGACCCCGGCCGCCACAAGGGCCACCTCACTGGCACTGGAAGAGTACGCAGGCACGGCCACAGCGACCAGGACTGCGGACCGAAACCCCCAGAGGACACGGGACCAAAACACAGGCCCCCAGGGAGGGCAACCCCACGGACCGTCACGCGTTCGACCTACCCGACCCACCAGCCCAAGCGGCACGCCCAAGCCCCCACAGCACGGACCCAGCTAGACACCCACACCTAACCGCACCCCCCAGCCACCAGCCAGCCACACTCTGGCCCGCACCCCGCACCGCGACACAGGCCAGGCTGACCTCCACTGACCCACCGCGGCACAACGCGAGACCACGGCACACCGCACCACAGCGCGCCACGGTACAACGCGCCACAGCACGACGCGACGCGACGCGGCACAGGGCGGCACACAACGACACAACTGACCCTAACCTGAGGGACTAACCGAAGCAAGCCACCACACACCCTGGAAGGCGCCGCACCAGCACGCCACGCACCAGCACCGCAGGCCACACACGGGGCCACAGCGCGCCTGGCAACAACGGTGGCGGACCACCCAGAAGGTTAAAACCGGCACCGCAGAGGGGAAAGGACACGAACAACCCCAGCCCCCTAACCCAGAGCCACAAGCAGCCGCCTGGTGCAGTCGCCCAGCCGGCAGAGCCATGACCTAAACCGGCAAGAAGGAGCGCCGAGCCCACCGTGTACATAGCCCACCCGACCCATGGGGCCGGAACACGGCCAAAGAGAACGAAACTGACAACAGCAGCCCGGAAGACAACACTGAATGCGGGCCAGTGCGTGCGCCAGCCCAGGGAAGGCAGAAGGAGGAACAGGCAACCCCCCCCCCAAAAAAAAAACAAAAAAAAACAACAGAGGGGGGAGGGGGGGGGGCGCGAAAACAGCCCACAGCCACCGAACCGCCCGCCAACACCACCAGAGGCAGCCAAACCCCCCCTTAGAAGGCACCGAAGACAGGACCCCCAAAGAGGCACAGGGGGACCACCCAGCCAAAAGCGGCAACACCAAGCCAGGAACAGCGGCCCACCGGGAAAAGGGACACCGAAGCAAGCAGACACACACACCAAAAAAAAAAAAAGGGCCAGCAACCCAGCCCGAAAGAAAGGAGACGGGGGGACAGGGACCACAAGGCCCGGGACAGGGACACCGAAAAAAAAAAACGCAAGAAACACACCCCGACAACCCAGCCAAGAAGGGCTGGGCACAGCCGAGACCCGGGTCCAGCACACACGCCCATACCGCACGCCAGAACCGGAAACCGCGGGGGGCAAGCAGGGCGCCCACGCAACCACACACGTCCAAAAAGCAGGGCGAAACCGACCCCCAACCACGAACACCACAGACAGCGGACACTAGGGGGACAACACCACAAACCGTGCCCAAACACACCCACCAGAGACCCATACCAGGACTGGCGGGGTTAACAAAACCCACACCCAACCGCAGACCGGACCCAAACACAAACGCCACACAACAGTAGGTTTGAGGTTTGAGGTTTGATTTTGCGCGTACTAGACGCCTTTCGGCCCCGGGGGGCCACCTGGTCGGGCCAGGTGGTATCCTCCCCACCGGGTCCTAGTGGGGGGCCCTCCAAGACGCACCTCCTGCCTGGTGGCGGAGTCCCCCGGGTTCACAGAGCTCGGAGCCCCGTCCTTCCCCGGCGTCCCCGTTTCGCCACTCCCCGGTCAGTGCATCAATTCGCAGCCGTGGCTGCGGGCGCTTACCCACTGCGTCGCCCCCCTAATGCGTGGTCGCCCGGGGCGCCGGCGCCGCCGGGCCCGTGCTACTGGCTTGTCGCCAGTGGGACCCCCTTGGGCTGGCGCGGGGGCTGCCTAGCCTAGGGGTTGGGGCGTGGCGCTGTGCGCCACTACTGCCTTGGCGGGTGCAGTGTCCCGTCTGTGTGTGCGCGGCGCTCGCGGCCGGTTCGGGGGGGTTCGGGCCGGTGCCTGGTGTTGTGTCTCCCCTTCTTCCCCCTTCCCGCCCCGCGTGTTCCGCGCTGCGTGTGGCGGGCCGTCCCGTCCGGGTGTCCCTTACCCTCGCTCGCTGGTACACCATTCCATGCGGTCTGTGCGTTCCGCGCGCTCGGTCCGGTTGCCCTTCCGGTAGTCCCCGCGTGTCCTTTTCGTGTGTGTGCGCTCGCGCTCTCGCGGTGTCCGCTCCCCGCTGGGTGGTGTGGCGCGCGCATCTCGCGTGGTCCCGGCAGTGGGCGCTGGTAGGGCCGTTCCACGTGGTCCGTGCCCCTCCGCGTGTCCTGCCCCGGTCCCGTGCTCCGTCTGGCGTGCTTGGGGGGGGGCGGTCCGGTCCTGGTTCCCCCCTACTTGGCTTGGGGTTGTGGGGGCGGCGGCAGGGCGTCCCCGAGGGGGTGCCTTCGACCGTTGCGTGGGGCGTTTGGGGTCTTGTGCTCCTCCTCCCCCGACTGCCCGTCCACTGGGTGGGCTGTCGGGGTTCGCGTTGTGGGCGCGGGCGTGCGGTTGTGGGGGCCCCGCTCTGTTCCTGTGGGGGGGGAGAGAGGTGTCGACTTGGTGTCCAGGCGCCGGTCCGCCGGATTCCCATGACGAGCCCGATGCGCACGGCGCTTCGCCCTGCGGGATGCGAGGGGGGGTTGGGGTGACCGTGGCTGGAGTGGTGCACCAATGTTCCGGTTCATGGCCCAGCAGAGCACCCCTACTGCAGGCTTACACTTAGAACAGGGGGAGGGGGTTGCGGGCGTGTTTGTTCTGTGACCCGGGTGCCAGTGTATCTCAGAAGGCAGCCGCCCTGGAGGTAGCGCACCCGGCGCGCGCCGTGAAGGAGCTGGTTCGAACCCCGTGATCAGTGGTCTCCCACCGATCCCTTCGAATACGGGACGAGGCCTCCCGTTGACCTGTTCGAGTACAGGTGACGGTGCGCACTGCTGCAGGGGTGGGTGGCTCCCACGTGTTTTGTTTTTCTAGGGTGGGGGGTAAAACGAACGAGACCTCCACCTGATCCACCGGTATCGGTGGTGGCGCGAGTTGCTGGAGGGGGGGGTGGTTCCCACGTCGCCAACTAGAGAGCTCTACGTGCAGGGATCCCAGGAGCACCAACGCCTGGGATCGAACCCCCGCACTGGACGATTGAAGACCGACGCTCTCACTACTGGGCCGCGGGAGTCTCTTACGCGACTTAGGGGTGCCGTCGGCTATGAATCCAGTCCTGAGGGTGGGGCTGTGCGTTGTGAAGCGTGTTGCGCGTGCCGGGAGGCCCCAGTCTACGTGTACGGGGCCGGGACAGGGGGGGAGGGGGCTGGGTGGGGTGCGGCACCGTCGGATCGCTGACTGACGTGCACAGGGGTAAGAGGCGGACAGTAGCACCGCCGGATCGCCGACTGACGTGCACGGGGGCAGGAGGCGGACAGAGGCACCGCCGGATCGCCGACTGACGTGCAGGGTGGAAGAGGAGGGACCGTCGCACCGTCGGATCGCCGGCCGCCGCGCCCTAGAGCCGGGGATGTCCCGCTGGGTTGCCGATCTGCCCGTTGGGTGGGAGTACAGGAGAAGACAGGCCACCACGGCCTCTGCCTGCGTTTGTACACCCCTTCCCCGTGGGATGCCCCAAGGTTGACACACCATCTCTGAGGCGACAGGGCACTGCCTAGCGGTGCAAGCTCCAGCTGACAGGGGCGGGCTGGGGGGGGGGGGGGGGCGTGCGCCGTTTCCTCCGGCTGTGCGGCCGGGGCAGGGCCTGTAGGGCGGGGGGTCGCTCTGCCTCTTTCCGTCCCTCTGCCTTCCCTGGGCAGGCAACAAAGCGGGCGTCACTGGCGTTGTGCCGTCCATGGGGGGCGTGGCCCCCCATACCACTCCGGTTTGTGCTCACCCGGCTTCTCTGGGTACGATCTGTGCGGCGTCCCGGTGCGCAGGCGTGGGCCCGCTTGTTCTTCGCGGCCCTCATGTGAGCCGGCGGCTGGAGCGGGGGGGCGGGTCACACTCCGGCTCCCCTCTCGGGTGGGGGGGGGGCATCCCCCCTGCCTCAGGGGGTTGGGGGCCGGGGCCCCCGCGGCTGGCGGGCTGGTGGGGGGGCGGGGGGGGGGGGGTGTCGCACCGCGGCCTCCCTGCTCTCGTTCCGGGCGGCGGCCTGCGGTACTCCTTTCTGGCTCTCTCCGTGTCGCTGGCGCGCTCCCTTCCGGCGCGCGCGTGCGGTCGGGGCTGAAGTGCCGCCTCGGGGTGGGGGGGGGGGTGAGGGGCGGCCCATGGACCGCTCCCCTGGGGGCCCCAGCTGACCTGCGAACCCCCCCTCTGTCACCTCGGAGTGGGCTGTGGTTACGGGAGGGTCATGTGGGGCGCGGCCTCCTTCGTGTTCCGTTGTGCGCGTTGCTCCGGCACGCCGGTGTGGGTTCGCGGGAGCAGGTCCAGCCGCCGTTGCCCTTACCGCGTCCCCGTTCCTCCTGAGGGTGGGGGCGGCCCCCCGGCCCTGGGGGGGCGGACGGCCGCGCCTGTGGCTCCCCAGCTGGGGTGGGTGCGGGGGGGGGGGGGGGCGCCCCCCTGCCCGCTCTCGGGCCTGTGTGGGAGGGTAAAGGTAAAGGTAAAGTGCTCGGGCGATCTCCGAACTCCAGCGTATCCGTGATCCCTACCTGTCCCAAGGCACAGCACGCTACATTATACTACACTCATCAAAACAGCTGCAACTCCGGTACAGTGAGTCCGCGGGAAACGTAAAGAGCCACTGTATCATACAGGGCATAGAAGTCCCAGTGCGGAGCGTGCCCTCGCTCACATGGGCACACGACACAGGCGTTCCTGTACTTCGGTCCCGCTTCTGCCGCCTGGCACCGCAAGACATCACAGTACAGTACTTGCAACGTGTACTGGCCGCCCCGCCGCAGTGCCCGAGGTGGCACGCGTATAGACAGATCCGTTACCCAGGGCAGCGTGGCACCAGGCACCACATGCAGGAGCCACGCCACCAGCCGTTGAACTGAGACTGACACCTGGGCCCTCGCCCGGATCCCCACACTGTACCCTTCGAAGCCTGCTCCATCTGTCCGCACCCTGCAACCCTCCACGAACGGGGCCCGGCGGGGAGCTTGCTGAAGCATTTCGTCCCGAGGGACGTCACACGACATCCGCGCCAGCACCACCTTGGCCAGTGCTACTCCGTCCGACCGGCTGAGCCTCCACGGTGCGGGCGCGGAGAGGTGCAGCAGGCCAGTCCACGACACTAGCACCACCTGACTGGCACCCAGCACACTGCACGCCCAGACGCTCACTGGCTGCACCTCCTGCTCTGGCACGACCCCCACAACCAGCACACCGCTCGGAACCCTCAACCTGGCAAGTAAATCTGTCGTGTCACAAGAGAGAACACGCACTCGTTGTGCGACTTCCTCTACCAGAGCCACCAGCGCATGCCCCATACGGAGGTACAGCACTGAAGAGTACTGCACATGAGCCCATTGGTTGCCCTCACTGAGACCACAAAAACGACAGGAGGGCACATCAAAAAACGTACGAGGCATGGACGGCAGCAAGCGCAAATAGGCCGCCACGCGATGATGAGTGAGGGTCACCTCCGAGTCGTCACACACATCGCACACCACACATCAGAACGGAAACCCGAACCCGCCAGCTGCACCGTCAGCTCGGAGTCGCACCACTCCGCTTCATCGCGCAGCTCAGAGAACAGGGATACATACGAGATCACCAGTGCCTGACCGTGCCACAGTACTGCCGGCACATCCCGCAGTAGACAAAGTGCATCGGTCAGTGGAAAACCCTGAGACGTCGGGTTGTCCCGTCCCCAGGTCGCCAGGTGATGCGACCGCTCCTGCAGCCCAGGCAACAGCCCCGAGGCTTTCGTGTCGTGTTGCGCTGGCGTCCACAGTTCGTGGACCGCATGCCAGACACTGTGAGCCAAAACCACCTTGGCAACACGGTCAAACCACGGGTTCACCCACGACCAACGCTGAAAACAACATACCAGCGCTGCTGCACTATCTGCTGTGACCCAGATGCGTCCCTCAGCCTCACGGCAGATCCACAGGCCCAACAGCTTGGCCATCCATTCCAGGGCTGTGGACGAGGCCCCAACAGTGAGAACACCCCAGGACACCTCTTGCTGGATCCCAGCCCCATCAGAAATGACCACGCCCATTCCCGCCCCGAGAGGGCCACCCACTGCGGACTGAGCCAAACCGGCATCAGTGGTTAGAAAGAGTTCGGGGGCCACCACGAGAGCAGGGAGCAGTTGCGGCAGGGGCAGATCGCAGAAATCACCGGGACTGTCTGTGTGTAGGTGGTATCGCGGCAACAGCGCATCGACGCGACTAGCGTCGTCATCACCCAGGGGCAAAGGACACTCGCGTTGCGCCCGAAGGAGCGTACGCGTCTGGCTATCGCGCCCGTCCAGTGCTGTGAAGTACCCGTACAAAAATAGGAGGGCAGCCCTGTGGCGTAACGATGGGCACCCCCAGCCAAAGCGCGCAGTGGACACCTGCAGGACTGTGACCGGTACGTCCTGAGGCAGGCAGAGCAGAGCTCGCACTGCAGACTGCAGGCGGGGCTGCAATCGCTCTATTGCCGAGGCCGGGATAAAGGAACCTCGGCAAACATAATCCAGACTCGACAAAACATAAGCGTACAGCGCCCTTAGGGCGAGGGTAAAATGAGGGCGATGCGCCAGCACGAACGCACGCCAGCGTCGGATACGGCTGTGCAGTTTTGGAACCAGACCCGGCAAGTAGGTGCCTGGCTGTATCGCAATACCCACCACACCCGGCACTGCATGTGACGCGGCCGTGCACGCCCCCTCGATGTTCAGCTCACCCTTAACCCGCTGTATCTCTCCCTCTCGGCACATACGTAGCACTGTGTACTCTTGCTTCGCAAGATTGTTGACAGTGCAGTTGTGCTGGGCCGCATGATGGGCGGCCGTCACTTTGCGGCTGATGGCCGGCGCATCCCTCTCCACATAGCGGCGGTCATCGCTGAACACACTCTCACTAGGTAACGCAATCAAACCAGCATGCTGGACGACCCACTCCTCTGTCCCACACTGCGACGCGCGTGTCCGGAGCGTACCTAGCAGGTTATAGCCCGTGGCCGCAAACACACACCCCTGGGAAAAGCCTTCGCGTGTGGTGACAGGGGGGGCCAGCCCACGTGTGGTGAAGAGGCGAACCTGCTGACGAGGGTAGAACCCACAGGCCCATTCCCCAAACGCGCACTGTGTGGACCACAGCTGACTAAGCCGCGCCACGTCTTCTCTGATTGGCGTGTCAAAGGCACCGCTTTCGTCCGCATCCACGATGTGGGCCTCCCCCGTTTGCTGCAGTGCTAGTACCACTGACGCGCGCACTGAGAAAGCCATATGCTGGGGGGATATTTCCCTCCGATAGGAAAAAGTGCGCCCATCAAAATCACCCGCCATGTCCGCACGGTACATCGTTTCCCCGTGAACCGTGCTGGCCTCCAAGCGGTTTACCCCTGAGCCCAGCTTGATGGGTCTGTAGGAGCAGAAAAGCCACGGGTGCCCTTTCTTTTCAATCCCTAGTTGCACCGCCGTGTTGCTGAGTGCTTGCGGCGCCGTGCGCAAAACGTTCAGATACCTCCAGAGCGCCACATGCCCAGCATAGGGAAATGGGCGCAGCAGCGAGAGAGGGAGATCATCAACTGATGTGGCATCCGAACCTCCTGCCCTCAGAGCTTCGCGCAGCGCCGGGACTGTATTGAAGGCCCTGGAGTGGCGTGCGTGCATCCGATGCCACCTCACCTCTGGGTCAGCGTCCCAGTCCCCAAGCCGCCTCGCCCGAAACAGTGAGATGAAGCTAATCTCGTCCGGTGTGGGGAGGGGACATGCCGTGGCCGCCGCCCAGGTCAGGTCAGGCAGGTTCATAAGGACCCCCCTGCCCCCTTGATACATCTCCAGCTGACTGCGCGCCTCCCGAATGACCTCCTCAACCGATGAGGCCACGTGGTCAGGTCAAGGCTTCAGCTCTGGCAGGGGACGTGGGCACGGTGGCTGCAACTTCATAGTTTTAGTGGTCAGGCGTGTAACACTGGACGCCTCAACAATCTGCCTGTTGAGACGCAAGCCACGCATAAACATGTCAGACCCCAGGTCCTGGTGCCACTGGTCCAGGAGCTCTTTCGAGCTCCCCTGACGAAGTGCTGCACCCAGTCGCATACGCTCAGCTGTAGCTTGTCGCGTACAGTGTGTGGGTAGAACCGGGTCCGCTAACAGCCAGTAACACCTGATCCACACATCAGGGTGTACGTCCTGAGCAGACAGCCAAAACCAAAACAACGCCAGGAGAGGTGCGAGCTTATTCCTTTGTTCGTTTGTGCTGGCTGGATGACGGTACCTCTTAAATGCCGACAGACGCTGCAACCCTGATACACCCTCGAAGTCGCACACCACACACGCATGAGAGGATGGACCAGGCACAGCAGAATGACTAAGAAATGAAAAGTCAGGACTCACCAATATATAGTCAATCTCTGTCTCTCGGCGCTTACCACACTGCACCGTGTGATTGGTGGGCGTTCCCGCCGGGTACGGTACCCTGAGACCCGAGAGAGCCTCGTGCTCCAGCATCCGGGTGACGAGCCCCGCACAAGTGCGCGGTGTGTTGAAGTCCCCGGCTGCTACTGTGCGAATGGACATCTTCCTAAACAGCGTACCCACCGCAGCCAATTCAAGTTCTTTCTCAAGCTCCGAGAGGGACGGGTCCAGATGTAGATTAAAAACCAGAAGGGACTCCTGATCATGAAAATAACACACTACCGCCATCCAGGATCTCGAATCAAACAGGACTTTCGGGGGACCAGCCAGTTGTAGGCGTCTATGCACCAGGACCCACATACCTCGCCTCCGACCCGCTTCGCCGCTGGCAACAAACACAAAGGGCGCAAGCGCCACCTGTACCCGCGGGTCAGCATCCCACAGCTCCTGCAGGCACACCACATCCGGGTCCAACCCACATATCAAGACGGTGACGGCTTCCAGGACCGCTGGGTCCCCTGCCCCGCCACAATTAAGTGTTGCCTGACGGAACGCTGAGTGTACTGTGGACGTTCCGTTCATTCTGTCATCGAGTCTATCGAGACGGCGGGTAAGCACCCTCAGCCAAGACGGCATGGGAGGTGCTGGCTCACACACTGGAGCACAGGACCGCAAAAAACGAGAAGACACCGGTACTACGTGCTCCAGAAGCTGGACGCCCGCCCGAAGGGACGTACGCGCAGCCAGCTGCTTGTCCACAGGCTGGGCCCCTGGCGGCAAACAGGTGCAGATGGCCCGTGGCGAGTGACAGCCCAGCCGGGGCGCCGCGACCACCATGACCTGAGCTACGCGAGGCCTTCCACAGGTAGTGCACCAGTCGGTTGCAAACACGCGCACCATTGGCACTACATCCGAGACAAAATACGGCTCGGCCTGAAAAGCCGTAGCCCCTTCTGCATACAACAAGACAGGGCCCCCATCGCAAAATATAGGCGGGGAAACGAGTAGGCCATAGCAGGTCAAGCGCCGAGGGCGGGTCAGCAGACATCGGCACCACGCTGAAAGAGGCTGGGCCAGTCGCTGACACCAGGGACCCGGGTACGCATGTAAACGTCTCAGAATGACGTAGACCGCTGGCACTACAGTGGGTTCCTCGGTAAACTGGGGGAGTAAGGGTGTGGAGGGTAATAGACTGGGCACATGCACACGGCTACCCCCCTGACAAACAGGACAGGACCACTGGGACTCTGCACAGTCACTGCCCCGCAAGGAGACCAACGTTCCGCAGTCCCAGCAACAGGTCCATTCCGAAAGCACCAGGGGCGGGCCTGGAGTGTCAGGGGGACCCGCCTCAGACGGTAGCGCCTCCCAAAGTTGCCGGACAAACCGTCCGACCTCATGATACCTCACCACACTGGCTGCTAAGCGTACGAGGTCCTGAAGGTCTGTAGGACACTCATACCCCACCGGCAGGAAGGGGAGTCAGGCCCACCCATGTCGCCACGCGCCCTCGGCTGGCGCATTCTGGGCTTGGGCATACTCCGCCCACGTAGTAGGCTCGGGAAGCGCGCCGGTGGGCACTGCTGTTGTTGACGGAGTACCCGGTGCAGGCAAGGCGGGCGGCTGCAGCGCCTGAAAGGCCTGCGGTGTCGGGGGCGCCCCGTACCCCGGCTGGGAACCTTCCCATGAGGGCCACCAGGAGGTGTAATACGGGCCTGGTGTGGGCACCAATGACCATGGCATGTAGGGGTGCTGCGACAACACCAGCACCGCTGGCGGACCACTCTGCTGGGCTTGTGCCGCTGGGGGTGTCTGCGGTGGTGGCGTGTGCGGTACCACCGAACCTGTCTCCGTTTTCTGCCGCTTGCACATCCCAACTGCCTGTTGCCGGCGCTCAGCACGAAAATCGGCGTCGGTCTTATACAGTTCCCCGGCATTAGAACGACCTCTCAGGCGAAGGAACCAACCCCCCGGGTGGTGAATATCAATGCTGTCCACGGTGGAGAAATACTTGTCGAATGTATCAGCCGACACGTATACATGTCCAAACCCCTTCGCAACGTCATTGGACGTGAACTGGGTCAGAGGCCGCATGGTCTCGTTCAGCAGGGCATTATACTCCTGTACCGTACGCTCCCTGTGGAGATTGTTGGCCCGGAGGGCCTTCGCGTCTGGGGCCACAGGCGGCTGAATAACCGCCCCCACTGGCGAGGACGCCGTGACCGAAGGCGCTGATGACGTCTCCGAGGTGGCGGACGAAATCTTGGCGGGCGACGGGCCTGTCGGGAGTGCTGTCACCGCCCGCTCCACCACTGCTGGTGATACCATTGCTGTGCCGGCGGCGGAGGTCGCTGTGTCATTGAGGAACCAGTCATATGACTGGGACGGTTGTGGCGCTGCACCTGCATGCTCCAGGACCTGTTGCACACCTTTGAGCGCCTGACGGAGGTGCTCCCTGGTCAAGTCCTCCTGCTTGCTGATCGCGATGAGAGCGGCTTTGAAGGTCCTGCCGCACTGAACTTCAGCGATGGGGCTGGGGTCGACCGCTCTCGGGAGAACCGTGGAGAGATCCAGAGCCGTCGTTACCCAGTCGGACACTGCCTGGGCCTCATTGATAGCTGCATGGCACTTCTGCAGGAACTGAAAGCGGTCTGCTGGGGTGGGCGTAGAGGGCACTGCCTCCGCACACATGGACACCCACTCACGGACATCTGCACAAACTACGGCCTGGGTCGCCGAAGGCAGCTTACGCCAGACCAGCTTGACCGCCGCATGCAGCTGCTGCGGCTGCCTGCAGGAATCGAGTGCCCGGAGCGTATGGGAGTTGACGCGATGATCGGAGAGCAGCTGCTTGAGGGAAGAGGCAGCCACCTCGATCGCTGAGACCGGTATGTGGAGCACGTCGTCAAAGGCCTCCTGTAGCCGCGCCGCTTCGTCCGTACCCGCCGGCTGCTGCTGACTGGATCTAATCATCGATTTCCAGAGCTTGGCCGGTGCGCGAGAGGCGGACTCATCCTGCTGCGGATCAACGTGCCCCAGCGTAGGAATAATGCGGAAGTTGGGAAGAGCCGCGGTGATGAGCTTCTTCCACTCCTCACGGGTAAGCGGGCAGGACTCGACTCGCTCGTTGTCGGCGACCCGGAGGGAATGGACCGGGAGAAGACCCTGATTACGTGCTGCCCAGCAGTACACGGCATACCACAGAAACAGCTGCCCCAGGCTGTGCTTCGTCTTCACCTGTGTCTCTCCGGAGATCAACCGGTTTCAGCGGTATCGGTATGTTCCAACGTTTGTACACCCCTTCCACCTGGGTACGCGTCGCTGTTACGCCCATGTCCCGTGGTTTGACACGCCATTCTCAAAGGCGACAGGGCGCTGCCGAGCGGTGTTGGTCCCGCAGACAGGCCTGTGTGGGAGGGGGGGGGTGGGGGGGGGGGGGTGTCGCGCCGCGGCCTCCCTGCTCTCGTTCCGGGCGGCGGCCTGCGGTACTCCTTTCTGGCTCTCTCCGTGTCGCTGGCGCGCTCCCTTCCGGCGCGCGCGTGCGGTCGGGGCTGAAGTGCCGCCCCGGGGTGGGGGGGGGTGAGGGGCGGCCCATGGACCGCTCCCCTGGGGGCCCCAGCTGACCTGCGAACCCCCCCTCTGTCACCTCGGAGTGGGCTGTGGTTACGGGAGGGTCATGTGGGGCGCGGCCTCCTTCGTGTTCCGTTGTGCGCGTTGCTCCGGCACGCCGGTGTGGGTTCGCGGAAGCAGGTCCAGCCGCCGTTGCCCTTACCGCGTCGCCGTTCCTCCTGAGGGTGGGGGCGCCCCCCCGGCCCTGGGGGGGCGGAGGGCCGCGCCTGTGGCTCCCCAGCCGGGGTGGGTGCGGGGGGGGGGGGGGGGGGGGGGGGGGGGCGCCCCCCCGCCCGCCCTCGGGCCTGTGTGGGAGGGGGGGGGGGGGAGTGGGGGGGCCTTTGGTCCCCTGGCGATGCCTCCTGTCGGCCAAGGGGGGGGGGGGCGGCTTGGCAGTCCTGGCCCCGGGGGCCAGCCATCGGCCAGGGGGTCGCGCCCTTCCCCCGCCCTACTCTACCGAGAGCCGGATTCTCGCGCAGGCCCTCGCCCGGGCCCCTCATCCCCCGGCCGACGTTGCGCGGCGCTGGCCGGCCGTCGGTGGCCGTGAGGGTTAGCGGTCAGTGGTTAGCGGGTTGCGGGGCAGCAGGTTCCCCCCCGCGCTCGTTGTCTCCGCACTCCCTCCCGCGGGAGGTGGCGCGCCCTCGTACGTCGTGCCATACCGTGGGGGGGGCGTGGGTCGGGGGGCCCAGCCCCCCCCCCCAACTCTCCCGTACCCGCCGTCTGGGCCTTCACCTGCGCCGCCGCTTGTGTGGGGGCTGGGGCTGCGGCGGCGGCGGGTTGTGCCGGCGGTAGCGCCAGTGGGCGAGGGCGCTACGCAAAGCCCGGGGGTGCCAGTTGTTGGTGTCCGCATCCGTGATGCGGAGCACCGCTCCCCCTTCCAGGAAGGCCGGCCACGTCGGCTCCCTGTCGGGCCACGCCGCCCGGATCACTGACCTGAGGACCCCCTCGTGGTCCTCTGTGGGCGCCCACCCCCCCGGGGGTACCTCTCAGTTTCCTCCGTCCCTCCGGAGGAGCACGGCATCGAAGGGCCGGTTCCTCGACCTCCTGGAGGTCCCCTGGTTGGCCCAGCACAACCACCTGTACACTTCCCCCACCAGGGGGAGGGTCTCCTCCCCCAGCAGGTCCGGGACCGCGCCCCAGTCCCGGTCCCATGGCCGGCCCTCCTCCACCCCCCGTGCCGGCCCCCCTCGCTGCCCCTGCGCCTGCGGCGCCGATGCCGCGCCCCGTCCCCCCTCCGCCGAGGCCATCCGCGCCGGCTCCGCCCTCGGCGCGGGGGGGGCTTGCTGGTGCTGGTGTCGTGGGGGTTGGGGGGGGACGAGCTCGCCGGCGTCAGGGTTGATGTTGTAGAGGTGGCGGTGGTGGTGGTGGTTGTGGTGGTGGCTGTGGTGTGCCGGCATCTGTTGGATGCCGGGGGGGATGCACCTCACCGGCTGCACGTCTGGCTGCGGGGGCGCTCCGCCCTCTGCCCCCCTCCCTTCACCCCGCCCTCCTCCCTGGGCTCCCATGCCCCGTCCCGCCTGTCCCTCCGGGCCTGCGGCGCCCTTGCCCTTGCCCTTGGGCCCCTTTCCAGCCCCCTGCCCGTGTCGCGGGTCCCGCCTCCCGTCCCCCACGCCCTGGCCCGCTCGCTCTCCCACCCCCCCTCGTCCTGCCCCCTGCACCTGGGTTCCCTTCCCGCGCCCCTGAGCGCCCTTCCCGTGCCCTGCCCCCTCCCCGGCCCCCTGCCCGTGTCGCGGGTCCCGCCTCCCGTCCACCACGCCCTGGCCCGCTCGCTCTCCCACCTCCCCTCGCCCTGCCCCCTGCACCTGGGCTCCCTGCCCGCGCCCCTGCGCGCCCTTCCCGTGCCCTGGCCCCTCCCCTGCCCCCTGCCTGTCGCGCCGTCCGCTGCTCCCCTCCCCCCCGTCGCTGCACCCTTCCTGGACCACTCGCCGGGCGTCCCGCTGCCTTTGCAGCTGCGGCAATGTGACGCCCGGCGGCGAGCGCTCGCGCGTCGGGGGGCGGACGTGCCGCTCCCGCCCCGGGGGGAAGGGCTTGGGGGGGAATGGCTTGGGGGGGCTGGTGTGGGTGTGGTTGGGGTTGGCGTGGGCGCGGTACTTCGCGCTCTCCCTGCCCACTGCTGCTGCTGCGGCGGCCGCCGGCGAGGCGTCCGCGGCCCGTGCGGGGTTCTTCCCCCGCTTGCGCGGCGTGCTGGGGGCCGCGGCGTGGCCGGCGGAGGCGGCGTCGCGGCCCGCCGGAGTCGCGGCCGCAGCCCCTCGCGCGCCCTCCTCGCTCTCTTTCGCTGCCGTGGCGGCCGCCGACGAGGCGCCAGTGGCCGCGGTCGCAACCCCTCGCACGCCCTCCTCGTTCTCTTCTGCTGCCGCGGCGGCCGCCGGCGAGGCGCCCGCGGCCCGTGCGGGGTCCGTTGCAACCCCTCGCGCGCCCTTCTTGCTCTCCTCTGGGGCTGCCGCAGCCCTCGGCGATGCGTCCGGCTCCTGCGCCGGGGCTGCCCCCCTTGTCGGCGGCGTGCCGGGGGCCGCGGCCGGGGCCGCGGCGTGGCTCGCCGCGGTCTCCGCTTCCTGCGCGTCTGGGCGGGGCGGGGCGGCGGGGCTGGCCGCTTGGGCGGCGGGGGCGGCCGTCTCGGCTGGCCCAGGTTCCCGGGCCGGCGGCGGCGGCCCGACCAGCACCGCTGCCTCTGCCAGTCTCCGCTCCTCGCGCTCCGCGAGGGTCTCCCCCATCCACTCCGGGGAGGAGACGGGGGGGCGGGAGCGGGACCGGCAGTGGTGGCGGTCGTCCCGCTGGGGGGACCCATCGGAGTCTGCCATCACTGTTACTCTGGTAGGCATGCGTGGTGGCAGGCGCGCCCTTCCCACTACCTCCTGGTGCATCAGTGCCGTGCCGTGGGCAGTGCCGTGTGGTGTTCTGCGGGGGGGGGGGGGGGAGGGGGTGGGGGGCCGGCCGTGGCGTCAGCCCCGCACGGCCGGGGGCCCGCGGCCATCCACCGTCATTGGGAGGGGAGGCGGGGGAGCCACGCGGCCCACGCGTCGCGCCACAGCTCCCAGTCTGGGGCGGGGCCCAGGGCCCTGGGCCCCCGGGGGTCGTCGAGCGGTGTCAGGGGCAGCCGCACCAGGTGGACCCCCGCAACGGCGGTGACCTCCTGTGTGCGCAGGAAGGTGTGTACTCCGTCCCGCGCCGCGGGCGCCGGGAGGGGGGGGCGGGGTACGGGTGTTGCCCCATAGAGGTGGGTGGGGGTGATCCCCAGGATCCGCCCCGGGTCCCCGCGGGTCGCGACGACGAGGAGGAGGAGAGGGGTGCCAGGGCACACCTGCCAGAAGAACCTGCCCCCTGTGGTGGGCACCCCTGGTCCTGGAGAGGGGGGGGGACAGGTCTGGGTTAGCCCAGCCGCGGGGCGCGTGCGTCGCCGGTGGGAGGGCGGGGCACCAAGTGGGCTCCCTGGGGAACGCCTCGTAGACGACGGCGTACGAGGGGGTAGGCCTGGTGCCGTCGTACACCGGGTTGGTCGGCCGGGGGCGGGCGGACGCCTCGTCCGCGCCTTCCACGAACACCGTGACCTCGCCCACCTCCAGGTCCTCGTCTGGCGGGTGTAGAAGGTGGAGCGCCGCATCCAGCTCGGACACTCCTCCCGGTTAGGCCACACAACAGTAGGAAACGCAGTGCCCACAGCCCGGGCACTGAGGCAGCCCGTGCCATGCAGGTGACCCGGCCAAACGAGATCCGGGGACCTGGGGTAAGGCTGCATCCTAAGGCCTGCGCTGCTTTGGGACTCGAGGCGGAGCGTGCGACACCCAAGCGCGTCGGAACCCTAGTACCAAGAACATGCATGCATGCCTTGGGAACGGGATACGCCAGGAAGTCCGGTGAACCCCTGGGGTTCCGCCCAAAGGAGGGGACGTGCGCAAGCACGGGGGCACACCTTCCCGGCGAGACAAGCACGTCAGGCTGGCCCCGATCAGCCCTCCCGGTGTTGCCCGGGGCCGCTTTGTTGGGGGCGAACAGTCAGGTCTAGCGGGATGTAAGCCGCCTCCCCTCTTCACGCGCGGAGCCTCTTCCTGTTCGTCACAGGGGCGACGCCAGGGGGAACCATGGGGCGCCTCTCCACTACCGAGTGCACCTACCTATCTACCTCATTTTCTACCCTCTTGACCATTATCCCTTGCTACACCCGGCATGTGTACACATCCAAGGTGTTTGATGCTTTCTAACTTAAGTTGAGACCAAGGCGATTTCAACCCGATCCTCAAAATTCGGATACCTCGCCGTGAGCCGGAGATATGACCTTTCAAAGTGGCCTCACGAATCAATTTTGTTTCGCCTATATCTCCAAAACAAATGAAGGAGATAAGAAAATGAAGGTTGATTCGTGATCCGGGAAAAATGTAGGACCACTCGAAATGCATCATATTCAGTGCAGCGACCTCGAAGTTGAAAATCCGATTGTGAGCGTCGGAAAAAATCAGATCAATTTTGCGAGTGTATAACATGAAAATTGCGGAAGCAACGAACTCTTTACTGATGAAAATTGACCCTTCATCAGGATTTCCGCCAAAATATCTGGAAATAACAGTTAACCAATCGGTTACTGCAAAATCGCGAGCCAACTGACAGTCGCCGATACATTGACAAACAGAACGAAAGGCTGAAAAATTACGGAAACATTATGATAAAAAAACCCTGTTGATTGCTGATATTCTGATATATAAATTTCAGCCGGCGGCGCCTCGGTATTGAATATGGCCACTCATAGCTGGAATGGCCAAGCCTATCACACTATCACATCAGGTTAGGTCATGTGGATGGGAGAGTATGATATCAGCCAATGGCGGCCTGCCGGCACATAGATACACACCCCAAGTGACACAAAGATGGCCACGGGGGTCCGAACTGGCTTCACCCCCTTCTCACAGCGTTGTATCCGCTCGGAAGTCATTGAAGGGAGGACGGGACGACCCCAATGGGCTCCAACCCCCCCCCCCCCATGTCCCAAGGACACATTGAAACCCCGCATACGGTGTAGGCGTCCCTAATGCCACAAGGGAGGGGTGAGTACACTCGTAATCGGTGCCCCCCGCCATATCCGGTCTCCTCTTGATCTACAACATGGACCAAGGGGATCAAAGATAGAGAAACGTCGTCGACGCGTTCTAAATACGTATACCACAGTGAAATATATATGTGGAGACCGGGTGAAGGGGGTATATGGCCAATCATGGCCCAAAAACACCCGGATGAACGCCCTCACCCGTCTCCCAAGCACAAAAACAAACAAAAACGCCACGGGGGATCCATTACGGTGCTACTGCAGCCACCAAATGGACCAACACTTCCTTGACATCCAAAGAGATGTTCTGCCTCCTTGGATAATTCATCCGGACCGTGGTATACCTTTGCACAAAACTGCTCAGAGGCTCCCAGGATTCCCTGGATGCGGCGAGACCCTTCCAACGGACTTTATATAGCCTCCCCCCAGGCGTCCCTGGGTCCGGCTTGTCCGCCAGGATCTTCTCAGCGGTGAAGTCGTCGTCCTCACCCTCATCATCCGAGTCGACATCGCCGGCCGTGAACTCGAAGGTGATGGGATGTCCGCTGGGGTCTGGTGCACGCGGACGAAGCTGGGTGTGGTCGCAGTCCAGGATCTTGTTATCCCCCACACGAACCGCATACACATCCTGCCCGACCTTCCGCACGAATACTCCGGCACATATCAGGACGCCTGCCGATGCCTGGACAGGACATCCTTGTGGTGCCGCTCCACCTACACGGTGTCTTGGAGAGCATATTTCTGGACTTTTCCCTGCTTGAAGTACTTGGCCCTCTTCTCATGCTCGTCCTGAAGTGCTTTGCAAACCTTGGCCGCCGTGTCGTCCGCCTCAGCCATCATAGCGTTCACATCCCGGGCCACTTTGCCATTGTTCAAACACGGGAGAGTGCGTGACACTCGATCCTGTAGGAACAGGATACGATGGGGCTACAGTCCAGTGGGCCCCGGAATGTCATGGTACACCTGGAGTACTCTCCACAGCGAATTATACCAATTCCGGCCCGGTTCGTCGATGTGCAGCTGGCGGAACTTTTCGAACATCTGCCGCCCGGCCACCTCAGCCCGGCCATTTGGCCGGCTGTGATACGCCACGGTCTTGGCGTGCCGGATCCCCATGTGCTTGCACATCGTCTTGAACCACGTCCCCACAAATTGACTGCCACGATCGCTGCAGATGACAGCTGGGACATCAAAAATCGCCAGCCAATGCCTGATCATGGCATTAGCGACGGTCTTGGCCTGCAGACCCACTCCATGCTTGTCCTTCTTGTCCTTCTTCTTGGGCTTCTTGCCAGGGAGCGCCACGAAATACCCGCTGGGCCTATCAACCGCCAGGATGACACAGTCATAGGTCTCTCCTTCCACAGTGACCTCAGGCATGGCGAATACATCCATGGCCACGGACCGCATAGGGGCCTCCGGTATAGCCGTGTACACCGGGTTGCCCGCCGTGGAGTGGTTGGGGCTCTTCGTGGCCCGACACACGGCACAGTCGCTGCAGTACTTGTCCAGGATGGCGTAGTACCCCGGTGGGAACTTGAAGCGCCACTCCAGGTCCTGCTGCATCTTGTCCCGGCCAGGATGCATGAGCTGGGCGTTATGCCAGTGGTCAATGAGCTCCTCCATTCGGTTCTCAGGGACCAATAGCTTGTCCCGGAGGAACAATTTGTCCCCATCCTCGGTCAAGCCCTCAGGCCATTCGTCGTCCGACGGGGCGCTCACGGCATTCCAGTACCTGTTCCAGTGCTCGGATGCCGCAGAGTCATCCGACCAGTCTTCTGTGAGCACCGACCTGACTAGCTCTACAGGGGCCACATCTATTGCTCGAGGGTTTCCTCTCGAATAGCTTGGACTGGGGCGCCCCTGGAACTTCGCCAGGTCTGTACGGTTTGCCATCACCACAAAGCACTTGACCCCTCTTGCTCCATGGCCTTCTCCATCTCAATGATGCGCTTGGCCTCCTCGGTCTCCTTGGCATCCCCATGGCTGGATATGTCCATCCATGCCTCGTCTGCGGGGTAGACCCATCGACTGAGGCAATCCGCCACAGTGTTGTCCTTCCCCGGGACGTATACGACGCTGAGGTCGAACTTGGCGAACGTCTCGTGCCACCACGCCCTCCTTGCCGCCGGTCCCGAGGGGGTGTCGATGTGCTCCTTGTGCCAGCTCTGTAAGGACTGATGGTCCGTACAAACCAACACCGGTTGCAATCCGATGTGGCCAGACCACTTCCTGGGCGCACAAACAATGGCGTACGTCTCTTTCTTCCTCGCGGTCCAGGTTCGACGTTGGCCCTCGGCCAGGATCCGACTCCAAAACGCCACGGGTACGTGCGACCCGTCGTCCCGGATCTGCTCCAGGACTGCCCCTACAGCATAGTCCGAGGCGTCCGTCCGTAGCACGAATCCCTTGTCCGGGTCCACCAGGAATAGCCCCAGCTGCTGCAGGAGTCGCTCCTTCAGGCGGCTGAACGCATCTTCGGCCTCAGGAGTCCAGGCAAGCTTCTTCTTGCTCCCCTTCCGGCCATCGAACTTGCCCACCTGCAGCATCTTGTGCAGCGGCCCCGACAGTTCTGCATACATTCGGACATAGCCCGAATAGTAGTTGCAGAAACCCATGAAGGATCGGAGTTCGCTGATGGTCTGGGGTCTTTCCCAGTGGTGCAGGGACTAGCTTCCCAGGCATGGGACGGCGTTGCCCGTGACCAACCACGTGACCTGCGAACTCCACTTCCTTCACGAAGAGCGAGGCTCTGGTGGGCTTGCACACCATGTTGTGCTTCTCCGGCTCGCTGAGCACTTTGCTCAGATCCTTCTCATGTGCTTCGATCCGCTCTTACTCCGTCATGTCTTGCGTGCCGGACCCGATGACGATGTCATCCACAAAGGGGTCGGCACAGTCCCGGACAGGACAGAGCAGGTCCTGCATCATGCGCTAGAAAGCGGCGTTGCCATTCTTGGCGCCCATAGGCACCACTTTCCACTGCATGGGCCCCAGCAGCATCGACATCGCTGTGCAGGGCCTGGAGTCCGGGTGTAGCGGCATCTGGTGATAGCCGTGATTCAGGTCTAACACCGTGAAGATCCGCTTCTTTTGTTGTTTTTGGAGGATTGTGTTGATCAGAGGGAGCGAGTACGAGTCGTGCTTGGTTTGCCCGTTCAAACCTCTGTAGTCAACCACCAACCTCCACTCGCCCTTCTCTTTCTTGGGCACGATAAAGGCTGGGCTGGCCCACTCACTGTCGGAGGGTTCGATCCAGCCCGGCTCAATAAACTCGACCAACAACTTCTTCATGGCCTCGGCCTGATCGCCCTGAAGTTGGTACTCCCGATGACGATAGATCTTGGGGTTCGGCTTCAGCTTGATCCTCGCTGTGCCAAACCCCCCACGATCTGGAGGGTTCTTGTTGGCGATGCCACTGAATTGCCGCGGATAGGCATTGATCAGCCTCTCCTTCAGCTCGGCGACCTTCGGGTTCTCCTGGGCCTCTTCAGCCTCTTGCTTCGGTATCGATACAACCGACTGCACTGCGGTATAGGCCTCTTCCGGGTCCGATTCTGACTTCTCCTCGTCCGATATGCCGTCTTCATCGTCGTGGGTCGCGATTCCCACCGATAATCCTCAGAAATTTGCGGCATCGGCCTGGTTCTTGTCGCTACCGGCCCCTATTCAGGGAAAATCCCACGTCGGCGGGACCGACACAACCGGACCATCATATCCGTCCGCGATGTGATCCATGACCCTCGCCACAAACTCATCCTTCTCGTACTTGCCGGTGACCAACATCTTGTCCTCCCACCAATGCGGAGATGGGACCATGTCTCGCCTCTTCTTGGCTGCCACACGGTCGTGCATCCCCATCTGCATGTAGTTGACGACGTGGTCGGTCTCGGACTGGGACAGGATGTCAATGCCATCAATTGGCTGATCCATCTGCTCCTTGGGCTCAAACATGACTCGCATGGGCACCGCCTCAGCCCTACGGATGAACGCTTCAACACCCGTGGGCTGGGCTTGCGCCCCATCCACCAGGAAAGCCTTGGTACCCCACACTTGACCCGGGGAGGGCACTGATAAGCCCTGTGCGTCGATGAGCAACTCCTCCTCTGGCCCGAGTGACATCTCGTTCAGGGTGATGAAATCCAGCGTCGACTTGAGACCTTCCAGCGGACATGGGGTGGATCCTATGCCGGTTATGACCAGGATCTCCTTCGCCCTATCCGCAATGATCTTCTCCACCGTACGTCTGGTATTTTCCAGGGAACCATGCCAATACATGGGCCCCCACTCCTTCAAACCCCAATGCCCGTGCCAGGCTGAGTCTCCTCGATGCCAATGCCTCCTACCCTTCCTCAAAAGTTGGGCATCCCGGGAAGCGAAGACGTCCGTCTCGGGCCCTTCGGCTCCCAGCGTCTGGATCATCCTGGCGTACACCTGCGGCGCCATTCCATACTCCGTGAGCTGAACTCCGCGGTCTCCTCTGGACTTGGCACCCACAGCTTGCACGGCTTGGAAGATCCGATCCTCTTCCTCAGCATTTCATTGGGATGATCCGCAAGTATGGTCCGTGGACAGCCATGTAAGGCATTCATCATCCTCGCGGACCAGCGTTGCACGATGGGGAAGGGCTCCAATGGCGTTTCCCATCATGAAGTCATACCCCATGATCATATCCCAATCAGTAATGTCGGCCACATAGAAGTTCCCGGATAGAGTGCTTCTCTTCGTCAAATCAGGGCGGTTCAAGCGCTCATGCTCCCAGAATTCTATCCTGATGGTGGCCTCATGGGTGCCACCACCCATAATCTCTCCATTGGCCACCTTCAGGCGTACCGGTCTACGGCTAGGCTGTAGGGATTCCTCCTTGAATAACCCTCTCCGGACCAGGCTCACCTGGGCACCCGTATCCACTAAAACATCCACCACCAACTCCTCTTGTCCGCACCGTACACGCACCTTCAAGTGCAACTGCCGCTCGTCACCATGCGGTGTATGGACGACTCTCACGGCATGCAACTCTAGCACATCCGGGTGCATCAGGACTTCGAGGGTATGGTCACGGATGGTGTAGATCTTGGTCTGGTCCTGCCCGTCCACGGGGCTCTCCGTGGTCGCTCCTTCTTTCTTGCGACGTCCCTTGCCCACATAAACTTCCCTTGGCAGGGCGCTCCAGGGGTTGGGAGTGGCGGACTCAGTGGTTTTGGCTCTTCTGGAGCCTTCTCCCGCACCCGATGTGCCTTCGCTTTCTCTGGAATTCCACTGATTTTCGGAGGAGAGACCTCCGAGGTCCCACTCCGGTGGGGGCTCCTCTAGACATGGCCTGCCGTAGCTCCCTCCTGCTGCGATCCGATCAGACTTTGTCCACCACGTTGCCGGGCTTTGAGTTCCTCCAAGGTCGTCAACATGTCCTCAGCAACGTCCTCGATCAGCCTCACGCGTTGGTTTGGGCCGAGTCCTCCACCATAGCCTTTTCCTCCGCCTTTCCCTTGGCCCTTTCCTTGGCCTTTTCCACCGTCTCCGCCCTTTGCCTTCCAGTCGGCAATTCGTTGCTCCTTGGGCTTCTTGTCGGGATGGGCGGCGAAGTAGGTCTTCTTGTCCTCCTCATATACCTTGCAATGCCGGTGGTCATGTGCATGGTTGTTCCCCTTGCCGTAGCGGACCCAGCAACCGTCGTGCTGTGATCTGTACTCGCGGAAGGAGAGCGGTGGGTTCCCGACCCTCCGCGGTTCTCTGCGGTTCTTGGTCCTGGAGTCCAGGCGGTTCCACCTGGACCTGTCCTGCCCATTCTCCTTCATATTGTGCGCTACGAACGCGATGAAGCAGGCTTCTTCATGATCCTCGGGGGTGGTCGCGGTCCAGAGATCTTGGCCGCTTCCACTCCCCTCCTCCGCGGTGCTGACCGTGTCCCCCTTGACCTCCCGGTGGCGGCGATCTTCTCGATGACCTCGATGTCCTTGGCCTTGTCAATCCTGCACCTGGGCCTCGTTCTTGGCGTTGAGCTTCAGCTCAACCGTGATGTACTTCGATCTCGTCCAGGCTCATGCGGGCGAAGATGACCTGCATCCTCAGCGGCTCTCCGCGCCTCCACTCCACGTTGTTGAGGCGCATCAGCCTTTGCCCCATGGTGTCGCCGAATACCTCCACGTAGATGGTGTTCTTCAACCCCAACATTCGGCTGGGTTCGCCGAGGTTTCGCCGGAAATATTCCATTACCCCGGCGTGGGTGTCCTTCGATGCCATGATCCGTACGGCCACGCGCTTCTTTGCTCTCTTCTTCTCCTCATCCTCCACTCTTCTCTTCCAGTGGCCGAGGAGGACGTCCTTCAGCAGATGGCGGATCTCGCTGGCCTTATTCCAGTCCTCCACCAGCTTGAGATCTCTTCGGTACTTGCGGATGTACCGATTCCATTCTCGGACCCTCAATTCCCCGCGCTCCAGCGCCAGCAGAATGGACCACAAATCCTCCAAGTTCTGGTTGGGGGCGTCCAATCGCTCCTCGTCCTCCAGCCACTGGAGGCAGGCCTGCTCTGTCTGGATCACTCCCTCGCGGATCTGATCCCTGAGCTCCTCCTTCAGCTCCTGCGCCAGCCTGTGTGGGAATGTCCGACATACCCACTTGTCCCTTGGCGCTCCCTTCATCTCACCCACGACCTCCTCGGCGAAGTCCTCCCAATCCAAGATGAAATCATCCAGGTTGGAGGGGTTGCCATCGTAGTAGGGGATTTCGATTCCCCTGACGTCGTCGATCCTGATGGCGTCTCCGACGTCCGCAGCCACCACTCAACCGAGACGGATACCACCTGTGGCCGGGGGGTGTGAGTACACTCCTCGTACATCCCTCTCCTCCATGGAGTGTGGTCCAGTTGGGCCTGAGCCAATGGGGTTTCGGATGCGGGAAGAACTTGCTCCCATATCCCCGGATTGGGGTCCTTCACCCACAGGTTTTCGCCTGGATGGCCTTGACCATGTCCGTCGGCCCTTCCCATGGTTCGCCCCAGCATGGTCTGGTGTTGGATCTCCTCTTCCGCATAGACTGCATGGGCAGTCGTAGTGGTCTGTGGATCCTGGGCGGCATGGGACATCTGTACCGTCAGGCTCCTCAGGTCCGTGGTTGTGTGCCCTTCTCGCATGGACCCGGCCGGTGCCGTATGTTCCCCGAGCATTGTGGATTCGCTGAACATGGGAACAAACGGCAGCGCACCCGGGTCAACACGCGGAGGCGCGTAAGATGCCTCTGCAGGGCCGCCCATGGGTTTCTCCATGGCGCTCCTGAGGGTCTTAACCCGCTCCACTAGCTCTGCCGCTGCCGGCTTTGCCGGGAGCTCCGGATCTGAGGCGAGGGGTTGTAACTCCTCTAGCCTTTTCAGGCGTCCCGACATGTCCTCCACCAGGTGGAGGAGGCTGTCGACCACTCGCTGCTGCTTCTGCAGGGCGATCTCCAGCTTCTCCCGGTACCGGTCCTGCTCGGCTCGCAGCTCCGCCATGCCTCCCATCCTCCCACCTGGGACACATGGACCGGGTGGCCGGGTGAGAGATACTCCACACAGCTGGGCAGCCCCCCAGAGCTGCCGCCCAAAGGAGGGGGCATGTGGCCCTACCCATGGACACATATGGGGACACCCTCCCACCTGGGACACATGGACCGCGTGGCTGCGACAATGCCTTCCCAAGCACATGCGGGAGCGGCTCAAGAGGCACCTGACATAGGGCAGTGGGAGGGACAGGACGTCCCCTTGGTAAGACCTTCTTCCTGCAATGTCAAAGGAGGCATCCCGAGGTCCCGAAGATACCTACCTACCTACCTACCTCCGCCATGTCTCTCTCTGACGCCGACTGGTCATCCAGGATCCCCGCGACGTCCTCCTCTAGGCCGTCCTTCGCGTTGTCCAGGCGGTCGAGGTGCTGCACAATGGCGCCCATCCCCATCTTTGGGTACTTGCCGATGAGGAAGGATACGTGCTCGCAGTGGCACTCAACGTGCCTTCCACCTGATCCGGCGCATCCCACGATTCCTGGCGCCTCGGACTCCTCCGCCATGGGTGTGTTGCCCATGCTATCCCGCGTTTGCTCCGTGTGCCGGGCCACAGGCGCCGTTCTGGCTCTGGCAGGCCTCTCCAACGCCTCGGCGTCATGCTCCAGGCTGGGTTAGGGGGCCGTGTTCGCCCTTGTGGGCGGTCTGGCCATCTCCTCCGACTCTGAAGGGTAAGCTGTCCAATGGCCCTCGGGGTGCCCCTCGGAATCTGCACCTGACCACAGCCTGACCCGGCTGGGATCCGTCTCCATCGCCCTGGCTTCTGCCGCGGGTTTTGGGGACCCGTGCTTCCGGTGAGACCGGGCTCTGCCGTTGCTGCCAGTCTCCTCCAACTCCTCCGCAGCGGACCGGAGATTGCAAGCCTTGCGGCATTGCCTTTCACACATGGAGGCCAGGTCCTCCATGTATAGCCCATGTCCTGCAAGGGCTCTCCGTTCTGAGCATCCTCGCTCTCCTCGGGCTTCCCAGTCCGGAGTCGACTCCACGGACTCCATGATCTGCACCCTGGGCGTCCTTGGGCAGGGCTCATGAGGGCCCAACTCCCCGGTGCGGCGGTAGGGGGCAGGTACTCCTCTACTACCATAAAGAAGGTCCCTACCAGGACAGGCCCCTGCTGTACCCCTTCCACCATTTCCCGTCACTCCAATGGTGTTGCTTCTCACCAGGTTCTGCATGATCTTGCCCTATCCTGCACAACTTCCCACAAGAAATAGTAAAAAAGGCTCCTTCACACAAATCCCTTGCAATAACCAACTCCCAAGTACAATCCAAATCCAATCAATCCACACTGAGGGCCTCCAAGGGTGTTTGAGGTCCCGCGTTGACACTCAACACTCCTTTCAACACGCCGGTCGTCTCGGGGTGCACACGGAGACACGGGCGGTGGGCATGTACAAAGAATTGCACCAAAAGAGAAGCCCTGAAATCGGCATATGAACACATATCAAGCAACGTTAGGGAAATATGGAAACGTACACAGTCACAGCCATAGACCCCTCATTCCCTGGACTCAAGACCCTCCCCACCTATGATTTTGTGGGGCATTCTGCGGCCAAAACCGCATTTACGCTACCGCACTGGATCTGAAACGGCTTACTGGATCTGAAACGGCCGCGGTGCCAAAAATTTGTCGTTCAAACATGAATTTTTGCAAAATCCATTGCTTGAATACATTTGATTCCTTGGCACAAAAGTCCGGATGCGTCAGAACATTACCATGCTGTGGTTGAATCTAAAGATGCCTGCCAAAAGTCGTTTTAATATTGTTGTTCTGCTGTTTTTGTGCTGCTCAGCTGTAGTGCAGATCGATCCGGACATTTCCGGCTATTGACTGCTAAATTTTGACACAACAGTTCGGACTTATGCTTTGCAATTGCCTTTGTTTTGCCTTGCTTGCAAACACAACGTTGAACTGGTGAGAACTGTTGAGAACTGAGGTCCCTGGGACTTGATTTGTGTTGCTGGTAAAGGTTTCGGAACAGTTGACAGTTGACGTGCTGTGCATTTGCTTGTGTTGTGCCTTCTTTGCCCAGTCTTGGCTCTGTGAGTTTACTATTTGCCTGATTTGTTGCAAAGCCTGTTCTGCAACCCTTGACTCTCCCTGAAAAGGGATCTCCTGTGGTGCAGAAGTACCCATTCCAACGGTCAGGCTTTGTAGCTCATCTTTGGCAAATAGTCTCAAACTTGCAGGCACGGGCCCTTTGCACCGCACAATGCTCAAAAGAACTAGGCTTCACAAAGGTTGGCAGGTGTTTGAAGTGACATTGAGAACTGAGGTGTGTGGTTAACTGAGAAGTCAGTTTGAACTGGTCCCACCCTACGATGCGGCGGCGGCAAATCGGGCAAAGAAGGAAGCAGCAGCAGCAGCACAGGCGAAGAAACGGGCCGCAGCAGAGAAGCAGGCCGCCGACAAAGCAAAAAAGGTAGCAGCGGCCAAGGCCAAGAAGGAGGCTGCAGCAGCAGCAAAGGAGCAGAAGCGCGCGGCAGCGGAGAAGCAAGCAGCGGACAAGGCGAAAAAAGCGGCAGCGGCCAAGGCGAAAAAAACGGTGGCAGCCCAGGCGAAGAAGGAAGCAGCAGCTGCTGTAGCAGCAGCAGCAGCAGCAGCATCTCCAGGGGCAGCAGCATTTTCTGCAGGGGCAGCAGCAGCATTTTCTGCAGGGGCAGCAGGGGCAGCTGTTGCAGCAACTTCTGCAGGGGCAGCAGCAGCAGCAGCTTCTGCAAGGCCAGCAGGGACAGTCACAATGTTTGATTGCTTAACTTGAGCTACTTCTCTGTTTCTTGATCAGTGATTATTTCTCAGCAAACCATTGCTGCACAACAACCCACTGCACATTGTGCCAAGTTTGCTGACACCAGAGGCATGGAGCGCACTGCATGTTTTTTTGTGTTCCTCCATCCATTAGCTGTTGCTGAAATGCAGCGACTTTGCAGCTGCAAGACTCATTTTGCATATTACGATTCGTTGATGGTAGTCAGAGTTACAGTTCAGCCAGTGGCCTCTTCTGAATTTGTAAGTTAATTGATTACAGCTGTTTTTGAACCATCTGCTGAAGGTACAACACACAGCGATGACAATTTTTCTGTTGCTTCACCAGTTAATATTTATCAGCAACCCGCTGAAGTGCAACAACCCACTGCGTGCTTGGCAAGAATTGATGGCAGCACAGGCATTTCCTGCATCCATTGGTTGTTGCTGTTATGCTGACATGCAGTGGTTTTGCATGTGCAAGACTCATTTTGCATATTACGATTCGTTGATGGTAGTTAGGCGGTACGGTGCAGCCAGTTGTCTGCTGTGCATATGTCAGTAAACTGATTGCTGCTTTTTTTGAACCCTCAACTGAAGGTACAGCACACAGCAATGCTTTGAAGTTCGAATGTGCATCGTGCAGCTGTGCAGATTGCTGTGCAGCTCTGCAGCTGTGTAGGTGGTACGGTGCAACCAGTTGTCTGCTCTGCATATGTCAGTAAACTGATTACAGCTGTTCTTGAACCCTGAACTGAAGGTACAGCACACAGCAATAATTTGAAGCTCGAATGTGCATCGTGAGCTGTATGATTTTTTTAGTGAAATGTTTGTTATGAAAAGTTGGGGTATTGAGGAGCATATCACATTATAACTGCATGGTGCAAGACAAAAAGCACAAGGACAATGTGAATCGTGTGTAGATCAGGGTCAATCTATGTTGTCTACATACATTGCAATGGTTTCCATTTTGTATTGTGTTGGACAAGTAAGTAATTCATTTCTCCACACAAATTGAGTTTTTGTTTTGCCCGAAATATTGGATGTGCATGACATCTTGGCACTCAAAATGAGCCATGCGTCAACTCTAATTATGAATGATAGGCAAAAACCACAAAATTTTCAAAACAAGTCTAATACACAACAAAGATGTGTCAATTTTGTCAACCATTTGGATAGAATCCGGGTTTTGGCCACTTTGTGCCCGGTAAAATCAAAGGTGCTTGACTCGCCAACATGATGCCTTGAACCCAGTCAAATAAGATGGCTAAATGCCATGTGTCAAAAGTCACTACACAAACCCCAAAAATGTGTTCCCCCCCAAGCCTCTAAATCCTAGCCCAAACGGGGGAGGTGGCGTGTCATGGCTTAGAGTGGCACTCAGGACCATGCCCTACCCTGACATAACTTTGGTTGGACTTGGAGTCGATTGGGGGTTTGGAGAAATGCCCCATGAGGATGACCTCACAACATAGCAAAATTAGGCAAATCACACCATATTGCCCAAAATTCAATTATATACTCAAAATTGCATACGGCAAATATTCAGCCCCTCCATGCATGTGTCAAACCGGAGAGTAATATACAAGAGTGATATAGACCGAAAGTCCATGCCCAAGAATATCCCCACATTGGCTCCCAAAACCCTCCGAATATACACATGCCATGCTTCACAAGTCAACTCACAAATTTGAGACCTAATTTTGTGAGGCCTCGTGTGCCACGCCAAAGTGACCACATGATCTGGCATATGGTGAGGTGCAACACCGAAGCATATGCCAACATATAGACAACATACCATAGTTCACAGATCTCTAGGCATTTTACTGTTAACCGACCAGTTGATCACATAAAATACAAAAATGAGCATAAAATGAGGTCAAAAACATGCTAATATGGCCAAATTCAAGATAAGCACAATAGTATATAACTTCGCTCACCCATGGTATCAACCTATGGTTTCCAAACACAATTGCTTGGGACCATTTGCGAACAATCCCCCCACTTGGATCCCCACATGGACGCATAGGGACACCTTCGAACCTCCTCCCGACACGCACCATGAAAATGGGAAAATTGATAGTGGAGCTTGTGGGTCCCTCCGTAAGCCCTCCCACATGCACTATATGTGCGGTAGACTTAGTCTAGTGCTATGGAGCTCACCATTAGGGAATGAGCGAAGCCCTTGCCACGTATGAATCCACATATCTTCCTACAAATGGAGATATATAAAATGGGCGTGAGCATAGCGAAAGACATACCATGCATATAACACATACCCTCAAAAAGTGGCTCCCACCATGGTGTGCCATGCCCCTCCATGGACATAACTTCACGTTAAAAATACGTAGGAAATCAAGGAAAGTTTGTATGCAACACCAACACTCATGCGGTACACTCAAATGTCGCATTAAAATATTCAGTTGCATGGTCCAAGAGTTATAAATCATTTTCTAACCCCTTTGACCATCATCCCTTGCTACACCGGGCATGTGTACATATCCAAGGCGTGTGATGCTCCCCAAATTAAGTTGAGACCAAGGCGGTTTAAACCCGAACCTCAAAATTGGAATACCTCGCCGTGAGCCTGAGATATGACCTTTCAAAGTGGCCTCACGAATCAATTTTGTTTCGCCTATATCTCCAAGAAAAATGAAGGAGATAACAAAAAGAAAGGTTGATTCGTGATCGGGGAAAAATGTAGGACCACTCGAAATGCATCATATTCAGTGCAGCGACCTCGGAGTGGAAAATCTGATTCTGAGCGTCTGAAAAAATCAGATTAATTTTGCGAGTGTATAACATGAAATTTGCAGAAAGCAACGAACTCTTTACTGATGAAAATTGACCCTTCATCGGGATTTCCGCTAAAATATCTGGAAATAACAGTTAACCGATCGGTTACCGCAAAGTCGCGAGCCAACCGACAGTCGCCGATACATTGGAAAACAGAGCGAAAGGCTGAAAAATTACGGAAACATTATGAGAAAAAAAACCCTGTTGATTCCTGATATTCTGATATATAAATTTCAGCCGGCGGCGCCTTGGTATTGAATATGGCCGCTCATAGCTGGAATGGCCAAACCTATCACACGATCACATCAGGTTAGGTGATGTGGATGGGAGAGTATGATATCAGCCAATGGCGGCTTGCCGGCACATAGATACACACCCCAAGTGACCCAAAGATGGCCACGGGGGTCCGAACCGGCTTCAGTGTATAATTGGAATATGAGAGCGGTGACAGGCAGTTGGCGATGCTGGTTTGTGAGATGTGGGCTTTCCTGAGCTCGTTGCAAATGCTGAAAACTGCCCTCAGTCTGAAAAACGGTAATCCAACTAGATTTTTACTGCTTCTGGGTAGCATCAGAAAGAATGTCCTCAATTAGTGCCCTAAACGTTTTGATGAAATCCGGCAGTTTTTTGGAGTCCGAAAAAAGGACAACAGCAGCAAGTAGAGCGTGAACAGAATATCGATGGGATCAATGAATAGTTTTGAAAGCCAATGTATCACAGAACGGCTGACGATAGACAACGCATGATTTTGTACAAAGATTCCATCACAAATGGACAAAACAAAATCATTTTTATATGGAAGACAGACATACGTCTGGCCTCAGAAACAGTCCCAAGAACCTCATGTGCACCATGTGACATGCAATGGGGTTTGTCAGGAACCTCAGGCACGTAGGCTGGGCCAAACACAGGATATGGCTTCGTCAGCGTGGCCAAGCAACTGAATTCAGAGTCAGTCCAAAAGTAGGCCCACAATAAGTAGGAAAAATAATTAAGTATAGGGGTCCTGAGGCGGAAGACCTCTAGCCTTAACCAACAAGAACCAAAGCATGCAATGCCTATTTCATTTCGGTATTACCTCCATGAAAGAAGATACCTCTGCTCACTTGAGTAGTAGGGGTGACCTTCATGGGGGACTAGGGTTATAACCCTAGTTACTCTGGAAAAAGTGGTAAAAGCCTAAAAAAGAGTGATTAACATGATTAAGTGTTCGTCTTCTTAACTTCACAGGTTTGAGGGGGTCTTGGCCTGAATTAAGAACCGCAAGAACGACATGGCAGTGCCTTTTTCTTACTTCCCCGTGAGGTACTAGTTGATCGAGCTAGTAGGACCAAGGAAACGCACTCAAATTACCCTGAAGGTACCTTAGAAAATGTCTCAATTCCGCATATGACATTCTCATTACTTCAAAGAAGCTTACCACACTGTACGTACCCTTGAAAAGCAGTGTAATGTGCCGTGTATGATGTCCCTGCGAAGGGAGATTCCTCAAATGTCGTCGTCGTGCGGCGAAAGGCTTTGGCCAAAAAATCAAGGTAGTGGGGTTTGAACCCACAGCCTCCTCCCCAGGGTGTGCATGCTCTAATGCGGAAGGCCATTGCTGTATAAACAGCGTTTTAGTAAAAGTCCTGACCAAGGGCCAGGGCGAAGCAATACTCCCGATGGAGTGTACATAACTCCACAAGCTCAAAAAAATAGAAAATGTGACGAACAGGGTGTACCTCCTGTGGTTTAGCGAAAAGATTAGCAATTTAAGAAGTGAAATCGCTGAAAGGTGACGAAGACAGGTAAAAAATCCTCATCTTTTGTCTAAAACTTAAAGTCGCAGATAACCGCAACTCGGCCGCATTCACAAAAAGAGGCGCAGAAGCCCAAACAGCTCTAGGAAAAGAAGGTATGAGCCGTGGTTTGTAGAGCTTTTTAAAAGGAATTTTTGCACAGTTGCATCAAATATTTTATACCTTTAGGAAAAAAGAATGAACGAGATAGCCACACAACAGAGCAGGCGGACAACCGGCCTGTCAGGTATGTTACTGTCCTGACGCACCTATGCAGTCTATTCGTGTTGTTTGTTTCGCTGAAAACGCTACGGTTGTCACCACTGAGTTTGTTGACTGGTTGACAGGTAAAACAGTGAATCAGAGGTATGTCGAACAAATGGAGCACACAGGGCCCACGTAGGGTTAGAGTAAGTGCTGTGCTCGCGATGCATGTGCCTAGTCCAGACATTCACACGTTGTGGCGCTTTCCCTGAGCATCGATTCACTCCCTCTGTTTCTTCACAGGTGAAAGGGAAGGGCTTGTGTGTGCTTGCCTTCGCCATAGCTCTAAAGTACGGTTGCTTAAAACAGTAGGCTTCGTTTTGTGCTGCGCAGTCAGCGTTCCATCCCCTCTTTCTCGTGCAGGTGAGCAAAGGAAGAAGTGTAATATACACGATGCATTAACCGTTTAGGGTTGTGGTAAATTGCTGTAGGGTTGGTTAAGCGCTTAGGGTTATTCGTTGTGTTGCTGCATTCACACGATGCATGGTCAGTAAGGTGAGTAAGCCCACGAGGAGCTCACCTTCTGGTTGAGCTTTTTCCTGATTAATTAAATGTTAGGATAAATCAGTTTGTGGTTGCAAGGCCTCCCTTCCCTGCATGCTGCATGATGCGTTAAAGGGCTGTAGGCCACGAGCTGTGCACGCGGTAAAACCTTTTTAGGTCACCCAGGCCTCTGCCATATGTTCCTTAAGAGAACGGGTGGAGTCCTTAAATCTTGCTTGCTTGATAGAGTTAGTTTGAAGACAGCGTATCATTTTCGGGCCGAAGACACGTATAATACGGCAAGGCCTGTTAGGTTTCTCCGCTCCAGACTGCTCTGCATGTGTACCTCTCAGGTGGAGTAGGGAAGAGTGAAGTGATGCAGCAGCAAATATTTTTCGCCCGGGCTAAAAAGGGCGCTGATTACACAATCAACAATGGACCTCAGCAAGGAATGGCGAGCACTGAATTTCTTCCTCATGAACAACCCTTACTAGACGCTGTGCGCACAACACACAAATGCGATTGCCCCAAGCCCTGGCAGAGAAACGCGCGAGACGTCTCTGTCAGGTAACAGCTGCCTAGTGGCACTGTGTGCACTTGCCTCCTCAGAGGTGTGTCAATAGGACCTGAGTGTTCCTTGCCTTGGCCACCCAGTAGAGTGTGTAGGGGTAGCGTAGGCAAGCCTGGCAGGGACTTACTGCGGTTGTGCTCACCCTGCCTTCGAAGGCTGGTGTTGGCATTAGTGAGTGTAGTGTAGTGGTGTCTCCTGCTCCTCCTGCTTTTCCTCGCGAGCGGGGAAGTGTGTTAGTTTTTGGCCTTTAGATAGACGGGCGTTTTGCATGCCCATAGCACAGTTGGCCCTCCCCTCCCTCTCTAGTAGGTAGGGCTTTTGCCGTTTACCCAAAGGTTCAGAAGTTTGGCACCATAGCAGTGGTACCAGTAGCTGACTCTGACCTTCGGTGCGACATCAGTGAAGGCCAATGATGGCAGCCACGCTGGGGAGAGAAGTGACACACACACAGACATACATAGCACACTTAGGGGTATGGTAACACCGCCAAGAGAAGTAGAGCGCAACGGGTCTGGACCAGGTAGGGGTCGCACCTGCGGGCACGTCTGTCCCCGGGGAGGGAGTACACACCTTGCCTTCAACACCTTGCTTGCCATTCCCCCCTGGATTAGGAGTCCAGCGCTCTTCGCTGCCTCCGCAAGCTCATCACATTAGGGCATATGCAATGCAACATGTGGTCAAGAAGGCACTCGCTCGCTTGGTGGCTGCAAACCTGATAAGCGGCCATCTGGGTCACGCTGGTAACCACAGGCATGGGACTGCAGGGAACAACCAGGGCAGGAGCAGGGCTCCAAAAGCAGCGGATGAGTAGCTGTTTGGAGCGCCGAACCCGAATGAGGGTGAGAGTTAGTAGACTCACTAGGACTCCGGGTCTACCGGAGTCCTGGGTCTGTCCTGGCACACACTGAGTGGGCCTAGTTGTCATCACAAGAGTGCTCACCGCCCCTGGGAGGTTGGAGAACAGTGGGGGTTTCTGAGTAAAGGGGCCTCAACTGTGAGTCCCTAAGGGACAAATTCTGTCGATGTAGGCCGGCATGTTCAGGTGATCCGCAGTTGGGGTGGTCGTATGGAGGGGGGCAACCCGGACTGATCTGACCCGATGGGTACCTAGTCCAGCGCGTCGGCGCGTTCTTGGTAGTACACTGTGCGGATTAATGTATGGTTGGAGGCTGGGGCAATCGGACTCACCAACCATGGGCTGCAAACAAGGGAAGCAGGCTGGTGGAATTCCGATGATCCCCAGTATTGCTTTCCTCGGTGAGTGGGAAGTGTAGCTCCAGGGGGGGCCTATACTCTTGCAGGAGTGGCCCAAAGGAGACCCTCAACAGGAGGAGGGGATGTCTGGGGTATACCGCCGCCTCCTGAAGCTTGCAGCCTTCTGAGTTCAGTTAGGAACAATAAATAGATAGACACAAAATGATTGGTTTTCCTTCTTACACTGCGACCGGGTCTCAGTGCGGGTTACTAGCTGTCCCTCGTTGTTCTCAACGAGGTAGGAACGAAGGACGGGGTTGATATCTCCATCGGGTTGGATGAAGTCAGACATGGGTTGCCGGGTTGCGTCAGAAACTCCATCGCCTTCCCAAAAAGTGAGGAATTTCCAACCCTGTCTATGTTCGTAGCGGGCAACACCCGCCACAATATAGTATCCATCGACTGTAGTCTCTTCAGCAGTCATCTCCTCGAGTTCGTCAGCCTCTCCAGGTGAGGCAATGTTCCGAGGGTCGATTTCTCGACCTCTGTATCGCTCAGGCGCCACTCATCCCAGCACAACTCGCACGGGGAGTGATAGTGCCTCAACTGTTTGGGGGTACATAGTAGTTCACCTCCTAGACGTGGACTGCACCTGGCATGGATCCTAGATCCATCTATCCTGATGATACGATAGGGCCCAAAATAAGAATCCTGCAGGCCGTTACACGGCCATGCGGGTAGTTGTTAGTGTTGAACCAGAACAAGGTCACAAACCTTAAAACTGGCGGGTCGCCGTAGGCGATTTTGTTGGCTCGGTACACGGTCACGAACGTGTCTCAGGTTCATTCTTGCCTGGTCAGCCATAGACTGCTTGTGTTCCACTCAATCCCCAACGGGCATCTTGAAATCCTCAGGAAAGGGCGCGCTGAAGTGCCAAGCAGGTCCTTCTTGGTGAAACAATACAATAGGGGCTGAACCCTGTAGACGAGCTCCTCCGAGATTTCATGGTTAGCACAGCCCATAGCAGTAGCCTGACGCAATCTGTGGTACGTTCCTGTTTCATCAGATTTCTCAGCTTCTGTTCCACCACACGCATCTGTCTCTCGCAAAGAGGGTTAGACGTGTGAGTATAGGGCACACCTGTGGTCAGCTGAGCGTTGAGTGCTTTCAGTACACGTCTTTACCATCCGGGTTCACTGCGGACGCGTACGTCCTCATCAGAGTGCACCTTCTTAGGTGCTCTGTATGGCTCGAGCCATTGTTCAACCAACATTTTCACAGTCTGCTCACCTGTAATTTTCTTACTGCAAGGAAACACACGGGTGAAGCGTGACAGGCTACAGGCTATAACTAGGCAGCTATCATAGCCACCAAAGGGTGGTAGGCAGTGGATGAAATCCACGTAGAGAAGAGAGTTAGCACATTAGGGTATGGGTAAGCTGAAAATCAGTCCCCTATCCCTACTATCGCTTTGCTGGCTGACATGACACCCGGAAACAGCAACGATGGTCTGCATACGAGACCTCAGTTCGATCAAGGTTAGACTGGAGTAGAAACACTCACGGAAGAAGTCAACTGAGCGCTTAGTGCCAGTGTGGCCTGAGCTGAGAGGGGACCACGGCAGGCACCCATCCAGTCGTGCCTCAGGCACAACTATACCATCCTCGTAGAAGAGGTATTGGTTTTTCTGATACCACTGGTGCCCGGCTATGACACGGGGTTCCAGATCAGTGCTGAGGGATGGGAGAATATTTTGATATTCTGACTGATAAGTAGGTAGGTAGGTCGACTCGGGACCCGGGTTGCCCCGCAGGGGGTCTTACCAAGGGGCTTTTGCTCACCCACCCACGGTTCTACTGCACGTGCACCCACAAAGCGGCTCCCCCGCATGGAGGAAGGGCGCGGTCACCGCGAGCAGTACCCTACTGCGGGTTCTGCCCAGAGAGGTAACCCATGTTCGACCGAAGTCGCACATTCCTCTCCTTCGGGAGTATGATACGTGGGGGAGGGTCCCATCGCACATCCTCATCGACCTCCGGATTGTGGGGCCCAGGGGCCGGGAGCCAGGCCAAAGGCCCTATCCTGCAGGCACCCCCACCTGGGTTGGTTTTCAGTAGGCGTGAGGCGACTTGGAGAAGCACGTGCTACGGGACTCACATGCCGTGGCGCACACTCACGCCTCCTGACTCGGTCGATCTTGCGCTCTCCCGGGGGGCCGGGGGTTTGGAGTAGATCGTTGTGGTTGGTTGGCGGTCGTTGAATGGTTCGGTGTAGTTTGTTAATGTTGGTTGGTCGGCTGCGTGATGGCAGAGTCACCATGTTCTGTTTTGTTCGTGGGTATGGTCGTCAGCGGGGGTGGCCCACCATGGTGTGGCCAACCCGTTCCCGTTTCGACCCGTGCACGCCTCGCTCGTTTGATGTTGGCCGGCTTGCGTGTGGTCTGTTTACTGTCAGGTCCCGGCTCAAGCCGCTGTGTGGTTGGTGCGCGGTCGTCTTGGCCGCCTCATTGTCGGCTTGGTTTGCGTGGGTTTTGTTGCGCTGCTACCGGTGGTCGTATAGCCGAATGTTGTTTGTGTAACCGGCACATCTGTTTCGGTGCTGGTTAGTCCCGTCCTGGTTTGTCCACGTGTAGTGTGGTGTAGTTTGTTAATGGTGGTTGTCGGATTCGTGATGGTAGAGTTGTTGTGTTCTGGTGTATTCGTAGGTATGGCGGTCGGCGGGCGTGGCGCAGCATGTTGTCGCCAGCCCATGGGACGCCGTTCCCGTCTCGACCCTTGCATGCCTGGCCGGTTGGGTGTTGGCCGGCTTGCGTGTGGTCTGATTATGGTCGCGTCGTTGCTGCTGCAGCAGTTTGGTTGGTGCATGGTTGTGTTAGCCGCCTCATGGTCGGCTTGTTCGTCGTTGGGTGTTTTCTGCTGCTGCCAGCACTGTCGCGTCCTGGGCTCACTTGGGTCCTTCGTGTGAAGGCCCGCGCGAGTCGTTGTGGTCTAGTTCTTGTCGTGGCTGGCATGTCGGATGCGGGGTTCTTTGTGCTGCGACCGGGGTGTAGCCGGCGCGTTGTGTTCGTTTGGCGTCCTCGTAGCCGCACGCGGGCGGCTTGTCGGGGGTTACACTGTTCCCCACAAAGGTGTGGCCGACTACGCAATCATCGTGTATGGGTGTGTGGTTGTTGTGTTGTCGCCAGCGTTACGCGTGGCCGGTTTTGTTGCCGTGGCATCGTGTGCGCTGCCTGATGGCCGGCTTGTCCTGCTGGCGGGTGTGTGGGGCCAGCAGCGGTCGGTTGCGGTTGTTCCGGTGGTGTATGGCACCCCCCATGGTGGGGCGTGTTGCCGTGATGTGTGGCCCCCCTCATGGTGGGGCGTGGTGTGGTGGTGTGTGGCACCCCTCATGGTGGGGCGTGGTGTGGTGCTTCGTGGCCCCCCGCATGGTGGGGCATGCTGTGGTTGTGTTTGGCCCCCTCTTTGTGGGGCGTGCCATTGTGGTGTGTGGTCCTCTGCATGGTGCGGCGTGGCGTGGTGGCGCGTGGCCAATTCCGGCCGGGGCATGGTGTGGTGGTGTGTGGCACCCCTCATGGTGGCGCATACTGCGTCGGTGTGTGGCCCCCCTCATGGTGGGGCTGTGGTGTGTAGTGTTGTGTCGTGCCGCGTTGCGGTATGTTGTGTTGTAGTGGGTTTCGTTGCGTTGCGTGGTGTGGTGGTGTGTAGCCCCCCTCATGGTGGGGTGTGCTGCGGTGGTGTGTGGGCCCCCGCATGGTAGGGCGTGCCGCATTGGGGTGCGGTGTGTTGTGTTGTTCGGAAATGTGTGTTGTGGTGGTGTGTGGCCCCCCTCATGGTGGGGCTATGTTATGTTGTGCTGTGTCGCGGCGCGTTGCGGTGTGTTGTGTTGTGTTGTGGTGCGTTGTGTGGTGTGGTGGTGGTGTGTGGCCCCCCTCATGGTCAGGCGTGCTGCGTTGGTGTCCGGCCCCCCGTACGGTGGGGCGTGCTGTGTTTGGGTGCGGTGTGTTGTGTTGTGTGGCGTCGTGTGTGGGGTGGTGTGTGGCCCCCTCATGGTGGAGCTGGCTGCGTTGGTGTGTGGTTCCTCTCATGGTGGGGCATGGTGTGTTGTGTGATGACGCGTTGCGTTGCGGTGTGTTGTGTTGTGTTCCGTTGTGTGGTCTGGTGGTGGTGTGTGGCCCCCCTCATGGTGGGGTGTGCTGCGTTGAGGGGCCCTGGGTTGTGCTGTGTGGCGTGGTGTGTCGTTGTGGTGTGCGGCCTCCGTATGGTGGGGCGTGGTGCACTGGTGTATGGCCCGCCTCTTGGTTGGGCGTGCTGCGTCAGAGTGCGTTGCGTTCTTTTGTGTGGCTTTGCGGTGCGGTGTGTTGTGTGTGGTGCTGGTGTGTGGCTCCCCTTGTGGTGGGGCGTGCTGCGTTGGTGTGTGGGCCCCCGCATGGTCGGGCTGTGGTGCGTTGTATTTTTTTGTGATGCGTCGCGGTGCGGTGCGTTGTGTTGTGTCGTGTTGTGTGGCGTGGTGGTGCGTGGCCCCCCTCGTTGTGCGCCATACTGCGCCGGTGTGTGGCCCCCTTCATGGTGAAGCGTGGTGCGTTGGGGTGCGGTGTGTTGTGTTGCCTGGCTTTGTGTTGTGTGTGGTGTTGGTGGGTGACCCCCCTCATGCTGGGGCGTGCTGCGTTGGTGTGTGGCCCCCCGCATGGTGGGGCGTGCTGCGTTGGGGTGCGCCGTGTTGTGTTGTCTGGTGTTGTGTGTCGTTGTGCTGTGTGGTCCCCATCGTGGTGGGGTGTGCTGCGTTAGTGTGTGGCCCCCCTCATGGTGGGGGGTGCTGCGTTGGGGTGCGGTGTGTTGTGTTTTTCCACGCTGTGTGTTGTGGTGGTGTGTGGCCCCCCTCGTGGTGGGGCGTGCTGTGTTGGTGTGGGGCGCCCAACATGGTGGGGCTGTGTTGCGTTGTGTTTTGTTGTGTTGCGTCGCGGTGCGGTGTGTTATGTTGTGTTGTGTGGCGTGGTGGTGTGTGGCCCCCCTCGTGGTGGGGCATGCTGCGCCGGTGTGTGGCCCCCCTCATGGTTGGGCGTGGTGCGTTGGGGTGCGGTTTTTTGTGTTGCTTGGCTTTGTGTTGTGTGTGGTGGTGGTGGTTGGCCCCCCTCATGGTGGGACGTGCTGCACTGGTGTGTGGCCCCCCGCACTGGGGGGCGTGCTGCGTTGGGGTGCGGTGTGTTGTGTTGTGTGGCTTGTGTGTCGTTGTGCTGTGTGGTCCCCCTCGTGGTGGGGCGTGCTGCGTTGGTGTCTGGCCTCCCTCATGGTGGGGGGTGCTGCGTTGTGGTGCAGTGTGTTGTGTTTTACCACGTTGTGTGTTGTGGTTGTGTGTGGCCCCCCTCATGGTGGGGCGTGTCGTGACGGTTTGTGGCCCCTCTCGTGGTGGGACTGTGTTGCGTTGTGTTTGGTTGTGTGGTGTGGTGGTGTGTGGCCCCCCTCGTGTCGGGGCGTGCTGCGCCGGTGTGTGGCCCCCCTCATGGTGGGGCCTGGTGCGTTGGGGTGCGTTGTGTTGTGTTGCCTGGCTTTGTGTTGTGTGTCGCGGTGGTGCGTGGCCCCCGTCATGGTGGGGCGTGCTGCGTTGGTGTGTGGCCCCCCTCTTGGTGGGGCGTGCTGCGTTGGGGTGTGGTGTATTGTGTTGCGTGGTGTTGTGTTGTGTGTGGTGGTGTGTGGCCCCCCGTATGGTGGGGCACATTGCGTTGGTGTGTGGCCCCCCTCATGGTGGGGTGTGTTGTGCTGGTGTGTGGCCCCCCCCATGGTGGGGCGTGCTGGGTCCGTGTGTTCGGGTTTTGATGCGTGGTGTTTTAGCTCGTTGCTCGGCTTGTTTTGCTGGTTCGTTGTTGTCTCCGCCGCCTTACGGCCGGCGTTGTCGGGTCTTGGGTGTGTGTTGTGTTTGCCTGGCCAGGATGAACAGGCCGGCCTCCCGAGCGCCTGTGGTGCGCCATCCCCTTTGTCCTGGCCGACACAGACAGCCCGGCCTCTGGAGCGCGTGTGGTGCGCCACCCCTTGTTTTTGTTTCGCAGGTGTCGTCCCCCTGCCGCTCGTGTTCCCTTGCTCGCCTCCCGCTTTCTTGTGTTCGCGCGGCTCCTTGCCCTGCTTTGCTGTGTGGCGCTGCCTGCTGCTGAGCCCCCCCTCCTACCCCACCCCAGCCCTGCGCGTGCTGTCTTCCGCCCCCCCTTTGCCGCGTGGTGTCGCCGCGCCTGCCGGCGGCTGTTGCCCCCCCCCCCCCTCCCCCGGGGCTTTCGTCTTCCGGCCGTTGGCGTCTTGGTCCGCGTTTTCCTTTGTCCTCTCTTTCCTCTCTGTGCCTTCTGGTTGCTCTGCGCCGCTTGGCCGTTTGTTGGCGCCACCGGCTCACCCCCCCCTCCCCGGGGTTTTCGTCTCGCGGATGTCGTCACCCCCCCCGCTTGCCTTCCCCCGTTCCCCTTCTGCCTTCTTGTGCGCCGCTGGGCCGTTTGTCCCCCCCCCCCGGTTGTGTGCTTCGGGGTCCTCCTGCTGTTGCCTTGTGCTGGCTGGTGTTGGCGCGCTGTGCTGCCTTGTTCTCTGCTTTGCGGTCCTGTGTTGCTGCTTGCTGTGTTGTGTTGTTCGGGGTGCGGTGTGCCGTGTCCTGTTGTGCCGTGTCTTGGTGTGCTTCGGGGCTGGTGTGGTGCTGCGCTGAGTTTCGTCGTGCGGCTGCGCCATGCTGCATGCTCTGCCGTGCTCGGTGGCGTTGTGCTGTGTTGTCCTGCACTGCGGCGTTCGCTGGGGTGCTGCGTCTTGGTGCTCTGTGCTGTGCTGTCCCGCTCTGTGCTGTTGTGGTGTGCTTTCTGCCGCCTGGTGTCCGTTGGCGTTGTGCTGTTGGCTGTGTACCGTGCTGTGCTGTGCCGTGCTGCGCTGTTGTTTGCTGCTGTGTGCTGTGCTGCGCCGTTGGGCGTGGTGTCTGGTTGGGCTGCGCTGTGCTGTCCTCGTTGTGGCTTGCTGTTTTGTCCACGTCGCGGTGCTGTGTGCTGTGCTGTGCCCCCTGGTGCTGTGCTGGGCCGTGTCGCGTCGTGTTGTGCTGTGTGGTGCTGTGCTGTTCTGCACTGTGCTGTGGGGGTGGTGCTTCGCTGCGTTGTCTTGCGGTGTGTGGTGCCGCTTCGTGCCGTGGCCTGCCCTCGGGTGCTGTGCGGTGCCTTTGGTGCTGTCTGCTCTGCTGCGTGCTGTACTGTGCTGTGCTGAGAACGTTTTATAGTGATTTCAACACTGTGTCTTTGTTGTGCCTCTCCTGCTGCTTGCTGCTGGTGTAGGGTTTCCTGCTGCTTGTTTTCGATGAGGAAAATGTTTTATTTGCTGAAATACAACCAATCCAGGATAACCCAAGCCAGAGATAAGCAAGTAGAAGAGAATCAGGATCAAAGCATTGAGGGCTGCAGTGTAAACAGTGAAAGATGTAGGAATATTCACAGAAACTGCAACTCAGGGCAAATCGGATTGCAAATTCACAAAGATAGTTGAAATGTTTTGGCAAAGAGTTGGAAAACTGCCCCATAGTCACTCAATCTCCATAGTGCCATCTCAGGAGATGTGCACTCTTTGTTTTGGGTCCCATATATGCTGAGGTGGCAGGGCATGTGGCGATGAGGTCACTGCCATTTCACATGGGATCTTCCTACTTAGCTAGGCTGACCGGGAATTGAACCCAGGACCTCTCAAAAAGAGGTGCCCCAGCCCCCTAGGGTGCATACCACTCGGATAGCTAAGAATTCATGAGAAAACATACATAAATTCATAGGCTCTGCCCTGGATATGTCAGTTCTCAGTCAACTCTGGAAAAGATGAATAGCCTCACATTGATAGGGGATTAAGGGGTCCACTCCATAACCTGATTTAGTGTTTGGTTCCATAACTCAAAATGTGTTTTCACCCATTTTCGTTAGGCCAATACTAAGATAAAAATGCTAGAGTGCTTGATGCATCTCTAATACAACTAGAGTATGGCTCAAAGTATTTGAAAAGCACTTTTTCTATCTCTCCCCCTGTGCTGTGGTGGCCACCACTGTCGCATTTTAGGAAAAAGGGTATTTTTCTTGGCCTTTCCTTGGTTTCCACATCTACTTCAAAAAAGCTATGGCCTCCCTCACACTGGAGAAATGGGCGCTCACCATGGCTGGCGCCTTTTCGCTGCTGTGTTCGTGACATTTCCTACAGAAAGCTCAGCGCTCATGGCGCTGCCGGGGTTCCTGTGGCTTGGTTGGGTTAGGTTGGGAGCATGCCAAAAACATGTGCATGTGCATCCCTCCCTCCAAGACGCAGCGCGACATAAACCCAACGCAAGACGCAAGATACACACTCGCATGGGTTCTCGTAAACCTGCAGGCAACCTGTGAACTGTCTTAGGGCGAAGGGAGTTGTTAAAAAAATTCAATTGCCCCTTGGTGAGGTCTTGGGTTCTGCTCAGTCTCTCCAGGCTGCTGCGTTTCAGCCAGAACACGGCCTACTCAGCGAGGCTGCGCGTGGGTATCTGTACAGACAGGAATGGGAGAATTATGGACAAATACACGCAAGCGCGAAGCGACAACACCTAAATCCGTCAAATGACGGCCTAGAATTTTTCTGAGACAACACACCTGAGCAGAATCCAATTGTGCATCAGATGCACATTTCAAAAAAAAAAGTAGTCATCTCTCGATTTTTTAAATCAAGAAATTCCTACGCAGAAAAAGGCGGCGTGCAGGGGCGGCTCCTAGCGAAGCGCCGGAAGATACAGAAATAATGAGATTATAAACGTATGTCTCACGTAGACAGGAAAATGACGAGACACCCATAAATAAATAAACATACAGATTCCACCCACACTGACAGAAAGAATCAAAAATCCAAGAACTCCAAAAATAAGAATATGACTTCAATGAATCAGGTATAAACCTCAGGTGTGCTCGTCTCGTATGCAGCATGCACATTGCTCGTCTTGTGTCTCCGTGAATGAGTCTTGTAGCAGCGCTAACAAACGATGGGAGGCTAGATTAGAAAGATTGCAGATGATTAGAGGTAAGATCAGGGCAACAGCGATGGCCTTCAGTCAGCGAGTGGTTGTCATGGGGGGCTAACGGTCCTGTCCTGCGATGCAATGCGGGGCAACCATGACAACTGCTTGTACACACCAACCTCCCTTTTTTGTAGCACTGATTACAACATACACAGCGTGCATAAACGCTTGCTTTGATTGCGTCTCGTTTCTGCTCTCCCTTGCTTCGCTCCCCAGCAGTAGGTAAGGTGAGTAAGCCCAGGAGGGGCCACCCCCTGGTGGAGTTCGTGATCGTGGTATGGATTGTGGGAAAGAGTCAGATTGACAGTACCCTCGTGCATGCTCTTGCATTCACACACGCATTAAAGGGTAGGCCACACGAAATGCGCACGGTAAACCTTGTTTAGGTTACCGAAGGGGCTCCTCGGTACGTTCTTTAAGAGAACCTGAGGAGTCTCTTAACGCTTGCTTGCTTGACAGGGGTGTTTGAGGACAGCGTATTATAGGTCACACTCAGAAGCGTATAATACGTGGACTATGGCTTGTTTCCTCAGCCGCAGACACCCCCTCATTGGCCTTTGCTTTACAGGTGGGCAGGTAGGGTGATTGGTGCAGTCCCTTGAGCCGTGCTAAATCACACGGCGCTGATCACACAAACATCAAGCTACGACTCAGCCAGGAGTGGCAAGCGTAGCCAAACCTCTTCAACATTCAGGCTGTGCACGCAACAAGAGCACCCCTTCCCTCCAAGCCCTAGCAGGGAAACACGTTGTGGCGTCCCTGTTAGGCCACATTTTCATAGCAGCGCTGTGTTCTCTTGTCTTCTTCACAGGAGGGTCATTAATACCCACGACTTTGTTCTTCAAGACCACCCAGTAGAGGGTGAGTGTAGGAGTGGTAATCCTGAGTGGGGACTTGAGCCAGTTGCTGTAGCGCTCGCCCAGCAGGATGGTGCCACTGTGGGTAGGTTGTGTAGAGTAGTGGTGTCTCCCGTCCCGCGTGCTTTTCCACGTGGGCAGGGGAGTGCGTTAGCTTTTGGTCTTTAGCAAAAATTGGCGGTCTGTATGCCCTTAGCACACTTGGCCACCCCTCCCCTCTAGTAGGTAGGGCTTTTGCCTTCTTCCCTCATGGATAGGCGCCAGCACAGAAATTGGGCGTCATAGGAGTGGTACTAGTAACTGACCAGGACCTTCGGTCCAACATCAGCGAAGTCGTTGATTCGGGAGCCACGCCCGGGAGAGAAGTGAGACACACACAAACATACGTAGCACACTTAGGCAGGTTAGGGTAAGGTTCAGTCCCTAGCTTTAGTCTTGGAGGCAAGCGTCTCAGCGAGCCTCAGCAACTCATCGAGGTTCTTCTGGGACAAGTAGTCAACCAGAACTGAATGTAGGCGTCCCTCAGGGCTCCCAGGTGACCTCTTTGACTCGAACCCCTTTCAGAGGGTGAGGAAGCGCCAACCCTGGCGATAGCGGTGGGGTAGGACAGACTTCACCAGGTAGAAGCCCTCCTTGGCCATCTCCTCGGCGTTCATGTCGGGGAGTTTCCCTTCAACTTCCATAGGGCTGGCAGCCCCTTGTAGGTCTAGGGCGGCGATTTCCTCGTCGTTCATCTCCCACTCCTCCCCACAGAGGTCTTCAGGATCATAGTAGCGCTTCAGATGTTGAGCAGCGCACACCAGGGTCCCCCCTAGACGGGGAGAACACCGCACGGTTATACGGTGTCCATCCACGGATAGAATCTTGTAGGGCCCGAAGTATGGGTCGTCGCTGGTAGAGCGTGGCCAGGCGGGTAGTCGGCTGTGGTGCACCAGCACCCAGTCCCCCTCTTGGTGGGTGGCCGGTACTCGGTGCTTGTTCTTCTTGTTCCACTGACGCTCCCCCACTCTCTGGAGCATAGCCTTGGCCTTGTCCACCTTCGCTTCCTGCTCTTGGACCCATCCACCCACAGAAGAATGGCTGTCCTCTGGATAGGGGGCATGTAGGAACCACGCCGGGCGCCCTAGGAATAGCTCATGGGGCGAGTAGCCAGTAGCTGAACTCTCTTGAAAGTTCATCATCAAGGATATGACGGGGAGTAGTCTCAGCCAGTCTCTGGTGCGTTCAGTTTTGCACCATATTCTTACATTCTTCTTGAGGACACAGATCTGTCGCTCACATAGGGGGTTGCTCGCGTGCGAGTAGGGGATCTCCGTAGACACCTGGACATTGAGGGATCATGGGTCCACTTCAGCAGCGCTGGGACTCTGTCACTAGGTACCACGATGCGGTCCTCGTGCCAGAGGTAGCTCTTGTCCCTCTTCCACTGATCTTGGTTGACCAGGAGGGGTTCAAGGCGTTTCTCCAGCCGCTTGTAGATATCCCCAAACTCCTTCAGATACTCTGATTGTTGGAGTCCATCCAGGGGGCGTATCATAGTCATGCTGAGGTGTAAGTGCACGTCCATACGGCTGAACGCCTCTTTAGCCAGCGCTCCAGACCGGGCACCAATTAGGGCGTCGAAGTTGTTGCGGCTGATGTAGTCTGCACACTCGTTCTTCACTCCCTGGATATGGTGTACCGTCAGCCGTAGTTTGCTGAGGTAGGTCCACCGGCGCCGTAGCTTGGCTTTCTCAGGTGGGGGGCCCTTCTGGAAAGTGCGGACCGGCTCTTGGTCGCACAGCCAGACCACAGGGTTACTCCCCAACAGTCGTGATTGTGAGGATAGCACTAGCATACCCGCGAGCAATTCCTGCTCATAGGTGGAGTAGTTCCCCCTGGCCTGATTCCACTTCCAGTTCCAGTGGCCCAGAGGTACTAGCACCCACTTGTCGTCAGGGTAGCTGTGCTTGAGGGTTCCATCTCGGTTGAGACCTTCCGTCCCCCATTGGGAAATGGCCGAGTCGAACTCCTCCTTCTCTAGTGCTTGCCATTGGAACAACGTTCCCCCACCGCCCACATTGCTGGCGTCGGTCACCAGGATAATCTCCCTCTGTGCCCTAGGCACGCCCAAGCACTTAGCGTTGGCCACCTTGTCTTTGAGCTCGTCAAACGCTTGTTGCTCTTGTGGGCCCCAGCGCAAAGTAGTACTCTTCTTGATCAAGTCCGTCAGAATGGCGCTGGTGTAGGTGAAGTTTTTGATGTGGCAGCGATAGAAGTTGCACGCCCCAATGAAACTGCGTACATCATGAAGTCCTTTCTTGGGGTCTTCGTGTCGTACCTTAGCGTCCATCAGGGGTTCGGCCTTAGAGGCTGCTGGGGTCCACCACCCATAGCCAACGTCAAACCCCAGGTACTGCATGGTCTCCTGCATGACCTCACACTTCTCCAGCTTGAGTCGTGTGTGGTTCTCCTGGCAGACCGCAAAGAACTCACCCAAGAGGATTAGGTGGTCCTCCTGGGTATTGGTCCGGAGGCATACATGGTCGATGTGTGCTTCCATCTGCGCCCCACGGGATATAAGTTCCTGCACCTTAGGTCTCCTTCGTAGGATGGACAAGATCTTGTTCATCAGCTCTTGGAATAGAGCGGGTGCGTTGGCCACGCCAAATGGCATGACCTTCCACTTAAACACCCTCCCCTGAGGGGTGATGAAGGCCAGTAGCTCCTGAGCGTTGGGCGTCAGGTCCACTTCCCAGAATCTGCTTCTCTTGTCCATCTTGGTCTGTGGCGACAGGAGGCCATCTTCTCAAGGGTAGACTCCATATTATGAATGGACCCTGAGTGGTTCAGCGTTTTCTTGTTCAGCTCTCCGTAGTCCACGACCTGCCGTTTGGCTGAGCTCTGTGTTCATTATGCACTTTGTGCGATGTTGAACTGATTGAGAGAACCAGATGCTCAGATGCTCAGAGTGGTGCGGCTTGTTGCGATTGTCCTTTGTTTTCATTACCGTTGGTGGTTCCTTGGATTTGAATGCACGAACGTTTTGTAGGATCATTTACGACCGCCGGGGTCGGGGTTCGACCCACTGAAACGTGTTTGCAGTTGTATTGGAGCAACATATCGGGGGTTGCAGGGCCGCCAGCACAAAAAAAAAATCAGTTTTCGCCGAAAAATGGCCAGCAATTGCCAACTTTTTGCCGAAAGACTGCACGAACGGTTTGGGAGATCATTGACGACCGCCGCCGTCGGAAAGGACCCACTGAAACGTGTTTGCAGTTGTATCGGAGCAACATATCGGGGGTTGCAGGGCCGTCAGCACAAAAAAAAAACAGTTTTCGCCCAAAAATGGCCAAAAATTGCCAATTTTTTGCCGAAAATAGTGTTTTTTTAGCCGGGGTCGTGAGTTTTAGGGCCCCATACCCTATTCTTAGGGTGCCCAATCCAGTGAAATGTGTTTGGAATTGTATTGGAGCAACCTTTTGGGTGTTGCAGGGCCGTCAGCACAGAAAAAAAACAGTTTTAGTCCAAAAATGGCCAAAAATTGCCAATTTTCGGCCAAAAACAGTGTATTTTTGGAGAACAATCGGGTAGGAGGAACCCCCCTCTCCTATTTTGAGCGTGCAGAATAAAAGAAAAAAGGTTTCCTTTGGTCTTTTTGGGTACAAAACCTCTTTTCATGGTATTTTTGTGCCTATACTATGGGATACAGGTACGCTGGTGTGCAGCACTGTTCTGTAGCACCACCCCACAACAGACAAAAGTACTCCAAAATAGGCCGAGTTCCAGGGTTTTTGATGGTTTAGGAGAAAGCTCGGGTGGGAAGAACCCCCCCATCCGTATTTTGGGGCAAGAGAATCCCAACAAAAGGGCAATTTCTGTCGAAAATCCTCTATAGGCAGGTACACTGGTGTGCAGCACTGTTCTGCAGGACCAGCCCAGAGCAGGCAAAAATACCCCAAAATAGGCCAAATTTCAGGGTTTTTGATATTTTTGGACAAAAGCCGGGTAGGAGGAACCCCCCCCCCTTTTTTGGGGCCGTAGAAACCACAAAAGTAGGTCTTTTCCCGCGAAAATCTGCCTTTTGCTGACTTTTTGAATTTTGGGAAAAAACAGCTGCTAAAATCATAGGTGCAGGTTTAGCCACCAGAAAACAGGGGCTGCAGTGCTGGGGGTGGTCCCTGTCCTTGTACTCCAGGACTAGGCCAGCGTCGATACATTTTTGTATCTGTTGCTCAATCTCGTCGGCCTGTCCTTTAGGAGCTGGATAGGGTCTCCTCCGGATCTTGTGACCCACGAACTCGGGTTTCAGCTTGAGGTCCATCTGTACCAGCTTGTCACATGAAGCTGGAGGGGATAGTTCTCCGAACACCTCCAAATAGGTCCTTATAAGCTTCTGCACCCGCTGGTCCAATAGCTTGATCTTGTCCTCCATGTCCTCGTCAGAGTGTAAGTTGCTTGCCCCCTGAGTAAAAGACGTCGGGAGGTGATCCTCCACCGACTCTTCGCCCTTGGTAGTAGCCTTCGACCCTTGGTAGGCATATAGTAGGTCTTGTTCAACCATCTATGATTGACGATGGCAACATAGGCACGTTTGAGGGGGTTCACATACACATTCCTCCGAGAGCTCGTCCTCCTCTGGGGTCCTCACATTGGCGTCCCACACGCTCTTCATGAGCTTAAAATCTACCTCCCTTTGCCAGGTGGTGATCTTCTGTTCGAGGTCCTCCTTCAATTGGGATAGATCTCCCATACCTCCTTGCTTCAGTGGCCATGAGCTGCGGGTAGGCTTAGCGTAGCATAGCCCTTTTGCCACCAACTTCCTCTTGGAGTCGACCTACTCCCTTAGCCTGGATCGAGGGTCCAGCTCTTCATCCACGGGGTCTTCCACCCTCATGGAGAGTAGGGGTTTCAGTGGGGCGACGTACTCGGCGTTCTCCACTTCCTCCACACAGGTCTGCACGAAGAAGGCGTCGTGCTCAGTTTTGTCATCCGAGTGGATAGAGCTAGGTAGCTCGGATAGTCCACACTCAGAGACTCCATCGGGAACAGGTACATGGCAGGGAGAGTTGGGGGCGTGGGTGTTAGTCACGACGTACTCATCTCCTCCGGGTGTAGTCTTAATAGCATCTTGAGGTCGTAGTCGATCCTTCAAGGCACCCAAGGCGAGTCCATCGCTTTCTCGTTGTATAGCCTGGACCAGAGTCGGGTCCAGATCCTCCCAGGGGACGGAGGTAAGATCTCCGTCCACCACGCTGAGCATACTCCCCCATCCTGGTTTCCCAATAGGCGTCTTACGCCCCAGAGGCACGTAGATGGCCTCATCAGGTAACCAAACAGAGCTGATAGTCAGCCTGTCCAGGAGGTTTCGCCAGTACTTGTTGCCCCCATGGGCTCCCCAGTCGGGGGAACACAGGACCATACTGGAACGTTCCAAGGCCACCTTGGTCAGGACCTTCCCCAGTTCACTGAACCTGGGGTTCCCGTAGGCCATCCCGAATGAGGGCCAGTAAAATTTGTGGCTGCAGTTCTTCCCCTTGCTGCAGTAAAGGTCCAGTACATGCTGCTTGTTGCTGGCGAACAACTCCACACTCAGGTCTTCTCTGGAGTAACCCAACTCCTTCAGACCTTGGTCTGAGACTTCCCCCAATAGTTGATAGTCCTCAGTTTTGGAGGCGGCCATCATGTTCGAGGGCTCCTCCTTCGATATCCTCAGGTAGCTCGAGGTATGTTCCGACTGCTCCAGTGGCACAGACTCTCTGCCACTGCCGTGGTCCACGTAGAGGAGGTAGGGCGCTTGCAGCGTCAGGGATTGTATCTGGGAGTGCTGCACGAAGAAGTCACTCCCCAATACAAAGTCGAAGGCCTCAGTGTCCATCACATAGAACCGATGCGCGATAGTCCGGGAGCCCATAGGTACCTCCACTTCACAGTCCCCGCAGCTGTGCACCACATGTCCATCCCCCATTCGTATAGCCGCGGTGGTCATTGTGTTCTTCAGGCTCCCACAAAGTAAAATTTTCTTGGCCACTATAGATATGCTGGCGCCAGTATCCAATACCCCCAGGCGTTCACGTCCCCCTAGTCGGATACATACCCAAAACACCAGGTCCTGGGCGCCACCGGAGCGTCTTCGTCAGAACTCCGCGGGACAGGTCACCTCAAACCCCTGTTTCCGCAGCTTGCGGGCCATCCGCATATAACGGTTTCTCTTCTTAGCGTTGTCGTCATCACCGCCTTCATGCTCACGCTTAGCCCCTTGTCCTTGCTGGGCCTGCGTTTGTGAGCGTGTGGTCGGACCAGACTGCCCCCCAGAGGGCTCGGAGTTCCCCCCTGCATTAGGGTTGGGGCTGTCTCCGTTCTTGTCCGTGTTCTTGTTGTCCTTGTCTGGCTGGCGGTTAGCGCCTCCTCCTCATCCACCTTGACTCTTGTCTTGCCCATGGCCACGTTCTTTCGACTTGCCCTTGCCGGAGTCGTTGCCTTTGCCTTTGCCTCCACCTTTGCCAGAGCCTTTGCCAGGATCCTCACCCTTCAGCTTCGCCGACAGGCGCTGTATGTGGTAGCACTCATCCTCGTAGTGCTTCCTCTTCCCACAGAAAGCACAGGTGATGGTACACCTGTAGTGATCCGGCAGCTGCTTCTTGGCGTCGGTGTTGGTCTCCTGCTGCTTCCCTTTGACTACGAAGCAGTCTCGCTGCTCGCAGTCATGGGCGTGCTGCAGGTGGTCCTGCTCGTCTCTGGCATCACACCAGAAGAGCTCCTTGACGTTTTCCATGATACGGGCGTGTTTGGGGGTAGTCCCCTGCCGAAGGTCTGGATCCTTGGTACCCTTTGCCATGGCCTCCAGAGCCTCCACCTCCAGGACGGTAGTTGTTCAGGTGCTGGTCGCTTTCTTTCTCCAGCGCCAGCTCCAGGAGTAGTACACATAGATCCTCGTAGTGGAGGGCTCTAGCCTTGCGCTCTGCCGTTGAACGGCACTCGTCCCACAGCTCCCGAGGGAGCTTAGCCACCAACCAGAAAAGCAGGTCGTCGCTGCTGTAGGAACCGGGCGTCAATCGTCCAGCCCAGTGATCCAGGTCAGCCAATAGCCCAGAGACCCTGCCACGTTTGGGGTTGTTGGGCAGCACGGCCAGGTTCTGGATCTCGGCCCTGATGGAGAGGTCGGTTTCATAGGTCGGGTACTGCCTCTCCAAGGCAACCAACACATCGGCAAAGGTGGCGGACTTAGTCACGATCTGTCCGACTCGCTTCTTCAGGTACTTGGTCTTGCAACACTGCAGGGGCAGATCGCACTTGACCCGTCCACTAGCGTGGGTTTGGCCAGTCAATCGGAGAAACCTGCCAAAAATCTCAGCGAACTCGCTGAGGTTCTTGCCTGTGAACTCAGGCAGGTTCACCACGATCTTGGAGCTGGCAATAGCCTTAGCCTCCTGAGACCTGCGTCCCTCGGGGCGTCGGGTCTTCCTCTTCTTCTTCCTCTTCTTCCCACTTGGGTTCTCGGGGTCCTCCGGGTCGTCGTCCTCCGAGGGCGAAGCAGAAGTCATCGACGGCTGCTCATCATCGGAGGGGTCTTCGCCTAGATCACTAGAACCATAGGGCTCCACGTCAACCATTGCCCTCAGGGCTGTCAGCCCCAGCCGGTCCAGCTCGGCTCGCGTAGAATTCGCCACGTTACTGTAGGGTGGCTGGGCCGTCCTCGGCACAAGAGGGCTTCTAGGTATCGCTGCAGGGGTCGGCATCGGTCGGCTCCTCAGGCTCCCCAGGGTGTTTGTCAGCCCTGCCACCAGCTGGTTGGCCTGTACTCGATGGGGTGACATTCCCACCGTGGTAGGTGACGCTTGGGGCGGTATCAGGGGCTCCAGTTTCTCTTGAATCTCTTGAGTGAGGTCGCCAACAATTTTAGAGGTGGCTCCTCGGAGCACCTCCTTGATCTCCGACCGCTTCAGGGACCTGTTGGAGGATCTCCCTGATCCTCAACTCCTGCCCCCGCATGACTCAGGTCCTCTCCTCAACCCACTCAGGGTTGCATACCCAGGAACATCCACATAGGCTCCCGTAGCGGGTAGAGCATGGTGATAGTCAGCCGCATACTGTCGCGGCCCATAACTGGAGGTCACCGGCTCACTGGTAGTAGTTGCCTCTGGAAACGCAGTGGTAGGTGGGTTCATACCATAGGCAGGGTAGGTAGGCATACCAGTAAAGCCTATGCCCTCAGCCATAGGCGGGTTGGTTATGGGTGTGGATGTTGCAGCGGCTGGGTCTGGAGTTGGGAATGTGGTGGTTATAGGAGAGGTTGATGCGTGGAGGCCAGAAGCGCTTGGTGCGCCTTCGAAGGTAGGATCATTTGTCGGGTCGTGCCCTTGGTCTGCTCCTTCGTCTGCTATGCTTTCTCCAGCATCCTTCTCGCTCTCTCTCTTTCTCTTCACAGGATGGGTGTCCACCTCCTTGACTGAGAGGGCCCGGAAGGCCGACTGAAGTCCTTCCATGGAATCCTCCGCCACGTCCACTGGCCCATGTAAGGGCTCCGAAGGTACAGCGCTAGGTCCAGGTCCAGGTTCACCAGGTGCTGGCATTGCTGGTGCCTCAGGCGCCGTCTTCACGTCGGTGTCCTCTTTCTTGGTGTCCATATTGGTTGGCCCTTGTTGCTTATATATGACTGATCTCGGCGCACTGGATGTACGGCACGGGGTTGCTGCCGGTACGCAGAGACAGTCTGCCTCTGCTACCAGAACGTTTCATAGTGATTTCAACACTGTGTGTTTGTAGTGCCTCTCCTGCTGCTTACTGCTGGTGTAAGGTTTTCTTGCTGCTTGTTTTTGATGAGGAAAATGTTTTATTTGCTGAAATACAACCGATCAAGGATAATCCAAGCCAGAGATAAGCAAGTAGAGGAGAATCAGGATCAAAGCAGGAAGGTCTGCAGTGTAAACAGTGAAAGATGTAAGAATATTCACAGAAACTGCAACTCAGGGCAAATTGGATTGCAAATTCACAAAGATAGTTGAAATGGTTTGGGAAAGAGTTGGAAAACTGCCCCATAGTCACTCAATCCCGATAGTGCCATCTCAGGAGATGTGCACTCTTTGTTCTGGGTCCCATATATGCTGAGGTGGCATGGCATGTGGCGATGAGGTCACTGCCATGTCACATGGGATCTTTCTACTTAGCTAGGCTGACCTGGAATTGAACCCAGGACCTCTCAAAAAGAGGTGCCCCAGCCCCCTAGGGTGCATACCACTAGGATAGCTAAGAATTCGTGAGAAAACATAGATAACATCATAGGCTCTGCCCTGGATATGTCAGTTCTCAGTCAACTCTGGAAAAGATGAATAGCCTCACATTGATAGGGGATTAAAGGGTCAGCTCCATAACCTGATTTAGTGTTTGGTTCCATAAGTCAAAATGTGTTTTCACCCATTTTGGTTAGGTCAATACTAAGATAAAAATGCTACAGTGTTTGATGCATCTCCAATACAACTAGAGTATGCCTCAAGGCATTGGAAAAGCACTCTTTCTTACTTGCTGTGCCGCTGTGTTTCTTGCTGTGCCTTGGGGTGTGGTGTCTTGGTGCGCTCTGGTGTGCTGTTTGTGTTGTGTCTGGCTGTTTTGTCGGGCTGTGTGTTCCTGTGTGTTGTGCTGTGTCTCTCGGTGCTGTGCTGCGCTGCGTTGCGTCGTGTTCCTTCGTGCGGTGCAGTGCTGCTGCGCACTGTGCTGCTTGTGTGGTGCTGTGCCCGTTATTCTCGCGCTTTTTGGTGCTGTTGTGTGCTGTGCCCTGCCCTCGGGTGTTGTGCGTTCTGTTGGGGGGCTGTGCCGTTTGCTCTGGCGCTTTGCTATGCTGCCCTGTGCCATGTGCGCTGTGCTGTGTGTGTTTTGCTGCTGCGTTGTTGTGTGTGCTGCTTTTTGCTGTTGTCCATCGCGCTGCTGGCGCCCTGTGGTGTCGCGCTGTGTGCGTGGTTACCCCCGTGCATTCTCAAAAACAGAAAAACTGTTTCCTGCCTACACGTGCTGTGTCCTGTGGTGTCGTGCCGTGTGCTCCCTGCCCTCTCTGCATGCAACATAACCACAAACTGAAAAAACCAGCCTGGTTGACCTATTCGTTTCTTGGCCTTGCTGCTCCAGTGATTCGCACGCCTCTTGAAACCTGTTGACACCTGCAGCGAAAAGGGGGCAAACACGACGAGGGTGGGGCAGAAGCGAGAGGAGGAGGTACATAGAGGGTAAAAAAGGGCGAGAGGGAGCCAGTGCAGGGACGTAACTTGTTAGCCTACTTTTTCGTGTTTTACGTGCTGCCCGCGACGTTGTTTTCGCTAACTGCTGGGCACACAGACCATCGAAGGACACGTTGTTTTGTTCGTTTGTTTGTTACGGCGCTTACGGCGCTTTAGGTTTACCTACTTAAGCCCTAAAAAACTTTTGGTCGTGTTTGAACGGGCTGCGTCGCGCACTTTTTGCCTAGTCGTTTTCTATGCCGCCTAATCTGCAGTAACGGGCACAAAGGTGGGAGGGAAGGTACATGGAGAAGGACAAAGGGAGAGAAAGAGTGCGAGTCGGAGGGCGTGGCGTGTTAGAAACTTTTTTTTCGGTTTTTACGCGCTGCCTGTGAAGCGTTTTTCTTTACCTATACGGCGTTTTGGAAGGCGAGAGGTACGGCGCTGTACTCCTGTTCAGCCATAGACTGCTTGTGTTCCACTCAATCCCTTGAAAACCTCAGGAAAGGGGGTGCTGAAGTACCAAGCAGGTCCTCCTGGGTGAAACAGTACATGGGGGCTGAACCCTGTAGACGAGCATCTCCGAGATTTCATGGTTAGCACAGCCCACAGCAGTAGCCGTACGCAATCTGTGGTACATTCCTGTTTCATCAGATGTCACAGCTTCTTTTTTTTTTTGAAATACAAAGTCCTTTGCATCGCGCCACTTGTCCACAGGAAGGCTAGCTCATCATACAAATGGTGACCCTCATCCCCGGGTCATCGGTTAGATGGGGCAGCAGTCGGGAACAGCGGGAGAGGGGCTCAGGGCGTTCACAGCGTGAAGCCACCTCTGTTTTATTTACTTCAATCAATCAGATGTCTCAGCTTCTGTTCCACCACACGGTTCTGTCTCTCGCAAAGAGGGTTAGACGGGTGAGTATATGACACAGCTCTGGTGGGCTGAGCGTTGAGTGCTTCCAGTACACGTCTTTACCATCCGGTTTCACTGCGGACGCGTACATCTTCATCAGAGTGCACCTCTTTAGGTGTTCTGTAGGGCTCGAGCCATTGTTCAATCAACATTTTCACATTCTGCTCACCTGTAATTTTCTTACTGCAAGGAAACAGACAGGTGCAGGGGGACAGGCTACAGGCTATAACTAGGCAGCTATCATAGCCACCAAAGGGTGGTAGGCAGTTGATGAAAGAGTAGTACAATAGGGTATGGGTAAGCTGAAAATCCGTCCCCTATCCCTACTGTCGCTTTGCTGGCTGGCATGACACCTGGAAACAGCAACGATGGTCTGCATACGAGACCTCAGTTCGATCCAGGTTAGACTGGAGTAGAAACACTCACGGAAGAAGTCAACTGAGCGATTAGTGCAAGTGTGGCCTGAGCTGAGAGGGGACCACGGCAGGCACCCATCCAGTCGTGCCTCAGGCACAACTATACCATCCTCGTAGAAGAGGTATTGGTTATTCTGATACCACTGGTGCCCGTCTATGACACGGGGTTCCAGATCAGTGCTGAGGGTTTGGAGACTATCTTTACATTCTGACTGATAGCCGGTTAGACTTGAACCCTCGAGGATTCCAGCTGTACGCATAGACAGGTCCAGCAGGAAGCCCATGCGTTGGAAGGCCTCTTTGGCAAGAACCTCAGAGCTCTGTTGAATCAGCGCATGGAAGTTATTCCGGGATATATAGTCAGACAGTGCGTCTTATATACCACAGATATGGTGGACGGTTAGCCTCAGTTGGCTGAGGTATGTTCACCACCGTTTTACTTTCGCTTTCTCTGGTGGTTGGCCCTTCTGAAAGTACTTCACCGGTTCCTGGTCACATAGCCAAACAACAGGGCTAGATTCCAATAGTCGGGATTGTGAAGAGAGCACCAACATACCGGCGAGAAGTTCCTGGTCGTAGGTGCTGTAGTTGGAACGAGCCTGGTTCCACTTCCTGTTCCAGTGACCAAGTAGCACAAGTCGCCACTGACTGGAGTGATAGCTGTGTTTCAGAGAGCCATCACGCCTCAATCCTGAGGTGCGATAATGGCAATGGGTTAGCCCTGCGGGTTAACCTCTTGCAATTGGTAAATCGTTTCAGCCCCCCACTGCATCACCGGCATCAGTGATCAGGATCATCTCACCCTTAGGGCTAGGTACCCCCAGGCAGTTCGGGGGGGCGATTTTCTTCTTCAGCTCCTGGAAACACTCCCTCTCCCTGGCGGTATACCGCCAGGGAGTAGTGTTCTTGATTACGTCTGTGAGACGGGCAGAGGTGTAAGTAAAATTGTGGATTCGGCGCCGATAGAAGTTACCGGGGCCGTAAAGACCCTTCACATGGTTTAGACCCTTCTTAGTGCCATCGCGAATCTGCATATCCTGTACGGGCTGCATCTTAGGTAGCTGGTTTGCACCAGCAATACCCCACATCGAAACCCGGGTACTCCATCTCGTCTTTCATAAACTAGCATTTTTCCAGTTTGATACGGATATTCCTTTCCTGACAAACAGTGAAAAACACACGGAGTAGGAGGACATGGTTCTCTTGCCTACTGGTACCCAAACTCACATCATCGATGCGAGACTCCATCTCAGCCCCTTGAGAAATCAACTCTTGTACTAGAGGCCTGAGCCTCAGTATATATAAAATTTTGTTCATCAGTTTCTGGAAGACCGTCATGGCGCTTGCAACTCCAAAAGGCATAACCTTCCATTTGAATACACGACCCTTAGGGGTTATAAACGCCAGCAGTTCATGAGCTGCGCCGGTTAGGTCAAGCTGCCAGAAACGACTGTGCTTGTCCACCTTCGTCTTATACCTGCATTTGGCAATGCGCTCAAGGGTGTTTTTGTTTTTGGGAATACCCCCCGAGTGGTTCTGAGTTTTCCTAATGACTTCCCCGTAGTCAGCAACCATGTGCAGGGCAGTCGATTCGGGTTTAGCAACCAGCAAACAGGCACTGCAGTGATGGGGGTAGTCCCCTTTCTTGTATTCTGGCACGAGGCCAGCATCAACACATTCCGGTGTGTGGCACTCAATCTCTTCAAGCCCTTCCCGAGGAGCAGGGTACGGACGACGTCTCACCCGCGTTTTCTCGAACTCAGGTTTTAGTTTCAAGTCCATCTGGACCAGTTTTTTGCATGAAAAAGGGGGGCGCGATGCGCCGAAAATTTCCTCATATGTTAGAAGCAGTTTGTTCAGTCGAGGCTCATGGTTCATACTCTCGATTTTCTGTTGAAGATCCTCCTCAGCATGGAGGTTCCTCTTTCCACGTTCATCTTTACTCTGTGGATCAGCAGTTTCGGCAGGTAGCAAGCTGTCCTCCCACTCAGGGAGATACTGTTGCCCGTAGTGCAGAGAGTACCCCAGGGCTACCCCTGGGTCAGGCGAGGTGTAGAGCTTACCATCCTCCTCAGACCAGATGGAGGATTTCCAGGTGTGTGTGAGGTATTGGAATCGCTCTCGGCGCCCAATAACTTCGGCTCTCAGGTACAACATTTTTCGGAGTTCCTGGGTGTCATGCTCTGGTAGGGGCATGCTATTAGACGCAGGCCGCGCTAGAGCACCAGTGTTCTGAGCTGTGGACTCTCCTGAGCATGTATGCTGCATGTGAAGCACAGGTTTCCAAACAGGGCAACATTGTTCTGAGATTGACCCTAGATCTACCTCCTCCAGCAATAGTTGGGCCACGAAGGCACTGTGTTTGAGATCAACACAGCTGGGGTCAACACGAGGAATTGAGCTGGCGAATTTCAGACAGCTGATCGTCGGCATTTTCCCTCCCAATAGCAGGTACCAGTTCATCATCCTAGGATTCACACCCTGTAAGTGTGGCTGAGGTGTGCTCAGGGGATCGTTTTTTGAGATCCAAACGGGTCAGACCAGGATTTTTGGCCATGACATCTTTCAGTAGCACCTGGTCCAGATCACACAGGGCTACAGGATTGCGGGATCCATCAACGATGGATAAGAAACTGGTCCACTCCGGGGCCTGCATAGTGATGTCTGAATCCTCAGGCATGTAGACGGGACTGTCGGGGTGTTGCACTCTTCCAACAGTCATTCGGTCTAGCAGTTGACGCCAATAGGTTTGTTCGCTCGAACAACCCCAGTCAGGGGTACACAAGACCACCCTTCCTCCCTGATAGGTGATTGTGGTCAGAACCTTCGAAAGCAGAGAGAGAGGAGGGTTAGCACACGCTAGGCCCATCACTTTCCAGAAGAAATGGGAGGCGCCATTCAAATGTTTCAAGCGCAACAACTGCATGAAATGCTGGTGTTGGCTCGCGAACAATTCAACCTCGATGTCACCCAGGGATACCCGCAGGGCCGCCAGCCCTTTTTCAACGACGTGTCGGGCCAGCTGGTAGTTTTTAGTAGGATGGTTAGTCCGTGTGCGTAGCGCAGCCCGGATTCTTTTAGCCCTGATAGCTCCTAACGTGCGCAGAAGAGGCCACTGCCGAAGTCCCAGTTAAGAGCATAGGGACGTTCGAGAGACAACATTTTCACCTTAGGGTTTTTCTGCAGAAAGTCGGTGCCAATGAGGATGTCAAAGGCGTCAGTGTCGAGCACTCTGCAGTGCTGCATCACAGACCGGTCGCCAAGACTAATAGACACATCGCCACCCCCAAGGGAATGGATGTTTCGCCCATCCTCTATTCTTATGGCCACAGTCTTAGTTTCTTTGAAAGTTTGTACCAGGCGCCGGGCCACTATAGAAAGTGTTGCGCCGGTGTCAAGCTGTAACCCAAAAATTTGATCCCTGATTTTCACGAGGATCCAGAAAGCCAAGTCCTCCTCTTCGGAGCCGACCCCCTACTCTCCTTCAGGGAATGAGTGTGTTTCTTAGGGTCAGCCGTAGTATGAGAAGGAGAAGTAGCGGGCGCTGATGAGCGCCTTTGGGGGTTAAGGTTTGGGAGTTCCATCCTTGTCACCCCCTTTGCCCCCCCTTTTACCAGCCTTGTCTCCATTGAAGGGGGTTTTGGAGGGTGTTCGGGTTTCTGGCGTTCAGCCTCCTGGCGTTTCAGTTTTTCTGCAGAAGGTCGGTGCCAATGAGGATGTCAAAGGCGTCAGTGTCGAGCACTCTGCAGTGCTGCATCACAGACCGGTCGCCAAGACTAATAGACACATCGCCACCCCCAAGGGAATGGATGTTTCGCCCATCCCCTATTCTTATGGCCACAGTCTTAGTTTCTTTGAAAGTTTGTACCAGGCGCCGGGCCACTATAGAAAGTGTTGCGCCGGTGTCAAGCTGTAACCCAAAGATTTGATCCCTGATTTTCACGAGGATCCAGAAAGCCAAGTCCTCCTCTTCGGAGCCGACCCCCTACTCTCCTTCAGGGAATGAGTGCGTTTCTTAGGGTCAGCCGTAGTATGAGAAGGAGAAGTAGCGGGCGCTGATGAGCGCCTTTGGGGGTTAAGGTTTGGGAGTTCCATCCTTGTCACCCCCTTTGCCCCCCCTTTTACCAGCCTTGTCTTCATTGGTGGGGGTTTTGGAGGGTGTTCAGGTTTCTGGCGTTCAGCCTCCTGGCGTTTCAGTTTATCACTGTTGCGCTCCTTAATGTGGCACTGGTTCCTCGTAGTGACCACGTTTGCCACAAAACCCACAGTTGATGGTACACCTGAAGTGATCCTGATGGTTAACTGTTTTTTTTATCTTTAGTGTGCTGCTGTCTTTTCAGTTGCAGCACGCAACAACTGCAATTATCGCAGTCAGGGGCATGACAAGGTCCCCCTCTGTCATTGACAGGTTTACAGTAGAAGACTGGGGGTACACCTGCTTCAACTTTCACCTCATTCATGGCACGTAGGTTATCCCGCCCTTTACCTCCACCCTTGTTTGGGCTAGTGGGGGTTTTGGACCCTCTCAACTCACCATGATCAGGGCTGGGGTTGGCACCTTTACCCAGGTGTCTCTTGACAAATTTTTCCATACGGGAGACGTTCTCTCTCTCTAGAGCAAGCTGAATGAGCAGGTCCACAAGGTCATCGTACGTATGTGTAAGCCGCTTCGTCTCAGAAGTAGACCTGCAATCCTCCCACGTACGCAGGGAATTTTACCCACAAGCCACAGGTGGGGTTCAGTGGGTCCATAGGAACCCACATTCATCGTGGAGAACAGATCTTTCATGTCGCAAACATATTCAGAGATGCGCCCAGCGGAAGGATATTCAGGAAGCTTAGGAAACTCAACTATCTGTGTGTGTACACCCAGATCCGTCTCATAGACGGGGTATGTTTTCTCCGGTCGGTGGAGAACCTCAGCCCAAGTCGAACAGGCTTTCACAATTTATTGAACCTGTTGCTGCAGAAATTACTTTTTACATGAACGCTTCAGAAGCTCACACTTGGTGGCCACATCCACATGAGACTGGCCAGGTAGCAGAAGAAACTCTGCGAATTCCTCTTCCCATTCGCGAAGATTTTGTCGGGTCGAACTCCGGCAGTTGCAGCTGGATGTTTGCTTGGGCTTGCCAGTCCTCCCACCCCCTGAGGTTGGGTCCGAAGGGGGAGGTAACCTGCCAGTGAGTGGTCCCAGAACCGTTAGTTCCCTCTTCTCGGTCTCAGTCACTGGGACATGGTGTAGCTCAGCGATGGGGACTGCTGGGGCACAAGGGTGAAAGGGGCTGGGACAATTGACCTTGGGTGGTAACCTGCAAACCCTTGGTCTTTCGAGATCATCGGCGAGTGAGGTCAAACCTGGAGAAGCTGAGGCCATTGCAGGCTTGGTTAAGGGTTCAGTAATACTGATTCCCCCGTTCGGCGTGTCCTGCCTCATCGTCCACTATCGTTGAAGAGCAGGCTGACCTAAAGAGGCGCATGGATGAGTAGATGCTGCGCAAGGAGTATCATCAGTCAGTACGAGGGGAGGATGGTGAAGACCCCATCGAAGCAATAAGGCCTGCACCCCAGACTGACATTGACTCCCACTACTAGCTGGGTCACCCGACCGACCTGGCCATCACAGCTTCCCTGCTCAGACACTCGAGAGGTATCCGGTGGGCTACATTCACTACACAACCATGCGACGAGCCTACATGGCTTCCAGAACTACCCACAGCAACGAGAACAACAGAAGCATATCCAGCCCACGTGGAGGGTTCTCATACCCTGGGGTCAACCTATGGTACTCTCTACCGTACAGCAGAACGGCTGGCCAAAATGAAATCCCGATCAGAAGATCGGGGCGTGACACCCCCGTATGAGGCTGTAAGGGCCTAGGTGGGAGACTGCAACGCGCCTGCGAAGGACCTCCAGACTGTCACCACGGGCCGCTAAGGCCTACGTGGTTAATGGTATTCCTGGCGCTCCAGGTTCAGGTCTGGGCGCTGCCACTTCGGATTCTCTGGGCGCTTCTTTGTCCGCCTTTCTTTGATGTACTGGATGGTTTTGAGACCCAGATGCAACGCTGAGTCTGGGCTCAGTGAGGGTGAGCCCACTGGCCAGCTGTACATTGCTGATAGGGTATGTTCTTGATGACATTGCCATTGATGGGAGGAGCATGCTCTTCAGCTCAAATTGGATCTTGCATTGTGTATTGCTCAATTTTGTTCGGGGTCGGTTCGAAAACAACTCAAGGGATTCTTCTGTTACCCGAAGGAATATCCTCAATTAGTGTCCTAAAGGTTTTCATGAAAACCTGCGGGTGTTTGGAGTTGGAAAACAGGACCACACCAGCAAGTAGAGCATGAACAGGATATGGATCAAATTCTTGATATGTTTTGAACTGCAATGTATGACGGAAGGGCTGCAGACAGACAATGCAAGATTAAGTACATAGATTCAATCACAAAGAGACAAAACAAATCATCTTTATATGGAATAATGACATACATCTGTCCTCAGAATCAGTCCTAAGCACCTCATGTGCTCCCCTTGACATGCAATGGACTGGGTTACGTATCTGGGGCAAGTAGGTGTGGTCAGACACGGGATATGGCTTGGCCAGCAGGGCCAAGCAACTGAATTCAGAATCAGTTAAAAGGTAGGCCCACAGTAAGTAGGAAAAACATAAGTCTGGGGGTCCTGAGGTGGGAGACCACTAGGCTAAACCAACAAGGCCCAAGGCATGGAATGCCTATTTCATTTCTGTTTTACCTCCATGAAGGAGGATACTGATTCATATTAGACCTTGCCCTCATATGCAGGTTAATTTTAGTAGGTAAAAGTATCTATTTGGAAGCCAGAAAAGCTCCGGGAGATTGCTGACACACCAGTGTTATGGTTTCCAGCAGCAGCAGTGCAGTGAGCGCATGAACGCGCGATTCCACTGCAATGTGCGAAGACATATCAGGCATCGAGACGCCAGTTGGTGTGAACGAAGTATTATATGATACTTCGATATCTTTGAACAGGGTTTTTGTCTTCGAATTCGTGAGTTGGGTACGATTTGGTGCTCCGCCTTAAGATCCTGCACAAAAGAGGTTTGTCGTATTTAGGGAGTTCTGAAAAACAGGACGGTTCGCAAGTCAAACCACAACAACCAGTAGCCAGTTAGGTGGCGGGAAGATCATGCTCCTCGACCTCTGCGTTCCAATCTTCCACGCCATCTTTGAATTCAACCTTAACTGGAGTGACCTTTTGCACTTTATTCGTGGTTGCCTATTTCGATCCGCCTCGCCGCTGCACCACGAGTTCTCGGGTTCGCTAGAAGAATTCAATGCAGATCGCATCGCAAGTTGAGAAAGCGAGTGGTTTCCATGCATATCCGGTGATTTTCACAGCTTGTCGCAGAAGCTCGCAGAAGTTCAAACCAAGCTCATCCAATCGGTGCAGCGCATCGATGGGTTGCAGATATCAGCAGCAAATGCCACTGCGGCGACTGACCACAGAGTTGACGCTTTGCAGTCTTCGACAGAGAACGCCACACGAACAGCAGTGAGTGAACTACGACGACTGGAACATGAACTTTCGCAGTGCTACATTCTCCTAAGTCAGGTTGCGCATTCTTTGAACCAGCAACCTTGGAATCAACAATCACAGTTCCAGTACTCCCAGTTGCCACTGCAACATCCTCACCCACAACCACCTGCTTCGATTTATCCACCGCTCGCACCATCGAACAACCATCCACCACAACATTTTCCACCGCAACAACCACCTCTACAATTCTCCCTTTGATGCATCGATGAATCAGGCCAATCCCATGAATGCCATGAATCCTCGCGCTCCAATGTTCCAGATCCTGGGTTGCCGGGTTGAACGTCTACGCAAATTGATTCGAATATTTTCTGGGAACCCAGGATGAGGAGAGTTTTGAACTCGGAAGGAGGATCTTATGCGAGCCTTCGGTCTGCCGGACATCACTTCACCACTCATTCAAGTCACTACCATACGGTTTCTCCTCGAAGGTGACGCTGTCGAGTATTTTCACAGCTTGATAAAACAGGTACAAGATGACTGGTTCGAGCTCATGCGTGTGTTGGAGCCAGTGTACCGTTCGAGAATGTCGGCCTTGAGGGAAAGTGAGTTCCCTCAACATGCAGACCACGTTAAAGGATTTCTGACTTGCGTCATGAAGTCGAAGGTCAACACCAGTGACCTCCAGATGCATTACCTCGTTAATTCTTGCTTTGTTGAAGGGTTGTTGACCGACGCTGTGTGCCGTCAGTACATCGTCTAGGTAGGTTCCAAATGGCTTTCACGGAGACCATTTGGCTTCAACACGCTTGTGGATACCATTGCCGAGGCGTACATGGCAACCAACTCCCAACTCGGGAAGGTTCAAAGCGCGTCGAGACTGATTGGAGACACCACGGGTGCTGCAGTCTCGAGACCTTCGCCTATGATGGTTCCACTAACTTCGACTTCAACAATGTTTCCTTTAAATCCTATGCCAACGCCGCACAGCAATCCAATGCCGACTCCGGCTGCAGCTCAAATGGTGTCGACTGTGCCAGAGCCCATGAAGCTCGATACAGTCGCCAAGCGTCAAGAAGAGCTGCACGCCTACATTGGCGAACGTCGGAATGATCGCTCCAACCAACACGATAATTCGGAGCCTCGGCGTTGCCACAACTGTGCGAGCAAGGGCACTTGGCCCGCGACTGTCAGAAGAATCAACCACCATCTCCAGGAAGAGCGCGTGGAGGGTGAAGATCAGGCACGCCTCGAAGAGATGTAAGTCGGCACAGCAAGGAACGATTTCGATCACGCTCCAGTACCAGAGAACGGCCCACGTCGGCCGACAAAGGGTCTTCGAAAACCTGGTCCCGGATGTGCTCGAGAATAGCTGAACTTCACCATCAGTATCGACAAACCCGAAAAGAATGCGACACTTGGGAGTGTCAACGTCGAAGGAACCAAAACCTGAATATGCAACTCTGTTCACGGTTCGAGGGCGCATTTGTGCACATCGGGATGACTCCTTTGACTCCAGCGTAGAATTGTGGGTGTACTGTGGAGCAACACGTGACTTAATGTCGATGCAGACTGCAAAGAGGGCGCGAGTTCCCCTGTATAAACTGACCGACCCCGGACACGTCCTAACCGCCGAAGGTGTCCAAGTCGAAGTACGATACTACGCGAGAGGTTATGTTCGTTTTGGAGAGTTCGTATTACGACATCACTTCAAGGTTTTGGAGATTCTACCGGATGTGGTGCCTGGCTTACCATAGCTTCGAAGCTATAACCCGACTGCCGACTAGAAGGAACGGTATGCAGACATTGGGCACGGTTCGGCCTGATACCGATTGTCCTTTGGCGAGACCAGGCATTTCACCCAGGTACAGTTCCGGGCCGCTTCGAAGTTGGATCTTGTTTCGACACTTTCATCCAGTACCTCGAATGTAAGCCCTATACCACCTGCCGAGGAACACCCTGACCTACACTCATGGACACGTGCCAAGAGCGATGCTGACACACTCGATGAGTCCGAAACGGAAGATGGTATCACCGATGAGGAGTGCAGCGACATGGAAATCGAGTACATCTCGATGCCAAAGCTTAAGCGAGAGATCTATGGAGCTGATCTTACCGGTGATCAAGTGTTTTTTTGCTGCATGCCTCGACCCCCGGTGCCGGTCGATCAAATGGACAACATGCAAGAGAGCAGCGACAATGACGGGCTTGACCCCCTTCGACGGAAGTTGCCTATGCGGATACATCAATGTGCGGAGTTCGGAGACTTACCTTCATATTGACCTGGGAGGGGCCGCCGAATACGCCTCGATACTGAAGACAATCCTCCGTGGGTAAGCCCTTACCAAATGCACCCGAGTCAATTGGATGAGCTTCCACAACAACTGGACAAGTTGCATCGATCTGACCGAAAATAACCATCCTCAAGTCCATATGGAGCCGGTTGCCTGCTGGTGAGAAAAGCAAATTGTAAATCGCGTATGTGCGTCGACTACCGAGCCTTGAATACCCCAGCTGTTCGAGACCGATACCCCTTGCCTTTGATCCAATCCATACTCAGTACACTGGGGATTCCACCGTTTTTTTGAAGATACATCTTGTCAGTGGGTTCCATCAGATTCGAATCCATGAAGAAGATATCGAAAGAACCCCCTTCAACACGCAGTTTGGGGCCTTCTCTTGCGTTGCTATGACCTTTGGTCTCTGCAATGCGCCATCAACATTCCAACAGGTTGTAAATGAGGTTCTTCGAGACGGCTTGGGGATTTTTGTATGGGTGTACATTGACAACATTCTCGTTTCCTTGAAGGACGCTGAGGAACACCAAGGACACCTCGATTTGGTACATGAACTACTACATCAACACCAACTATTCCCCTGCATCGATAAATCAACGTTCCTCCAGGCTGAAGTACCCTCTTGTGGATACAACATCGATAAAGATGGAGTACACATGGACCCCGAAAAGATCAAGTTCATTCGAGGTTCGCCTCTGCCAACCACCGTCCATGAAGTTCGACAATTTATCGGGTTGTGTGGATTTTACCAGCAGTCTGTCGCAGGATTTCAGGCTGTAGCGGCCCCTCTGACCGGGATGTTTAAAGCAGATTTCGAGTAGGAGTGGACAGCTCTGCACCAAGCTGCCTTCGACAAGCTCAAACAAGCAATGATCAATGCGAGACATCTGAGTGCCATCGACCCCCGACAGCCGTATCACCTGTACACAGATGCTTCCACAGATTGTGTGGGGGCCACGCTAGGACAACGATGTGCGCATGGGAAGTACAAGGGACATCTCGACCAATTGCCTTTATGTTGCGGAAGGTGCAATCTGCTGAAACTCGATACCCGATCCGAGAACAGGAGTTGTTGGGCATCGTGCTAGCCCTGAAGCAGTGGTCTCACCTAATTCGAGGACCACAACAGGTACACGTGCACACCGACCACGAGGGTCTTCGTCATTTTAAGACATGTCCTCGACCGCTGACATCACAACAAGCATGCTGGTCCAAGTTCCTCGAGGAATACAACCGCACATTGTGGTATGTACCCGCTCTTTGGAATCCAGCAGCGGACGCCTGTTCCTGCCTGACTTCGCGACAGTTGATGTACATTGAGAATGCTACATGTACACGGACCTTCGTAGTGCTGTTGGTTGAGAAGTGGGTTTCACCTGAAAGAGAACCTGTCGATGAATTCCTACACGTGCTTGAAGACTCGTTCTCACACGATGAAGTGTGGCCCCAGCCATACGACCACCTGTATGTGTCACTCCGAAGCGGACGCTCCGTGGGGAAGGATCCTGATGTTTACGTCGACTCCGAACCAGCCCTCCAATTCGACACAGAACCAGCCGTCAAGCCGCAGGAACTGGAGTCACTGCCAACGGACGAGGGCGCTAGCAGAAGATTCACATGAGCCTGCAGCATGCCTCGACGACGCTGGCAATGAGATACCAGACATGCTGACTGTCACCGATGACCTTCCCGAGGTAGACATGGAACGCCCCCTTCGAGTCACCTTTGGCAAAGAAGTTTGATATGCCCCGACCTTGACTTTGTTTTTTTGAATTGTACAGCCACTTTAATGTCCGGACAGGGACACAGCCCTCAGTCTTTGTTCAAAACCATAAGTACAATGTGTTCGGCTTGCCCTGACAGAAGGTGAGGGAGTATAGCCATGACTAAACCTCAGGACTCGCCCTGTCATGGCCTGGCAGGGCTTCAGAGAGCAAGGTTGCCTTTGCGCGCGCCCAAAGGGAGCCTGGTTAGTTGCAAGGGGAGGTAAAAATCAAAATAAGGTACTACGGCAGAGGAGGCATTTGTAGGGGCTCTTGTTAGAGACGAAATCAGCCGGAGCTTACTCGGACGTTGAGGAGCTGGCGGGTGCCAGGTGTCGTGAACAGCCGGTGTGGGGGTCTGAGGCCGAGGACCGTGCCGCATATGTTGGTTCGGAAGAAGGAGTAACCATGGTTGGATCCCTGGGTCGGAGGGTCACGGTGAAAGAGTCGGTGATGCGCCGGTTGGTGTTATCGGTGTCGGGGGGGGGGGGCGGGAGCCACTGCGCTAGGGGCGAATGTATCCGTGCGAGTTCGCTGTGCTGGTTGGCCATTTGGATCTGCTTTTCGCTTTTTGGGGGGCGGTGCGGGTCGCATAGGGGTTTTGCACTCTTGTGTCCGGGGTGTCTTCGGCAGGGGGGGCTTCCACAGCGTCAGGGAGGACCTCAGGCGAGGGAAGGTGTCCAGGGGCAGGGGACTCTGGTAGCGTGTGCAAAGTGCTGTAGGTGCTGTTAGGTTTTTCCCACGTGTTAGGTCCTTGGGGGGGGCTGAGGGCGAGGAGGGGGGTCTTCAGCCAACCACGTGAGCGCGTCAGACAGTGCGTCCTTACGTTTTCGCTGTCGCTGGGGCAGGGTGGTTTTGAAGGCCAAGACACGCTGAGGTTTGCTTCCCCCGTGAGCCGGAGTACTCATAGCTTCATAGAGGGAGGAGGGCACCAACATCTTGGCAAAATTTCTCTTATCTTCCAGATGGGTGCATGACAACCACCAAACGCTAGCTATGCGGTTGAAAGGAGCGGGCCAGGCGTGGATGAAACTGCTGATGATATGGTCTGCACACAGGAGGTGGGAGACAAGGTTTGAGGTTTGAGGTTTGATTTTGCGGGTACTAGACGCCTTTCGGCCCCAGGGGGCCACCTGGTCGGGCCAGGTGATATCCTGCCCACCCGGTCCTAGTGGGGGGCCCTCCAAGATGCACCTCCTGCCTGGTGGCGGAGTCCCCCAGGTTCACAGGGCTCGGAGCCCCGTCCCTCCCCGGCTTCCCCGTTTCGCCACTCCCCGGTCAGTGCATCAATTCGCAGCCGTGGCTGCAGGCGCTTACCAACCGCGTCGCCCCCCTAATGCGTGGTCGCCCGGGGCGCCGGCGCCGCCGGGCCCGTGCCACTGGCTTGTCGCCATTGGGACACCCTTGGGCTGGCCCGGAGGCTGCCTAGCCTAGGGGTTGGGGCGTGGCGCAGTGCGCCACTACTGCCTTGGCGGGTGCAGTGCGCCGTCCGTGTGTGCGTGGCGCTCGCGGCTGGCTCGGGGGGCTTGGGCCGGCACCTGGTGTTGTGTCTCTCCCGTTTGCACCTTCCCGCCCCGTGTGTCTTGCGCTGCGTGTGGCGGGCCGTCCAGTCCGGGTGTCCCTTACCCTCGCTCGCTGGTACGCCATTCCACGCGGTCTGTGCGTTCCGCGAGCTTGGTCCGGTTGCCCTTCTGGTACTACCCGTGTGCCCTTTGTGTGTGTGTGCGCTCGCGCTCCCGCGGTGTCCGCACCCCCCCCCCCTGGGTGGTGTGGCGTGCGCACCTCGCGCGGTCCCGGCACTGGGCGCTGGTAGGGCCGTTCCACGTGGTCGGTGCCCCTCTGCGTTTCCTGCCCCGGTCCCTTGCTCCGTCTGGCGTGCTTGGGGGGGGGGCGGTCCGGTCCCGGTTCCCCCCTACCTGGCTATGGGCTGTGCGCCCCCCATGGGGCGGGTCCGTGGCGTTCGTGTGCCGGGGGCGGGTTGGGGGGGGGGGGGCGGCCCGTGCGCCGTGTCCCCCGTTTGTGCGGCTGGGGGGGCCAGTAGGGCGGGGGGTCGCTCTGCCTCGTTCCTTCCCTCTGCCTTCCCTGGGCAGGCAACAAAGCGGGTGTCACTGGCGTTGTTCTGGTCATGGGGGGCGTGGCCCCCATACTGCTCCGGTTCGTGCTCGCCCGCCTTCTCTGGGCGCCATCTGTGCGGCGTCTTGGCGCGTTGGCGCGGGCTCCCTTGTTCCCCGCGGTTCCTGTGGGAGCCGGCAGGGGCTGGGGGGCGGGCCGTGCGCCGGCTCCTCTCTCGGGCGGGGGGAGGGGGGACCATCCCCCCTGCCTCGGGGTGGTGGGGGCCGGCGCCCCCGCGGCTTCCGGGCCGCTGGGGGAGGTGGGGGCTTAGGGGGGGGTCGCGCCGCGGCATCCCTGCTCCCCCTCTGGGGGGCGGCCCGCGGTTCCCTACCCTGGCCCCCCTCTTGTCGTCGGCGCACTCCCCCCCGGCGTGCGCGTTCGGTTGGGGTCGCGAGGCCGCCCCCGGGGGGGGGGTTGAGGGGCGGCCTGTGGACCGCTCCCCCGGGGGCCCCTTCAGACCTGAACCCCCCTTCTAGCCTCCCCCAGTATGCAATGGTCATGGGGGGGTCATTGGGTGCGCGGCCCCCATACTGTTCTGGTGCGCCGCCGTGTGCCGCCCCCAGGCTTGGTCCGCGCGCCGCTCTGGCGCTCTGGTGTGGGCGTGCCCGTCGGCCGCGACCTCCGCGGGAGCAGGCGGCTGGGGGCGCTGGGGCGCGCGGTGTGCAGGTCCAACTTCATCCCCCCCCCCCCCCGTAGCGGTCCCTTCTGGGGGAGGGCGGGCGTCTCCTGGGCTCCGGAGGGGCGGAGGGTCGCTCCTGTGGCCCTCAAGCTGAGGGGGGGGGAGCGGCAGGGGGGGGCTGGGGGGGCCGCTCTGCAGTCCCCCGCCCCCCCGCCCCGCCGGGCGTCGGCCTGCCATCTGTTGTCTCTGGCGCCCCCCCCCGGGGTATACTTGTGCCGTGGGGGTTGCCGGGCGGCCGTGGGCGTCCGGCGCGGCCCGGTCGGCCGCCAATAGGTGAAGCCGGTTTGGACCCCCGTGGCTATCTTTAGGTCACTTGGGATGTGTATCTATGTGCCGGCAAGCCGCCATTGGCTGATATCATACTCTCCCATCCAGCTGACCTAACCTGATGTGATAGTATGATAGGCTTGGCCATTCCAGCTATGAGCGGCCATATTCAATACCGAGGCGCCGCCGGCTGAGATTTATATATCAGAATATCAGGAATCAACAGGGCTTTTTTATCATAATGTTTCCGTGATTTTTCAGCCTTTCGTTCTGATTGTCAATGTATCGGCGACTGTCAGTTGGCTCGCGGTTTTGCGGTAACCGATTGGTTAACTGTTATTTGCAGATATTTTGGCGGAAACCCCAATGAAGGGTCAGATTTCATCAGTAAAGGGTTCGTTGCTTCCGCAATTTTCATGTTATACACTCGCAAAATTAATCCGATATTTTCAGACTTTCAGAATCGGATCTTCGACTTTGACATCGCCACACTGGATATGATGAATCCCGGGTGGTCCTATATTTTTTGTCAATCACGAATAAACCTTCCTTTTGTTATCTCCTTCATTTTTCTTGGAGATATAGTCGAAACAAAATTGATTCGTGAGGCCACTTGGAAAGGTGATATCTCCGGCTCACGGCGGGGAATACCAATTTCGAGAATTCGGTTGGTACTGCCTTGGTCTTAACTTGATTTATCAAGCATCGAACGCCTTTAATGCTCACACATGCCTGATGTAGCAAGGGATAATGGTGAAGAGGGTAGAAAGTGATATATAACTCTTCGACCGTGCAACCGAATATTTTAGTGCGACTTTCGAGTGTACCGCACGAGTGTTGGTGTTGCATAGGAATTTTCCTTGGATTCCTACGTATTTTTAACCTGTAGTTATGTCCACGGAGGGGCATGGCATACCATGGTGGGAGCCACTTTTTGAGGGTATGTGTTATATGCATGGTATGTGCTTCGATATGCTCACGCCCATGTTATATATCTCCGTTTGTAGGAAGATATATGGAGTCATATGTGGCAAGGGCTTCGCCCATGTCCCAATGATGAGCTCCATAGCGCTAGACTAAGTCTACCGCTCATATAGTGCATGTGGGAGGGCTTACGGAGCGACCCACAAGCGCCACTATCAATTTTCCCATTTTCATGGTGCGTGTTGGGAGGACGTTCAAAGGTGTCCCTATGCGTCTATGTGGGGATGAAAGTGGGGGGATTGTTTGCAAATGGGCCCAAGCAATTGTGTTTTGAATCATATGTTGATACCATGGGTGAGCAAAGTTATATACTATTGTAATTATGTTGAATTTGGCATTATTTGCATGTTTTTGACCTCATTTTATGCTCATTTTGATATTTTATGTGCTCAACTGGTCGGCTAACAGTAAAGTGCCTAGAGATTCCCCAACTATGGTATGTTGCTTATATGTTGGCATATGCCTCGGTGTTGCACCTCACCATATGCCGGATCACATGGTCACTTTGGCTTGGCACACGAGGCCTCACAAAATTAGGTGTCAAATTCATGAGTTGACTTGTGAAGCATGTCATGTACACAACTGGAGGGGATTTGGAGCCAATGATGAAATATTCTTGGGCATTAATATTTGGTCTGTATCACCCTCGTATATTACTCTCTGGTTTGACACATGCATGGAGCATTTGAATATTTGCCGTATGCATTTTTGAGTATATAATTAAATTTTGGGCAGTATGGTGTGATTTGCCTGATTTTGCTAGGTTATGAGGTCATCTTCATGGGGCAGTTCTCCAAGCCCAATCCATTCCAAGTCCAACCAAGGTTATGTCAGAGTAGGGCAAGGTCCTCAGTGCCATCCCAGGCCATGACACGCCACCTCCCCTATTGGACTAGGATTTAGAGGCTTGGGAGTGAACACATTTTTGGGGTTTGTGTAGTGACTTTTGACACATGGCATTTAGCCATCTTATTTGACTTGGTTCAGGGCATCATGTTGGCAAGTCGCGGGAAGGTCCTGAGTTCAGGGAATGAGGGGTCTATGGCTGTGATTGTGTATGTTTCCATCTTTCCCCAACTTTGCCTGATATGTGTTCATATGCCAATTTCAGGGCTTCCTTTTTGGTGCAATTCTTGTACATGCCCAACACCCGTGCACCGCGAGACGACCGGCGTACTGAAAGGAAGCCAGCAGTGTGGATTGGATTTCGATTGTACTTGGGAGTTGGGTATTGCAAGGGTCCTGTGTGAAGGAGCCTATTTTTCTTTTTTTTGTGGGAAGTTGTGCAGGATAGGGCAAGGTTATGCAGACCCTGGTGAGAAGCAAGACCCTAGGAGTGACGGGATATGGTGGAAGGGGTACAGCAGGGGCCAGTCCTGGTAGGGACCTTCTTTATGGTAGCAGAGGAGTACCTGCCCCCTACCGCCGCACCAGGGACTTGGGCCCTCATGAGCCGTGCCCAAGGACGCCCCGGGTGCAGATCGTGGAGTCCGTCGAGTCGACTCCGGACTGGGAAGCCCGAGAAGAGCGAAGATGCTCAGAACGGAGAGCCCTTGCAGGACATGGGCTAGACATGGAGGACCTGGCCACCATGTGTGAAAGGCAATGTCGCAAGGCTTGCAATCTCCGCTCCGCTGCCGAGGAGTTGGAGGAGACTGGCAGCAACGGCAGGGCCCGGCGTTACCAGAAGCGCGGGTCCCGGAAGCCCGCGGCGGAAGCAAGGGCGATGGAGACAGATCCCAGCCCGGTCAGGCTGTGGTCAGCTGCAGATTCCGAGGGGCATTCCGAGGGCTATCGGACAGCTTACCCTTCGGAGTCGGAGGAGATGGCCTGACCGCCCACAAGGGCAAACACGGCCCGCGAACCCAGCCTGGAGCATGACGCCGAGGCGTTGGAGAGGCCTGCCAGAGCCAGAACGGCGCCTGTGGCCCGGCACACGGAACCAACGCGGGATAACACCAGCGACACACCCATGGCGGAGGAGTCCGAAGCGCCGGGAACCGACGGATGCGCCGGATCAGGTGGAAAGCACGTTGAGTGCCACTGCAAGCACGTATCCTTCCTCATCGGCAAGTACCCAAAGATGGGGATGGACGCCATCGTGCAGCACCTCCACCGCCTGGACAACGCGGAGGACAGTCTAGAGGAGGAAGTTGCGGGGATCCTGGATGACCAGTCGGCAGCGGAGACAGACATGGCGGAGCTGCGAGCGGAACAGGACCGGTACCGGGAGAATCTGGAGCTGGCCCTGCAGAAGCAGCAGCGAGTGGTGGACAGCCTCCTCCACCTGGTGGAGGACATGTCGGGACGCCTGAAAAGGCTAGAGGAGTCACAACCCCTCGCCTCGGGTCCAGAGGTCCCGGCAAAGCTGGCAGCGGCAGAGCTTGTCGAGCGGGTTAAGACCCTCAGGAGCGCCATGGAGAAACCCATGGGCGGCCCTGCAGAGGCACCTTACGCGCCTCTGCGTGTTGACCCGGGTGCGCAGCCGTTTGTTCCCATGTTCAGCGAATCCATAATGCTCGGGGAACACACGGCACCGGCTGGGTCCATGCGGGAAGGGCACGCAACCACGGACCCGAGGAGCCTGACGGTACAAATGTCCCATGCCGCCCAGGATCCACCGACCACTACGACTGCCCATGCAGTTTATGCAGAAAAGGAGATCCAGAGCCAGACCATGCAGGGGCGAACCATGGGAAGCGCCGACGGACATGGTCGAGGCCACCATAGCGGAGACCTGTGGGTGAAGGACCCCAATACGGGGATATGGACAGCCAGTGGAGCAAGTCCTTCCCGCATTCCAAACCCCATGGGTTCAGGCCCAACTGGACCGCACTCCATGGAGGAGAGGGATGTACGGGCAGTGTACTCACACCCCCCGGCCACAGGTGTTATCCGTCTCGGTGGAGTGGTGGCTGCGGACGTCGGAGACGCCATCAGGATTGACGACCTCAGGGGAATCCAAATCCCCTACCACGATGGCAACCCCTCCAACCTGGATGATTTCATCCTGGATTGGGAGGACTTCGCCGAGGAGGTCGTCGGCGAGATGAAGGGAGCGCCAAGGGACAAGTGGGTATGTCGGACATTCCCACACAGGCTGGCGCAGGACCTGAAGGAGGAGCTCAGGGATCAGATCCGCGAGGGAGTGATCCAGACGGAGCAGGCCTGCCTCCAGTGGCTGGAGGACGAGGAGCAAGTGGATGCCCCCAACCGGAAGTCGGAGGATTGGTGGTCCATTCCGCTGCCGCTGGAGCGCGGGGAATTGAGGGTCTGAGAATGGAATCGGTACATCCGCAAGTACCGAAGAAGCCTCAAGCTGGTGAAGGACTGGAATGAGGCCAGCGACATTCGCCACCTGCTGAAGGACGTCCTCCCCGGGGACTGAAAGACAAGAGTGGAGGATGAGGAGAAGAAGAGAGCAAAGAAGCGCATGGCCGTACGGATCATGGCATCAGAGGACACCCACGCCGGAATAATGGGGTTTTTTCTGGCGAAACCTCGGCGAGCCCAGCCGAATGTTGGGATTGAAGAACGCTGTCTACGTGGAGGTATTCGGCGACACCATGGGGCAAAGGCTGATGCGCCTCAACAACGTCGAGTGGAGGCGCAGAGAACCGCTGAAGATGCAGGTCATCTTCGCCTGCATGGACCTGGACGAGATCGTGAAGTACATCACGGTGGAGCTGAAGCTCAACGCCAAGAACGAGGCCCACGTGCAGGATCGACAAGGCCAAGGACATCGAGGTCATCGAGAAGATTGCCACCACCGAGAGGTCAAGGGGGACACGGTTGGCACCGCGGAGGAAGGGAGTGGAAGTGGCCAAGATCTCTGGACCGCGACCACCCAGAAGGATCATGAAGAAGCCCAGGTAGGTAGGTAGGTAGGTGCACTCGGTCGTGGAGAGGCGCCCCATGGTTCCCCCTGGCGTCGGCCCTGTGACGAACAGGAAGAGGCTTCGCGCGTGAAGAGGGGAGGCGGCTTACTTCCCGCTAGACCTGACTGTTGGCCCCCAACAAAGCGGCCCCGGGCTACGCCGGGAGGGCTGATCGCCGCCAGCGTGACATGCTTGTCTCGCCGGGAGGGTGTGCCCCCGTGCTTGCGCACGTCCCCTCCTTTGGGCGGAACCCTAGGGGTTCACCGGACTTCCTGGCGTACCCCGTTCCCAAGGCGTGCATGCACGTTCCTGGTACTAGGGTTCCGAGGCGCTTGGGTGTCGCACGCTCCGCCTCGAGTCCCAAAGCAGCGCAGGCCTTAGGATGCAGCCTTACCCCCGGGCTCCGGATCTCGTTTGGCCGGGTCACCTGCATGGCACGGGCTGCCTCAGTGCCCGGGCTGTGGGCACTGGGTTTCCTACTGTTGTGTGGTGTTTGTGTTTGGGTCCGGTTGGCGGTTGGGTGCGGGTTTTGTTAACCCCGTCTGTCCTGGCTGGGGTTTAGGGTGGGTGTTTTTGGGCTCGATTTGTGGTGTTGTCCCCCTAGTGTCGGCTATTTGTGGTGTTCGTGGTTGGGCTTCGGTTTCGGTCTGCTTTTGGGACGTGTGTGGTTTCGTGGGCGCCCCGCTTGCCCCCCGCCGTTTCCGGTTCTGGCGCGCGGTGTGGGCGTGTGTGCCGGGCCCGGGTCTCGCCTGTGCCCAGTCCGTCTTGGCTGGGTTGTCGGGGGGGGTTTTTTTTTTTTCTTTGGTTTTTTCTTTTCTTTTTTTTTTTTTCTTTCTGGGCTTTGTGGTCCGTGTCCCTCCATCCCCTTTCTTTCGGGCTGGGCCAGTGGCCCTTTTTTTTTTTTTTTTCCCTTTTTTTCTGTCCCTTTTCCCCGTGGTCCGCTGTTACTGGCTTGGTGTTGCCGGTTTTGGGTGGGTGGTTCGCCCGTGCCTCTGCGGGGGTCCCCCCTTTTTTTTTTTTTTTTTTCTTCTGGGGGGGGGGCCTGGCCGCCTGTGGTGGTGTTGGCGGGTGGTTGGGCGGCTGTGGGCTGTTTTCGTGCCTTTTCCCCTTCCCCCCTCCTTTTTTTTTTTTTTTTTTTTGGGGGGGGGGGCTTGCCTGTTCCTGCCTCTGCCTTCCCTGGGCTGGCGCACGCACTGGCCTGTATTCAGTGTTGTCTTCCGGGCTGCTGTTTTCAGTTGGGTTCTGTGTGGCCATGTTCCGGCCCCATGGGTTGGGTGGGCTCTGTACACTGTGGGCTCGGCGCCCCTTCTTGCTGGGTTAGGTCCTGGCTCTGCCGGCTGGGCGGCTGCGCCAGGTGGCTGCTTGTGGTTTTGGGTTAGGGGGCTGGGGTTGCTCGTGTCCTTACCCCTCCGCGGTGCCGGCTGTAATCTTCTGGGTGGTCCGTCACCGTTGTCGCCTGGCGCTCTGTGGTCCCGTGTGTGGCCTGTGGTGCCGGTGTGTGGCGTGGTGGCGCGGCGCCTTCCCGGGTGTGCGGTGGCTGGCTTCGGTTAGTCCCTCAGGTTAGGGTCAGTTGTGTCGTGTTGTGCCGCTCTGTGCCGCGTCGCGTCGCGTCGTGCTGTGGTGCGTTGCTCTGTGGCGCGCTGTGGTGTGGTGTGCCGTGGTCTCGCGTGGTGCCGCGGTGGGTCAGTGGAGGTCAGCCTGGCCTGTGTGGGTCGGTTAGGTCTTCGGGAAATTCTGCTGAATGATCACGGTGTCCTTGGCGCGTGCACACTGACTCTCACCCATGGACTCAATCTTCACCGGGCCTCGCAGACAGGCAGGTGTACTCGGGGTGTAGGAAAAGCGTTCCTTCTCCAAGGCAGACAAACAGACATCAGGAGTCGGACGGTGGAGGTGGCTTCCGAACGCTGTTTGAGTGGCGAATGGCTTTCACTGCAGCTCGGCTGCGCTGGCAGGGTCCGGGGCGGTGCCGCCGGCAGGGATGAGCTCACACTGTAGGGTCAGGGGGATGTCCATATCTCCGGTGCTGGACTGCTGGGGTCCGGGGCATCGGTAGTATTCTTGGTACTTCCAGTCTTCACGGCGCTCGGAGATGGCGTTGAAGGGGGGCACCGTCCAGCAGCACCAAAGCCTTCGCGATCGATTCGTTTCCCCTTGCGATGCTCGATATTCATCATGGACGGGATCGGTGCGCCGCCGCAGTGCCATTCCTCCACTGGACGCAACAGGTTGGTGACGGATGCCCTCACGGACGTGAGACCAGCCGAGATCAAGCCCCCGTAGCAATACTCTGCGTCAAACCGCGACGGTAGCGCAGCCCGGCCCTTATAGCCCATGGTGTGGTCGCGTGACGGTCCGTGGGGTTGCCCTCCCTGGGGGCCTGTGCCTTGGTCTCGTGTCCTCTGGGGCTGTCGTGGTGCCCTTTTCCTCCGTGTCTTGGTCCCCGTTCCCGTTCCTTCCTGGTTCTTGGGTGGTGTCCTGACCCCATGTGGTGTCGCTTCCGGCGCCCTGTCCCTGCGTGTGCCTGCCCTCACTTGGGGCCCTTCCGTGCCCTCTTGCCTGTGTGGTCCTTGGTGTCCCTTGCCCTTCCCTTGCCCTTGTCCTGCCCCTTCCTGGTGTGGTGGTGGTGGGAGGGGCGGGGTGGGGAGGGGGCGCCGGTTGCCCAGGCTTGGGGGTGGGTGGCCTGGAGCCACCGGCGGAGGGCTTGGGGGGTGTAGGGGGGGCGGAGGCCCTGGACCGCATCGCGGAGGAGGGCCTCCCATGCCGCTTGCGGCATGATGGTCTCCGGGGCGGCCTCATTGGGGTTTGCGGGGGTGCGGGTGCGCACCTCCTCGAAGGTATGCACCGTGTGCACCCCTCTGTGTCTTCCCGCTCCCCCGGCCCATTTCACCCAGCGGCGGAGCTCCTGCAGAGCCGAGGGAGACCACCAGGCGAGGTGGGCGGGGGCCCGGGGGGGGGAGGGGTCCGTGCCTGGGGTCCTGGAGCGGCGGGGCGAAGATGTGGACCTGCGGTGGTGGCGGGGGTGGCGGTGGCTGGGGGAGCGGGAGCGGCGGCGGCGGGGGCTGGGGGTGGAGGACGGGTACGGGCGGAGGGGGGAGCGGGAGGGGGAGGTGGACATGGGGCGGCGGTGGCGCGCTCGGTGGCGTCCGGGGGAGCGGGAGTGGTGGTGGCGGGGGCTGGGGGTGGTGGATGGGTACGGGTGGCGGGGGGAACGGGGAGCCCGGCGGGGCGTGTGGGGGGAGGGGGAGGTGGACGTGGGGCGGCGGCGGCGTGCCTGGCTGCGTCGGGGGGAGCGGGAGTGGTGGTTGCGGGGGCTGGGTGGCCGGTGGGGGGAGGGGGAGGGGGACATGGGGCGGCGGTGGCGCTCGTGGTGGTGCCCGGGGGAGTGGGAGCGACGGGAGCGGGGTCCCTGGGGGTCGTGGTGGTACCTGGGGGAGCGGGAGCGGCGCGAGTGGGTGGTTGAGGCGCGGTGGGAGTGTGGGCGCCGTGGGCGAGTGTGCCGTGCGGGGGGGGAGCGGGAGCGCCGCCGCTTGCGAACCTGCCCTCGTCGCTCGAGTCGGGCCAGTCCGGAAGCGTCGGCGGCCTCTGGGGGGGCTCGCGCGGCGCCGCTTGGGGGGGGAGGTCCCCCGTCGTCCTTGGGGCCCCTTCGGCCATCGGATGGTGACCGGGGGGGTACGGGGCGTCACGCGGTGCTGGTTGGGGGGGGAGATCCCCCGTCGTCCATGGGGCCCCCTCGGCCATCGGATGGTGGCCGCGGGGGTACGGCTGGTACGGGGGTGGTGGCTGGTACGGGGGGGGTGGGTATGCGAGCGGGGCGTTCGGCGGCTGCCATCCCGTCCGCTGGTGCTGTTGGTGTACGGGGGGTTGTGGCCCGGTGGGGTAGGGCGGTGGGCAGTGGTAGTGGTGGGGGTGGTGTTGGTAGTGGTGGTGGTTGGGCCGCTGGTGGTGGTGGTGTGTGTAGTGGTGGGGTTGGTGTTGCGGGTATGGCCCATGGAGTCCTTGTGGGTTTTCCGGTCCCCCTTGTGGGGGTGGGGGGTTGGGCATCGTGGGCAGTCCCCGGGGCTGCACTATGTGGTGGGCATGGAGGAAGGGTTGGGGGGCGGGCTTGACGGTGACGATGGTTGAGGGGTCCCACGTCCCTGGGTCGGTTTGGCCGGCGGTGGTGGTGGTTTGTGGGGGATGGATGACGGGGCGTTTGATGACGGGGATTTTGACGAGGGTTTGGAGGGGGTCGTGCTGGGTGGCCGTCTCCGCGGTGGTGGTGGGTGCCGGCGGGAGGGGGGCGCGGGTCGTGGTGGGTGGGGGGTCCTGGCTTGAGCAAGGGCCTGGGCGGGGGTGGTATCGGGTGGTTTTGTGTCGTTGCGTATGCGGTGTTGTGTGTGGTCGCGTGGGCGCCGGCTTGGGTTTGGGGTTGGGTTTGGGGTTGGGGTCCGGTTTGGGTTTGGGGTCGGGTTTGGGGTTGGGGTCCGGTTCCAGGTTGAGGAGTACCTCTGTCCGGAGGTGTGAGGGCGTCGATGCCGGGTCGGGGGTCGTCCCGGTGGGTTGCCGGGGTGCCTGAGTCGCCTGTGTGGGGGTTGGGGGGTTGGTGCGTGCGGCCGCGGCTTTGGCTTTTGCCGTGGCCTTGAGGATGAGTTTGGCGGGGAGGGGGGGGTCGGAGGATGAGGTGGAGGAGGTGGACGAGGCTGAGGACGAGGAGGAGGTGGTGGACGCGGGTTGGGCTGTGATGCGGGCGGGCTTGCGGGCGGCGGCTTCTGCCGCGGCCACGGCGGGGAGGATGGAGGGCATGTCCCCGGGTTGTAGGTTGGGGGCGGGCGGCTGGGGGGGCCCGGCCGTGACCTGGCGGCCCGGCGGGCCGATCTGGTAGGCTGCGGCGGGGGAGGGAGGCGCGGGGCTGCGGCCTTCTCTTTCTGGGCTCGGCTGGGCCCGGGTCCTGCAATGTGCGAGGTCGTGTGGGTTTGTGTCAGCGGGGGGGAACAGTTCGCGTGGGCTGCATTCAGGGGCCGGGGGGGGTGGGCCTGGGTCCTCTGGGGTGTGTGTGGGGGGCGTGGGCGGGCCACTGGGTGGGGTGGGCGTGCCGCGGGGCGTGGGGCTCCCCTTGGCAGGTGTGTGTGGGTTGTCGAGTGTGGGGGGCGGTGAAGGGTGGCCGGTGGGTGGGTGTGTGGCGGGCGTGTGCTGGTGTTCGGGCGGGTGGGGGAGGCCCGTGTCGCGGGGCCCGGGGGTGCGCGCGATAGTGGGCGTGTGTGAGTCTCCGGTTGAGCAGCGAGAGGGGGGGGGCATGGGCGGGGATTGTGCGGGGGGTTGTGCTGCGCCGGTGTATGTGTCGGCTTGCTGCGCGCTTGCGTGGGCAGTTGTAGGCCGGGCGGTTTGGAGGAGAAGCTTGCCGTCTTCTGCTGCCGCGGCAAGGATTTCGCAGACGAGCGTTCGTATCTGGTGGACCTCTTGGTCAGTGGTGGGAAGGGGGCATGCTAGCTTTGGGCTAAGACCCGCGCGGTTGAGGACCCTGTGGATGGCGTGGTACCCGCAGGTGAGGGACTGCTGCGGCCTGGGGGGGGGGTTTGGTCGTGTGTCCGGGCCTGCTTCGACTTGTGTGTGGGCGGTGGGGATGGCCCAAACCCAGGGCACGGTCCCCGTGGGTGGCCAGTGGCGCTGGATCCAGTGGGTTAGGCAGAGCATGGACAATCCCAGGTGGTAGCCCGCCTTCCCTGAGGTGATTTGGGCCAGGGCGCGGGCTGGGGGCGTGTCCCCTGGCTGGAGGAGACCCCTGAGGATCCTGTGCTGGGTGGTGGGGTCCCCCACTGCCCCTGGTGGGGCGGTCTCCGGGGCGAACATGGTGTCTGTCCCCTGGATGATCCATTGCGGGCCGTGGGACGTAGCCATAGCGACTATCACGTAGTAGTGGCCGCGCTCGAGGACTGTAACCCAGACCCCCGGCGGGGGGTGGTCACTGTCTGTAGGTGGGGGGGGGAGGTCGTCGTCCGGGGTGCGGAGGCCGGCGGCGCGGAGGGCGGTGTCGCGGTTGGGCGCGGTGGCCTGTTCCCACTGCTCCGGGTGGTTCGGGTCCGCTGGGTGGTCCGTCTCCGCTTGGGCCCGCCGTAGGCGTATGGTCCCTCGACGCGTGACGTTGCTGCCGGTGTCGTGCGTCAGGGCCTGGCCCCACTCGATGGGGGGGATCCAGATGGGCTGGCCCCGGGTGTGTTTGCGGGCTCACCAGAGCACGAGGTCTACTATGGTCTCGTGGAGGCCGCTGCCTGGGGTGGTCAGGTCCCAGAGGGCTTTGACGGTGAGCTTGGTCCAGTCCTCTTGTAGGCGGTACCAGCCCAGGGGGGTGGTCGGGGCCCTGTCTTGGAGGGTCGCTCGGAGGAGGTCGGGGTCGCGGATGGTGGCCGGTGTGAGGGGAGGGTGTCCCGGTTCCGGGGGGGGTGGGCTGGATGGGCTGCCGGGGTCTTGCGCGTCTACGTCGATGGATGGTTGGCCCTGGCTGGGTTCGGCCGGACTGGGCGGTGCCGGGTGGCTTCTTGGGTGCGAGACGGGTCTCGGGGCGCTGTGGTGGTGCCTTGGAGACCTGTGGATGGGGACGGGGGGCGCGTGCGGGGCGCGGAGCGGGTTAGTGGACGTCTGGGTCATGCACGGCATGGTAATGGATGAGACGCTGCATGTGTTCCCTGGCGGTGGGGTCGGTGAGTTGTTCCGCGTGTGTTAGCAGGAGGTGTTTGCGGTGTACCATTTGGGCTGCTGCTCTGCGGACCGCTTCTAGCTGGAGGTGTGCTGCTGCTTCCATGGGGCTTTCCGTGTGTTTGGTGAGGTGTCGGTGCAGGGCCTGTGTCACTGCCCCTCTCATGGTGGCTTCTTTGATCAGGGGGTCCCGGAAGAGGTGTTCGGTGGCCTGGTGTGCGTGGCTGTGGGCTGGCCATCCTTCGTGTTGCCGCAGGGTTTCCGCCGGGGACCAGCCCACTAGGGTGTCCCTGTCTGTATGGAGGGGGCATTTCTTGAAGTGTTCCCAGTCCTCCGGGGTGGTGTGGTCGCATGGGAAACGGGTGTGTTCGTCGGGGACGTGGATGTGCTTGCGGGCGAGCCATCTGGCGACCCTGGTGAGGAAAGGCAGTTGCTCCCTGAGGAGCTGGATGCGTCGTTTCTGGAGGTGGGCTGGGACGTTTGCTGGGCGGAGCGCTGAGTGGTAGAGGGGGACTTGCAGTCTGTCCTGGAGCTCCTGGATGTGCGCCCGGCTGTCTGCGTCGCCGAGCACGCGGGCGAGATGTTGGACGGGGTTGGGGTAGTGGTACGCTCTGTCGTGGGAGGAATAGGGGGCGTCCTCTGGTACCCAGTCCGGGGTCTGATGGGGCTCGGGTACAGGGGGCACGTGTTGGAGGTGTGTGTGGTTGCGGCCGAGGTCAGGGATCTGGAGGGCTGGTAGGTGTGTTGTGCGCTGGTGTACTGCCTGGTTGTCGACCTTACCATTTCCGTATTGGTGCCTGTGGGACTCCTGTTTCACGATGTGGAGTTGGACGTAGGGGGGAAGGCTGCGTAGGGCTTTCCAGAGTAGCAGTGCCTGGGTGCCGAGGCTCGTCGCGGTTGCTTTGTGAAGTGGTTGCCTTGCTATGCGGAGGAGCAGGTGCGTGTCGACAGTGGCGTCTACCACGAACCAGACCCGGACGATGTGCGGGGAGTGGGCGGGTAGGTGGGCCGCGACCTCGGTGATGGCGTCGGCCATGGCCCCTAGCTCCCCGTGGGAAGAGGCCCCATAGGTGGTGTGGCCCGTGTGGTGGTCCATGTGGTAGTGTTCCCCGGTGTGGGTTAGTTGCAGGGTGGCCCCCCCGGTGATGGGCGTGAGGGCGGATTCGCCTGAGGCGTCGGTGAAGAAGAGCCGGTCCGCCGGTGATGGTTGTGGGAGGCGGCATGGGTTCATGGGCAGGTAGGCGTATATGGCAAGGCCCGTGGCGAGGTGGGCTACTGGGGTTGTGGGCTGTAGGATGGGGGTGGCGTACACCCCTATTCCTTTGGAGATGATGTGCTTTGCTTGGGGGGACTGGGCTATGAGTCCCTGCTCCGGCTGTCCTTGTGTGAGGTAGGAGTAGATGTAGTGGAGGATGTAGGCTGTGTCGGGGTTTAGGTCGTGGCATGTGAGGGTTTGTGTTCGGTGCTCCGGTGTGTGGCAGGAGTGGTGGAGTGGATAGTAGGGGTGCTCGTGTTTGCCCGTTCTGCCTGGCTCGTACATGCTGTAACGGATGGCGACCCCTGCCGGGTCGGGGCGGGGGCATGTGGGTGTGGTGGTGAAGAGCCATTTGGGCGCGTGGTCGGGGTTCCATGCTACCGTGGGGTTAGTGTCGGTGCGGTGGAACCATGGGGCTATCCATGCGTAGGCCTGTGGTGGTAGGTGGGTCCTGGGGTGGGTGTGGTGGCGTGCTATGAGGTGTAGCACGGGCCATGGTGCGGTTGGTGCCTCGGGGTCACAGGCCCAACATGTGCGTGGCATGCTCTGGGAATCTTGGGGGACCTTTGGTAGGTCTCAGGCGGTCATGTGGTGTTTCGGTATGCGCCATTTTGCCCCGTGGTGGATGACGGTGGTCTGCGTGGGTTTGGCTTCATTCGGGGCCAGTAGTAGGGTTAGTGGTGGGACTGGGCCCGTTACTGGGGGGACGGGTTCGTGTTTCGATCCGGTGGGTGCGTAGGGCGGTGTCTCTGGGATGGGTCGCGGGTGTTGTCTTGTGAATTCTCGGTAGGCTTTGCGCATGTCTTTGCTGCCCGGTAGAGTGTGTCCCGCTGTTCGTGCCGTCTGTGTGAGGTAGTGGTGGAAGAGGCGGTATTGTGGCCATTCGGGAAGCTGTAGAAAGGGGGTGTGGTGTGCCCTGCTGTGGTGCAGGACCCGCATTTGGGCGAGGGTGACGTATACTACGGTGATGGAGGCCCCGACAAGGTCTATGGTGTGGATGGTGCCCTTGGGGTGGTGGTGGAGGTCCCCGCAGAGGACCGCTAGTGGCCCTTTCTCCGGGCACGTGTGGTTGGTGAGTATGGCGTGGTGTGGGGATGGGAGCAGAAGCTGCAGGTGGTTCCACAGGCGGGTGTTCATGTTGGTGGGCATGCCCGTCTGGTGGAGTACCCAGCGCGGGCATGTGTTGCGGGCCCGTTGTGCGGCTTGGAGGCGGATGACGGTGACCTCGCGGACCTCCGGTGAGTGGTTGTGGGTCATGCGGTGAAGGAGGAGGGCGGTGTGTCTGGTATAGGCCGCTTTCACCTCGTCCCCTGTGGCGTCTCCATAGTGGGGCCATGCCGCTCGGATGGCGCGGGTGGGTATGGAGGTGGGCCAGCCCCCGTGTGCTGCCCATGCCTTGGTCACGGCGCGTGTGGCCGGCTGGAGGGCGGTGGTGGGGTGTGTTAGGTGGAGTGCTTGGAAGCCTATGGAGGCGTTCAAGACCACGGTGAGGTAGTACGCCAGGCTCTGGTGGGACAGGGAGAGGGCCTTGGTGGTCGGGGACGCATATCTGGGGAGATGGGTGAGGTGTGACTGCAACTTGGGAGGGAGGGTGGCGTCCTCAGGGTTTGCGGCCTGGACTACCCCCAGGTGGGTGGTGGTCGTCACGACTTGCATGGGGGGCCCTTGTGGCCCCAGGGTGGGAGGTGTGGCAGACCCCTTGATCATGGCCACTGACTTTGTGGGCTGGACGATGAGGTTGTTGTGGGAGAGGTAGGAGACGGTCACGTCCAGTAAGTCGTTGGCCTGTTGGGTGACCGTTGGTCCGGGGTCCGGGGCATGGGGGTCGTGTGGGGTGTGCGCGACGGTGAGGTTGGTGTCGTCCGCGAAGCCGACCAGGGGGGAGAGGAGGGGGTAGGGTGCGTAGGCCGGGTAATCCTGCTCGATTGCGAGGGCCAGGGGGAGCGTCACTAGAATGTACAGGAAGGGGCCCTCTGCTCCCCCTTGGGGGACCCCGCTGCCTGGCTCCAGGAAGGGGGTGAGGCCTGCTCCTGTGCGGACCGTGTATTTGCGGGTGCGGATGTAGTCGGAGGTGAAGTTGTAGAAGGGGAGGCCTAGGCGTTTCCACACCGCTTCTAGAAGGAGCCAGGGGGTGTTCGGGAAGGCTCCCTTGACGTCGAGGGAGGCGATGATGAGGTCCACCGGGTCCATGTCCGCGATGGTGTCCTGGAGGAAGATGGCCTCGTGTGGGGAGCGGCCTGGGATGGCCCCCCAGAGGCTCGCTGGTATGTGGGGGTCCAGGTGGGGGCGGATGCGGCGCAGGAGGATGGTCCAGACGATTTTGACCTCCGTGACCGCACAGACTATGGGGCGCCAGTTGTCCGGGTTCGCCCAGTCCCCTTTTTTGTAGAGGGGGCGGACAACGTTTGCCCAGTCTGGTGGCAGGGGGGTCCGCCCCGTGACGATGTCCCAGAGGCGGTGGGCGAGAGCGCGGAGGAGGTGGGCGGGGAGGTGGTAGTATGCCTCTGCAGGGAGGCCGTCGTAGCCTGGGGTTTTGTGTTGCCGGAGACTGTGGATGGCCTTCCGGACTTCGTGGATGCCGAAGGGGCGTTTTTCCAGGTGCCTCCTCTGGGCGTGGTTGAAGACCCGAGGGAGGCGGTCGATTTTGGCCTGGGTGTCCGGGTCCAGTGTGTCTTGGGTGGGGGGGTGTTGCCGGAGGAAGCTGTCTTGGGTGGCTTGGAGCACTGTGGCTGGGTCGTTGGTGAGGGAGCCGTCCTCCTGCCGGACCGTGGTGATGGTGCGGTGGCCGGTATCGGTCATGGCGTCGTTGAGGTGGCGGATGGCCTTGTAGGGGAGTTCGTGTTGCGCATACCGTTCGTGTTCCTGGGCGATGCGCTGTTGCCTGTGGATGTGCCACCGCTGCAGGTCCGCCCTGATTTGGGCTATGTGTGTCCTGCAGTGGTGTATCTGGCGGCGGGTTTGGGGGGTGTCGGTGGGGAGGAGGGTCGCCAGTTGTTGCTTCGCATGCCAGAGGTCATGGAGCATGTCCCCCAGGGCCGTGGGTGGTTGGTCGTCGTCTGTGTGGGGGTGTTGCTGGAAGCCGCAGGCGACGGCGGCCGTGCGCATGGCTGTGAGTAGGTCGGTGGGGTCTGGTTGGATGCGCCGGGCGCGGTCTATGGCCCTGTGATATTGGGACCAGGCATGCTTGTCATGCAGCGGGGGCATCTTCAGGGGGGGTGGTAGGCCTTGGTCCGCATCTTCTGGGGGGCTGGGGGGAAGGTTGGGGATGGTGAGGCGGATGTGCAGGGGGCTATGGCCTGTGGGTCCCAGCGGGAGGGGTCCATATCGGGCCTCCGCTCGGATGATGGTGGTGGGGTCGCCATAGCATACGTCGATGCGGGATGGGGCGGCATCCGTTTGGTGGGGGAAGTGGGATGGTTGGCCTTGGAGGCTGGCTGTTAGGTCCACGAGCCCCAGCATTTCGATGGTGTCGCGGACTGCTTGGTCCTGGGGTGTGGCCTGTCCTCCTCGGTCCGCTGGGGTGGGGGCGGCGTTCATGTCGCCGATGATGACTGTGGGGGCGAGCATGGCCATTTGGCGGTACGCCTCGGCCAGGGCCTGGAGGAAGGGTTCCGTGGCTTCGCCGAAGGGGACGTGGGTGTTGATGACGTTGAGTTGCCATCCGTCCCCGACGACCTCATAGACACCTAGCCTCCCTGGGACGTTGAGGTGGTGGACGAGGTGGACGTGGATGCCGGTTTGGGCGTATAGGGGGGTCCCCTTGTGCCAGTAGCATTTGTACGCTTTCTGGTCCGGGGTATACATGGGGGTGGTTTCCGGGGGGTCGTCGCGCTGTAGGCCTTGTTCCTGGAAGGTGAGGAGGTGGGGGACCCACCCCGGCCCCTGTGCCATCGGGAGCTCTTGGAGGGCGGTTGTGGCGTCCTTGGAGTATGTGACGGCCGGGTGGTTGAGGTCGAGGAGGTTGACGGTGGCCTCGGTGGGGGCGGGCCGGGGCTGTGGAGGCTTGTGCCCTCGGCCCTTGCCCCGTCAGGGAGGGGGACTGGGGGTTGGGGACTTTTTGCCGGTTTGTGGGCGTTTGGGTAGGCGCGGCGGGGGGAGGCCTTGGCTCCACTCCGGGGGGAGCTCCCCAGTGTATTTGGTGCCTGTGTGGGCCTTGTTCTCTTCGGTGTGGAGCCGGATGGGGTGGGCGCTGGTGAGTTCCAGGGTGTCGCCGAGTGGTTTGTCCGGGGCGCTGTTGCCCTGGTCTAGCTCCTTTTGGCGGTGCCAGATTACCCGGATCTGTGGCCCCCCGTTGTCCCCTTGTCCCTTGAGGCGGTACTGGATCGTGCCCTCACACCAGATCCAGTCGCCTGTGTGGTCGTTGCGGAAGGGCTGTTGGACCTTCGCACCTTTTTCGAACCCTGGGTACGCTTTGGGCGGGGCCTGTGCTGGTGGCGGGAGGGAGGATGATGAGGATGCCTGGTCCGGGTGGGGCGGTGGTAGTGGTGGGAGGGAGGATGACGAGGATGCTTGGTCTGGGTTCGTCGGGTGGGTCGGGTGGGATGCGGGGGGTCGGGAGGTTGCTGCTTTTCCGGCTTGGCTGGGGGCGGGTGCGCCCTTTTGTCGTCTCGTTCGCTTGGGTGGGACTGGAGGTGGCGGGGCTGGGGGGCATGGGGTTGGAAGAAGGGGTGCGTTGCTTGCTGGTCTGGATCCCTCAGTGGGGGTTCTGCCGGTGTTTGCATTTTCGCTTTCGCGTGGCTGCGTACGATGTCGGCGAGCTTGCGTACGGTCTCCGGGGGATCTGTTGGCCATGGCAGTGCGGCGGGGCTGTCGTCGAAGGGGTGGTGTAGGTGGTAGTTCCTCATGGCCTTGGCCTGCCTGACCCAGGCCTCTGTGGGTTCCGGTGTGTCCGGGCCTTTGGGGGAGCCTTGAGCCCAGTAGAGTGCTGTGTGGAGGGCTTCCCAGGGGGCGCCTTCGCGGCCTGTGAGGGTGGTGGCTTGGAGCAGTCGCTGCTGGCCCCGTGGGGGGTCTTCCGGGTCCATTTCCGGGGTATAGGCCTGGGCCGCCATGAGGACTCCGTGTGCCCAGTGGAGGACCCACCATTGGGTGTCCGCTTTGAGGATGTGGATGGCGGGTTGTTGGGGGGGGTGTCCAGGGTGTCCCACGATGCAATGGCTAGTGGTATCCTGGAGGGCTGGAGGTGTGGGGGGGCCTTGCGGCTTAGGAGTTGATCGATGTGGAAGGGGGTGACGGGATCGTTGGGGCCTTGGGGCGGTGGGGGCATTGCTGGGATGGTTGTGGGGTCCCAGTGGCGTTCGTGGGCGGCGAGGGTGTACAGGGCGGCGGTGATGATGTGGTGGGCTTGGCCCTCCAGGACGATGTGGCGCTCCGTGCCGAAGTCCTTTGGTAGGTGGGCTGCGGGGTGGAGGGTGATGTCGGCCAGGGCGCGTTGGTGGGCCTTTTTTCCCCCGTCTGGGGCCTGTGTCCGTTTGTCCCCCGGGATGTGTTGGTGTTGGTGTTTTGGTGGGGGTGGTCCCAGGGCGAGGGATTCCACACAGTGGAGGGGGATGGCGTGTTCCCTGGACCTGTTGGGCAGGATGTATATGCCCGGGTCTCCCGGTACGGTGCCCAGGTACATGTTGCCCGTGATGGTGGGGGCCGGCAGCGGTTGGCGGAGGGGCGAGGTGCATGGGGTGGAGCAGGGCGGGTCATGGTGCTCACAGCGGGGGTGGTGGATGCCGTACGGGGTGACGTGTACGGCGAAGGGTCCAACGGCGCGCTGGAGTTTGTGGGGTTGGATGTTGTGGAGGCGCGCCACCGCCCGTGTGTGGGAGCGCCCTTCGCTGATCCATACGGCGTCTGCCCGCGATGCCGCTGGGTTCAGGCAGTCCGTGGTGATGCCTGTGATCGTGCGGTTGTGGGTGGTATCTGATACCCTGGCGGGGGGGGCGCCGATGCGGGGGATGGTGTGGTCGTCGTGGAGGGTGCGGGCCTTGCGCTTCGCTTCGTGTCGGTGCTGGGCCTCCTGGGCGTGGGTGTGCACACCCGTGTGTTTGGGCTTCTTGTTGGGGCGGTCCGCTGTGTGGAAGGGGGTGGGCCAGGAGGGGGCGTGGTGGAGGGTGGGGTGTGGGAGGTCCCCCCGTGTTGCCCATGTGTACAGGGTGGTCGCGGCGGCCCCTTCCGCCTGTATGGTGTATCGCTCGTCGTGTCGGCGACGGGTGACGAGGACGTTGGGGGCCGTCAGCTCATACACCTGTGTGGTGTGGGGGAGGTGGCGGGTGACGGTGATCTTGGCGGCGTCGTTCTTGCGGGTGGTGGTGTGGGGGATGATGTAGTGGGTCGCCCATTCATCCTGGGGGGTGTGCTCCGTCGGGTCTAGCTTGAGCGGGGGGTGGAGCGGCTTCGGTGTTGGGGGCTTGTCTTGGCCCTTCGCGTGGGGCGCCACTTTGGTTTCGACCAGGTATTGTGGGCCCCAGGTTTCCGGGGCCCCTACCTGTGTGGCTGCCGCTGTTGCGGCTTGGAGGAGGGCGGTGGTGTTGGTGTCTAGAGGGGGGGCCCCCGGTTGGGGGGTGAGCGTGTCATGGTCTTGGTACGCCCACCAAATTGTGTAGCCTCGTTGGGTGTTGCGGTGCGGGGTTCGGGTCTGGGCTTGCTGGATGGATAGGGCGGTCTTGATGTCCTCCGCTGCTTGTGGGTTTATGGGTGTGGCGTAGGCCCATACTCCCGGGGCGTGTATGCCGTGTGACGCTTGGCCTACTCCTCGTATCGGTTGTAGGGTGTGGTGGGTGCGTGTGAGCCCTAGGTGTTCTTGGAGGAGGTCCCCTCGGATGTCCTCCCATCGTTGCTGCCAGGTATGTGTGTGGTCATTGGGGGCGGGGTAGGTGACGACGATGGCCTGCCAAGGGGTGGGGCCTGGATGCACCGTCATAGGTGCCGACGATGCTTGCGGGGGTATGTGGACGGCGTGGGCGGCGGCTGCTGTTACGGGGTCTCCTTCCGTGGGTGTGATCGTGGCATCGCCTTGGACGGTGAGGAGGAGGTGGTGGCGGTCCGTCGGTAGTGCCCAGGTGGTGGTGGGCTCTGCGATTGAGTGGAGGCGGATGGCCTGGAGGCCCGGTGTGATTTCGTCCCATCGGAGTGTGCCGTTGTGGACCGCCCATTCCCGCGGCAGGTCTCGAAACCCGTTTCGGTCTGGGGTGGTGCGGTGTTGTGGGGGGAGCTCCATTGTGGTGATGGGGTGGATGAGGGGCTCTGTGAGGGGTTGGTCTTGTGTGGTTGATGGTGATGGTGCCTGGGGCATGTCTTCGTCCAGTTGGTGGGGGGCTTTGGCCTCCTGGAGCTCTGCACTGATGGCGGCGGAGACATCTGGGAGGGTGGGGGAGGCGGGGGGGTGGGGTGCCGGATCGTCCCAGGTGATGTTGTATTCCTCCGGGTTCTCGGGGCTCTGCTGTACGGTGATGGTGGCTGTGGCGTCGTCTTCAGGTGTCCATCGGTGCGGATTGTGGTCGAGGGGGTGGAGGGTGACGGTGTGGCGGTGTTTCCAGCTGTGGAACGCTAGGAGGGCGTGGAGGCCGTGTCTGGTGTCCCCGGGCGGGCGGGGGTAGGTTTCGGCTGCTGCCTCCAGGAAGGTGTCCGCGCTGCCTTTCCAGGTGTCGTCCCAGAGAAGGTCTTCCTCTGTGCCCCACTCGTTGTCGTACCTTTTCTCCTGCTTCCACCCCTGGAGGGTCGCGTGGTCCTCAGGGAGGTCTCGTTGGACGGACTGGTAGTACTGCTCGGCGTCCATGGGGGCTAGGGTGGTGGCCAGCGTGGCGTAGATGTCCTTTCGGGGGGGGGGCGGTGGGGGCGTGGCGGCGCGGCCGGGGTCGGGCTCCTCTCGCTGGTGTTCCGCGTTCCGGTCTGCGGTGGACGCAGGGGATATGGAGCGTGGTGGCATGGGGTGGTCGGGCTCTTGCGGTTCCGTGGGTTGCTGGTGGGCTTGTGGGCGCGGGGCCGTGGCTGCCAGTAGGTGTCGGATGGCCGGGAGGATGTCGAAGTCGTCTTCCCAGCAGTGGGCTGGAGCGCACGCCCTGTCAGGGGAAGCGGGGGGGGGCGTGTTGCGGAGCGGTGTACGATAGGGTGGGCGACGCGTGCGGGTGGTGGCGTGCTCGCTCTGCCGTTCTGTTTCCCGCGGGCCCTGACCTTGGGGGTGGTGGTGTTGGTGATGTTGGTGGTGAGGGTGGTGTGGGCGCCGGAGTGGATGATTGTGTCGGTGGCGGCGCTGTTGGCGAGGGTGGTATGGGCGTTAGAGTAGATGAAGCTGGTGCTCGGCTATGGTTGATGGTGGTTAGCTGGTGGGTCAGCTGTTGTCGCTGTCGTCGTCGCCGGTGGTGTTGGTGTCTCTGATGACGAGGTGATGGTCGGTGAGCATGGCGTGGGTGACGTATGGGCGTATGTGGTGTTGTCGGCGGTAACGTTCGTGGGCCGGACGACGGCGGGGGTTCCTGGTCTCGCGTGGGGTGGTGGTGGCGGTGGTGAGCGTAGGCGGTGCCATGGCGGTGGTGCCATTGACGGTTCGGCCGGGCGTGCTGGTGCCGGTTTCGGGTGTAAGTGTGGTTCGGGGTGCGGCATTGGTGGGTGGCTTTGACGGCGGGTGGCGTGACTGGTGGGTGGCAGCGGTAGGGGGGTGTCGGTTGTTGGTGAGGCTGTCGTTGTCGGTGTTCCGGTTGGTGCCGGTGACGGCGTCGCTGGCCGTGCAGATGGTGGGGGGGACTCGCACCCTGGGGTCGCCGTGGTGTTCGGTCGACGGTGGTGCTTCCGGTGGTGTTCGTGTGAGTTGGCCGGGAGTGGTGTCGGCGTTGCTCTGGCTGGTGCCGTGTGTGCGGGCTGTGTGATTTTTGCGTCCGGGGTCGGTGGCGTTGGTGACGGTGGTGTGTTGGGGGTCGGCGCCGGTGGTGACGGTCCGATGGTGAGGGTGCCGGGGACGTTGGGTGGGTCCGCGCTGTTGGGCCTTCTCCTCGCCATTCCTGGCGGAGGGTGCTGGCGGTGGTGTCGCTGGTGGTGAGGGTGTGGTGGTGTTGCTGTGGTGTTTTGTGCTGCTTGGGTGGGTGGTGGGGACCCCTGGTTGATGTTGACGTTGCTCCGGGTGATTTCGATGCGGTGGGTGCGATGGCGTGTGGCGTTGTTGTTTCTACCCTTGGTTGGGGGCCTGGTGGGCGTCGCTGGTGGCGTTTGTTCGCCAGCCGTGGTGGCGTCCTGGGTGGTGTCGTCGATGGGGGCGCCCTAGGTGTTACTCTGTGCCGGGGTCGTGGTGGTGGTGTTAGGGGTGTTAGGGGCGGTGGTGTGTCTCGCGGTGGTCCGGTGGCCTGTGTGCTGGTGTTCGGTGGTTCCGGGCGTGCCATTCGTGGCTGGTGTTTGGCCGGTCTGTGGTCCTGGTGGTGTCGGCTGTCCGTGGGTCCGTAGTGACAGGTGTTGCTGCGGTTGCGGTTTAGGGTGACCTTGCTGCGGTTGGGTGGTGGTGTCGCCGTGTTGCCGCTGTCGGTGGTGCCGGTGTTGGCGTTGGTGGGGGTGCTGCCGGGGGAGCTGTGTGTGTTGGCGTTGTAGGGTGTTGTAAGTGGTGCCCTGGCGGTGTTCTGACGGCGGAGGGGGGACCTCGCCACTCCTGGCGGAGGTTCCCACGTGCGTCGTTGGCTGGTGGGTTGGCCTTGGCCCCCTCGGTGTCCTTGCTGCCGATGGTGTCTCACCGGGACGCGGGATGGGGGATGCTCCGGGTTGCTGTCGGTGAGGTCGCACTGCCGGTGGCGCCGTCGGTGGTGCCGGTGGTGAGGTCGTTGCGGGCGCTGCTATGGTTCACGGTGTCGCTGATGTTGTTGATGCTGCTGGTGGTTGGTGTGGGTCTGTGTGTGGGTTGTCAGTGGCTGTTGCTGGTGCTGGTGGTGGTTCTGGGTGCGGGCCGGTGGGTGGCGCGGTTGGAACGCCTTGGGTGTAACTTGGCCGCTGTTGGTCCGTTGTTGGTTCCGGGCGTCCCCGTTGGTGAGGGTGTTGTGGTGTTCGGTTTGGGTGCTGGCGGCGGTGCGGGTGTCGCAGTTCCTGGCCCTGGGTCTGGGCGTGGCCGTTCGGGTGTTGCTGGGTGCGGGCGTTCGCCTCTCCTGGCTGAGGGCTCGGTGGCGTTCGTTCGCTAGCCGTGCTGGCGTCCTTGGTGGGGTTGCCCTAGGTGGCGGGGCCGTGGTGGTGGTGTTGGGGGCGTTGTAGGTGACGGCACCTCGGCCCGTCGTTGGTGGGGTTGGTGGTGGTGTGGATAGTGCCGTGGTTGTTGGTGGCGTTGGTGTTGCCGAAGGCGAGGGTGCCTTATGTGTTACTTGGTGGTTGGCGTGTGTTGTGGTGGTCTGTTGGCGTGGGCGTTGTTGGTGTTGGTGCTGGGCGGGGCCTGTGTTTGGGTGGTCGGCGGTTTCGGGCGTGCCACTCGTGGCTGGCCGTCGCGGTGTTGGTGACGGTGTTGGCGAGGGCGCCGCCGGTGGAGCTGCGGCCGATGTGGGCGCTGCGGGTGTTGCCCTGGTGGATGGTGGTGTTCTGACGGCGGGGGTGGGACCTCGCCACTCCTGGTGGAGTACCCATGGGTGTCGCTGGCCTGTGTGTTGGCTCCCTTGGTGTTGTTGATGCCGATGGTGTCGTACCGGGCGGTGTTGCCGTGGCGATTGCCGTTGACGCTCTGGTTTGTCGGTGCTGAGGCCGTACTGCCGGTGTCGGTGTCGGTGATGCCGGTGGTGAGGTCGTTGTGGGTGTCGCTATGGTTCTCGGCGTCTCGGACGCTGCCGATGCTGGTGGTGGTTGGCGTGGGTCTGTGTGTGGGTGGTCCGTGGCTTGCGTTCAGGGCGGTGGTCGGTTTCTGTGGCTCTGTCTGGGGGGGTGTGCAGTAGGTGGTGTGGTCTGCTGGTGCTGCTCTTGGTGTAGGTGGCGTAGGTGTTGCTCCGGGTGGTGTCGTGGGTGAGGGTGGTGTTGGCGGCGCCGGTGGTGTGGGTGTCGCCGGGGATTGCATGGTGGTTCCGGGCGCGTGCCCTCGCTTCCCCTGGCCGGGGCTTGGTGGTTTGTTGGCTCACCGGCTGTGGCGGTTTAGTGTCCTCCGGTGGCAGAGGTTGCTGGTGGCGACGCTGATGGTGGGGTGTTGCCGGCGATGGTGTGCTTGATGCCGTTGGCTTGGGTGATGTAGGTGCTGGAACCGGCGGTGGCATGCGTAGGTGTCGTAGGCGTTGGTGCCGGTGGTGACGGTGTTGGTGAGGGTGTTGTGCTGGCTTGATTTTTGGCGGTGTTGGTGTTTCTGATGGCGTGGATGTCGGTGGCGGTGGTTCTGGGTGCGAGCCGGTGGGGGACCGGATCGGTTGGGTGCGGTCGTTGGGCAGTGTTGGGTGGCTTTTTGTGTTGGTTTGTTGTTGGTGGGTGCTGGGGTTGCTGGTGTTGCCGATGGTGCTTCCGCTGGTTTCGGGTGTGTCCGCTGGTGAGGGTGTCGTGGCGTCAGGTTTGGGCGTTGGTGGCGGTGCTGGTGTGGGTGTCGTAGTGCCCGGTCCTGGTGTTGGGCGTGGCCGTTCGGGTGTTTCTGGGTGTGGCCGTTCGCCACTCCTGGCTGCGGGCTTGGTGGGTCCTCCTTTGCGTCCTAGCGGCTTCTGGCGGCCCTGCAGTCCCCCTGGCGGGTTGCTGGGTTCCTGTTGTTTGGGTTTGTGTGTGTTGCGTGTGTGGTGCGGGCGGCGCCTGTGCTTTGGTGTGTGGTGTGCGCTTGTGGGGCTCGTGTCGGTGGCGGTTGTGGGGGTGTGTGTTGTGTGCACGCTCGGGCGTGTGTGCGGTGTGTTGGTGGTGCGTTGGGGCGCCTGCCCTCGCCTTTGCGGGCGTGGTTTGGCGGCCCTGTTTGGTGTGGGGGCTGTGTGTCGTGCCCCCCCCCCTGTCTCGGCTGTGTGGTTCCCCGCCCCCCTTGGCTGGGGTCTGTTGGTGGTGCGTCCCCTTGCTGTCCCCTTTGCGTGTGCCCTCCTCTTTTCCGTGTCGCTTGGGGCGGTGTCGTGCCCGGGCCTTCCCGGCTGTGGTGTGTGGGGGGGGGTCCTTGTCGCCGGCTCGGGTCCCTTCCCCTGGTGTTTCCCCGTGGGGGAGCCGGTGCTTGCACTCCCCGTCAGGGTGTAACTCTGTTGTACGGATGCCGTCCATGGACCTGTTCCGTAGCCAGGTACTCCAGCCGTTCCCCACACCGGGGTCGGGTACACTGTGGGTCGCTGGGGAGTCCTCGCGGGACAGGCGCGTCTCTTGCCTGCCCCGATGGACGGTGTGCCCTACCCGCAGCCCCTCGCTGGGCCCGAACCGCAGTACGTGCCGTGGGGAGTGCTCTTGGTCAGGCCCATTGGTCACCCCCCCAGGCCGGTGCCACCGCGGGCCGCTGACCAACGGTCCCGGGCGTATCCCACCTTATTGCGTGTGCTCAGGTGGGGCCGATACGGTCACCGGGGGGGCCCCCAAACCCCTGAGGTTGGGTCCCTCGCCGGCGCCCCCCGTGGGCCCTTTTCGTCCCGCCCCCCTTTTCGCTGTGCGGTTTGCGGTGGTTGGTGTCCCGTCTCTCCGGGGTGGGGTGGTGGTGGTGGGGGGGGGGGGTGTTCGCTGTTCCTGGCTGTGTTGCTTGCGGGCGTGTCGCCCCCTCCTCTGGTCGCGGTTCGCCGCCGGTGGGTGTGTTTGTGGCGCGGTGCGTGCGCGCGTGGTGTCTGTGTTGGTGTGTGGTGCGTGGTTTGTGGTGTGTGGTGTGCGGTGGTGGTGTGTTGGTGGGGTTGTGGCGGGTGTGTGGTGTGGTTGGTCCCTCGCCACTCCTGGCGGAGGTTCCTGTGTGCTACTCCCCGCCACTCCTGGTTGGGTTTCGCTGCCGGTGGTGGTGGGCGGTCCTCGCCTCTCCTGGCTGAGGTCTCCGGGCGGCGGTGGTGTGTGGTGGGTTTGTGGCTGGTGTGTGGTGTGTTTGGTCCCTCGCCACTCCTGGCGGAGGTTCCTGTGTGCTACTCCCCGCCACTCCTGGCTGGGTTTCGCTGCCTGTGGTGGTGTGCGGTTCCCCGCCACTCCTGGCTGGGGCCTGCTGGCGGCGGTGGTGCGTGGCGCGTGGTGTGTGGTGTGTGGTGTGTGGTTTGCGGCGGTGGTGTGTGGTGGGTTTGTGGCTGGTGTGGTTGGTCCCTCGCCATTCCTGGCGGAGGTTCCTGTGTTCTACTCCCCGCCACTCCTGGCTGGGTTTCGATGCCGGTGGCGGTGGGCGGTCCTCGCCACTCCTGGCTGAGGGCCCTGGGCGCGGTTCCCCGCCACTCCTGGCTGGGGTTCGCTGGCGGCGGCGGTGTGTGGTGGGGTTGTGGTTGGTGTGTGGTGTGGTTGGTCCCTCGCCTCCCCTGGCGGAGCTTCCTGTGTGCTACTCCCCGCCACTCCTGGCTGGGTTTCGCTGCCGGTGGTGGTGTGCGGTTTCCCGCCACTCCTGGCTGGGGCCTGCTGGCGGTGGTGGTGCGTGGTGTGTGGTGTGTGGTGTGCGGCGGTGGTGTGTTGGCGGGGTTGTGGGTGGTGTGTGGTGTGGTTGGTCCCTCGCCACTCCTGGCGGAGGTTCCTGTGTGCTACTCCCCGCCACTCCTGGCTGGGTTTCGCTGCCGGTGGTGGTGGGCGGTCCCCGCCACTCCTGGCTGGGGTCCGCTGGCGGCGGTGGTGTGTGGTGTGTGGCGGTGGTGTGTTGGTTGTTGGTCCCTCGCCACTCCTGGCGGAGGTCCCTGTGTGCTACTCCCCGCCACTCCTGGCTGGGTTTCGCTGCCGGCGGTGGTGGGTGGTGTGCGGTGTGTGGTGTGCGGCGTGTGGCGTGCGGCGGTGGCGTGTGTGGTGGGTTTGTGGCTGGTGTGGTTGGTCCCTCGCCACTCCTGGCGGAGGTTCCTGTGTGCTACTCCCCGCCACTCCTGGCTGGGTTTCGCTGCCGGTGGTGGTGGGCGGTCCCCGCCACTCCTGGCTGGGGTCCGCTGGCGGCGGTGGTGTGTGGTGTGTGGCGGTGGTGTGTCGGTTGTTGGTCCCTCGCCACTCCTGGCGGAGGTTCCTGTGTGCTACTCCCCGCCACTCCTGGCTGGGTTTCGCTGCCGGTGGTGGTGGGCGGTCCCCGCCACTCCTGGCTGGGGTCCGCTGGCGGCGGTGGTGTGTGGTGTGTGGCGGTGGTGTGTTGGTTGTTGGTCCCTCGCCACTCCTGGCGGAGGTTCCTGTGTGCTACTCCCCGCCACTCCTGGCTGGGTTTCGCTGCCGGCGGTGGTGGGTGGTGTGCGGTGTGTGGTGTGCGGCGTGTGGCGTGCGGCGGTGGCGTGTGTGGTGGGTTTGTGGCTGGTGTGGTTGGTCCCTCGCCACTCCTGGCGGAGGTTCCTGTGTGCTACTCCCCGCCACTCCTGGCTGGGTTTCGCTGCCGGTGGTGGTGGGCGGTCCCCGCCACTCCTGGCTGGGGTCCGCTGGCGGCGGTGGTGTGTGGTGTGTGGCGGTGGTGTGTTGGTTGTTGGTCCCTCGCCACTCCTGGCGGAGGTTCTTGTGTGCTACTCCCCGCCACTCCTGGCTGGGTTTCGCTGCCGGTGGTGGTGGGCGGTCCCCGCCACTCCTGGCTGGGGTCCGCTGGCGGCGGTGGTGTGTGGTGTGTGGCGGTGGTGTGTTGGTTGTTGGTCCCTCGCCACTCCTGGCGGAGGTTCCTGTGTGCTACTCCCCGCCACTCCTGGCTGGGTTTCGCTGCCGGCGGTGGTTGGTGGTGTGCGGTGTGTGGTGTGCGGCGTGTGGCGTGCGGCAGTGGCGTGTGTGGTGGGTTTGTGGCTGGTGTGGTTGGTCCCTCGCCACTCCTGGCGGAGGTTCCTGTGTGCTACTCCCCGCCACTCCTGGCTGGGTTTCGCTGCCGGTGGTGGTGGGCGGTCCCCGCCACTCCTGGCTGGGGTCCGCTGGCGGCGGTGGTGTGTGGTGTGTGGCGGTGGTGTGTTGGTTGTTGGTCCCTCGCCACTCCTGGCGGAGGTTCCTGTGTGCTACTCCCCGCCACTCCTGGCTGGGTTTCGCTGCCGGTGGTGGTGGGCGGTCCCCGCCACTCCTGGCTGGGGTCCGCTGGCGGCGGTGGTGTGTGGTGTGTGGCGGTGGTGTGTTGGTTGTTGGTCCCTCGCCACTCCTGGCGGAGGTTCCTGTGTGCTACTCCCCGCCACTCCTGGCTGGGTTTCGCTGCCGGCGGTGGTGGGCGTTCCTCGCCACTCCTGGCGGAGGGTCCCGGGCGCGGTTCCCTGCCACTCCTGGCTGGGTTTCGCTGTCGGCGGTGGTGCGTGGTGTGCGGTGTGTGGTGTGCGGCGTGTGGCGTGCGGCGGTGGCGTGTGTGGTGGGTTTGTGGCTGGTGTGGTTGGTCCCTCGCCACTCCTGGCGGAGGTTCCTGTGTGCTACTCCCCGCCACTCCTGGCTGGGTTTCGCTGCCGGTGGTGGTGTGGTGTGGTGTTGCGGTGGGTGTGTCTTCCGGGTGCCCTTCCCCTTGGCCCTGGTGTGTGTGTGTGCGCTGTGTGGCCCTTCGTGTTGGTGTGGGTGGCGTGGGGGGGGGGGGGTCGCGCTCGGTGTGGCTGTCGTGCGTGCGCGTGCGTGTGCTCGCGGTGTGTGGTTGGTGGGGTGGGGTGTGTCATACCTTGGCTGGTTCTCGTCGTCGGTCGTCGGCATGTTTCAAAAGGCAGAAGAAGAGGTCCTGTAGATGCGTAGCAGAGATGCGTGGCATGTGTGATGCGTAGCACGTACCTGTCCTTTCGTCCCATCATGTTTTCTTCCCCTGTTGAGAAAGAGCGTGCGCGGGTCCTTTTTGTTTTTTTTTTTTTTGCGTGTTGTGGTTTGTGTCTCCTCCCTCGTGTTTTTTTTTTTTTTTCTCGCTGCGTCTTCGATAACATACCTCTCCGCATTGCGTTTCCCCTATAGAGAGGGCGTGGAAGGCGGTTTTGTTGTTTTTTTTTCTTTTTTCAACATACTTGTTGTACCTTGTGCCGCTTCTTGTTGCCGTCGCCTATAGAGAAAGCGTGTGTTTGTTTGTGGGTGGGGCGGGGATGGGGTTGCATACCATGACTTTCTTTTGTCTCGTCTCCGTCTTCGTGCATCTTGCGGCTTTGTGTGCGTTTGTGTTTTCGTCCCCTTGGCGCCTTCCCTCGCATTTTTAACATACTTGTTCGTCATACCTCCATACCATTGTTTCCCCGTGGTACGTGGTCATTTCCTATAGCGAGAGCGTGTGTGTGTGTGCGGGCGGGGCGGTGTGGGGTTCATACCTTGTTTTTCCTTGCTCTTGTCTCCGTCTTCTCGCTCCTTGCGTTCTTGTTTATGTGTGTGCGTGTGTGCGTGGTCCGTCCCTTTGGCGCCCTCCCTCGTATCGTTAACATACTTGCTTGCCGTACCGTTGTTTCCTCGTGGTTGGTGAACGTTCGCTTGTTCGCCTTTTCATTGTTTCCCCTTTGTCCGTGGCCGCCCCATACCTTTTGCGCTTTTGTGGAATTTTTTTTTTTTTTTCTCGCGGCGGTCGGGGCCTATGGAGGAAAAAAATATGGGAGATATATGGTTGTGGTTTGTGTTTGCGGGCGTGCCTTTTGACGTGCGTGGCGGTTCGTCGTTCTTTTTTTTTTTTTTTTTGCGTGCGGTGTGGTCCCTTCGGCGCCCTCCTTCGCAACATACTTGGTTTTCTCATCCACGTATATGTAGCGGTGGATACGATATGTATGACGCATGGGGCCGTAACATACTTGGTTGCCATACCTCGTTTTCCCGTGGTCCGTGGTCGCGTCTTTTTTGTTTGTGGTTTGGTGTTTCTCTTTTTGTTGCGTTTCCTTCTCTCTTTTTTTTTTTTTTTTTTTTGACGCGCACTTGTCGCCTAGCTCCTATGGCACGCACTTTGCTAGGTGGCTCGGCGCTCGCTTTGTTCTTGTCTTCAGCGTCGTGGCTTGCTGGTTTTTGGTGTTCGCCTCTTTTCTTCTTCTTTGTTTGTGGAGCGCGCACAAGTCCCTAGCGTCTAGGACACGCACTTTGCTAGGTGTTTTGGAGCATGCAACGCTCAGGTTCTTCGCCGTCGCGACTCTATTGTTCGTCTTTGTTTTGTGAGTGTCCTAAATTTTGCGACCTCGCCAAACAGCGGCGTAAAAATTTTTGGGGGGTTTCTGAGGTCGGAAAAAACGATTTTTCGCTTTATTTTTGCTGGCGGTGCGTCGTTTTCTTAGTTTTGTATTATTTTTCTGCTGCGATCGCGCGACGTATAAGGACTACCAGGGCCCATGAAGAAGCCCACCTCGTCGCGTTCGTAGCGCACAATATGAAGGAGAATGGGCAGGACACGTCCAGGTGGAACCCCCTGGACCCCAGGACCAAGAACCGCAGAGAACCGCGGAGGATCGGGAACCCGCCGCTCTCGTTCCGCGAGTACAGATCACAGCACACCGGTTGCTGGGTCTGCTACGGCAAGGGGAACAACCATGCACATGACCACCGGCATTGCAAGGTATATGAGGAGGACAAGAAGACCTACTTCGCCGCCCATCCCGACAAGAAGCCCAAGGAGCAACGAATTGCCGATTGGAAGGCAAAGGGCGGAGATGGTGGAAAAGGCCAAGGAAAGGGCCAAGGGAAAGGCGGAGGAAAAGGCTTTGGTGGAGGATCCGGCCCAGACCGACGCGTGAGGTCGCTCGAGGAGGTTGCTGAGGACATGTTGAGGACGTTGGAGGAACTCAAAGCCCAGCAACGTGGTGGACAACGTCTGAGCAGATCGCAGCAGGAGGGAGCTGCGGCAGGCCATGTCCAGAGGAGCCCCCACCAAAGTGGGACCTCTGAGGTCTCTCCTCCGAAAATCATTGCAATCCCACAGAAAGCGAAGGCACATCGGGTGCCGAAGAAGGCTCCAGAAGAGCCAAAACCACTGAAATTCGCCACTCCCGACCCCTGGAGCGCCCTGCCAAGGGAAGTGTATGTGGGCAAGGGACGTGGCAAGAAGGAAGGAGCGACCACGGAGAGCCCTGTGGACGGGCAGGACCAGCCCAAGATCCACACCATCCGTGACCATATGCTCGAAGTCCTGATGCACCCGGATGTGCTAGAGTTGCATGCCGTGAGAGTCGTCCATACACCGCATGGTGACGAGCGGCAGTTGCACTTGAAGGTGCGTGTACGGTGCGGACAAGAGGAGTTGGTGGTAGATGTTTTGGTGGATACGGGTGCCCAGGTGAGCCTGGTCCGGAGAGGGTTGTTCAAGGAGGAATCCCTGCAGCCCAGCCGTAGACCGGTACACCTGAGAGTGGCCAATGGAGAGATTATGGGTGGTGGCACCCATGAGGCCACTATCAGTATGGAATTCTGGGAGCATGAGCGCTTGAACCGCCCTGATTTGGCGAAGAGAAGCACTCTATCCGGGAACTTCTATGTGGCCGACATTACAGATTGGGATATGATCGTGGGGTATGACTTCATGGTGGCAAACGCCATTGGAGCCCTTCCCCATCATGCAACGCTGGTCCGGTAGGATGATGAATGCCTCACATGGCTGTCCACGGACTATGCATGCGGATCATCCCAATGGAATGCTGAGGAAGACCATCGGATCGTCCAAGCGGTGCAAGCTGTGGGTGCCAAGTCCAGAGGAGACTGTGGAGTTCAGCTCACGGAGTATGGTATGGCGCCGCAGGTGTATGCCAGGATGATCCGGACACTGGGAGCCGAAGCGCCCGAGACGGACGTCTTCGCTTCCCGGGATGCCCCACTTTTGCGGAAGTGTAGGAGGCATTGGCATCGAGGAGACTCAGCCTGGCAAAGGCATTGGGGTTTGAAGGAGTGGGGGCCCATGTACTGGCATGGCTCCCTGGACAATACCAGACGTACGGTGCAGAAGATTGTCGCGGATAGGGCGAAGGGGATCCTGGTGATAACCGGCATAGGATCCACCCCATGTCCACTGGAGGGTCTCAAGTCGACGCTGGACTCCATCACCCTGAACGAGATGTCATTCGGGCCACAGGAGGAGTTGTTCATCGACGCCAAGGGTGTAGCAATGCCCTTCCTGGGTCAAGCGTGGGGTACCAAGGCTTTCCTGGTCGATGGGGCGCAAGCCCAGCCCACGGGTGATGAAGCATTCATCCGTAGGGTTGAGGCGGTGCCCATGCGGGTCATGTTTGAACCCAAAGAGGGGACGGATCAGCCAATTGATGGCATTGACATCCTGTCCCACTCCGAAATCTACCACATCGTCAACTACATGCGGATGGGGATGCACGACCGTGTGGCAGCCAAGAAGGGGCGGGCCATGGTCACATCTCCGCATTGGTGGGATGACAAGATGTTGGTCAACAGCAAGTACGAGAAGGATGAGTTCGTGGCGAGGGTCATGGATCACATCGCGGACCAATATGATGGTCCGGTACGGTCGTACCCGCCGACATGGGATTTTCCAAGAATGGGGGCCGGTAGCGACAAGAACCAGGCCGATGCCGCAAATTTCCGAAGATTATCCGTGGGAAGCGCGCCCCACGACGATGAAGACGGCATATCGGACGAGGAGAACTCAGACTCAGACCCAGAAGAGGCCTATACCGCAGTGCGGTCGGTTGCTTCGACACCGAAGCAAGCTGCTGAAGAGGCCCAGGAGAACCCAAAGGTCACCGACCTGAAGGAAAGGCTGATAAATGCCTATCCGCAGCTATTCAGTGGCGTCGCCAACAAGAACCCTCCGGATCGTGGGAGGTTTGGCACAGCGAGGATCAAGCTGAAACCAAACCCCAAGATCTATCGTCATCGGGAGTACCAACTTCAGGGCGATCGGGCCAAAGCCATGAAGAAGATGTTGGCCGAGTTCATTGAGCGGGGCTGGATCGAACCCTCCGACAGTGAGTGGGCCAGCCCAGCCTTTATTGTGCCCAAGAAGGAGAAGGGCGAGTGGAGGTTGGTGGTGTATTACAGAGGTTTGAACGAGCAAACCGAGCACGACTCGTACTTGCTTCCTCTGATCGACACCATCGTCCAAAAGCAACGGAAAAAGCGGATCTTTACGGTGTTAGACCTGAAACACGGCTATCACCAGATGCCGCTACACCCGGACTCCAGGCCCTGCACGGCGATGTCGACGCCGCTGGGGCCCATGCAGTGGAAAGTGGTGCCTATGGGCGCCAAGAATGGCAACGCCGCTTTCCAGCGCATGATGGTGGACCTACTCGGTCCTGTCCGGGACTGTGCCGACCCCATTGTGGATGACATCATCATCGGGTCCGGCACGGAGGACATGACTGAGGACGAGCTCATCGAAGCGCATGAGAAGGATCTGCGCCGAGTGCTCAGCGAGCTGGACAAGGACAACATGGTGTGCAAGCCCACCAAAGCCTCACTCTTCGTGAAGGAAGTGGAGTTCGCGGGTCACGTGGTTGGTCACGGGCAACGCTGTCCCATGCCTAGGAAGCTGGCGTCCCTGCACCACTGGGAAAAGCCGCAGACCATCAGCGAACTCCGATCCTTCATGGGTTTCTGCAACTACTATTCGGGCTATGTCCGAATGTATGCAGAACTATCGGGGCCGCTGCACAAGATGCTGCAGGTGGGCAAGTTCGATGGCCGGAAGGGGAGCAAGAAGAAGCTTGCCTGGACCCCTGAGGCCGAAGATGCGTTCAGCTGCCTGAAGGAGCGACTCTTGGGGCAGCTGGGGCCATTCCTGGTGGACCAGGACAAGGGATTCGTGCTACGGACGGACGCCTCGGACTATGCTGTAGGTGCAGTCCTCGTGCAAGTCCGGAACGATGGGTCGGACGTACCCGTGGCGTTTTGGAGCCGGATCCTGGCCGAGGGCCAACGCCGAAACCCGGACCGCGAGGGAGAAGGAGACGTATGCCATTGTTTGTGCACTCAGGAAGTAGTCTGACCACATCAGATTACAACCGGTGGTGGTTTGTACGGACCATCAGTCCTTGCAGAGCTGGCACAAGGAGCACGTTGACACCCCTTCGGGACCGGCGGCAAGGAGGGCCCGATGGCATGAGACGTTCGCCAAGTTCGACCTCAGCGTCGTGTACGTCTGAGGGAAGGACAACACTGTGGCGGGTTGCCTCAGTCGATGGGCCTACCCCGCGGGCAAGGCATGGATGGACACATCCAGCCACGGGGACGCCGAGGAGACCGAGGAGGCCAAACGCATCATCGAGATGGAGAAGGCCATGGAGCAAGAGGGGGTCAAGTGCTTTGTGGTGATGGCAAACCGTACGGACCTGGCCAAGTTCTGGGGTGCCCGAGTCCAAGCTATTCGAGAGGAAACGCTCGAGCAATGGATGGTGGCCCCTGTAGAGCTAGTCAGGTCGGTGCTCACAGAGGACTGGTCAGATGACTAGATGGCATCCGAGCACTGGAGCAAGTACTGGAATGCCATGAGCGCCCCGTCGGAAGACGAATGGCCTGAGGGCTTGACCGAGGATGGGGATAAACTATTCCTCAAGGACAAGCTGTTGGTCCCTGAGAACCGAATGGAGGAGCTCATTGACCACTGGCATAACGCCCAGCACATGCATCCTGGTCGGGACAAGATGCAGCAGGACCTGGAGTGGCGCTTCAAGTTCCCACCGGGGTACTACGCCCTCCCGGACAAGTATTGCAGCGACTGCGCCGTGTGTCGGGCCACGAAGAGCCGCAACCAGTCCACGGCAGGCAACCCGGTGTATACCGCTCTACTGGAGGCCCCTCTGCGGTCCGTGGCCATGGACGTACTCGCCATGCCGGAGGTCACCGTGGAAGGAGAGACCTACGACTGCGTCATCCTGGCGGTGGATAGGCACAGCGGGTATATCGTGGCGGTCCCGAGCAAGAAGTCCAAGAAGAAGGACAAGAAGGACAAGCATGGAGTGGGTCTGCAGGCGCAGACCGTCGCCAATGCCATGATCAGGCATTGGCTGATGATTTTTGATGTCCAAGCTGTCATCTGCAGCGATCGGGGCAGTCAATTCGTGGGGACGTGGTTCAAGACAATGTGCAAGCACATGGGTATTCAGCACGCCAAGACCGTGGCGTACCACAGCCGGTCGATCGGCCGGGCTGAGGTGGCCGTGCGTCAGATGTTCGAAACGTTCCGCCAGCTGCACATTGACGAACCGGGCCGGAACTGGTATAATTCGCTGTGGAGAGTACTCCAGGTGTACCATGACCTTCCGGGGCCCACTGGACTGTCGCCCCATCGTATCCTGTTCCTACGGGATCGAGTGTCACGCACTCTCCCGTGGTTGAACCATGGCAAAGTGGCCCGGGATGCAAACGCTATGATGGCTGAGGCGGGTTGTGCAAAGCAGTTCAGGACGAGCATGAGAAGAGGGCCAAGTACTTCAAGCAGGGAAAGTTCCAGAAATATGCTCTCCAAGACACCGTATGGGTGGAGCGGCACCACAAGGATGTCCTGTCCAGGCATCGGCAGGCGTCTTGGTATGTGCCGGGGGTAATCGTGCGGAAGGTCGGGCAGGATGTGTATGCAGTTGGTGTGGCGGATAACAAGATCCTGGACTGCGACCATACCCAGCTTCGTCCCCGGGCACCAGACCCCAGCGGACGTCCCGTCACCTTTAAGTTCACAGCGAGATCTGGACTCGGACGACGGGGGTGAGGACGACGACTTCACCGCCGAGAGGATCCTGATGGACAAGCCGGACCCAGGGGCGCCTCGGGGGAGGCTTTACAAGGTCTGTTGGAAGGGATTCGCCGCATCCAGGGATTCGTGGGAGCCTCCGAGCAGCTTTGTGCCGAGGTACACCACGGTCTGGATAGAGTACCTGAAGAAAAAAAACATTTCTTTGGATGTCAAGGACGTGTTGGTCCATTTGGTGGCTGCAGTAGCACCGTAATGGGTCCCCCTTGGCATTTTTGTTTGTTTCTGTGCTTGGGAGATGGGTGAGGGCGTTCATTCGGGAATTTTTAGGCCTTGATTGGCCATATACCCCCTTCACTCGATCTCCACATATATATTTCATTGTGGTATACTTATTTAGGTCGACCGACGACGTTTCTCTATCTTTGATCCCCTTGGTCCATGTTGTAGATCAGGAGGAGACCGGATATGGCGTAGCGCACCGATTATGAGTGTCCTCACCCCTCTCTTGGGGCATGGGGGATGCCTACGACACGTGTGGGGCCTCCATGTGTCCTTGGGACAGGGGGGGGGGGGTTTGGAGCCCATTGGGGTCCTCCCGTCCTCTCTTCAATGACTTCCGAGCGGATACAACGCTCTGGGAAGGGGGGTGAAGCCGGTTCGGACCCCCGTGGCTATTATTGGGTCACTTGAGGTGTGTATCTATGTGCCGGCAAGCCGCCGTTGGCTGATATCATACTCTCCCATCCACCTGACCTAACCTGATGTGATAGTGTGATCCGCTTGGCCATTTCAGCTATGAGCGGCCATATTCAATACATAGGCGCCGCCGGCTGAGAATTATATATCAGAATATCAGGAATCAACAGGATTTTTTTATCATAATGTTTCCGTGATTTTTCAGCCTTTCGTTCTGATTGTCAATGTATCGGGGACTGTCAGTTGGCTCGCGATTTTGCGGTAACCGATTGGTTAACTGTTATTTGCAGATATTTTGGCGGAAACCGCGATGAAGGGTCAGATTTCATCAGTAAAGGGTTTGTTGCTTCCGCAATTTTCATGTTATACACTCGCAGAATTAATCCAATTTTTTCAGACTTTCAGAATCGGATTTTCGACTTCGACATCGCCGCACTGGATATGATGAATCTCGAGTGGTCCTACATTTTTTCCGGATCACGAATCAACCTTCCTTCTGTTATCTCCTTCATTTTTCTTGGAGATATAGTCGAAACAAAATTGATTCGTGAGGCCACTTTGAAAGGTCATTTCTCCGGCTCACGGCGAGGGATACCAATTTCGAGAATCGGGTTCGAACTGCCTTGGTCTCAGCTTAATTCAGAACGCATCGAACGTCTTTGACGTGTACACATGCCTGGTGTAGCAAGGGATAATGGTCAAGGGGGTAGAAAGTGATATATAACTCTTGGACCGTGCAACTGAATATTTTAGTGCGACTTTCGAGTGTACTGCATGAGTGTTGGTGTTGCATAGAAACTTTGCTTGGGTTCCTATGTATTTTTAACGTGACATTATGTCCATGGAGGGGCATGGCATACCATGGTGGGAGCCACTCTTTGAGGGTATGTGTTATATGCATGGTATGTGCTTCGCCCATGTTATATACCTCCGTTTGTAGGAAGATATATGGAGTCAGACGTGGCAAGGGCCTCCCCAATTTCCCAATGGTGAGCTTCATAGCGCTAGACTAAGTCTACTGCTCATATAGTGCATGTGAGAGGGCTTACGGAGCGACCCACAAGAGCCACTATCAATTTTCCGATTTTCATGGTGCGTGGAGGTTCGAAGGTGTCCCCATGCCTCCATGTGGGGATCCAAGTGAGGGGATTGATTGCAAATGGTCCCAAGCAATTTTGTTTTGGATCATATGTTGATACCATGGGTGAGGGAAGTTATATACTATTGTAATTATCTTGAATTTGGCATTATTTGCATGTTTTTGACCTCATATTATGCTCATTTTGATATTTTATGTGCTCAACTGGTCGGCTAACAGTAAAGTGCCTAGAGATCTGTGAACTATGGTATGTTGCTTGAATGTTGGCATATGCTTCGGTGTTGCACCTCACCATATGCCGGATCACCAAGTCACTTTGGCGTGACACACGAGGCCTCACAAAATTAGGTCTCAAATTCATGAGTTGACTTGTGAAGCATGTCATGTACATAACATAACATGTACATGTACATAACAGTGCGGCGGGGGGGGGAGGGAGGGGGGGGGAACCCCCCCGCCCTGGTTCGCGCCCCCGCCTTCCCCAGGCCGGCCTCTGAAGAAGCCGCTCCGTTTGCGACGTCCTGGGCGCAAACGGTCCGCCGTCGGTCGGCAGCGGCCAGGGCGGGAGCGTGCGGGCGGTTCACCGGGGGCGCTTGCCGCAGCTGCGGTGCCCCCTCACCCCGGGTGCAGCGGCCTCTTAGAAGAGGCTGCGGGGCCGCCGTCTCTTCGGTCTGCCTCTGTCCGCTACTGGGCCTGAGGTGGAGGGGGGGGGGAGTGGGGCGGGCCCTGTGTTCCCTTGGCGCCGCCCCTTGACGGCCGAGGGGGGGCGGCCTGGCGGTCCCGGCCCCGGGGGCCAGCCGTCGGCTCGCGGGTCGCACTCTTCCTCCGCCCCGCTCTACCTAGAGCCGGACCCTCGTTAAGGGCCCTCGCTGGGGACCCTTGTCCCTCCCGCCGTCGCCGCGCGGCGCTGGCCGGCCGGGGGCGGCCGTGAGGGTTAGCGGTCAGCGGTTAGCGGGCTGTGGGGCAGTAGGTTCCCCCCCCACTCGTTGTCTCCGCCCTCCCTGCCGCGGGAGGTGGCGCGCGCTCCTCCGTCAATCCGTATCCTGGGTGGTCGTGGGTCGGGGGGCCCAACTCCCCCCCCCCTCTCTCTCGCGTCCGCCGTCTGGGCCGTCACCTGCGCGGCCGCTTGTGTGGGGGCTGGGGCTGTGGCGGTGGCGGGTTGCGCTGGTGGTAGCGTCAGTGGGTGAGGGCGTTGTGCAAGGCCCGGGGGAGCCGGTTGTTGGCGTCGGCATCCGTGATGCGGAGCACCGCCCCCCCTTCCAGGAAGGCCGGCCACGTCGGCCCCCTGTCGGGCCACGCCGCCCGGATCACTGACCCGAGGACCCTCTCGTGGTCCTCTGGGGCTGCCCAGCCCCCCGGGGGTACCTCCCGGTTTCCCCCGTCGCTCCGGAGGAGCACGGCATGGAAAGGCCGGTTCCTCATCCCCCTGGTGGTCCCCTGGTTGGCTCAGCTCAACCACCCGTACACCTCCCCCACCAGGGGGAGGGCCTCATCCCCCAAAGGGTCCGGGACCGTGCCCCAGTCCCGGTCCCAGGGCCGGGCCCCCCATGCCCCACGCGCCGGCTCCGCCTGCGGCCCCTGTGCCTGCGGCGCAGGCGGCGCGCCCCGCCCGCCCACCGCCGAGGCCATCCGCGCCGGCTCCGATCCTGGTGCGGCGGGGGCTGGCTGGTGCTGGGGTCGTGGGGGTTGGGGGGGGATGAGTTCTCCGGCGTCGGGGTCCATGTTGTAGAGGTTGGCGTGGTGGCATTGGTGGTGGTTGGTGTGGTGCGCCGGCATCTGCTGCATGCCGGGGGGAATGCACCTCAACGGCTGCACGTCCGGCTGCGGGGGCGCCTCGCCCCCCGCCCCCCTCCCTTCGACCCGCCCTCCCCCCTGGGCTCCCATGCCCTGTCCTGCCTGTCCCAGGGGGCCCGTGGCGCCCTTGCCCTTGCCCTTGGGCCCCCTTCCAGCCCCCACGCCTCTTTCCCCCTGCCCGTGCCGTGGGTCCCGCCCCCTGTCAGCCACGCCCTGGCCTGCACTGCCGGCGCCCGTGCCCGTCCCGTGCCCGTGCCCTTGCCCTTGGCTGCGCCCGCGCTCGCTCACCGTCCCTCGCTCCGCTCCATGCACCTGGGCGCCCTGCCCGCGCCCCTGCGCCCCCTTCACGTGCCCTGGCCCCTTCCCGGCTCCCTGCCCTGTGTCGCGCTATCCGCTGCCCGCGCTCTGTCCCCCTCCGCTGCTGCTGGCCTCGGTGCCCCGTCCGTGTTTGCGCCCTTGCTCCCTGCCGCGTGTGCCCTGGCTCGCTTCCTACACGTGCCTCTGGGCACTTCCCCTGTCGCCTCCTGTCCCCCGCTCCGCGCTCCCGTGGCTGGCATGCAGCTCTGCCTGCGCGCCGTCCCCTCATTCCTGGATCACGCGCCGGGCGTCCCGCTGCCTTTGCAGCTGCGGCAGCGTGACGCCCGGCGGCGAGCGCTGGGGCGCCGGGGGGCGGACGTGCCGCGTCCGCCCCGGGGTGAAGGGCTTTGGGGGGAACGGCTTGGGGGGGCTCATGTGGGTCTGGGTGGGGTTGGCGTGGGCGCGGTACTTTGCGCCCTCCCTGCCCACTGCTGCTGCTGCGGCGGCCACCGGCGAGGCGCCCGTGGCCTGTGCGGGGTCCGTCCCCCGCTTTCGTGGCGTGCTGGGGGCCGCAGCGTGGCCGGCCGAGGGGGTGGCGCGGCTCGTCGGGGCCGCGGTCACAACCCCTCGCGCACCCTCCCTGCTCCCCTCTGCAGCTGCTGCAGCCCTCGGCGATGCGCCCGGTTCCTGCGCCGGGGCTACCCCGCGTGTCGGCGGCGTGCTGGGGGCCGCGGTCGGGGCCACGGCGAGGCTCGCTGGGGCTGCGGTCTCCGCTCCCTGCGCGTCTGGGGCCCCCTCCCGGGGCGGGGCGGCAGGGCTTGCTGTTTGGGCGGCGGGGGCGGTCACCTCGGCTGGCTCAGGCTCCTGGGTCAACAGCCCGGTGTCAGCAGAGGCCGCCCAGGGCTGTCCAGCCACGGCGCGACCCGCATTGCCGCCTCCGCCAGCCTCTGCTCCTCGCGCTCCGCGGGGGTCTCCCCCGCCCATTGCGGGGAGACGGGGGAGCGGGAGCGGGACCGGCGGTGGTGGCGGTTGTCCCGCTGGGGGGAGCGGTCGGAGTCTGACATCACTGTTATCCTGGTAGGCATGCGTTGTGGCAGGTGCGCCCTTCCCACTACCTCCCGGTGCATCAGTGTCGTGCCCTGGGCAGTGCTGTGCAGTGCTCTGCGTTGGGGAGGGGGAGAGGGGGTGGGGGGCCGGCTGTGGCGTCAGCCCCGTACAGGCGGGGGCCGGTGGCCATCCATCGGCTATGGGAGGGGAGGCAGGGGAGCCACGCGGCCCACGCGTCGCGCCACAGCTCCTAGTCTGGGGCGGGGCTCAGGGCCCTGGGCCCGCGGGGGTCGTCGGGTGGTGCCGGGGGGAGCCGCACTAGGTGGACCCCCGTAACGGCGGTGACCTCCTGTGTTCGCAGATAGGTGTGTACCCCGTCCCGCGCCGCGGGCGCCAGGAGGGGGGGGCGGGGTAAGGGTGCTGCCCCATAGAGGTGGGTGGGGGTGACGCCCAGGACCTGTTCAGGGTCCCCGCGGGTCGCGACGACGAGGAGGAGCAGAGGGGTGTCAGGGCGCTCTTGCCAGAGGACCTGCCCCCTGTGGTGGGCACCCCTGGTTCTGGAGAGGGGGGGAGACAGGTCTCGGTTGGCCCAGCCACAGGGCGCGTGCGTCGCCGGCGGGAGGGCGGGGCACCAGGTGGGCTCCCTAGGGAACGCCTCGCACACGATGGCGTACGGGGGGGTCGGCCTGGTGCCATCGTATACCGGGTTGGTCAGCCGGGGGCGGGCGGGCGCCTCGTCCGTGCCTTCCAAGAACAGTGTGATTTCGCCCACCTCCAGGTCCTTGTCCGGTGGGTGTAAAAGGTGGAGCGCCGCATCCAGCTTGCATATCCCCCACGGGTATGCGGCCCGTGCCTGGTTCAGATACGGGGCCGTGTCCCCGGGGTAGCGCGTCCTGAGGGCGTGCAGCAGGGCTGGGGCGCTGCTGCGGAGGGACGTGGCAGACCCCGCTCCCGTCAGCCGCAGCGTGTCCCCCATGGACAGGGGCCGGCCCGAGTGGTTGGACTCGCGCCACTCCATCCAGTACCCGTAGAGGGCCGCCTCCGGGCCGATGAGCCCCGGCTGTCTGGTGTTTACGATCCGTTGCATCGCCGGGAGTAGCGTAGGGGCCCCTGCTCCGTTCAGGGGGCGGACGGCCGGGAGGGCGGTGTCGTTGAGGAAACCCCTCGCACTGCCCGTCGGGTCACGTTGTGCGGCAGCGTGCGCCTCATGCGCCCCCGCCACCGCGTCCGCTACCAGGCCCCAGACGGTCGCCTCCTGCGCTTGGCGGCGGGCCCTGGCGTGTCCCGGCCCATCCCCTCGTCGGCGTGGCATGGTAATGCGGGCTCTGCAAACGGTGGCGGCGGAAGGGAGTCAGGGCGCGAACACGTGCGACAGGTGCGCAACGGATCTGGGGTCCCGCAGGTGCACGTGGATCCACAGAAGCGCAGCGCCCGCGGGGCCCGCGCGTTCGTGTGAGGGGGCGTGTGCCCCCTCGATGCGCCAGTGCAAGGCCTCCTCCTCCGTGCGCCTGCGCGGGCCTGCGGGAGGTTGGGGCCAGGGGCACCCAGCCACCTGGGCGCACCGCGCGCACCTGTTGGCGCCTGTCGACGCTGCGGAGGACACCGTGTTGCATTCCCCGCAGAGTCTGCAGGTTTGTGGGAGGTGGGAGGGCGGGGACCAAGGGTCGAGATGGCGGAGCCAGAGGTCGTCCCACCTCTGTCAGAGGGGGTCCCGGAACTCCAGCAGGCGGGCGCGGACGCGGCGCCGGTAGTCCCTGCCGGGCGTCTTCTGCTGGACCTCCCGCCACGTGTGGTCGGTGAGAATCCCGTGGTCGTTGAAGGCGGCGATGAGGTCGTCCCACGCCGGGCGAGGGTGCCCCTGGAGGGAGGGTTGCCATATACACGTGGCGCCCGGTGAGGTGGGGCGCCAGCGTATCCCATTGGCACACGTCTGCGGCGTCCTGGTGGGGGAGGGCCAGTAGGGTGCCGTCCGCGACTGCCTCCCATCCCACTCGCAGCCCGTCACAGCCGTCCACCTCCTGGCGCAGCGCAGCTGCAAGGTCGGTGGGTAGCATGAGGAGCAAGGGCCCCTGAATGTCGCCCAGACAGGACAGGGCGTTGTCGTATACCGGCCCCCCAGTTTTGAAGTGCGCCACGGCGAGCCGGGCGGCTCCGTCCTCCGGGGGGTGCCATCAGACGGTGGCCGTGTCGTGTCCCCATTTGCGTATCTCCGTAGCCCGGAGTACGTTGGCGGGTTAAAGGACGATGCGGGGGGGGACTGGCGTCCTGACGAGTGAGGAAACGTCCGCAGTCCATCCTGTTTGCGGCCCCGGGGCCGCTTGCAGCCATTCTTCCGTCGCCGCGTTCCACGGGTGGTCAGGTCCCGCCCCGCGGATCACAGTGGCTCTCGGCCGGGTGTCGGGCCCCCACCCCTCGAGCGGGATGGCGGCGTATCGTTGCGCAGGGGTCTCCGGGGCGTGCGTGGCAGCGCACCACTGGCCCCACTCGCGCGCCCACTCCTTACCTACTATGCGTGCCTCCCACGCGGCCATGGAGCCGCGCCTGATGATCCACGGTGGGAGGAGGGCGTCTTGTAGGTGCCTCGAGAAACCCCCCGGCAGGTCCCGGTACGGGTGGGGGCCCTCTTGTGGCGGGCACTCCAGAGTGCCATTCATGACACGAAGGGAGGCTACGAAGTCCTTGTCAGGGCGCAGGGGAGGGGGGGGGTAGTCGCCCTCTGCCGCGGTGAGCCATCGGTGCACCCGGGCCGCCGCGCTTAGGGGCTCGCGGAGGAGTTTCCCCAGCCGGTTGTTGCGTGCACATTGACGACATTCTCGTTTCCTTGAAGGACGCTGAGGAACACCAAGGACACCTCGATTTGGTACATGAACTACTACATCAACACCAACTATTCCCCTGCATCGATAAATCAACGTTCCTCCAGGCTCCAGTACCCTTTTGTGGATTCGAGGTTCGCCTCCGCCGACCACCGTCCATGAAGTTCGACAATTTATCGGCTTGTGTTTGGATTGTACCAGCAGTCTGTCGCAGGATTTCGGGCTGTAGCGGCCCCTCTGACCGGGATGTTTAAAGCAGATTTCGAGCAGGAGTGGACAGCTCTGCACCAAGCTGCCTTCGACAAGCTCAAACAAGCAATGATCAATGCGAGACATCTGAGTGCCATCGACCCCCGACAGCCGTATCACCTCTACACAGATGCGTCCATAGATTGTGTGGGGGCCACGCTAGCACAACGATGTGCGCATGGGAAGTACAAGGGACATCTCGACCAATTGCCTTTATGTTGCGGAAGGTGCAATCTGCTGAAACTCGATACCCGATCCGAGAACAGGAGTTGTTGGGCATCGTGCTAGCCCTGAAGCAGTGGTTTCACCTGATTCGAGGACCACAACAGGTACACGTGCACACCGACCACGAAGGTCTTCGTCATTTGAAGACATGTCCTGGACCGCTGACATCACAACAAGCATGCTGGTCCCAGTTCCTTGAGGAATACAACCTCACATTGTGGTATGTACCCGCTCTTTGGAATCCAGCAGCGGACGCCTGTTCCTGCCTGACTTCGCGACAGTTGATGTACGTCGAAAAGTTTACACGTACACGGACTTTCGTAGTGCTGTTGGTTGAGAAGTGGGTTTCACCTGAAGGAGAACCTGTCGATGAATTCCTACACGTCCTTGAAGACTCGTTCTCACACGATGAAGTGTGGCCCCAGCCATACGACCACCTGTATGTGTCACTCCGAAGCGGACGCTCCGTGGGGAAGGATCCTGATGTTGACGTCAACTCCGAACCAGCCCTCCAGTTCGACACAGAACCAGCTGTCAAGCGGGAGGAACTGGAGTCACTGCCAACGGACGAGGGCGCTAGCAGAAGATTCACATGAGCCTGCAACATGCCTTGACGACGCTGGCAATGAGATACCAGACATGCTGACTGTCACCGATGACCTTCCCGAGGTAGACATGGCCCGCCCCCTTCGAGTCACCTTTGGCAAAAAAGTTTGATATGCCCCGACCTTGACTTTGTTTTTTTGAATTGTACAGCCACTTTAATGTCCGGACAGGGACACAGCCTTCAGTCTTTGTTCAAAACCATAAGTACAATGTGTTCGGCTTGCCCTAACAGAAAGTGAGGGAGTATAGCCATGACTAAACCTCAGGACTCGCCCTGGCATGGCTGGGCAGTGCTTCAGAGAGCAAGGTTGCCTTGGCGCGCGCCCAAAGGGAGCCTGGTTAGTTGCAAGGGGAAGTAAAAATCAAAATAAGGTACTACGGCAGAGGAGGCATTTGTAGGGGCTCTTGTTAGGGACGAAATCAGCCGGGGCTTACTCGGACGTTGAGGAGCTGCCGACTGCATGGTGTCATGAACAGCTGGTGTGGGGGTCTGAGGCCGAGGACCTCGCCGCATATGTCCGTTCAGAGGGTCGGAGGGTCGCGGTGAGAAAGTCGGTGATTCGCCGGTTGGTGTTATCGGTGTCGGGTGGGGGGGGGCGGGAGCCACTGCGCTAGAAGCGAATGTATCCGTGCGAGTTTGCTGCGCTGGTTGGTCATTTGGATCGGCTCTTCGCTTTTTTGGGGGGGTTACGGGTCGCATAGGGGTTTTGCACTCTTGTGTCCGGGGTTTCTTCGGCTTTGGGGGCTTCCACAGCGTCAGGGAGGACCTCAGGCGAGGGAGGGTGTCGAGGGGCAGGGGACTCTAGTAGCGTGTGCAAAGTGCTGTAGGTGCCGTTAGGTTTTTCCGACGTGTTAGATCCTTGGGTGGGGGTGAGGGCGAGGAGGGGGGTCTTCAGCCAACCACGTGGGCGCGTCAGACAGTGCGTCCTTAAGTTTTCGCTGTCGCTGGGGCAGGGTGGTTTTGAAGGCCAAGACACGCTGAGGTTTGCCTTCCCCATGAGCCGGAGTAGTCATAGCTTCATAGAGGGAGGAGGGCACCAGCATCTTGGCAAAATTTTTCTTATCTCCCAGATGGGTGCATGACGACCACCAAACGCTAGCTATGCGGTTGAAAGGAGCGGGCCAGGCGTGGATGAAACTGCTGATGATATGGTCTGCACACAGGAAGTGGTGAAGCGGTACCCAGAACCTATGGCCCATGGCCCGGAGGCCTGTGAGCCGTCACACCTGTTATGGCCCATGGCCCGGAGGCCTGTGAGCCGTCACACCCGTGCGGAAGCCGTCGTCACCGGCTGTCGGCGGGACATCCCCGTTCTCTAACCCGCGAAATCTGGAATCCGATTTCTAACCATTAAGTGGATGTAGAATTACCATAATTTTACTGTCTTGCTCGATTTGCGGTTAGAAATCAGTGAAATACCCGATTTCTACCGCGATTTCTAATTGTCGGGAAATCGCCGCCTGACGTCGCCCGTTCCGTGCACTGCATTAGATGATTCAGTAGAACGATCCTTTTGGAATTCAAGACTGAAACACTCTCCGAGTGATCCGCAATTTTTCCCTTCATATAACGGAACGCGTCCCAGATTTTTCCCAGAAAATCTGGGCGGCCGAAGGCGCTTTGAACCCCCAAGTGAAATAATAAGGGTTACGAGCGTTCAAGCGCCCAAGGGCGAATTAACGTGCCTCATAGGCACTGTGTATGAGGTTTTGCCCCCCATAGTCATAGGATGAGGCCAAAGGATCCCAACTCCATAGGCCCAAAGGGTTATTCGTTTTGAGTGTTCTCCAAGAAGTGCGCTTTTTCACGTACTTGGCGTCCAAGTACGTGTAGAAGTATGTTGAGTTGGCGTTTTCTCCCTCTTTGCTTGCCTCTACATCCGGAGCATATCACTTGTCTTCCCCGGATAGTACATATATGATCTCCATATATATATTGGCAATATATTTTGCATGCATGCTAAAATTCGGCTTTCCGAAAGGAGGTCGATTTTCGACCAAAGCACTTGCATGCGTGTTAAGGGACCAAAGTTACTCTAGAATATAGGCATACTTTAATTCTAGGCCACTAGGTTGGGTGTAGAAGGCGAGGGTAGGGTTGTATGCCATATTTGGTGTCATATCACGTGCCCATTTGGCGGGTGCACCATTCCAAGACTAACCCGCCAATGGACCCCATATCACACGAAGCCCTTCATTGTACTCCCAACAAACACTCCCAAGCCTAACCTTTGTGAAGGGACGCTTGTGGAGCGCTCCCGAAGCGATGCGTTGCGAGCAAGGTGTGTTTTTTGAAGAATTTAATTTTTGCATGTGCCCACTTGGGAGGCAGCGCGCGCGGCCTTCCAAAGCGCCCCAAGTGGAGCACATATGTGGAATCGGAGGTCATTGGTGTCGAGTCATTGTGTTTGGAAGGATTGGTCGATTACTCAATCCAAGCTGAAGATATTGTAATATATTTGTGTAGTTTTCAAGGCACTTTTGCGTGTTTTATCGCCAATTTTGCTGTTTTTTGCCCGTCATGATGTCAAGTGGCGACCATGTATCTCAACGTTGCGCCCAATTGACATCATTACCCAAGTATGTTATTGGGGTACATACTTCGGTGCCCAACGTATCTTGGACCGGGGGAACAACTCCTCTTGGGCTTGGCATAACGTGGCCGCCATGTTGGCGATTTGGGACAATCCGAAATCATGGGCTCACTTGGCGACCCTGCCATTCCCAAAACCGGAGGGGTTTGGGCGACGCCCAAAAGATATGTTGGACGCATATGACTTGATACCAATCCTATGGCACACTCCGGTCCAAGTCGCGCATGTGCCTCATTTGCCCCACCCATGACTGTGCGCAATTCTCGGCCATTTTGAGCAATTTTCCATATTTTCTGCCCGCCCTGCACCATGTTCAGCCCCCTTGTGCACGCCGGACGCATGGACCAATGGACCATATCTGACATGGGTGTTATGGATATTGGTCACCATGGTTCGCACACCACGTGGGCGAAGCGGATCAACCTTCGTTAGCGTGCTAGCCCAAGGTGAGTGTGGACAATTTTGCCATTTTGGCATTTGTGGACCCAATTGGGATTGTCACCACGCCGAGTTGCATGGAGATCTTTGGAAGCCGAGGGCACAGGAGTCTCTGTTGGACACCCGTGAATTGCATATGCAATGGCAGATCCGATCTCCAAGCCGGCGTGGAGATATACCATTGGGAGCACCCCCGAGTTTTGGCTCATTTTGAGCAGCCAAAATGACCCCCTTTTGGGACCCCAATTTCACCCCCCCCCCGTGTGGTCATTTGGCGGCCCCATATCTCTTTGCCCACAGGGAGCCTGGACCTATTTCTGGACTGTACACTCAGATAAAGGTCGTAAGTCCTGCCTCCTATCCTGTGAGCCATTGGCCTTGCCCTGGCTGGGCCAGCCACGCGTGGGAATGACACCCTTTTTGGTGATTTTGGCATCATGACCCCACTTGACGAACCCGTGGTGCCCTGATGCAGGGTACTCAGAGGGAACCAGGTTGGGTGAGGGCTCCAGGGAGTCTGTACTCCAAGGGCATTGGGTCAGTTGCCTCGTCCCTACCTCTGGCGGGTCCAGACGAGGGGTCAAGTTTTAAGGTTTTTTGGAGCTAATATCAGTTTGGGCTGAAACAGCCCATTTTCAGCTACCAACTCCTAGGGGATAATGGCTGGGCCCTATCTCCAGCTCGGAAAGGAGTTGAGACCTGCCGTCAAGGGAGCATAGGGAGCCACTGTTGGTTGGCCTTGGAGCCTCTTGGTTCCCAGGACGTCGCCTGTGGCAGGGCCGGACATCCGCCCTCATTGGCAGGGTTTCAGGGTCCGGACTGAGCAGGGTATGGGTTGTGTTTGAGCCCCCGCCCCCACCCAGCCACTGAGAGGGTCGGACCCGGGGTTGGGATATGAGTTGGGACTGAGTGTCTATTGTCCTGTGATGCCCATACCCCAGTCCAGGATTAAGCCCATGTGTACATATCCTGATGTGTTGCTGTACATACTTTTGTTCCCTTGTTTCAGAGTGGCAAGGATCATGAAACGCTTTGTCACATGACACGAGCGTGATGATGCCCCTGTGAGCGCAGTGCTTTGCCTGCCTGCTCACTTGTGCGTGTCCACCGCAGCGTCCCGTGGCCAGGCCCCCCATGGGAACGCGTCAAAAGCGTTTCACCGCCGCGGGGTTACCCATCCCTCGCGTGCCACTCGGAGCCACCAACCCCGAGCACCACGGGCTTCGCAGCGTCGCCCGGCAACAGCGCTGAGTCCGTGAAGGAGTAGCTGCGACCGGAACTCCGACATCAACGAGGTCCTTCGGCCGACCAGCAAGGCCGCACTCCCAGCTACAGCAACCGCCTCAAAAACCACCCCCAGGACCAGTCCATCGAGGGGAATGATGGTTAATTGGCAGGAGGCGGGCAAGACGTGGCCGCGGCCCCACCCCCATGCAGTGCGCCTACTGCGTGGGTTTGTGTTCGACCAGCACTACCGCCACAGCCACCCCCAGTGCGAAGGCGGCATGCCCGGGAGCTTCGAGCTCCGCAGGCAGTGGAAGACTGGCTGCGGGTGGAAGGATTCGCCTTCCGCTTCCGCCAGAAGCGCTGGAGGGTCTGGACCCGGCCAGACAGGCCCGGCGAAGAGCTGCGCCCCGACGGGATTGAGGAGGACGAAAAGCCCAACGAGTACCCGTCGGGCGCCACAAACAATGTCTCCATGTGGGATATGATCGAAAGGAGGTTCCCAGAGCCGGGGACCGAGCGCACGCTGCAGGGCAGCAGCAGCGGCAGCGTGTTTCCTGGGAAGGAGAAGCGGTCCGCCGGGGACAGGAAGCGGGACAGGAAGTGGCGGGAGACCCAGGAGTCCCTGGCCGCCGAAGCCGCCCAAGCTGCCAAGGGCGGAACCCCAGCCCTCAGCCCCCGACGGGGCAGTGGCGGTCACCACCCCGGCCACACCACCCTTGGCGACTTCCTCCAAGTCGCCAAGCAGGCCAAGGCCAAGCCCCGTCAGCTGCACCTGAGGAAGTCAGGCCCCAGCAGCGACGTGGAGTCGGCCCACCGCGGGGGGATGCTGGCCGACCAGGCCAGCTCCAGCAGCAGCGTCGCTCCCGGCCAAAAGGGACGTGGCGCGCGCCTGCGAGCGCGCCTGTGGGGTGCCCTGCAACTTTCGGGTTGCCCGGCAACAGGCCACGCAGCAGAACGCTGCCATGGAGGGCGCTGTCGGGATCGCCCAGGAGGAGGCCACCGATTGGGGCAGAGACATGGCCTTCCATGCCTCGACTGTCGCGGCCATCGCGGCCGGTCTCACGGCTGCAGCCGCCCAAGAGGCAGCGACTGCCCGGGTCAAGGGTGAGGTGGCGGCAGCCGCCGAGGAAGCCCGCCTGACCCAGGAGGCCATTGCCTGCAAGGAGGCCGAGGTGAAGGCGCTGAAAGAGGCGCTTGCCCAGGAGAGGGCAGAGAAGGAGGCGGAGGAAAGGGCCCATGCCGAAGCAACGGCCAAGGCCCAGGCGGACGCCGCCAGGAAGGACGTCATCAAGGCCGCGCGACGGAAGGTCGCTGAGGAGAGGGCCAGGACGAAGGCGGAAGTGGCAGCGCTGGAAGCGGAGAAGGCTCGGCCGCAGCAGGCCCGGGAAGCCGAGGCTGCTCGGGCCCGGGAGGAGGCCGAAGGGCGAGCTGCCGCAGCCACGGCCGCCGCGATGGCGGAGGCAGAGGCCAAGCTCCGCGGTGAGACTCCCCCGGGATGATCCCGAGTGGAGACCCTTCGAAAGCTTTTCGAAGGGGACGCCTCCTCCAGGATGGCGCTGGATCCGGAGGAGGTTGACACGGGCAGCAGTGGGAGCAGTAGCCCCACCGCCTACCGACGGAGGAAGGGTAAGGGGGAGACCCCCGACAGGTCACGGAGGCCAGCGGGCGGACACCCCCACGACTCCGACCCCTTCTTCACCGCAAGCAACGGGGATGAACGAGGCCGCCAACATCGCCGAGGAGTTGCTCGCGGAGGAGGCGAAGACGTCCGCATGGAGCCGGAGGGTGAGAATGAGGATTTCCCTCCTCCCTACCGGAGCTCGGAGTCCTCTGAGACCGAGACGCCTAGGTGGGGCGACATGGACGAGGATGATGACATGGACTTCGACTACACGAAGAAGCCCCAATCTTCGGACCCACCGAGGCGACCCGGCGGAGACCCACCGGGACCCCCTGGCGGAGGACCATCAGGACCCCCTGGAGGACGCCCACCAAGTGGACCCCCTGAAGGCGGACCTCCGGGCGGGGGAGGACCCCCTGGACCGGGCAGGCCTGGCGTAGGCCCTCCTGGAGGACCCCCTGGGGACCCCGACGACCCACCAGGGAACAGTGACCCGAATGCCACCTGGGCGTGGATTGTCCACCTCAGCAGGAGGGTCCAGTCCCTCGAGTGCGAGGTAGACATGGGCAAAGGCGAGATGACCCGCATCGCCAGGGTCGCCGCGGGCGCGCAGAAGGAGCTGGACATCGCCAAGACGGAGATGGTCAAGATCGCCAAGGTCGCCACCGCCGCCCAGAGGGAGCTGAACATCGCCAGGGGCGAGACCAGGCTGCTGAACAAGGTCATCAACGGCCTGCAGCAGAGGTTGGACGAGCTCGAAGGCCGTGGGAGCGTCGACAGCGACCACCCACCCCTGGACCCTGGCTCGCCGGACGATGGCTGGGGACCCGGACCAGGTCCAGGCAGACCCCACGCCCCCGGCGGAGCCCCCAGGAGTCGCCCCAGCGCCAGTGCCCCCTCTCTCAGCGCCTTCTCCAACCACAGCGCGGGCCGCCGCAACGAGCGCGTGCCGCCCGGCAGTGGCAGTGAGGAGTTGCGTGATGAGTGGCTCAGGGCGGAGTACCACAACCGTCGTGCTCCACCGCGGACACCGGTACGCCCCCGACGCCCTGCACCAGCCCACGAGCCAACCCCAATGGCTGGCGGGCGTTATGGTAGACTCAGGGATGAGGTCCCCGGAGGAGACGTCGAATGGGATATCGGCGGAGGGGAGGAAGACCTGGAGGAGTTCGGCATTACCCCGCCGCGTGGTGTACGACGGGAGGCCGCTGAACGCAGCCGCCGGCGCCGTGATGAGGAGGCATACATGGAAGGGGTACGGCGTGAACATCTAGGTTCAGCGTACATGGAGGAAACACGGCATAGCCACACGGATACCGTGGAGCAGATGGAAGTGGCGGCCGTGGGAGTCCGTGGGGGACGCCGAGGGGAACCTCCGTCAACCTCGCGGCCAGCGTTCATGGTCTCTAAGGCCGCGGATGCCGCCGTGTGGGAAGACCTGAAGGACATCAAGCCCCCCATGTACGATGGCAACCCCCTCAACCTCTACCGCTTCTTGGAGAAGCTGGACGATCGGGGGGTGACCGTCACTGAAGACATGGATCCCGCAGATGCAAAGAGATATGTCTTCAAACGGTTCAGGTACCGCCTGCCGGAAGTGCTCCAAGAGCTATACTTCGTGGCGACCAAGGAGGGGAAAATCAAGACCCTCAAGGAAGCCAAGAAGTGGCTCAACGAGCAGGAGCGGGTGGACGCTCCGCAGGTGGCTGCCAAGCGGTGGAAGTCCATCAAGCTGCAGCATGATGGTCGGGAGATCCGCCTACGTGATTGGCGGGACTTCCGGGGGCACTATACCCTCTTCCGCCGCAACGTGGAGGACTGGAATGAGGGTGACGAGCAGGCCCGCCTGCTCTCCATGCTGCCGGAAGCATGGATCAAGAGAGTCACCAAAGAGGAAGCCAAGAGGGCCAAGTCCAACCACACGGTCAAGATGATGATCCCCAAGGAGTATAATTCGAACGTGGTGGCTTGGACAAGGAGGAATGTGGCCCGGGATGTCAAACGGCACTCCCTGCGGAATGCCCTCCTCATCACCGTCACGGGCGATCGCGAGAAGACTGCAATGTGGCGCCTTGATGAGTGTGAGTTGAGCGGCCAGACCATCCGTCTGCAGGCCATCCCGGCGCGGATGAGTTGCGACGAGATCCTGGAGTGGGTTGGAGAGGAAGTACTCAAAGAGTACCGGAACCTCCATCACACCCGCGGGTAGAGGCCCGGCGATCGTGACGTCAACTACGTTGGCGAGGGGCCTGGCGGGGAAGCTGCCATGGACCCAGCGGGAGCCGATGGCGATAGGGCTCTCAACGACGATGACGACGACGATGAGCCCGCCGAGATGGCCGTTTGTGCCCTCGTGGCCAACACCCTGAACGCGGGGAGCAACCGGGGAAGCTGGAAGCCCCTGCAGCAGGGTTGGAAGAAGAAGGAGAAGAGGGACCCCCGCCGCATTGGCAACCCTCCGCTGTCCTTTGGGGAGTTCATACGAGCTCACCCTCAGGGCTGTTTCATGTGTTATTGGAGGAAGCAAGGCTTCAACCATGACCACCGGACATGCCTCATCCACCAGGCCGACACAGAGGCCTACAAGGAGGCACACGGGTCGAAGAAGCGTGCACCCGCGGGTATCCGGGAGACCAAAGTGGAGGTCAACAAGGACGAGCTCTCCAAGCTGATGTCGGTGGGGACTGAGTTGGCCAAGGAGATCCAGGAGATCAAGAGGAACTGGGTCCCCAGGTCGGACAACAAGAACAAGGAGAACAAAGAGAATGACAAGTACAAGGACAAGGACAAGAAGGGTAAGAAAGGGGGAAAGGAGAAGGGTGTCAACGAGGTTGATGCGGAGGAGAGTACCCCTACTACCACAACCGACGCCCCTTAGCGGCGCCCGTGCAGCCAAGGGCCCCAGCTAGGGCGGTCGCAGGATGGTGTCGTGAGAAGCGCCACACCATCCCAGTCGGGAGACAAAAGGCACAAAGGGATGGCCGCGGGCGGAAGGCCCGGTCCGGCACCCGAAACAAAAGACAGTCGCGGTGGCGGGGTGAGGTCAAGTGAAGGCACGAACCCTTGCACCCGTCCATCCTTCGCGACCAAGAATGTATTTGATGTGCTTCAAGATCTATCCGAGAGTATCAGAGGATCACCCGGACCGCAGCTGGATGCTGCAGATGGGCAGCCTGAGCCCATTGTCCACGACCTGCACCAGTCGCTTGTTGAGCTTCTGGAACGGCCGGAGATCCTGAGCTTGCACGCCGTGCGCCGAGTGGGGCGTGAGCGGCAGTTGCACCTTAAGGTCAGTGCCTTATGCGGGGAAGTTGAGAAGGTCTTCGACTTGTTGGTCGACACGGGAGCTCAGGTCAGCTTGGTCAAGGCTGGCCTACTTCCGCCAGAGTGCTTGACCGACAGTCGGAAACCTGTCAGGCTGAAGGTGGCAAACGGCCAGTACATGGTGGGAGGCACGAAGGAAGCAACCATTGGGCTGCAGTTCGTGAACCACCGTGAGCTGAGCCGCCCGGACCTCGGCAAGGAAATCCTCCTGCAAGGTCGCTTCTACGAGGCCGAGATGGACTGGGACATGATCGTTGGATACGACTTCATGATGGAGACGGACTCCGGGGTTCTCCCGGCCCAGGCCTCCATGACCCTGTACCAGGATGACCAGCTCTCGTGGCTTTCGTCACCTGAGCACCATGTGGAGTGCCAATGGATCCATCCGGAACGCAATCAGCTCGAGGTAGCCAGGCTGGGCACTGAGCCAACTGGGCCAGCAAACCAGGAGTACGGCGTAATGCCGGAAGTGGCGAGCCGAGTGGTCGCGGACCTGGGAGCTTCGGATCTGGCCCTGGATGTGTTCTCTTCAGGAACCTCGGCCCATCTTCGGGTTTGTGAGAAGTACTGGAGCGCCCAGGAGTCCGCGTGGAAGAAGCACTGGGGTCCGCATCAGGGTTTGATGTGGATCCATTGCCCCTGATGGGACATTCCAAGGGCGGTAGCGAAGATTCGCAAGGACCGCTCCAAGGCAGTGCTGGTTGTTCCTATGGGATGCACCGAGGAGGAAAGCAGCCGAGATTGGTCGGTCTCATTGACCAACATGACCTTAAACAAGGTCGTCCTACCGGCTGGAGAGAGTGTCTATCAGGACGCTAAGGGACAGCCCATGCCAACCCAGAGATGGCCAACGGAATTCCACTATGTGGATGGGGGCCTTGAACAGGCCGACACCACGGACTTCGTGTGTGTCAACCGCATCGTAGCGGAGCCACGGCGGCAATGCTTTGCGGTTTCCCCTGTTGACATCGGAGAATCGGAGGACCCCCTCACTGAAGAGGAGTTGGATCTGGTTCAGGGGTATATGGATCAGCCCTTTCAGGACTGGGGAAGCCAGCGTGAGGGCAAGGGCCAGGAGGAAGCCTGGTGGGAAGTGGACTCGATCGTCTCTGGTTCCTATGATGGGGATACCTTCGTAAGGAGGGTACTGGACCACATGTCCAGCCAGGACGAGCCAATCGGGGGTAACCCACCCACCTATGGCGATCTGTTCCAAGGCAAGACCAGAGATGGCCCTTTGAGCCACCTGGGAAGACCACCTGAGCCGAAACTGAGTGAAGTCGCTACCCCTCAAGTAAGCTCAGTGGTCCAGGTGCCGGGAAAAGCCAAGGCGGAGTCCGATGATTGCCCCAAGATCCAGGCATTGAGGGCCAGGCTGAAGCAGAAGTATGGTGATACCTTCTTCAGCGGAAAACCTGTGTTTCCCCCACCGGTGCGTGGACCGTATGGCAAGGCCAAGATACGACTGAAGCAGGACCCTGGTGTGTATCGACACCGGGAGTTTGCCCTGAGGGGCGAGAGGAAGGAGGCCATGGAGAAGATCCTCCGTGACTTCATCGAGAGAGGCTGGCTTGAGCCGTGCCACTCCGAGTGGGCCTCTCCGTGCTTCGTCGTCAGGGAGCCGACGTGGCCGGCCTTCCTGGAAGGGGGAGCGGTGCTCCGCATCACGGATGCGGACGCCAACAACTGGCTCCCCCGGGCTTTGCGTAGCGCCCTCGCCCACTGGCGCTACCGCCGGCACAACCCGCCGCCGCCGCAGCCCCAGCCCCCACACAAGCGGCGGCGCAAGTGAAGGCCCAGACGGCGGGTACGGGAGGGTTGGGGGGGGGGGGATGGGCCCCCTGACCCACGCCTCCCCCACAGTATGGCACGACGTGCGAGGGCGCGCCACCTCCCGCGGGAGGGAGTGCGGAGACAACGAGCGCGGGGAGGAACCTGCTGCCCCGCAACCCGCTAACCACTGACCGCTAACCCTCACGGCCACCCCCGGCCGGCCAGCGCCGCGCGACAACGGCCGGGGGATGAGGGGCCCCGGCGAGGGCCTGCGCGAGCATTCGGCTCTCGATAGGGGGGGCGGGTGAAGGGCGCGACCCCCTGGCCGATGGCGGGCCCCCGGGACCAGGACCGCCATGCCGCCCCCGCCCCTCCCCCCCGGCCGACGAGAGGCATCGCCAGGGGGCCAAAGGGCCCCCCCCAACCCACCCCCCCCCCCCCCCGCACAGACCCGAGGGCGGGCGGGGAGGCGGCCCCCCCAGCCCCCCCCCCCCCGCACCCACCAAAGCAGGGGAGCCACAGGCGCGGCCCTCCGCCCCCCCAGGGCCGGGGGGGCACCCCCACCCACAGGAGGAACGGCGGCGCGATAAGAGCAACGGCGGCTGGGCCTGCTCCCGCGAACCCACACCGGCGTGCCGGAGCACCGGCCCCCACCCCCCGAGGCAGAAGGGATGGACCCCCCCCCGCCCGGGAGGGGAGCCGGAGTGTGACCCGACCCCCCGCCCCAGCCGCCGGCTCAAATGGGGGCCGCGAAGAACAAGTGGGCCCACGCCTGCACACCGGGACGCCGCGCAGATCGTGCCCAGAGAAGCCGGGTGGGCGCGAACCGGAATGGTTTGGGGGGCCACGCCCCCCATGGACAGCACGACACCAGTGACGCCCGCTTTGTTGCCTACCCAGGGAAAGCGGCGCGCCACCTCCCGCGGGAGGGAGTGCGGAGACAACAAGCGCGGGGGGAAACCTGCTGCCCCGCAACCCGCTAACCACTGACCGCTGACCCTCACGGCCACCCCCGGCCGGCCAGCGCCGCGCGACAACGGCCGGGGAATGAGCGGCCCCAGAGAGGGACTGCGTGACAATCCGGCTCCTGGTAGAGGGGGGCGGGGGAAGGGCGCGACCCCCCTGGCCGATGGCTGGCCCCCGGGGCCGGGACCGCCAAGCCGCCCCCCCCCCCCTTTTGGCCGACAGGAGGCATCGCCAGGGGACCGAAGGCCCCCCCCCACTCCCCCCCCCCCCTCCCAGACAGGCCCGAGAGGGGGCGGGGGGGCGGCCCCCCCACCCCCCCCCCCCCCGCACCCACCCCAGCTGGGGAGCCACAGGCGCGGCCCTCCGCCCCCCCAGGGCCGGGGGGGCGCCCGCACCCACAGGAGGAACGGCGACACGGTAAGGGCAACGGCGGCTGGACCTGCTCCCGCGAACCCACACCGGCGTGCCGGAGCAACGCGCACAACGGAACACGAAGGAGGCTGCGCCCCGCATGACCCTCCCGTAACCACAGCCCACTCCGAGGGGGTAGAGGGGGGGTTTGCAGGTCAGCTGGGGCCCCCAGGGGAGCGGTCCACGGGCAGCCCCTCACCCCCCCCCAACCCGGGGGGGCACTTCAGCCCCGACCGCACGCGCGCGCCGGAAGGGAGCGCGCCAGCGACACGAAGAGAGCCAGAAAGGGGTACCGCAGGCCGCCGCCCGGAACGAGAGAGGGGAGGCCGCGGCACGACACCCCCCCCGAGGCAAGGGGGATGGGCCCCCCCCACCGGAGAGGGGAGCCGGTGTGTGACCCGCCCCCCCGCTCCAGCCGCCGGCCCACATGGGGGCCGCGAAGAACAAGCGGGCCCACGCCTGCGCACCGGGACGCCGCACAGATCGCACCCAGAGAAGCCGGGTGAACACGGACCGGAGTGGTATGAGGGGCCACGCTTCCCATGGACAGCACAACGCCAGTGACGCCCGCTTTGTTGCCTGCCCAGGGAAGGCAGAGGGACGGAAAGAGGCAGAGCGACCCCCCGCCCTACAGTCAGTCGGCGATCCGGCGGTGCTACTGTCCGCCTCTTACCCCTGTGCACGTCAGTCGGCCAACGGTGCCGCACCCCACCCAGCCCCCTCCCCCCCTGTCCCGACCCCGTGCACGTGGACTGGGGCCTCCCGGCACGCGCAACACGCTTCACAATGCACAGCCCCGCCCTCAGGACTGGATTCATAGCCGACGACACCCCTAAGTCGCGTAAGAGACACCCGCGGCCCAGTAGTGAGAGCGTCGGTCTTCAATCGTCCAGTGCGGGGGTTCGATCCCAGGCGTTGGTGCTCCTGGGATCCCTGCACGTAGAGCTCTCTAGTTGGCGACGTGGGAACCACCCCCCCCTCCAGCAACTCGCGCCACCACCGATACCGGTGGATCAGGTGGAGGTCTCGTTCGTTTTACCCCCCACCCAAGAAAAACAAAACACATGGGAGCCACCCACCCCTGCAGCAGTGCGCACCGTCACCTGTACTCGAACAGGTTGATGGGACGCCTCGTCCGGTATTCGAAGGGATCGGTGGGAGACCACCGATCCCGGGGTTCGAACCAGCTCCTTCGCGGCGCGCGCCTGGTGCGCTACCTCCGTTGCAGCTGCCTTCTGAGATACACTGGCACCCGGGTCACAGAACAAACGCGCCCGCAACCCCCTCCCCCTGTGCTAAGAGTAGATCCGCGGTAGGGGTGCTCTGCTGGGCCATGAACCGGAACATTGGTGCACCACTCCAGCCACGGTCACCCCAACCCCCCCACGCATCCCGCAGGGCGAAGCTCCGTGCGCATCAGGCTCGTCATGGGAATCCGGCGGGCCGGCGCCTGGACACCAAGTCGACACCTCTCTCCCCCCCCGCAAGAACAGAGCGGGGCCCCAACAACCGCACGCCCGCGCCCACAACGCAGACCCCGACAGCCCACCCAGTGGACGGGCAGTCGGGGGAAGAGGAGTGCAAGGCCCAGAACGCCCCACGCAACGGTCAAAGGCACCCCCCCGGGGACGCCCTGCCGCCGCCCCCACAACCCCAAGCCAAGTAGGGGGGAACCGGGACCAGACCGCCCCCCCCCTAGCACGCCAGACGGAGCACGGGACCGGGGCAGGACACGCGGAGGGGCACGGACCACATGGAACGGCCCTACCAGCGCCCAGTGCCGGGACCACGCGAGATGCGCGCGCCACACCACCCAGCGGGGAGCGGACACCGCGAGAGCGCGAGCGCACACACACGAAAAGGACACGTGGGGACCACCAGAAGGGCAACCGGACCGAGCGCGCGGAACGCACAGACCGCATGGAATGGCGTACCAGCGAGCGAGGATAAGGGACACCCGGACGGGACGGCCCGCCACACGCAGCGCGGAACACGCGGGGCGGGAAGGGAGAAGAAGGGGAGACACAACACCAGGTACCGGCCCGAACCCCCCCGAGCTGGCCGCGAGCGCCGCGCACACACAGACGGGACACTGCACCCGCCAAGGCAGTAGTGGCGCACAGCGCCACGCCCCAACCCCTAGGCTAGGCAGCCTCCGCGCCAGCCCAAGGGGGTCCCACTGGCGACAAGCCAGTAGCACGGGCCCGGCGGCGCCGGTGCCCCGGGCGACCACGCATTAGGGGGGCGACGCAGTGGGTAAGCGCCTGCCGCCACGGCTGCGAATTGATGCACTGACCGGAGAGTGGCGAAACGGGGACGCCGGGGAGGCACGGGGCTCCGAGCTCTGTGAACCCGGGGGACTCCGCCACCAGGCAGGAGGTGCGTCTTGGAGGGCCCCCCACTAGGGCCCGGTGGGGAGGATATCACCTGGCCCGACCAGGTGGCCCCCCGGGGCCGAAAGGCGTCTAGTACCCGCAAAATCAAACCTCAAACCTCAAACCCCTGATGGGACATTCCAAGGGCGGTAGCGAAGATTCGCAAGGACCGCTCCAAGGCAGTGCTGGTTGTTCCTATGGGATGCACCGAGGAGGAAAGCAGCCGAGATTGGTCGGTCTCATTGACCAACATGACCTTAAACAAGGTCGTCCTACCGGCTGGAGAGAGTGTCTATCAGGACGCTAAGGGACAGCCCATGCCACCCCAGAGATGGCCAACGGAACTCCACTATGTGGATGGGGGCCTTGAACAGGCTGACACCACGGACTTCGTGTGTGTCAACCGCATCGTAGCGGAGCCACGGCGGCAATGCTTTGCGGTTTCCCCTGTTGACATCGGAGAATCGGAGGACCCCCTCACTGAAGAGGAGTTGGATCTGGTTCAGGGGTATATGGATCAGCCCTTTCAGGACTGGGGAAGCCAGCGTGAGGGCAAGGGCCAGGAGGAAGCCTGGTGGGAAGTGGACTCGATCGTCTCTGGTTTTTATGATGGGGATACCTTCGTAAGGAGGGTACTGGACCACATGTCCAGCCAGGACGAGCCAATCGGGGGTAACCCACCCACCTACGGCGATCTGTGCCAAGGCAAGACCAGAGATGGCCCTTTGGGCCACCTGGGAAGACCACCTGAGCCGAAACTGAGTGAAGTCGCTTCTCCCTCAAGTAAGCTCAGTGGTCCAGGTGCCGGGAAAAGCCAAGGCGGAGTCCGATGATTGCCCCAAGATCCAGGCATTGAGGGCCAGGCTGAAGCAGAAGTATGGTGATACCTTCTTCAGCGGAAAACCTGTGTTTCCCCCACCGGTGCGTGGACCGTATGGCAAGGCCAAGATACGACTGAAGCAGGACCCTCGTGTGTATCGACACCGGGAGTTTGCCCCTCGACTACCGCGGCCTAAACGCCCAAACGCAGCATGACAGCTATACGCTGTCCCTCATTGAGGACATGCTGCAAAAACAACACCGGGGGACGATCTTCACGGTGATTGACCTGAAACATGGTTATCATCAGATGCCTCTCGCCGAGGAGTCCCGTGCCTGCACAGCCATGAGCACCCCACTTGGACCTCTCCAGTGGAAGGTGATGCCCATGGGCGTTACCAACGGCAATGCGGCTTTTCAGCGGATGCTGGAGAACCTGCTTGAGCCGGTGCGTGACTGTGCGGACCCCTTCGTGGACGACGTGATCATCGCGTCCCGGGACCCCAGTATGAGCTATGAGGAGCTCCTGGAGGCACATGAAAGGGACGTCACCCGAGTGCTGGACCCTCTGGTCCTGCACAAACTCACGGGCAGCAGTGACAAGCCCACCATTGCGGTAAGCGAGGTAATCTTCGCTGGCCACGTAGTTGGGAACTGGCAGCGGAAGCCCATCCCTGGCAAGGTGGCTGCGATCGAGCACCTGGAAAAGCCCAAAACAGTCTCTGAGCTACGGGCGTATCTGGGGTTCTGCAACTACTACTCGGGGTATATCAAGATGTATGCCGAGTATGCAGCCCCCATGACGACCATGCTCAAGGGCAACCGAGAGGAGACCAAGAAGGGGTCCAAGAAGGCTCTGGTCTGGAATGATGAGTCCGACCGTGCCTTTGAGGGGATGAAGCAGGCGCTGCTATCCGCAGTGGGTCTGCACCTCGTGGATCCTGACCGAGGGTTCGTCCTGCGCACCAACGCTTCCGACTACGCCGTTGGCGCTGTGTTGGAACAAGTGCTTGACGATGGGAGGCACGTGCCAGTGGCCTTCTGGAGCCGAGTCCTGGCGGAAGGCCAGAGACGGACGTGGACGCCCCGAGAAGAGGAGGCGTATGCCATCGTCATGGCTCTCAGCAAATGGGCTGGGTACATAGCCCTCCTTCCCGTCACCGTCTGCGAGGACCATCAGAGTCTGCAGTCGTGGCACAAGGAGCACGTGGACACCCCCTCTGGTCCCGCCTCCCGACGGGCAAGATGGCATGAGACCTTGGCCAAGTTCGACCTCACGGTTGTGTATGTTCCTGGCAAGGACAACACCGTGGCGGACTGTCTCAGTAGGTGGGCCTATCCCGCCAGCAAGGGCATGACAGACGTGTCTGCCCATGGCGATGAGGCTAAGACCGCTGAGGCCAAGAGGATCATAGAAATGGAGCGCCTGATGGAGGATGAGGGTGTTAAATGCTTCGTCGTCATGGCTGCGGATGCCCCCCTCGGAACGAGGATGGGCAGAGCGGTCAGAGTACTCGCCCCTGATGGAGCTGAGTCCGACAAGCACCTCTTCCCTGAATCCTGCCTCCAGGACGACTGGACCGACGACTACGCCAAGTCTGAGGCCTTTCAGGCCGAATATAGGGCTGTGACCGACCCTGATGACGGGCAGAAGTGGCCAAAGGGGCTGACTGAGGAAGACGGCAAGCTCTACCGGAATGGTAAGCTGCTGGTCCCAGAGTCCCGAGTGCTCGAGCTATGTGAGGCCTGGCACCACCACATGATGCACCCAGGGGTCAAGAAGCAAGCCCTGGACATGCAGCGCCGGTTGGAAGTCGACCAGATCAGTCCCTACAGCGCTATCAAGAAGGTCAGAAAGGGTTGCTGAGTCTGTCAGTCCTGCAATCCCGACAACCGGAACGTCAAGGGGGAAGCCCAATGGACTCCGGTGCCTGACCAGCCCATGGAGAGCGTGCCCATGGACGTCTTCTCCATGCCCAAAGTTCACATAGGCAAGGAGACCTTTCACTGTGTGGTCCTTTGTGTGGACCGCCACAGCGGCTACGTAGTAGCCGTTCCGGCACGCAAAAAGGGGTTGCTTGCCAAGGAAGTGGCAGTCGTGATGATTTGTCATTGGCTGACCGTCTTTGACATCCCCCGCACCATTTGCAGTGACCAAGGGCCCCAGTTTACTGGTGGCTGGTTCAAGGCCACGTGTTCCCTCATGGGAATACGTCATGCCAAGAGCGTCGCCTATCTCAGCCGGTCTAACGGCCGGGCTGAAGTGGCTGGACGGCAGCTGTTCGAGAAGCTGCGCAAGATTCACATCACCAATCCACGTCAGAACTGGTTTTAAGGAGATGTGGCCCGCTCTGAAGGCCCATCATGACACCCCCACTCCGGGTGGTTTGTCCCCTCAGCAGATTCTGTTCGGCAGGGACCCCCTTGGTCGGGGACTTCCCTTGTCTGGTGATGGTATGGCCATGGACGCCAAGGAGTTCTTTGCGCGGCAAGAGGCAACGGCGCGGGACATCCGCCAGCAGCTCGAGAAGGAGCATGCTGAGCGTCAGAAGTCCGCCCCGAGCTCGACAGCGCAAAGGTTCAGGGTGGGAGACCCGTTGTGGGTGATCAGACCCCGCCCTATGGGCACCCACCGCACCAAAACCTGGTTCACACCCGGAGAGGTGGTCCGCAGGATTGGTGAGGACACCTACCGCATCAAGGTGGGTCGCGGACAGTTCCGGGAGCGCCATGAGAGTCAACTCCGTGTGCGGGAACGCGACCTCCGGGGTCGACATGTGTCCCTGGACTATGCCGCACATGAGGCTGATTCGGACGACGACTATGCTGAGCAGGACGACTATACCATCGAGAAGATCCTGGCCCAGCGTCCGAACGCCTCGGCACCCGGAGGCCTGGAGTTCAAGGTTCGTTGGCGAGGCTGAGGGCCGTCCCACGACACCTCGGAACCCGTCTCCTCGTCCGTGCCGCGGATTAATACCCCCTTCATGGACTACATCCGCAAGCACAAGACCAAGATCCATGTCTCGGACTTGGCAGCACTCACCCGGGCGACTGCAGCCAGGGGCGCCTGATCACCGCCCTGAGCTCTCCCCTGATGCATTTTGAGCGCTTGTTAGGTCGACGGATCGTCCCTTACTTGCTTGCTCTCTTCCATCTTCCGGTGACCTGCCATCAGAGTGACCATATACCCCCCCCTCTGAATCCAGGGGACGATGGCCCCTCTCTTCCACTTCTATTCGTCACTCCCCGCCTGCTGAATCCTTGGGAAACCATGCAGGGCGACTGACCTTGACATTTTCTGAGCTCTTAGGGCCTTGAAGCCCATACAACGTTGCGCAACGGATGCCGCTGTCATCGGCATTGCGATTTTTGGGTGTGTGGTCTGGTCCCATGGCACTTGCGGGATCGAGACCAGTCTACGTGTGTCTGCAGACTATATATGGCCTGAACTCAGGCGTCTTCCTGTCCACCCTCCTGCATATGCCTTATCCTAACCGGGGCGTGCTTTGGCGCTCTGTCCAGAGTGTGTTTACACGCCTATTACCCCGCTTATTGCTTCATTTTCTGTTCCCGAGGATATGTGCATCTGTATGTTGCGTATTATCAGCCCATCACCGAAATGTGGACCGTATTTCCCCCCCCGAAGGGATGCGAATCGGAATACGAAGGCGCCCTGAGTCGATGTGTACATGCTTTTACATAAGGTCCAGCCCGGACCAGTACCTAAGTACAGATTCTTCTGTTTGAGTGCTCGTGATACCGTGTGCCCTAGTGGCTGTGATGTGCTGAGATCCTGATGGCGCCAGGCGGGAAGCCCAGTTGCCTGACTACACTCCCAGCAGTCTGCCACTGTCAGTCCCAGTGTGAGCCTACCGACTCGCAGACGCACTTGCAGTCCGGTGGCGACCTCCGGTGTCCTGACCTCGGTCAGTCTGCCTGGGAAACTGGTGGTTTGAGGAATCACGCCTCCGCCCAGACTGCATGGGGACTCCCCCATGCATGGCCTTCGTGGTAATGGGGCGAGGGAAAAGACGGCCTTGATGCCTGATCCCTTATGGAGGAGCTCGTTCGACTTTACCACTCTGGACTCGCCTGGTGGATATGGACATGATGCGCCCAAGGAAGGACCCGTGGGGACTCTCCCTCAGACTGCGGCCTTGGGAAGCCTGGGGTAGCCAGATGGATCTTTCTGGTCGCTTTCGACCTGTGGGACCACCTCGGTCGTTGTGTGACGCCTATGTTGGCCGTGTATGCCACTGCCACTGTGGTAGTGACCATCGCAGCCGGCACCCGGTGCGCCTGGTATGGGTTAACGGGTCCTATGGATGCCGAACAATCGCCGCAAGGACCCGGGACTTGATACTTGATACTATACTTGCAGTTACTGACAGCTACGGCATCATACCTGTTTTACCATGAGTTGTAATGGGCAGCCTAACCCGCAAATCACCCTGAAATGAGGATGTGACACCTCCCCCCCCCTTCAGGGGATGGTCCTGGGTACCCGCTGCCATGCTTGGGTGTTATCGAGCCCCCCCCAGGGTTTGCTCTAAGGAGGGGGGTGAAGCGGTACCCAGAACCTATGGCCCATGGCCCGGAGGCCTGTGAGCCGTCACACCCGTTATGGCCCATGGCCCGGAGGCCTGTGAGCCGTCACACCCGAGCGGAAGCCGTCCACACCGGCTGTCAGCGGGACATCCCTGTTCTCTAACCCGCAAAATCTGGATTCCGATTTCTAACCATTAAGTCGATGTAGAATTACCTTAATTTTACTGTCTTGTTCGATTTGCGGTTAGAAATCGGTGAAATACCCGATTTCTACCGCGATTTCTAATTGTCGGGAATTCGCCGCCTGACGTCGCCCGTTCCGTGCACTGCATTAGATGATTCTGTACAACGATTTTTTTGGAATTCAAGACTGAAACACTCTTCGAGTGATCCGCAATTTTTTCCTTGATATAACGGATCGCGTCCCAGATTTTTCCCAGAAAATCTGGGCGGCCGAAGGCGCTTTGAACCACCAAGTGAAAGAACAAGGGTTACGAGCGTTCAAGCGCCCAAGGGCGAATTAACGTGCCTCATAGGCACTATGTATGAGGTTTTGCCCCCCATTGTCATAGGATGAGGCCAGAGAATCCCAACTCCATAGGCCCAAAGGGTTATTCATTTTGAGTGTTATCCAAGAAGTGCGCTTCTTCACGTACTTGCCGTCCAAGTACGTGTAGAAGTATGTTGAGTTGGCGTTTTCTCCCTCTTTGCTTGCCTCTACATCCGCGGCATATCACTTGTCTTCCCCGGATAGTACATATATGATCTCCGGATATATATTGGCAATATCTTTTGCGTGCATGCTAAAATTCGGCTTTCCGAAAGGAGGTCGATTTTCGACCAAAGCACTTGCATGCGTGTTAAGGGACCAAAGTTACTCTAGAATATAGGCATACTTTGATTCTAGGCCACTAGGTTGGGTGTAGAAGGCGAGGGTAGGGTTGTATGCCATATTTGAAGTCATATCACGTGCCCATTTGGCGGGTGCACCATTCCAAGACTCACCCGCCAATGGACCCCATATCGCACGAAGCCCTTCATTGTACTCCCAACCAACACTCGCAAGCCTAACCTTTGTGAAGGGACGCTTGTGGAGCGCTCCCGAAACGATGCGTTGCGAGCAAGGTGTGTTTTTTGAAAAATTTGTTTTTTGCATGTGCCCACTTGGGAGGCAGCGTGCGCGGCCTTCCAAAGCGCCCCAAGTGGAGCACATATGTGGAATCGGAGGTCATTGGTGTCGAGTCATTGTGTTTAGAAGGATTGGTCGATTACTCAATCCAAGCTGAAGATATTATAATATATTTGTGTAGATTTCAAGGCACTTTTGCGTGTTTTATAGCCAATTTTGCTGTTTTTTGCCCGTCATGATGTCAAGTGGCGACCGTGTATCTCAATGTTGCGCCCAATTGACATCATTACCCAAGTATGTTATTGGGGTACATACTTCGGTGCCCAACATATCTTTGAGCCAGCGAACAACTCCTCTTGGGCTTGGCATACCGTGGCCGCCATGTTGGCGACTTGGGACAATCCCAAATCATGGGCTCACTTGGCGACACTGCCATTCCCAAAACCGGAGGGGTTTGGGTGACGCCCAAAAGATATGTTGGACGCATATGACTTGATACCAATCCTATGGCACACTCCGGTCCAAGTCGGGCACGTGCCTGATTTGCCCCACCCATGAGTGTGCGCATTTTCGGCCATTTTGAGCGATTTTCCATATTTTCTGCCCGCCGTGCACCATGTTCAGCCCCGTCGTGCACGCCGGACGCATGGACCAATGGACCATATATGACATGGGTGTTATGGATATTGGTCACCATGGTTCGCACATCACGTGGGCGAAGCGGAGCAACCTTCGTTAGGGTGCTAGCCCAAGGTGAGTGTGGACAATTTTGCCATTTTGGCATTTGTGGACCCAATTGGGATTGTCATCACGCCGAGTGGCATTGAGATCTTTGGGAGCCGAGGGCATGGGAGTCTCCGTTGGACTCTCGTCAGTCGCATATGGAATGGCGGATCCGATCGCCAGGCCGGCGTGGAGATATACCATTAGGGGTACCCCGGATTTTAGCTCATTTTGAGCAGGCCAAATGACCCCCTTTTTGGGACCCCAATTTCACCCCCCCGTGTGGTCAATTGGCGGCCCCATATCTCTCTGCCCACAAGGAGCTCGGACCTAATTTTGGACTGTACACTCAGATATAGGTCCTAGATCCTGCCTCCTCTCCTGTGAGCTATTGGCCTTGCCCTGGCTGGGCGAGCCACGCGTGGTGATGACGCCATTTTTGCTGATTTTGGCATCATGACCCCACTTGACGAACCCGTGGTGCCCTGATGCAGGGGCCTCAGAGGGAACCAGGTTGGGTGAGGGCACCGGAGAGTTTGTACTCGAAAGGCATAGGGTCAGTTGCCTCGTCCCTACCTCTGGCTGGTCGGGACGAGGGGTCAATTTTGGAGTTTTTGGAGCTAATATCAGTTTGGGCTGAAACAGCCCATTTTCAGCTACCAACTCCTAGGGGATAATGGCGGGGTCCTCTCTCCGGCTCAGAGAGGAGTTGGGACCTGCCATTAAGGGAGCAGAGGGAGCCACTGTTGGTTGGCCTTGGAGTCCTTTGGGTCCCAGGAAGTCGCCTGTGGCTGGGCCAGACACACTCCCTCATTGGCAGGGTTTCAGGGTCCGGACTGAGCAGGGTATGGGTTGTGTTTGAGCCCCCGCCCCCACCCAGCCACTGTGAGGGTCGGACCCGGGGTTGGGATATGAGTTGGGACTGAGTGTCTATTGTCCTGTGATGCCCTTACCCCCGTCCAGTATTAACCCCATGTGTACATATCCTGATGTGTTGCTGTACATACTTTTGTTCCCTTGTTTCAGAGTGGCAAGGATCCAGAAACGCTTTGTCACATGACACGAGCGTGATGATGCCCCTGTGAGCGCAGTGCTTTGCCTGCCTGCTTGCTTGTGCGTGTCCACCGCAGCGTCCCGTGGCCAGGCCCCCCACGGGAACGCGTCAGTAGGAGACAAATGAAATCACATCCAGAGAGTGCGGATGGGAACATTTGTGACGCGCGCGTTGACTGAGATCGTTGTGGTACGCGTAGGTTGAGAAATTCATGTTGCCAGACGACCATTTAAAGGGCAGACCGGAATACCATGATGATTGGTTGTAGTAATAGAAACTAGATGTCACATGGATGTTGTGGTGGCAATGGCGAGGAATCAGAGAGCAAGAGATGGACGTGGTTAAACGGTGACAAACAGGGAGTACTCCATTGGATACTATGCCGATGGGAGGGGGGGGCAGGAACACGGGGAGGAGAAAGAACTGTAGGCGATCCATTTCGAGAAGAAATCAGAACATTCGTTTCCTTTGAAACCTGCGTGGCTTTCAATCCAGGCAAACTGCGCTTGGAAGAGTGAGGGTAGGTGGGCGACAAGGGAGCAGAATGCTTTGATCCAGGTTCCATGTGAAGACCCAGATGCCATAGTGTGGGGCTGGGCGTCTGTTGCTCGGATGACTTGGTCATTGTCCCCTAAAATGACGCACTGCATGGGGGAATGTAGCAAGGTTAGCCATCGGAGGAGCATAAAAACTGCCAAATACTCAGAACCTTCGGAGGAGTGGTAGGGGGACAGAAGACACAGAACCAACACTTCCCCATCAGGCTTGAAAATCGTGGCTGCAGAACCAAAGCCACCCTGCCCGGCAGACCCATCCAAATATATCCAGGTCGTATCCGGTGGGCTGTCGCTTAGTAGGCGTGCTGCCTTGTGGCAACCCCACGCTTGGAGGTCCTCGCTTCGGAGGGTGTGCGGGAAGTTAGAAAGGCGGTAAAGGTAGCCCATGGGTGGGGACTTCACAAGGGTGCCCTGAAGGGAGGGGGGGGGGGGAGTTATCCTGTAGGGGGGGGCACGTGTGATACTGTGGGATCAAGAGGTGGTGATTTCCAAAGATGTTATGGGGGACCGATATCATTGGGGGATGGAGAGTATAGACTTTCTGCGAGCCACGGAGTGTGAAGGTGGTGTCATCTCCTGGAAAATAGACGCATGCCTTATCATCGGAGGTATCTACCACCATCTCTCGATAAATCCCCAGGTCAGTGGTTGGCGGGCATTGGTTTTTTTCCCACTTTGTGACTCGATTGGTAGTGTACGTGGAAAGGCGAACATAGACAATTTCATGATGGTGTATCAGTCTGGGTGGGGTGCTGTTTTCAGAGTTCAAGCTGTTGAAGCGCAGGTTGAGACTCTGGCACGCGTTGTAGATAAGCCTGTGGACAAGGGATTCCTCCGTACTGAGCGCTGCCTGTCGAAACATTTTGTTGGTGTCCTCTGGGCCCTCATTATTTAGGTACCTGATGGCCGAGTTGACAGTGGATATGTTCAGGCTGTGTTCAAAGTGCCGAAGCTCTAGAACTTCACCTTATTGGGGACATACTTGTCTTTTTCAGACACCAGCCGGGAGATGCGATTTCGTTTTTCTGGATCAGGGTTGAGTGCCACATTTTCCCAAATGATGTTTTGCAGCTGTTTAAGTTGGTTCTGATCCAGGGGGTGGGCCATCAGGCGGTATTGAAGCGGGGGCACCAGCTGGAGGTGTACCAGACGAACATACTCGGAAAGGGTGAGGTTGAGAGGGTTGAGAAAGGAAAAGAAGGACATAATCCTAGATTTCGCAAGTTCGTAGGTCAGGGCTGGGTCTGGGTCTGTGAACAGATAGACTCAAAGATATTTGTAGACCCTCCTGGGAGCGCGTGTGTCGGGGTCTACAGTGGACAATTATTTGCCAGTAGGCGCCGTGTCGTTAGTTTTGGGGGGCTGAACCCATGCTGTGAAGCTCTGTTTTGCTCAAATTGATGTCAAGGCCCCACGCCCGCCCTTTCGTGTCAAAGAATGACAGAATTTCTTCTATGCAATTTGGGGACTGAGAGCAGAACAGCAAACTGTCAATAAATGCGTGGCTAGACTCGTGCGGAGTGGGGGGGCTGTCGATGTGGTGAGGGATGGGAAAACAGAGGACGTTAACATATAGAACGAACAGAATAGGAGACGTTGGGCAGCTCTGTTGGACCCCTCTGGTTTGCAGGTTAGATGCACCAGTGTGCCCGTGGACGGCAGGGTAGTCACAGGGGGGGCGGTAGAGGCTGCGAATGAGGCGTATGAGGGAGGATGGGAGGCGTGAATGTTCCAGGGTGCGGAAGAGGGACCTGTGGGGCATGCTGTTAAAAGCCTTGTTGAAGTCTATGTAACGGCTGTACAACGCGGGGCATTTTTGGTACTTAGCAAGCATCTGGAGAGTGTGATCCGACCACCGGCGGTTGGGTAAGCCACCGTATTGTGTTTTGTGGATGAGTCCATAAAAAGGGGAGAACTCGTACAGTTGCCGCGCAGCGTGAGTAGGCACTATCTTATACAGAGTATTAAGCAAGGCTATTGGTGTGTAGTTAACAGGGTCGTGTGTTGGCCCCTTTTTGTACAGGAGAATGATGTGGGCCTCTGGCCACGAAGCGGGCATGTCGTTGTTTAGGTCTATGTTGCATACTGCCAACAAAAACCTTTTCACTGGCTCTGGGGCGAGGTGGAAAAGGTACCCACTGATGGAAACACTGCCACCCGCTTGAGCTGGTTTGCAGGAGCGCAGGTAGGAAGTGAAGTCATTCCATGTGATGTCGAGAGGTGGAGCAGTAGGGGTGGTCTGAGTGCACTGGGGGGGGTGTTGGAGGAGGCCAGTGGTCCTGTCTTTGTTGGGGGTAAGATCCAGGGCCCCCCCCAGAGTGAGGAGAGTGTCCGAAACGATTTCAGTGAACCTCTTGATATCGTGTGTCATCTGGCCTGTTTGGGGACCTTTGAGCGCCTTGGCTCTGTGCTCAGACGGCTTGGCTGCCTCAATGAGAGCCCGTTTTATGTTGTTTTTTTGTACGAGGCATCTGTGTACTTTGGATCTCTGGGCTGGGTTGCATACCTTGTCCCACAGGTGGATTGCGTCGTTCCAGTGTGCTATTTTGGCTGAAGAATGTGGGTGGGTAGAGGAGGGGACATCATTCAGGGCCTGTCTACCAGTTTTGATGGTTTTCCATTCAGGCCGGATGCGGGGAGAAGTGATGTGGTGGTAGTAGGAGCGGACTTCCCGAATCACTGTGTCTGTGTACTTCTGAATCACGGAGAGGGGAGCATCGTTGATGCGGGGGAGGAATTCCGAAAACCATTCAGACAGTTCATGCAAGCTGGAGGTGAAGGTTATAATTTACTTTTGGGTCAGCTACTTGAATACCTTTTTTGTGACCGTTGACGGGTGAAGCGGGGTGGGGGGAACAGACAGTCTGCACGAGGAGGGCTGGTGGTCGGTTGATCGGTCATTCGTGTGTATGGCAGCGTTCAGGAGAGGAAATTTGGCCAGGGAGGAGGGGGATATTAAAAAGTAATCAATCCAGGAGGAGCTACTTCTAAGGCCAAAAGGGTATGTTGTGTATTCCTGAGCTGTTGGGTTCACCAGTCGGAACGTGTCCCCCAAAAGTGGTGGGTTGGCGGTTGCTGAGCGCCGTATCCACGGCCAAAGGGTGTCGTTTTGCAGTCCTTTCCCGTCCAGCGTAGGATTGACGGGGCAGTTAAAGTCTCCTCCCCGCAAGACGTTTGGGTATTTCTGTAGTAGTGGGCGGATGGCTGTTTCAACTTTTTTTCTCCATGTCTCCCCTGCTGGTGCGTATATGGACGCAACCAAGAGGGATTGTGCTCCCAGGAGAGTGAGGAGGGCGGCAATCACGAGTCCGTCTTTGTCGGGATTGACGCAGGGGGTGACGAACTGACTCAAGAGGGGAGAAAACACCAGGCCGGACCCGTGTTCATGGTGGGGGGAGACATTGGATAAGACCACGCCTCGGTGGCCCTGCTGGTTGTATACGTGCGGTAGCAGGGGTTTTTTCCTCAATTCCTGCAGGAAAATTATATCAAATCCTTGCTTCAGATGGTATAAAGAAGTGGGGTCGGGGGCTTCTTTTCTGTGTTGTGGGTCACCGCCCTGATGGTGTGGATGAGAGTTTTGGATGACGATACTGCGGGAGTGTAGCCTTTTCTGAGTTTGCGGGCTGTTTTGCCGGGGGGGGGGGGGGGGGCGATCTCTGGTTGGATGGTGCCTGGAGCTGAGAGGCCCTAAAACTGGGCGCTGGAACGGGAATATCTTGCAAGGCAGGACTGTGACAAAGTTCTGTCGCCTCGAGGCATGTTAGGTCAGGCAGAGGAGGGGAGGAGTGGAAGAAGGGCACGATACTCACATGAGACTCGACTAGCGACGAGGCGGACGGGGCTGGAACGCCAGCCCCGATGAGGACTTCAGTTAAACTCCTAATAATGGCTCTCCACGGGGCGCAAGATCATAGCGTATCTGCGGCTTCGTTCTTGAAAAACTGCAATGCGTTCATACATGGTAGTTTTGGGTACAGCATGAAAGTAGGACCATCAAGCTTCACCCCGAAGGCACGTGAGCGATCCAAGATACATCCATCGGACGTAGTGGTGTCCACCTTTGACGTATCATAGATGCATGGGTACCAGACACTTTGAATTCAAATCAAGCACATATTTCCCCAGCAGCTCTGCATCAATGTGATCCCCTATGCCTGCACCAGATTTGTAGCGGGCCAGGGTGACTTGGTTCGGTACTTCGAGCATGATTCCTCTTGACACCAACTGGTTAACCATGCGCTCTATGTAGGATTCGAATTCAGGAGGCGCATCGGTTGTTCTCTGCACATGGTTTCCGTTGGCCCCCATGGCATAGCCGTAGTGCTTCAGATGCCTGTTGATAGAAGTGTCCCACATTGGCTGCAGAGTTTCCAATTGGGTCACGAGGGCGTCTTCCTCTTCCGGGGTGAACAAGGCAGGGACATAGTCTAGGCCATCCGGGCTCTTTTTCGATGCGAAACTTTCCGGAGGTAGGTGGTTGGTCCAATCCGTAGCATTTTCCGAGGGGGAATTGTCCTCAACGTCAATCTCATCGGTCTTGTCTTGAGGTTTGTGTGGTTTGTGGGCTCGCGCTGTCGCCACGGCGGCCGAAGTATCCTTGGATCCTGGATACTTGGGGCTGCCAGAGTCTTGGGTTGGTGTGTCGAGGCCTGAGTCAAGGGTGGCAGGTCCGGATCCTTCGCATCCCTCTGGTGTGATCAGTGGGGCCGGCGGCTTTCCCGATTCGTTCCGTGGTCTCCTGGGAGCTGCATCCTCTTTTTGGCGCTGCTCGTTAATCATTCTTGAATCCGGAGGTGGAGCGTCACTCTCGGTGGTTTGAACAGGCTTGCGTACCGGCGTGGGACTTCGGTGTCTTGGTTTTCTCCGGCTTCTTTCTGCTTCCGTGTAGTAGAGGTCCCCGGCAGTGGGTGGTTCGACGTTGAGGAATGCGTATCATTTGTTAGTGGGGGTGAACTCAATTGAGAAGCGAGGTCCTTATCCGTCGGTACGGACCCCTCCGAACCTATAGTGGGAAAGGGAGTTGGTGAAGGGCATTTGGTAGGAGTTGTGCCGATAATGGGAGTGCCTGGGTCGGGGTTTTCCTCCGTGTTCCAGTTAGAAACTTTGTCTCGGTGATCCGACGGAGGCATCTCTAGCTTTGCTTGCAATGCCATTAATTGAGTGGCGAAGGCGCCCGCGCCTAGGGCCCCCCCACACTGGAAGACGGCAATGAGGTCCTTGGGCTGCTTGTCATCGGTATGCGGTTCCAGGACTTTTTCTCTAGAGACGTGGTCTGGCTCTAGGCAGCGTGCGGAGATGCCCCTGTAGGTGAATTCGTGTGCCAATAACGCCGAGTCTCTTGTTTGGTACTTGATTCAAAATAGCTTTGCGGTGTTGGAGGTGGTGGCGACCTTCTCGATAGGAAGAAAACGTCTTAGCAGATCCTTCTGGATTTTCACAGAGTGGACGGACTTGGTCATAGGGGCGGCCACGTCAACAAAGCACGGGTCACCAGCTGTGCGTACGGAGTCTTTGGGGAGAGGCCCCTTATCTCGAGGTAGGGCCGACGAGACAAGGGTTGATGCTTGCAGTTTTTCATTCGAGAATGGGACCAGGGTTCCCGCCGGTCCTTTGAATAGCAAAAAACCATCATCTCGAAACAACCGTGTAGCCAAGCTTTGTTGTGGGGTTTTTTGCGGCTCGCATGGCACTGCGGAATAGTCTAAAGTAACCAACAAGCTCGATTCGTTTTTGATGACCGCACCTTCATACATGCAATATCTTGGCCGGGTCGCATAGTTTCTCCTCGAGATAGACGAAACATCACCCGCCTTGTCGTCAGGGTTGCGTGGCTTGCAATCTCGAGAAGGGACTACCTTGAAAGTTCTCGTGTTATGGAGGTCCTCAATGCGCATGATGAATATGACCACCGCGTTCCGCAAGTAGATGTCAAAGGGTAGCGGTAAGTCCCAATCATATCTAACAGAGCCTTCAAGGTGAGAGCGGAAATTTTGGATTCCACCTAGCGGGTAGAAAGCCTTCGGAGATTTGATGCTCATCATGTCACCTAAACCACCGAAGGGTCGGTTGAAACCCGTTTACATGAGCCGGTCGTCTGTAGGCATGAAATCCCCTTTGATTTTCGGGTTCCGAATTTTGGCTTCGTAGAATGCACGTAACGTTTTGATGGATACATCTATTCGGACTTTGGAATTGACGGTGGCGGGCGGTTTTGGGTTGCAAGCGTGTTCGAAGGCTTCGGCAAGGGTAGGCTCATGAAGGTTCACATCAAAGAATTGTACTTCATCCCTTTTAGACTTTCGTCTGTCTAGCCATAGGGCCACAGTAGGGAGGGATTGACCATTTGTTTCCACAAAGTTGGGCGCGTTGTTTCGTACCAAGGCAAATTGATTCTTCGTCTCTTTGAAAACATAAATCTCCGAAATGTAGTCTTTTATTTGGATAAGAGAGCCATTCATAGTGGGAAGAAACACTTTTGAAGAGATTTCTGTATCAAAGCTAGTTCTGATAAACCAACCACGGATCAGAGTGCTCGGAGAGGCAAACTTTGTCTTCAAAAACTCCATGTAGTGTTTGGACGTTTTCAATTTGGCGGAAGCCCCGTCTTGTCTATTGGAGGTGTAAGGTAGAACGCCACTCTCGGTAGGTACTCGTCTTTTTGTGGAATATCAAGTCATGAGCGGGAGAGAGGTATGAGTGTTGGGTTGGCTTGTTGATATCTATGTTGATAAAGGCGTTGATGAAGTCGGTTCCTTGTAGGTCTCGATCAAACGGGTGCTTGTTGTAGAGAAATTGGTGAACGTTGGAGTGGGCTATAAAAAGTTTGGAATCAAACATGCGGGTATCGTTCTCGTAAGTTCCAAATTTAACATAATCGCTTTCCCACGAGGTTTTGGGCGTGGACAGGAGTTGAGCTGCACCATGAGTAAGTCCCTTTGGGATTGGAAAGGGAGACGGCGGCGGAATATCCGGAATTTTGGTTTTTGATCCAATACCAAAGAACGACATTTTTAATAGTTGGCAATTGTTGTCCAAAAGTGTTGATGAATGAAAGGATGGTGTGGGATGGAAAAAGCGATGTAGGCAATGTAAGCCACAAATAGTGGACTGCAGAAAAGACGGTGGCTCAAAGTTGAGGGAATGATATTCAATAATCCACAGAAATCGCCCCGGAACTTGAACAGCCCAGGATTTTCTCCAATCACCGAATAGCCTGGACTACTGGTGGGTCCATCAAAAAAACTCTGAGGGTCAATCGAAAAAAAAGACACTCAGAAAGTGATGCCCCGACCTTGACTGAGCTGATTTGCTGTCAACGCCACAGAGACGGTACACTACAGCCAGTTCCCTTACACAAGGTCGGACCAAACACACCATACCCTTCGAGTCTTAAAGGTACACACCGTCGAGTACACCGACGCTATCAATGCAAGGATTTGACTTCGAGAGCCGTGTGTGCAGCAGCACATCGAGAAGACCCACGTACGAGGCACATCTACGAGATCACCGTTGGAAGCCCTACGCCACGCCACCAACTCGGAAAACGCCAAGCTGTCCTTCGATAATGGTAGATTCTTCCACTTGTGGGCAATCAGCAAGCATCTGCTTGTACGTTGAACGCTCGTCACCTCGATTGTGGCCATGTACCACAAGTCCGAGTTTTACAACCATTTGGGAGTACTTCGCACCATGGGATTGATAAAACGCGATTACGTCTGTTCCCATCTTCAACATTACGTGGAGCGTTACATCGTGAGTTGCGATGTGTGTCAAGCGCCTAAGTCACGGCGTGTGCACACTGCCAGACAGCCCAGACCCTTGCCGTCGGCCGACACCAAGTGGCATAGTGTGTCCGTCCATTGGGTTTCAGGACTGCCGTAGACCATGCGAGGCCACGACGCCATCATGACTGTGGTCGACCGGTTTTCGAAACGTGGAATGTATATCCCTTGCCGCAAGGACATGACAGCGGACAACCTCGTCAAAGGATGCCCCCAACAAATTGTTTCCCATCGAGACAAGCTGTTCGAGTCCCAGGCGTGGAAAGAGTTGGCACAAGGGTTCAAAATTGAGATGCACCAGACGAGATAAGAAATAGTGCTTTTCCAATGCTTTAGGGTATACTTTAGTTGTATTAGGATGCTCTAAGCACTCAGGCATTTTCATCTTAGTATCCGCTCAACCAAAATGGGTGATACCACATTTTTACCTATGGAACCAAACACTAAATCAGCATGTTGTGTGGACCCCCTTATCCCCAAGCTGGAGGCATTAAAACATCTTTTCCTGGGTTACCGAGGCACTGACATACTGAAGGCAGAGCCTATGAATTTATCTATGTTTTCTCATGAATTCTTAGCTATCCTAGTGGTATGCACCCTAGGGGGCTGGGGCACCTCTTTTTGAGAGGTCTTGGATTCAATACCCAGTGGGCCTGGCTAAGTAGGATTATCCCATGTGCCATGGCAGTGACCTCAGCGCCAGAAGCCATGCCACCTCAGCACCTATGGGACCCAAAAACAAAGCGTGCACATCTCAAGATGGCACTGTGGATGAGAGTGAGCCCTTGGGGCAGTTTTTCAATCAGCTTTTCTCAAACATGTAAAATATTTCATCCTGGGTTGCAATGTATGCTAATTGCTGTGGTCTATTGTTGATAGTTGTCTTTATCTAACTCTTTGTGACTGCAGCCCTTCATGCTTTGATCCTGATCTTCTTCTACTTGCTTATCTCCCGCTTGGGTTATCCTGGATTGGTTGTATTTCTACAATAAAACATTTTCCTCATCAAAAACAAGCAGCAGGATCCCTACACCAGCAGCAAGCAGCAGGAGAGGCACAACAAACACACAGTGTTGAAATCACTATAAAAACTTCTGGTAGCAAGAGGCAGACAGTCTCTGCGTACCGGCAGCAACCCCGTGCCGTACATCCAGTGCGCCGAGATCTGTCATATATAAGCAAGAAGGGCGAATATGGACACAAAGATGGAGAACACCGACGTGAGGACGACGCCTGAGGCACCAGCAATGCCAGCACCTGGTGAAGCTTGACCTGGACCTAGCGCTGTACCTTCGGTGCCCTTACATGGGCCAGTGGACGTGGTTGATGACTCGCTGGAGGGACTTCAGTCGGCCTTCCGGGCCCTCTCAGTCGAGGAGGTGGACACCAACCCTGAGAAGAGAAAGAGAGAGAGAGTGATAAGGATGCTGGAGAAAGCATGGCAGACGAAGGAGTAGACCATGGGCACGACCCGACGAGTAAATCCACCTTCGAGGGCGCACCAAGCGCTTCTGGCCTCCACGCATCACCCTCTCCTACAACCACCACACTCCCAACTCCAGACCCAGCCGCTGCAACATCCAGACCCATAACCACCCCGCCTATGGCTGAGGGCACAGGTCTTACTGGTATGCCTACCTACCCTGCCTATGGTGTGAACCCACCTACCACTGCGTTTCCAGAGGCAACTACTACCAGTGAGCCGGTGGCCTCCAGTTCTGCGCCGCGATGGTATGCGGCTGACTATCACCATCCTCTACCCACTACGGGAGCCCTTGTGGATGTTCCTGGGTATGCAACCTTGAGTGGGCTGAGCAGAGGACTTGAGTCACGCGGGAGCAGGAGTAGAGGATCGGGGAGCTCCTCCAACAGGTCCCTGACGCGATCAGAGATAAAAGAGGCTCTCCGAGGAGCCACCTCTGAACCTATGGTCGATCTCACTCAACAGATTCGGGTTGAAATGGAGCCCCTGATTCCGCCCGAAGCATCACCTACCACGGTGGGAATGTCACCACATCGAGTACAGGCTAACGACCTGGTGGCAGGGTTGACAAACACACGCAGCCGCCTGGCGCAGCCGCCCAGCCGGCAGGGCCAGGACCTAACCCGGCAGGAAGGGGTGCCGAGCCCAACGTGTACATAGCCCACCCGACCCATGGGGCCGGAACACGGCCAAACAGAATGCGACCGCCAGCAGCAGCCCGGAAGACCACACTGAATGCGGGCCAGTGCGTGCAACAGCCCAGGGGAGGCAGAGGGAGGAACAGGCAGCCCCCCCCCCCAAAAGAAAAACAGAGGGGGGAGGGGGGGGGGGGCGCGAGAACAGCCCACAGCCATCAAACCGCCCGCCAACACCACCAGGGGCGGCCAAATCCCCCACCCAGAAGGCACCGAAGACAGGACCCCCAAATAGGCACAGGGGGACCACCCAGCCAAAACCGGCAACACCAAGCCAGGAACAGCGGCCCGCCGTGAAAGGCGACACCGAACCATGCAGACACACACCACGAAAAATAAAAAAAAAGCCAGCAGCCCAGCCCCAAAGAAAGGGGGTCGGGGGACAGGGACCACAAGGCCCGTGACAGGGACAGCCAGCAACCGACACCACAAAGCCAAAAAAAAAAAGCGCAAAAAACACACCCAGACAATCCAGCCAACAAGGTCGGAGCACAGCCGAGACCCGGGCCCAGCACGCACGCCCACACCGCACACCGGAACTGGAAACGGCAGGGGGGCAAGCGGAGTGCGCACGAAACCACACAATTCCCAAAAGCAGGCCGAAACCTAAGCCCAACCACGAACACCACAAACAGCCGGCAAAAGAGGGACAACACCACAAAGCGTGCCCAAACACACCCACCCAAGACCCCAGCCAGGACTGGCGGGGTTAACAACACCCACACCCAACCGCAAACCGGACCCAAACACAAACGCCGCACAACAGTAGGAAGCCCAGTGCCCACAGCCCGGGCACTGAGGCAGCCCGTGCCATGCAGGTGACCCGGCCAAACGAGATCCGGAGACCGTGGGTAAGGCTGCATCCTAAGGCCTGCGCTGCTTTGGGACTCGAGGCGGAGCGTGCGACACCCAAGCGCCTCGGAACCCTAGTACCAAGAACGTGCATGCATGCCTTGGGAACGGGATACGCCAGGAAGTCCGTTGAACCTCTAGGGTTCCGCCCAAACGAGGGAACGTGCGCAAGCACGGGGGCACACCCTCCCAGCGAGACAAGCAAGTCGCCGGCGGCGATCAGCCCTCCCGGTGTTGCCCGGGGCCGCTTTGTTGGGGGCCAACAGTCTGGTCTAGCGGGATGTAGGCCGCCTCTCCTCTTCACGCGCGGAGCCTCCTCCTGTTCGTCACAGGGGCGACGCCGGGGGGAACCAAGGGTTGCCTCTCAACGACCGAGTGCACCCACTCACCCACCTTGACAAACACCCTGGGGAGCCTGAGGAGTCGACCAATGCCGACCCCTGCAGCGATACCACGAAGCCATTTTGTGCCGAGGACGGCCCAGCCACCCTACAGCCACGTGGGGAATTCTACGAGAGCCGAGCTGGACCGTCTGGGGCTGACAGCCCTGAGGGCAATGGTGGACGTGGAGCCCTATGGCTCCAGTGACCTAGGCGGAGACCCCTCCGATGATGAGCCACCGTCGATGACTTCTGCTTCGCCCTCAGAGGACGACGACCCCGAGGACCCCGACAACCCAAGTGGGCAGTACAAAAAGAAGAAGAGGAAGACCCAGCGCCCCGAGAGACGCAGGTATCAGGAGGCTAAGGCCATTGCCACCTCCAAGATCGTGGTGAACTTGCCTGAGTTCACAGACAAGGACCTCAGCGAGTTCGCAGAGAATTTTGGCCGGTTCTTCCGATTGACCGGCCAAATCCACACTAGTGGACGGGTCAAGTGCGATCTGCTCCTGCAGTGTTGCAAGACCAAGTACCTGGAGAAGCAGGTCAAACAGATCGTGACTAAGTCCGCCACCTTTGCCGACGTGTTGGTTGCCTTAGAGAGGCAGTACCCGACCTATGAAACCGACCTCTCCATCAGGGCCGAGATCCAGAACCTGGCCGTGCTGCCCAACAACCCGACACCTGGCAGGGTCTCTGAGCTATTGGCTGACCTGGATCACTTGGCTGGACAATTGACGCCCGGTTCCTACAGCAGCGATGACCTGCTTTTCTGGTTGGTGGCTAAGCTCCCTCGACAGCTGTGGGACGAGTGCCGTTCAACGGCAGAGGGCAAGGCTAGAGCCCTCCACTACAAGGATTTATGTGTACTACTCCTGGAGCTGGCGCTGGAGAAAGAAAGTGACCAGCACCTGAACAACTACCGTCCCTGATGGGGAGGTTCTGGAAGCCAAGGCAGAGGGTACAAAAAATCCAGACCTGGACAGGGGACTACCCCCAAACACGCCCGTATCATGGAAAAGGTCAAGGAGCTCTTCTGGTGTGATGCCAGAGATGAGCAGGGCCATCTGCAGCACGCCCCTGACTGCGAGCAGCGAGACTGCTTCGTAGTCCAAGGGAAGAAGCAGGAGGGCAGTCTGGTGCCACCACACACTCGCAGACACAGGCCCAGCGAGAACAAGGGGCCAAGCGTGAGCATGAAGGTGCTGATGACGGCAACGCTAATAAGAGAAGCCGTTTTATGAGGATGGCCTGCAAATTGCGGAACAAGAGGTTCGAGGTGAACTGTCTCGCGGAGTTCTGACGGGGACGCTCGGGTGGGGCCCTGGACCTGGTGTTCTGGGTACGTATCCGACTAGGGGGACGTGAATACCTGGGGGTATTGGATACTGGGGCCACCATATCTATAGTGGCCAAGAAAATTATACCTTGTGGGAGCCTGAAGAACACCTTGACGACCGCGGCTATACGTATGGGGGATAGACATGTGGTGCACAGCTGCAGGGACTGTGAGGTGGACGTACCCATGGGCTCCCGAACTATCGCCCATGGGTTCTATGTGATGGACACTGAGGCCTTTGACTTTGTATTGGGTACTGACCTCCTCGTGCAGCACTCCGAGATACAATCCCTGACGCTGCAAGCGCCCTAGGTCCTCTACGTGGACCACCGCGGGGGCAGAGAGTCTGTGCCACTGGAGCAGTCTGCGCACACCTCGAGCTACCTGAGGGTATCGAAGGAGGAGCCCTCGAACATGATGGCGGCCTCCAAAGCTGAGGACTATCAACTATTCGGGGAAGTCCTAGACCAAGGTCTGAAGGAGTTGGGTTACTCTAGAGAAGACCTGAGTGTGGAGTTGTTCGCCAGCGACAAGCAACACGTCCTCGACCTTTACTGCAGCAAGGGGAAGAACTGCAGCTACAAATTTTACTGGCCCTCTTTCGGGATGGCCTACGGGAACCCAAGGTTCAGTGAACTGGGGAAGGTCTTGACCAAGGTGGCCTTGGAATGTTCCCGTATGGTCCTGTGTTCCCCCGGTTGGGGAGCCAATGGGGGCAATGAGTACTGGCGAACCCTCCTGGACAGGGTGACTATCAGCTCTGTTCAGTTACCTGATGAGGCCATCTACGTGCCTCTGGGGCGTAAGACGCCAATTGGGAAACCCGGATGGGGAAGTATGCTCAGCGTGGTGGACGGAGGTCTAACCTCCATGCCCTGGGAGGACCTGGACTCGACTCTGGTCCAGGCTATACAACGAGAAAGCGATGGAGTCGCCTTGGGTGACTTGAAGGATCGACTACGACCTCAAGATGCAATTGAGACTATACCCAGAGGGGATGAATACGTCGTGACTAACACCAACGCTGCCAACCTTCCTTGCCTTGTACCTGTTCCTGATGGAGTCTCTGAGTGTGTACTATCCAAGCTTCCTAGCTCCATCCACTCAGATGACGAAACTGAGCACGACGCCTTCTTCGTGCAGACCTGTGTGGAGGAAGTGGAGAACGCCGAGTACCTCGCCCCACTGAAACCCCTACTCTCCATGAGGGTGAAAGACCCCTTGGACGAAGAGCTGGATCCCCGCTCAAGGCTAAGGGAGTATGTGGAGTCCAAGAGGAGGTTGGTGGCAAAAAGGCTATGCTACGCTAAGCCTACCCGGAGCTCATGGCCACTGAAGCAAGGACGCATGGGGGATGTATCCCAATTGAAGGAGGACCTCGAACAGAAGATCACCACAAGGCAAGGGGAGGTAAGGGGAGGGGAGGTAGATCTTAAGGTCATGAAGAGCGTGTGGGGTGCCCATGTGAGGACCTCAGAGGAGGACGACCTCTCGGAGGAATGTGTATGTGAACCACCTCGAGCGTGTCTATGTTGCCATCGTCCACCTGAGATGATTCAACGAGACCTACTTTACGCCTGCCAAGGGTTGAAGGATTCTACAAAGGGCGAAGAGTTGGTGGAGGATCACCTCCCGACGCCTATTACTCAGGTAGCAAGCAACTTACACTCTGACCAGGACATGGAGGACAAGATCAAGCTATTGGGCCCGCGGGTGCAGACGCTTATAAGGACCTATCTGGAGGGGTTCAAGGAACTACCACCCCCAGCCTCATGTGACAAGCTGGTGCAGATGGACCTCAAGCTGAAACCCGAGTTTGTGGGTCACAAGATCCGGAGGAGACCCTATCCGGCTTCTAAAGAGCAGGCCGACGGGATTGAGCGAGAGATACAAGAATGTATCGACGCTGGCCTAGTCCTGGAGTAGAAGGACGGGGACTACGCCCAACACTGCAGCCCCTGTTTCCTGGTGGCCAAACCTCAGTCTACAGCCAAACGGCTGGTAGTGGACTACGGAGAGCTGAACAAGAAAACGCTGAACCACTCAGGGTCCATTCCTAATATGCAGTCTACCCTTGAGAAGACGGCCTCCTGTCGCTACAAGACCAAGATGGACAAGGAGAGTGGATTCTGGCAGGTGGACCTGACGTCCAACGCTCAGGGGCTACTAGCCTTCATCACCCCTCAGGGGAGGGTGTTCAAGTGGAAGGTCATGCCGTTTGGCGTGGCCAACGCACCCGCTCTATTCCAAGAGCTGATGAACAAGATCTTGTCCATCCTACGAAGGAGACCTAAGGTGCAGGAGCTTATATCCCGTGGGGCCCAGATGGAAGCACACATCGACAATGTATGCCTCAGGATCAATACCCAGGAGGACCACCTAATCCTTTTCGATGAGTTCTTTGCGGTCTGCCAAGAGAACCACACACGACTCAAGCTGGAGAAGTGTGAGTTCATGTTGGAGACCATGCAGTACCTGGGGTTTGACGTTGGCTATGGGCGGTGGACCCCAGCGGCCTCTAAGGCCAAACCCCTGATGGACGCCAAGGTACGACACGAATACCCCAAGAAAGGACTTCATGATGTACGCAGTTTGATTGGGGCGTGCAACTTCTATCGCCGCCATATCAAAAACTTCATCTACACCAGCGCCATTCTGATGAACCTGATCAAAAAGAGGTAGGTAGGTAGGTATCTTCGGGAGCTCGGGATGCCTCCTTTGAAATTGCAGGAAGAAGGTCTTACCAAGGGGATGTCCTGTCCCTCCCACTGCCCTATGTCAGGTGCCTCTTGAGCCGCTCCCGCATGTGCTTGGGAAGGCATTGTCGCGGCCACCCGGTCCATGTGTCCCAGGTAAGAGGGTGTCCCCACATGTGTCCATGGGTAGGGCCACATGCCCCCTCCTTTGGGCGGCAGCTCTGGGGGGCTGCCCAGCCGTGTGGAGTATCTCTCACCACAAGGGGTATTGCTCCCGCTTGTCTACGGTACGACCGCCTCACCCTTGTGGCTTGAGTTGCGGGGCCACTCTACTTGGCAGGTGACCCCCTCCTGGACTGTGTACCGGCTCGCCTGTCACCGGTTGCTTCCATGGCTCCGGGTGATGTTTGCCATGGTCCCCGATGCAGCCTGGCCGGGCTCGGACCAGTGGCCTTGGAGTACCGCTCCTGCCACTGGCCCGGTGGGTCGGCTGGGTCGCCCCAGTGCGTCCGACCCATGGGGTATTGGTTCTTTCCTGTCCCTCGGCCGCCCTACGTGTGTGCAGTGTCCTGGGCCGCTGGGCTCGTGTTCACCGGTGTGCCCGCGCGGTTTGCTGTGGTGCGTCTGCGGTGTCCTGGGCCAGCTGGCTCCTGTTCACCGGTGTGTTCGCTCGGTGTGTTGTGTTGCATGTGCGGTGTCCTGGGCCACTGGGCTCCCGTCCACCGGTGTGCGTGCTGTGTGCGGTGCGCGTGTGCCATGGGTGGTTGTGTCCCTCTTCCTCCCCCCCTAATTTTCGTTTTTTTTTTTAACTTTTTTTTTTTTTACTTGTTTTTTTTTTTTTGGGAAAAAAAAAGAAAAAACAAAAAAGAGAAAAACAGGGGCGCGCGTACACTGCAGGCACAGGCACGGGCAGCTGGTGCGGCGGTGCATTAGCGTTGTGTCCTCTGGCGTGTGTCGTCGGTGCTGTGGCGGCGGTCGCGCCCCAGGGGTGCGGCTCGCGCGTCCTGATGTACACGGGCTTGGGTCAGGGTGGGTTTGGTGAGGTGTCTCTTTGCTTCTGGAGCTGGCTGGTTAGGCGGCTGTGTGGGCTGTGGGTGTGGGCTTTGGTTAGGTTGTTCCCTCGGCGGGCTTGGTTAGGAGTCAAGGGTTAGCGGTTTCGGGGTGTGGCTCGGGTTTGATTTCTGCTTGGGTTCTGGCTCGGTTAGGCGGTTGCGCGGGGCCGGGCGTGTGGGTAGCGGCGTCCACGGGGTCGTGCGCCCGAGGCGGGTGCAGGGTGGTGCGTGCGGGCCGGCCGGTGGCCGGTGGCCTCACTGGGAGTCCCTAACAGAGGCATCGACGGGCATGCCGGGGGCGTACGCAGCGTGCAGGTTGGGCAGCAGCGGGCGCACGTGCAGGGCGTCGGCGTGCCCGATGAGGACCTCACTGACGACCGAGGGGTTGGCGGCAAGCAGTATGCGATGCCCGGGAAGGGTGGCGGCGAGGAGCGGGAGGATGTCCGCGGCCCGCGACGTGGGGGCGAACACGACGTGGGCCGGGTGCGGCCCCGGGAGCGGTGCCGGGGGGAGCGGGACCACAGGACGGCGGTCTACTGTGAGGTGCCAAGTGGCGCGATGGTGGAGGAGCCGGACTAGGGCGATGCTGTGGCGCAGTGTGTGGGGCTGGGTGCTGGGCGGTGTGGGGACGTGCGGCGGGAGGGGGGGGGGGGCGGGGCGGTGGCGTGGGAGGGGGCACCGTGGAGGATTGACGCCAGCGACGTGTGTGTCGTGCTGAGGGTGGAGAGGAGCCCACGGTAGCGGGCCTGGGTTCGGCGCCTTTGGGCGTAGTGGTGCTCCTTGTCGTGTGCGTTGGCTTCCTTCGGCGTCCGGTTCGCTTGGTGACTTCTGGGCGGGGCCTGGCGTGGCGCCCCGTGGTGGTGGTTTGCTGGGTAACGGGGTTGGATGGCGGCGCCGCTGGCCGGGGGGTCAGGCGCGTCGTGTTGTGTGGCACGCAGGGCTCCTGGGGTGCTGTGGGTGTCGACGGTGTCGGTGCGCCGACGCTTGTGGGGTGGTGAGCAGGTGTGTGCGTGCGGGGCTGGGCTTTGGGTGATGTCCCACAGGCGGATGCCGTCTGGCTGCGTTTCCTGGAGGGTCTCCCGCAGGCGCCTGAGGACATACGGGTGGTCCTGGGGCGCGGGGAGGTTGCGGGGGTGGACTCCCAGGGGGCGGAGCGCATCGGCCAGCATGGCTTCCCATGCCGCCTGCGGCATCCACCCCCCCGCCGGCCGGAGGCGGCAGTTCTCCACCGACCCCTTGCGGGGCGGATCGACCAGGCTCTCGAGGGAGGGCTCTCCCCGGGCCCACTTCCGCAGCTCCCAGAGCTGCGTGTGGGTCCAGCGCTGCCACCACTGTTCCTGGGCGGGCCTGCGGTCTTGGGCGGAGGAGTGGGCGTGGCTGGGTGTGACGGGGTCGTGGGGACCGGCGGCGGTGGCGGGCCTGGGAAATTCGTCATAGTCCTGTTCCGTGGCGGTGCGTGGGGAGTTGGGGTGCACGTGGATGTGAACCCGCGGGTGTGCGCGTACGGTCTCTGCCTCGGGGTTGGGCGGGGATTCGCGGCAGCGGCGGTAGTGGGGCATGCGTTGCATGTGGGCTGTCATCGAGGGCTGGTAGGGGGGCGGGGACGCTGCTGGTGGACCCTGGCGTCGTTCTGGCTTGGTCGGGAGCGGTCCGTGGGCCTGGGATGCGGGCTTTGGGAGGTGGCGGGACGAGATGCGTCGCGCTTCGGAAGCGGCGCGCTCCGCCATGAAGGTGGTGGCGGTGGCGTCAGTGACGGTGGGGGGGCGCCGCGCTGGGCGCTGCTGCCTTCGGGCCTGGGACGGCTGGGGCCGGATGTCGTAGAGGACGTCCTCGGGGGGCCGGGCTCGCGCTGCCGTCGTGGCGCCTGGTTTGGGCTTGGGTTTGGGCTTGGCTGCGGGTTGCAGTCGTTGCGTGCTGACGGGTTTGGGTGGCCGTTTGGCGGCGGTCTTGGGCTTCGGCTGGGTCGTGGGTGTGGGCTTCGTCGGGGCGTGCGCCTTGGCGGCGGCGGGGTTGCTCGCGGTGGGGGCGGGTTTGGAGGCCCGTTTGGGAGGTGTCCCCCGCGGCCTGGAGGGTGGAGTGCTGGATGAGGACGTGGTGGTGGTGGTGGATGAGGTGGTCCTGGTGGTGGAAGTTGTGGAGTCGGAGGCGGAGGAGAGGGCTGTGGGAGACGGCAGAGGGTCCTGGGCTTCGGGGGCGGGCGTATGATGCTGGGTCCTGTAAGCAGCGAGAACGAGGGTGCAGGTTCGGGCACCGGGCGTGTGCGCGCGTTTTCCCTGGTGATCCGTGCGTGCTGGTGCTGGCGTGGCGGCGTTGTCTCGGCTGCGCGGGCACGTGGGTTACCCGGGGGGTGGCCATATCTGCTCCAGGACGTGCGGGTGTGTTTGCTGGAGGTAGTCGATGGTCTGGAAGAAGCATCGCTGGATGCCGGGCATGTCCTCCTCTGTGAGGTGGGGGTAGTTTTGGGTGGGGGTGTCTGGGCCCGGCCACAGCAGCGTGGTGAGGCGGGCTGCCACCATGTACGGGCATAGTTGTAGGGTGGTGGGGCGTGGGGGGGTGGGTCCCCTGCGGTTTGGGGGGGCTTCCCTCTGCTGGGGGCGCAGCGTGACCACCCACACCCATCGGTCCGTGGGGATCCCCCAGGTCCGTTGGGTCCACTTGGCGAGGCAATACATCGCCCTACCAAGGCCCTGGTAGCCGCTGCGGATGGAGAGCAGCGTGTCCAGGGATTTAGGTTCCCACGTGCCCCAGATGTGGGGGTCGTCCGGGTCGTCCCCCCTGGCGTACGTGTCTGGGCGTGGGTTGTGTGGGGGGGGGGGGGTGTAGTCGGCGGGGAGGAGGGAGTCGGTGCCGTGTACCACCCAGTGGTCTGTGGGTGCGTGGTAGTTGGTGGTGGAGAGGGTGTAGTGCAGATTGTACATGAGGGTCATGTACGTGGAGGGGGCTGGCTGCTGCTCGTCGGGGGTGGGGATGTCCCCCGGGACGTGGTGCCGGAAGTTGCTCAGGGAGGCCATGCGGGCTACCCATGTTTCCCGCTCCCACTCTTTGGTGCTGTCGGGGGTGGCGTCGGGTGGGGGTTGGGCCATGTTGGGCTCGTGGTAGCGGGTGCGGCCCTTGGTGTCCACCCGCCCCGGCACGGGGTGTCCGAGCAGGTGTCGCCCCCAGTCGATGAGGGGCACCCAGATCCGGCTCCCCGTGGGAGGCGGGCTCTCGCCGTCTGGGGTGGCGCGTGGGGGGCGCTCGTGTCGGGCGACGTGGAGGAAGGCGTCGAAGAGGAAGTCTCTGACGCCTTCCCCCAGGGTGGCCGCCTGGACCAGGGTGGCCGCCCGGATGGAGGTGCTGGTGCCGAAGGTGCGGAGGTACAGCACGACGTCCTGTTCCCCGAGTCCCCGGAGGAGCTGCCGTACCGCTGCGGGGTTGTGTAGGGCGTAGGGTTCGGCCGGTGCGGCGGCTGGTGGTGCGGGGTGTGATGGGGGGGGTGGTGTTGGTTGGGGGGGGTGGTCGTCGTTGTCGCTTGTGGGGTCCGGTGATGGGGTCTCTTGTGGCGGTCGCGGGAGGGGGGATTCGCGGTGGCGTGTGTCGGCGGGGGTATCGACGTCAATTGGCTGGTGCTGGCTGCCGCGTGTTGTGTCCATGGCCTGGTCTCGGGGGGGGGCGGGGGGGGGGTGGTGTGGGGGTGGCGCTGTTGGTGGTGGGGTTGGCGGGGGTGGGTGTTGTGCTGGCTAGGGGTCTGGGCGTCCCTGTGGGTCGTGTGGGTGTTGCGTGTGTGCGCCGTGCGGCCCTTGCGGTTCTTGACTGGTTGTGGTGCCGGGTCGTGGGTGGGAGGCGGCCGCATGAGCGTCCGGGTGGGGCTGTGGTCCGTATGTAATGGGTGGCTGCTGGTGGAGGGTGCTCGCTGGTATGGGGTGTGGGTGGGGGGGCTGCTGGTGGTGGTGGGGTTGGGGGGGGCGGGGGTGGGTGTTGTGCTGGCTGGGGGTCCAGGCGTCCCTGTTGGTCGTGTGGGTGTTGCCTGTGTGCGCCGTGTGGCCCTTGCGGTTCTTGTGTAAGTTCTCCCTTTGTGGTGCGCTCGGTTCACATGGCCATTGTCTGGCGGTAGCTCCGTGTTCTGGACCCTTGGGTAGTCCGAGCGGCAGTGAAGCAGAACCTTGGGGTGATTCCTGGCCCTGGTGCTTGGGGCCCGGCGACTCTGCGGCGCTTGCCCATGTAGGTGGCAACAGGCGTGGAGTGGACCTATTTTGAGGTGCTTGCTTCTGCCGTAGTTTGCTGCCCCACTTATTGTTTGAAGACCATATCATGATTCTCCTGCTGGGTCTCCGGCTGAGACAAAATCACAGTTTGAGAAAATAGTTGGGAGGAACAAGGGAAGCGACGGCAAAGACCAAAGCTGCAGTACTTGTACTGATTTGTTTTTCCGGTTGTCACGTAGGTCCACAACGCCAGAGACAATACATGGGCTTACAACACCCCTGAGCAACACAAACAGGAAAGTATGTACATCTCTGTCAGATACAAACTTTGCAATAAAATCCCCACAAGCCGAAACATTGCGTAGCACTCTTGGTGTGCTGTCCTGGCTATCCTGCCGAGCATTCTCATCATTTCATGATACTGTACATGCGTAGGAATAGCACGTGTGCGCGTCTGTCAAAGGCGTCGCGCTTCAATTAAGTCCTCGTACTGCCTTGGGGTGAAGGCAAAAAATATGCGTGGAATGAATTGTAGGTGTATATAAGATCAGAACTTGTTGTTGGATCGGGTGTCTGGCTTTGGTGGGCGACCGCAGTTACACCCCCCTACCAGGACGCACCTACGGGGGTGAGGCCGATACGCACAGAGTAATGCGGTCGGCCACACCTGGCACATGCTTGAACCTAGAAACTGTCACAGTCACAATGTAGGGCAGTCTGAAGCATCCCTACAACAGCCCTGCAACGGCAAGCGCAGCTACCTTACCTATCTCACTAACGAGTGGTTGGCAGCTCACTGCTGGTCCATGTATACCCTCGACAGCTGTGGTGTTACCTATCAACTTCCGGGTCTACACATGTGTCCCACAAAACAGTGACTCTTCTTGCGGCTGTGGTTTGACCTATCAACCTGGTTGTGGTTTGACCTATGAACCTGACACATCGCAGCATGCCATGCATACACTGGAATTGTCGCTGCATGACAGTCAAAAGAGCTGTAAATATTGATAATAGTTTATGGAGTGATGCTGCGGATGATGATGAATGATGATGCACTGACACTGAAGTCATGTGCAATGCAATGTTACATGCTGACAACAACAGAATGGATGATGAATGATGATGAATGATGAGATGATGAATGATGATGAATCGATAGACTGCTGATAAACTCCTGATGAATTGATAAAGTGCTGAATGATGAATGATGAATGATGGATGAACCTGATGACATGAATGACACTGACATGATTGCTGAGATGAACTGCTGATTGAAGTTGGAACTGAAATTCCAAACCTCCTGAATGCTCCATTTTCTTTGGCGTACCCAAACTGAGGTATGTACAAGCGACAGTGGCGCCTGAAGCTGGCACACAGATACATGGCTGGAGGACAGAAAGAATGTGCGAAAAAATGTCGGTATATGCGGGTGAGAAAAGGGATCAAGTGAACATTCTGCGGCTCTGCTGTGGTTGTGGGGTCTGTGGGGTCTTTTCCTTCTTTGCCTGCTGTGGTTGTGGGGTCTGTGGGGTCTTTGCTGCAGTGCTGCCACGGCCTGATACCCGGCAGCTAAGACCCACCAAACAAACACGTGGATTTCTTGTCTCTCCGAGCGAGTACAAGTCAGCCCTACTCCGGCAAGAGTAACTAGTTGCGTGTTGCCGCACGTCAACCGGCTTGTGTCCATAATGCAATGGCTAATTCAGACGCAGGTAGTGTGCAGAGCTAAAGTGGCGTGGAGTGGTGTCCGCTGTGGTAGTACCTATCAGCGCGAGACCCTGGTAATACCTATGAGTCCCCAGACAAGAACAAAATGGACACTGTGGTACAACCTATCAGTGTCTGTGATCTGAGTCGCCAAACAGAAGTAGACTTGTCGGAAGAAAACTGGATTGTATGGGTCGCCGATATACAGCAATTGAGTGGGTTAATCCTCTGCTCAACTACCATCATGGTCACTTCTTCAAGTCAGGTGTCATGTGTCATGTGAACTGTCATTCTTGATGCACTGAGCGTGGATGGTGAAAGATGTGAAAGGTTGTTACCAAGTTCTGACCATTCGTAACTCACTTACACGCAAATGAAACAGTGAGTGCTTCTGCAACACTTCTGGTGTTTGAGATGAATGAGTATGGCGTTTCTGCGCTCAATTCCTGACAAATTCGTACTTACTTTAGAGACCTGGGAACTCGTGGCTCATACACTTTGAAGTCACATACAAGGATGGAGCAAACATACAACTAGGTTAATTGGCGTCCACTGTGAGTGCTCTATCGACTCTCACTAAGTTGACTTGGGGCGCTCTGATACATGGGCTTCACTCAAATGGGTATATATAGGGGTCGTACATGCTGTATTCTGTAAGTGTATGAGTGCAAGTGTGGAAGTGTGTCCTTCAGGTTCGCTCTGGCGAAGGAGTTGACTGCACATGAGCAGCCAAAATAGGCTGATTGACTTGAAATGGTGATGGATGATCAAAAAGATGAAATCCTCTCAAAGAGTGAAAAATGACCAAAATCGACCCAAAACTCACCTCGAAAACACCCAGGCGCACTCGGAGTACCCCAGCAGCGCTGTGGCGAACGACGGAGGGCGTCGCCACGCGTCGCAGCTGTCGCTTGCGACCGATCCTGCCAAAAATGGCACATTTGGCCAGAAACAGGCCAAAAAGGTCTAAAAACCCAAAATGGGCCAGGATGAAGCCCTGAAACTGGGCAAGACGCTGGAAGAGAGCCGTCGACACACAATATCAGTGTCGACGAGTGCCACGAACGCACTCGCGCGTCAAAAAGCTACGACAAGCGTCGCCGACAGAAAAAGAGAGCAAAATTTGAAAATTTGCAAAATTGAAGAATTGAAACAGAACTAGCTGCTACAGGTGGCGCAGGACAGTCAAACGCTGTCAGCGCAGCGTAGAGCGTCACGTTGTGAGCGCCGTAACCCTGTCCGAGCGCGTCGCCAGGGAACAGGGACTCTGATTCGCAACAAAATATCAAAATCCAACTTCAAACTTCAAAATTGCTTCAAAAACACCAAAATGAGAGAAACAAACACCTTCTGGACCTGTACTGTACTCCCCAAATTCCAAAAAAAGGTAACAAACCAGGACTTCTTTCATTTGAATACGATGTCTCCACTGGAAGGGCAAACAGAACGACGATGGACAGTTGACCTTGTAGGAACAATAAAACAAACCAACAAACAGACCAAGACCTGGGCAAATCAAACATGTAAGGAAAGGGAGGAACAGCACTTCAGGCACTTCAGGGCTGGTTTGTACAAGGGAGCTGGATACAAGGTCGTACACCTGTATTGCTGTCGACGCACTGCAGCACCACCTCTTTCCAGGACGAAGGCATTTTGAACCGACATGGCATGGCTTGAGGAAAGGATGAGTGGAGAGAAACGAAATGTTCAGCCCTGACACCCAGCGTTGTTCAATGATGACACTTAGGAATGCTCTGAAATTTCCAGCCTTGAAACTTCAGGACCTCAAGCGTTCACTGCAGGTTATCAAAACTTCAGACAAGCAAACAGACATCAGGTTACCACAACCTGCTCTCAAGAATTAACCCTAAAAAATTGTGGACTCAAGTTCAACTCAACCAAGGCTATCTGGTCGCCACCCCCAGGCCATTGAGCTGGTACCTGGACAGCGCCGTGGCAAGCCCAGCACCACTAGTTGAAGAGGAAAAACAAAAAGGAAGGGGGAATCATCCGTCAACAGCAATACTTCCCACTCCGTGAGTTTTAGTAAGAGTTGGACGGCCTTCGAACGCTTGGCCCAGCACTAGCAAGCACTGCCCCTCGCTCGCACAGGGGTCCAATGGCGAGCGGAGGAAGTGAGCAGCTGTCGTGGCGAAGGGGTACAAAGGGTCGTCGAAGCAATAATGCACTGTACAGAAGTCAACAAACTCTACTTGTGGCGGAAATGACACTGTCCTTTCTTGTGACGCCAGCACCGTGTGCCGTACCTGCACCACCGACTTTGAGAGTGAGCGGTGACAGACAGGGAATGAGCTGTCACAGGGACTGGTGCTGCAAACGAAAACGCATCAGGGCTCTCTAGAGGTCCTACATCCTGCAAAGGAGAGGACAGTTCAGACCCATAGGACCGATTTTCCTTGCTCTCTACAGGGTCGTCAGCTCCTCCAGAAAAAGACTCTTTAGGCTCGTGTTCTGAGCTCTCCTTGTTCTCTGAGTTGTCGTCAATTTCTTCAGAAAAATCTTCTTCTGCTTCTGCCCCTTCCTCTTCGACGTGGTCTTGATAGTAGTATTCATTGGGTTGTGCCTCATCCTGATCAGCCTCGACATCTGCTTCTGCCTCTTCCTCTTGGGCATCGACGTCTGATTCTGCCTCTTCGTCTTCGACTTGGTCTTGGTAGTAGTCCTCATTTGTGTAGTACAGCTGCAACTGAGGGCCACTGTTCTTTAGGTACCACCACTCTAACTGTTCATTCTCACCGATAATGAAGGAGTCCCAGTGGTCGTCAGCGTCCAGCTCAATGGGCTCGCTACCATCAGAATTTTCTTGTCTGTCGTCTTCTTCATAGTGGTAGGTAGTCTGAAACTCGTTGTCCAAACGACCCGAGACCATAGCATTCCCTTCACTTTGCATCGAGAAGTTATATAGAACAAGATAAACAAAATCGTACAGCGCCTGAGAATCATGCCACGGCTCGCACTCGCCGCAGAAGAACCTTGCAACAAATCCTAGCCCAGCACCTGACTGGGCTCGGTAGTAGCCTCGCAGCAGACAGTGAGTCGACGTGTCCGAACATATCTTGCAGCTGTTGCGCTGTTACTTCCCAGAGATTCTCCACAACCTCGGATCCAGATTCCCAGGCGACATCCAGTAGACTTCCCCAGAAATCCTCCAAAACCACGTGGACGGCGTCTGGCGCTCTCAGCCCTGCAATTTGAAACACTTCGCGCGTCTCTTCTCCATCGTGGTTTGGCTCTTCGGCATAAGTGTTCCTCTCTTCGTCGATCTCATCCCACACAATACAGAAAGGGCAACCAAAGAAGCAACATTCACATGTGACACTCGTGGCGAGCCCGCGAGCTCGGACTTCGGCTGCCTCCTTTTCAAACTGAGCACGTTCTTTCACAAGACGGGCAACGATGTCATCCCAGGAGCATGATTCTGTTGTGCGCGGGCTGTGTAGCCTTGCATTGACGCACGACAAGCGAATCAAGCAGCGTCTGCATTCGCCGCAGCTCTGCTTCTGCTCTGTAGCACCATCAACAAGCACAGCAGACATAGAGCATGTATTGTCTTGTAAGTTCTCCCTTTGTGGTGCGCTCGGTTCACATGGCCATTGTCTGGCGGTAGCTCCGTGTTCTGGACCCTTGGGTAGTCCGAGCGGCAGTGAAGGGGAACCTTGGGGTGATTCCTGGCCCTGGTGCTTGGGGCCCGGCGACTCTGCGGCGCTTGCCCATGTAGGTGGCAACAGGCGTGGAGTGGACCTATTTTGAGGTGCTTGCTTCTGCCGTAGTTTGCTGCCCCACTTATTGTTTGAAGACCATATCATGATTCTCCTGCTGGGTCTCCGGCTGAGACAAAATCACAGTTTGAGAGAATAGTTGGGAGGAACAAGGGAAGCGACGGCAAAGACCAAAGCTGCAGTACTTGTACTGATTTGTTATTCCGGTTGTCACGTAGGTCCACAACGCCAGAGACAATACATGGGCTTACAACACCCCTGAGCAACACAAACAGGAAAGTATGTACATCTCTGTCAGATACAAACTTTGCAATAAAATCCCCACAAGCCGAAACATTGCATAGCACTCCTGGTGTGCTGTCCTGGCTATCCTGCCGAGCATTCTCATCATTTCATGATACTGTACATGCGTAGGAATAGCACGTGTGCGCGTCTGTCAAAGGCGTCGCGCTTCAATTAAGTCCTCGTACTGCCTTGGGGTCAAGGCAAAAAATATGCGTGGAATGAATTGTAGGTGTATATAAGATCAGAACTTGTTGTAGGATCGGGTGTCTGGCTTTGGTGGGCGACCGCAGTTACATCTTGACTGGTTGTGGTGCCGGGGTGCGGGTGGGAGGCGGCCGCATGAGCCCCCGGGTGGGGCTGTGGTCCGTATGTGATGGGTGGCTGCTGGTGGATGGTGCTCGCTGGTATGGGGTGTGGGTGGGGGGGCTGTTGGTGGTGGTGGGACGCTCCTACTAGGCCCTGGTGTTGCTGGTGTGCGTGCGCGGCTCCTCGCGGGTCCATGGGGGTGTACCGTGGCTCGTATGTCGTGGGCCCGTGTAGCGGGGGCGGCTGGTGGTGCTGGACCGCGTGGTGGTGGTGTGGAGGGTGTGCCGGTTGTGTGTGGTACCCCGGCGTTGGTGGGTGTGGTGGCAGGGGCTGGTGGTGGTGGTATACGTGATGGTGTGGTGCGGTGATGTGCGCTATGTGGGGTGGGTGGTTCGCGGGGCCTGGTTGTGCTGGGGCGTGGTGGGGATGTAGCTGGTGGCGGTCGCTGTAGCATGGGGGCATTAGGGGGTAGGGGTTGGGAGGGACGGGGGCGTGGTGGTGGTGTTGGTGGTGCCATGTCCCCTGGCTCTGCGCGTATGGTGGTCCTGGCATGGTGTGGACGTGTGTGGGCGGTGGTGGCTGACTGGGCTGCAGGGTTTGGGTGCTGCGGTACGGTGGTGGTGGTGAACGCTGGCGGTGGCGGTGTTGTTGGTGTGCCCCGGGGGTCTGGGTGTGGGGTGGTGCGGTGTGGCTGGACCCGGGCCTTGGTCGGGGCGTCGCGCCCTGCTGGCGGGCGCGTTGGCGGGCCCCCTGACCTGTCTTGGTCTTCTTGGCTTGGTGGGTGTCGGGGGCGGGTGAACCCCCCTGTCCCCGTGGGGGCGACGGGGAGCGGGCGTGCCAGCGGTGTGCCTCTTGGAGGCTTGTCTTGAGGCCTCTGACGTAGGTTTCCTGGTCCGTGAGGCCCGTCCGCGTGGCGGTGGCCTCGTCGGAGGCGGCCAGGTGGGCGTCCCGAAAAGACGCCCAGCCCTCCGGGGGCTTCTGTTGTGCGGGGTGGGGGTGGTGTGTCGGGTAGAGGAGTGCGCTGAGTGGGTAAGGTGTTCCCTTCCGTCGGCCGAGGGCGTGTTTGAACCGGCGGCAAGTGATTCGGAGGTAGGCTGCTATCTCCTCTGGTGCCGTGTCGGCCCACGCTTCCGGCGTCAGGGCTGCTGCTTGGGGGGCCGGGACTTGTGGGTCTGGGAGGTGTAGGTCTCGGTGGTGGAGGTATAGGGCGAGGAGGATGTGGCGGGCCGCCACGTTCAAGCCGCCTCCGCTGTGGCGTACGGGTGGGCTGAGGGGGGGCAGGGGTGTGCTGCCCGTGGCCACGGCTATAGTCCATGCGTGGTCCGCCGCGTCCGCCACGTAGTACCCTCCAAGGTGGTCCCCGAGGGTGTCGGTGAGGAACCCGAAGAAGCTTGGGTGGCTGGCGGGGGGGGGTGCGGCTGGGGCCGCGGGCCGCTCGCGGTGGCGGGGGTTGAGGTCCCCGCAGTGGGGGCAGTGGGTGAGGCGGTGCGCGGCTCCCAGGCAGACCCAGTGGTCTGGGTTGCAGGGCAGGGCTGTCTGTGGTAGCGGCTGGCGAATGCAGAGGGGACATGCGGTGGCTGGTGGTTGGTGGTACCTGTGGACGGACGGCGGCGTGGGGGGATGGCAGCTGCCCTAGTGACCCCTTTTGCACACCATGGTGCCATGTCCTATGTTCAACCGGTGTTCAACTGACTTCACCTGGGCCCTTGAACCACCCCTGAACAGCGGTTGAACACCCCCACCGCGCGTAGTGCAATTTTACCAAAAATTAAACTTTTGACGTATCACCATGCCATTACAAACCATCCATGACGATGTACCATGCTTTTAACAACATACTAATGCCCAATGCACTATTCCATGCCATACCCCTCACATTGCCGCTCCCTTTCTATCATGTCCAAGAGTAGCGTCAACGCCGCCTTGGTGTTCAACCATGCGGTTGAACACCCCACTTGACACATTCCCCTAAGCTTTGACCTTCATTGTGGTCCTTTGGCTTCCATTCTATCGTGGATGGTGTTCGGAGGTTTTTGCAGTGTGCACCTGCCTTATCCAAATCAATTATAACCACAAAACCATGGATTTTCTGCTACTTTCATATTGCCGCCCATACGCGTTCGGCCATGTTCAACTGCGTGTTCAACCGCGCGGTTGAACACGGTTGAACACGGTTGACCACGGTTGAACACACACTGGAGCGCGTTAGGAGAAATGCCGCACGTAATCGCAATCCCACAACAATGGCACCAACAATTCACGTCAAATTGGATGAACAATCCCAGTGCCTGTCACCATGGGAACCCCAGGTCCAGGAGTTCAGTGCGCATCGGAGCGGGAAGGCGGTGCCACGCGATAGATGTATACGCCACGGTGGCATACCTTTCACCCTCCCATCGCTCCGGCCCATGCGTACGCCACGCATTGAAAATCACCCCCTTTCGTGCATCCACCACAACCCCTTGCACAATTTGACGCCCACATTGCATCCATGCTTGACGCTGCGCCCCCCCCTCCCCCCCACCACCCATCCACGCCGTAGTAAAGAAACCACCACCACGGAAATCACCCACCGCCACAACCCCACTCAACGCGGAGTCATCCCTTGGATGTTTGTGTACATCCATGGGTGCACATCCGTTGCCCCACACGATGGAAATTGCGGTGTAACTGAGGGACGGTAAACAAACCGTGAGGAAATTATTTACAAGGCGCACAACATGTGCATCATCATGTGTCCTCTTAGACATGCCCACGTGTGTAAACGTCGGAAACTTCCTTGTTGCTCCCCATAGGATCCGGCGGTACTCTCCTCCATGTTTCTTCTTGTGGAGCCATCCCTTCAAGCCTTGTAAGGCTTCATGGACCTTGTCGGCTAGTCACTTTGAGTCCACGGCGCATAGCGCTTGCGTCTCCGGTCCGACCTCCTCCTTTCCATCATCGGCACACTCCTTCTCTCTTGTGCTCGCCATTGCCCTTTCGCTCCCACCTTCGTGCATGCCGTCTTGAGGTCCACCTTCCTCCTTTGCATCATCTCCAACATGTGGTCGTTCATTCTCCTTGGCATCGTGCTCCACCTTGGGGTTGTTGAGGGCATCGGACATGCCCTCCTTGTTGGCATCGTCCACGGACGTGCCCTCCTTGTTCGAATCCTCCACGGACATGCCCTCCTTGTTGGAATCGTCCACGTCATTTGAAGTGCTCTCCTTCATGGGATCCTCGGAGTCCTCCTTGGTGCCATTGTCCGACGCATTGGTGGTACTTCCCGCGATTGCTTCCGTGCTTGCGATTGCTTCCGTGCTTGCCCCATCTTGACCTCCATCTTTTGTATCTCCGCTCTCGGTTGCCGCGTCTTGGCCTCCATGTTTTGCATCTCTTCTCTCAGTTTCCTTGTCGTGGCCTCCATGTCTTGCATCTCCGCTCTCGGTTTCCTTGGTCGCTTTCTCCATGTTCTCCTCCCACTTCGCCAACATGGCCTTTGCCTCATCCTCGCTCGTGAACGCTGTGTGGCGGAGGCGCACAATGACTGGCCACGTGACGTTGGCCTCCCTCTGCTCTCCGGGCCATTGGGGGGGGAGTTTCACCATCTCCTCCCCCTTCCGTGGCTTGGGGTCGTCCTTCGTTGGCTTTGCCACGGCGCCCACTGCGATGCGGTGGCGCTTGTCTGGACCCTCGGTCAGCACCCACCGTACTGCGGATCCCGCTGGCAACCCGAACTTCTCACGTGCCTCTTGGCGCTTCTCGTCGAGGCGGCGTTTTTCCTCCAATCGTTGCACTTTCACCATCTCCTATGCAAAAGCGTTGCAGAGAGTTCAACCGCGTTCAACCGCGTTCAACCGTGTTCAACCGACCGGTTGAAGTGTTCAACCGTGTTCAACCGTGTTTCACGACGTACCGCCACACACTATAGCAGCGGCATGCTTCGACGTTGGGAAGGCGCATTGCAACCAAATGTAGAGGCATATGCATACGCAGGAACATGGGGACATCACCTCTTCCGCTGGTGCGCTTGCTTGCACCGTGGTACTTGTGCTTGCACTTGTCTCCATTGCGCCACTTGCCTCCATCGCGCCACTTGCCTCTCTCGCGGCACTTGCCTCCGTCGCGCCACTTGCCTCCATCGCGCTACTTGCCTTCGTCGCGCCACTTGCCTTCGCTGTGCCACTTGCCTCCGTCACGTTCGGTGTTGACCGTTGTCCTTCCTTTGCTCCCACATTTGCGTTGTTGGCGTCTTTAGGCCGCAGAGATGCCTTCTCCTTCTTGTCCTTGTCCTTTTTGTCCTTCTTTGGTTTTGCTTCGATCTTCTTCTTCTTGTTTGCCTTGGGAGCCTGCTTTTTCTTGGGAGGTGTCCACCCCTCATCATTGTCCGACAATTGGCTTGCACTTGAACCACTTGAGTCGGACGACGAGTCCGCTGACGTTGCCACCCGTTGCCGCTTTTTGGAATGCACTCCCCGCCCGTCCTTCTTCTCCTTCTTGTCGTTTTTGTCTTGCACCCTTTGTTTGAGCGCAGTTTGTGCTTGGAGGAGCAAAACCTTTGGGCTTGCACTTCCTCCCTTTGCTTGTGGAATTGCCTTTGGTGGAGGCTTCAAGAGTCCACGAATGGGGACGTGGACTTTTGGCTCTTCTCGGAAGGGTGATGTTGACCTCTCTGCCTCGTCGACCACGGGATTTTCACTCTCCACGTCTCCATGATCCGGCGCAAACCATGCATTAGAATTCTCCCACCACGTGCCATCGTCGGTGTTCATGTCATCCCTCAATTCCTCCTTCACGCCAAACATTGGTTGGGGGAATTGCTTCGCCTTGCCCGACTGACTCCGATGCTTTGGGGTGGACTCCATGGGTGTGCCAATCGCATGTGTGTCAATCGCATGTGGGGACCCGCCATGTGCAAGCTCTTGGAGTGCGCGATGGAGTCCTCGGGTCCATTTCTTCACGAGGGCGTCGCGATCGGAAACCCGTGCACCTGGCCCATGCCACCATTTATCGATGGGTAATGGCGGCCATGCTCCATGGAGCATGACCGCCGGTCCGCGTTTGTCAATGACGAACATGTGGGGTGGGACGTCTTGGGCCGACAACTAAGAGAAATGAGCGGTTGAATGGGGTTGAGGTGCGAAACCGACCGGTTGAACAGCGGTTGAACACATGTGGCCACCACCTCATATGCACGGCACCCTCAGCGCACTAACACAGGGTATTCAATTATTGAACCATGTATGCATCCCAGACATGCAGGTCTCAATGTCCTAGCCACCAATTGCCCAAAACATCCACTCCGAACGTGTCACACACGGACTGTATCCATACTCTCTCCGTTCGCTTTGCTTCAACTGCCCGGTTGAACACGGTTGAACACCGGTTGAACACTTGTTGCACACACTTGCTCCACGCCTCGCATCATTGACGAAGTGCTTGTGGCCGCATTGGGTAGTGTGGTTGGTGGTGCAACCGCTGCAGGTGCCTCCTCCATGCTGGACTTCTTGCTGCGCCCGCCACTTGATATGGTTCCCCCGACCTCGACCATGGATGGCGGTGACGCGTTGTAGTTGGTGGCGTCGGAGGCGTCATACCAATTGTGCGGCACGGACTCCACGTTTTTAAAAAAGAATTGCGGCCCATGGCCCTTGCCATGGCCGCCACTTCGGCCAGCACACCCAGGGCCGGTCCATTGGGGTGCCACTGCAGTCCCCAGCCCGTAGGATTCCCATACCCTAAAGAGGGCATGGAGGGCGGTCTCCGACAACGTCATGGCAATTCCGGGGCGCGTGCTCAAACCAATCCTCAAAAGTTTCCACTCGGCCCAATTCTGGGCTGTGAGTGCTTTCGTTGTCCACGGGTGGCTCCGGTGGCCATGGAGGTCATACTGGGCGTTTTTTTTCATCCACACCCCGACACTCCTCCGGTACATGAACCGGGGTGTGATGTCCCGGAGCCATCTCCATTGAGGGGAGTCATCCGCCAACGACGATGAGTCGTGGCACACCCCAAATTGGGTCAACTCCTCCTTCGCTGGGAACAAAGCATCCAACGCTGGGACCACTGGTGGCAAAGGCAAGGATGCTCCTCCTGTTGTACCCCCGCCTATCGGCCCCGTTGATCCTGTAGGCCCACTTTGGGTCGGCGCAATTACATTTGGGTGTGGCAATTGCGGCGCGGCCAATTGCGGTGGTCCCAATTGCGGCACTTGGGCACCTTGTGGTGCTTGCGGTCCTTGTACCCCTTGTGCGGCTTGTAAGAACTGCATGAGTGCGAGCCCAATCGCTTGTTGCGCCGACGCTTGTTGTCCTTCCATGACGCCCCCCTAAAAACAAAGAAAAATAGACACTCGCGCGGTTGAACATGCTTGCACACCTCAACCGACCGGTTGAACAACTTGAAGTGCCGCTGAACACGGTTGCACACGGAACACGGAGCATAAAGTATGAAGCACCAACGACAAACCACATAGCCCACACCTAGAGTTTGATCATTCTCCACCCGCACTCGTACGTTCCCACCGTGGTAGCTCTTTTGCCAGAAAGATCCTTTCCTGCGCTTGTTTTAGCATGCGCTTATCACGAGCTACACGCCCACCGGGGCCACCGCCACGCCCACTTGAGCATAAGAAGTGGTCTTTTAATATATAGTTTAGTGATTCTACTATATCCCCACTAAACATTCCCGCCCCCCATGGGTAAATATTTTTCAGAACCTCCGTAGCCTCTGTTCTAAGCCACAAAAGGTAAGGTGACCGCTTATGCGGACAAATTGATTTCTGAAATCGACGTGCCACACGTTTACACTTTGAAAGGGCCGCGGCCTCGTAGCGCCATGATTGCATGGCCGTCAAAAGGTTTGCCATTTCTTGTACAACAGATATATACTTTGGAGGCAACTTCATGGTCTTACCTATTATTGTCCAGTTAGCGAGGAGACGCCATGTCTCCTCACCGTCCGGGCTTGCCTTACCTTTGAGACTAATATTAGTCTTAGATTCATTCAACACAGTTTGCACGCGTGCACGGACAAGAGGCGGCAAACGTTTGCAAAACGCGCAAATGAAGTGTGTAAGGTAGTCGCCAAGTCGGATCACCAAGTGCAAAATGCACATCACAATGAACCGTGTGCGGTCATCGACGCGGAGCATTGGTTTTGAAGTGCACCCTTTGGCCGTAGTGCAATCCAAACCTTTATCGTACAAAGCGCGGAATTTTCCATCAAGGTGCGTTGTGCGCCGCACCTTAGTGTTCATCCATCGTTCATGCCTACTACACCATGTGGAAAAAGAGTAGATGCTTCCAATGGCATAGTAAGGCGACAATCCTAAAAGCAGACGCAACCATGGAGAGTCTCCACCCAACATGATTCGTGCACGATAATAAACATTATTCATTTGGATGTATCCACTATCAATGATAGTTTGGATGTGTTGCAACGTGGCACAAAATAAGACACGCATTGCTTCGTCGTCATGTTCAGATGTCAATGCGACATCCAATGTCCAATTATATTGAAGAGTGCGGGCCTTTTCCATGTGATTGGCAAAGCCAATCGCAATTTGCACCCATGGGCGTGAGCCACATGGGAACCCGTCGCCTCTAATTATGATGACGAATAATTGCTCGCCATCGATCATTGGAAAGTCCATGGACTCCATGAGCTCCTTTTGTGTTGCGACATAATTAAAGAAATGCGGTAAGTCCCATCGTACACCAACTTTGCCATTGTGAATAGTGGTTTCCAATTTTTGCGCCTTACCCAATCGTTGCCATTCACGGTGCATACGCTTGAAAGATGGAAATGGGTGCACCCAATGAACATCCAACTTTTCTTGGGCAGCTTTTGTTCGCCGGTTGGCCCAAGATATTAGATTCTTGTACCTAAATTTGAGGCATGTTAATTGGAACAAAGTGACGCGCACAACGTGAACGTTGGTGCACAACGTGAGCGTTGGTTGAAATCGTTCAACTTGTTCAAGCGGGCAGTTGAACATGACTTTAACAAATGTTCAATTTGTTGTTTTCATGCAAAAACACTTGATGGTAGCATGTAAATGGGGCCACAATTGCATGTGGAAGAAGACATATACGTGATAGTTCGATGAAACCTAGGTAGGCACTCTATGTTGCACAAACATGAGTCGCATTTGTTTCATATGTGTTCAACCGCACACTTGAACGCATCTCGCATACGGTTGAACACTCTTTGCATACATGCAATGCACCATGGTATGCATGTAGGACATGTAGAGCACCTATTTTTCGGCATTTCCAAGTCAAGGATCAACCGGACGGCATCCTTGGGTGTAAACACCCTTTCCATGACCTTCCGGTCATTGCGTCGACTACGCCGCCCACTACCCATTCTAGTCTTGAGGCGTTCCCATAGTGTACGACCACCCTTGGATGCGGTGAACAAGTTGACCAAATCACTCATCAATTCATCCGATTGTAATCCAGTGTAGTGATCTGCAATACATTGCTTCAAGTTTGACGTTGGCATTTTTGATTGTAAAATGAGAGGGATCCTTGCATACAAGTAAGAAACCACAATGGGGAATCTCTTGGTGCTCTAATTTGTTCTTATTGTTGCGTTATTTTTGGTGACACTACCATATTGCACAAAGGTGAAATTAAATATTCTTCAATTCAATGCGTCATGTATATAGTAAAAAGCGAGCAGGTGGCAACTACTACACACCATGTGGATTCCCCTTACCGCCACGTGTTGGCCACCACATGCCGGCTCCAGTTTTCATGTATGTGGTCACCACACCGCCACCTGCCCATTGATAGTAGGTTCCAGGTTTTAACTGGGTTTTAGGGAACAGCTCAAAACCAAAATTGTGGGACAGGCTACAGTTACCAATTAACCACTGTTGAACGCGTGATCGCGCGAGCACGCGCCACCGATTGGCGCGATAGGCCAGTTGAACTGTTCAACCGCGTTCAACCGAGTTCAACTGGGGGGTTGAATAGCAACATGCTGTTCAACTGGGTTCAACCGCTGTTCAACCGCTACGCTCAAAGGTGTGCAAAAGGGGTCACTAGGGTGGTGGCGCGCGCATGCTGGTGGGAGTGTGTCCGGTGCCTGTGGTGTCCGTGTGTGCTGTGCCAGTGCTGTGCTCGGTGGACGGTGTGTAGACGTGGTGGGGGTTCCGTTTTGGTATGTCACGGGGCAGGTTCTCATGGTTGGTAGAACAGGAGTTTGAGGAGGTGGGCTTGGTCTGTTGGGGGCAGGGTTGCCGCATGCTGCAGGTATTTGTGGGTGCGGTATGTGAGCTGCTCCGCCGTCTTGGCAACAGCCGTCCGCTGCATGTGCGCCGCCGTGGCCTGGGGGTCCTCCGCGTGGGTGCGTAGCAAGGTGTAGACGGCAGTGGGGACGAGTCCCCTGCGGACTGCCTCGAGCACCTCTGTCTGCTTGAGGACGGTGGTGAGTTGCTGGGTCGCCAGGGACTGCGCCAGCCATCCGGCGTGCTGTGCGATGGTGTGGGTTGGGTTCCAGTCTGTGAGGGTGTCCAGTCCTCTGTACAGGGGGCACGCCTTGAAGTGGTCCCATGTTTCTTCTTCCGCGTGGCTGCAGATGCATTTGGTGTGTCCTGCGGGGACGTGGATCGAGCGGCGCGTATACCATCGGTGGTATCGGGTGAGGAGGGGAAGTTGTTTGAGGGCGAGTTGGAGTCGGGGCTCTTGTAGGTGTGCTGGGAGGCTATCCGGGCGCAGGGCGGAGTAGTTGAGGGGGGTGTGGACGGAGTCTTCGAGGCGTCGGAGGAGGTCGGTGTTCGCTGGGTGGCCCAGTGTGGTGGCCATTTGCTGGATGGGTGTGGGGTAGTGGTACTGCTTGTCTCGATCCGTGTACGGCGTGTCCTCGGGCATCCATTGGGGGGGCTGTGTGGCCGGGGGTATCGGGGGTAGGTGCTGCAGGTGGCTGTGGTGTGGGGTGTCCAGTCGCACGCGTTCGAGCCCTGGGGTGTGGTTGGTGTTCTGGTGTTTGGCCTGCGTGTCTGTGCGTCCATTGCCGTATGCGTAGCGGTGTGACTCCTGCTTGACGATGTGTAGGGCGTCCGGGGGCTGCATGCCCTCGAAGGCCATCCATAGTCCCAACGCTTGTGTGGTGAGGCCGGACTCGAGTGCCTTGTGGAGGGGCAGGTCCGCAAGGCGCCTGGTGAGGTGGATGTCGACCGTGGCGTCCACGACTACCCAGATGTTGCGGGGCCGGATCGTCGTGGGTGGCGGTGTGGCGGTGACGGCGTCTGCCATGGTGCGTAGTTCGCCGTGGGAGGACGCCCAAAAGATAGTGGCCCCGGTGTGGTGTTCCACGTGGAGGCCGTCCGCGTGCCGGGTGATGCGCACGGAGGCGCAACCGACCGTGGGGGTGCGTTGCTGGGTGCCGGATGCGTCAGTGAAGTAGATGATGTCGGTGTCGCTGGGTATGGGTAGGCGAGCGATTGCTGTGGGGTGATAGACGTAGATGGGGTTCCCCTGGGCGGTTCTGGCGGTGATTTGCGTGGGTTGCAGTAGTGGCGCTGCATAGACGCCTATCTCCTGGGTGATGATGGCCTGGGCTCGTGGGGTGAGGCGGAGGAGGCCCCTGTCTGGGCGTCCCTGGGTGATATACGCGTACATCAGGTGGAAGAGGTATCCCGTATTGGGGTGGAACTTCTGGCACGTGATGGTCTGTCGCCGCTCCTTGTCGTCTTTGTCGCCGCGGAGGGTGGGGCATTTGTGCTGTAGGGGGCGCATGTCCTGCGCGGTGTGGGTCGCAGTGGTCGTACTCCATGGCTACGCTGTCCGGGTTTGCCCGCTCGTTGGTGAACATCCATGTCGCCGTGGGTGTTCGGGTCCAGGCTACGTGCGCCGGGTGGTCTGGGGGTACCGTGTGAAACCAGGGGGAGAGCCATGCCTGCTGGTCGGCTGTGGCGGCGGCGGTGGGGGTGCGGTGGTGGGTGGAGATGAGGTGCAGCAGGGGCCATGGAGTGTCGAGGGCTGCCGGGCCGCAGTGCCAGCACGTGCGTGGTATGCCCTGGTCACTGTGTCTGACTGGTGGTACATCGGTCTCCGGTGCATTGTGTTTGGGGATGGACCAGGGGGCATGGTGTCGCTGGACAGTGCGGGTAGCATGTTTGTGGCCGTTTGGTGCTAGTAGCAGGATGGTGGGTGGTGTCCAGCCTTCAGCTGACGGGGTGGGCTCCCCCTGCGTCGTGCCGCCGTCGATGGGGGTCTCGCGCTCGCTCGGGCGGGGCCGGGGGTGCTGGCGCTGGAAGGCTGTGTACGCCGTGTCGATGTCCTTGGGCCCCGGCATGTCGCGCCCTGCCTTCGTAGCAAATGCGCGGAGGTACGCTTGGAAGACGTGGCGTGCTGGCCATTGTGGGTCGGAAAGGAACGGGGCGTGGTGGGCGTCGCATTGGGCCATGATCTTCATCTGTGTTGGGGTGATATACACTATGGTGATGGTGGCCCCTACGAGGCGTAGGGTGTCCACCTCGCCTGCCGGGCGTCGGTGGATGTCGGTGTGTGTGGCCACGAGTGGCCCCTGTTGATCGCAGTGGTGGTTTGTCAGAATGGCGTGTGTGTGGTGCGGTAGGAGGAGTTGTAGCTGGGCCCTAATGCCAGTGCCCACGGGGGTGGAGACGCCGTGTTGCGCCAGTATCCACCGGGGGCAGGTGTTGCGGGCCATTTGCGCTTCTTTTATGCGTATGGCTGCCGCCTCGCGAACTTCGGGTTGGTGGTTGTGTGTTACCCTGTGTAGGAGGTGTGCTGCGTGTTTGGCATAGGCCATGTCGACCAGGGCGCCCGTATTGTCTCCGTAGTAGCGCCAGTGGGCCATCATGGCCTCCTTGGGGAAAGACGTGGGCCAGCCTCCGTGTTGCGCCCATGCCTTCGTCACTTGCTGTCGAGCGTGGCGTAGTGCGTCTTGGGGGTGCGGGAGGTGCAGGGCTTGGTACCCGATGGCTGCGTTGAGCACTGCTTCCATGAAGTACGCCAGGCCCTGCGTAGACAGGAGGTCCCCCCTGGCAATTTGGGGTAGCCGGGCGAGGCGCTCTTCTAGCTTGCTTGGGAGTGTGATGTGGTGGTGCCGCGTGGCCTGTGTGACTCCCAGGTGGACTGTGGTGTCTTCCAGGTGTAGGGGTTCGCCTTTCCGGATGTGGGGGGTGGGGGTCTTGGCGTCGGCCAGCCCGACCGATTTGCGGGGGTGCACTAGGAGCTGGTGGGCGTCTAGGTAGGTTGTGGTGAGTTGGAGAATGGCGGACGCTTGTTCGGTGGTCGTTGGTAGCCCTGCGTTCTCAGGGTCGCGGTGGCGGGTGGCCGTAGTTAGGAGGTTGTCATCTGCGAAGTTAATGAGGGGGGACCGTAGCGGGTATGGGGCGTACCCCGGGTATACCCGTGCTAGCTCGAATGCCAGTGGCAGGGTGACGAGGAGGTAGAGGAAGGGGCCTTCGGCGCCTCCCTGGGGGACCCCGCTGTCTGTGCCGGTCCAGGGGGTGAGGCCTGAGGCTGTGATGACGGCGTAGAGTCGGGTCTGGATGTACCCGGTCATGAAGGATACGAATGGGAGGACCATGGCATCCCATACCTCCGCGAGGAGCCGGTGTGGGGCGTGGGGGAACGCGCCTTGGACATCGAGGGAGGCGATGATCATCTCGTAGGGGTTCATGTCCAGTGCGGTGTCCTGGAGGAAGATGGCCTTGTGGGGGGACCTGCCGGCCATGGCTCCCCACATGCTGGCGGGCACGTGGGCGAAGACCGCTGGCGCGATGCGGCCTAGGATGAGCGTCCACACCAGCTTGACCTCGGTGGTGGCGCAGACTATGGGCCGCCAGTTCCCCGGCTGCGCCCAGTCCCCCTTTTTGTAGAGGGGGTGGACCAGGTTGGCCCACTCAGGGGGGATGGGCGTGGCGCCCGTGACGATGTCCCACAGGCGGGCTGCCAGGCGGCGTTTGATGGGCAGGGTGAGACGTTGGTACGCTTCGGCCGGCAAACCGTCGACGCCGGGCACGACCCCCTTCTTCAGGCAGTCTAGGGCGCGTTGCAGTTCTGAGATGCTGAAGGGGTCGTGTTCGATGGCGCGCCGCTGTTCCCGGTTGAAGACCCTGGGCACATGCTCGCGGTTGGTGTTTCTGGTGTGGGGGTCGAGCTCGGGGAGGGCGTCCCCGTGTTGTGCCTGGAAGCTGTCCAGGACTGCCTGGAGGACGGCGTCGGGGTCATTGGTGAGGCCTCCTTCGGGGGTGCGTACCGCGTGGATGGTACGGCGCCCCGTGTCCTCCAGGATGCGGCTGACGTACCGTAGGGACTTGTACGGGGTGTCGTTTCTGCCGTATCTTTCGCGTTCTTGGGCTGCGGCCTCTATGCGGTGGGCGTGCCATTCTTGGAGTTGGTGGCGGCGGGTGGTGAGGAGCGCACGGAGGTGGGCGTCCCGGTCTCGTGCCTCCGGTGTGCTGGGGCGTAGCAGGGTGGCGAGTTCCCCTTTCGTGGTCGCGATGTCATGGGCGAGTTGCTGGAGGGTGGGGTCTGGTGGTGCTCCCGTGTGGTTTGTGTCACGCTCCATGCCGCATGCTTGTGCCGCCCGGCGCATGGCGGTGGTGAGTGTCGGTGCACCCGGGCAGCGCAGGATGGCGTGTAGGGCCCTGTTATACCTGTGCCAGGCGCCGTGGTCGTCCTCGGCCGGGAACTGCAGTGTGGGTGGGAGGGTGTCGTCTGGCAGGGTGGCCGCGGGTGGGGGTAGGTTGGGGATGATGAGGTCGATGTAGAGGGGCCGGTGGCCCGTGCCTGTGGGCGGGAGGTCCCCGTAGGCTGCTTTGTGGACGCGCACCGTGGTTGGGTCCCCGTAACACGTGTCGATGCGGGATGGGTGGGTGCTGGCTTGGTGGGGGTAATGGGAGGGTGTGCCGGTAAGTCCTGCCGTGAGGTTGGTGAGGCCGAGTTGGTGCATGGTGTCCCGGACAGCTTTGTCGGTGGCTGTGGGTGGGCCGGTGCGGTCGTCGTCGGTGGGGGCGGTGTTTAGGTCGCCTATGATGATGGTGGGTGTCAGGAGGGAGAGTCGGCGGTACGCCAGGCTCAGGGTGTCAAGGAAGTCCTTGGTCTCCTCCCCGAATGGGACGTGCGTGAGTAGCACGTTTAGCTGCCATCCGGGCCCCAGGCACTCGTACGCCCCGAGGCGACCATCAACTCCGAGGTCGGGGTGGGCATGTACCGTGACCGACGTCCTGTGGTAGAGGGGCACCCCCCGTTCCCAGTGGGCGTGATATTTGTTCCCCTCCGGGTCCAGGATCGGTGCTGGCTCGGGTTGGTCCGCTCTGCGGAGGGCTTGCTCCAGGAACCCCAGGAGGTCTGCGCCTTGGGGGTGCGGCCCGGGCATGGCTTGCAGTGTGGCGGCCTTGTTGGGGTCGTAGGTGATTGCGGGCTCGTTGAGGATGTTGATGCGGGCGTGGGCTTCCGCAGGCGCCGGTTTCTGGGGACCGGTAGTTGGGGGGGCGGGCTGTGTCGAGCGCTGGCCCCGTCAGGCGTCGAGGAGGTCGATGACGCCCTGAGCTGCGGGTGCCCTGCGGTTCTGCTTCTGGGGCTGGGGTAGGGCCCATGCATTCTGGACTTCGCCAGTGTACTCGGTGCCGGTGAGGTGCTCCGTGTCGGGGGTGCACAGCTGCATGGGGACCATTTCACGACCGGTTCGGTCTCGCCAGAGCTCGATGGTGCGCCCCAGCTTCTTGTCGTTGGGGGTGGCCGGGTCCCACTTGACGTGGATCTTGAACCCCTGGTGGTCCCCGGTGACGAGGTACCGGTGCTTGACCTCCCCTGCGGCCCATATCCACTTGGAGGGGCCCGCGGCCGTGGGGTACTCGAAGGGCAGCTGCACCCGGGTGCCGATGGCGTATTCGGGATACAGGGCAGCGGCTTCCTCTTTAATCCAGCTCTTCGGCTTGGCCCTTGGCTTTGGCGCGGGTTTGGCCTATGTGGGGGCCTTGCGCTTCTGCGCACCTTGGCGGCGCCGGGCAGCGGGTTGTCCCCGTTGAGGAGGTGCGCCCTGGGGCTGCTGTACGGGTGCGTGGCCCGGTGCAAACACGGGGTGTTCGCGGGCGGCTGGGACGTCGGGCTTGGACGTGGCGACGGGGTCCTTCAGCTGGAACACTTGCTTGGTCATGAGGCCAAGCACTTCCTTGGCCTCCTGCAGGGCGTCGGGTGGGTCCGTGGCCCAGGTGAGGAGCCGGTGCCCGGTGCCTGCCCCGTTGCGGCGCATGTGGGCCGTGTAGCGGGTGGCGTGGCGTGTCCACACTGGGGTGCGTTCCGGGGGGAGGGGGCCTTCTGGCGCCCCCTGCGCCCAGTAGAGGGCGTAGTGCAGCGCTTCCCAGGCTGCCTCTGGGGCGTGGGGGATGCGTGCGGCGAGTCGCAAGCGGTCTCCTCCGCGTGGTGGGGGCGGAACTTCGTCGTCGGGGGCATGTGCCGTTGCCTGTCTGACCTTGCCGTGGTCGTCCCATTCCGCCGTCCACCAGGTGTCCCGGTGTTTGAGGATGTGGACCTCCGTGGTGGTCGGGGGGGCGTCCATGGCGTCCCAGCTGACGAGCTGGATGGGGCGGACCGCAGGGTGGGTCTTCGGGGGTGCTCGCATGTTGAGGATTTGGTGGATGTCCTCGGCGTTGGGGCCCGTGTCGGGGGCGTCCTGCGCTGCTTGGGCTAGAGGTGGGGAGGGGCGGTCCTCCCAGAGGCGGGATGCGGACGCCGTGGCGTACATGGCTGCGATCAGGACGTGCTCTTTCAGCCCTTCCACCATGAGGTGGTTTTCCCCCTCCAGGTCTCGGGGGATGGTGGCTTCCGCCTTTAGGGTAAGGAGTGCGATGGCGCGTTTGGGTCCAGGTGTGGCGTGCGTCGGCTCATCTGGCGGGCGTTCGTCAGATGGGTTGTGGGGGGGGCGCTTCTGGAAGGGGGATGGTCCCACCGCCAGGTGCTCGACAAGGTGTAGCGGTATGGCGTGGTGGCGGTCCGCTGCGGGCAGGAGGTAGGGGTGTGGGTCCCCGGGTATCGTGCCGAGGAATATGCCCCCCCTTTACGTAGGGGTGGGCAGGGGTTGCTGCAGAGCGCCTGCGCATGGTAGCGCGCACCGAGGGTTGCAGTGGGTGCATGGGGCTGTTATGGGGTGCGGTACCGCGTACACGGTGAAGGGCCCTACCGCTCGCTGGATGTGGCGGGGGATGATGTTGCGGAGGTCCGCCACCCGTGCCGTGCGGCTTTCGCCATAGTATATCCAGAGCGTGTCCTCCAGTGCCATTTTGGGGCGTAGCTTGCGAGCCAGTAGGTTCAAGGTGCTTTTGTGGGTGGCCTCGGTGACCGTGCCGGGTCCAGCGTTAATGCGTGGGAGCAGGTGGTTTTGGTGGTGTGCCGTGGCCCGTCTGCGGGCGGTGTGGAGGGCGGTGCTGTCGGCCGGAGGGGGCGCGTGGTGGGTGGGCCTTTTGCGCGGGGTCTGGGAGACGTGTAGGGGATGCTTCCATGCCGGGCGCGGGTGGTGTTGCGGTGGCAGGAGGCCAGGGTAGGTGGTGAAGGTGTATACGGTGACGGGGGAGCGCTCATGCGTGGCCTGGAGGTAGTAGTGGTCGCGACCCGTGTTGTGGGTGACGATGACGTTTGGCGTTGGTATGTCGTAGTGGAGTGCGGTATTGGGGAGTTGTTTGGTGATGCCTGCCGTCGCGTCCCCTGTTTTGGGCGCGGTGTCGTGGGGCACGAGGATGTGGACTGCCCACGCATCGTGGGCGGGGAGGTCGAGGTCCGGTAGGGTGGGATGAATGGGGCGTCCCCGGAAGTGGATGAAAGCTGGGTTGTGGCGTGCCGCCGTTTCCCTCATGACGGACGGTGCCCACTGGGGTGGCGCCCCAACTTGCTCGGCCATGGCGGCGACGGCGCGGGCAATCGCGGTGAGGTCTGGGCTGATGCCAGTCTGGTCTGCCGCTGGCTGCAGGCCCCCTTTCGGTGCGGGGTGGTGCCACCATAGGGTGTAGCCCTTTTGTGTGTTATCGTGGGGGGTGTGCACGAGGCCCTGGTGGTTGGAGATGGCGGTCTTGAGGGCTTCCGCTGCCTCGCGGTGGAGGGTGCGCGTGTAGGCCCAGACTCCGGTGGGGGGGGCCGCCCCGGTGTGGGATTCGGCCGTGGTGGGGGCCGGCTCGAGGGTGTGACTGGTGAGGGAGGGTCTGTGCAGCCCTTCGTGCAAGGAGGCGCACACGTGCCCACCTGTCCGCCCATCCCTGTTGGGCGCTTCCTGTGTCTGCTCCTGTGCGCAGTCACACGATGACCACGTGCCAGGGGTGTGACCCCGGTACTACGGTGGGGGGTGTGGTGTGCTCGTGAGGGTGTAGCCACACTGCGGTGTCTGCGTTTTCGACGGCGGCCTCTCCCTCCAGGGTGAGGAGGAGGTGTGTGCCGGGGGGCTGCGCGTGCGTCTCCGCGTCCCGGAGCCACAGGTACGTGAGCGCCACGGTGCCGGGGAGGATTTCCCCCCACGTGAAGGTGCCTTCGGGTGATGCCGAATGCAGGGGCAGTGTGCGGCGTCCCCGCGAGTCGTTGGTGGTATGGTAGTCGTGGGGGAGGTGACATTTGGTGAGCCAGTGCGGCATGCGTTCGGTGGTGGCTGTGGGGGGGTCCCAATTACATTCCTCCGGGGGGGGTGCGTCTGCGTCGTCCTCCCGGGGCTGGGCCAGCGGCAGCGCCTGTGCATTGGGTGCGGCGTCGGGTAATCCGCTGTGCGTTAGGGTGTAGAAGCCCTCGGGGGTGAGTTGCAGGACGATGTCCCACTTCGCCGTTTCCTCTGGGGCCCACTGGTGGGGCCAGTTCTGCGGTCGCTGGAGGGTGACCTGGTGGCCCCATCTCCAGCTGTGGTAGGCGAGGAGGCTGAGGACAGTGTCTTGCTCCGGGTCCTCCACGCTTTCCACGTATGCCGTCATGTCGGTGACGTCGACGGCGTACTCGTCCTCCCACTCTTGTGTGGGGGTGCCTGGAGGGGGGGGGGCGGTGGTGTACCCGTGGAGTCCCGGCCCCGTAACGTCGGGCAGGTCGTGCTCGAGTGACGCCCGGTACTCGGCAGGCCTGTTGCTGGCTTCGTGGGTGGGGTGGTGGCGCCGCAGGGCGTTGGACAGGTGCGTCCAGGGCGCCCTCTCGCGGGGGGGGGGACGCGGGGGGGCATTATGCGGGCTGGGGTCCGCGGGGCCGCTTGCTGTGGGCTGATCAAAAAGAGTACTACTTGGCGCTAGGCCCACAAGAGCAACAAGCGTTTGACGAGCTCAAAGACAAGGTGGCCAACGCTAAGTGCTTGGGCGTGCCTAGGGCACAAAGGGAGATTATCCTGGTGACCGACGCCAGCAATGTGGGCGGTGGTGGAACGTTATCTCAATGGCAAGCACTAGGGGAGGAGGCGTTCGACTCGGCTATTTCCCAATGGGGGACTGAAGGTCTCAACCGAGATGGAACCCTCAAGCACAGCTGCCCTGACGACAAGTGGGTCCTAGTACCTCTGGGCCACTGCAACCGGAAATGGAACCAGGCCAGCGGAAACTACTCCACCTATGAGCAGGAATTGCTCGCGGGTATGCCGGTGGTATCCTCACAAGCATGACCGTTGGGGAGTAACCCTGTGGTCTGGCTCTGCGACCAAGAGCCGGTCCGCATTTTGCAGAAGGGTCCCCCACCTGAGAAGGCCAGCTACGACGCTGGTGGACCTACCTCGGCCAACTACGGCTGACGGTACACCATATCTAGGGAGTGAAGAACGAGTTTGCAGACTACATCACCCGCAACAACTTCGACGCCCTGATTGGTGCCCGGTCTGAAGCGCTGGCTAAGGAGGCGTTCAGCCGTATGGACGTCCACTTGGACCTCAACATGACTATGATACGCCCTATGGATGGACTCCAGCAATCGGAGTACCTGAAGGAGTTTGGGGATATCTACAAGCGCCTGGGGAAACGCCTTGAACCCCTCCTGGTCAACCAAGATCAGTGGAAGAGGAACAAGAGCTACCTCTGGCACGAGGACCGCATCGTGGTACCCAGTGACAGAGTCCCAGCGCTGCTCAAGTGGACGCATGAGTCCAGCGGTCATGTGGGTGCTGACTGTACCCTGAGGCTATTCAAGCAGTGGTTCCACACTACGTGGACTGACGACCAACTGCGGAAAACCCTCCAGTCTATCGTGGACAAGTGCCCGTGTAGGTCCTGCAAACCAGGGGATATCAGGGACAGAGGTCTCTACTCGAACCTGCCCATCCCTCACTGTGCTAACAGTGTTCTTTTTGTGGACTACACGGAGATGCCGAAGTTCGGGGGCTATGACTTTGCCCTCGTGGTAATCTGTGGGTTGACCAGGTTTACCAGGGTGTTCCCATGTACCAAGCACATTACCGGGGAGGAGACTATTAAGATACTCCTGGAGGAGTGGTTTTGTGTCTATGGGGCGCCCAAGGAGATCAACTCCGATGAGGACGTACGAGTGCGCTCAGATACCGGCTGGTACAAGAGGGTCCTAAGATCCCTCAATGTCCAGGTGTCTACGGGGATTCCCTACTCTCACACAAGCAACCCCCTATGTGAGGGACAGATTCGTGTCCTCAAGGAGAATGTAAGGATATGGTGCAAAACTGAACGCATCAGAGACTGGGTGAGACTACTCCCCGTCATATCCTTGGTGATGAACTCCAAAGAGAGTTCGGCTACTGGCTACTCGCCCCATGAGCTATTCCTAGGGCGCCCGGCGTGGTTCCTACATACCCCCTATCCAGAGGACACCCATTCTTCCGTGAGTGAGTGGGTCCAAGAGCAACAAGCGAAGCTGGACAAGGCCAAGGCTATGCTCCAGAGAGTAAGGGAGCGTCAGTGGAACAAGAAGAACAAGCACCGAGTACTGGCCACCTACCAAGAGGGGGACTGGGTGCTGGTGCACCACGACGGACTACCCGCCTGGCCACGCTGTACCAGCGATGACCCATACTTCGGGCCCTACACGATTCTATCTGTGGATGGACACTGTATAACCGTGCGGTGTTCTCCCCGTCTAGGGGGGACCCTGGTGTGCGCTGCACAACACCTGAAGCGCTACTATGATCCTGAAGACCTCTGTGGGGAAGAGTGGGAGCTGAACGACGAGGAAATCGCCGCCCTAGACCTACAAGGGACTGCCAGCCCTATGGAAGTTGAAGGGGAACTCCCCGACATGAACGCTGAGGAGATGGCTAAGGAGGGCTTCTACCTGGTGAAGTCTGTCCTACGCCACCGCTATCGCCAGGGTTGGCGCTTCCTCACCCTCTGGGAAGGTTTCGGAGTCGGAGAGGCCACCTGGGAACCCTTCTCTGCGTTTGTTCTACCTGAGGGACGCCTAAACTCAGTTCTTGTAGAATACTTGTCCCAGAACAACCTTGGTGGGTTGCTGAGGCTCGCTGAGACGCTTGCCTCCAAGACTAAAGCCAGGGACTGAACCTTACCCCTAAGTGTGCTACGTATGTCTGTGTGTGTCTCACTTCTCTCCCGGGCGTGGCTCCCGAATCAACGACTTCGCTGATGTTGGACCGACGGTCCTAGTCAGTTACTAGTACCACTCCTATGGCGCGCAATTTCTGTGGTGGCGCCTATCCTTGGGGGAAGATGGCAAAGGCCCTACCTACTATAGGGGAGGGGTGGCCAGGTGTGCTAAGGGCATACAAAACACCCATTTTTGCTAAAGGCCAAAGGCTAACGCACTCCCCGGCCCACGTGGAAAAGCACGCGGGACAGGAGACACCACTACACTACACGCACTAACGCTAGCACCGGCCTTCCAAGGCAGGGTGAGCACTCGTCACTTGCACTCAACTCCTGCCAGGCCTGCTGACCCCGACACCTACACACGCTACTCCGTGTTGCTGTTGAAGGAGTCACAGGTCCTACTGACCCTCCTGTGAGAAAGCAAGAGAACACAGCGCTACTAAGCGCCTGGCGCCTAACAGGGACGCCACTAGGCGTTTCTCTGCTAGGGCTTGGAGGGAAGGGGTGCTCTTGTTGCGTGCACAGCGTGGATATTGACGGTGTCGAGCTACGCTTGCCAGTCCTGGCTGAGTCGTAGCTTGTTGTTTGTCTGATCAGCGCCGTATATTTTAGCACGGCTCGGGACGGCACGAGTTCACCCTGACCTTCCCACCTGAAGAGCAAAGGCGGATGAAGGAGCGTTTGCAGCAGAGGACCCAAGACCATATCCACGTATTATACGCTTCTCAGATGGCCCTATAATACGCTGTCCACAAACGCCCCTATCAACCAAGCAAGTTTAAGGAACTCCACCAGTTCTCTTATAGAACGTGGGGTGGAGCCCCTGGGTAACCTAAACAAGGTTTACTGTGCGCATTTCGCGTGCCCTACCCTTTAATGTGTGTGTGAATGCACGAGCATGCACGAGTTTAGTGGCAACCTGTGGCAATCTCTTTCTTTTTCTCCTAATCTTACCCACAATCACGAACTCCACCAGGCGGTGGCCCCACCTGGGCTTACCTACCTTACTCACCGCTGGAGAGTGAAGCAAGGTGAGGGAAAAGCAGAACACAAGCAAGAAACGACGCTATGCATATGTGTGTATGTCTAATCACCCTGGACTTACCTCTAATCATCTGCAATCTTTCTAATCTATCCCTCCATCGTTTGTTAGCGTTTCTACAAGGCACGTTCACGGAGACACGCGACGAGCAATGTACATGCTGCATACGAGACGAGCACACCTGTGGTTTATACCTGATTCATTGAAGTCCTTCTGTTGATTTTTGAAATCTTGAATCTTGAATTCTTACTGTAAATGTGGGTGTACTCTTTTTGTTAGTCAATTTATGTGTGTTTCGTCATTTTTGTCGTTCTGCGTAACATACGTTTATAACCTTATTAATTCTTTATTTTCCAGCGCTTCGCTAGGAGTGAAGCGGTATGGGGTGCTTCACCCATACCCGCTGCCCAGCCTGTGGCGCTCTTCGCCAGGCCAGATCAGGAATACTCCTGTTGATGCTACGGCATCCTGATTTCTGTGGGATTTCTGTAAAATACCCCAGAAATCGTCATTTTACGTCTTTTTTGGGCTGGCGACGACAGTCGTCGCCTGCGCGACGCAGCTCCAGAACGAGGATTTATTCCTCGATGTCTAAAGATTTTAGGCAATTTTATTATTGTTTTATCGTTTTTAAAACTAAAAGATTATAGCGTGACCCTTTTCGCGGCGTTCCGCGAAGGTCCATTTTTGCGAAAAGTGGCATGTTCACGCATTTTTCAAAAAATGCTGAGGCGATTCCAGGAATCGCCCAGACGCCCATGGCGTAGCCCAACAGTGGGCCTTTTCATATGTAGGTTGAATGGGTACAGAAACGCGTCGTGTCGGCTACGCGACGCGTTGGGGAGAGATGCGTGAAATGGGCGTTTTTGGCTCAAAAATCACTATATTTCATTGTTTTTCGCCCAAAAACCACTGTTTGGCCCAGTTTGGGCAGGATCTCAGTGGAGATCCTGATGGCGACGCCTCGTAGCCGTCAGATTTTCTGATGGTGGCGACGCCGTCCCCTTCACTTCGTCTTCTTTTTTATGTTATTTTATAGTATAGAATTGTTACTTGTACATATTACGTGTCTACATGTTTTCTTTGTCTACATATACCTTCATCTCCTTGCCCAGGACGCCAGATTGTGTCATGGCCGAGGCAAGGATCACAGAATCCTTTGGACAATCGTGAATGCAAGTGGAAGACTTGGATTTCATGGGTTTGGGGGTTTGAGGTCGTGCATGCCGTGAAGGGAAGCTTCGAGGTCGCCCCCTCCCCCCAAATGCTTCAAAAGGATTCTGCCGACGCCAAGGCCACCAAGGGCGCGTAACGGCCTGCGGACGGCGACGACTCCGAGACTGCAGGAGTACAGCATCTACGCTGGGAAACTGCAGGAGCTACGGTCCAGGGCATCAACGCGATGAAGGAGGAATTCCTTGACTCCTACGATGGACAAGACCATGGCTTCCCCATGGACCCTATGGAGCCCCAAGTCCATTCCGTCCTCTGGGCGACGACCACAGCGACGACGACGCCATCTGCGAACCGCACAAGCAGGCGCGTTAATTCGTCGCCTTGGGTCGGTTGACCCTTCGGAGGTCCCACCCTAAATAGGCGTGGGGCGCCTTGGGTAGGAAATGACCCTAAATCCCCCAAATCAGGTGCGTTCATTCGTCACCTTGGGTTGGGAATGGACCCTAAAAGGCACGAGGAATTCGTCGCCTTGGGCAGGAAATGGCCCTAAATTCAGGCGCGAGGAAGTCGTTGCCTTGGGTTTGACCCTAAATAATTTTTTCCGAATTTATTGAATTATTGATTTCCATGCCCATGGAGAAAAAGGGCCAATATGTGCGCCTAAGCGCCATCAGTCAGGGCGGAAGGCCCTGCAGCGCCTCTGTTCGTGTAACTACAGGCTACAAGGAGTGCCAGGGACCAGTGTGGTCGCCTGAGGGGCAATTGCCCTATGAATATTTCAAGATTAAAAAAAAAAAAATTTACATGTGTGTGGCATGTAAATTACTCACGAAGCCCCCCCCCCCCACTGTCCTGCTGAATCAGGGTTGAAACCAGGGCACTGCAGGGGTCAGAGCGCCTCCTTCGCCTTGCCTTCCTTTGGATATAGGCAAGGCTTCTAAAGAGGGGGGTGAAGCGGTATGGGGTGCTTCACCCATACCCGCTGCCCAGCCTGTGGCGCTCTTCGCCAGGCCAGATCAGGAATTTTCCTGTTGATGCTACGGCATCCTGATTTCTGTGGGATTTCTGTAAAATACCCCAGAAATCGTCATTTTACGTCTTTTTTGGGCTGGCGACGACAGTCGTCGCCTGCACGACGCAGCTCCAGAACGAGGATTTATTCCTCGATTTCTAAAGATTTTAGGCAATTTTCTTATTGTTTTATCGTTTTTAGAACTCAAAGATTATAGCGTGACCCTTTTCGCGGCGTTCCGCGAAGGTCCATTTTTGCGAAAAGTGGCACGTTCACGCATTTTTCAAAAAATGCTGAGGCGATTTCAGGAATCGCCCAGACACCCATGGCGTAGCCCAACAGTGGGCCTTTTCATATGTAGGTTGCATTGGTACAGAAACGCGTCGTGTCGGCTACGCGGCGCGTAGGGGGGAGACGCGTGAAATGAGCGTTTTTGGCTCAAAAATCACTATATTTCATTGTTTTTCGCCCAAGAACCACTGTTTGGCCCAGTTTGGGCAGGATCTCAGTGGACATCCTGATGGCGACGCCTCGTAGCCGTCAGATGTTCTGATGGCGGCGACGCCGTCGCCTTCACTTCGTCTTCTTTTTTATGCTATTTTATAGTATAGAATTGTTACTTGTACATATTACGTGTCTACATGTTTTCTTTGTCTACATATACCTTCATCTCCTTGCCCAGGACGCCAGATTGTGTCATGGCCGAGGCAAGGATCACAGAATCCTTTGGACAATCGTGAATGCAAGTGGAAGACTTGGATTTCATGGGTTTGGGGGTTTGAGGTCGTGCATGCCGTGAAGGGAAGCTTCGAGGTCGCCCCCTCCCCCCAAATGCTTCAGGAGCCGCTCCTGCGCGCCGCCTTTTTCTGCGTAAGAATTTCTTGGTTTAAGAAATCAAGAGATGACTACAAATTTTATAAGGAATGTGCATCTGATGCTCAATTGAATTCTGTCCAGGTGTGTGCCTTCAGAAAAATCGTAGGCCGTCATTTGACGAATTTAGGTATTGTCGCTTCGCGTTCGCGTGGATTCGTCCCTCATCCTCCCATTCCTCTGTTGTACATACCTCCTCGCAAAGCCTCGTTGAGTAGGCCGCTGTTCGGGCCGAAAAGCAGCAGCAGGAGACTGAACAAGAATCAAGACCCCTCCAAGGGGGAATTCTAATTAAATCAGCGCACCCTCGCCCCCGTACCAGGACAGGTGTCTCCATCAGGTTCAATGAGACTTGGGTCGGGCGTCCTATGAGAGTCTGGCGTTGGGTTGTGTTACGCTGCAGCTTGGAGGGAGGGATGCAAATGCATATGGTCTTGGCATGCCCTATTCTAACCCTACCAAGCCACAGGAACCCCGGCAGCGCCAAGTGCGCTGAGTTTCCTGTTGGAAATTGTCATTGACAATGCAGCAAGAGTCGCTGGCCATGGGGAAGCGCTCTTTTCCAGTGTTAGGGAAGCTATAGGTATTTTAAAGTAGGTGTGGAAACCAAGGAGAGGCCAAGAATAAATACCCTTTTCCTGAAAATCAGACAGTGGTGGCCACCACAGCACAAGGGGGGAGTAAGAAAAACTGCTTTTCCAATGCTTTAGGGTATACGTTAGTTGTATCAGAGATGCTCTAAGCACTCAGGCATTTTTATCTTAGTATTGGCTCAACCAAAATGGGTGATAACACATTTTGACCTATGGAACCAAACACTAAATCAGGATGTTGTGTGGACCCCTTTTTCCCCAAGCTATAGGCATTAAAACATCTCTTCCTGGGTTACTGAGGCACTGACATACTGAGGGCAGAGCCTATGAGTTTATCTATGTTTTCTCATGAATTCTTAGCTGAATAGTTGTATGCACCCTAGGGGGCTGGGGCACCGCTTTTTGAGAGGTCCTCGGTTCAATACCCAGTCAGCCTAGCTAAGTAGGATTATCCCATGTGACATGGCAGTGACCTCAGCGCCACAAGCCATGCCACCTCAGCACCTATGGGACCCAAAAACAAGGAGTGCACATCTCAAGATGGCACTGTGGATGAGAGTGAGCCAGTTTTTCTCAAAAATGTAAAATATTTCATCCTGAGTTGCAATGTATGGTAATTGCTGTGGTCTATTGTTGATAGTTGTCTTTATCTAACTCTTTGTGACTGCAGCTCTTCATGCTTTGATCCTGATCTCCTTCTACTTGCTTATCTCTGGCTTGGGTCATCCCCGATTGGTTGTATTTCAACAATAAAATATTTTCCTCATCAAAAACAAGCAGCAGGAACCCTACATCAGCAGCAAGCAGCAGGGGAGGCACAACAAACGCACAGTGTTGAAATCACTATAAAACCTTCTGACGGTGGCCAACCGCCCTCGAGGCAACGCCCTGGCGGAGCGCAGCAACCAGTCCATCCTTCAACGCTTGCCGACACACGGCATCTTCGGCAACAACGAGTGGGATGTCGACCTTCAGTTTGCTGAGTTACAGTGTAACAACCTGACATCCAACAGTCTTCGACTGTCTTCGTTCGCAATTGATGGAGGACGTAAGGTAAAGGGACCAGTTCATCCCCGGTGACCAGTTCAGCCCCACCCTGGGGATTATCAGGGCAGGGTGGGGATGAATAAGACACCCCCTGGGGATAAAAAGGACACCCCCGGGGATAAACAGCGCACACCCTAAAACACTACAAACCATAAAAAGCTTCTGTTACCTGTTTTCCTTTACAAACCCTGTAATGTTTGTGTTTCTCGTAAAAAGTTTTTCTCTTTTCTTTTTGTGAAACTATGCAGAGGGTTCTGTCTCTCAAAACCCCGTGATGTGTTTTCTCTGTACCAAAAGTTTATGACTTGTGTTTTGTAAAAGCATGCAATGTTTATTTGTTTTATTACAACCGTGTACTATTTCTTTCTGTTGCAAAAGGTTGATGTGCCCTGTATTGTACAGCCATGCAGAGGCTGTTTAGGTTGAAAACTTTGTAATCTATTTGTATGTTGCACTCTCCTATTTCATAACACTATACAACTTTTAATTTTTTGTAAAACCATGCAATGTTTATTTCTTTGTAAAACCATTCGATGTTTGTTTTTTCGGGCAAAAGGTTGCACTCTTCTGTTTTGGAAAACCATGCAAGGTTAATTTTTTTTTCAAAACTTTGGACTGTTTTTTTTCTTGCTAAAGGTGGATGTCTCCCATTTTGTAGAACCATGCAAGGTGTTTGTTTTTTTAAAACCTTGCAATGTTTGTTTGTTGCAAAAGGTATTTCCATTTGTAAACCCATGCTTTTCAAAATTAAGGAGTGTTTTTTTTTTTGGGAAATTAAGGAGTGGTTTTTTTTTAGGGGGAAACCGTGGTAATCTTTTGCTTTGTATAACTTTGCACTGTCTCCCTAGCACACTTGCACAGAGCAACACGGTGACAGTTTCTGAATGCTTCCATACACCTGTTGTAAAGGTACTTGAAGCACTGAGACAGCTTATGGACATAAGTGTGTACCTGGCTGAAAGTGTATGGCTTTGCACTTTTGATGACCGTGCCTAAAAGCACAATCATTCTAAGTCTGCCAGTGTGTCCCATGACATATATACTCTATAAGTCATGTACTCTACAAGTCTTGTACACAATCTACTAGCCATGCCATGCATGGCACAGTGGCATGAGGGAAGGAGATGTCATTAGAACCACAGTTTTAATCTGTGTCGATGTCCATGGACGAACCACTGTCATGCGTCACGTAGCACGCGAATGCGGAGGCATTAGCTTCGTCTTCGCTGGACGTGTCGCTATCCGTCACTTGACGCTTGGCAGCACGCGCAGACCGTTCATCACACTGACGGGCACGCTTTACATGTCGTGACCCTCCGGCGAAGGCGTTCGTGTGGGGGCGTCTCAGCCTGCCATTGCTGTGCGGTGCAGCGGATGCTTCGGCAGATGTGCGTGCGCGTTTAGCAACGGGCTCCGCTTGCCGTGCCTGAGCGTGCATGCCTCTGTTTCTTGCTTGCTTGGAAGTTTTGCGTCGCGCTTTGGCTTCCTCTTGCTGATCACGTTCTTGCTGCGCAGCCTGCGCGGCTGCAAGGAAGCTGGTCTTCGTGACCCATCCACCAAGGCGCAGCGTCGATGCATCATCCTTTGTTTCCATGGTGATGGTCCTTGCGGTTGCTTGGGATCCCATTTCTCTGGTGGTAGAAGGGGAGTCTTGGGATGCGGAGCAGTCTTGAGATGCGGGACAGATGGCAGTTGCCGGTACAGTACGGGATGCCAACTGCGCAAGCAGCTCCAAGCACTTGCCATCTGCCTCCTCTTGCTTAGGGCGCAGACGTTCCTCAGGGGCGTGGCGTAAGAAGGTCTCCACGCTGTGCGGTACAAGGCCTGTAACGCGGAACGCTGTACGGACCTTCTCACCGGTGCACGTTTGATACCACGCCTGCTCAACGAAGGAAACGAATCTGGCGACACCCAGGCTCCTCCCAAGGTTGCTCTTGATGAACTGGTCCTGCAGCTGCCGGTACCGGCACTTGACTCCACGAAACAGTGCACGGTCAAGAGGCTGGATTATGTCTGTAGCGTGACTTGGAAAGAGGACAACGGACACACCGGCCTTCTTGCACACAGTCAGACCTCTCACTCCAAGATGCGTCCTTGAACCGTCCAAGAACAGCACGATCTTGTTGTAGGGATTACTGAGCGGACTCAATCTGGGAACCAGGACTTGCTCCACCCACTCAACAAAGATCTCACTACTGGACCACCCAGTTCCCGTGCCTTTCAGGATAACCTCTCGGTCGCAGTACCTTAGATGGGTTCCCTTCACAGTCTTGGTGTCAAACAACAGGGTGGGCGGTAGAGCCTCTCCACTCGCAACCACTGCTGCAATGACAGTCACAGCCTTCCGCTGATACCCCTGCCGCCGCGGCACTGACCTGCTGCTCCAACCACTTCCTCATATGAAGGTCTTCCACTCTGGGTGGCGGCCCAGGCCGTCCCATCACCACACGCTCACTGTTCATGAAGCGGAGCAGGTTCTTCTTGATGGTCTTCTTGTCCACGGTGAACAGCCTCATGGCTTGCCTCAATGATCCCCGCCCAGCGGCAACCCAAGCGACGGCCTCTTCGAGGTGTGTGGTGTGCTGCGGCAGAGGATAGGATGCGTATGGCTCGTGTTCCGTTCTGTTGACGCTGTTTGCATTCCGTTTACCTCTCATACCAGCCTTAGAACGCCCCTTTGGCAGCGTTTCACAGGCGTTCCTGATTTTCCGGCGAGCTGCAGTTCTACCGATACGGGATCCCAACCGCATTATCTAAAATGAAAAAAAACAAAGGGAAATCAATCTCGGAATCGTATATTTCGCGCAGTATTCATTTTGCTATTACGTGGTGACATTAGGGCTTACGTAACTTTGCGGCGCTAATTTACGCGATTTCGCGCGGTATTATCTGGCGATTTACGGGATCGCCAGATGGATCTCGATTATTTTTATAATGTTCAACAAAATGTTTCTTTGATTATAAATCGTCATTTCCTGATAACTTTATTTGCCTGGCGATCCTGCGCCGCGACAGTGGGTGTCTAACTGGTCCCTTTACCTTACACCCCATTTTCCATTCGATTTTCCCCGAATGACTTGTGATGCACATGAGCCTTCCACCGCGAATGATTACATGCATCGAGCTCAACGTACCTTCGATTCTGTGCATGCTATGCTCGCTGAGGAAAGTCGATGCCAAATGCATGTGGTCCTGCAAATGGACCGACACGCTCGAGTGCCTGAGGTGGGAGAGGGATGGTGGGTGTTGGTACCCGAATATTGACAGTAAGGGAAACTCGATGTTGTTTCGTGTCGCCCATATAAAGTTCTTGAGGTGCTCAACAAGGGCAAGAACGTTAAACTGGACATCCCTGCCCCCTGCGGTGGGTTGTGTGCTTTTGATCGCGACTGCATAAAGCCCTACATCGACCGACGGACAGCCAGTGTGGTAATTCCCGATGCCGCCTGCCAAGACTGGAGCTTTCCCTCGACCTGTTAGGATTCTTGCTATACGTCGAGTGGGATCCAAAAAGGGCCGCACATTTCTGTATCACTGTGGATGGGATGACGACACTTGGTCGTGGGAGTGCAGTGAATTTCTAGAGGAGCACCCGGTCTACCTTGAGTTTCTTCGACGCCACCCTGAGTAAGTCCACCTCTTTGCAGTGTGAATTTTCGAAAACTCCTGCGGGGTTCCAGATCGACTACTGGAGCCTCAGAGAGACGTTCAACCTACGGACATCCCGAGCTTCCTCTCAACCTCCCCCCTCTCGAGCATCACTGTCGAACATCATCGATGTTGACGAGGACAACGGCGATGGCGACGACGATGGCCACGGTGCCAAGGCCCCAGTGACATCGACTTCAGGTCGCTGCTGTCGATCAGTTGCGTCAGCGCCAGCCCGAGCAATTCGAACACCGACACCGTTTCTGGCACCGAACTACAGTCGGTCGGCCTACGTCGGCAGTTCAAAAGGCAAAGAAGGCCCCTCGTCAAAAGGAGGCAAAGGAGCTTTGCGTCCTTTGGTGTGTCCTGCAGAGGGACATTTGCCGGAGTAGCAGCAAGTGGTCGCATCGTCATGTCAGGAGGCACGACAGGCGTGGGGATACTCGAACTAGCCCTTGCCAACTAGCCTATCATGGAATCCACCTGAGAAGGGGGACCCCGACCGACATTGACCCCAAACTTTGTAAGTTACACGGCCGCCCTGCCGCAGACGACGCCGAGTACCTTCGACAGCAATGGACGAGCTTTTGGGAGCCTGATGCTCAGTCCAATTCTTCGGAGGAATGCTTTGATTCACACACACAGGGGTTCGATCCAGAGGAAGACGGGGATCTCGCTTGCTATACGGCATACGACGGCTGACCTCCTTGTTCTCTTCAGTGTCCGGAAGGAACCAATCATCATTGGTCGACAATTTGTGGAAGGGAGGGCCCAACGCCTCCAAGAACAAATCGTCATGGGACGACAATTCGTGGAGCGCAGAGCCGAACGCCCCCAACAACGAATCATGGGTCGAGCAATCATGAAAGTCGAACGCTCCCAAAACGCAAGCGTCCACTCGAACGAACCAACCCACTTCCTACTTCGAAGCAGAAGAGGACGATGACAGCTACGAAGATTGTACCTACGATGAGGGTACCTACGACAATGGCAACGAGGAGAATTCGTACGCCACGCCGAGTTGGTCAAGTCCACCGCCCAGCTACGATCAGGTTCGTCGACCAGAGCCGCTGTGGCAGCCATATTATATGCAGCAATACGACCATGAGATCGAAACTGTCAACGAACTCCAGCATCTGGGCACATTCAGAATGAAGCCACCCTACCGGTTTTGGTCACCCGAAGGTGACCCACTTGCTCGAGAATATCGCAAACTCGAACCCCAAGTGTTTGTCATCGCGTCGAGTCTCATGGTGGGCCAGCGACGAGGTCATCACTTCTCAAGCCGGCTCCACACAGAAGTTGTGTCGTAGACGAGCGCCTGCATCTTCAATCTGCGTGACGTTATCAACATAGACAGCTGGCGCAAGACAGCGCCGTTTCCCTATACCACGATTCGAAGCGCGCCTGACACATCCTTCGATGAAAGCGGAACCCCTGGCAGCGCACCAAGCTACCTGTGGTACGCAAAGGTCGAAGGGGCTTGCCAAAATTTCCGAAACTGCGTCGTCGACTGGGGTAAGTGCGATGAAGAACTCGACTCAGGGTACAGGAACAGCATCGTGGAGACCGACCTTCCCAACCAAGTTGCACGCCTGAACCGCATGCATCAACAGATTTGCGGGATGAACGACCTGATCCATGTTGCCGATGGAATCAACCTGCTCTTCAAGTACCGAGGCTTCTGGACAGCAGCGAAGATGCGCCGGTCGGCACCATCCGCTATCTCGATCCCTGGACTCTTCCGGACCTCCAGAAGGTTTGCCAAACGAATGACTGGTTATTCGAAGACCGAGCACCCTTTCTCGCGTATAAGGTTGACTTGCTTCTTCGACAACACCCACTTCAAGGCCTTCGACGTACCACTCCACTCGGGTACAAGAGGTACCAGTGTGCCCCAGTTGGAGCCCACGACCTCATGATCCAGCTTCAAGAATATCCTCGACTGGGACAGTCTACTGGTCCCTACGCCTACAATGCGGTCGCGCCAGGGGCCCCAATCGATCTGGTCGCGCTGGCGACAATTTATCAGACCGGCGTTGGGCAAGTTAGATACTACGACTTCCACAAGGAAATTTGGAGGGTCGCACGTCTTCATTCGACCAATGAAAGATACCGCAACCTTTTTTCTTTCAAAGACTCCACTGATCTGACTCGACGTCTGGGAAATTCGAAATATGTGACGTCCCCCTGGGAAAGCAGATACAAAAACGGACGGTACTGGCGTCGAGAAGTCTCCTTTTGAAGAGATAATTTTGTCGATCGACGGGAAGAGCTTGCCCGCACGTGACCGGTTTCATCCAGATGCTGTCGACCTCCGATTCTTGACCGCCGATTGCAACTCCCATCGACATCACTTCGACGTGCCGATGTTCAAGAACCTCACGCCGATTCAAGATGACTTCAAATTTGCCCATCGCCGCAACGTCCACTGCCGAGACCAAAATTTCGATCCAGTCATTCTGGACACGGCCTCGCGCCTTGTGACTGCAGAGGCGGTGGGACTCGCCCTACAGAGCACTCTGGCTGATGGACAGTATTTGCATCAACACCCTGGTCAGCTCCAAGCCGAGTCTCGAACGGACAGTCTCGAGATCATTGACCGATACGCCCTCGGTCCTGGAGTCGACGACGTCAGCGCAATCATCGTTGCTCGAAGGGTTTGGATCGCCGACACACCGTGGTGGCGAGTCGACACGCGAACTGGTCAGTTCTACCACAGGGATGCCGCTGGTACTGGTTCCAAACAAACGCATCGATGGACCACTGGTCAAAATAACGCTCTGTCCTTCCAAACCACCCATCGAACGGATTTCTGGAACCCTACCATCTGGCAGCCGTCGATCCTCTGGGATTTCTTTATGACCAAGTCGCAGACACTGGGACCAGGACAGTTTCGAGCTCCTGCCCGTGAGCATGTCTTCATATTCCAGTACAAATGCCCTGTGGACGGCCGACCTGGCGATCCCAATCTCCGACTGATCAACCATCGATCTGGTACCCTGATCCAGAAACGTGCCTTCGAGAGCGAAATCCGTCGACACTACACCGGCCATGACACCTTCAAGTTCATGGCTAGCTTGGAAACACTGAAAGACGTGCAGAAAGTATGTTGACTGATTCGTCCACGCCCGTTTGGGGAATGGACAGCTGATTCGTCAGTCAGAATGCCAGGTAATGGGGTCAACTGTCCTAATATGCCCTGTCAATCCGACAGTTGTACAGTCATGTTGGCTGTTTGTTTGCTGGGCACTTAGCCTCGATGGCTGTGCCCTATGTTATGGTATCTTGACGAACCCAGAGCCTTCCTGTGGGTAGCGCCATACCCTGGCGAGGTTTCTCCCGGCATCAGCCAAGACGCGGTCGGTGGCAAAGTTGAACACGGCACGTGAGTGAGGCGCTGATGACAGATATACTCTGCACTCGACCGCAGTCTGTGGGTCTCGACCACTATTATGTTTCAGGAAACCAGCACATGTGGAGGTGCAGGGGAATTTTTTTTCTCTGGCGAATGTCTGTTCAGGCTTAGACAGTGCGGTGCCCGCTCAGACGAGTGAGGTCTCAGGGGGGGGTAGTGTCCTGGTTTCGAGCAGCAGCAGTGCAGCGAGCGCACGAACGCGCGATCCCACTGCAATCTGCAAATACATATGAAGCATCGAGAAGCCAGTTGCGGTGATCGAAGTGGTGTATAATACTTCGATATCTTTGAACAGGGTTTTTGTCTTTGAATTTGTGAATTGGGTACGATTTGGTGCTCCGCCTAAAGATCCTGCACAAAAGGAGTTCGTCGTATTTTGGGATTTTCGAGAAACAGGACAGTTCCCAAGTCAAACGACAGCAAAGGTCCCCAGGTCAAACCAGAACACCAGTCCAGATGCCAGCTGGTGTATAGTAGCAGGAAATAGCTCCAGCGTGGCCTTGAAATAGTTATTGTAGTCACCTTTTTAAGGTCTTCGAAGTGTCCAATGTATTTGCAGTTTCATTGAGCCTTCAAAGTAATTAGAACCAACGGCGCAGCAGCGGGCGCCAGTCGTCGCCGTCACTTTTACCACATTATCTTCTTGGCACAAAAATGTCGTGAATGTGCGTACAAGCTACAGAAAAGCTGATTTTACAACACCTTTTGATCAATTATGATGGGTTCGTAGTGTATTTTATGGCATTTTTCATAAAAATGCACTAGATTGCAAATTTTCTCGAGAGGGCCTGCAGTGACGGCCGTTCCCTCCCCTATGGGGAATATTAAGTATAGGGCTGCAGATTTGCTTTGAAAGAATATCATATGGCGCGAGTTTGCCCTAAGGCTCTTATGCTGACGCATGGGGGGAGACCCATGCTTCCAGGTTTAACCTTGTTTTTAACATGTTTTTGACTTTGTTTGACTTGTTTGACCTTGTTATGACCCAGAACTGACTTAGACTTGTTGACGATAGGACATTTCCTGTCGACGACAGCCATCAACGACCCCAATATCAGATCAGAGGGCCTGTGGGTCCCTGATTTAGTGTGTTTTTTCTATAACAATCTAACCTTAGCACATGGCTTGGGACTTAGGCACTTGGCTCCTGTTCACCGGTGTGCCCGCTCGGTGTGTGGTGTTGTGTGTGCTGTGTCCTTGGCCAGTTGGCTCCCGTTCACCGGTGTGCCGCTCGGTGTGTTGTGTTGTGTGTGCGGTGTCCGTGGCCTCTTGGCTCAACTTCACGGGTGTGCCCGCTCCGTGGGTTTCGTTATCTGTTCAGTGGCCTTTTTTGAGGCATGGCGGTCCCCCGCCGAAGAAACACAAAACATTGCTCCCATGCGAGGTTCACCGACGGACAGCCGCATATGTACAAAAAGAAGTTTAAACCTGCCCAAGGTGCTAAGCACTTTCATAACTGAAACCATGGGCTACAAGCAGGCTTTCCTAAATTTGCAATATGTGGACCTGGTGAGTGGCAATGTGGTTTTGTGCCGGATGGTCATTGAAGTTGTTTCAGTGAGAGGGAAGAAACAGTTGAGTGTGATTTTGGCGATTATTGGTGGTCAGAGGCGATGAAAAAATGGGTGACTAAAATCAAAAACAAGTATGTGAAAACACAGGAAAACCTGCAGTCGCCCTGTCCCTTGCGCAGCAACACTGGGCCAATCTAAGTGAGAAATAGTGAAGACCGACAGTGAACAATTATCCAATCAAATGGGGTTTTGCTCGGCGTAAGTGTTCATATTCTCGAACCAGTTGGATGGCCATCCAGGCTTTGTATTTCACATTTGTGTGACAGTTGATGTTGTTCTCGTGATCCACATTTACCCAAGCTTTAGCCATCAAGCGAGAGTATGTAGGGCGGTTGTGAAGTAGTTGCCAAAGTCTTGACTTCAGACGTTTGTCATCGACTTGAAGTTGATCACTGAGAGGAAAGGTGGATTCAGTCTTATCTGTTTCAGCGTTGCTTGGAGACTCGGGAGCGGTGATAGAATTTGCTTGATCGTGAGGGAGTGCAAGATCGTGTTCGTCTGCGCCTGAGTTGCTGGACGACTGCAGAGCAGGGGGGGAGTCTGATGCAGAGTGCAGCGATGCGTCTTCAAAGAGTTGGCATTGTTCGTTGGGACTGTCGTATATGGCCATTGTTCTTGATGTCCAATACGTTGGTGGCGCTGATGCCGCGGATGGCACGGATTCAGGCTCATTGTCGGTTGACGAGCTGTCCCAAAAACGCCCTTTTGGCTCAGAGGCAGCACGGAACTCGTCACTGTTGTCCGATGATTCATGAAAATCAAGTCTGCCTTTTTCCTCTGCGGGAGTAGGACCGATGTCTTCCTGAATGGGCTCAGGGGGCACGCGAGTCTCGCTCCTCTTTTCCTTGGATTCGGCAACAGCTCTCGTGTTGAGGAGAGGCAATGAGTGCTCAGAGAGCGAATCATGGTCATTTTTTTGAAAAGTGACTTCTTCTGGACTTGAGTTACTTCGGCAGTGTGTGGGATTATCCGCTGGATCTTTGGAGTCGTTGCTCGGGAATAACAGAGATGCTGCTTCAACTTGAGGGTGCCATGCTTTAGCTTCGCTTACTTGACGGCCTTGGTGGTATTGGATAGCTTTGGCAGGTTGCGCCGATTGCAGGTTTTGGTGATGCTCTTTTTTTGCTGCTCTGCATTGCTTGCAGCGCAGTGGGAGATGTAGTCCGCGGTCCAAAAACCATTGTGCTGCCGCTTGTTCGAGTTCAAAGGCAGACTGACAGTCTTTGCACCTCTTCGTTTGATCTGGTAATTCTACTTTGGGTTGTCGGAAATGCTTGACTCTCCGTACTGAAGTCCACCTCGCAGATGAATCTGCGGAGGAGTGTTCGGAGTGTTTATCGGCGGTTGATGTGGTTGTGGATGGCCCAGTGTGCACGCCAAGGGTGGAGGGGACAGTACCTTTGGAAAAGTTGCCAGATGAATGTACATCCAGTTCTTCTTCGGCCGGAAGCCCATTTTTGCCGCTGGCGTACGGGGAATGAGTAGAAGCGTGATTTGGCGTGTTTGTTTGTGTTTGACTGCAGAGAGATAAATCATCGTTGTGAGAAAACCAGCAGTTGTGTTTAAAGCGGCAGCGCTCTCTAAACGGACATGGACATTGCTTACCGAGGCTCTTAGAAAGCAGACGATTTATGTGAAGGAGTATTGAGATGTGATGATCCGCTGGTACGAGTTGAATTGAATTCAAAATCGCCTTCAGCGTTGCGGAGTGATTCAGCGACATTCGTAATAATATAGCGTCCACGTTAAGTGAAAATAAATTGTATAAAAATCCATCTTCTGCCTTTTGCGAAACATTGTTGTAATTGTCGTAAATTGCTGTGACCATTGTGGTGAGCGCGCGCTTTTTTATCTGTTCAGTGGCCTTGGCGCTTTGGCTCCCGTTCACCGGTGTGCCCACTCGGTGTATTGTCTCGTGCGTTCGGTGTCCTTGGCCACCTGGCTCCTGTCAACCGGTGTGCACGCTCGATGTGCTGTGTTTGCGGTGTCCTTGGCCACGTGGCTCCTGTTCATCGCTGTGCCCGCTCGGTGTGTTGTGTTGCATGTGCGGTGTCGGTGACCTCTTGGCTCCCGTTCACCGGTGTGCTCGCTCGGTGTGTTATGTTGTGTGTGTGGTGTCCTTGGCCACTTGGCTTCTGTTCGACGGTGTGCATGCTCGGTGTGTTGTGTTGCGTGTGCGGTGTCCTTTGGCACTTGGGTCCTGTTCACCGCTGTGCCTCTGTGGTGTGTTTTCTGTGGTGTGCTGCGGCGTGTAGCGCTTTTGTGTGTCCGCTGTGGTTCCTATTGTGCGCCCGGGGTGCTGGCGCCCCCTAAGCATTTTTGGTGTGATGTGTGTTCCTTGGGGTGGTTGTGTTTGCTTGGCATCTGGTCCTGTGTCTTGGTTGTGGCTGGCGGCGTGCCTCTCTGGCGTGCCTCTCGGCCCCACGTTGGTGCACTGTGCCTCTTCCGGTCCGGTGGCTCTCAGTGCGTCGGTCCGCTTTCCTGTCGCCGTGGTGCCTTCCCCTACCCGGGGCGCGCGCCCTTGTATTCACTGGGCGGTTGAGCGGGGCAAGTGTAGACCGGCCGAGGACCTGGCTCATGGTGCCTGCCGCTGGCCCCTGCCGAGGCAGGGGCGCTGGGCTCGCTCCACGTCGTACCCGCTCGGGGGCCCACAATGGGGTTGTCGCTGGCGGGTCCCTCCGGCGTTGGTCTCGCGCTACGTGAGCTGCGGTGGTTTTGCGCGTGTTGACCCGGTCACTTACGCGTCCGGTTTCCTGTACTGTCCGTCTCTCGACGGGAGACTCGGCCAACACCTCACCTTGCGGGTCGCAAGACGCCACGCCCGGGTCCGCGTGTGTGTGTGTTTGTGGTTGTGTTTTCGCCCGTCCGGGCGTTGCTGCGGGGCGCGCACTCATCCATCTGGACGGCGGCTGTTTCGTAGCCGGCAGGGGCTGGGTTCGCTGCCGGGCGCGGACTCGTCCATCCGGACGGCCCCTGTTCCGTAGCCGGCAGGAGCTGGGTTCGCTGCCGGGCGCGCAGACGTCCAATGGGACAGCGGCTGGTGGGCTCTGAGTTTTGGCCGGGCTGGGCAGGCCGGTCAACCGGACGCGCGTTGGTGCGCCTTACCGTTCCTGTTGTCATTTTCCGTTCCGGTCCCTTCGAGCTGCGTGTGCCCGTGGTGTGTTGTTGTCCTTTTTTGTTTTTTTTTCGGCAGCTCCCTTGTGTTTTGTGCTTCCGTTTTTTCCGGCCCTGGTTGCCCTTTGCCTCGGCTCTTTGTGGTCCCCCCCCCCCCGTCCTCTTTTTTTTCTTTTTTTTTGCGCCCCTCTCGTCTCGGCTTTTCCGTTGTTTCCGGCCCTGACTGCTTTCAACCTCGGCGCTTTGTGGCTGCCCGCCCCCCCATTTTTTGTCCCTTTGTTGTTTTTTTCTTTCGCCCCCGCTTTTTGCTGGGTCCCACCCCTCGCTGCCCTTGGCCTTGGCACTATTTGGCTTGGTTTCTGTTTCCTTCCTCGTCTCCGGCCTTTTGTGTGGTGTGTGCGTTCTGCGCTGGTGCGGTGCCCCCCCCCCCCCCCGGCAGCTGCTCCCCGTGTTTTGCGGCGCCCCGCGTCTTGTTCTGTGGTGCTGCGGACTGGTGTGGGCTGTGTTGTGTGGTTTTTGGTGTTTTTGTGTGCCGTGCTGTGCTGGTATGCGGGGGCCTTGCCGTGCTGGTTTGCGGGTGCCTTGCTGTTTGGTGTGCTGTCGTGTTGTGTTGTTGGTTTTGTCGCTGGGCGTCTCCCGTGGGCGCTGGCTGCGCCATTTCTGTTGGTGTCGTGCAGTGCCCTGCTGTGCCGTGCTGTTTTGTGCGGTGTTTTGTCGTGTGTCGTGCCGTCATGCCATGTGATGTTTTCTTTGGTGCTGCCTGGTCGTCTGGTCCGCCGTGTTGTGCTGCATTGTCTTGGTTGTGTCTGGTTGCCCTGCTCTGCCCTCCCCCCCCCCCTGCTGCTGCCCTTGTTGTTGGGCCTGTTGCTGTTAACTGGTCCCCTGACGTCGCCGGTTGTTGTGCTCTGTCTCCGGGTGCGGTGCTGTGTTGTGCTGCTGTGTTGCCTGTCGTGCGTGCTGCTATTGGCTGGCTTCACCCTTTGAAGGTTTGCGCTCTCAACGTACGTGGCAAAAGGAGGCCACAAGGGGCAACATTGATGTTTTGCAAATCATTTTGGTGCCAATCGACTCGGAAAGGTATTGGACTCAATGCTTTGGCTATGCCGTTAACCTACAATGGGCATGCTAAGGTGGCATGTTATGCGGGCTAAGATCCAAGCTAGCATGTTAAGCGGGCAAACTGACTAAACTCGGTGACATGTATCAAAATCTGAAGACTTCAGAACTCCGGCCTACCACCTCAAAATTGAATAATCCGAAAGTCAAATCAATGATTTTTTGGACGTTGTGCACAATGTTGGCATCTAAAGTTGGGCACTTTGCAGCAAACTGCCAAAAGTTGAGGATACAAACGACCGATCCGTAAATCGCGCCCTTTTGCACATAGTGATTTCACAGGTGTATTCATTCTTTATGAATTTCCCCACAACAATGCATGCAGATCGATTTCTGCTGGCCGAAATCGAAGTCGCAAAATCCGCCAGATGCTGGGCGCCGCGAGCATGCGCAACGCCCGGCATCTTGCGCAATTTGTGATTTCGATTTCTGCCACCTGAAATCGATCTGAATGCATTGGTGTGTGGAAATTTACAAAGATTGACACACCTGTGAAATCATTGTGCGCGAAACAGCGCGAGTTAGGGATAGAGAATGAAATAAAAAGATAAGAAAAACGCGACGAAAAAATTTTCTAAATAGCTGAAAATAAAGCTAATTACCATAAAAAACGGCTAGGACAAAAAGCGCGCAGCGAAACGCGTTAAAACACGATGACGAAAATTGTGAGCTTAAATAGACAAATAAATAGCGCCGTAAGCGCCGTAACGTTAATAGGAACATAACGCCGTGCCCCTTGTCCCATAATACGGCGTCTAGGCAAAGAAAACTGCGTCGCGAGCAACGCGTAAAACTCGAAATTTTTTTTCGTAACGCGCCGCACCCCTGCACTCGCTTCCGCACGCCCTCTTTTTTTCACCATGTACCTCTCCCTCCCGCTGGTGCTCCACCCTCAGCGCCTTTACTTCCTCTTCGCTGCAGCCGGACATTACATGCCGTCAAGACCACGACCACCAAATTCAACTACAACTTCAAGTATGGGAAAAAGACTTTGGAGTACTTTCAACAACGACAACACGGAGGCCGACGGGTAACACGTAAGTCATTGAGTTGAATGTGGTGTTGGTGCTCGCGCGTGGGTTGCGTAGAGTATAATTTTAACTTTTTTTCAAACGGAAAATCATTTTTACGGGTTTTACAGGAAGTTTTTTAGGGGAAACAGACAACCAGCGCCACAAGCAAGGCAAAAAAAAAGGAAAAAAAGACGACAGGGCACCACAGCACAGCACCACACGGCAGCACAGCGCCACAGGACACAACACAGGGGAACAGGACACCGCAGGGGAGACGCCGAGCCACGGGAGACGCGGCCGGACACGGACACCAAGGCCAACACACACCACCAAACGACAACACGAGGCAACCAGAGCCACCAGCGGACCCCCAAAAACACACACCGATACCAGGAACCAACAGCACCAAGCACCAGAAACAGCGCAGACCATGCGGACAGCACAACACAAGGGCATCAACACAGCGCAGCGCAGCACCGCACAGGGCGCAGAGGACAGGGAACGCACAGCACGGGACCCCAGAACACACACAACAGACACCCAGCGGCAGAAAACAAACAACAGGCACAGGCCAAGACGCAAAAAAACAGCAGAGCACGACAGCACACCACCACACGACAGCACAGCGCCACAGAACACAACACAGGGCAGCGGAACACCAAGGCACACCACACCAAACCACAGGGCGGCGAGCCACGCGGCCGGACAGGGACAGCACCACCAAAACACGACACCAGGACCCACTAAAAGGCAACAGAGGACAGCCAGGCCCAACAGGAAACACCAAAACACGACGGGCAACACCACACAACACCAGCCAGCGCCAGAGGGGCGAGAGAGCACCGCACAAAGAGCAACGACAGGGACAGCACCACCGAAGCAGACACCAGCACACCCCACAGCCCAGGACACACACGCGAGCCCCGCACCGCACCACCGGCAAGGCACAGACGAGGAAAAAAAAAAAGCAAAAAACAAACAGGAAGGAAAAAACAACAGGGGGGGGGGGCGGGGGCGACAACAAGGCGCCAAGGCCCAAGGCACCCCGAGCCGGAACACACGGAACGCCAGGGACAACGGGGGCGCAAAAAAAAAAAGCCAGGGGAGGGAAAAAAAAAACAAAAAGGACGGAGGAAAGGCAGAAAAAAAAAGAAAAGGGGGAAGAGGGGGAGACAAGAAGACGCCAAGGCCCAAGGCACCCCGGGCCGGAAATCACGGAGCGCAAGAGACAACGGGGGCGCACAAAGAGAAAAAAGCAAAAAAAAAGGCAGGGGAGGAGGAACAAAAGGAGCGAGGAAAAGCAGGAAAAAAAAGGGGGGGGAGGGAGGGGGAGACAAGAAAACGCCAAGGCCCAAGGCACCCCGGGCCGGAAAACACGGAACGCCAGAGACAAGGGGGGCACACAAGGGGAAAAAAAAAGGGGGACGGAAAAAAAAGGGGGGGGGTGGGGGGCAAGACACCAAGAGCGGGCAGCCCGGGCCCGAAAACAAGGAGCGCCGGAGACAACCAGGGCGCATACAAAGAAAAAAAGGGCGACCCCAGCCCGGAGGGGGCCCAGCAAACAAAGAGCGCAGCAAGACCGGCCACAGGAAAAGGTGAGACGCACCACAACGCGCCCGGGAGGCCGGCCCGCCCGACCCGGCCAAGAGGGACACCCACACGCACACACGCACGGGACCCGGGCGTGGCGTCCTCCGACCCGAAAGGGGCGCTGTTGGCGTCAACACGAAACAGCCCCGGTGCACCGGCCGAGTCCCTCGTCGAAAGAGGGACGGTACGGGAAACCGGACGCGTCAGTGACCAGGTCCACACACGCCAACCACCGCAGCGCACGCAGCCCAAGACCGACGCTGGAGGGACCCGCCAGGGACAACCCCATCGCGGGGCCCCGAACGGGTACGACGCGGAGCGAGCCCAGCGCCGCTCCCAGGGGCCAGCGGCAGGCACAAAGAGCCCGGTTCTCGGCCGGCCTCCGCGTGCCCCGCGCAGCCATCCAGTAAAGCCGGGGGCGCAAGCCCACGGGCTGGGGAACGGCACCACGGCGTCGGGAAAGTCGACCGGAGCACCGAGAGCGACCGGACCGGACGAGGAGCGGCGCACCAAAGCGGGAACACCAGGCACGCCAGAGAGGCTCGCTGCCGGCCACAACTAAGGCACACGGACAGGTGCCAAGCAACAACGGCCACCGGGTGCCGCAAACCCGGGCAGCGCGCACAACACGCAACGAACCACGGCACAGGGAAAGGTGCCACGCAACACCAAACCCACACACCACGATGCCCAGCCAGGAGTGGCGGGGCACAAGCGGAGCGCGCACACAAGCACACACACACCCCGCCACCCCAGCCAGGGTTGGCGGGGCGCAGCCGAAACCCGAGCCCAAGCACAGACACCCACACCACACACCCCAGCCAGGACCGGTGAGGTACAAGCGGAGAGCGCACACAAACATGCAAGCACCCTGACGCCCCAGCCAGGAGTGGCGGGGCGCAGCCGAAACCCGAGCCCAAGCACGCACACCCACACCGCACACCCCAGCCAGGAGTGGCAGGGTACAAGCGGAGCAAGCACACAAACACACACACACACACGCCAACACCCCAGCCAGGAGAGGCGGGGCGCAGCGGAAACCAGAGCCCAAGCACACCCACCCACACCGCGCACTGCAGCCAGGAGTGGCGGGGTACAAGCGGAGCAAGCACACAAACACACACACACACCCCAACACCCAAGCCAGGAGTGGCGGGGCGCAGCCGAAACCTGAGCCCAGGCACGCACACCCACACCGCACACCCCACCCAGGAGTGGCGGGGCACAAGCGGAGCGCCCACACAAGCACACACACACCCCAACACCCCAGCCAGGAGTGGCGGGGCGCAGCCGAAACCCGAGCCCAAGCACACGCACCAACGCCGCACACCCCAGCCAGGAGGGGCGGTGTACAAGCGGAGCGCGCACACAAACACACACCGGCCCCAACACCTCAGCCAGGAGTGGCGGGGCGCAGCTGAAACACGAGCCCAAGCAAATAGACCCACACCGCACACCCCAGCCAGGAGTGGCGGGGTACAAGCGGAGCGCGCACACAAACACGCACACCCCAACACCCTAGCCAGGAAAGGCGGGGAGCAGCCACAACCCGAGCCCAAAAACACACGCCCACACCGCACACCCCAGCCAGGAGTGGCAGGGCAGAAGCGGAGCGCGCACCAAGCACACACACACCCCAACACCCGAGCCAGGAGTGGCGGGGCGCAGCCGAAACCCGAGCCCAAGCACAATCATCCAAGCCGCACACCCCAGCCAGGAGTGGCGGGGTGCAAGCGGAGCGCGCACACAAGCACACACAGCCCAACACCCCAGCCAGGAGTGGCGGGGTGCAAGCAGAGCGCGCACACAAGCACACACAGGCCAACACCCCAGCCAGGAGTGGCGGGGCGCAGCTGAAACCCGAGCGCCACCACACGCACCCACACCGCACAACTGAGACACGAGTGCCATGGTACAAGCGGAGTGCGCACACAAACACACACACACCCCAACACCCCAGCCAGGAGTGGCGGGGCGCAGCCGAAACCTGAGCCCAAGCACACACACCCACATTGCACACCCCAGCAAGGAGTGGCGGGGTACAAGCGGAGCGCGCACACAAGCACACACACACCCCAACACCCCGGCCAGGAGTGGCGGGGCGCAGCCGAAACCCGAGCCCAAGCACGCACACCCACACCGCACACCCCAGCCAGGAGTGGCGGGGTACAAGCGGAGCGCACACACAAGCACACACGGGCCCCAACAGCCCAGCCAGGAGTTGCGGGGCGCAGCCGAGACCCGAGCCCAAGCACACACACCCACATCGTACACCCCAGCCAGGAGTGGCGGGGTACAAGCGGAGCGCGCACACAAACACACACAGGCCCCAACACCCCAGCCAGGAGTGGCGGGGCGCAGCCGAAACCCGAGCCCAAGCACACACACCCACACCGTACACCCCAGCCAGGAGTGGCGGGGTACAAGCGGAGCGCGAACGCAACCACGCACACACCCCATCACCCCAGCCAGGAGTGGCGGGGCGCAGCCGAAACCCGAGCCCAACTACAACCCTGACCCAAACACAAGCGCCACATAACAGTAGGAAACCCGGTGTCCATAGCCCGGGCACTGAGGCAGCCCGTGCCATGCAGGTGACCCGGCCAAACGAGATCCGGAGACCGGGAATAAGGCTGCATCCTAAGGCCTGCGCTGCTTTGGGACTCGAGGCGGAGCGTGCAACACCCAAGCGCCTCGGAACCCCAGTATCAAGAACATGCATGCATGCCTTGGGAACGGGATACGCCAGGAAGTCCGGTGAACCTCTAGGGTTCCGCCCAAAGGAGGGGACGTGCGCAAGCACGGGGGCACACCCTCCCCGCAAGACACGCAGGTCACGCTGGCGGCGATCAGCCCTCCTGGTGTTGCCCGGGGCCGCTTTGTTGGGGGCCACCAGTCAGGTCTAGCGGGACGTAAGCCGCCTCCCCTCTTCATGCGCGGAGCCTCTTCCTGTTCGTCACAGGGGCGACGCCAGGGGGAACCATGGGGCGCCTCTCCACGACCGAGTGCACCTACCTACCTCTAATGTAACAGCGGATGCTTATTGTACTATCTATTGTTGCTCAATCTTTTTGGCAAGGGGGCCCTTTGCCCCCGCGCCCCCAACCCTTGGCGCGTGGTGTCCACAACATCTGAAGGCTACGATGTTGTCCGAAATAAGACACCTCGACAACGGTTCGAAGTGAAGAAAGTTCATGCTTTGAAGGTTTGTGCTCTCAACGTACGTGGCAAAAGGAGGCCACAAGGGGCAACATTGATGTTTTGCAAGTCATTTTGGTGCCAATCGACTCGGAACGGTATTGGACTCAATCCTTTGGCTATGCCGTTAACCTACAATGGGCATGCTAAGGTGGCATGTTATGCGGGCTAAGATCTAAGCTAGCATGTTAAGCGGGCAAACTGACTAAACACGGTGACATGTATCGAAATCCGAAGAATTCAGAACTCCGGCCTACCACCTCAAAATTGAATAATCCGAAAGTCAAATCAATGTATTTTTGGACGTTGTGCACAATGTTGGCATCCAAGGTTGGGCACTTTGCAGCAAGCTGCCAAACGTTGAGGATACAAACGACCGATCCGTAAATCGCGTCCTTTTGCACATAGTGATTTCACAGGTGTATTCATTATTTTGAATTTCCACACAACAATGCATGCAGATTGATTTCTGGTGGCCGAAATCGAAGTCGCAAAATACGCCAGATGCCGGGCGCCGCAAGCATGCGCAATGCCCGGCATCTTGCGCAATTTGTGATTTCGATTTCTGCCACCTGAAATCGATCTGAATGCATTGGTGTGTGGAAATTTACAAAGATTGACACACCTGTGAAATCATTGTGCGCGAAACAGCACGAGTTAGGGATTGGCGTGGCGTATCCTCCATTTCGGCAGCTTGCTGTAAGTGCCCAAGTTTGGATGCCGTAATTGTGCGCAAGGTGGTACGCTACATTGATTGAACTATCTTGGCATTCCAATTGTTGCTTGATGGCATGGCTAAAGCATTGATCCCAATATCTTTCGGAGTGGATGTGCAGTAAAATGACTCGCAAAACATCAATGTTGCCCCCTATGGCATCCTGTTTCCACTTAGGTGGACAGCCCAACGGTTGGAAAATTAAACTGTCTCCACTTCACACCTTCACCAAGGTGTCATATTCTGCACAACATCTTGGCCTACAGATGTTGTAGACAAGAAGTGCCAAAGCTCGGGAGCAAAGAGGCTGAAGGCCTCCTTGCAAGAAAGGAAGGGCAACAATAGATGCTAAAATCTGTTTTTCTAAGTACATTACAACCCATATGTAACCATTAGCTTGTGTATCTTCATTTAAAAGGTTTTCTTGAGTAACCGATGGCGGGGTAAGTGTGCCTATCTTTTGGGCAACTATTGTGTCCCCATGTGTGCCTATACTTACCTATAATTTCAGCAAAGGTACCAATCCTTTGGGCAGAATAAAACTGGTTTACCCGGATACATTGGAACATATGTGCAACTATCGGTTTGCATATTTCTTTTTCAAATTCTTCTTTGACAACCCGTTTGTTGTCCTCTGCTCCACAAGCCGAAGGCCGTTTAATTTGCTCCCATGAACGGATTGAGACTTTTATATATATATATATATATACTTATATATATACACACAAAATAAACATTGCAGCACGCGCATGCACGCGGCAGGCATCTGCCGTATTTTACAGTTTTGATTTCTGCCACCAAAAACAGATTTCAATGCATTGCTGTCTAAGGCCTTCTAAAGATCAATAGCGCGCCCCTCACCCCAATACAACCAGAAATGGTTTCCGGTTTGCCGACACTTGTGCTTGTTTCTTGTATTTGTCAAAGAAAACCTTGCTGATTTTCCGCAATGCAAAATGAAGTCCACACAGAGCTAAAGTAGAGCAAGTCCAGGCACCGGAGCAAAATGAACTCAGGATAAATCCTTCGGGGTCATAACATGTCTAACAAAGAAGGGCTGCACAAAGACAATGCAGCCTTAAACACAATGCTTCAGTGAAATATGAACAAAACAAATGATCTTATAAAGTAAAATGGCAGTATTTTGGCCACCAAGATAGTCCCAAGCACTTCTAGGCACTCCCCCTTACATCCATTCCTCGCATGCGGGGAATCATGAATTGGCTAAGTATGTGAACAAATTTGGATGTCCTCGAAGGCAGTTACTGAAAGCGACGCCAGCGGCAACTAGGGTCATTTCTCATCATCCGCATTTCACTGTCTGGAGCCATCGGCCGCAGAATCTGATAACTCAAAAATCGCCGCCCACCTGCAAAGCTCCCACCCCTCAGGCCCGGTTCAACGGCCGGAGAATTACATTGACGCTGCTTCTGCTACGTTAAAGATCGCCGTCGCCCAGCATCTCGAGTTACAATGTCTTCTGTCACAAATAGATCAGTTCCCCAGAACCCTACGTTTTCTTGTCACGGCTCCCGCAACAGGACTCTACCATGCCTGCACTCCCTCCCCTACTCGGGAAGAGCCGCTGCCGTCTACAACCTGCCTAACACAGATTCACGCTCCAAAGCAGAAGTCTCCAAAGCCGTGTAGGGATCACTACGCTGAAGGAAACAATGACAATTGGGCCCCACGACCCTCAGTGAAGCAAGTCCGTGTGCCAGACGCTGCCCCGGCATTTCTCACTACCAACCTTCCCTTTTTGATCGTCTGTCTCTGTATACTCATCTCGCGTCTTCACCGTGCAATGTACCATTCGTTCCATCCTACAACGCCGCTACGGCGTATGGGCCAGAAGGGCTGCTCCCATCGCAAATGCCGCGTACGACGGAAGGGACTGACGCGGCGAAGTCTACTCTCTACCGGTTTTCTACAAGCCTACTGCCAAAGACAAACTCGGCTGATCCCTCAGCAGATTTGATCCCGCACTACGCGCTAGGCAACCTGCACGCTGTAGGATAGGGGTAGGAAGAACACCGACGAGCTGTGGATAGCTGCTGAAGCTTTAAGTTTTTCCTGGGCGCTTGGCACCGCACAGTCGTGCGGCAGTTTTCTGTGTTCGGCAACAAGAGGACGAAAGTATGTCGGGTTTGCGAGTTCTTCCGGGCGAACCAGCTGACTTATTTCTGCAAACACGTCTCAATGACGAACACTCTGACCGATCGGCAGTGCGGCTGTGGGTTTATCAACTTTGAACGAAGACTCGAATGCCTGCAGTGCACTAAACTGAAGCTTCGAGCTGAAGCCCTTGCGCACGATAACGAAGGAGCGAGGTGTCTAATCAAGTGACACAGTTTCTGCTTTTATTTACCATATTGCGCTACTGAGTGTGCCTATATTTCTGTCATCAATACAAAGAAGACTTTGCGTGAATGTGCAAAACAGATCACACACCAGTGACCCCAGGGTCGCGGACCAATGTCCGTTTCGGCATTTCTTCGTCGTGTTCCTCTTCTCGCTTGCGTCCTCTTCCTCTCTTCTGAGCTGTGCTCACAATACTCAACATGGCCTGTACCCAACGCCATGATTGTCACTGTCGTGACAGCGACTTGAGGTACACCCCGCTATATGGCTGCCTCTCGCTTCTTGGCGACGCCTTGGCGCCGCTCTTGAACTGCAGTGATGAAGGCAACAGTCACAGTACCTCAATCCGCACATGTAGCTCGCTGCACTGCTTGAAGCCTGTTGTTCTTTTCCCCTAGGGGTGAAACAGCAAAGTGTTTGAAACAGCGCCGTAGGCAGCAAATTGTCCAGCCAGCCCCGACACTGATCTGACACCAACACGGTTATGCCAAACACACCCACACACAACACACACAGCTGCTTTTTGGGCACACAATCTACTGAGCACACCGCTAACAGATCATGACACATACTCTCCAAACCACATTCCCAGCACGGCAACCTTCTCTGGCTCGTGGCACGTCCCAGAGACCCACGTTACTGTCAGTCAAAAGTTTACTTCAAAGTCGTCAACATAACTGTCACATCTCAATATTCTGTCACGTCCACAGTATGCCATTCATCTTTCCAGAGCCCTCTACGGAAGCCTCGAACATTGAGCTCTTGCTTCACCTAACTGCTTCTCTGCTTCCTGGGCTTTCATTTAGAAACCTCCAGAAGCTTTCAATCTCTTTTTCATGAGGTACTCTAGACTCAGGGTTTTCATTACTGCATTAAGCAAGATCCAGTAAGTCCTAGTCCTCACATCTTTCAAGTCCCAACCACACCCTGAAACAATGAACACACCCACAGTTTACTGCAAAGATAGCCACCCTCTAAAGGGCTAGGGTTTTTCCCGAAACAGTGACACACACTGTGTGCCTCCCAGGGTACAGCCCCCCAGGATCCCCAGGTATAACTCAGGCCCCTCCCACACATGCGAGGGTCCTCCCTATCTTACCCAGCTGTATCACTCACGGGCCCGCCAGCAAAACAAGACCATGGGGTTCGCCCGACCAACTACCACCCATTGTAGCAACCACCATTTCCTCCTACCCCTCGCAACATCCCCTCTTCACCTCTCAAACCACACACAGCCCATGCAGCGCAGGCAGCACATATAGTATTCTATAAGGCCCAAGGGCCATGTGTGGAGTACTCTGTGTGTTTTCTTACCCCGAACTGCCTAAAAAGATAACAAAAGCACGCCCAAAAAACTTACTAAATAGCTGAAACTAAAGCTAATTAGCATAAACATCGCCGGAGAAGAAATTTGCGGCGATGTTTATGCTAATTAGCTTTAGTTTCAGCTATTTAGTAAGTTTTTTGGGCGTGCTTTTGTTATCTTTTTAGGCAGTTCGGGGTAAGAAAACACACAGAGTACTCCACACATGGCCCTTGGGCCTTATAGAATACTATATGTGCTGCCTGCGCTGCATGGGCTGTGTGTGGTTTGAGAGGTGAAGAGGGGATGTTGCGAGGGGTAGGAGGAAATGGTGGTTGCTACAATGGGTGGTAGTTGGTCGGGCGAACCCCATGGTCTTGTTTTGCTGGCGGGCCCGTGAGTGATAAAGCTGGGTAAGATAGGGAGGACCCTCGCATGTGTGGGAGGGGCCTGAGTTATACCTGGTGATCCTGGGGGGCTGTACCCTGGGAGGCACACAGTGTGTGTCACTGTTTCGGGAAAAACCCTAGCCCTTTAGAGGGTGGCTATCTTTGCAGTAAACTGTGGGTGTGTTCATTGTTTCAGGGTGTGGTTGGGACCTGAAAGATGTGAGGACTAGGACTTACTGGATCTTGCTTAATGCAGTAATGAAAACCCTGAGTCTAGAGTACCTCATGAAAAAGAGATTGAAAGCTTCTGGAGGTTTCTAAATGAAAGCCCAGGAAGCAGAGAAGCAGTTAGGTGAAGCAAGAGCTCAATGTTCGAGGCTTCCGTAGAGGGCTCTGGAAAGATGAATGGCATACTGTGGACGTGACAGAATATTGAGATGTGACAGTTATGTTGACGACTTTGAAGTAAACTTTTGACTGACAGTAACGTGGGTCTCTGGGACGTGCCACGAGCCAGAGAAGGTTGCCGTGCTGGGAATGTGGTTTGGAGAGTATGTGTCATGATCTGTTAGCGGTGTGCTCAGTAGATTGTGTGCCCAAAAAGCAGCTGTGTGTGTTGTGTGTGGGTGTGTTTGGCATAACCGTGTTGGTGTCAGATCAGTGTCGGGGCTGGCTGGACAATTTGCTGCCTACGGCGCTGTTTCAAACACTTTGCTGTTTCACCCCTAGGGGAAAAGAACAACAGGCTTCAAGCAGTGCAGCGAGCTACATGTGCGGATTGAGGTACTGTGACTGTTGCCTTCATCACTGCAGTTCAAGAGCGGCGCCAAGGCGTCGCCAAGAAGCGAGAGGCAGCCATATAGCGGGGTGTACCTCAAGTCGCTGTCACGACAGTGACAATCATGGCGTTGGGTACAGGCCATGTTGAGTATTGTGAGCACAGCTCAGAAGAGAGGAAGAGGACGCAAGCGAGAAGAGGAACACGACGAAGAAATGCCGAAACGGACATTGGTCCGCGACCCTGGGGTCACTGGTGTGTGATCTGTTTTGCACATTCACGCAAAGTCTTCTTTGTATTGATGACAGAAATATAGGCACACTCAGTAGCGCAATATGGTAAATAAAAGCAGAAACTGTGTCACTTGATTGGACACCTCGCTCCTTCGTTATCGTGCGCAAGGGCTTCAGCTCGAAGCTTCAGTTTAGTGCACTGCAGGCATTCGAGTCTTCGTTCAAAGTTGATAAACCCACAGCCGCACTGCCGATCGGTCAGAGTGTTCGTCATTGAGACGTGTTTGCAGAAATAAGTCAGCTGGTTCGCCCGGAAGAACTCGCAAACCCGACATACTTTCGTCCTCTTGTTGCCGAACACAGAAAACTGCCGCACGACTGTGCGGTGCCAAGCGCCCAGGAAAAACTTAAAGCTTCAGCAGCTATCCACAGCTCGTCGGTGTTCTTCCTACCCCTATCCTACAGCGTGCAGGTTGCCTAGCGCGTAGTGCGGGATCAAATCTGCTGAGGGATCAGCCGAGTTTGTCTTTGGCAGTAGGCTTGTAGAAAACCGGTAGAGAGTAGACTTCGCCGCGTCAGTCCCTTCCGTCGTACGCGGCATTTGCGATGGGAGCAGCCCTTCTGGCGCATACGCCGTAGCGGCGTTGTAGGATGGAACGAATGGTACATTGCACGGTGAAGACGCGAGATGAGTATACAGAGACAGACGATCAAAAAGGGAAGGTTGGTAGTGAGAAATGCCGGGGCAGCGTCTGGCACACGGACTTGCTTCACTGAGGGTCGTGGGGCCCAATTGTCATTGTTTCCTTCAGCGTAGTGATCCCTACACGGCTTTGGAGACTTCTGCTTTGGAGCGTGAATCTGTGTTAGGCAGGTTGTAGACGGCAGCGGCTCTTCCCGAGTAGGGGAGGGAGTGCAGGCATGGTAGAGTCCTGTTGCGGGAGCCGTGACAAGAAAACGTAGGGTTCTGGGGAACTGATCTATTTGTGACAGAAGACATTGTAACTCGAGATGCTGGGCGACGGCGATCTTTAACGTAGCAGAAGCAGCGTCAATGTAATTCTCCGGCCGTTGAACCGGGCCTGAGGGGTGGGAGCTTTGCAGGTGGGCGGCGATTTTTGAGTTATCAGATTCTGCGGCCGATGGCTCCAGACAGTGAAATGCGGATGATGAGAAATGACCCTAGTTGCCGCTGGCGTCGCTTTCAGTAACTGCCTTCGAGGACATCCAAATTTGTTCACATACTTAGCCAATTCATGATTCCCCGCATGCGAGGAATGGATGTAAGGGGGAGTGCCTAGAAGTGCTTGGGACTATCTTGGTGGCCAAAATACTGCCATTTTACTTTATAAGATCATTTGTTTTGTTCATATTTCACTGAAGCATTGTGTTTAAGGCTGCATTGTCTTTGTGCAGCCCTTCTTTGTTAGACATGTTATGACCCCGAAGGATTTATCCTGAGTTCATTTTGCTCCGGTGCCTGGACTTGCTCTACTTTAGCTCTGTGTGGACTTTATTTTGCATTGCGGAAAATCAGCAAGGTTTTCTTTGACAAATACAAGAAACAAGCACAAGTGTCGGCAAACCGGAAACCATTTCTGGTTGTATTGGGGTGAGGGGCGCGCTATTGATCTTTAGAAGGCCTTAGACAGCAATGCATTGAAATCTGTTTTTGGTGGCAGAAATCAAAACTGTAAAATACGGCAGATGCCTGCCGCGTGCATGCGCGTGCTGCAATGTTTATTTTGTGTGTATATATATAAGTATATATATATATATATATATAAAAGTCTCAATCCGTTCATGGGAGCAAATTAAACGGCCTTCGGCTTGTGGAGCAGAGGAAAAACAAACGGGTTGTCAAAGAAGAATTTGAAAAAGAAATATGCAAACCGATAGTTGCACATATGTTCCAATGTATCCGGGTAAACCAGTTTTATTCTGCCCAAAGGATTGGTACCTTTGCTGAAATTATAGGTAAGTATAGGCACACATGGGGACACAATAGTTGCCCAAAAGATAGGCACACTTACCCCGCCATCGGTTACTCAAGAAAACCTTTTAAATGAAGATACACAAGCTAATGGTTACATATGGGTTGTAATGTACTTAGAAAAACACATTTTAGCATCTATTGTTGCCCTTCCTTTCTTGCAAGGAGGCCTTCAGCCTCTTTGCTCCCGAGCTTTGGCACTTCTTGTCTACAACATCTGTAGGCCAAGATGTTGTGCAGAATATGACACCTTGGTGAAGGTGTGAAGTGGAGACAGTTTAATTTTCCAACCGTTGGGCTGTCCACCTAAGTGGAAACAGGATGCCATAGGGGGCAACATTGATGTTTTGCGAGTCATTTTACTGCACATCCACTCCGAAAGATATTGGGATCAATGCTTTAGCCATGCCATCAAGCAACAATTGGAATGCCAAGATAGTTCAATCAATGTAGCGTACCACTTTGCGCACAATTACGGCATCCAAACTTGGGCACTTACAGCAAGCTGCCGAAATGGAGGATACGCCACGCCAATCCCTAACTCGTGCTGTTTCGCGCACAATGATTTCACAGGTGTGTCAATCTTTGTAAATTTCCACACACCAATGCATTCAGATCGATTTCAGGTGGCAGAAATCGAAATCACAAATTGCGCAAGATGCCGGGCGTTGCGCATGCTTGCGGCGCCCGGCATCTGGCGTATTTTGCGACTTCGATTTCGGCCACCAGAAATCAATCTGCATGCATTGTTGTGTGGAAATTCAAAATAATGAATACACCTGTGAAATCACTATGTGCAAAAGGACGCGATTTACGGATCGGTCGTTTGTATCCTCAACGTTTGGCAGCTTGCTGCAAAGTGCCCAACCTTGGATGCCAACATTGTGCACAACGTCCAAAAATACATTGATTTGACTTTCGGATTATTCAATTTTGAGGTGGTAGGCCGGAGTTCTGAATTCTTCGGATTTCGATACATGTCACCGAGTTTAGTCAGTTTGCCCGCTTAACATGCTAGCTTAGATCTTAGCCCGCATAACATGCCACCTTAGCATGCCCATTGTAGGTTAACGGCATAGCCAAAGGATTGAGTCCAATACCGTTCCGAGTCGATTGGCACCAAAATGACTTGCAAAACATCAATGTTGCCCCTTGTGGCCTCCTTTTGCCACGTACGTTGAGAGCACAAACCTTCAAAGCATGAACTTTCTTCACTTCGAACCGTTGTCGAGGTGTCTTATTTCGGACAACATCGTAGCCTTCAGATGTTGTGGACACCACGCGCCAAGGGTTGGGGGCGCGGGGGCAAAGGGCCCCCTTGCCAAAAAGATTGAGCAACAATAGATAGTACAATAAGCATCCGCTGTTACATTAGAGGTAGGTAGGTGCACTCGGTCGTGGAGAGGCGCCCCATGGTTCCCCCTGGCGTCGCCCCTGTGACGAACAGGAAGAGGCTCCGCGCATGAAGAGGGGAGGCGGCTTACGTCCCGCTAGACCTGACTGGTGGCCCCCAACAAAGCGGCCCCGGGCAACACCAGGAGGGCTGATCGCCGCCAGCGTGACCTGCGTGTCTTGTGGGGAGGGTGTGCCCCCGTGCTTGCGCACGTCCCCTCCTTTGGGCGGAACCCTAGAGGTTCACCGGACTTCCTGGCGTATCCCGTTCCCAAGGCATGCATGCATGTTCTTGATACTGGGGTTCCGAGGCGCTTGGGTGTCGCACGCTCCGCCTCGAGTCCCAAAGCAGCGCAGGCCTTAGGATGCAGCCTTATTCCCGGTCTCCGGATCTCGTTTGGCCGGGTCACCTGCATGGCACGGGCTGCCTCAGTGCCCGGGCTATGGACACCGGGTTTCCTACTGTTATGTGGCGCTTGTGTTTGGGTCAGGGTTGTAGTTGGGCTCGGGTTTCGGCTGCGCCCCGCCACTCCTGGCTGGGGTGATGGGGTGTGTGCGTGGTTGCGTTCGCGCTCCGCTTGTACCCCGCCACTCCTGGCTGGGGTGTACGGTGTGGGTCTGTGTGCTTGGGCTCGGGTTTCGGCTGCGCCCCGCCACTCCTGGCTGGGGTGTTGGGGCCTGTGTGTGTTTGTGTGCGCGCTCCGCTTGTACCCCGCCACTCCTGGCTGGGGTGTACGATGTGGGGGTGTGTGCTTGGGCTCGGGTCTCGGCTGCGCCCCGCAACTCCTGGCTGGGCTGTTGGGGCCCGTGTGTGCTTGTGTGTGCGCTCCGCTTGTACCCCGCCACTCCTGGCTGGGGTGTGCGGTGTGGGTGTGCGTGCTTGGGCTCGGGTTTCGGCTGCGCCCCGCCACTCCTGGCCGGGGTGTTGGGGTGTGTGTGTGCTTGTGTGCGCGCTCCGCTTGTACCCCGCCACTCCTTGCTGGGGTGTGCAATGTGGGTGTGTGTGCTTGGGCTCGGGTTTCGGCTGCGCCCCGCCACTCCTGGCTGGGGTGTTGGGGTGTGTGTGTGTTTGTGTGCGCACTCCGCTTGTACCATGGCACTCGTGTCTCAGTTGTGCGGTGTGGGTGCGTGTGGTGGCGCTCGGGTTTCAGCTGCGCCCCGCCACTCCTGGCTGGGGTGTTGGCCTGTGTGTGCTTGTGTGCGCGCTCTGCTTGCACCCCGCCACTCCTGGCTGGGGTGTTGGGCTGTGTGTGCTTGTGTGCGCGCTCCGCTTGCACCCCGCCACTCCTGGCTGGGGTGTGCGGCTTGGATGATTGTGCTTGGGCTCGGGTTTCGGCTGCGCCCCGCCACTCCTGGCTCGGGTGTTGGGGTGTGTGTGTGCTTGGTGCGCGCTCCGCTTGTGCCCTGCCACTCCTGGCTGGGGTGTGCGGTGTGGGCGTGTGTTTTTGGGCTCGGGTTGTGGCTGCTCCCCGCCTTTCCTGGCTAGGGTGTTGGGGTGTGCGTGTTTGTGTGCGCGCTCCGCTTGTACCCCGCCACTCCTGGCTGGGGTGTGCGGTGTGGGTCTATTTGCTTGGGCTCGTGTTTCAGCTGCGCCCCGCCACTCCTGGCTGAGGTGTTGGGGCCGGTGTGTGTTTGTGTGCGCGCTCCGCTTGTACACCGCCCCTCCTGGCTGGGGTGTGCGGCGTTGGTGCGTGTGCTTGGGCTCGGGTTTCGGCTGCGCCCCGCCACTCCTGGCTGGGGTGTTGGGGTGTGTGTGTGCTTGTGTGGGCGCTCCGCTTGTGCCCCGCCACTCCTGGGTGGGGTGTGCGGTGTGGGTGTGCGTGCTTGGGCTCAGGTTTCGGCTGCGCCCCGCCACTCCTGGCTTGGGTGTTGGGGTGTGTGTGTGTGTTTGTGTGCTTGCTCCGCTTGTACCCCGCCACTCCTGGCTGCAGTGCGCGGTGTGGGTGGGTGTGCTTGGGCTCTGGTTTCCGCTGCGCCCCGCCTCTCCTGGCTGGGGTGTTGGCGTGTGTGTGTGTGTGTTTGTGTGCTTGCTCCGCTTGTACCCTGCCACTCCTGGCTGGGGTGTGCGGTGTGGGTGTGCGTGCTTGGGCTCGGGTTTCGGCTGCGCCCCGCCACTCCTGGCTGGGGCGTCAGGGTGCTTGCATGTTTGTGTGCGCTCTCCGCTTGTACCTCACCGGTCCTGGCTGGGGTGTGTGGTGTGGGTGTCTGTGCTTGGGCTCGGGTTTCGGCTGCGCCCCGCCAACCCTGGCTGGGGTGGCGGGGTGTGTGTGTGCTTGTGTGCGCGCTCCGCTTGTGCCCCGCCACTCCTGGCTGGGCATCGTGGTGTGTGGGTTTGGTGTTGCGTGGCACCTTTCCCTGTGCCGTGGTTCGTTGCGTGTTGTGCGCGCTGCCCGGGTTTGCGGCACCCGGTGGCCGTTGTTGCTTGGCACCTGTCCGTGTGCCTTAGTTGTGGCCGGCAGCGTGCCTCTCTGGCGTGCCTGGTGTTCCCGCTTTGGTGCGCCGCTCCTCGTCCGGTCCGGTCGCTCTCGGTGCTCCGGTCGACTTTCCCGACGCCGTGGTGCCGTTCCCCACCCCGTGGGCTTGCGCCCCCGGCTTTACTGGATGGCTGCGCGGGGCACGCGGAGGCCGGCCGAGAACCGGGCTCTTTGTGCCTGCCGGTGGCCCCTGGGAGCGGCGCTGGGCTCGCTCCGCGTCGTACCCGTTCGGGGCCCCGCGATGGGGTTGTCCCTGGCGGGTCCCTCCAGCGTCAGTCTTGGGCTGCGTGCGCTGCGGTGGTTGGCGTGTGTGGACCCGGTCACTGACGCGTCCGGTTTCCCGTACCGTCCCTCTGTCGACGAGGGACTCGGCCGGTGCACCGGGGCTGTTTCGTGTTGACGCCAACAGCGCCCCTTTCGGGTCGGAGGACGCCACGCCCGGGTCCCGTGCGTGTGTGCGTGTGGGTGTCCCTCTTGGCCGGGTCGGGCGGGCCGGCCTCCCGGGCGCGTTGTGGTGCGTCTCACCTTTTCCTGTGGCCGGTCTTGCTGCGCTCTTTGTTTGCTGGGCCCGCTCCGGGCTGGGGTCGCCCTTTTTTTCTTTGTATGCGCCCTGGTTGTCTTCGGCGCTCCTTGTTTTCGGGCCCGGGCTGCCCGCTCTTGGTGTCTTGCCCCCCACCCCCCCCCTTTTTTTTTCCGTCCCCCTTTTTTTTTCCCCTTGTGTGCCCCCCTTGTCTCTGGCGTTCCGTGTTTTCCGGCCCGGGGTGCCTTGGGCCTTGGCGTTTTCTTGTCTCCCCCTCCCTCCCCCCCCTTTTTTTTCCTGCTTTTCCTCGCTCCTTTTGTTCCTCCTCCCCTGCCTTTTTTTTTTTTGCTTTTTTCTCTTTGTGCGCCCCCGTTGTCTCTTGCGTTCCGTGATTTCCGGCCCGGGGTGCCTTGGGCCTTGGCGTCTTCTTGTCTCCCCCTCTTCCCCCTTTTCTTTTTTTTTCTGCCTTTCCTCCGTCCTTTTTGTTTTTTTTTCCCTCCCCTGGCTTTTTTTTTTTGCGCCCCCGTTGTCCCTGGCGTTCCGTGTGTTCCGGCTCGGGGTGCCTTGGGCCTTGGCGCCTTGTTGTCGCCCCCGCCCCCCCCCCCCTGTTGTTTTTTCCTTCCTGTTTGTTTTTTGCTTTTTTTTTTTCCTCGTCTGTGCCTTGCCGGTGGTGCGGTGCGGGGCTCGCGTGTGTGTCCTGGGCTGTGGGGTGTGCTGGTGTCTGCTTCGGTGGTGCTGTCCCTGTCGTTGCTCTTTGTGCGGTGCTCTCTCGCCCCTCTGGCGCTGGCTGGTGTTGTGTGGTGTTGCCCGTCGTGTTTTGGTGTTTCCTGTAGGGCCTGGCTGTCCTCTGTTGCCTTTTAGTGGGTCCTGGTGTCGTGTTTCGGTGGTGCTGTCCCTGTCCGGCCGCGTGGCTCGCCGCCCTGTGGTTTGGTGTGGTGTGCCTTGGTGTTCCGCTGCCCTGTGTTGTGTTCTGTGGCGCTGTGCTGTCGTGTGGTGGTGTGCTGTCGTGCTCTGCTGTTTTTTTGCGTCTTGGCCTGTGCCTGTTGTTTGTTTTCTGCCGCTGGGTGTCTGTTGTGTGTGTTCTGGGGTCCCGTGCTGTGCGTTCCCTGTCCTCTGCGCCCTGTGCGGTGCTGCGCTGCGCTGTGTTGATGCCCTTGTGTTGTGCTGTCCGCATGGTCTGCGCTGTTTCTGGTGCTTGGTGCTGTTGGTTCCTGGTATCGGTGTGTGTTTTTGGGGGTCCGCTGGTGGCTCTGGTTGCCTCGTGTTGTCGTTTGGTGGTGTGTGTTGGCCTTGGTGTCCGTGTCCGGCCGCGTCTCCCGTGGCTCGGCGTCTCCCCTGCGGTGTCCTGTTCCCCTGTGTTGTGTCCTGTGGCGCTGTGCTGCCGTGTGGTGCTGTGCTGTGGTGCCCTGTCGTCTTTTTTTCCTTTTTTTTGCCTTGCTTGTGGCGCTGGTTGTCTGTTTCCCCTAAAAAACTTCCTGTAAAACCCGTAAAAATGATTTTCCGTTTGAAAAAAAGTTAAAATTATACTCTACGCAACCCACGCGCGAGCACCAACACCACATTCAACTCAATGACTTACGTGTTACCCGTCGGCCTCCGTGTTGTCGTTGTTGAAAGTACTCCAAAGTCTTTTTCCCATACTTGAAGTTGTAGTTGAATTTGGTGGTCGTGGTCTTGACGGCATGTAATGTCCGGCTGCAGCGAAGAGGAAGTAAAGGCGCTGAGGGTGGAGCACCAGCGGGAGGGAGAGGTACATGGTGAAAAAAAGAGGGCGTGCGGAAGCGAGTGCAGGGGTGCGGCGCGTTACGAAAAAAATTTTCGAGTTTTACGCGTTGCTCGCGACGCAGTTTTCTTTGCCTAGACGCCGTATTATGGGACAAGGGGCACGGCGTTATGTTCCTATTAACGTTACGGCGCTTACGGCGCTATTTATTTGTCTATTTAAGCTCACAATTTTCGTCATCGTGTTTTAACGCGTTTCGCTGCGCGCTTTTTGTCCTAGCCGTTTTTTATGGTAATTAGCTTTATTTTCAGCTATTTAGAAAATTTTTTCGTCGCGTTTTTCTTATCTTTTTATTTCATTCTCTATCCCTAACTCGCGCTGTTTCGCGCACAATGATTTCACAGGTGTGTCAATCTTTGTAAATTTCCACACACCGATGCATTCAGATCGATTTCAGGTGGCAGAAATCGAAATCACAAATTGCGCAAGATGCCGGGCGTTGCGCATGCTCGCGGCGCCCAGCATCTGGCGGATTTTGCGACTTCGATTTCGGCCAGCAGAAATCGATCTGCATGCATTGTTGTGGGGAAATTCATAAAGAATGAATACACCTGTGAAATCACTATGTGCAAAAGGGCGCGATTTACGGATCGGTCGTTTGTATCCTCAACTTTTGGCAGTTTGCTGCAAAGTGCCCAACTTTAGATGCCAACATTGTGCACAACGTCCAAAAAATCATTGATTTGACTTTCGGATTATTCAATTTTGAGGTGGTAGGCCGGAGTTCTGAAGTCTTCAGATTTTGATACATGTCACCGAGTTTAGTCAGTTTGCCCGCTTAACATGCTAGCTTGGATCTTAGCCCGCATAACATGCCACCTTAGCATGCCCATTGTAGGTTAACGGCATAGCCAAAGCATTGAGTCCAATACCTTTCCGAGTCGATTGGCACCAAAATGATTTGCAAAACATCAATGTTGCCCCTTGTGGCCTCCTTTTGCCACGTACGTTGAGAGCGCAAACCTTCAAAGGGTGAACTTTCTTCACTTCGAACCGTTGTCGAGGTGTCTTATTTCGGACAACATCGTGGCCTTGAGATGTTGTGGACACCACGCGCCAAGGGTTGGGGGCATGGGGGCAAAGGGCTTCCTTGCCAAAAAGATTGAGCAACAATAGATAGTACAATAAGCATCCGCTGTTACATTAGAACATATGTGTTCGTTTACCGATTTCCAGCCCAAAAGGTTCTTGGACAACCGGCTTGGAGATTGGCTATGGGTGCCTATCGTTGAGGCAACTATGGTGTCGCCATCCCCGCCCATAGGTACCTACAATCTGCCAAAAGGTATCCATCCTTCAGGCAGAGTAATGGGTTTACCCCGGTACATTGGAGGGTACATTGGCACAGATATGCGAATGTTAGTTTGCGGATTTTGTTTTAAGTACAGGAAGGGTTTGCAATCTACTGGCAGATTGCATTGACAATGTGCCATGGCATGGCACATTGTGGCAAAATGTGAAATTTGACATGGCACAAGCTAAACCACTTGGAAATGAGTTGCACTTTGATAGACCTCCTCAAAATCAGAACCTTCAAAGCGGGAGACAAGAATGGGCAGGCATGGTGGCAGAATGTCAAATGTAGAATGTCACAAGCTAAACCATTTGAAAATTTGGTAGATTTTGGTACACCACCTTGAAATCAGAACGTTCAAAGCAGGAAAAAATAATTGGCAGGGCATGGCATAGGGTGGCAGCATGTGAAATGTAAAATGGCCCAGTGTAAACCAATGGAAAATTCCCTAGACTTTGATAACCACTTCGAAATGAGAACCTGGAAAGCACTAAAGAACCATGGGAAGGTATGGCAAGGGAATGCAGGGCAGAAAAGCCACAATGTCTTAAAGTCTGAAAAGCTCTCTCAAACTGGTGGGGACCTGCATCCTACTTCGTGAGCTGTGTGAAATCCTACGCGAAATTAGTTCCGCGAGTGCTGCGCGGTTTTCGCCCAGCGGTCGTTCTAGCACTAGGCACACTCGACTGAACAGGATCACTCGACGGGGGAGCAGAACTCGTGGTACACATTGAAACCCCTGCCCAGATGAGTCCAAAAGCACCTTCAACTTCTTTGGTTGGGGGGGCTGATTTGTCAAGTCACGCAGGGGCTGCGACGCAGATTCCTGGGTCAGGATGGGGTCTTCTATCGCATCAGCACGCACACAGTCAGCGCTAAGAGACTGGACACTCAGAGGCGCAATTCTATTAGGGTCCACTCCAACAGGCTGAGGTGGCACGGTTTCGGCTTTTACAGCGCGATTCTATCAGGCTCGACTCCAACAGGCTCACGTCGCACGGATTCGGCTCTTATAGGCTTGGTTCTATCAGGCCTGACTCTAACAGGCTCAGGTCGGACGGATTCGGCTCTTACAGGCTTGAGTCTATCAGGCTCGACTGTAACAGGCTCGGGTCGCACGGATTGGGCTCGTACGGGCTTTATTCTATGAGGCTCGACTCCAAAAGGCTCAGCTGTTACAGGCTCCATTCTATCAGGCTCGACTTTAAGAGACTCAGCTCTGATGGGTTGGGCTTGCACAGGCTGACCTCGCACACGCTCAGCTCGCACAGGGTCGGCTCTCACACGCTCAGGTCTGACACGGAGTTGCTCGAAATTAACAGGCTCAGCTCGCATGGGCTCCGGTGCAAAATTCAAGGGTGGCAATGAGGGACTGGCAATACGAAGTAGACTGTAAGCAGACCTCTTTGCACTTGGGCGAGAACTGCAGGATGTCGCATTAGCATCTCTGAAATCATTGGGCAGCTGCAAGACAGCCGGCGGCGACTGATACATGGTAGGAAATTTTGACTGTGGCAGAGGAAGTGGAGAGAGAGAGGGAGGCTGTACCCAGTCATGGTACTGACCAATGGATTGAACAGCAGCAAGGTCGGCAGCACCAGTGACAACTGCAGCAGGAAAATTCGAGTGTAGAGGCACGGGGGCAGCAAAAAAAGGAGGCTGTACCCAAGCATTGGACTGAGCAAATGATTGAACAGGAGGAAGGTGGGCAGCACTGACTACACCTCCGGAAGCGCTAGGTAGCCCAACCATGGCGGCTGTGACTCTCATGCGGTGCTCCCCGTTCATTGAGTGGTAGACCCCTAGTATGTCATCTTTGCCACAACCTCAGAGCTGACAGCTTCGCACTCTTGACCCCTATTAGGAGCTGCTCTCTTTCCAACACTTCATTTGGAAAGTTCGCCCCAGCACTCCGAGAAAGAACCTTGACACCGAGCGCCGAACATTGTCTGCAGACAGTGCTTCAGCTATCGGTTCACCCTTCTTGTTGACCTGTTGCCACAACCAAGGATGTGGGTAACCAAGAGGAACCAATTCAAGGTCCGCCAAATGACCACAAATGGCCGCAATTAGACAAGTTCGAGGATCAGACCCAGGCAGCATCCACTGTTCAAAGAAGGGCACATCCAAATTTGTTAGGGATGGCATGGCTTGCTTCAACTCAAAGAACTTTGGCCTGCATCCGTGCACTCTCATCGTCTCTGGTGGGTCCGGGAATGCTATTGTTGTCAAAAGACAATTCCTCACAGCACGCAGTGTGGATCTTTTGGACACCGGGATGAAGCGCGTGAGGTGTCGCGCAGGTACTGATGACCATTCTATGGCTGCAACCAGCTGCAGCTCTTAGTGTCACTCACAGGAATGTTTTCCTTTTTCTCATTCTCCAAGTCCCACTATCGCCACCTCCTGCAAGCAGTCTTCTAGAAATCACAATATAGCGGCAGTTGGTACTCATTATTCACATAGAACTCCACAGACGGATTCGCCATGTTGAAGCCATGGAGCATTGCGTTCACATAGGGCCCGAGCGAGCGCAGAATCAGTGTGCACACGTTGATTTTGCCAAACTGGTCTCCGCTCGGATCCTCGACGGATGCAGTCAATGCCTCTTCTGCCTTGAGCAGCTCAGCCTTCTCTTCCTCACAGTCTTTCACAGCATCTGGCGAGAGTGCAAAGCGGGCCAGACACACCATCCAGTCATCAATGTCTTTGAACTCGGTTCCAACTGCCCTGGGTACCTTCACATACCCCATAGCAACCTTGTGGGCGGATCTCAAGCTGATGCTTTGCCTTGAGTCCCGGCCACCACCCTCCTTGATGAGCTCCGGCATGAAGCCTCCATACCCATCATCCTCATACTGCACGTGGTCCCACGTCGAATCGTTCAGGCCACTGAGTCCTTTACGGAATGCCGCCGCAGCTGGTTGTTTGTCTATGCCCTTGCCATCAAATGCAAATCCTATTCAAAAGGGAATTAAATTCGCATTGGTGCTGCAATCTGCCGGTAGACTGCACCCTCCTGATGTGTTTAAGCCAAAAAGCCATGCCATTGGCATATTGCCGCAAACAAAAAGCCTGCATAGCGGCCGGCATTTTGTTTGCGCAATATGCCACCTGCATGGCATATTTCATGTACAAAATTTTTTGCTGACAACCCGTTTGACGTTCTCGGTTCCACAGGCCGAACGCCGTTTGACCTATAGCTATACTACATATATATCTGTGTGTAACGGCGTCAATCCGTTCACATCATTTCTCGCGATGGAACCTCCACTTACGTTCTAGGTAACAGCCTCAAGCAGTATAATGCAGATAAGCTGGCTTTTTTCTTACAGAAACGCCATGAAGGTGTAAGGAGAAGGTAGCGCAGCGAGATGCAACAATATTTGCTGCTCCTGATCGTTGTGGCTTGTTGTTCTACCCCACTCCTAAGAAGTTAACTATAGATGTCTTGAAGGGTGCCATTAAAGCGATCAAGGCCTCTTCCACATTTCAGTATGCAGGTCTAAGGGTGGGAGGGAACCGTGCCTCTTTCTTGGACCAAACTGAGGCCGTCCTTGAACCTTATGAAGCCCAAGACCTATCTTTTGTTTACAAAGCATGATTTCAATGCCTTTATTGAATTGCCGTGTGGTGCTATATGCTTCTGCCAATGCAACTTGTGGTCTAGGGGACGTTTTGAACAGGTGCAGAGCAACTGTAGGAGACACCCGGGGGGCTCGGGGTGGTCCAAAATGAACCGTGATTTCCCTTACGCGACTTACTTCGCGTACTTTGCCCTATCCATTCGATGGATGTGAGGACCCTCCGCGTTGAACGGCGTACCGGATATATACGCGTAGCCCGAGTTGTGAGCCGTCAAATTTTCGGCCCCATTAGGCAGCGGTTGGACAAGCTGACCATTAGACAACCCGTTTGACGTTCTCGGTTCCACAGGCCGAAGGCCGTTTGACCTATAGCTATACTACATATATATCTCTGTGTAATGGGTAGCCTGAGTTGTCAGCCGTCAAATTTTTGGCCTCATTAGGCAGCGGTTGGACAAGCTGACCATTAGGCCCACAAGAACATGCTGATCTCTGCAACTTTGAAGAGCTCTTGCAGGGCAATGGAAATATACTTTGTTTTCCCAATTAGAGTGCCCCTATCGCACCGCGCACCACAGGACACCACGTGCTTTAGTACAGGCATTAGTTAGTCAGTCGCAGAGGAGTTACATTACCCATTCATCAGACCATTCCCCCTTGATGAAACCGGACACCACCCCTCTGATCTGCCCGTGCACCCTGCAAGATTTCGTGATAATATCATTGGTCTGAAGAGGATGACGACACCCCTGTCAGCCATCCAGGCAAACCTTGAGTGTATGTATGCCCTCGATCTGCAGATAGAAGGTGAAGGTGACTCCCTGAAAACCTTAGAAGGCCCCCTGTCACTCGAGGAGCACACTCCGCGACCATATATCAGGATATCCAGGCCCCCACGCGTCGACACCACAACCCCGATTGAACGGGCCAAGCTGCGCTACCCCACTGTGCACGCTGCCGCTGCACGAAAAATCGTGCGAGGCCTGGTACCACTAGAGGTGAAAAAAAACCTGTTTTATCGGGAAAGCCCCCCTGACGGCATGACGAACACCCTGGACACTGTGGCTTCCATCAAATGAAAGGGATACACAAACTGTTGATGGGAACCCCTACTCTGGTACCGAGTCGCTAAGTATGGCGGTCCCCTGGAGGCCTTACGGGCGGCACTGTCCGCGATGACAGCCCCTGGATGTAACGACAACCCAAGCATGCTAGATACCGTTCTGAAGTGACCCGACCCAACACCAAGACCCAAAAAAAACAGGGGCCAACGGCCCTGCCATTATGGGAAACCAGGGATTGGTGAGGGACAATGTTTAGTGAAAGCAAAAGCCGAAAAACACCTCACCTTCATGTACTGTTTGTGCTGCTCAGAGTTGTCTTCCACTGGAGCTTTGTTGCACTGCTTTTGTACTGGCTGCACCGTGGATCAAGCTGAAAGGTTTTGCTGAGGGTCTGCATATAGGAGAAAAGATAGCAATTTATCCCCCCCACCCCCCCTGCACAAGCACTGCTTACTCCGTTCAACATTTCGAAACTACATTGATCACATTGGAGCTTGAAGAACTTGACGCCCAGCCGCCACGCTCAACAAGCCATAAAGCTGGGCCCAACACAAGAGAACAGGGTCCGATAGTCGACTACCTTTGACAGCTCCGTTGCGCCAAACAATCTCCATAGTTCCACCCACAAAGACTGACCACATCTCACAATTGGTTGGGGCCATGGATTGCCTCGAGGAATTAAGAGTCATAGACATCACCCTTTGGTCAAAATTTGAAAGTATTTTGTCGCATTAAAGCTGACTAACCTGCATAATCATCCACCCCTCTCCATGAGCTCTAAAGATGGGCCTAGCACAAGCGAAGAGGGGAGGATAGTCACACCCTTTAGGCCGATCCAATGTACCAACACATCTTAAAAGTTCCACCTGAGAAAGCCGCTAATTCATAAGTGTTCCACGCAGTGCATAGCATGGAGCACTTATTATATCCAATATCCGCGGCCTGTGGTAGATTGCGCGCCCAATGTGACGGCCGATAGGCCGGCACATTGGGAGCGCGCAATCTATCACAGGCTGCGGATATTGCCTAAATGTGATAGGGGTTTTACTGCACAAATGAATTCTAGTCCACAGCGCTTTTCTTTTTGCTATTTGAGGCTTTGTGCCACAAATTGTGGCATGTCAAAGGCGCAAACCAAGATACTGAAGTTATTTTTCGCGTTGAAATATGGATACTCCCAATAAAAGCCTTTTGGCCTCTTTTGATGCGAAATGGAATTCCTAAGTTATTAGGGTCCATTTTTTTTTCCGGAACGTGGACAAGTTCTCACCGGCACCCTCGAGTGAGAATGAGGGAGTGTTGCCCAAATTACCTTTTAAGTTGTTGATGTCGTCCAACGCACCACGCAAGCGAACGCTTCTGAGTCTTGCTTATCATTTTGGCGCAACTCATGGAATACGCCACCAATTGCTGATTGCTTGCTGGATCGCTGCTTGCTTGCTGGATCGGGATTTAGCCATTTGATGCATTGCCGACTTTGTGTGCGCCCTGCTTCCATAACCGTTGTACCACGAATGTACATGTGCTCACATACACACACCATACACACACCGTGAACCGCAGGTTACATAGGTCCATAGACGTAGCGATGGACGGCAACACTGTGCCGAAACAAATTGTAGAAACCAGTAGCTAGCAACCAAGGATAGTGAAATAGTGGGCACTGGGCCCTGTAAGCTATTCGCGCTTGCAGGTCATGATCAGATTGCTGGTTGTCCCTTCCCTCTGCCCATGCCTCCACCTCCACGTGCCCTGATTAGGTTCAATTGGTCAGAATTGGTTTCATTTGGTTGCACTTGTCCCTCCCTCCCTCCAGCAGGCCATCATTCAAGTGGAATTCCTTCAAATGGTTTGATTTGGTCCATCCCTCCCTCCACCATGCTTACTTTTGCCATCCTTGAAATGGAACCGGTTCTATACAAAAATCGTGCCAATGCCACGGATATCTGCGGATATCCCGGGTCAATGCCACGGATATCGACCGGAGGGAGATATCCGTGGCATTGACCCGGGATATCCGCAGATATCCGTGGCAGTTGGCACGATTCTTATATCCGTGGCATAGGGGCCCGAGGATATCGGCAGATATCCGTGGCATTGACCCGGGATCCTTGCGCGCAACCCTTCCCTGGCCCTTGATGCCTCACCAATTGGAGTAGAACAAATCCGAAACGTGTTTTCTCTCACGGGTACGAGGTGTGATTTGTCTCAAACCGGGACAATCTTTTGTGTGTTGTGTTGCCAATGGCGCTCCACCGTCGCAGTTTGTGATGAGTGCAAGGAGCACTATTGTAATGAATGTATTGACACCCACACTTGTGGGACCAATGTTGTTTGTTAAGTACACTACAAATGACATTTGGAGTGGTTGAAATCACAGATCCTGCTTTATTTTGCAACGTGCTTTGTAGGGAAGGTGTGCAGTGCAATGTGGTCTACTTGGGGGGCTTCTCCATGAGAGGGTAAATCTGGGGCTGAAGTCGGGATAGTTAATAGAAAAGTAGCGCGCCGGGCGCGCGCCGGGCAAACATTCCCCCTATGATCGAAAGGGTGTTTCGTGGTTGTTGAGTGGTTTGGCTGGCGCAACGCATGGGACACACAGCAGTCAACTTAGGGGTGCATGGTGCGTTGTGCGCACTTTTCATTTCACACATTGTGTATGTTAGCCTCAGTCCAGTTAAAGTAGAGAAGAAACGGAAGGACCGGACACCTTCTCCATCCTCTACGAAGATGATCATTGATCTAACTGCGGAAGAGGAGTATGAAACCTTCCCGTTGACACAATTGAGTGAGAAAGAGCCTGTACGTGAGCTAATGAGAAGGAGAGCATTGTATATGAACGTGAGATGTACTGTTCTCGTGCATGGGCCGCCCCAGCAACACCTGCCAAGGCCCCAATAAGTCAAGATTTGTTGGGCATTCCATCTCCTTTTGCCCAGGCTGCATTTGAGAAAAACCCCAAAAAAAGGTGAAAAGGGAAGTCTAGGTGAAAAAGGAAATGCAATGCTAACGTTGTGACGAAGCAATTAAGAAGAATGCAGTTGGCACCCAAAGACCGGTCACGCCTTCTCTTCCTTAGGAGAAGCAGGCATAGCAATAGCAGCATTAGGAGGTTCCGCTTTCACCTTCCTCCTTTTTATGGTACCGCGAAAGAATCTCAGCGGCCTTTTCAACCCTATCCTTGTCTTTGCGGTGACCCAGGTGATTGGATTGTTGGCGGCGATTAATTTACTTTTTTCATGACTTACCCTGCGACGGGATATCCGCAGATATCCGTGGCATTGACCCGGGATATCACCGCTGCTATATCCCGGGTCAATGCCACGGATATCTGCCGATATCCTCGGGCCCATGCCACGGATATAAATGGTTGATTTGAATGATTGATCAGATTGGTGTCACATTGGGCGGTACATTTGGAAGGCAATGTACCGGTACATTTAGGACCCCTATCACATTTAAATCATAGACAATCCACTTCGCTGAACATCAGAAAATAGTTTGTCGCGTGACATCCCTCAAAATTGTACAAGTATCCAGCTCTCTTCACAATTGGGCCGGCACAAGAGAAGAGGGGCGGATAGTCACACCCTTTTGGCATATCCAATGTGCCAAAACATCTCAAAAAATTGAACTAAAACAACCGCCAACTCAGGAGTGTTCAACGCAATGCATACTGTGGAGCGGTTATAAATCATAGACACTCCACTTGGCTGAATATCGGAAAAAAATTTGTCGCATGACATCCCTCAAAATCGTACGAGTACCCAGCCCTCTTCACAATGGGGCCAGCGCAAGAGAAGAAGGGCCGTATAGGAACCCTTTGGCGGGTAAACATGCCAAAACATCTTCAAACTTGGATGTAAACAAAATTGTCCCCACCTCGCCATTGCTCCGGGCATTGCATTGCGTGGTACGTACCCCTTTGCATGAGCACGGCACATGCATGTAGGATGGGAGGACCAACAAGACGAACAACAACGCCTAACTTGGAGAGAACTTATGCACATTTTTCACAAAGCAGCCACATGGTGTTTAAGGTCACCCGGTGTCACGCCCACGGTCTGCATATTGACGTCCCTTTTCTTTGCTTGTGCTCTTGTGTGCGTGCTTACGAGTGTATATTCCCTAGACCAAACCCCTTATGAACAAAACGCACATCAAGGTCGTGAATGGGCCCCTCTTTCCCTCTACAATCGCGTCGCAGACACCCAATCCTACATTCAGGACCACAAAAAGCAGCTGTCAAAAAAAATCCTGAAAACAGGGGTTGAACGCCCACACTGTGCTTGGACAGGTTGAACGCCCACACTGTGCTTTGACAAGCCCATGCTTGCACAAAGGGGGGGGGGGTGCTATACCCTTATTACAGGAACACGGTGGCCTACAATGCCCCATAAAGAAGCCACACACAAGTCGCCCTGGGCTGCAACAAAAGTGTTGCTATCCAAACACAGGAATTGGGCACCAAATGGTGCTGTTCAGTGCTGTGTTCAGACATGTGCCATAGAAACAGTCGCAGGTTGGGTGGGTCGGCCGTCATCTTTCAAACATAGAAACACAATTGACACACAGACGAGCACATGTCATACACTTGTGAGTGCAAATACCTGCACGGACCAAACTTGAGTTTGCCTTGGGCAAACCTCAGATGCCCTTAGTGCGGTGTGCGTGAGTGCAACTATTTGGGCGCCTGGCCATACTAGAAACCCAAATTTTGTGATATTAGGGGCACCCTTGTTGTTTGACACGAGGTTTTTGATGCTTCTTCTACATTGGGGATATGGGGATTTGAGTTTTCACCCAATTTCATCCATTTTCACCTATTTTCACCCCTTTTCACACATTTTTTGTTCATTTTCGCTGCATGTTGCCTGCTTTCTGCCCACTATGTCTATATGTCGGTGTGGGATGCTCTGATCTCAAGATTCAGCACACCCACGGGGATACCAGCGTACCTGGACCCCAAACTGGGGTGGTGGTTGCTCCCAAGGGGCCATCTTATGTATTTTCACCTTAGGAGGCACCGGATAGGGTAAGACGGGGCGCAGAAGGAGAAAACAAAAATACCATTTGTTGCCCACAACCGCATTTTTGCAACATTCCTTGGTACCATCGTTCTACGCCAGTCCCGCACAAACGCACCAGTCCCGCACAAACGCACCGCACACACCACCTGCGAGGCACTCTCTATGCCATTCATGCCAGTTACATCAAGTTGTGGGAATTTGGGACATTTTGCCCCAAATGTCCCGTTCAAAAATGTTGAATCTTGATATTTTTGATGTTTGATGTTACATCTTCCGAGCGGCAGGTGGCAATTTAGGCAATGCACCAAGTTGGAAGCACCGTAGTGTGTGCTTGGGCACAGAGAAGAATCACGTTGATTTTCGCTTGATGCTGTAAATGCACAAAATGAAATGGTGAAGGCAACTAGGCACACAGAGACAAGTTTCCAATCATGCAGCAGCGTTGATTGCCAGCAGTTGACAGTGCACCGCCGGCCATTCCTGATTCACCGCTCTGGGCTGTCCCGAAGGGGCCATCCTGAGGAGCTGCGCCTAGCCGCGGCTGGGTGGCTGGGAGGCTTTGGAAACCCCCCCCCCCTGGCTGGCTGGCTGGCTGGCTGGCGCGCCCCCGGAAAACAGCCAAAATACGTAGTGCACCATTGTACCGCCTCTTCTCACGCATGGTATGGGTATGGGGATGGGTTTGCAAGGGTGGGGGGGGGTCGGCCACCTTTCAAGAACACCCTTACCTCATACTCCAAGTTGCCTTGCCTTCAGAACCTCCCATAAAGACCAAAAACACAAAACATAGAATCACCGCATTAGACGTATGTTCAACTGCAAATGTTGTTGTTACCGATGTAAACCTCAGAGTACACAACTGTCCTCAATCTGAAATATACACCATCCACACAATTTTACAACACACTCCATGGATCGGTGACATCATCTTCTCTTGAGATCTTGAGAGCAAGGGCGGTGAGGCAAACATGCATGTACAAAGCAATGGTGGTTGGCTAGGTGGCTGGCTAGGTGGCTGGCTGGCTGGCTGGCTGGCGCTGGCCGGCCGGTCGGCCGAAACCCCCCCTCCCCTGGCTGGCGCAGCTCCTGAGTGAGAAACAAATGTTGCTGCTACAGGTCTGCTCTAGTCTGGGATGTCTGTCATGTCATGTCTGGGGCACCGTTCACCAGAGTACACCAAAGTAACAACCGATCAGCACAAGTCGTTGGTGGCGGAGAAGCACAGGACAGTAGTAGGTTGCCAGGTCATTCTTGTGTCTCCCCAAAGTTGTGGAGGCTCTCATCGGGGGACTCTATGTGGCCCATGCTGGCCCCTTGTCTTTTTGATGTTTCCTTTGCTTGGTGCACGCCGCCCTAGCGATAGCTGCTAGAGTTTTCCGAGCTTTGGTGAGGGGTGCAGCAGTGGATACGTCGGGTATAGCTGTCATAGATCTCCTAAAGTCTGGCAATGCAGCCTCAGCCTAGGCAAGCAAATTGACTAAAGTGACTCCAAATCCCCTGTGTAAATCAGTTTGAGCGACTTTGGGGGTAGTCCGTGGAGCAGATCTTGGGCTCGGGGCTTGTAGCCCAGACCACCACCCCCGCCCGCCCGTCCCGCATGTACACGTGGCGCGCCCCTTTGCTTGCAGGTGTTTGTGCAGCCATTCCGCTCCGCGAAGGTGCTAACGGACCACTTGGTGGACGCACGCGCCGCGGTCCCCTCCTCCAACACCCGCGTGGTCACCGCGCCCCCACACCATGACTGAGTACTGGAAGAGCGTGCCCATGTGGCGGTGTCCGTACTGCAAGTGCAACATCCAGGACACCGCCGCGGCCCGCAAGTTCCACGAGAGCGGCAAGCGCCACAAGGAGGCGGTTGAACAGTACATGCTTGAGATGAGGGTCAAGAACTACCAGCGGCAGATGGCTCGCGACGAAGTGGAGGACGAGCTGAAGAAAATTGAGGTCTGCTCCCCAACCTCCGGTGCCCCCCCCGCCCCCCCAGCCTGTAGTTTCACAAGCACCTGCAGTTTTGCCGCGGGGGGGGGCAGGGGGGGGTGAGAATACAGCCACAGTGACAGTCACAGGTACCTACCCCCCCTCTTGCCCTAACACACGCTTGGCGGCGCCTCCAGCGCCGTATTCATGATGACAAACTGAGAATGTTTCCGGGGTGATTCCGGAGGGTGACAACCATCGTCGTTTTATGGCCTAACACGGGCTTGGCCCAACACGGTGACCCTGTGTTTCCGCACTGTTGGGCTCTTCTTGGAACCATTGTTTTTGCGGTTCCAATCCAATAGAGGGTGCAGGAAGGGTCCATATGGGTGTCAAAGTGTTGCTGTAACTGTAATTCCATGTGCTCTTGTGTTCTGGGGTGTATGCTGGCCTGTTGGGCACCCTTTCATAGTCATGAAGGGGTAGGGTTGGCTTATGTCTGCAACATTTGTTCCATGGTGTGTGCCACGCGGTAACACAGACCTGTCCAAACATGGCGACCCTGTGTTTCCGCAGTTTGGCCCCCTGAACCAGAACCTGTCGGGACAGGCAGGGGCAGGGGGGGGGGTCACAGTCACAGCTGCAGCAGGTAGATTGCAGCATGCAGATTTTCCCTCCCTCCAACTTGATGTTCTTTTGCGTCTGCCTTGGACTCAGAGGGCACGTGGCGATGTTACCTGGCCGATTCATGGGTCGGATGCAAATTGGTGTATGGTGTGTCTTCAGCATGAATTTTATTCTGCATATGGGCAAGGGGCGGGGGGGGGGGGTAGGGACAGGGCAGGGCGAACCACGCAACCCCCCCCCCAACGCCCGCCTGATTTGATTTTGGCTGTGCCTATCCGTACTTCGAGGGGGGGGGTCAATAAGACGAGATTGAACAATACTGTTGCATTAGCCCAGCAGCAGGGCACTCGGACTGAACAATTTGGTTGCTGCAGCCTGTTGTGAACCTCACAGTTTGAGCAGAGATTGAAATGCATCATGGCCCACGCCCACCTATGGGGGGGGCAGCTGACACGGCACGCGCAGCGTGGTCATTAGGCGACATCCATTGGAAAGGTGTTGTGTTCTCGTTTGAAGTTGTCCTCTGGCGCCAAGCACCTCTGCGGATGTACTTATTTGAGACCGCAAAGGGCCGGAACCGGCCAAGGGCCATTTCAAAGATTGTGAAGTGGGTGCCGATTGTATTGTGCTCTTGATTGTGCCATGTTTTTTGGGAAGGAGGGGTGTTTAGACAATTGTTGTGGGCAAAGGGTTTGCTCTCTTGAGGGACCATTTTGGGAGGGGTCAAAAAATCAGGATGTTCCGGGTGTACTTGCCGCAAAAGGAGCGTGCCGTGCGCGCATGGCGCAAGTACTCCCCCACAACTTTGCTGACCTGACCTTAATTCGCCTTTCCCCCCCCGCCTCCACACCCACGCCCCCCGAGGTGTCTCTGAGACATGTTGTTGCGCAGGCCGCCGCGCTCAAGAGCTACCGTGCCCACGATGCGCCCGATGGCGGGCACAGTCTGCCGGAGGCGGCGGAGGCGAAGAAGGACAAGGCCCTGACGAAAGCGATGGCGTCTGTTTCCGTGGGGAAGTCCTCGACACCGGAGTACGGCACGAAGGAGTACGCCGAGTGGTACTACGCGTGGCAGCGGTACTACGCCAGCCAGGGGAACGAGAAGGCCATGGCGCACGTGGTGGCGCCCAAGGAGAAGCAGGACCTGATGTCGCGGAAGGCGCACGCGAAGATTGAGAAGGAGATGGCCGCGACCGTCGCGGCGGAGCGCGCGAAGCAGGGCGCGCCGCGGCCTGCGGCCGAGGAGGAGGAGGAGGAGGAGGACGACGGCGGGTTGGAAAGCTGCAAGGTCGGGAGGGGCGCGCCGGGGCCAGCCATGGGGGCGTGGTCGACGGTTGCGGTCCGGAGGGTTGAGCCGGCTGGATCTCCACTGGAGGAGGAGGCGGAGGAGTCCGATGACGATGAGAATGCTGACTCGAACTTCCGCTCTCTGAGCTTCAATTTCTCGAAGAAGCCGCCTCTGGATGGCCGGAGCGGAGGCACGGGGTTCCGCGTGAGGACCTGGAGCAGCGTGAAATTGGAGGCTGCGTGCCGGCCGTCACAGGTGAAGGTGGAGCTGGGGGCCCAGGGGTTGGCGGTTTCCGGTGGTTCGGCCGCCACGGCCCTCATGCAAATCAAACAGGAGTTCGACGAGGAGCGTGCCTCGGCGGGGGGCGGTGGGGCCGCGCCGCAGGGCTCCGCCTCTAGCGGCGCCGGGTTCAAACGGAAGGCGGATTTTGGGGGCAGCCAAAGCAAGGGCAAGAGGCAGTTTCGGCGAAAGACGGACGACGATGATGGATGATCTCGGACGGACATGAAACGGGGGCCATGGCGCGGGGAAGGGGGCGGGGCGGGGGCAGGGCGTGTGACGTGACCTGGAGTCCACTGCACAGCCAGACTGCAGCAGTAAGCGCCACACGGAATGAGTGCGGGTGGTGCAGCACTGAATGGTACTCCGTCTGTGTGGCACTCAAACACAGCCGGGAGTGGGAGTGGGGGTGAGAATTACTGCATAGGACTATGGGGAGATCGTGAGAGACCAAGCCTCACAGTTTCTGCCTTGCTGCAAATTCCAGTCTTAAGCCACAGTGCCCTACTGCTGTGAAGCGAGCGGGCAGCCCAGCACCCCAGCACCCCACTCCAAGACGCAACCTGCGGGTCCGTGGTAAAACCTAGTAAACAAATGATTTTTTATCTGGTTTCAAAATTTAGTAAAAAAATTGTTTACTATATTTTTCCTCTGCGGGTGGGTTTTTTACTAAGTACTTAACCTACCCAACCTGCCCAGTAAGTAACCTACCCAGCAGAAAATTTTAGTGTAGGGGACCCCCCAAACGGCAGGGGTTATGTAGCCACCCGGCCCACTTGTGGGCCACTTCTGATTTTGGGTGCTACAAAAGTGGGAGAAGGAGGTGCAGGCCGAAACCATCTTGCACCCAACCCCCTCTATGAATGTGGATTGAAGCAATGCCTTTGTAGCTGAAGCACCGAGTATTCCAATGGACCCCGTCCCACCCAGTTCCATTTCGTCCGGATTCGATGTCGCTACACCATCTAGTGATCACCCAACATCTCATACTAGGTGCTCTAGTGCGGAAGAAATCCTCGCTAATGTGTGCAAAGCACTCAATGAAAGCCAAGGATCGTTTCCCCCATCGTTGTCAGAGGTAGAGGCACTGCTTGGCAACGATTGGGGGAAGCCACTACATGTCACAGTTGCAGGTTCGTTGCCGCAACAATTTGAGTTTGAGGTCTGCCATTTCAAGGACCTCACCACTGAGACTTGATTGTGGCGCAGGTATATAATTTGGTCAATTTCCATTGGGTGCTCCGCTTGTTGTTGATTGCCCCGACCTACGAATACCTCTGCCTTAAGTTTAGCCCCTTGTTTGACCGCCCACACATTGTTGGGGCAAACTAGGATGAGTTGGCTGTTGTGGATTGGATTGCTGAGCGAGAAGGCATTCAACACCAACAGAAGAAGTGGGCAAAGATTTTGGATGCTTTTGTGCCCTTGCATTTGCAATTGCACCCTTGCGTTCCACCTTCATCCGGCAGATTGATGGTGTTAGTTGCCATCCAGCATGTCTTTTGACATTGCATTGTGCCTTGTCTCGACGCGTTGTCACGGGCATATTGCAAGTGTCACAGGACAGATAGTGGTTGTTGCTTCAAATGGCTGAAGCTACTTCATTCGTTCCAAGTTGGCCTCCACCCCGAGGACCCAGCACTACATTGGGAGGTGGCTTGGATGTACACTGAACCCAAATCCGTGGACCCCATTGACACATGCTTTTCTTGTGATGGCACACCTCACATAGCCTGCCACGAATGTAAGGTTCATTGTACCTTGCATGTGTCTATCTTGTATCAATCGGAGATCTGTGTTGGATTGCGCCAATTCGGGGTGGCCAACCTTGCTACTATTGCTGTTGCTTTTGTTGTTGTGGCCGCTTCCGCTGTTGACACCCGTCCCGGTGTGTTTGTTATTGTTGCTTTTTGTGTTGCTAACACCCGTGACGGTGTGTGGATCTATCGCAATTGGTATGCGCTGCCTCCTCAATACTCCCAAAATGCTTATGGTCAACTGAGAAATGACCAAGAATCTTGCACCAAGCCGCAAGGGTTGTTGAAAAAGGCTCTGTTTGAGATGTGCACCGATAATCCCACAGTGCGAGGCAAACCGTGCCATGCGGATCCCAAGGCCGATTTGATTTTCAAGCGTGTCTTTTGTAACCAGGCTGCAGAGATTATGCAGCCGCCCGGCCCTCTTGTGGTCCACTTGTGAGTCTGACCCCCGAGGGGGCAAGGGTTATGTAACCACCCGGCCCACTTGTGGGCTACTTGTAATTCTACCCACCGCTCTGAAGCCGTGGGGACCTCCCCAGGGAGCAGGGGTTATGTAGCCGCCCGGCCCACTTGTGGGCCACTTCTGATTCATGTAGCCACCCGGCCCACTTGTGGGCCACCTTTGATTTTGCCCGGTGGGGACCCCCCAGTGGCAGGGGTTATGTAGCCATCCACCCCACTTGTGGGCCACTTCTGATTCTGTCCCCTGCTCTGAAGCGGTGCAGACCCCCCAAGCGGCAGGGGTGATGTAGCCGCCCGGCCCACCTATGGGCCACTTATGATCCCGCCCCCTGCTTCCAAGTGTTGGGGACCCCCTTAGGCAGCAGGGTAATGTAGCCATCCGGCCCACTTGTGGGCCACTTGTGATTCTACCCCCCACTGTGAAGCGTTCGCCACCCCCGTGGCGGCAGGGGTTATGTAGCTATCCCGCCCAGTTGTGGGCCACTTCCGATTCTGCCCCCGGCTCTCAAGCGGTGGGGACCCCCGAGGCGGCAGGGGTTATGTAGTAACCCGGGCTAGGTGTGGGCCCCTTCTATCTCTTTCCCCCCGCTCTGCAGCGGTTGGAACCCCCCCAGCGGCAGGTGTTATGCAGTCTCCCGGCCCACTTGTGGGCCTCTTCCGATTCCGCCCCCCACTTCCAAGTGTTGGGGACCCCCGAGGCGGCAAGGGTTATGTAGACATGAGGTGACTGCTATACTCCCCGGGGAAAAACCCCCCGAATATACACCGCCCAGCCAATACCAATACCAATACACACAACTGGCCCATAAGTGGGCCGGGGGGCTACATAATCCTTCCACCTGAGGCGTCCGCGCCGCTTCGGAGCAAGGGGCAGAATCAGAAGTGGTACACAAGTGGGCCGGGTGGCCACATAACCCCCGCCGCTTAGGGGTGTCGCACCGCTTCAGAGCGGGGGACAGAATCACAACTGGCCCACAAGTGGGCTGGGTGGCTACATAACCCCTTCCACTTGGGGGGTCCGCACCGCTTCAGAGCAAGGGGCAGAATCAGAAGTGGTACACAAGTGGGCCCGGTGGCTACATAACCCCTGCCGCCTCGGGGGTCCATATTGCTTTAGAGCGGGGGGCAGAAACAAAAGTGCCCCAAAAGTGGGCCGTGTGGCTACATAGCCCCTGCCGCCTTAGGTTCCCTACCGCTTCACAGCAGGGAACAGAATCAGAAGTGGCCCACAACTGGGCCGGGTGGCTACATAATCCCGGCCGCCTCGGGGGTCCCCACCGCTTGAGAGCGGGGGGTGGTATGACAACTGGCCGACAAATGGTCCAGGGGTCCCACCGCCGGCCCCCATACCTCGGCATGGCTCCTTTTGGTAGCCGCGGGGTGGCTTGCCTGCTATATTTCTTTTGGATTTATGCTTTGATTTAGTTCTTTCATCTTCTTGTGTGGGGCGCTTGGACTTCCCACAAGATGCTGGGTATGATCAGGAGACATAACATTGTGTATCCGAGAGCCGGTACTGATTCGGTTCTCCTAGATCGGGGAGTGAAGGGGAGGTATGACGGTTCACTTCTCGGATGACATGGGGTTGGGACGCCTTTCTTGAGTGAGTATGTGAGGCTTTCTTTTTTTTTGGGAGAGGGGGTTTGATGGTTCTCTTCTCTGGTGAATTGGGGCTGGGCTTCCTTCTGTGTGTGGGATTGTGAGGGCTTGCTTTGTTTTGAGAGCTTGTGATGGTGCGGTTTGGTTTCCGAGAGCTGGCATTGATTTGGTTCTCTCAGATTCGGGAGTAGATTCGTTCCAGATTCTTTTTGGTTGCTTTGACTCTTTCATGACTGGGATCCTGGCGTTGGTTGATAGCGTACAATTATTGTTGGGGCAAACCAGGAGGAATCAGCTATTGTTAGGGGCGGGACCGTATTCCACTCCCGTAATATGCGGAATGTTTTGGAATATTTCTATTCCGGAATACCCGTAATATCCGGAATGTTCCGTAATACCGTTGATGATGGGTGCTCGCTCTGGTTGGTGGTTGGTGTCTGATCCTATTCACTTGCCCCCCCCCCCCCTTCGTTGTGGGGGACCAATTTTTTATTTTTCAGTCAGTCACAGGCCAACATACCCCCTAAGCCTCCCCCTCCCCCCTCTCTCAACCCCTTCCCCGAACCTCCGTTAAACAACCAGTCCCACTGAAGGAAACAAATACCAGTCCGTTAAACACAGAGGGCCACTGAAAGCACCACTTTGGGATTTTTTTTACTTTGGACCACCCTTTCTTTGTTAAACAGTGCTGTTTGATGGCTGGGTGCCTGGGCAGGCAGGGTTCCCTTCTTGCCCTACAGGAGGGGGGGGGGGGAAGGACGCCCAGGCACTCAAGGGATCAAAAGAGAGCAGGGTGGGAGTTAAAAATAAAAACCTGTAAGCTCCTCTCCTGCCCTCCCCGCCAGGGCCACTCGCGCCTAAGCAAGTTTGCAGTACAGCTGGTTCAGGCACCAACCACTTCTTCCAAGGTTGAGCGCTCCTTTTATTTGGTTGGGTGCTTGGACACCGCACAAAGGCGGGAGGAGGAGGCGGGAGAATAGCACAGAATGTTCAGGAACAGGCGAAGGTTCAAATAGTGCACAATTGTCTTGCCCTGTCACAGTTTTCGGAAGGTACATGAATGATGTGTATCTCATGATAACTGGCGTCCTGCCTGCCAATTTGCGTATGGTGCACACTTTCTGTGTGTATTTGTTAGATGAAGTATACAACATGCCCATGAATGGGGAGAACAGGGGGAATGGGTTAATGAGGGTAGATTGATTCTGGAGCCTGACCTGAATCTGCTGCTAACAGGGGTGCACCCACAAGCGTGACCTGCAGTTTTGTAGTGATGGGTGGACATGTTTGCCCCCAGATTCATTCGTGCAGGACACGGTGTCTAGGTACACACGGAAGAGGGACAATGCAAGTTTGACCTGTTGATTTCATATTATTTATTTTATTCCGCTCAGAGGTGGTGAGCACAAGCACCTTGTGCAGCAGGGCTGGCACCAGGGATGACAGCACGACCTGTGTGTTATTTTCAGCATGGCTTCGCCGTGCTTATTGTCAGGTAGGGTTGATGAGACGGGTTCTATGGCACCTTCAAATTTTGACAAACTCATTGTTTGCCTCATCAGACGTCCATTTTTTGAGGGGGGGAATTCATGGCGATTCCATGTTCATTGTGGGGGCTCCATTTTGTCTGAGTGATATGTTTCAGGTGAGTGGGGAGAGCATGAGACAGGATAAGTTTTTGGCAACCCCTGGCTGCCGTGAAGCGCTTACTGATCGCACCTACCTCAATACCATTGTCAATGATGTCATGGCACAATGCAGGTTGTCGGGTTAGGTGCAAGGCTAGTCCGTTGCACGACCACAGGGTGGGTTCTCAAACTGATTAGGATACCTTTGTAGACATGGTCTTCCCCAACAGCGACACGCAGCCCTCCAAATGCCGACAACCCCTCATCCCATTGGCTCCCAATAATCCAATTAGTGAGAAGGTAGTCGTCGACCTCAGCAAGCAACTCTGCAGTCGATTGTGGTGTGCGTGTTTGCTTGACAGACATGTTGACATGTTGTTGCCCACTGCAAAAAAGGGACGGGTGCTGGTTCCTGAGCGCAGCACAGGAGCACGCGGTTGGGATAGGCATATATGGGGCCATGTGACGCAGCGTATTGGGCGTGGCGTTGCACAGTACTCCCGCTGGCGCGTCGCCACTTTGAAAGGAGCAATCCAGCAGATGTAAGCGAAACCAAACCACACTACTAATCAAACGGCCATGCGCGAGTGCTCAAGTCATGACTTTGAACAATGTTGTGTGGAGCCGTGACAAGCACGTGCCTGTGAGCAGGGGCACTGGTTGGCCATCGTATCAGACTCAATGCCTGCCTGCCCCATGACAAGCGATGGCAGGGCTGGTTAAGGTCCATGGAATGCTCCTCAGTGGTGCTTCACCTAAGGGCGTTGGGCTGCCTCCCTTTGGGTGCCACATAGTCCCTGATGTGGCATGAGTTGTGGAACACCTACCTACGGATGAAAAAATTGCCATGCAACCAGGTCCATATCCAGGTCTAGGTCAAAAAAGTTCGAAACTGGGCCCTTCAACAAAAGAGGGGTTTTCATCATCACTTGCCATGGAAGCTGGCGCATGCAGTTTTGACAAAGTGTCTTCCTCGCCAGGTGTTTGTGTTGTGCCACAGTGATACATGTGCCTCACTTTCCATGTGTACCAATGTTTGCGTACACTGACAGCAATGTCCCGAGGCTGGCGGCGGGGGGGGGGGGGGGGGGCTTGGCAATCATTTTGTCAGGGGCGACCGCTGCACGCAGGTAGGGGACAACAACGGAGGGGTGGGGGATGCAACCCGGAGAGGACTCGGAATATATCACGTTTGTGCTGAAAGTGGCAGGCAAACAGGCACGCATTTGTTCTCAGGCTGTGTTTGCACAACGGGGTGGATAGTGTATTAGTCCATAGCTTGGAAGGGGTTTGCCTGGAGCCTTTCTCCCTCCGTTGGGAGGAGCAGGCTCTAGCTTCTCTAGACTTTTCTGTATTCCGCTTTGTGCTTCAGGGTCGCATGTCCTGCCTTTCTGTGTATTGAGGCGCTGGACATTGCCTCATGTTGGCACACGTTCTCCTCTTGTGTTTTCTGCTCCTCGCAGGCAGTGCGAAAGATAGGCAGCTCGATGCATCGCTTGGGGGCACCTTCTGCAGCAGCAAGAGTGTCAATGTTTTGATCAAAACGTATTCTGTCCGCGTGTATGCCAATTTATACCCCAAGGCAGGGGAGTTTGATGTCAGCCTCCATGGAGACATGCATCTTCCGCTGTGCACCGGCAATCGTTTTGGCCAGGGCAAAGGGAATCGGCTGCGCATCTTGCACACCCAGCCCTGTATGGAGGACCTGCTCAAACAGCTCACCGTCAGCAACATGCAGCTGGCTTGGAACTCCGCAGAACAGAGCGTTGAAATTCGGGCAAACACCGCATACGGCCTGGGTCGTAGCAGCATCACACTGTCAAAAGCAGCATGCGATAATGATGGCATCGTGCCCTATGAGGCAAAGCGATACGCAGCCATTTACAATGATACGAAGCATGAACGCAATGGTCTTCCAGACGAATTGTAGAAATCATGGATATTTATCGGGGCCGGATCATGTATTGCAGGATAGTCCTGACCCTTGTTGCCGTTTCCAAAAGTTACGATGATTTGTCTCCTGAAGGACACAGTGGGGCAGCAGCCAACACTCCCCGCTGTCTGCTGCCCAACAATGGGCAACAATGGGCAACAATGAGCAACAATGGGCTTTTACTGGTTTGAACATCGCCCCAGTGCGCATTGCTGTGAGCGCAGACATGGTGTGGCGCATGAATGAAGGAAATACCCCCCCCCCCCCCGACACAGCATGGTCTGGGGATGACTGAATGTGCAACCCGTCAGCGCTGGTAGGCACGCGAACACCACAGGGGCAGTGGCCCTGATGGTGAGCAGTGGGACGAACATTGCACGCTCAGCCTGCAACACCACCTTCCCCCACCAACAACACCAGCGGCAACAACCTCCCCGGAACTGACCCCAACCAACAATTATGCAATACAAAAGAAATGACACTGGGCACCAGTGGTACCACATAGTGACCCCCCAGCCTTTATGGACCCCCCCCCCGACCCTCCCCTCCTCCTCCAGGAGCCATCAGGCACTGCTGGTGCGTATGGACTACCAGGCATCCCATAGATTCCAAGAATATGTCTAGGACAGCCTGGCCTGGGATTGCCAACTCATCTTTGGTCAGGGTCACTCAGGGTGACCAACAAGGCCTGGAGCGTTTCTCCCCGATGTCGTCCCCTTCTCGGCACATGTGTGGACGTCGTGCCACTAAACAGAGGTACTGATTCAGACACATCTCAGATGTGACAAGCAGTTGAGCAACTGCTGGTCTCCGCGCTTCAAGGGGCTTTAGGCTGGGCCTTTCGTTGATGTTGGTGAGAGTGAGTAGCAGTGTTCACGATATTTTTCAGTGCTGTTCGTCAGCGTGTTCAGTAATTGTCCCAATTTCTCCCCATTTCCCCCAGTTCCCCCATTCTCGCCCCTTCCCCCCCATCTCCCTCCATGTTCTTCATTTCCCTCATTTTCCCATGTCCCCAGGGCTTTGGATACCTCCAGATTCGGGTACTTCTTTGGCTGCAGGGTCGGTATTTTTCGTATGTCTGACAAGCCAGGCCATGACACGGGGCTATGTTCTGCATGGTGCTTCTGTGGCATGAAACTGAATTCTTCTTCAACCACTTGCATAGTTGTTATCTAGTTGAACATATGTGATGCATAAAAGCTAGCTTTTCACAGTTCATGGGGCAAATTTGTAAGCAAAGGGCAATCACCGAACACAAACGAAGTAGTTCTTTGGTGGTGTATATTCTACATATTTTTTGTATTTAACAACTGAGTTGAAAAGATACGTGGCTTTGTCCTCAGGTTATGAACATTGTCCTTCACTAGGTAGCAACTCCACCCACAGCCATACACCGTTTCGCGGACAGTGAAAGTCACAACCTCTTTGGGGCCCAAGATTTTTTTTATGCGAAATCTGATTTTTTCAGCAACTATTTTTCACAGAAAAATTACAAAAAAGATTCCGCGCTGAAAAAAGATGCCGTGCCGAAGAAAAAGAATGTGCGGTAAAATAGGATTTCTACATGATCGTGGTCCCCAAAAGTTGCATGGGGGGGATTACAAGGTGTGCTACGGCGCCAAGCCAACCCATGAGAGGCAATCTTTCTATTTTGCGCAGTGGGATATTCGGCACCTTAGCCAGTGCCCGTGTTCACAATTTCATACATCTGGGGTTTCAAGAATGACCAAATATGTACTTAGTGGCCGTTTCTCGTTGTTGCCCCTGGCATGTGGTTAGGAGGTGCCATATGCACTGATGTCACTAAAGTGAAAGGTTTTGGGTGCATTACCCAGAATATGTGTTTCACAACTGGGCGGTCTTTTTGGAACACGGGAACGTATGCAGATAGTTTATGAGAGAGGATCACAGGGCGGACTAGGGCGCACACAAAGAGGGATGCAGCCTTTGTATTTGTTTGCGTCATATGCAAAAATCTATGCACTTGAGCCTTTCTCTGTAAGGAAGACGGTTTGTGCATCATTTGCATAATAGCAGGTTTCGACGCCATACCATTTTCATTCAACGTAGCGTGTATTGCAACAGTACATTATGAAAGTCGTTAGCGATGCGCCTTATGACATCAAGCGCCGTTGTTGGCATTTTTTCTTTGCTTGGTGTTTTCTATTTTACGCTTCGGTAAGGAAGGTGGATGATTCATCTGCCGGGGTGCCACTAGGAACTGTATTTTTGCCTCCCTTTCCCACCCTTGGATTTACGTTCTTTTAATTTCCCATCTATAAAAAAGACATTCTGATTTTTCGACGTTTTTAAACATCCGAATGAATTTTTTTTACATGTTTTCGTTTTATTTTTTGGCGGAGCATTGTTTTCTATGATGGGAAATCTTTGTTCCAATGTTTTGCTTTTTTTTTGTCTTTTTCCTAACACTTTTGTGGATTGGATCTATATTTTAGGCATTTTGTTAAAACTCAGCGCATGTAAAAAATTTTGCATCATAAAAAAAGGATTACTCCCCTCATTGGAGGCCCCAACGCCACTAGTGTGGCACAGCTGCTTATATACACAGCCCTACAAGAGCAAACATTTCCATTTGCTTCAATACCAAGGTGGATGCCTGGAGGAGTCTCAGTTCACATTGCCTAGTTGCTTACTTCCGTGAAGCCTAATCGTAAGATTGTGCATATATCAACACGGAGGTGCCTATACACAGGATGCAAGTTGGAATTTCTGGCGCACAAGATGCTCCCATGATAGAGCAGCAAAGCGATGAGTCAACCAGGGACCCATGAATCTTCCGTCTTATCTTCTCACAGCCAATCTAAGGCGGCTTGCCTCAAGTTTTAAAGGGGAGGGCGCTCACTCACTACCTATGGTACAATACAATGTTGCAGATTACAATACGATATGGTGGTGCAGTGCAAAATCCGCGTGAGCGGCAATTTGGTAGAAAAGATATTGGCAGCTCGGTACGGAAGCAGACGACAACACATCACATCACAATACAAAGCGTTTAAGAAATTGCTCCAGGAAGGCGTAACGTTGTGAGATGTTGTAGACGTTAGAAAGTAGGGGAGGTAAACGAATTGGCTTTGCTTTTAGGGATCCCGCCTTTGGCTACGTGCGAACAAATCAATTTGAAGCAGAATTTTCATCAAAAGAGGATGAAAACGGTTGGCAAGTGACTGATTTTTGCATGCTCATTCTCAAAGTCCATATTATTTGAGTTTACGACCGGACCTTAGCAAGTAGTATGTCTGGAAATCGCCTCGTCTGAGAGCCCAATGTTGGGCGCGGTTTACTGTCTCGCAATTTGGCAGCAGCTCCACTACCTCCCAGTGACGTTTTTTTCCAAAGGTAACAGCGGGTGACTATGTTTCTAGAATGCTCCTCATACTGTTGGCTACAAATGTGTTGTAAAATGAAGTGAAGGCATATTCGTGGATGGCACAGGTGGCCTATAATGCTTTACATGCACGACCTTTTTTGCCGCAAGAATAATGAGATCTCGCTAAAAATGGCCGAAAATGAGGTGTCACAAATTATATTGTGGACTGCATTTTTGTCAACGGCATTCAAAAAGGATCATATACCTTTTTTAATTTGACACCATCAAATAGATTTCATAGTTTGGCAAACGCTTATAGTTGACAACAATTTAGAGTTTTGACCATTGGGGTAAGCTAGTGACAGAAGCACCGTCATGCATGTGGCTCAATTGGCCCGAGTTCAACAACCGGCATCCCTCCGTGCCCCAAGAGTGGTGAGGAATGGAATTACCTCGGGGACGTCCCGTGGCGCCGAGATATGGCGGTTGGAGAGAAACTCATTTCAGCAAAACATCGAAATCTTTTCATCATCAATCTTATGCAATTTGCCGATGCGCGAATGAAAAACTGAGGTACGCCCGCCCGCTACCCAAATTGAACATCTACTATTGCTCTTTGATCAACGCGATGTGGTTTTGTGTCTTTTCTCGTAAGAGGACATAGCGGACACATCAGAGTGTTTTGGGGTGAGCTTGGGACAAAACTACAGTGTACAAGTTTGGGCATCAGTAGGTTTATGTCCAAGTGGCACTGCGATGTCTTGGGCTCCCGCCTACCTTCACACTATCGCCTTTAGAAATGTTGGTGGCTGGCATTCTGTTTTGTGTTGTTTTTTCCGTTGGCGGAGTGATAAATTGCCACCATGTTATGCATCGGATGTTCGCCGGATGGCGCTTTTCTGAAGTTTCGGTTTTGTGTGTCTTTTGCCGTCTTTCAACATATCATGGAGTGCGCCTGCGCAAAGAAGGTCATCACAACCCATGATAAATGCATGAGAGAATGACCGGACGTAGTTTTGTGTCGCTGCAAATATTCGTCGCAAAAGTTATGCTGAAAGGTGCCGTTTTAGGAACTTTTGGCGTGACTATTCATTGTGGCTTTCGTGTCCCCGCCGATGCGGTTGTGTAGAATACAATCCGAGATGTTGAAATTGCTAGCAGTTGCTCGGTCAAATGCCACAATAACGAGAAAAAAAGCACTTGGTAGTGATTACTTAGCAATGATCGTATCATTGACTTTTGCGGTCTCTCGAAGCTATGAATCCATGTATTTGTCTTCATAGATGGCTCACAAACCTTTCTTACCCAAGGACCCAAACACTATTGCATTCACCCAATCATAACAGAGCAATATGGTCTCCGGGGTAAAGAAAGACTTCTAAAACCTCGATGATGACTTGTCTGTAGTAGGTTCTCTTTGTTTTTTTTGCCATCAAGGCAGAGCGAACCAGTTCTATCTTCGTTTCTTTGAGATGCCCGTACCTATACTCGTGGTATCCAGCCCAGCGAACTAGTGTTATGGTTTCGAGCAGCGGCAATGCAGCGAGTGCGCGAACGCGCAATCGCACTGCAATTTGCGAATAGATGTGAAGCATCGAGATGCCAGTTGTTGTGAACGAAGTGGTGTATAATACTTCAATAACTTTGAACAGGATTTTTGTCTTCGAGTTTATGAATTAGGTAACATTTGGTGCTGCGCCTAAGGTTCCTGCACGAAGAGGGTTTGTCGTATTTTGAGATTTTCGAGAAACAAGACAGTTGCCAAGTCAAACTACAACAAGTGGTAGCCAGTTAGGTGGCGGGGAGATCATTATCGTCGACCTCTGCGTTAGAATCTTCGACGCCATCTTTGATTCCAACCTCAAATGGAGCAACCTTTCGACGACTCAGCTATGCTGCACTTTCTTCTAGGTTGCCTGTTTCGATCCGACTCGCCGCTGCACAACGAGTTCTCTTCTTCGCTAGAAATATTCATCGCAGAACGCAGCACAAGTTGAGAAAGCGAGTGGTTTCCATGCATATCTTGTGATCTTCACAGCTTGTCGCAGAAGCTCGCGGAAGTTCAAACGAAGCTCATCGAATTGGAGCAGTGCATCGATGGGTTGCAGATTCAACAGCAAACGCCACTGCGGCGCCTGACCACAGAGTTGACGCTTTGCAGTCCTCGCCGGAGAACGCCCCACGAAGAGCCGTGAGTGAACTACAACGACTTGAACATGTAATTTCGAAGTGCTACATTCTCCTCAATGAGTTTGCGCAATTTTGCAACCAGTAGCCTTCGAATCAACAACCGCAGTTCCAGCACTCCCAGTTTCCACCGCAACACCCTCAACCTCAACCACCTTCTTCGAGTTATCAACCGCTCGCACCATCGAACAACCAGCCGCCACAACATTTCCCACCGCAACAACCACCTCTACAAGCGCCTCCCTTTGGTCCACCGATGAATTAGGCCAATCCGATGAATGCCATCAATCCTCGCACTCCAACGTTCGAGATCCTGGGTCGCCGAGTTGAACGTGTACGCAAATTGATTCGATGATTTTGTGGAACGCCAGGATCAGGAGAGTTTCGAAGTTGGAAGGAGGATCTTATGCGAGCCTTCGCTCTGTCCGGCACCACTTCACCACTCGATCAAGTCACTACCATATCGTTTCTCCTCGAAGACGACGCTGTCGAGTATTATCACAGCTTGACGAAACAGGTACAAGATGACGGGTTTGAGCTCATGCGTGTGTTTTGTCAGCGCTTCCATTGCATATCCCACGAGGCAGTCTACCTGTCCAGTGAAGCCGGTTCCGACCCCCCTGGCCATCGTTAGGTCACTTGGGGTGTGTATCTATGCCCCGGCAAGCCGCCATTGGCTGATTTCATACTCTCCCATCCACCTGACCTAACCTGATTTGATAGTGTGATAGGTTTGGCCATTCCGGCTATGTGCGGCCATATTCAGTTCCGAGGCGCCGCCAGCTGAGATTTATATATCAGAATATCAGGAATCAACAGGGTTTTTTTATCATAATGTTTCCGTAATTTTTCCGCCTTCCGTTCTGATGGTCAATGTATCGGTGACTGTCAGTTGGCTCGCGATTTTGCGGTAACCGATTGGTTAACTGTTATTTCCAGATATTTTGGCGGAAACCCCGATGAAGGGTCAGATTTGATCAGTAAAGGGTTCGTTGCTTCCGCAATTTTCTAAATATGTACTCGAAATTTTAATCTGAATTTTTTGCGATGTCGAAATCGGATTTTCGACTTCGACATCGCCGCACTTGATTTGGTCTTCTTCGAGTGGTCATACTCCTTTCCCTATGCCCAAATCAGGTTTCCCTTATACTTGCCACCCATTTGACTTGGAGATATAAGGGAAACAAAAGTGAATCGTGGGACCACTTTGAAGGGCCATATCTACGTGCGGGTGTGAGGAAAGAGAATAAGGAAGGTTGCGTTGCAAGCGCCTTAGTCTCAACTTTTTTTTAGTAGGGTCCAACACCTTAAGTTGTCACACACACTCGTTGTATCATAGGATCATGGTCAACATGGTAGAAACTTGTTTATAACTTGTTGACCATGTGTCGGGACTTGATATTATGACTTTCGAGTGTAGCGCATGAGTCTTGCGGTTGCATAGCATCTTTCCTTAGGTTCCCACGTCCATTTAACCCAAAGTTATGACCATGGAGGGGCATGGCATACCATGGTGGGAGCCAATTTTAAGGGCTATGTGTGATATTGGTAGTATATGTCTTGATATGCTCACGCCCATGTTATATATCTTCGTGTGGCCGAAGAGATGGAGAGCCACACGTGACAAGGGCTTTGCCCATGTCCCAATTGTGGACTTCAAAGCGCTAGACTAAGTTTACCGCGTATGTATTGCTCATGGTATGTTTGGCAAAGAGATCCATGAGTGCACTCCCATTTTCATGGGGCATGTAGATATGAGTGGCGAAGGTATCTCCATGCGCCTGATTGGGGATCCAAGTGGGGGAATTGTTCGCAAACGGTTCCAATCATTTGTGTATTGAACCATGAGCGGATATCATGGGTGAGCATAGAGATATACTATCATGACAACTTTGCTTTATTTGTGTTCAGACGCCAATTTCAGGGCTTTCCTCTTTGGTGCAATTCTTGTACATGCCCGCCACCGTGGGACGACCGGTGTGCTGAACGGAAGCCCGCATCGTGGATTGGATTGTGGATTGGGTTATTGCTGTATTTGTGGGATCTGGTTGCTGTTCAGGGTTGAAGGAGGATTTTATTTTCTATATTTTTTGATTTTGGACCCTGGATTTTGAGGAATGCAATCGCTGATCAGAAGCAAATCAGCAGGGGTGACAGGCGGAAGGGGCACAGCAGGGGCCGGTCCTGGTAGGGACCTTCTTTATGGTAGCAGAGACGTACCTGCTGCCCCTACCTACCGCCGCCCCGGGGACTTGGGCCCCTATGAGCCCTGCCCAAGTACGCCCCGGATGCGTATTGTGGACTCGGTGGAGACCACGCCGGAGATTTGAGCCAGAGAAGAGCCGAGACGCTCAGGAGCATGGCAAACTCCGGAAGTAGAAGCCCGAAGAGAAACACGACGTTCGGGAAGAGGAGGACTTGACATGGAGGACCTGGTCTCCATGTGTGAGCGTCGCTGCCGAAAGGCATGCAACCTCCGCTCCGCCGCGGAGGACTCTGACTAGACCTGCCATTCAGGCAGCAGTGGAGGACGGGCCCGGCGCTACCGGAAGCGCGGGTCACCCAAGCCCGCGGCAGGGGACGCCGGGGCTATGGATACGGACCCCAGCCCAGTCAGGCTGTGGGACTCCGAGGGGCACTCTGAGGGCTATCGGACAGCCTATGAGCAACCTTCGGAGTCGGAGGAGACGGCCAGACCGCCCACAAGGGCGATTACGGCCCCAGAACCCAACCTGGAGCATGACGCCGAGGCGTTGGAGAGGCCCGCCAGAGCCAGAACGGTGCCTGTGGCCCGGCACACGGAGCCAACGCGGGATAGCATGGGCGACACACCCATGGCGGAGGATTCCGAGGCGCCGGGAACCGCGGGATGCGCCGGATCAGGTGGAAGGCACGCTGAGTGCCACTGCGAGCACGTGTCCTTTCTCATGGGCAAGTACCCAAAGATGGGGATGGACGCCATCGTGCATCGCCTCGACAGCCTTGACAACGCGAAGGACGGTCTAGAGGAGGACGTCGCGGGGATCCTGGATGACCAGTCGGCAGCAGAGAGAGACATGGCGGAGCTGCGAGCGGATCAGGCCCGGTACCGGGAGAATCTGGAGCTGGCCCTATAGAAGCAGCAGCGAGTGGTGGACAGCCTCCTCCACCTGGTGGAGGACATGTCGGGACGCCTGAAACGGCTAGAGGAGGTACAGCCCCTCGCCTCGGGTCCGGAGCTCCCGGTAAAGCCGGCCGCGGCAGAGCTGGTGGAGCGGGTTGAGACCCTCATGAGCGCCATGGAGAAACCCATGGGCGGCCCTGCAGAGGCACCATACGCGCCTCCGCGTGTTGACCCGGGTGCGCTGCCTTTTGTTCCCATGTTCAGCGAATCCACAATGCTCGGGGAACAAACGGCACCGGCTGGGTCCATGCGGGAAGGGCACGTAATCACGGACCCCAGGAGCCTGACGGCACAGATGTCCCATGCCGCCCAGGATCCACCGACCACTACGGCTGCCCATGCAGTTTATGCGGAAGAGGAGATCCAGAGCCAGACCATGCAGGGGCGAACAATGGGAAGCGCAGACGGACATGGTCGATGTCATCCAAGCGGAAACCTGTGGGCGAAGGACCCCAATACGGGGATATGGACGGCCGATGGAACAAGTCCTTCCCGCATTCCAAACCCCATGGGTTCAGGCCCAACTGGACCGCACTCCATGGAGGAGAGGGATGTACGGGGAGTGTACTCACACCCCCCGGCCACAGGTGGTATCCGTCTCGGTGGAGTGGTGGCTGGGGACGTCGGAGACGCCATCAGGATTGACGACCTCAGGGGAATCAAAATCCCCTACTACGATGGCAACCCCTCCAACTTGGATGACTTCATCCTGGATTGGGAGGACTTTGCCGAGGAGGTCGTTGGTGAGATGCGGGGAGTGCCGCGGGACAAGTGGGTATGCCGGACATTCCCACACCGGCTGGCGCAGGGCCTGAAGGAGGAGCTGCGGGATCAAATCCGGGAAGGACTGATCCGTACGGAGCAGGCCTGCCTCCAGTGGTTGGAGGATGAGGAGCGGGTGGACGCTCCGAACCAGAAGCTGGAGGACTTGTGGTCCATCCCGCTGCAGCTGGACGGAGGTGAGTTGCGGGTCCGGGAGTGGAACTGGTATCTGCGGAAGTACCGACGGAGCCTCAAGCTGGTGGAGGACTGGAACGAGTCCAGCGAGATCCGCCACCTGCTGAAGGACGTCCTCCCCGGCCACTGGAAGAGGCGAGTGGAGGACGAGGAGAAGAAGCGAGCCAAGAAGCGGGTGGCGGTGAGGATCATGGCGGCGGAGGATACCCATGCGGGTATCACGGAGTTCTTCAGGAGGAACCTGGGCGAGCCCAACCGGATGTTGGGACTGAAGAACGCCGTGTACGTGGAGGTATTTGGAGACACCATGGGGCAAAGGTTGCTGCGCCTCAACAACGTGGAGTGGAGGCGCGGGGAGCCGTTGAGGATGCAGGTCATCTTCGCCCGCATGAGCATGGACGCGATCGTGAAGTACATCACGGTGGAGTTGAAGCTCAATGCGAAGAACGAGGCCAACGTGCAGGATCGACAAGGTCATGGACAACGAGGCCACCGAGAAGACCGCCATCATCGGGAGATCCAGGAGGACACGGCCAACTCCGCGGAGAATGGTAGTGGAATTGGCCAAGACCACTATACCTGGTCCCGGGAGGATCACGAGGAGGCCCATTTCTTCGCGTTTGTGGCGCACAACGCGAGGGACCATGGGCAGGATCGGTCCAGATGGAGCCGAGTGGGACCCAAGAAGGGCAATGAGCCAAGGAGGATCGGGAAACCACCGCTCTCGTTCCGGGAGTACAGGTCTCAGCACGACGGGTGCTGGGTCTGTTATGGCAAGGGAAACAACCTTGGACACGACCACGGTCAGTGCAAGGTGTATGAGGCGGACAAGAAGGCATACTTCGCCGCCCACCCCGAGAAGAAGCCCAAGGAGCAGCGGATTGCCGATGGGAAGGCGAAGGGCGGAGACGGGGGAAAAGGCCAAGGCAAAGGCCAAGGGAAAGGCGGAGGAAGAGGCTATGGTGGTGGACCTGGCCAAGACCGACGAGTGAGGTCGATCGAGGAGGTTGCTGAGGACATGTTGAGGACGTTGGAGGAACTCAAAGCCCAGCAACGTGGTGGACAAAGTCCTGGCGGATCGCAGCCGGAAGGGGCTGCGGGAAGTCAAGTCTAGAGGAGCCCCCACGGGAGTGGGACCTTGGAGGTCTCTCTTCCGAAAATCAGTGGAATCCCAGAGAAAGCGAAGGCACATCGGGTGCCGAAGAGGGCTCCAGAAGAGCCAAAACCACTGAGTTTCGCCACTCCCAACCCCTGGAGCGCCCTGCCAAGGGAAGTTTATGTGGGCAAGGGACGTGGTAAGAAGGAACGAGCGACCACGGAGAGCCCCGTGGACGGGCAAGACCAACCAAAGATCTACACCATCCGTGATCATACCCTCGAAGTCCTGATGCACCCAGACGTGCTAGAGTTGCATGCCGTGAGAGTCGTCCATACACCGCATGGCGACGAGCGGCAGTTGCACTTGAAGGTGCGTGTACGGTGCGGACAAGAGGAATTGGTGGTGGATGTTCTGGTGGATACGGGTGCCCAGGTGAGCCTGGTCCGGAGAGGGTTGTTCAAGGAGGAATCCCTGCAGCCCAGCCGTAGACCGGTACGCCTGAAGGTGGCCAATGGGGAGATTATGGGTGGTGGCACCCATGAGGCCACTATCAGTATGGAATTCTGGGAGCATGAGCGCTTGAACCGCCCTGATTTGGCGAAGAGAGGAACTCTATCCGGGAACTTCTATGTGGCCGACATTACAGATGGGGATATGATTATGGGGTATGACTTCATGGTGGCAAACGCCATTGGAGCCCTTCCCCATCGTGCAACGCTGGTCCGGGAGGATGATGAATGCCTCACATGGCTGTCCACGGACTATGCATGCGGATCTTCCCAATGGAATGCTGTGGAAGAGGATCGGATCGTCCAAGCGGTGCAAGCTGTGGGTGCCAAGTCCAGAGGAGACCGTGGAGTTCAGCTCACGGAGTATGGAATGGCGCCGCAGGTGTATGCCAGGATGATCCAGACGCTGGTAGCCAAAGCGCCTGAGACGGACGTCTTCGCTTCCCGGGATGCCCCACTTTTGCGGAAGTGTAGGAGGCATTGGCATCGAGGAGACTCAGCCTGGCACAGGCATTGGGGTTTGAAGGAGTGGGGGCCCATGTATTGGTATGGCTCCCTGGACAATACCAGACGTACGGTGGAGAAGATCGTCGCGGATAGGGCGAAGGGGATCCTGGTCATAACCGGCATAGGATCCACCCCATGTCCGCTGGAAGGTCTCAAGTGGATGCTGGACTCCATCACCCTGAACGAGATGTCATTCGGGCCAGAGGAGGAGCTGTTCATCGACGCCAAGGGTGTCTCAATGCCCTCCCCGGGTCAAGCGTGGGGTACCAAGGCTTTCCTGGTGGATGGGGCGCAGGCCCAGCCCACAGGTGATGAAGCATTCATCCGTAGGGTGGAGGCGGTGCCCATGAAGGTCATGTTTGAGCCCCAGGAGGGGACGAATCAGCCAATTGATGGCATTGACGTCCTGTCCTACGCCGAGATCGACGACGTTGTCAACTACATGCGGATGGGGATGCACGACTGTGTGGCAGCCAAGAAGAGGCGGGCCATGGTCACATCTCCGCATTGGTGGGATGACAAGATGTTGGTCACCGGCAAGTACGAGAAGGATGAGTTCGTGGCGAGGGTCATGGATCACATCGCGGACCAATACGATGGTCTGGTTGGGTCGGACCCGCCGACGTGGGATTTTCCAAGAATGGGGGCCGATAGCGACAGTAACCAGCCCGACGCCGCAAATTTCCGAAGATTATCGGTGGGAAGTGCACCCCACGAAGATGAAGACGGCATATCGGACGAGGAGAAGTCCGATTCGGACCCGGAAGAGGCCTATACCGCAGTGCGGTCGGTTGTATCGATACCGAAGCAAGCGGCTGAAGAGGCCCAGGACAACCCGAAGGTCGCCGAGCTGAAGCAGAGGCTGATCAATGCCTATCCGCGGCTATTCAGTGGCGGCGCCAACAAGAACCCTCCAGATCGTGGGAGGTTTGGCACAGCGAAGATCAAGCTGAAGCCGAACCCCAAGATCTATCGTCATCGGGAGTACCAACTTCAGGGCGATCGGGCCGAGGCCATGAAGAAGTTGTTGGCCGAGTTCATTGAGCGGGGATGGATCGAACCCTCCGACAGTGAGTGGGCCAGCCCAGCCTTTATCGTGCCCAAGAAGGAGAAGGGCGAGTGGAGGTTGGTGGTGGATTACAGGGGTTTGAACGAGCAAACCGAGCACGACTCGTACTCGCTTCCCCTGATCGACTCCATCCTCCAAAAACAACAGAAAAAGCGGATCTTCACGGTGTTGGACCTGAAACACGGTTATCACCAGATGCCGCTACACCCGGACTCCAGGCCCTGTACAGCGATGTCGACGCCGCTGGGGCCCATGCAGTAGAAAGTGGTGCCCATGGGCGCCAAGAATGGCAACGCCGCTTTCCAGCGCATAATGGAGGACCTACTCGGTCCAGTCCGGGATTGTGCCGATCCCTTCGTGGATGACATCATTATCGGGTCTGGCACGGAGAACATGACTGAGGATGAGCTCATCGAAGCGCATGAGAAGGATCTGCGCCGAGTGCTCAGTGAGCTGGACAAGCACAACATGGTGTGCAAGCCCACCAAAGCCTCACTCTTCGTGAAGGAAGTGGAGTTCGCCGGGCACGTGGTTGGTCACGGGCAACGCCGTGCCATGCCTGGGAAGCTGGCGTCCCTGCACCACTGCGAAAAGCCCCAGACCATCAGCGAACTCCGATCCTTCATGGGGTTCTGCAACTACTATTCGGGCTATGTCCGAATGTATGCAGAACTGTCTGGGCCGCTGCACAAGATGCTGCAAGTGGGCAAGTTCGATGGCCGGAAGGGGAGCAAGAAGAAGCTTGCCTGGACCCCTGAGGCCGAAGATGCGCTCAGCCGCCTGAAGGAGCGACTCCTGGGGCAGCTGGGACTATTCTTGGTGGACCCGGACAAGGGATTCCTGCTGCGGACGGACGCCTCGGACTATGCTGTAGGGGCAGTCCTCGAGCAGATCCGGGACGACGGGTCACACGTACCCGTGGCGTTTTGGAGTCGGATCCTGGCCGAGGGCCAACGCCGCACCTGGACCCCGAGGGAGAAGGAGACGTACGCTATTGTTTTTGCGCTCAGGAAGTGGTCTGGCCACATCGGATTGCAACCGGTGGTGGTTTGCACGGACCATCAGTCCTTGCAGAGCTGGCACAAGGAGCACGTCGACACCCCCTCGGGACCGGCGGCAAGGAGGGCCCGATGGCATGAGACTTTCGCCAAGTTCGACCTCAGCGTCGTATACGTCCCGGGGAAGGACAACACTGTGGCAGATTGCCTCAGTCGATGGGTCTACCCCGCGGGCAAGGCTTGGATGGGCATATCCAGCCATGGGGACGCCGAGGAAACCGAGGAGGCCAAGCGCATCATCAAGATGGAGAAGGCCATGGAGCAAGAGGGGGTCATTTGCTTTGTGGTGATGGCAAACCGTACGGACCTGGCCAAGTTCCGGGGTGCCCGCGTCCAAGCTATTCGAGAGGAAACCCTCGAGCAATGGATGGTGGCGCCTGTAGAGCTAGTCAGGTCGGTGCTCACAGAGGACTGGTCTGATGACTACGCGGCATCCGAGCACTGGAGCAAGTACTGGAATGCCGTGAGTGCCCCGTCGGACGACGAGTGGCCTGAGGGCTTGACCGAGGATGGGGACAAACTGTTCCTCAAGGACAAGCCACTGGTCCCTGAGAACCGAGTGGAGGAGCTCGTTGAGCACTGGCACAACGCCCAGCTCATGCATCCTGGTCGGGACAAGATGCAGCAGGACCTGGAGTGGCGCTTCAAGTTCCCACCGGGGTACTACGCCATCCTGGACAAGTACTGCAGCGACTGCGCCGTGTGTCGGGCCACGAAGAGCCCCAACCACTCCACAGCGGGAAACCCGGTGTACACGGCTATACCGGAGGCCCCTATGCGGTCCGTGGCCATGGATGTATTCGCCATGCCTGAGGTCACCGTGGAAGGAGAGACCTACGACTGTGTCATCCTGGCGGCGGATAGGCACAGTGGGTATATCGTGGCGGTCCCTGGCAAGAAGTCCAAGAAGAAGGACAAGAAGGACAAGCATGGAGTGGGGCTGCAGGCCAAGACCGTCGCTAATGCCATGATCAGGCATTGGCTGACGATTTTTGATGTTCCGGCTGTCATCTGCAGCGATCGGGGCAGTCAGTTTGTGGGGACGTGGTTCAAGATGATGTGCAAGCACATGGGTATTCGGCACGCCAAGACCGTGGCGTACCACAGCCGGTCAAATGGCCGATCTGAGGTTGCCGGGCGGCAGATGTTCGAGAAGTTCCGCCAGCTGCACATCGACGAACCGGGCCGGAATTGGTATAATTCGCTGTGGAGAGTACTCCAAGCGTATCACGACCTTCCGGGACCCACTGGACTGTCGCCCCATCGTATCCTGTTCCTACGGGATCGAGTGTCACGCACTCTCCCGTGGTTGAACCATGGCAAAGTGGCCTGGGATGCGAACGCTATGATGGCTGAGGCGGACGACACGGCGGCCAAGGTGTGCAAGGCACTTCAGGACGAGCATGACAAGAGGGCCAAGTACTTCAAGCAGGGAAAGGTCCAGAAGTATGCTCTCCAAGACACCGTGTGGGTGGAGCGGCACCACAAGGATGTCTTGTCCAGGCATCGGCAGGCATCTTGGTATGTGCCGGGGGTAATCGTGCGGAAGGTCGGGCAGGATGTGTATGCGGTTCGTGTGGGGGATAACAAGATCCTGGACGGCGACCATACCCAGCTTCGTCCCCCAGCACCAGACCCCAGCGGACGTCCCGTCACCTTCGAGTTCACGGCCGGCGATGTGGACTCGGACGACTAGGGTGAGGACGACGACTTCACCGCTGAGAAGATCCTGGCGGACAAGCCGGACCCGGGGACGCCTGGGGGGAGGCTTTATAAAGTCCGTTGGGAGGGATTCGCCGCATCCAGGGATTCGTGGGAGCCTCCGAGCAGTTTCGTGCCGAGGTATACCACGGTCTGGATGGACTATCTGAAGAAAAAGAATATTTCTTTGGATGTCAAGGACGTGTTGGTCCATTTGGTTGCTGCTGTAGCACCGTAATGGATCCCCCTTGGCATTTTTGTTTGTTTCTGTGCTTGGGAGACGGGTGAGGGCGTTCATCCGGGGACTTTTGGGCCTTGATTCGCCATCTACCCTCTTCACTCGATCTCCACATATATATTTCATTGTGGTATACTTATTTAGTTCGACCGACGACGTTTCTCTATCTTTGATCCCTTTGGTCCATGTTGTAGATCAAGAGGAGACCGGATATGGCGTAGGGCACCGATTATCAGTGTCCTCACCCCTCCCTTGGGGCGTGGGGGACGCTTACGACGTGTGTGGGGCCTCCATGTGTCCTTGGGACATGGGGGGGGGGTTGGAGCCCATTGGGGTCCTCCCGTCCTCTCTTCAATGACTTCCGAGCGGTAACAACGCTCTGAGAAGGGGGGTGAAGCCGGTCCGGACCCCCGTGGCCATCTTTGGGTCACTTGGGGTGTGTATCTATGTGCCGGCAAGCCGCCATTGGCTGATTTCATACTCTCCCATTCATCTGACCTAACCTGATGTGATAGTGTGATAGGTTTGGCCATTCCGGCTATGAGCGGCCATATTCAGTACCGAGGCGCCGCCAGCTGAGATTTATATATCAGAATATCAGGAATCAACAGGGTTTTTCTATCATAATGTTTCCGTAATTTTTCCGCCTTCCGTTCTGATGGTCAATGTATCGGTGACTGTCAGTTGGCTCGCGATTTTGCGGTAACCGATTGGTTAACTGTTATTTCCAGATATTTTGGCGGAAACCCCGATGAAGGGTCAGATTTCATCAGTAAAGGGTTCGTTGCTTCCGCAATTTTCTAAATATGCACTCGAAATTTTAATCTGAATTTTTCGCGATGTTGAAACCGGATTTTCGACTTCGACATCGCCGCACTTGATTTGGTCTTCTTCGAGTGGTCATACCCATTTCCCTATGCCCAAATCAGGTTTCGCTTATACTTGCCACCCATTTGACTTGGAGATATAAGGGAAACAAAAGTGAATCGTGGGACCACTTTGAAGGGCCATATCTACGCGCGAGTGTGAGGAAAGAGAATAAGAAAGGTTGCGTTGCAAGCGCCTTAGTCTCAACTTTTTTTTAGTAGGGTCCAACACCTTAAGTCGTCACACACACTCGTTGTATCATAGGATCATGGTCAACATGGTAGAAACTTGTTTATAACTTGTTGACCATGTGTCGGGACTTGATATTATGACTCTCGAGTGTAGCGCATGAGTCTTGCGGTTGCATAGCATCTTTCCTTAGGTTCCCACGTCCATTTAACCCAAAGTTATGACCATGGAGGGGCATGACATACCATGGTGGGAGCCAATTTTAAGGGCTATGTGTGCTATTGGTAGTATATGTCTTGATATGCTCACGCCCATGTTATATATCTTCGTGTGGCCGAAGAGATGGAGGGCCACAGGTGACAAGGGCTTTGCCCATGTCCCAATTGTGGAATTCAAAGCGCTAGACTAAGTCTACCGCGTATGTATTGCTCATGGTATGTTTGGCAAAGAGATCCATCAGTGCACTCCCATTTTCATGGGGTATGTGGATATGAGTGGCGAAGGTATCTCCGTGCGCCCGATTGGGGATCCAAGTGGGGGAATTGTTCGCAAACGGTTCCAATCATTTGTGTATTGAACCATGAGCGGATATCATGGGTGAGCATAGAGATATACTATCATGACAACTTTGCTTTATTTGTGTTCATACGCCAATTTCAGGGCTTTCCTCTTTGGTGCAATTCTTGTACATGCCCGCCACCGTGGGACGACCGGTGTGCTGAACGGAAGCCCGCATCGTGGATTGGATTGTGGATTGGGTTATTGCTGTATTTGTGGGATCTGGTTGCTGTTCAGGGTTGAAGGAGGATTTTATTTTCTATCTTTTTTGATCTTGGACCCTGGATTTTGAGGAATGCAATCGCTGATCAGGAGCAAATCAGCAGGGGTGACAGGCGGAAGGGGCACAGCAGGGGCCGGTCCTGGTAGGGACCTTCTTTACCAGAATGTTGACCTTGAGGGAAAGTGAGTTGCCTCGACATGCAGACTACGTTAAAGGATTTCGGACTCACGTCATCAAGTTGAAGGTCAACACTTGTGACCTCCAGATGGGTTACCTCGTTAATTCTCAATTTGTTGAAGCCTTGTCGAACGACGCTGTGCGCCGACAGTACATCGTCGAGATCCGTTCCAAATGGCGTTCAGGGAGACCATTTGGCTTCGACACGCTTGTTGAGATCATTGCGGAGGCTTACATGGCAGCCGGCTATCAAGTCGAGGAGGTTCAAAATGCGTCGAGACCAATGGGAGACACCACGGGTGCTGCAGTTTGGAGACCTCTGCCTATCATGGTTCCATCAAATTCGACTTCAACAGTGTTTCCTTCAAATCTTGTGCCAACGCCGCACGTCAATCCCATGCCAACCCGGCTGCAGCTCCAATGGCTTCGACTGTGCCAGAGCCCATGAATCTCGATACAATTACCAAGCTTCGAGAAGAGCTGCAAGCCTGAATAGCCGAACGTCGGAATGATCGGTCGAACCGACAAGATAATCGAGAGACTCGGCGTTGCTACAACTGTGGCGAGCAAGGGCACTTGGCCCGCGACTGTCAGAAGAATCGACCAACATCTCGAGGAAGAGAGCGTCGAGGGTCAAGATCAGGCACGCCTCGAAGCGATCTAAGTTGAGAGAGTAAAGGATGATTTCGATCACGCTCCAAGAGCAGAGAATGCCCCACGTCGGACTAAAAAGCATCTTCGAAGACCTGGTTGCAGACGTCCTCCAGAAGAGCTGAACTCCACCATCAGTATCGACAAACCCGAAAAGAATTCGACACTTGGGAGTGTCAACGTCGAAAGAACCGAACATGAGTATGCGACTCTGTTCAAGGTTCGAGGGCGCATTTGCGCACGTTGGGATGACTCCTTTGACTCCAGCGTAGAATTCTTGGTGGACTCTGGAGCAACGAGTGATTTCATGTTGATGCAGACTGCAAAGAGGTCACGACTTCCCCTCTATAAACTGACCGACCCCGGACAAGTCCTAACCGCCGGAGGTGTCCAAGTCGAAATTCAATACTACACGAGAGCTTATGTTCGCCTTGGAGAGTTCGTATTTGGACGTAACTTCAAGGTTTTGGAGATTCTACCGGATGTGGTGCTTGGCTTACCATGGCTTCGAAGATATAACCCAACTGTCGACTGGAAGGAACGGTATGCAGATGTACGGCACGCTTCAGCCTCATACCGATTGTCGTTTGACGAGTCCAGGCATTCCACCAAGCTACAGTACCAGGCGCCTTGGAAGTTGGATCTTCATTCAACACTTCCATCCAGTACCTCGAAAGTAAGCCCGGTTGGAAGCCTTACACCACCTGCCAAGGAACACCCTGACCTACACTTGTGGACACGTGCCAAGAGCGATTGTGACATGCTCGATGAGTCCGAAACGGAAGATGGTATCACCGATGAGGAGTGCAGCGACATGGAAATCGAGTACATCTCGTTGCCAAAGCTTAAGCCGAAGAGTGCTTTTGTGCTGCATGCCTCCACCCGCTGTGCCGCTCGATCAAATGTACGACATGCAAGAGAGCAGCGACAATGACGGGCTTGACCCCGTTCGACGCAAGTTGCCTATTCGGATACATAAATGGGCGGGTATCTACGATAGGAAGAGAGCAGAGTTCGGAGACTTTCCTCCGCATCGACCTGGGAGAGACCACCGAATACGCCTCGATACTAAAGACAATCCACCGTGGGTACACCCTTACAAAATGGACCCGAGCCAATTGGATGAGCTTCCACAACAACTGGACCAGTTGCATCGATCTGGCCGAATTCGACCATCCACAAGTCCATATGGAGCGGGTTGCCTGCTGGTGACAAAAGCAAATGGTAAATGTTGTATGTGCGTCGAGTACTGATCCTTGAATACCCGAACTGTTCGAGATCAATACCCCTTGCCTTCGATGCAATCCATACTGAGCACACTCGGGAGTTCCTCCATCGTTTTGAAGATAGATCTTGTCAGTGGGTTCCATCAGATTCGAATCCATGCCAAAGATATCGAAAAAACCGCTTTCAACACACAGCTTGGGGCCTTCTATTGGGTTGTTATGCCCTTTTGCCTCTGCAATGCGTTATTGACATTCCAACGTGTCGTAAATGACGTTCTTTGAGACCACTTGGGGATTTTCGTAGGGGTGTACATCGGGGACATTCTCGTTTTCTCGAAAGACGCTGAGGAACGGCAACGACGCCTCGATTTGGTACATGAACTATCACGTCGACACCAACTATTCCCCTGCATCGATAAATCAACGTTCTTCCAGGCTCGAGTACCCGTTTGCGGATGCATCATCGGTAAAGATGGAGTACACATGGTCCACGAAAAGATCAAGGTCGTTCGGGGTTGGCCTCCGCCGACCACCGTCCATGAAGTTCGACAATTTATTGGGTTTTGTGGATTTTACCAGCAGTTTGTCGAAAGATTTCAGGGTGTAGCGGCCCCTCTGACCGCGATGTTTAAGGCAGACTTTGAGTCGGAGTGGACAGCTGCACACCAAGCTGCATTCGACAAGGTGAAGCAAGCAATGATCAATGCGACACATCTGAGTGCCATCGACCCCCGACAGTCGTTTCACCTGTACACAGGTGCTTTGAAAGATTGCGTGGGGGCCACGCTAGCACAACGATGTGCGCATGGGAAGTGCAAGGGACATCTTCGACCTATGGCCTTTATGTCGCGGAAGATGCAATCAGCTGAAACCGGATACCCGATCCAAGAACAGGAGTTGTTGGCCATCGTGCTAGCCCTGAAGCAGTGATTGCACCTAATTGGAGGACCACAACAGGTACAGGTGCACACGGACCAAAAAAGTCTTCGTCATCTTGAGACATGTCCTCGACCGCTGACACCACGACAAGCATGCTGGTCCCAGTTTCTGGAGGAATACAACCCTACATTGTGGTATGTACGGGATCTTGAGAATCCAGCAGCGGACGCCTGTTCCCGCCTGACTTCGCAACAGTTGATGGACATCGAGAATGCTACACGTACACGGGCCTTTGTTGTACCTTTGTCGAGAACCGGGTTTCACCTGAAGGAGAACCTGTCGATGAGTTCTTACACCTGCTTGAAGACTCGTACTCACACGATGAAGTTTGGCCTCAGCCATACGACCACCTGTACGTGCCACTCCGAAACAGAAGCTCCGTTGGGAAGGATCCTGATGTTGACGTCGACTCCGAGCCAGCCCTCCAATTCGACACAGAACCAGCTGCCAAGCCGGAGCAACTGGAGTCACTGCCAACGAGCGAGGGGCTAGCAGAAGAGTCACATGAGCCCGCTGCACGCCACGACGACGCTGGCAATGAGATACCAGACATGTCGGCTGACACCGATGACCTTCCCGAGGTAGACATGGACTGCCCCCTTCGAGTCACCTTTAGCAAGGAACTTCGATATGCCTCGACCTTGACGGAGCTGATTTGCTGTCGACGCCACCGAGACGGTACACTACAGCCAGTTCCCTTACCCAAGGTCGGACCAAACACACCATACCCTTCGAGTCTTAAAGGTATACCCGTCGAGTACACGGACACTATCAATGCAAGGCTTTGACTTCGAGAGCAGTGTTGGCAGCAGCATATCGAGAAAAACCCCGTACGAGGCACATCTACAAGGGAGCCGTTGGAAGCCGTACGGCACGCCACGAACGCTGAGACGCCAGGCTGTCCTTTGCTGACGGTAAGCTCTTGCACTTGTCGACAATGGGCAAGCGTGCGCTTGTACCCCCAGCGCTCATCACCTCGATTGTGGCCACGTACCACCAGAAAGATTTTTATGGCATTTCAGGAGTACTTCGCACCATGGCATTCATAAAACGCCATTAAGTCTGTTCCCTTTTTGGACATTACGTGGAGCGGTACATCTTGAGTTGCGATGTGTGTCAAGAGGCTAAGTCACGGCATGTTGACACTGCCAGACAGCCAAGACCCTTGCCGTCGCCCGTCATCAAGTTGCAAAGTGTGTCCGTCCATTGGGTTTCAGGACTGCGGTCGACCACGCGAGGCCACGACGCCATAATGACTGTGGTCGACCGGTTTTCAAAACGGGGAATGTTCATCCCTTGCCGCAAGGACATGACAGCCAACGACCTCGCCTACGTGCTCCTACGCGAAGTGATTCGGCTGAATGGATGCCCTCCAGAAATTGTTTCCGATGGAGACAAGCTGTTCGAGTCCCAGGTGTGGAAAGAGTTGACACAGCTTTTCAAAATTGGGATGCACCAGACGGTGGCCAACCGCCCTCGAGGCAACAGCCTGGCGGAGCGCAGCAACCAGTCGATCCTGCAACGCTTGCGGACACACGGTATTTTCGGCAACGACGAGTCGGATGTTGACCTTCTGTTCGCTGAGATTCAGTTCAACAACCTGACATCCAACAGTCTTCGACTGTCTCTGTTCGAGACTGATGAGGGACTGTAACAGGACGTACATCCCATTTTCCATTGGATTTTCCCCGAATGACTTCTCATGCACATGAACCTTCGACCGTGAATGATTACATGCATCGAGCTGAACGTACCTTCGATTCTGTGCGTGCTATGCTCGCCGAGGAACGTCGACGGCAAATGCACGTGGTCCTGCAAATGGACCGACACGTTTGAGTGCCTGAGGTGGGAGAGCGATGGTGGGTGTTGGTAACCGGATATCGACACAAAGGGAAACTCGATGTTGTTTGGTGTGGCCCATATAAAGTTCTTGAGGTGCTCAACAAGGGCAAGAACGTTAAACTGGACATTCCTGCCCCCTTCCATGGGTTTTGCGTAGTAAGAAAAAGTCACTACCCTGTCTTTCTTGGGGTACTTGATCCAGGCCAAGCCCCCCCTAATCCTTGGGAATGTGTTCAGCCTAACAGTTTATCATTTTTAACACTCTTTTGGAGCTTGTAGTACACTTTCGCAAAGTAACTAGGGTTATAACCGTAGCCCCCCATGAAGTTGACCCCTACCGCTCAAGTGAGCGGAGGTATCTTCCTTCATGGAGGTAATACCAAAATAAAGTAGGCACTTCATACCCAGGGCCTTGTCGGTCAGTCATAATGGTCCTGCAACCCGAGAGCCCTATACTCAATTGTTTCTATCACTAATTGTGGTGGAACGTTTTAACTGATTCTGAATTCAGTTGCTTTGAAAGAAATAAAAGGATAGGTAAAACACGACGAAAAAAGTTTCTGAGTAGCTTAAAATAAACCTAATTAGCAAAAAAAACGCTTAGGCCATAAAGCGCGCTGCGAAACGCGTAAAAACACGACGGAACATTTTTCGACGTGAAATGGGTGAATAAGTAAACGCCGTAAACGCCGTAACGCTCGTAGGACCCTAACGCCGTCCCTCTCATCGTCTAACTAGCCATAGGCGCAAAGAAAAACGCGTCGCGAGCAGCGCGTAAAACTTAAAAAATTTTCATAACTCGCCACGACCCCTCACGTCGTGCCCTGCCACCTCTTTCTCATTCTTGTCCATGTACCTCCCTCCCCACCCTCGTGCCCATCGATCCCCCTGCCCTGCAGCTCAGGGGGCGGCCCTGGGGGAACGCCGTTAACCCCTAGCAATGGACACCAACAATTTCCCCAACGCCAAGCACAAGTACAAGGCCAGGTACATCAAGATCCACAGGCAGCACGTAAGACACAGAAGCATACATGGTCTTGCTGCTCGCGAGTGTGTTGCGTCATGTATAATTTTATTTTTTTTTCAGAAGCCGAAAACAAGAGAAAGTTTTTTTTAACAAAAATTGCAGCGGTGTTTCAGATAGGAGAAACCAAACAAACACAGGAAGCAATCCAAACAAGGCAGCAGGAGAGGACACCACAGCACCACACGGCACCACAGCACCATGGGGCACAGCACAGGGTAGCAGGGCGCCAGGGGAACGCAGGGCGGCACAGCAGCACCGCACAGGGCGGAGAGGACAGGGAACGCACAGCAGGACGCACCAGGACGCACACGGCACAAGGCACAACGGCGAACGACACCACGCAGCAACACACCACAGCAGAACACACACAGCGCGGGGAGACAAGACGGAACACAGCGCCGGAAGGCACAGGACCTCAGGACAACAGACAGCGCCCCGGGACACAAGACAGCGCGCGACAGCACCAAACAGAGCAAAACAAAACAACACAGCGCACAACAACACAACGCCAGGCGGCACAACGCGCAGCAACACGGCGCAGCACAGCACCCAGGGACACAACACAGCACACCACTGAAACACAGCACCCGGAGCCACCAGGACCCACCAGGAGACAACAGAGGACAGCCAGGCCCAACAGCAAACACCCAAACACAACAGGCAACAACACAAAAAAGGAGCCAGCGCAGCAGGGACAAGAGAGCACCGCACAGAGAGCAACGACGCAGGCACACCAGCACAGCACGGCACAAGCAGAGCACAGAAACAGACACAGCCCGGAGCACCACGGAAAGGCAAGGAACAACGCAAAAAAAAAACAGCAGAGAACGCAGCAGCGCACAACAGCAAAGCACAACAAAAACAGGACGCAGCACAACACCATGCCGAACAACACGGCGCAAGAACCTAACCCGACACAAGCACGCCACACAACACGGCGCACAACACAAAACACACCACAGACCGCAGCACAACACGACACGACGCACGACAAAGCACAACAGAGGAGACCACAACCAGCCGGGGTGCAGGGGGGGCACAGCCAGCAAACACCCGACAAGCGAAAAAAAAACCCGCGCAAAACACCCGAGGGCGGGGGGTGGGCAACACCACACGGCACCCACCAGAGGCAGCACGGGGAAAAGCAACGCCGCCAGCACGGCGCCACGAGGCACGAGCAACACAACAAGCAACAACACAAAGGGAGGAGGTACAGGCAGGCAGCACCGAACGACAGAGCGCAAGCGCACATCAGCCCCCGCCGAAGCACAAGGCCCACAACAACACACACCAACACGCCCTACAGCCCAGGACTTACTAGCACAGAGCACCGAACAACCACCACACCACAGCACGGAAAAACAAAAAAAAAGAGAGGAACGAGGAAAAAAAAGACCGACAGGAAAAAAAAACACGGAAGGGGGGGGAGAAAAAAAATTCAAAAAAAGAGAGGGGGGGCGGGGGGGGCGCAAGACGCCAAGGCCTAAGGCACCCAGGGCGGGAAAACCCGAAACGCAGAAGACAAGGGGGCGCACAAGAAGAAAAACAAAAAAAAAGAAAAAAAACAAAAAACACAATAAGAACCACAAGCAAGGCAACCCCAGCCCAGAGGGGGCCGTGCAGACAAAGAGTACACCAAGAACGGCCACAGGAGAAAGTAAGGTGCACCAAAACGCGCCCGGGAGGCCGGCTTGCCCGACCTGGACAAGAAAGCACGCACACGCACACACGCACGGAATGCGGGCGTGGCGTCCTCCGACCCGAAAGGGGCGGTGTCGGCGTCCACACGAGACAGCCCCGGTGCACCGGCCGAGGCCCCCGTTGAAAGACGGACGGTACGGGAAACCGGACCCCTCAGTGACCGGGTCCACACACGCACACCACGGCAGCGCACGCAGCCCAAGACGGACGCCGGAGGGGCCCGCCAGGGACAACCCCATCACAGGGCCCCGAACAGGTACGACATGGAGCGAGCCCACCGCCGCTCCCTCGGCAGCAGCCACAAGCAGGCACAAAGAGCCGGGTTCTCGGCCGGCCTCCACATGCCCCGCGCAGCCGCCCAGTAAATCCGGGGGTGTTAGCCCCCGGCCTGAGGAAAGGCACCACGGCGTTGGGAAAGCCGACAAGAGCGCCGAGAGCGACCGGACAGGACGAGGCGCGGCGCACCAACACGGGGCCACCAGGCAGGGCAGAGAGGCACGCCGCCGGCCACAACCAAGGCACAGGGACAGGTGCGAAGCAACAACGGCCACCGGGTGCTGCAAACCAGGGCAGCGCGCACAACCCGCAATGAACCACGGCACAGGAACAGGTGCCAGGCGACACCCAACCCACAAACCGCACGCTGGGCAAAAGCCGAGCGCGCACACAAACGCACACACGCACCCCAGCCAGGAGCCGCGGGGCGCAGCCAAAACCCGAGCCCAAACACACGCACCCACAGAGCACACCCCAGCCACGAGTGGCGGGGTACAAGCGGAGCGCGGACACAAACACACACACACTCCAACACCCCAGCCAGGAGTGGCAGGGCGCAGCCCAAACGGAGCCCCAGGACACACACCCACACTGCAGACCCCAGCCAGGAGTGGCGGGGTACAAGTAAAATGCGCACACAAACACACACGCACCCCAATACCCGAGCCAGGAGTGGCGGGGTGCAGCCAAAACCCGAGCCCAAGCACACACATCCGCACCGCACACCCCAGCCAGGAGTGGCGGGGTACACCGGAGCGCGGGTACAAACACACGGACACCCCAGCACCCCAGCCAGGAGTGGCGGGGCGAAGCCGAAACCCGCGCCAAAGCGCACACACCTACACGGCAAACCCCAGCAAGGAGTGGCGGGGTACAAGCGGAGCGCGCACACAAACACACACACACCCCAACACGTGAGCCAGGAGTGGCGGAGCGCAGCCAAAACCCAAGCCCAAGCGCACACACCCACACCGCACACCCCAGCCAGGAGTGGCGGGGTACAGGCGGAGCACGCACACAAACACACACACACCCCAACACCCCAGCCAGGAGTGGCGGTGCGCAGCCGGAACCCGAGCCAAAACACCCACACCCACACCGCACACCCGAGCCAGGAGTGGCGGGGTACAAACGGAGCGCGCACGAAAACACACACACAGCTCAACACCGCAGCCAGGAGAGGCGGAGCGCAGCCGGAACCCCAGCCCACACACACACACACACCCACACCGCACACCCCAGCCAGGAGTGGGGGGGTACAGGCGGAGCGCGCACACAAAAACACACACAGCCAACAGCCCAGCCAGGAGTGGCGGGGCGCAGCCGAAACCCGAGCCCCAGCACACACACCCACACCGCACACCCTAGCCAGGAGTGGCGGGGCACAAGCGGAGCGCGCTCACAAACACACACACACAGCACAACACCCCAGCCAGGAGTTGCGGGGCGCAGCCAAAACCCGAGCCCACACCCACACAACCACACCGCACACCCCAGCCAGGAATGCCGGGGTAGGGCGGAGCGCGCACACAAACACACACACACTCGAAAACCCCAGCCAGGAATGGCGGGCAGCAAGCCGAAACCCAAGCCCAACCGCACACACCGTACCCAAGCACACCCACCAGACACCCCGGCCAGGAGTGGCGGGGCGCAGCTAAAACTCAAGCCCAAGCACACGCACCCACACCGCACACCCCAGCCAGGAGTGGCGGGGTACAAGCGGAGAGCGCACACAAACACGCACACACCACGTCACCCCAGCCAGGAGTGGTGGGGCGCAGCCGAAACCCGAGCCCACACACACACACGCACACCGCACACCCCAGCCAGGAGTGGCGGGGTAGGGCGGAGCGCGCACACAAACACACACACACCCCGAAACCCCAGCCAGGAAGCCAAGCAAAGCCCAACCGCACACACCGTACCCAACGACACCCACCCAAGACGCCAGCCAGGAGTGGCGGGGTTACCGCAAAACCCAGACCCGAACGGAAGCGCCACACAACAGTATGAAGCCCAGTGTCCATAGCCCGGGCACTGAGGCAGCCCGTGCCATGCAGGTGACCCGGCCAAACGAGATCGAGAGACCGGGGGTAAGGCTGCATCCTAAGGCCTGCGCTGCTTTGGGACTCGAGGCGGAGCGTGCGACACCCAAGCACCTCAGAACCCCAGTACCAAGAACATGCATGCATGCCTTGGGAACGGGATACGCCAAGAAGTCCAGTGAACCCCTAGGGTTCCACCCAAAGGAGGCGACGCACGCAAGCACGGGAGCACACCCTCCCGGCGAGACAAATACGTCACGCTGGCGGCGATCAGCCCTCCCGGTCTTGCCCGGGGCTCCTTTGTTGGGGTCCACCAGTCCGGTCTAGCGGGATGTCACTGGCCTCCCCTCTTCAAGCGCGGAGCCTCTTCCTGGTCGTCACAGCGGCAACGCCAGCGGGCACCATGGGGCGCCTCTCCACGACCGAGTGCACCTACCTACCTACCTTCAGTTGCTTGGCCATGCTGGCCAAGACATTACCTGTGTCTGGCCCGGCTGCTATGCCCCACATCCCTAACCAACTCCATTGCATCCAAAGGAGTGCACTTGAAGTGCTTGGAACTATCCTGACGACCTGAGTCATGTCAGTTATCATTCCAAATCATCCCATTTGTTTATGAACCACTGGAGCACTGTATTTAGATCTACATTTGTCTATCTGCCGCCGCTCTTTGTTACACATATTTTGATTGTGGAAGGAGTTATCCTGATTTTGTTGATCAGGTGCCTGGACTTGCTCTATTTCATCTTTGTGTGGGACTCATTTTGAGTTGTGGAAAATCATCAAGGTTTCCTGAAACAAAAACAAGGAACAAGCAAAAGTGTCAGCAAACGAGAAACCTTTTCTGGTAGCAGAGGAAGGCCCTAGAAGACTAGAGCAGGACACGAAGAACACCAGAAAAAAATTTGTATCCTGAACTGTGAAGATGTCTGTCAAGGTCAGTGCCAAAACAGTGCCGATCAGAAGCACCAGGTCAAACACTGATGATGTGAGAGCTGGACCTTCATCTACAAGTGGTGTACCCCGTGATATTGGTCCTCTAGGAGAACATGCAGAAACAAGAGGTGTGAAACAAGTTACACAAGTACATACCGAAGGAGTGCGCCCGAGCACTAGCGCTGAAGTGCCCGGCTTAACGCGGGCGAATCTCAGGCGCCTCAAAGGAGAGGACGCTGTAGCAGCCGCCTTAGCTTCCATCGTGTCGTCAATGCCCCCGTCCGAAGGTACGCCTACTCCATGGGTCGAGGTGGCAAATGCCAAGGTCCAGGCCCGGAGAAGAGCAGCAAGGAAAGGAAAGGCAAAGGATGCATCTTTGGGAACGATGTTCGGAGCTACTTGGGGCGAGGAGACGTTCGAGATACGTCATGGCAAAATGGACTTGTCGGTGTCGGCCCAATCATCAGAGTGGGAAGCCGACTTGGTCTCTGAAGAACCTACCCCTCCCGAAGAACCGAAGGAACATGAATGCCTGAAGTTGGGTCCCAGTCCTAGGGCAGTGGCACCCGAACCCACGTGCGTGGATCGCGGTTTGCTCCCACGCATGGCAGCCCCTAAGCCGGGTCTCGATGAGACCATGCACCTGCTTTCCCAGGTCCTGGTGAAGCAGGTCACAACCCTACCCTAGTATACTACCCTTAAGGGATCATTATATGGCCCCAGCTTTGGGACTATTGTATATTATATTCCATTTCCTTGTTAGGAACATAGCATGTGGGATAGATAAGGCAAACTTGGATCTTTTGTAGTTATATGAAATAGTCGATGATAGGGTGGATTTCTCATATGTGCATGTCAGGTATTTCATGGGCTATGTGTATCATATCTATTTGCAGGATACTATTCAGTCAACACTATCGTTATGCCTTCTTTGCCAAGCAATGATGCTGCCCATGCCACTGCGACCTCTGCTCCTGACTCTATGGTCTGGTTTCTTGGTAGCATTCGTCGGTGAGATCTGCTGCTGTGTACTCTGCTGGTTGCCAAGTGTGGATTTCATGGAGTTCATGGGTTGAAAAGGTGTTTATTACGAGTGTAATGACGGGTGTATTATCCGGGTCGCGGTTTCCAACCTTATGGTGCTCATCATGGTGCTCATTATTGTCATCAGGAACATCAAGGTGGTCAGAAGTGGGGACTGCGTTCATCACTCCAGCGCTCTTGTTCTTCACCTAAGCGTTCCTGGTCTTCTACTCCTTCTTCACGGGCTGTTCCTGTGCAGGCACCGCCGAAGGTACGTTTAATTGGTGTACAAGTGGAGCTCAAGGAAGTGGTTGTTCAGCCGATGAAATTCTCCGACTGGTTGGAGAGGTATAATGAGCGTCGTTTCGGCAAAAGGCACTTCACCTGGACACTCCAGGGCCCTGGCCGTCGCCGTGGGGGCCGCCGAGTTCAGCCTGCCTTCGCAGGCCTGAGGGCTGCACGAGGTGTCTGGTGCAATCAGTGGGCAGCTTAGGGCCCTGATGGTATCGGCCCTGATCGTGCTCCTGAAGGACCAGCCTTGGTAGCTAATCAGCCCCAAAGTTACAGAATCAAACCTTGTTAGCGCGCTTTGATGTGTTTGCGCGCCTTGACAAGTCTTCTGGCAGCGCCGACGTGCGTCGTTGGTGTTGCTGCAGTCTTTCTCTGGCTTCATTGCTCTTCATTGAGCCTCATCGCCTTGTTTTTGCACTTTTTGGTTGGTTTTGGCCTTTTTTTTGGCCAATTCAACAGCATCCAGGGCCGTCGACGCGTTCGACGTGTTTGACGCTGTCTTTCTGTGTCGCCGACGACGTCCTGGGTGTTTGTTTGTGTACATTCTGGGCTCATCGTGCCTCATTATGCTCTTTGGGGCTTATTCTGTTCAAAAAGTGAGTTTTTGCCCATGTTTGGCTAGTCTAGCCAAATCCGAAAGTGGCGGTGCCGTCGGCGCGTCCACGGCAACCAGCGCCTTTGCTTCGGGCGCCGAGCGCGACCTACAGCCTTTGCAGTCCTGTTTTTTGGCTCTATCTGGGCCCTTTGGGTCAAATCAGGTATATTTGACCGTTTCAGGTTTGTGCAATCATTTGGGTCATTTGTGGTGCATCAGGTGTGCAGCTTTGTACATCTGCTTCAGCACTGTTGCTGTGCTGCTGCCTGTCCCTGCCCTGTGCACGCTTGTGGGTTTTCTTGGCCTCTTTTCTTCCTGCAGGCTGTTTTTTGCACGAGTTGGGGCCCCAAGTTGGCCAAGGGATCTGTGCTGCATCTTGATTGAGTGCACCAGTTGGGTGGGTGCACCTGTGTTCTGCCTCTGCACGTGTTTCTGTGCACCAGCACAGTGTGACCCGGTTTGTTTTGTGGTTTTTCGACCGCTGGGCTGCACAACCGGGAGGTGGAGAGCCTACCTCTTCCCAATCTGTACATTTTGTCCCAATGATGCCGAGTTTAAGTAGACCAGGGGTGCTGCTCAGTCAGTGCCTGTGGTTCTGCAGTCTCAGTTCCTGGTAGCAGACTATCTCTTTGTGCTTGCGCCTTTGTCTTGAGGGTTTATCAGCCCATGCGCCCGCAGTGCCCCTTTTGGCCACTGCCCCTGGCTTTGGTCTGAGTGGGAGGGGTGTAACAAGACTGGCGCATGCGCATTCATCTGTGATTTGTAACTAATGATTTCAGTGATTATGATAACATTATTCACGGTTTCAGGTATTCAATATGATTTGATTTAATTCATGCTCTGCACTCTGGTTTCTTGGTAGCAGAGGCGAAAATCTTTCGTCTCTGTTGCGCGTTTGGCATCGCGGAAGGCGATTGGTCCGCAAAATTGTGGACCAAAATCCAGTCAAAATGTTTTTCGCCAGGAGGGATAGCTGAGGGTGTCCAGGTCCCCACTCTCAGGACCTCCTCGGCCCTGACCCCATCGACCGGGCAGGGGCCGCAAAAACGGACCAAGCACCAAGCTGCTACCAATTCCAACTCCCTGAAATCAGATCGGGGCCCCCCATTTTCGAGATCCAGCTGGTGTACCTGTGATGATCGGGGGGAAAATAGACAGCCACGCTCAGAGAGAGCTAAGAGGACCACAATTGCCTATTCCAGGCACAGGAACCGCTATTAGCGCCTAGAGTCGGGCAATAATCGAACCACCTACTAGGGTGATCGAGCGTACGAACGCTGCACCCTCGCGCATTGCCGACTGGGGTAAGATGGCTTCGCCAATGGGCTCCATCGTGGTCGACTCTGGCACTCCTCTGTCGCTAGGGGGGTTGCCAGAGCCCCGGGTCAGAAGAAACCTGTTTGCGGCAGGGCCCATCAGCCCTATTGTTGACCAACTCGACGCCGAAAACCGTCCAAACGACCCGCTCACACTTGCTCCCCATGACCATCTGGGTCCGGCTCGTGAGGCCGTGGCCCTAATCCAGCAGGCCCTGTCCGGGACTAGGCAGAACCCCACTATGGTGAAATGGTCGCCCACTCCAATGAGTGGATCGCGGCGCTTTCCCTCCCTGGTGGAGGAATCTCCTTCCTTGGGAGGGTATCCCCAACCCCCAAGCGCATCCAGGCCAAATTCTACGGTCATCGAGGAATGCCCCACGCAAATCGAGGAGGATGAGTGTGACCAGTGGTTCCCCCTGGCGTTGGAACAGGGGAACAACGATGAGGAGAAGGAGATAAGAGTGCTGGAATGCCGCGAACTCCATCATTTCGCTCTTTCCGTTGCCTCGTTGCCTGCACCGCCCGAACCTATGTCAGGGACCAGGGATCGCCTCGTGCTTGTGGAAGAATCCCCGGCTCCCCACTACATCATGGTGGAGGAGTCTCCGGCCCCTCAGTGCATTGTTGTGGAGGAATCGCGGTTGCTTTTGAGCGGCGTCCAAGACCGCCCGTGTCTTGTCTTGGAATCTCCGGAGCCTACAGAGGACCGGGCCGGAACTACTTCTCCAGTGCCTATGAGTGGCACAAAAGATCGTCCATCCCTAGTGGATGATTCCCCGGGGGTGCCGAAGGTTAACGATCTGTGCTGGGGGGGAGAAAATCAGATGGAGGGAGGTTCAGCAACCCTCTCAATAAACTCTCAATAAACTTGGTCTCTCCCCCCTCAACTACATCTCCTATGGGGGACCCCCAACCGCGGGTATTGCCCAATTGGGGGGGGGATCCAGAGGTTGCAACATGTTCGGAGCCTGTTTTTGCTTCCCATCCGCGAATCCAGTCACCTGTGGTGGTTCATGAATCACCGCAATATATTGTGGTGAAAGAATCCCCACTGCCACCGCCGCAGCCGAATACTGTACGTCCTGTTCTCCCTCTGCCGTCACCCCGCCCCCTCCAGGGGGCTTGCATTGAACACGTGGAAGGCGTCCCGTACTTGGTTCGGCCATCCCATGGCAGGGGTTCGGGGGGGGGGGGGGGCATACCTCTAGTGCGGGGGTGCCTGAGCCTGTTGCTGCGCGCCCCACGCGCCCGTTCTGCCCTGCGGGGGGGGCGTCTGGTCCCTCCTTGGCCGGGAGGGCTGCTGGCGGTGGCGGTGGTGGTTCATCTCCTCCTCGTGGGGGTGGGGGTCCCGCTTTTGGACAATCTGGGAGCCCCGCTCAAACGCCGGGGGGCGCTGAACTAAAGCACACCTGTGGGTTTCCCAGGTGTGTGGTGCACTATGAAACGTGCATCCCATCCCTGATGGCTCAGGTGCAGGACTTGAAAGCTCAAAATCTAGAGCTGCAGCGATCCCAGCAGGAGCTTTCCCAGGCAGTAGCCTCTACCGCTGGCATCAGTCACTTCTACGGGGACGGGATGACCCAAATGTTGTCTACGTTGGCTAAATTTGACACAGTGCCTCAGGTCTACCAACGGGATTCTAAGGCTTTGGCGGCCAGTGTGTCGGATCATCTTGAAATGTCCAACAGCAACACGGCCAAATGCTTTAGCGCAGTGGAAACGCTCGCTACGCGTTATGCCGCCGTTGCATCTTGGATTGATGCAAGGGACCACTTGTACGCCACGCCTGCAGAACCCGATACGGTGATCCCGCCCCCGTCATCGGCGTCTCCACCCGTTCCTGATCCCGAGCCGGCGGCGCCTACCGCGCCCATGGGCGCGTCACCGGTTCATCCAGTGGTGGTTGTGTCCTTCCTTTCTCCGTCCACCCATCCCACGATTGCATCTACCATCCGAACACTTGTCCCGATTCAGGGTGGCCGAGGGTGGGGGGAGGAACACCACGAACACCCCCATAACCAGGAACCTACTTCGTGGAGGGGACCCGCTGAAAAGCAGAAGGAACCTGCTATCCCCGATCGGAGGCTGGTGCCTAAGGGCGAAGAATATCCCTCCGAGCCAACAGCCTAGTGGTCCGGTGCGGAGGAGAACTCCTTCTCTTTGGGGAACATCCTTCCCCTTACAAGAAAGGTTTTCACTCCCCCCGGGAAACGTTCGTACACGCCATCTCATCCTACGGAAACGTGTACAGTTTCTCCAGTGAAAGTTGCACGGAGTGGAAGTGGAGGTGCACCCCCAACAGTAAGAAAAAGTCACTACCATGTCTTTCTTGGGGTACTTGATCCGGGCTACAGCCCCCCTTTTTGCCTGAGGAAGTGCTGAGACTAACACTGGAATATTTTTGTTTCGCTTCTGAAACTTTAAGTACACTTTCTCAGCAACTAGGGTTAAATCCCTAGCTCCCCCATGAAGTTCACCCCTACCGCTCAGAGGAGCGGGGGTATCATCCCTCATGGAGGTTATACCGAAATAGAGTAGGCACTTCATGCCTTGGGCCTTGTAGGTTAAGCCTAGTGGTCTCCCACCTCAGGACCCCTATACTCAAAGGTTTCTACTACTTATTGTGGTTCCAGATTGTAACTGTTTCTGAATTCAGTTGCTTGGCCAAGTCATTTCCTGTGTCCCCCCTACTACCTATGACCCAGATCCCTAACCAGCTCCATTTCATCCAAAAGAGTGCACATGAAGTGCTTGGTGCTATCCTGGAGGCCTGAGTCATGCCAGGTTTCACATAAAATCATTGGTTTTGTTTATAAAACCATTTGAGTGGCATATTTGATACCTCATTTGTCTATATGCAGCCCCTCTTTGCTTACATTGCTTTGATTTGGAAGAATACTATCAAAATCCTGACTTTGATCCTGTTTGTGGTGTTCCTTGCTCGTGGACTTTACCTTTTTGCAGTTTTGGGGAAACATCTTTTGAAAAGCAATCAAGGTTTTCAATATCAACAACAAGCAAGGGACATCAGAAACTCTTTCCGGTAGCAGAGTGCAACACCCTCGCCAAGCTAAAGCACAAGAAATCCACAGCGTATTGAGCAATGTCACGTTCATCAGTTACACCGAGCGCCAAGACCCTGCCAAACAGGTCCCAGCCAACGGCGGGGCCTGTAGCAGGACCTTCATGGGCTATGTCCCTGAGCGGAAGAGATGATACAGTCGTTGTGGACACTACTGGCTGGCCCGGAGAGCACCAAGCAAGAGGGGCGGAAGAGAAATACATGAGAGAAGCCCCTGAGGCGCCTGCGTTAACCCAGGAACGCCTCAGAAGCCTCGAAGGGAGGGATCCGATGGCGGCTGCCCTCCTGTTTGTCGTATCTTTCTTACCTCCTTCTGATGATTCCCCTGATCCTGATTCTTTAGCCGCTAAGGAAGCCCAGGCCGCGATGGAGAAGGTCACCACCGCCAAAGTGAGAGCCTGGAGAAAAGCGGGAAGGAAGGAGCAGGAGAAAGAACCGATGAAGGCGTATCCCATGTTCGGCACCATGTGGGGTGAGGGGTTCGAAGCACCTTATGGGGAAATATCCGCCACGACGTCCAATGACTCCGCGGAATGGGAGGAGGACTGAATATCTAGAGAGCCTACCCCGTCGTTACCTTCGAGGCCAATACCACCTTCGCCTCGTGGGGTGTGCCCTGAGCCCGTGCGTGTGGAAAGAGGTTTACTTTCACGTATGGCTGCCCCTAAACTCGGTCTTGATGAGACCATGGAACTCCTTTCCCGGGTTCTGGGGGCTGGGGATGAAGATCCTGATTTGAGTGCACTGTCTGCAGCACTCAAGGCTAAGCTGGAGCTGTCTGAACTGAAGAAGCCCCGCTCGACCATGTCCCCGGGTGTTGAACTCCTGACGCGGGGCGTGAAAAGCTGCAGAGGGATCGGCAGCACCCCCTTGGACACTTGTCCAAGCCCTTTCCATCCTCGTGTGAGGACTGTTCCTGTATGCACTATTGGGGATTCTACTGAGGCTGAGATGGAGGGCTATGGGCTGGCTGCACTGGCGCCACTTGCCACTGTCTACCCCTCACCCCCCCCAGGTGGAAAAGGTGACACTGGTGTACCAGGTCGGGGAACGAAGGGTATCGCCACAGCGAACCTTCAGATCGACCTCCTTGAGTTCGATCCTAAAAACTTGCCCGAATGGGCCAAAGAGTTTTCGGAGTTTCTACTCCTCACGCACAGCAACATGCTGAAGTCCGGACCAAGTGCACGCTCATGAAGAAGTCGTGCAAGAAAACGTTCCTTCAGCGGCAGGTGAAAACTGCCATCAGGAAGAGCTCGAGTTGGGGAGACTTCCTTAAAAGACTGGAACAAATGTACCCAGTCTACGAAACGGACCTGAGTGTCCGTTCGGAGATAGAGGAACTACCCCCACTTCCTGAGCTCCCCACAGCTGCCCGTACCTCTGAGTTTGTGGCGCAGCTGGAGAAGCTAATGGGGAGGATGAACCCCTCCTCATACGAGCCTACCGAGCCTCATCTGTGGCTCGTGGGTAAAATTTCTCCCAGGACTTGGGAGAATTGTAAGGAGACGTCCGAGAGGAAATCCCGGACTCATTCCTGCGATGAGTTGGTCGATCTTCTGATCGAACTCGCCATGAAGAGAGAAAACGACTCTCACATGGATAAATACCTGCGCAAACATCTGCGGACGGAGGCCCCTGCTGAAAAGTCTCAGGGAGGGAGGTCCCCACAACCCCACTCTAACCCTGGGAAGGGTAAGGGAGGGTAACTGAAGCATATGAAGAAGACCCCCCCCCCCTAAAGGCAAGGGAGCCCCCAATCCTTTTTATTGCTAGCCTACGGACGACAGGGGGGGACCATGTCACGCCCCTGACTGCGATGGACGCAGCTCTTGTATGCTTCAGTTGCGGCGGACGCAGAAGACCACGGATGGTCAGGAGGTCAAACACCAGGACCACTTCCGCTGCACTATCACGTGTGGCTACTGCCGCAAGTGAGGGCACTACGAGGATGAGTGCAACATAAAACGCCGCAAGTCCGAGAAGCTAAGGAAGGCCGAGGAAGAACGGCTTAAGAACGCCGGTAAGGGGGGGGGAGGCAGTACCCCTGGGGGAACTCCCGGTGGAGGTAACCCTGGAGGAGGGCAAGGAAACTCCACACCCCCCACAGGTGGAAAACCAGGCCCCAACCCCAAGGGTGAGCAGCCTTGGGAGAAGCGAACCGTACCCTCTACCCCCAGCGCCGGTGGCGCTGACAAGGGAAACAGGAACGCCAAGAAGCGCCGCCTCAACTGGCACTCTAAGTGCCTGCAGGCAGGGGGCTTTGAAGTGAAATTGCCTGAAGGGGAATAGGGGGGCGGCTTCGAGGAAGAAGATTTGGTTTTCTGGATCACCATCAAAAGAGGTGATCAGGTTTACAAAGCGGTCGTGGACACAGGCGCCACGCTCTCAATCGTGGCCCGCGGATTGCTAAAACAAGCCAAGATCCGGAAAACCAAAACAGTTGCCATAAGGGTAGGGGATGGTCGGACCATCCATTCCCTCGGGGGGGGTTGATGTGACTGTATGTCTAGGCGATGAGGAGGTGACGCAGCACTGCAAAGTGCTTGACACCGACGCCTTTGACATTGTCATTGGCACTGATTTTCTGCGCTTCAACCCCCAGGTGAAGTTGCTGTCCTTGCAACGTCCCTACGGCCTGCACTGCGATTTTGGCAGTGGCCTATACTCTGTCCCTCTGGAGCTGTCAGGTCTAAAAGAATCCGGTCTACGTTACGTGAACCGGTCTTACAGAACTGAGAACTATCAGTTGGTGCGGCCAGTGTTGGAAAATGGACTGGCCGCCCTGCAGCTGGACCTGAATGAAGTTCAGGTAGAACTGTTCGCGAGTAAAGAGTAGCATCTGATGCAGCTCTACTGCTCGCGGAACCTAAACAATGCGTACCGCTTTTACTGGAAATCAATGGGGTTGTGCTACGCAAACCCCCCTTTCTCCCAGCTCGCCAAGGTGATTACCAAAATCGCCCTCGAAGGAGCGAGAGTGGTCCTGTGCACCCCCGACTGGGGTACCGCAGGTGAACACGCCTATTGGAGGCACCTCTTGGACCGTATGACCATGGGAAGGACTGAACTGCCGAACGGTCCCATCTACGTCCCTGAGGACTCTCAGGAGACCATGCCCGCCCCTGAATGGGGCAGTTTCCTATCCATCGTAGATGTTGCTCTAAACCCCGTGCCCGTGAGTGACCTTGATCAGGCTGTACTCAAGGAGTTGATGGCCGAAAACAAGGGCCTTACCCTCCATGATCTCAAGAAGAGATCTGCGTACTCTTCGGTTATTACTACGAGTGGTGAGTGCCTCGATGAGCCGGAGACACCAGCAGTCTCTATACCTATGATTTTAGGGGCCAAAACGTCACTTTACTCAAAAGGTACCCAAATAGCAATTTTTTGGACCACGACAGCATGTTCTTTGGATTCAGCGCCCCCAAAATAGGGGAGGTCCTCATGAAAACATTTTCAAAGGGCTCCGCTGGCTGATGCTGACGACCGCCTGAGCAATATCGCCAGTGTAATACCCCCGGTCAACCCGGAGGTTGTGACACTGAATCATAGCGCTTTCCTGGCGCAGTTGCTTATGGAAGAAGTGGATCTCAGCGAGTCCGCCCCTGGTTGGTCTAATGATCACGCCGTGTTCCCTGTGAGGGCCAGTGACGGCCCCTCAGGTCAGCTACCTGGCGCTCAACCCTCACCCAATAACATGCCCGTCCCTTGGTATGACGTGCAGGAACTACAGCAGGTCCTTTGGGCTAAGGCTGAGGGTATCGAGCGACGGACCCGCCTGGACCTCCTCAAGAGGACCTGGAAAACCTCTATTTGGTCCGAGGAGGATGATGAAGAGATGACTCTCCCCGATCCTAAGACCCCTCTGGTATACTCCCTCCACTATGCCCAGGAACGCCAGGACTGGGAGGATGAGTTGCGCCCCGAAACGGTGGAACGTATAAAAAATCAGGAAAAAGGGATGAGTAACCTCCGCGCTGAGGAGGATTTTTCCGAGAACGTGGAGAGCATGAATCTCGACCCCCGTCTCACTAAGCTCATCCCTAAGTATCAGGAGGTTTTTGGAGCGTTGCCCCCACCCCTGTCTTGTAAGAAACTGGTCCAGATTGACCTCAAACTCAAACCGGCTTTGAAGGGTTGGTAGTGAGGCGGCGTCCATCCCCCGCCCCACAAGACCAAATCGACGGGATCGAGCGCCAGATCCAAGAGTGTATAGATGCTGGCCTCGTCGAGGAGTATAAGCACGGGGACTACCCCCGCCATTGTAGCCCTCGTTTTCTGGTTGCTAAACCTGGGTCCACTGCTATGCGCTTGGTTGTTGACTATGGGGAGGTCAATAAAAAGACCCAGAACCACTCAGGGAGTATCCCCAACATGGAGAACACCCTGGAGAGAACCGCTAAGTGTCGATTCAAGACCAAGATGGATAAGCGCAGTGGCTTCTGGCAAGTAGACCTAACCCGAGCAGCCCAGGACCTGCTCGTCTTTGTAACCCCTAAGGGTCGTGTCTTGCGCTGGAAGGTCATGCCCTTTGGTGTCGCGAATGCCGTTGCTCTCTTTCAGGAGCTGATGAAAAAATTCCTATATATCCCAAGACGCAGACCCCTTGTGCAGGAACTGGTTTCCCCCGGGGCTGAGATGGAGGCCCACATCGACGACGTGAGCCTGGGTACTAATACCCAAGAGGATCATATCCTCCTCCTGCAAGAGCTTTTCACCGTCTGTCAGGAAAACCATCTCCGCATCAAACTCGAGAAGTGTGAGTTTATGCGAGAGGAGATGGAGTACCTAGGGTTTGACGTGGGGTATGGCTGGTGGAAACCAGCCGCGTCTAAGCTGCAGCCCCTACAGGACATGCAGATACGTGACGACCCTAAGAAGGGTCTACACGATGTGCGGAGTTTTATTGGTGCCTGCAATTTTTACCGACGCCATACCCACAATTTTACATATTCATCAGCCCCCCTGACTGACCTTATAATGAAGGCCAACCCTTGGCGGTGGACCAACAAGGAGGAGGCCTGTTTCCAGGAGTTGAAGAGAAAAATAAGAAAAATATCTTCCACCAACTGCCTGGGGGTGCCCCGCCCTAAGGGCGAGATAAACACAACAAGCGTAACAAGCACATCACGGTAAGAAAAAGGAGAGAGGAGCACACGAAGGAAGCATAAATAGGTAACGTACCACACCGCCGCGGGAGTAAGAGACCGACCGAGGATGGCACTGACGAGGTGCCATGGCGCACCATAACCCCCGCCGCCGCACGCCCGTTTGCATCCTTTCTCTTCGCAGGTTCAAAGGGGAAGGCCCAACGAGAGAGAACGACGAGCCGGCAAGGAAAAAGACCGAGACACGCACCAAAGCGGAGGCAGGGAAAAAGTGCATACCAGGGAGAAGGGTAGAGGAAAGGGTAAAGAGCAACGAAGCCAAGAAAGGAACAAGGGGTAGCCAGCGGCCGAGCAAGGGGAGCGCACAGGGAAGGGGGCACGGCAGACACACAGCGAGCACAACACCGCACCGGGACACCGGAGAGGGGAGCACCAGAGGGACAAGAGAAGAGCGGCACCGCACACCAGGACACGCACGGCACAGACACCACACACACCGCACACACCCAACGAGCCCTAACAGCCCGCCCAGTGGGCGGGCAGTCGGGGGAGGGACAGCGCCTGACCTCAGACGCCCCTCACAATGGTGGAAGGCACCCCCCCCGGGGACGCCCTTCCACCACCCCCACAGCGAGCAACGCCGGCCCGCAAGGGCGCACGCTGTGGGGCTGGTGCTGGGTCCCCACGCCCGCACCGACCGCACCCGGGACACACGGGTCGCGGAACCCAGGCTGCCCGCTCCAGAGGACGGGCGGCCGGGGGAGTGACAGCGCCTGACACCAGGCGCACCTCACAACGGTGGCAGGCCATCCCCCCCGGGGACGGCCCCCCACCACCCCCGCGGCACGCAGCCTCCACAGGGCATGCAGGCCAAGGGGACAGTATTGGGCCCCCACACCCACACACCCGCGCCCACAGCACGTGGGTTGCGGACCCCAACAGCCCGCCCAGTGGGCGGGCAGTCGGGGGAGGGACAGCGCCTGGCCTCAGACGCCGCTCACAATGGTGGAAGGCACCCCCCCCGGGGATGCCCTCCCGCCACCCCCACAGCGAGCAACGCCGGCCCGCAAGGGCGCACGCTGTGGGGCCGGTGCTGGGTCCCCACGCCCGCACCGACCGCACCCGGGACACACGGGTCGCGGAACCCTGGCTGCCCGCTCCAGAGGACGGGTGGCCGGGGGAGGGACAGCGCCTGACACCAGGCGCCCCTCACAACGGTGGCAGGCCACCCCCCCCGGGGACGGCCCCCCACCATCCCCGCGGCATTAGCCCCCATAGGGCATGCAGGCCGCGCGGACAGTGTTGGGCTCCCACACCCACACACCTGCGCCCACAGCACGTGGGTGGCGGACCCCAACAGCCCGCCCAGTGCGCGGGCAGTCGGGGGAGGGACGGCGCCTGGCTTCAGACGCCCTCCCACAATGGTGGAAGGCACCCCCCCCGGGGATGCCTTTCCGCCAACCCCACAGCGAGCAACGCCGGCCCGCAAGGGCGCACGCTGTGGGGCTGGTGCTGGGTCCCCACGCCCGCACGGACCGCACCCGGGACACACGGGTCGCGGAACCCCGGCTGCCCGCTCCAGAGGACGGGCGGCCGGGGGAGGGACAGCGCCTGACACCAGGCGCCCCTCACAACGGTGGCTAGCCACCCCCCCGGGGACGGCCCTCCACCACCCCCGCGGCATGCAGCCCCAACAGGGCATGCAGGCAAAGGGGACAGTGTTGGGCCCCCACACCCACACACCTGCGCCCAAAGCACGTTGGTGGCGGACCCGGACAGCCCGCCCAGTGGGCGGGCAGTCGGGGGAGGGACGAGAAAAGTTTATAGTGATTTCAACACTGTGTTTGTGCCTCTCCTGCTGCTTGCTGCTGGTGTAGGGTTTCCTGCTGCTTGTTTTTGGAGATGAAAATGTTTTAGTTGCTGAAATACAATCAATCCAGGATAGCCCAAGCCAGAGGTATGCAAGTAGAAGAGAATCAGGATCAAAGCATGAAGGGCTGCAGTGTAAAAAGTGAAAGATGAAAGGATATTCACAGAAACTGCAACTCAGGTCAAATCGGATTGCATATTCAAAAGGATAGCTGAAATGTTTTGGAAAAGAGTTGGAAAACTGCCCCATGGTCACTCCATCTCCATAGTGCCATCTCAGGAGATGTGCACTCCTTGTTTTGGGTCCCATATGTGCTGAAGTGGCAGGGCATGTGGCGATGAGGTTACTGCCATGTCACATGGGGTCTTCCTACTTAGCTAGGCTGACCGGGAATTGAACCCAGGACCTCTCAAAAAGAGGTGCCCAGCCCCCGAGGGTGCATACGACTAGGACAGCTAAGAATTCATGAGAAAACATACATGAAATCATGGGCTCTGCCTTGGATATGTCAGTTCTCAGTCAACTCAGGAAAAGATGATTCGCCTCATATTTACAGGTGTTTAAGGGGTCCACTCCATATCCTGATTGGGTGTTTGGCTCCATAGGTCAAAATGTGTTATCACCACTTTTGGTGGGGCCAATACTAAGAGAGAAATGCCTGGATGCTCAGTGCATCTCTAATACAACTAGAGTATGCCTCAAAGCGTTGGAAAAGCACTTTTTCTTACTCCCCCCTTGTGCTGTGGTGGCCACCACTGTCGCATTTTCAGGAAAAAGGGACTTTTTCTTGCCCTTTCCTTGGTTTCCACATCTACTCTAAAATACCTATAGTTCCCCTAACACAGAAAAATGGGCGCTCACCATGGCTGGCGCTCTTTTGCTGCTCTGTTTGTAACATTCCCTACAGGAAGCTCAGCGCTCATGGCGCTGCCGGGGTTCCTGTGGCTTGGCTGGGTTAGTTAGGGTGCATGCCATAAACATGTGCATGTGCATCCCTCCCTCCAAGACGCAGCGCGACATAAACCTAACGCCAGACACAATATACACACTCTCATGGGTTCTCGTAAACCTGCTGGCGACCTGTGACCTGTCTTAGGGCGAAGGGAGTCGTTAAAAAAATTAAATTGCCCCTTGGTGGGGTCTTGGGTTCTGCTCAGTCGCCTGGCTGCTGCTTTTCGGCCCGAACACGGCCTACTCAGCGACGCTTTCGCGAGGATATCTGCAGAGGCAGGAATGGGAGAATTATGGACGAATCCACGCAAACGCGAAGCGACAACACCTAAATCCGTCAAATGACGGCCTAGACTTTTTCTAAGACAACACACCTGAGCAGAATCCAATTGTGCATCAGAAGCACATTTTTATACAAATTCTAGTCATCTCTAGATTTTTTAAATCAAGAAATTCCTACGCATAAAAAGGCGGCGCGCAGGAGCGGCTCCTAGCGAAGCGCCGGAAAATGCAGAAATAATGGAATTATAAACGTATGTCTCACGTAACTCGGAAAATGACGAGACACACATTAATAAATAAACATACAGATTCCAGCCACACTGCCAGAAGGGTCAAAAATCCAAGAATTCGAAAATCAACGAAAAGACGTCAATGAATCAGGTATAAACCACAGGTGTGCTCGTCTCGTATGCAGCATGCACATTGCTCGTCTCGTGTCTCCGTGAACGAGTCTTGTAGCAGCGCTAACAATGATGGAAAGCGTTAGAAGGATTGATTAAAAAGATTGCAGATGATTAGAGGTCAGATCAGGGTGATTAGACATACACACAAGTGCATAGCGAGGTCCTTGGCTTGCGCCTCGTTTTTCTCCTCACCTTGCTTCACTCTCCAGCGGTAGGTAAGGTAGGTAAGCCCAGGTGGGGCCACCCCCTGGTGGAGTTCGTGATTGTGGTTCAGATGGGCGGGTTTGCCCAAGACACTCGCGCATGCTCGTGCATTCACACACGCATTAAAGGGTAGGCCACGCGGAATGCGCACGGTAAACCTTGTTTAGGTTACCCAGGGGCTCCTTGGTCCGTTCTTTAAGAGAACCTGAGGAGTCTCTTAACGCTTGCTTGCTTGACAGGGCGTGTTTGCGGACAGTGTATTATAGGTCACACTGAGAATCGTATAATACGTGGAGTGTGGCTTGGTTCATCCGCCGCAAACACCCCTTCATTGGCCTCTCTTTACAGGTCGGCAGGTAGGGTGATTGGTGCAGCAGCATACCATTTTTTTCAAGCTCTGCTAAACAGGGGCGCAGATCACACAAACAATTGACTGCACCTCCGCCAGGAGTGGCGAGGGCAGTCGATCTCGACTCCATCGACATCCACGCAGTGCACGCAAAAAGAGCACCTCTTCCCTCCAAGCCCTAGCAGGGGAACCACGGTGTGGCGTCCCCTGTTAGGCCACAGTTGCTTAGCAGCGCTGTGTTCTCTTGTCTTCTTCACAGGAGGGTCGTTAGGACCCACGACATGTTCTTCAACCACACCCAGTAGATCGTGCGTGTAGGAGTGGTAGTCCTGAGTGGGGGCTTGAGCCAGTTGCAGAAGTGCTCGCCCACCAGGATGGTGCTACTGTAGGGTGTGTAGGACCTGTAGTGCGCGTGTCACTGTCCCACCTGTTTCCTGCAATTTTAGCAGGGTTGATGGGCTGTGGCAGTGGTTAGGTCAGTGTTTTGGCCACTTAGCAAAACGGCGTTTTCATGCCTTCATAGCTTTTGGCCACCCCTCCCTGTAGTAGACAGATAGGTAGGGAAAACAATACCTGGATTAGTACGCTGGGTATTCCCCAAAGGCTTTGCGCCAGCACAGAAATTGGGCGCTTAGGGGAGGGGAGACCCGGGGCGTACCCCGTGGCATCAATAAGCCAACCCTCCAGGTTTAGCAAGCGTGCAGACTTAGGTAAAATTAGGACACCACTTCTGCGGCTTGCTCTCAGGACCTTAGGAATAGCACACTCACACATACGCTTAGGCAGGTAAGGTAAGGTTCAGTCCCTAACTTTAGTCTTGGAGGCAAGCGTCTCAGCGAGCCTCAGCACCTCACCAAGGTTGTTCTGGGACAAGTAGTCAACCAGAACTGAGCCTAGGCGTCCCTCAGGTAGAACAAACGCAGAGAAGGGCTCCCAGGTGGCCTCTTTGACTCCAAATTCTTTGCAGAGGGTGAAGAAGCGCCAACCGTGGCGATAGCCATGGCGTAGGACAGACTTCACCAGGTAGAAGCCCTCCTTAGCCATCTCCTCGGGGTTCACGTCGGGGAGTTCACCTTCAACTTCCATAGGGCTGGCAGCCCCTTGTAGGTCCAGAGCGGCGATTTCCTCGTCGTTCAGCTCCCACTCCTCCCGACAGAGGTCTTCAGGATCATAGTAGCGCTTCAGGTGTTGAGCAGCGCACACCAGGGTCCCCCCTAGACGGGGAGAACACCGCACGGTGATACGGTGTCCATCCACTGATAGAATCTTGTACGGCCCGAAGTATGGGTCATCGCTGGTAGAGCGTGGCCAGGCAGGTAGTCGACTGTGGTGCACCAGCACCCAGTCCCCCTGTTGGTAGGTGGCCGGTACTCGGTGCTGTTTCCTTCTTGTTCCACTGACGCTCCCTCACTCTCTGGAGCATAGCCTTGGCCTTGTCCAGCTTCGCTTGTTGCTCTTGGACCCACTCACTCACAGAAGAATGGGTGTCTTCTGGATAGGGGGCATGTAGGAACCATGCCGGGCGCCCTAGGAATAGCTCATGGGGCGAGTAGCCAGTAGCTGAACTCTCTTGGGAGTTCATCATCAGGGATATGACGGGGAGTAGTCTCACCCAGTCTCTGATGCGTTCAGTTTTGCACCATATCCGTACATTCTCCTTCAGGACACGGATCTGTCGCTCACATAGGGGGTTGCTCGTGTGCGAGTAGGGAATCCCCGTAGACACCTGGACATTGAGGGATCTCAGGACCCTCTTGTACCAACCGGTATCTGAGCGTACTTGTACGTCCTCATCGGAGTTGATCTCCTTGGGCGCCCCATAGACACAAAACCACTCCTCCAGGAGTATCTTAATAGTCTCCTCCCCGGTAATGTGCTTGGTACAGGGGAACACCCTGGTAAACCTGGTCAACCCACAGGTTACCACGAGGGGGAAGTCATAGCCCCCGAACTTCGGCATCTCCGTGTAGTCCACGTATAGAACACTGTTAGCACAGTGAGGGATGGGCAGGGTCGAGTAGAGACCTCTGTCCCTGATATCCCCTGGTTTGCAGGACCTGCACGGGCACTTGTCCACGATAGGCTGGAGGGTTTTCCGCAGTTGGTCGTCAGTCCACGTAGTGTGGAACCACTGCTTGAACAGCCTCAGGGTACGGTCAGCACCCACATGACCGCTGGACTCATTAGTCCACTTCAGCAGCGCTGGGACTCTGTCACTAGGCACCACAATGTGGTCCTCGTGCCAGAGGTAGCTCTTGTCCCTCTTCCACTGGTCTTGGTTGACCAGGAGGGGTTCAAGGCGTTTCTCCAGGGGCTTGTAGATATCCCCAAACTCCTTCAGGTACTCTGATTGTTGGAGTCCATCCATAGGGCGTATCATAGTCATGTTGAGGTCCAAGTGGACGTCCATACGGCTGAACGCCTCCTTAGCCAGCGCTTCAGACCGGGCACCAATCAGGGCGTCGAAGTTGTTGCGGCTGATGTAGTCGGCACACTCGTTCTTCACTCCCTGGATATGGTGTACCGTCAGCCGTAGTTGACTGAGGTAGGTCCACCAGCGCCGTAGCTTGGCCTTCTCAGGTGGGGGGCCCTTCTGGAAACTGCGGACCGGTTCTTGGTCGCACAGCCAGACCACAGGGTTACTCCCCAACAGTCGTGCTTGTAAGGATAGCACCAGCATACCCGCGAGCAATTCCTGCTCATAGGTGGAGTAGTTCCCCCTGGCCTGGTTCCACTTCCAGTTCCAGTGGCCCAGAGGTACTAGGACCCACTTGTCGTCAGGGTAGCTGTGCTTGAGGGTTCCATCTCGGTTGAGACCTTCCGTCCCCCATTGGGAAATGGCGGAGTCGAACTCCTCCTTCTCTAGTGCTTGCCATTGGAACAACGTTCCACCACCGCCCACATTGCTGGCGTCCGTCACCAGGATAATCTCCCCTTGTGCCCTAGGCACGCCCAAGCACTTGGCGTTGGCTACCTTGTCTTTGAGCTCGTTAAACGCTTGTTGCTCTTGTGGGCCCCAGCGCCAAGTAGTACTCTTTTTTTTTTTTTTTTGGAATACACAGTTCACGGTTCAACGGTTCGCTGAGAAGGAAGGCCAGCCCATTATACAGATTTGTGACCCACATCCGAAGTCAGGCGGGTGGGTTGGCATACCGGCGTTCCGCCGAAGGGTGAGGGGCTGTGCAAGGTGGAAGGATAGAAACAAGGGTGGTATTCCCGTGTGCATTCGCCCCGTTGCCTTCCCCGGGGGTGATGGGCAACTATGGGGGTGCCGAGTGGGCTGGCAGCTACCATTGCTGGACTCCAGTCATGCAAACAAACGAAGGAAGAAGCAGTGATGTCCACATCCAGGGCGTATGTGTAGGCGTTGCTGTGCCAGGGACGGGCCGACTCGGTGTCAGTCGGTTTAAAAATAGATAGGCAAAATCAAAAACAGAAGGGCAGAAAACAGTTGGCAGAATGACACACAGGTCAAGGGTGGACAGGCTGGCAAACATTTGGTCGTCAGTGAGCGCTGTATCGTTGCCTGTGGTATGTAGAGGGCCCTGATGGCGATCTCCCACTTACTTTAGGGCAAAGGAATGGGCAGCGCTGGCTTTGGACCTGACTTCCGTCCACCTGATACGAGGCCTGTAGAGTCAGTGATATGGGGCTGGCGGTGTGGGGGGCCGGGGGGGGGGGGGGTATGATGGGGTGCAGGGACGACACAGGGGTCTCAGACTGGTCGGTGGGAGTCGGTCCAATCGGACGGTGTGAACGGGTTAGGTTTGGACGAGGGGGCAGGAATCGATTCGGACAGGACCGCTGTGACACTGTCCAGCACGGTTCGTTGTCATCTGTAGACGGTTTTTCTGGCCGCTTCAGGGCCTCCGTGGGCGGTGCTCAGGGCGCGGAATAGTGAGACGGGCACACCAAGGCGCCCGGCGATGCGGAGGTCACGTTTGTGTGCAGTTGCCCCCATCTGGTGGGCGTAGAGGGGTCGGGCCATGCGGACGTCCACGCGTGGACAAGAGGGTGTGCGTGCGAGCAGTGTGCGACATAACCGTGGAGACTCTTGTTTTGTCTGTGTTCACAATGGGAGCATGGGGCAGGGGGGATGTCCTGTTACCAAAACGTGGCATAGTGGGCATACCCTTGTCGGGATTGGAGTCCAAACAGCCACTTATGCCATGCCAACCGGCCAGTTTTGAGTGGTTTCCAAGAGGAGGAGTGGAAGTGATCATGTGTGTGTGTCGGGGAGAGGTCATGTGTCCAGACTTTATGGGGTGGTGACAGAAGTTCGCCATGGCGGATGATGTCCCAGGGGGTAGAGGGGGCGCCTGGTGGTTTGGGGGGGAGTATGGACCCACACTTTGCATACTCAACAGAGCGCTCCTGAAAAAGGTGTCTCGTGTGGCCCTCAATCCACTCAAGTCGGTGTCCTTTATCAGGTATATTTTTTCTTGCCATCTGGACGTAGCGTGCATGTCGGATGGGGCGTTTGACGCCAGTAGCTGAGGCGATGGCTCCTTTGCAGTCGACTTTAATTTTGGTGGAGGGAGGGGAGAACTCTGATCCGAGGAGGATGCCTATGACTTCAGCTTTATATGAGTTGGGGGGGCCAGGCACTCGACAGACAACGATGCGACCATCAGGCAGGACGGCACAAGCTCCTGAGGCAGGTGGGGAGCCGATACGACTGCCGTCAGTGTACATGCAATCTGGGGCGGTGCCTGGGCTACTGAGGATGTGCGTGGTGAGTCCGGAACTCGTGAGTTTTTTTTATGTTGCAGGTTTTGGGGTTTTTGGACGTCATAAAATCCTATGTGAGTACCGTAGAGGCGCCTTGTAAGGAGCGTTTACCTCCCCATGAAACGGGGAGGGGTATCATGGGGTGGGAACGGGGGGGGCCAAGCAGTGGTGTCGCCGCAGTGAAGAGGCGCCATGGGGAGAGGGGGAAGCTGGACCTGGTGCTGAACTGGAACAAGCGTGGGTTGGTGTGCAGGGAGTCGGGGGGGCTGGTGGGCTGGAGGACAGCGAGGTACCTCATTCCAAACCCGCGTGTGTGGTGTGTGTAAAGTGTTTTCTGTGCGAGTACTGAGGGTGGTCCAGCGACACCAAGGACGTAACGTTCTATGGCCTGTACCATCTGTTTGATCTGTGGGGCAGCAAGGAGCAGGCATTCACACCGATACAGCAAGCGGGGCAGTACCAATGTGTTGGCAACAACTATTCTGTCTAGGGCCTGTGAGGGCAGAGCGTTAAGCTCGGCAAGGTGGGTCTGCAGTTCGGGGTAGACAAGTTGAAAGGCGTGCCCGAGAGCGAAATGTTTTGGGATGGGGTGACCTAAGTGCATGAGGTGTGATACCTAGGCCATGGGGTACTGTGTGGAGTCCGCCCATTCCGGCCACAGCGAGCATGTCTCTGGCGTCCAGAAGTCCTTTGAGACCTGCAGGGGCGCGGGGGGGTGGGAGTACTGCGGCAGAACAGGTGGGGGCGGGCAATGGGGGTTGACAGGGAGGGATTCACTCTTTATGACGTTCAATTGACAACCAATCACATTAAGGCCAGCCTGAACAACAGATGCTATCCTGGGGCCATCGTTATATGCCACTGGTGTGGAGATGTGATCGACATACGCTGAGAGTATAATGTTATGTGAGTGGATGTAACGGAGTGGTATCTCAAAGACAATCACAAATAAGAAGCAGGAGAGGGGGCATCCTTGTTTCACACCGTGGGTCGTGCCGAATATCTCATCTGGTGTTCCTCTGATGAATGTGGACCCGTGTTCAAGCACCGTAGAGATGAGAAGCAGTAGCTTGGTTGGGGTCCCCATTCGTTGGAGTACTTCCCTGATGAGGTTTCCTGGCGGACTGTCGAAGGCATGATACATGTCAAAGGAAAATATAGCTTCCCACCTGTTGCCACTGTCAATGTCATCTAAAAATGTCTGTGTGGCGCGGGCGGTTGAGACGCCTTGTCTCCCTCCAAATTGTCTCGGGTGTAGTTGTGGGGATATGAGTGGATATAACTTTTTATAGACCCATCGCATGAGTAAACGGTACACCGAATTGCTCATGGCGATGGGGCGCCAACGGTCTGGGTCCCGCCAGGACCCTTTGCCCTTGAATATGCACAACGTTTCAGAAACAAGCCAGCAGTGGGGAATGTCTCCTGCTTCGTAACAGAGGGTGAGGCAATGGGGTAACACTGAGAATGCATTATGCGGTAGTATGGCTAGTAGGTATGGGGGCACTCTGTCCGGTCCCGGTGACCTTTTCCTGGAGGACTTTGCCAGCGCGCGCAGTTCTGCCACTGAGGGGGGGGGGGGGGGGTCGTGTAAGAGGGGTTGGGGGGTGCTAACTCCAGCTGCACGCGCGCTCCAGGGGGAATTGCGCTGGAGGATGCGCTGGATCTTGCATGAGGGGACGGGGAGCGTGGAGGGTGCTGGGGGTGTCAGCAGGGTGTGCTTGATGCGCCGGTAGAAGACTTTCGAGCGCCTTTTGGCTTGCCGTGTCAGCTGTTTGACTACCTGGTGCCAATCACAGACGTCAGAGGGCTTAGTCTGGGGGGTTGGCTTTGGTGAGTTTACCGTGCGCATGGCGTGGAGCGTCGTCTGTACCAGGGTCTGATAACAACACTGCACATCATGGTAGCATGTAGGGGCCTGCAGCGTGTGGTATGACTGTTCCATGAGGGAACAGAATCTGTGCCTGTCGTGTCGATTCCATTGGGCGCACCGGGGTTTGGGGATATGGGGGGTGGTCCAGGGTATGGAGCGGGTGATGATCGGGTCATGATCTGAGGCGCCGTGAACTCCCGACAAATCCAGCACTTCAGCTGATGTGGAGCGGTAACTGGCCTGATACAATGGAGTACCGTAGGCTCGGTCTATGTAGCTTTTGGTGCCCGCAAAACGTCTGACTCGTGTATATGGTGTGGTGGTGGTGAAGGGTATGAGTAGGTCGCTAAGGGCTCCCGACCTCTCCTTGGCAATGAGCCACAGCCATAGATTGGTGGTGAGGTCGGTGGCCTGTGAGTGGTGGGTGGTGCCATTGTAGTCGCCGAGTATGCAGCACGCTTCTCGGAGTAGGGAGTCCAAAACTGGCTCGCACTCTCGTTTTTCTCTGATCGAGTGGAGGCCGTAGTACGAGGCAATCCTCAGGGGTGGCATCAGGGGGTTAGGGTGGAGCTGCAGTTGTGTGGAAATTAGCGTGCCCGGGATGTGTACGGTTAGGGTTCGGGGTGCTGGGGAGATGGAGGTGTGTAATAGGAGTGCAACCCCATTTTTCGTGGTGGGGGCGCTGTAAAGCAGGTGGTATTTCCAAACCTTTGCCACTCGCTCGTACTCCTTTATGTGGTGTTTCGTAGTGGGTTTGAACTCCTGTAGGCTGATGGTGTGGGGGGCGGTGGTAAAGCCGTTCAAAAGGTGGCACAACCTGTTGGGTGTTATCTCTGGACCACCGACGTTCAAGGAGGCGTGGGCAAGTGAGTCACCTGTGGGCGGTGCTCTGAATGGGGCCGGGGTGGTGGCATCACTTGTATCTGCGGTATTGGCGCGCTCGTCTACCTGTGGAGGGGTGAGTTGATGTAAGGACCTGTGGGCATGTGTGGCGGTGGTCTCTCGCGGAGCATGGCGCTTAGTTGGGAAACTCTGGAACTCTCCAGATGGATATCCTGTGCGGGAAAGCAGCGTGGGCGTTGGGGTGGGGAACAGGATTGCGGCGAGGCAGAGGCGGGTGCATGCGTGACACTGACCTGTTGGCGTCCGTGGCACTGTACCTGTGTGGCGTCGTTCTTGGACACCGCCAGGGGCGTGGGTCCGGATTGAGCATGCCTGAGCGGGCGGGCGTGAGTGTCTGGGCAAACACTGACATTAGTTGCATGGCGTGCAGGGTAGCGAGAGTCGCATGGTTGAGTATTTGGAGCAAGCGATGCGTGCCAACGCATATGGCGGTCATGTGTTGGTATATCTGCACGGAGTATGAGTGTGAGTGTAGTAGCGCGTGCAGTGCATTCGTCGTGTGGGCTGTGGGTGTGGGCCGTACGTTGTGGTAACACAGGTATTGTTTGAGGCTAGGCCTGGATGGTCTGAGTGCAGGACCGGATGCAGAGGACGTAAACCTCACGCTCTGGAGGAGCGATGGTGCCCGCGCGTGGTCGGCGGGTGCATGTTCATGTGGCCTACATATATGAAGATGTGGATGGCGGGGCCGAGGGCACGGTGGCGGGCTGTGAGACAGATGCGATGTCTGGGACGCGAAACTCAGGCGGGGGTTCCGTGGCAGCAGTGAGATTGGCTTCCGTCAGGGCAGGCTGGGGAAATGCAATGAGTTTCACGCGCTCCATGCGGTCCGAGAGGGAGATAATCAGGTCATTGCTGCTGTTGCCCGATGAGGGGTAGATGGGCCCTGGCATGGTTGCTCCATAGGCTGTGATAGCGGAGTCCAGTGCTTGGTATTTAACCATGACTTGTCCGGATTGCTGGAATATCTGGCGGCTCTCCACTGGACCAAAGGTAGCTGCTGATTTCAAAACGTCACGGACATCAAGCGTTGGCGGGTACCGTGCTATGACGTACGGGGGTTCACTTCTCGGGAGAAGTCTTTCGCGAAAACTCGATTGTTCGTGTTTGCGGAGACACATATCATCTCACCTAGGTTTTCTATTTCCTGGACTGCAGGCTGGATCAGCATAGGGTCATGGACCATGCCAAGTACGTCGTACTTGTTTAGCAAAACCAGGAAAGCAAACTTTCTATACAGGGGCGGGTTGAGTTCAATGGCAGTGCGGACTTCATCGGAGGGTATTTTAAGTCTGCGTGGCCCGTTTTTCTGGAACCGGGGTTGATGTGTGATGATGAGGGCAGACTCTTTGACCGACCTATCGAGAAGCCCGAGGGAGCCACCCATGTCCATGAGAGCGGGTTGTTCATCGTAAAAATTTCCTAGCACGTCGAATGGGACGAAAAAATCAAACAATTTATATCCGTCCGGGGCGGAGTTCACCATGACGGGCCAAAAGGCTTTTGTTATCCTAGGGATGGTTAGCTCCTTTAAGACAGATTGGTGTCGTCAGGATTTAGTCCGTTGAGCATTAGCATCAACGGAAGGGAGCCTGATATGTGCCACTTAACTTCAAGCCCGTCAACCTCGCGTCAGATGTCGATCGGTACATCCACACGTACTTGGAAACGTGAGGATTGCGGCGTGTGTACAGTGGGTGCTAAGGTCTCTGTAGGATTAACATTCCTCGGAAAGTAGCCAATGGTCTGGGGGATGTTATTGAGGGGGAGTGCTGATGATGTGAGTTGGAAGAGTACCAAAGGCTGGTCGAGTGGGGTGGGCGCGGTGTATATGTGGTGAGTGTTTGGAGAGCGCACACCCATGTGCACTACTTGGCACAATACCGAAAGCCACAAAAATCCCAAGGATGGAACTAGGTCGATGCGCCTATCGAGTACGGAAGCTAATTCAACATCGGCAACATTACTACGTGCGTTGTAAGCAAGCCAAAATGTGGTTGGTTTATCTTGTTTTTTTGCCGCACGCAGCATCGCCACAATTTGTTTCACGATTGTACGGTGGGAGAAAAGCGGGGGCTCATCCTGGAAAGGGGCAAAATTGGGCAGTATGGCAAAAGAGACTAGCCCAATGAGCTTGTTCCATTCAAAGTTCGCCATGTCGGCTATGGAAAAACGTTTCAAAAACCCGTTGTAGGGCAAGCCGTCTCCAAAAAGGAGGATTTGCGGGGCGGGGTTGACAGCCGCAAGTAAGTTGGGTGGGGGCAACCGGGACGCGTCGTGGTATACGGTTGGAGTGGTAGAGAGAACGTCGACTTTGGAAAATCTATTTTGTCCCTTGACCGGAACTTTACCACCTTGGACATCCTTGGTAATGTCACGGGGTTCGGGACGGCCGGTTGGTAGAGCGCCTTGTTGGCGAAAGGATCGTTGGGCAAGGGCTTTTATCGGATTGCGCTCAAGCGAGTGTACTACGGGGTGATGTGTGGTGGCAACGGCTTCATTATCCTCATCTATCGGGGACGGAGGAACATCTTTGCCATCGCTATGTTTCACCGGTGTTTTTTTGGAGAGGGGAGAGCAAAGGCACGCCTTGAATCACCGTCCTCTTCTTGTGACAATGCGTCGTGAAGACTAGGTGCACTTTCATCGTGTTCAATTAAGACATCCTCTAGAGGAGGAGAAGCAGGGAAGGTCCGATGCTCATCGGGAAAGACATTGTCGTCATCATCAACACGGGTATTCTTTTGGTTTGCTTTTTTTCTTTATCAACAAGGGTGAGAGACACCATTGATCCTTTGGGCCCGACCGAAGGTTCGGGTGGAGGTCTTGGAGCGGGCGAAGCAAATGCTTCGTGATCTTTTCTTTTGGGGACCACTTTTTTTTGATGAGCAATATCTTTTTTTTGTTGGTCCATTGGGTTGAGAGTGGGGAAAGGGAGCGGGATGGAGGAGGCGCCCGATGTCGTGGACAACGTGTCAACATCGATGGGCACGGTGACACAGTCAGGGTCGATGCGAGACAAGATGGTTTGGCGCAAGTCACGTGCCATGGCACCGGCGGATTGGAAGCTTTTTTTAATGCTACCACCGGATCGCGATGTTGCCTTAGAAGAGGCCTTAGAATTGTTACGTGAAGAGGACATCGTCAAGAGGGCAGGGACAGAAAACAACAAACAGTTGATGCCTCACAAGACGTAGAAAAATGTAAAAACGTCAAAAATAACAGGCGATGTAATCGACAGGCTGAAAAATCTTCTGTCGAGACTACTTCGTCCTGTTTTCTGGGCTTTGCGCCTGCAGTCGCACGCGCGCACGTCGGATGATGCCAAGTAGTACTCTTCTTGATCAAGTTCGTCAGAATGGCGCTGGTGTAGGTGAAGCTTTTGATATGGCGGCGATAGAAGTTGCACGCCCCAATGAAACTGCGTACATCATGAAGTCCTTTCTTGGGGTCTTCGTGTAGTACCTTAGGATCCATCAGGGGTTTGGCCTTAGAGGCCGCTGGGGTCCAGCACCCATAGCCAACGTCAAACCCCAGGTACTGCATGGTCTCCTGCATGAACTCACACTTCTCCAGCTTGAGTCGTGTGTGGTTCTCCTGGCAGACCGCAAAGAACTCACCCAAAAGGTTTAGGTGATCCTCCTGGGTATTGGTCCCGAGGCATACATCGTCGATGTGAACCTCAGTCTGGGCCCCACGGGATATAAGCTCCTGCACCTTAGGTCTCCTTCGTAGGATGGACAAGATCTTGTTCATCAGCTCTTGGAATAGAGCGGGTGCGTTGGCCACACCAAACGGCATGACCTTCCACTTGAAGACCCTCCCCTGAGGGGTGATGAAGGCCAGTAGTTCCTGTGCGTTGGGCGTCAGGTCCACTTGCCAGAATCCGCTCCTCTTGTCCATTTTGGTCTTGTAGCGACAGGAGGCTATCTTCTCCAGGGTAGACTCCATATTGGGAATGGACCCTGAATGGTTCAGCGTTTTCTTGTTCAGCTCTCCGTAGTCCACTACCAGCCGTTTGACTGTAGACCCAGGTTTAGCCACCAAGAAACAGGGGCTGCAGTGTAGGGGGTAGTCCCCGTCCTTGTACTCCAGGACTAGGCCAGCGTCGATACATTCTTGTATCTGTCGGTCAATCTCGTCGGCCTGCTCTTTAGGAGCTGGATAGGGTCTCCTCCGGATCTTGTGACCCACGAACTCGGGTTTCAGCTTGAGGTCTATCTGTACCAGCTTGTCACATGAGGCTGGAGGGGGTAGTTCTCCGAACACCTCCAGATAGGTCCCTATAAGCTTCTGTACCCGCGGGTCCAATACCTTGACCTTGTCCTCCGTGTCCTCGTCAGAGTGTAAGTTGCTTGCCCCCTGAGTAAAAGACGCCGGGAGGTGGTCCTCCACCGACTCTTCGCCCGTGGTAGTGTCCTTCAGCCCTTGGTAGGCATATAGAAGGTCTTGTTCAACCATCTCCAGTGGACGATGGCAACATAGGCAGGCTCGAGGGGGTTCACATACACATTCCCCCGAGAGGTCGTCCTCCTCTTGGGCCCTCACATGGGCACCCCACACGCTCTTCATGAGCTTAAGATCTACCTCCCTTTGCCAGGTGGTGATCTTCTTTTCGAGGTCCTCCTTCAATTGGGCTAGATCTCCCATACGTCCTTGCTTCAGTGGCCATGAGCTGCGGGTAGGCTTCGCGTAGCATAGCCTTTTCGCCACCAACTTCCTCTTGGAATCCACATACTCCCTTAGCCTGGAACGAGGGTCCAGCTCTTCGTCCACGTGGTCTTCCACCCTCATGGAGAGTAGGGGTTTTAGTGGGGCGACGTATTCGGCGTTCTCCACTTCCTCTACACAGGTCTGCACGAAGAAGGCTTCGTGCTCAGTTTCGTCATCTGAGTAGATAGAGCTGGGTAGCTCAGATAGTCCACACTCAGAGACTCCATCAGGAACAGGTACATGGCAGGGAGAGTTGGGGGCGTTGGTGTCAGTCACGACGTACTCATCTCCTCTGGGTGTAGTCTCAACAGCATCTTGAGGTCGTAGGCGATCCTACAAGTCACCCAAGGCGAGTCCGTCGCTTTCTCGTTGTATAGCCTGGACCAGAGTTGGGTCCAGATCCTCCCAGGGGATGGAGGTAAGACCTCCGTTCACCATGCTCAGCATACTCCCCCATCCGGGTTTCCCAATAGGCGTCTTACGGCCCAGATGCACGTAGACGGCCTCATCAGGTAACGGAACAGAGCTGATAGTCAGCCTGTCTGTGAGGTTTCGCCAGTAGAGCGTTGCCCCCATGGGCTCCCCAATCGGGGGAACACAGGACCATACGGGAACGTTCGAAGGCCACCTTGGTCAGCACCTTCCCCAGTTCACTGAACCTGGGGTTCCCGTAGGCCATCCCGAAAGAGGGCCAGTAAAATTGGTAGCTGTAGTTCTTCCCCTTGCTGCAGTAAAGGTCCAGTACATGCTGCTTGTCGCTGGCGAACAACTCCACACTCAGGTCTTCTCTAGAGTAACCTAACTCCTTCAGACCTTGGTCTAGGACTTCCCCCAATAGTTGATAGTCCTCAGTTTTGGAGGCCGCCATCATGTTTGAGGGCTCCTCCTTCGATAGCCTCAGGTAACTCGAGGTATGTTCCGACTGCTCCGGTGGCACAGACTCTCTGCCACTGCCGTGGTGCACGTAGAGGAGGTAGGGCGCTTGCAGCGTGCAGCGTCAGGAATTGTATCTGGGAGTGCTGTACGAAGAAGTCAGTCCCCAGTACAAAGTCGAAGGCCTCAGTGTCCATCACATAGAACCGATGGGCGATAGTCCGGGAGCCCATAGGTACCTCCACTTCACAGTCCCCGCAGCTGTGCACCACATGTCCATCCCCCATACATATAGCAGCGGTGGTCATGGTGTTTTTCAGGCCCCCACAAGGTAAAATCCTCTTGGCCACTATAGATATGGTGGCGCCAGTGTCCAATACCCCCAGGTATTCGCGTCCCCCTAGTCGGATACGTACCCAAAACACCAGGTCTTGGGTGCCACCGGAGCGTCCCCGTCAGTACTCCGCGGGACAGGTCACCTCGAACCCCTTGTTCCGCAATTTGCGGGCCATCCTCATGAAAAGGCTCCTCTTCTTAGCGTTCCCGTCATCACCACCTTCATGCTCACGCTTGGCTCCTTGTCCTTGCTGGGCCTGCGTTTGTGAGCATGTGGTAGGACCAGACTGCCCTCCAGAGGGCTCGGAGTTCCCCCCTGGATTAGGGTTGGGGTTGGCTCCGTTCTTGTCCCTGTTCTTGTTGTACTTGTCTGGCTGGCGGTTAGCGCCTCCTCGTCGTCCACCTTGACCCTTGTCTTGCCCTTGTCCACGTCCTTTTGACTTGCCCTTGCCGGAGTCGTTGCCTTTGCCTTTGCCTCCACCTTTGCCTGAGCCTTTGCCAGGATCTTCACCCTTAAGCTTCGGGGATAGGCGTTGCTTATGGTAGCACTCATCCTCGTAGTGCTTCTGCTTCCCGCAGAAGGCACACGTGATGGTGCACCTGTAATGATCCGGCAGCTTCGCTTTGAGGCCGGTGTTCCTCTCCTGCTGCTTCCCCTGAACTACGAAGCAGTCTAGCTGCTTGCAGTCAGAGGCGTGCTGCAGGTGACCCTGCTCGTCTCTGGCATCACACCAGAAGAGCTCCTTAACGTTCTCCATGATACGGACGTGGGCGTGTTTGGGGGTAGTCCCCTGCCCAGGTCGGGACCCTTGGTACCCTTTGCCATGGCCTCCAGAACCTGCACCACCAGGACGGTAGTTGTTCAAGTGCTGGTCGCTTTCCTTCTCGAGCGCAAGCTCCAGGAGTAACACGCACAGATCCTCGTAGCGGAGGGATCTAGCCTTGCGCTCCGCCGTCGAACGGCACTCGTCCCACAGCTCTCGAGGGAGCTTGGCCACCAACCAGAACAGCAGGTCGTCGCTGCTGTAGGAACGGGGCGTCAATCGTCCAGCCCAGTGATCCAGGTCAGCCAACAGCTCAGAGACCCTGCCAGGTTTGGGGTTGTTGGGCAGCACGGGCAGATTCTGGATCTCGGCCCTGATGGAGAGGTCGGTTTCGTAGGTCAGGTACTGCCTCTCCAAGGCAACCAACACATCGGCAAAGGTGGCGGAGTTAGTCACGATCTGCCTGACCTGCTTCTCCAGGTACTTGGTCCTGCAGCACTGCAGGAGCAGATCGCACTTCACTCGTCCACTAGCGTGGGTTTGGCCGGTCAATCGGAGAAACCGGCCAAAATTCTCAGCGAACTTGCTGAGGTCTTTGCCTGTGAACTCAGGCAGGTTCACCACGGTCTTGGAGGTGGCAATAGCCTTCGCCTCCTGAGTCCTGCGTCCCTCAGGGCGTCGGGTCTTCTTCTTCTTCTTCTTCTTCTTTCCCCTTGGGTTCTCGGGGTCATCGTCCTCCGAGGGTGAAGCAGAAGTCATAGATGGCGGCTCATCATCGGAGGGGTCTTCGCCTAGATCACTTGAGCCATAAGGCTCCTCGTCCACCATTGCTCTCAAGGCTGTCAGCCCCAGCCGGTCCAGTTCGGCCCTCGTAGAGTTCGTCACGTGGCTGTAGGGCGGCTGGGCTGTTCTCGGTACGAAAGGACTTCTCGGTATCGCTGCAGGGGTCGGCATCGATCGGCTCCTCAGGCTCCCCAGGGTATTTGTCAACCCTGCCGCCAGGTGGTTAGCCTGTACTTGGGGGGGGTGACATTCCCACCGTGGTAGGTGACGCTTGAGGCGGTATCATCAGGGGCTCCAGTTTCCCTAGGATCTCTTGAGTGAGGTCGCCCGCGATTTTAGAAGTGGCTCCTCGGAGCACCTCGTTGATCTCTGACCGCGTCAGGGACCTGTTGGAGGATCTCCCCGATCCTCTACTCCTGCCTCCAAGAGACACAGGTCCTCTCCCCAACCCACTCAAGGTTGCATACCCAGGTGCATACCCAGGAACATCCACATAGGTTCCCGTAGCGGGTAGAGGATGGTGATAGTCAGCCGCATACCATCGCGGCGCAGAACTGGAAGCCACCGGCCCACTGGCAGTAGTTGCCGGAGGAAACGCAGTGGTAGGTGGGCCCAAACCAAAGGCAGGGTAGGCGGTCATGCCAGTAAAGCCTGTGCCTTCTGCCATAGGCGGGTTGGTTATGGGAGTGGATGTTGCAGCGGCTGGGTCTGGAATTGGGAGTCTGGTGGTTATAGGAGAGGGTGATGCGTGGAGGCCAGAAGCGCTTGGTGCGCCTTCGAAGGTAGGGTCATTCGTCAGGTCTTGCCCTTGGTCCTCTCCTTCGTCTGCTTCGTCTCCAGCATCCTTCTCGCTCTCTCTCTTCCTCTTCACAGGCTGAGTGACCACCTCCTCCACTGAGAGGGCCCTGAAGGCCGACTGGAATCCATCCAAAGAGTCCTCAGCCACGTCCACTGGCCCATGTAAGGGCTCCGAACGTACAGCGCTAGGTCCAGGTCCAGGTTCACCAGGTGCTGGCCTTGCTGGTGCCTCAGGCGCTGACTTCACGTCGGTGTCCTCCTTCTTTGTGTTCATCCTTGTTCGCCCTTCTGCTTATATGTGACTGATCTCGGCGCACTGGTTGTACGGCACGGGGTTGCTGCCGGTACGCAGAGACAGTCTGCCTCTGCAACCAGAAAAGTTTATAGTGATTTCAACACTGTGTTTGTGCCTCTCCTGCTGCTTGCTGCTGGTCTAGGGTTTCCTGCTGCTTGTTTTTGGAGATGAAAATGTTTTAGTTGCTGAAATACAATCCATCCAGGATAGCCCAAGCCAGAGGTATGCAAGTGGAAGAGAATCAGGATCAAAGCATGAAGGGCTGCAGTGTAAACAGTGAAAGATGAAAGGAAATTCACAGAAACTGCAACTCAGGTGGAATCGGATTACATATTCACAAAGATAGCTGAAATGCTTTGGAAAAGAGTTGGAAAACTGCCCCATGGTCACTCTATCTCCATAGTGCCATCTCAGGAGATGTGAACTCTTTGTTTTGGGTCCCATATGTGCTGAGGTGGCAGGGCATGTGGCTATGAGGTCACTGCCATGTCACATGGGATCTTCCTACTTAGCTAGGCTGACGGGGAATTGAACCCAGGACCTCTCAAAAAGAGGTGCCCAGCCCCCTAGGGTGCATACCACTAGGACAGCTAAGAATTCATGAGAAAACATAGATAAATTCATGGGCTCTGCCTTGGATATGTCAGTTCTCAGTCAACTCAGGAAAAGATGATTTGCCTCACATTGAAAGGGGATTAAGCGGTCCACTCCATATCCTGATTGGGTGTTTGGTTCCATAGGTCAAAATGTGTTATCAACACTTTTGGTGGGGCCAATACTAAGATAGAAATGCCTGGATGCTCAGTGCATCTCCAATACAACTAGAGTATGCCTCAAAGCATTGGAAAAGCACTTTTTCTTACTGACGGCACCTGGCCTCATACGCCCCCCACAATGGTGGAAGGCATCCCCCCTGGGGACGCCCCTCCGCCACCGCCACAGCGAGCAACGCCGGCCCGCAAGGGCGCACGCTGTCAGGCCGGTGCTGGGTCCCCACGCCCGCACCGACCGCACCCGGGACACACGGGTCGCGGAACCCTGGCTGCCCGCTCCAGAGGACGGGCGGCCGGGGGAGGGACAGCGCCTGACACCAGGCGTCCCTCATAACGGTGGCAGGCCCCCCCCCCCCGGGGACGGCCCCCTACCACCCCCGCGGCACGCAGCCCCCACGGGGCATGCAGGCCAAGGGGACAGTGTTGGGCCCCCACACCCACACACCCGCGCCCACAGCACGTGGGTGGCGGACCCCAACAGCCCGCCCAGTGGGCGGGCAGTTGGAGGAGGGACAGCGCCTGACCTCAGACGCCCCTCACAATGGTGGAAGGCACCCCCCCCGGGAACGCCCTTCCGCCAGCCCCACAGCGAGCAACGCCGGCCCGCAAGGGCGCACGCTGTGGGGCCGGTGCTGGGTCCCCACGCCCGCACCGACCGTACCCGGGACACACGGGTCGCGGAACCCTGGCTGCCCGCTCCAGAGGACGGGCGGCCGGGGGAGGGACAGCGCCTGACACCAGGCGCCCCTCACAACTGTGGCAGGCCAGCCCCCCGGGAACAGCCCCCCACCACCCCTGCGGCATGCAGCCCCCACAGGGCATGCAGGGCGAGGAGACAGTGTTGGGCTCCCACACCCACACACCCGCGCCCACAGCACCTGGGTGGCGGACCCCAACAGCCCGCCCAGTGGGCGGGCAGTCGGGGGAGGGACAGCGCCTGATCTCAGACGCCCCTCACAATGGTGGAAGGCACCCCCCCCCGGGGACGCACCTCCGCCACCCCCACAGCGAGCAACGCCGGCCCGCAAGAGTGCACGCTGTGGGGCTTGTGCTGGGTCCCCACGCCCGCACCGACCGGGATACACGGGTCACGGAACCCTGGCTGCCCGCTCCAGAGGACGGGCGGCCGGGGGAGGGACAGCGCCTGACACGAGGCGCCGCTCACAACGGTGGCAGGCCATCCCCCCCGGGAACACCCCCCCACCACCCCCGCGGCACGCAGCCCCCACAGGTCATGCAGGCCAAGGGGACAGTGTTGGGCCCCCACATCCACACACCCGCGCCCACAGCACGTAGGTGGCGGACCCCAACAGGCCGCCCTCAAGGGCGGGCAGTCGGGGGAGGGACAGCGCCTGGCCTCAGACGCCCCTCACAATGGTGGAAAGCACCCCCCCCGGGGACGCCCTTCCGCCACCCCCACAGCGAGCAACGCCGGCCCGCAAGGGCGCACACTGTGGGACCGGTGCTGGGTCCCCACGCCCGCACCGACCGCACCCGGGACGCACGGGTCGTCGAACCCCGGCTGCCCGCTCCGGAGGACAGCAGGCCGGGGGAGGGACAGCGCCTGACTCCAGGCCCCCTTCACAACAGTGGCAAGCCACCCCCCCCGGGAACGGCCCCCCACCACCCCCGCGGCACACAGCTCCCACAGGGCATGCAGGCCAAGGGGACAGTGTTGGGCCCCCACACCCACACACCCGTGCCCACAGCAGGTAAGTAGCGGACCCCAAGGGCCCGCCCAGCGGGCGGGCAGTCGGGGGAGGGACAGCGCCTGACCTCAGACGCCCCTCACAATGGTGGAAGGCACCCCCCCCGGGGACGCCCTTCCGCCACCCCCACAGCGAGCAACGCCGGCCCGCAAGGGCGCACGTTGTGGGGCCGGTGCTGGGTCCCCACGCCCGCACCGACCGCATCCGGGACACACGGGTCGCGGAACCCTGGCCGCCCGCTCCAGAGGACGGGCGGCCAGGAGAGGGACAGCGCCTGACAACAGGCGCCCCTCGCAACGGTGGCAGGCCACCCCCCCGGAGCAGCCCCCCACCACCCCCGCGGCGCACAGCCCCCACAGGGCATGCAGGCCGGAGGGACAGTGTTGAGCCCCCACATCCACACACCCGCGCCCACAGCACGTGGGTGGCGGACCCCAACAGCCCGCCCAATAGGTGGGCAGTTGGGGAATGGACAGCGCCTGACCTCAGACGCCCCTCACACAATGGTGGAAGGCGGCCCCCCCGGGGACGCCCTTCCGCCACCCCCACGGCGAGCAAGACTGGCCCGCAAGGGGGCACGCTGTGGGGCCGGTGCTGGGTCCCCACGCCCGCAATGACCGCACCCGGGACACACGGGCCGCCGAACCCCGGCTACCCGCTCCAGAGGACGTGCAGCCGAGGGAGGGACAGCGCCTTACACCAGACGCCCCTCGCAATGATGGAAGGCACCCCCCCCGGGGACGCCCTTCCGCCACTCCTACAACGAGCAACGCACCACCGCACCAACGCACCAGCCACGGGACATCCGCACCCCATCCCCTGCTCTTAGGCACAGCGACACAACAATGGCGGAACCCTGGACGCGGCACACGAGGTCATCAGGGTACCGGGACTCAGAGACGGCGACGGAGACCCCCCACAACGGGACGCGGGCACGGACTCCGACCTGGAGGCAGTACCGGAGCCCTCCACGGGAGGTGCGCCCGCGGAGCCTGCTCCGCCGGCGGGCAGCGTGCCCACCCTCTGACCTGCGTGGAAACGGGGCCACTGCACCGGCGAAGGCTGGCGCCCCAAACAGCACCCTCAGCCCGGCCCCGATGACGGAGCGCTGCCCGAGGTCAGACCCGCGGCCGCATGCGCCGCCCTACGCTACGGGGTGGCGCAGGGCTGGATCCTGGATGAGACCGCAAGCGGCAGCGTGAACATCCAGGAGGCCGTCGACCGAGTCACCAACGCGGGACAGGCGGCAGTGGCCTTGCACACCCGGGGCCGCCACGGCGGACCCGCAGAGGGGATCATTGTGGAACCCTCGGGAATGGTGCTGGTCCTGGCGGCGGACATGGTCCGAGGGGTGCTCCACGCATCTCGTGTGCGGCGGGCGTGCCCACATTGGACCATCCAGGTGTACACCCCCCCACGGGCGTGGCCCTTCTCCACATGGGCCGTGCTCGCCGTCATGTGGCACCTGGCACCGGAGGACGCCCCCACAGGGACCGTGGAGGAAATCGCCCGGGACCTCCACACCTCGCCCCTGGGGCGGCTTCCCAGTGGCAGCCGCGGCAGAGGGGCTCAGCCTTGCGGCAACCCTCCAACGGCACCTCGACAAGAGGGCACGCCACTTCCTGCAGACGGGCACGGTCCCGGCCGCCCCGCCAGACTCCGAGTGGCGATTGGACGCAGGGGAGGCGCAACCGCTGCCGGGCCCCTGAGTCCCTCGTTGTGGTATTTGCCCATGGGCACCCTGGCCCACGCCACTCAAGCCGTCAAGGGTGCTTTCCCGCAGACGCTCCTCCCCGGCGTGGCCCTGCTCCGCAGCCTGCAGGCGGGGGCCGCCTGGGTACGGTGGAAGGAAGGAGGCGGGCGCTTGAGCCCCTATTTCCCCCTGGTCCAGGGCCAGGCGCTGCTCCACGCTGAGGGCATGGGGACCGTGGAATGGGGGGCGATCGTGCCCGGTGGATCACAGCAGCCGCCCCACAGCCCATGCGGTCGCCGCCAGCGTGCCACCGCCTCCTACGGATGGTCCCCTCTTTGGCCCCCCAACACGCCTTTACGAGGGACGTGTGGAAGGCCATACTGAGCCACACCAGGGAGTGGCCAACGAACCCGGGTGCACGGTACCCGCCGGGGCCCCTGCTGGAACAGCTCACGGCCCCCACACCCGGGGTCCGCCACGCCCTGCACAGGGCGTCGGCTGTCACTGAGCAGCTCAACGACGAGGTGCTGGACCTGGCGCTGGAGCCGCTGCGGGTGCTTTACCCGCAGACCCACATCCCAGCCGCGAGCACGTCCAACCGCCTAGGCCGCCTGGGGTTGCAGCGCCGCGTCGAGGCCGCGCACCCGGGAGGCGTGGTTCAACAGTGGCTAACGCTCCGCAACCCGTCCGCCGCGGAAGGCCACTGGTACCTACACCAACTCCTCCTCCTACCACAGACGGCCCCGGAACACCGCCGGCAAAACCCGTGTCACACGCACCCGGAGCGCCGAGGCGCGCAGGGCGTCCTGCAGCCAGTCCCGCCCGCCCTCTTGCCGGGGCAGGGCCCGGAGGCGCTGCAGCAGGGCCCCCCGCTCGACACTGCCACCACGGTACAGCAAAGGGAACGCGACGGCGTGGATGGTGCCGAACGGGACGTCACGAACTGTGGAGCGGTGGCCTGGATGGCAGCCTGCAGGCACCTCGCCGCAGATACCACGGGGCTCCGGCAGTACAGACCAACGGACCGCACGGCGCTGGCGTCCGCGGTCGCGGCCCTCACCATGGGTCCCGTGGCGGCGTGGCCGGCGCAACTGCTGCCCCACGTCTCCTGCCGCGACACGCAGCCCGGCCGGCCGGCCGCAAAGCACGCGCCGACGGCACCCCTCACGGCAGAGCAGCTATACGTGGTCGCGGTGGCGTTGCTAGCGGACGGCGGGGAGAGCTTCGTCCACCACTACGCTCCGGCGCAGATTGCGGGAAACATACAGAGGCCGCAGCGCGATGCACCAGACCCGTGGCACGCCACACTCCGCGGGCGCACCCGCGTCCGGGATGCGGGCGATGGCACACCCCCATCCGGGCCTCAGCAGGGGGAGGCACTGGTGCTGCAGGCGGCAGGCTACCAGGCCATCCTGCACGGCCACGCCGGAGGGTACCGGTCGCACGTCCTGGTCGGAGGCCGCTGGACTGTCTGGCACAGCACCGCCAGGCAAGGGGCATTCCCGCCCCTGCCCCACGTCGACTGGCAGCAGGGGCCCACCCAGGCCTACTATATGTCGGCGGACCCCTGGCCGCTGGCAGTCTTGCTACACACAGTCAGCGCCCCGCACAAGAGGCAGGAACCGGGGTGGGTCAACCCCCCCGCACTGGTGTGGAGCCCCGACCAGGAGGAGCATCTACGGGCCGCGTGGCAGGGAGATGCCATCAGGGCCACGGACGTCCCGGACCTCCACGCGGGGCCAATCACGCACGCCCGCCCGGCGGCTACCCTGGCGGTGCCCCAATAGGGACAGCAGAACCCGCAGTGGGTGGTCTGCATGTTCAGCCCGGTGGATGCGCACATCGTTGTCTGCAACCCCGAGCGCCTGCCAGGGCCCGAGGCCGTCGTCCGCGTGGCAGACTGTACCCGCATGATCTTCAAGGCGCTACGGGAGAGCGAACTCCACGCCCTCCTACTCCAGGTCAGGCTGAAGGACAACGCCCGGGCGGCGAGGCCGGCGGTGTGGCCGGCAGCGGCGCACCCCGCCGACCTAGAGCTCCAGCTGGCGGTCCCATCCGGAGTGTACCACTGGCTACAAGCCTTCCACGACCTGCGATGGCGGGGCAAACCCGACCGCCAAATCGGCCCCACACACTGGCAAACGTGGTTACAAGCAGACGCGCAGCGCGATGCGATCCGGGGTCTCGGGCCCGCGCCCGCGACAAGAGCCCTCGATGCGGCGGCCCCGGGCTGCACACTGGCGCCGCACACGGTTCCACTGGCCAACTTGCCATTTGAACCAGTGGCGGAGGGCGCCATCCGGAAGTCGGTGCCGCTCCCCCCGGGCGGGGGGCCACAGAGCCGACGAAATGCATTCCGTGTGCAGACAAGTACTACACATGCGGGGCTATGCTGGAACACCTGGCGTGGCACGCGGTGCACGCTGCAGCCCCGGTGGACGACAAGGAGGCGGCCTCCAACATCCTGCAAGGAGGGCACGGGGGTCCCCATGGCACGCCCCGTACGCCCGGCGCCCCCCGCTCCAGGCGGCCGACGGCGCAGACGGCGATGAGGAGGCACCCGGGGCGGCCCCGGGGACCGGCGGTGCTGGCCAACCAGGGTCCATCCCCGCGGGGCTGGCCCCCCTGGCCCCCCTGACTCCCCCGGCCCCCGGGGCCCCCCTGTGGGCCCTGCTGGAAACGGGCTCAGCGGATGCGGCGCACCCAGATGCCCTGGCTGCGCCGGCGAACCCAGCGGCGATGCCGATGCAGGATAGCTGACTCCAGGAGGACACGGCGGGCGACGCCCTGTGGCTCCTCTCGTGGAACCTGCGCAACGGCCTCGTACCGCCAGACCTGTCCCTCCGTGACACGCTCCGGCGGCGCCGGGGCCGGCGGCCTGTACTGACAAGGAGCACCTCATCACCGGCATGCTACCCCAGGAGGGGGGCTTTGTCATCATGCTCCAGGAAACAGGGATCGCCACCCGGGCGCAGGAGATGCACGTGGCCGCGGCGCTCCGGGACAAGGGGTACACCGCCTTCTTCAGCAGCTGGCTGGCGGAGACGGGAGCCGATTCCACCTCGAGAGGGGGGGGCCTCCTCACCCAGGTCAGCAGCAAGTACGTGGCAGAGCACGAGGTGCTCAGTTTCACGGAATTCGTCCCCGGGAAGGCCGCGGCCCTGGAGATCCGCACGGACGGGGGAGGCCTCACCCTCATCAACGTTCACGGGCCGCAAGCAGGCTGCTCCCCGTGGGCGGGACGGGCGGCGTTCTGGGCCGACATACAAATGTATGCCACGGCACGCAGCCTCGGTGGGGGACACCCGGTGGTTATCGCCGGCGACACCAACATCTACATGGATGCCACCACCAACTCGGCCACGGAGCACTTCCGAGCGGGCTGGCAGGCCTGCGGTTACCGGAGGGCCGCGGCAGGCGGCGAGGAGGACATGAACCCCACGCTCCACCCGTCCCGGCACAGGGTGGACGCCTTCCTGGTCAACGAGCCCCTCCTGCCGTTGTTCCTGCGGGAAAGCGTCTGGGCTCGTGGCATGGCACACCCCCAGGTGGTCGGCTCAGACCACCTCCCGGTCCGCCTGGCCCTGCCAGGCCTCCTCAGCGCAGCGGGGCGCGCGGCGATGCCCACCCCCTACAGCCACACGGAGAGCCGCCTCCTCCCGTACGACGCCGAGGCCGCGGCCGTCCAACACTGCCTGTGGGCGGCGGTCACCGCCGCGCAGGATGAACCCTCCCTGGCGCCCTGGCTGGTTCCTGCAGAGCAGCACAACTACGGGTCCATGCCCGCGGCCGCGGTGGACAAGGTGTTCGAGCACCTCCACGCCACGCACGACGCCCTGGCGCGTGTGGTGGGACGCCGGCAGCCGTCCCCGGCGGGGACGGACCCGGCGGAGGGGGACCTCCCGGAGAGCGGAAAGCGGCTCCAGGCGGCGGTCCTCTGCTATGACACCCTGGCAGCGCGCGCGCCGGCAGCGTACCAGGCGGACGCGGCACGGCATGGCATCCGGTCAGAGGCGGCGCTCCGGATCACGGAGGAGCTGCGGGGTGTGTTGCCTGGGTTCCGCCCGACCACACAGGGCCAGGTACAGGAGGAGCTGGAGAGGCAAGCAGCCGCCCTCGAGGAGGAGATTCGCCAGCTCCGCGCACTCCTGGCGGCAGACCGCAAGCGCGCCATCAAGGACTTCTGGCGCCGCCACGCCCCCGACATCGCCCGGCGATGGAAAGCCGTGCGGGGGGCCATAGAGGTAGAGGCCCCGGGCCTGTCAGGCCTCTGGAACGTGCGGGTCCCCAACACCCAAACGCTCCTCACGGAGGCCCTCGACGTGATGTTCGCAGTTCGCGCCTTCTGGCGAGAACTGTATGACAAACGCCCGGTGGACCTCCCAGGCTTCCAGGCAGTCCTCGGCCGCCATGTCCCCCGGGTCCCTGAAGGGGCCTGGACACAGGTCCAGCAGAACTCCATGCAGGACCTGAAGTCCGCCTTGAACAAGGCCGATGGCAAGGCCCCAGGTCCCAACCACGTGGAGGCCCGTTTCATCAAGGCCCTCCCGGCACCCATCCAGTGGCTCCTGGTCCACTCCTACCGGGCCATCTTCCGCGGCGCCCCGCCGCCGATGAACTGGAGGGACGCGCACATCTGGCTCAGCCCCAAGGTACCGGGCTCTGCCAGATCGGACGACTACAGGCCCATAGCCCTGGGCCATCTGGACATGAAGCTGCTCACGGGCCCCCTCACCCAGCGCATCACGGACCTGCTCACACGGCACGGAGTGGTCAGCGACAGGCAGCAAGAGCCCTCTGTGGCTCCAACACAGGCCCCCCACTATTCATGGCGCAGCGGTAGCTCCAGCGGGGAAGGGCCAACTACGTCTTCTACTTCGACACCCGCAAGGCCTTCGACACCGCCCCGCACGGCGCCCTCCACCTCATCCTGCGCCACCTCTTCGTGCCGCCGGACGTCATCGACCTCCTGCTCTTCCTCCACACGTGCGCCAGGCTGCGCATCGTCACCGCACACGGGCTAACGCAGCCCGTCTACATGCTGCGTGGCGTCCGGCAGGGCAGCCCCGAGAGCCCCCTGCTGTACGCGCTCCTCCTGGAGCCCCTGCTCAGGGCGCAGGGGCACCGCCTGCGCCCGCCGGGAGGGGCCAGGCACGGCCTCATCCAGGCCTACATCGACGACCTGCTGGTGGTGGCCCACACGCTGCAGCACTTCGTCGAGGGCGTGGAGGCGGTGGCCGCGTACCTGGGGATGATTGGCATGGAGCTCAACCCCCGCAAGTGCGCCATGGCCACCACGGAGGGGGTCCCGGGCCTGCAACTGCGTCTCTGTCCCCATCTGGAAAACCCGTGGCACTGGGTACCAGCCGCGGACTCCCTCCCCTACCTGGGACTCCAGCTGCAGACTGACGGGGAGTTCTCCCTGCAGCTCAAGCACCGGCTACGCCTGGCGGCGGTGCACCACTGGTGCCTCAACACCCTCGCGCCACCGAAAGTGGTGCAGGACGTCATCCTGGCGATCCTCGGGGGGGTGACACAGTACGTCGCCCCTTTCATCGCCGACGACTCCGACACTGCACGCCACCTGGACCACATCACAGTCCAGGTCGCGAAGGACAGGGCGCGGTACGCCTTTGACGCCTCGCGGGACAGCCTGCAGGATGACCGGACCCTGGAGCTCACACGGGTGCCAACGCGGTGCCAGCAGGCAGCAGTGGCCCTCGTGGGTACACTCGTTCACCACCGCTCAACCTCAGGGCGCGCCGAGGTCACCAAGATGATCTTGGAAATAGCCGGCGCGCACGGGATATGTCCCGAGGTGCACTACCCCGTCCCAGAGTTTGCAACTCCAGCGGGGGGTGACTGGGTCCACCGCATACCCTGGGCCCTGGCCGCCCTGGGAGTGGGGCTGTACAACCCCATCGCGTGCCCCAGGGCGGCCCGTGTCCAACTACAGTCCCCGCCGGGCAACATCATCACGCTGCGCACCGCCAAGCTGCGACACCGCGACACGTGCCGCCTGACGGTGCCGCACACAACGCTGTGGCATGGGCACCACGGGCCACGCCACCCCTTCCCCGACTACGACGACCCGTGGCTGACGGCGGTGCGGGAATGCCTCAACCAATGCGCCGATGAACACCTCCACTATAGCCGCCGTGAGCAGGAGCCAACCAACCACCCCGGGTGGCGCGACGCCTTGGTCCACCTCTTCCACACCACCGGCACGCGGGACCCCCGCCTGAGACTCATCCACCCCACGAGGGTTAAGCAGGACGCCCACAGAGGCCCACGGGTGACCCCGGACGGCCTGCACCTCCACGTCAGGGGCTACCGCCGCCGGGGCGGCCTATCCCCCCCCACGCGGGGGGCAGCGTACCACCCGCCGGCAGGCCTCATGTACATCCTCCGCGACGTACTCGCTGAAAGCAAGCACCAAGAGCCTAACGCGGCTGTGGCATGGCCCGAGCCCCTGCGCCCCCGGCCCCACGCGCCGACGCCGTTGTGGTTGGTGACCACGGTCGACCAATGCACCCAACCGGCGGGGCAAGCGCAGCTCCGGGCCGAGTGGGTAATAGTGCAGGTGGGGGCAGGCCAGCCCAAACCCCGTGGGCTCCCCCGTGGCACCGCCCTGCTGGTGGCTACAGGGGTGCCGCACGACCCACACATGGCAGTGCACGCACTGGAGGACCAGCCGGAGGACACGGGACACCTGGTGGTGCACCAGCGCGGAGGCCCGGTGTGGCTCAAGGAACATGTGACGGCACTTCGGTCCTGGGCAAGCACGATCGCCGGAGCGGAGATCTGGCTGCACGACCACCCGGCGATCAGCCCTGGCGACATCAGGGCGCTGAGCGTGGACCAACTGACCCCCAGCCACCCCAATGTCCGATGGCACTCCGCCGACCTGAACGCGGGGTGGCTCAGCCCCACCAGATACTACTGGATCCCGGAGGCCTGGGGCCACACCTCTTCTGACGCGTCCGGGGGCGGACCCTGACAACACGCCACCAGCGTCGCTCTCGCCGCCGACCTCACCCGCACGTGGGCGGTGGCCATCTCGGGCACGGTGCCCGACGGGGAGGGGATCCCCGCCTCCCTCCCCCTACAATACGGTGCCCACCGGCCATGGGTCCACACGGTGGACGCCGCAGTCATCCCCCACCTCCTGCGGCACGCAGATCGCGAGAGGACCACGGGGGTCCCCGCTGGCGCAGCGAAGGTGGTCAACCAGATGCCCCTGCGGTGGCTCTGGGACGGCCTGTGCGCGCGAGGGCAACACGCTGGGCACCCGTTCTGGTACGTCCGAGCCACCTCGCACCACAGTGACGCCCTGCTGCACAAGGCAGACTGGGCGGCGTCCCAGGACGCTGTCCTGCAGAACACGCCCCCGGACCCTGGTCAAGCCCAACTCATTGTCGCCGGCCGTGACGGCCACCTCGATCTACGGCCCCCCACGATGCGGGCGCTCGGCGAGGTCGCGCAGCGGGCGCAGACGGACCATGGGCTGACGCATCGGGGGACACACACCTTTGGGCACCGCCCACGCCACAGCCTATGTCCACGCCCGGGACCTCACCGCGACGACCACCAACCGCCAGGCGCTGCGAGCCCGAGACGGCCACACGCCGGTGCAGCGCAGGCTCCGCTTCTGTAAGGAGCGGCTCTCCGGCGTCGCCGTTGTCCCACAACCGTGCCTCCTGTGTGTGCGGCGGCCCGGAAGAGACCCCGGTGCACATGCACGTGGGGTGCGCCCGGTCACGGCTCCGCTGGCCCCACTACCGCCAGGCGGTACACGAGGCGGCCCGCCACCTCCCACCCGGGGACAAAGCCCTGTGGGTGGCCTCGTCACGCTCCGCAGGCGCCACATGGACAGAAGTCTTCTGCTCCGGACTGGTGCCCGAGGACGCGGAGGCGCAGCTCCGCGCCATAGCCCGCTACGACCAGCCAGGAGGGACCTCTGTGGACAATTTCCTCCACCACATGCTCCGGCTGGGGGACTTCGCATGGGAGCTTTGCAACCACCGGCTGGAGCAACTCCTCCGCGAGCCCCTAAGCGCGGCGGCCCGGGCCCAGCGATGGCTCACTGCGGGGGAGGGCGACCACCCTCCCCCTCCCCCGTGCCCTGACAAGGACTTCGTAGCCTTCCTCCGTGTCGTGAATGGCACTCTGGAGTGCCCGCCGCAAGAGGGCCCCCACCCGTACCAGGACCTGCCGGGGGGGTTCTCGAAGCACCTACAAGACGCCCTCTTCCCGATCATCGGGCGCGGCTCCCTGACCGCGTGTTGTGGGTGAGGAATGGGCGCGCGAGTGGAGCCAGTGGTGCGCCGCCACGCGCGCCCCGGAGACCCCTGCGCAACGATACGCCGTCATCCCGCTCGAGGGATGAAGGCCGGACACCCGGCCGAGACCCACCGTGATCCGCGGGGCGGGACCTGACCACCCGTGGGACGCAGCGACGGGGGAATGGCTGCAAGCGGCCCCGGGGCCGCAAACAGGATGGACCAGGGAGGTGTCCTCACTCGTCAGGACACCCGTCCCCCCCCGCATCGTCCTTCACGCCGCCAACGTACTCCGGGCTACGGAGATACGCAAGTGGGGACACGCCGCGGCCACCGTCTGGTGGCACCCCCCAGAGGACGGGGCCGCCCAGTTCGCCGTGGCGCACTTCAAAGCTAGGGGGCTGGTATACGACGACGCCCTGTCCCGGCTGAGCGACGCCCAGGGGCCCTTGCTCCTCATGCTCCCCACCGACATTGCAGCCGCGCTGCGCCAGGAGCTGGACGCCTGCGAAGGGCTGCGAGTGGGATGAGAAGCAGTCGCGGATGGCACCCTGCTGGCCCTCTCCAACCGAGACGCCGAGAACGGGTGCCAATGGGATGCGCTAACGCCCCAGCTCACCGGGCGCCACGTGTACATGGCACCCCCCCCCCAGGGGCACCCCCGCCCGGCGTCGGACGACCTCATCGCCGCCTTCCACGACCACGGGATTTTCCCTGACGACACGTGGCGGGAGGTCCAGCGGAAGACGCTCAGCAGGGACTACCGGCGCCGCGTCCGCGCCCGCCTGCTGGGGATCCGGGACCCCCTCCGACAGAGGTGCGACGACCTCTAGCTCCGCCATCTCGACCCTTGGTCGCCGCCCTCCCACCTCCCACACACCTGTCGCCTCTGCGGGGAATGTGACACGGTGTCTTCCGCAGCGTCGACAGGCGCCAACAGGTGCGCGCGGTGCGCCCAGGTGGCCGCGTGCCGCTGGCCCGAACCCCCCACACGCCCGCGCAGGCGCACAGAGGAGGAGGCCCTGCACCGGCGCATCGAGGGGGCACACGCCCCCTCACACGAGCGCGCGGGCCCCGCGGGCGCTGCCCTTCTGTGGTTCCACGTGCACCTGCGGGACCCCACATCCCTTGCGCACCTGTCGCACGTGTTCGCTCCCTGACCCCCACCCGCAGCCGCCCTTTGCAGAGCCCGCAGTACCATGCCACGCCGACAGGGGGGATGGGCCGGGACACGCCAGGGCCCGCCGCAAAGCGCAGGAGGCGGCCGTCCGGGGCCTGCTGGCGGACGCGGTGGCGGAGGCGCACGAGGCGCACGCTGCCGCACGGCGTGACCTGACGGGCAGTGCGAGGGCTTTCCTCAATGAGACCGCCCTCCCGGCCGTCCGCGCCCTGAACGGAGCAGGGGCCCCCACGCTGCTCCCGGCGATGCACCGGATCGTGAACACTGTCCGGCTGGGGCTCATCAGCCCAGAGGCGGCCCTCTACGGGCACTGGATGGGGTGGCATGAGTCCAACCGGTCGGGCCGGCCCCTGTCCATGGGAGATACCCTGCAGCTGACGGGGGCGGGGTCCGCCATGTCCTTCCGCAGCAGCGCCCGAGCCCTGCTGCACGCCCTCAGGACGCGCTACCCCGGGGACACGGCCCGGTACCTGAACCAGGCGCGGGCCACATACCCGGGGGGAGTGTCCGAGCTGGATGTGGCGCTCCATCTTCTACACCCACCAGACGAGGACCTGGAGGTGGGCGAAATCACAGTGTTCGTGGAAGGCGCGGACGAGGCGCCCGCCCGCCCCCGGCCGACCAACCCGGTGTACGACGGCACCAGGCCTACCCCCCCGTACGCCATCGTATGCGGGGCGTTCCCCAGGGAGCCCACTTGGTGCCCCGCCCTCCCGCCGGCGACGCACGCGCCCCGCGGCTGGGCCAACCCAGACCTGTCCCCCCCCCTCTCCAGGACCAGGGGTGCCCACCACAGGGGGCAGGTCCTCTGGCAAGAGTGCCCTCGCACCCCTCCTCCTCCTCGTCGTCGCGACCCGCGGGGACCCGGAGCGGGTCCTGGGGATCACCCCCACCCACCTCTATGGGGCAGCACCCGTACCCCGCCCCCCCCAACCGGCGCCCGCGGCGCGGGACGGAGTACACACCTTCTTGCGAACACAGGAGGTCACCGCCGTTACGGGGGTCCACCTAGTGCGGCTCCCCCCGACACCACCCGACGACCCCCGGGGGCCCAGGGCCCTGGGCCCCGCCGCAGACTGGCGGCTGTCGCGCGACGCGTGGGCCGCATGGCTCACCCGCCTCCCCTCCCAATGCCGATGGATGGCCGCCGGCCCCCGCCCGTGCGGGGCTGACGCCACAGCCGGCCCCCCACCCCCTCCCCCCCTCCCCCCCGCAGAGCACCGCACGGCACTGCCCACGGCACGGCACTGATGCACCAGGAGGTAGTGGGAAGGGCGCGCCTGCCACCACGCATGCCTACGAGGATAACAGTGATGGCAGACTCCGATGGCTCCCCCCAGCGGGGTGACCGCCACCACCGACGGTCCCGCTCCCGCTCCCCTGTCTCCCCGGAGTGGACGGGGGAGACCCCCGCGGAGCGCGAGGAGCAGAGGCTGGCGGAGGCGGCAGTGCTGGTCGGGCCGCCGCCGCCGGCCCAGGGGCCTGAGCCAGCCGAGGTGACCGCCCCCGCCGCCCAAGCACCAAGCCCTGCCGCCCCGCCCCGAGGGGGGGCCCCAGACGCGCAGGAGGCGGAGATCGCAGCCCCAGCGAGCCACGCCGCGGCCCCGACCGCGGCCCCCGGCACGCCGCCGACACAGGGGGTAGCCCCGGCACAGGAATCAGGCGCATCGCCGGGGGCCGCCGCAGCCGCAGAGGAGAGCAGGGAGGGCACGCGAGGGGTTGCGACCGCGGCCCCGGCAAGCCGCGCCACCGCCTCGGCCGGCCACGCCGCGACCCCCAGCACGCCACGAAAGCGGGGGAACGACCCCGCACGGGCCACGGGCGCCTCACCGGCGGCCGCCGCAGCAGCAGCAGTGGGCAGGGAGAGCGCGAAGTACCGTGCCCACGCCAACCCCACCCACACCCACACCAGTCCCCCCAAGCCGTTCCCCCCCAAGCCCTTCCCCCCGGCGCAGGCGCGGCACGTCCGCCCCCAGGCGCCCGAGCGCTCGCCGCCGGGCATCACGCTACCGCAGCTGCAAAGACAGCGGGACGCCCGGCGCGTGATCCATGAAGGAGGGGACGGCGCGCAGGCAGAGCTGCGTCCCAGCGACGGGAGCGCGGAGCGGGGGACAGGAGGCGACAGGGGCAGTGCACAGGAGCGCGCGCAACGGGCAGGCCAGGGCATTCGCGGCAGGGAGCAAGGGCGCAGCAGCGGAGCGGGACAGAGCGCAGGCAGCGGACGGCGCGACTCAGGGCAGGGGTCCGGGAAGGGACCAGGGCACGGAAAGGGCGCACTGGGGCGTGGCCAGGGCGCCCAGGTGCAGGGATCCGGGCGAGGCATGGTGGGCGAGCGGGCGGGCCAGGGCGTGGGTGACAGGGGGCGGGACCCGCGGCACGGGCAGGGGGCCGGAAAGGGGCCCAAGGGCAAGGGCAAGGGCGCCGCGGGCCCCGAGGGACAGGCGGGACGGGGCATGGGAGCCCGGGGGGGAGGGCGGGCCGAAGGGAGGGGGGCGGGGAGCGGGGCGCCCCCGCAGCCGGACGTGCAACCGGTGAGGTGCATCCCCCCTGGCATCCAACAGATGCCGGCGCACCACACCCACCACCACCACCACCACCACCACCACCGCTACAACATCGACCCTGACGCCGGCGGGCTCGTCCCCACGCAACCCCCACAACCCCAGCACCAGCCAGCGCCCCCCGCACAGAGAGCGGAGCCGGCGCGGATGGCCTCGGCGGGCGGGGGGCGGGGCGCGGCATCAGCGCCGCAGGCACAGGGGCAGCGGGGCGAGCCAGCGCGAGGGGCAGAGGGGGCCCAGCCCTGGGACCGGGACTGGGGCACGGTCCCGGACCCTCTGGGGGAGGAGGCCCTCTTCCAGGTTGGGGAGGTGTACGGGTGGTTGTGCTGGGCCAACCAGGGGACCACCAGGGGGATGCGGAACCTGCCTTTCGATGCCGTGCTCCTCCGGAGGGACGGAGGAAACCGAGAAGTACCCCCGGGGGGGTGGGCAGCCCGAGAGGACCGTGAGAGGGTCCCCAGGTCAGTGATCTGGGCGGCGTGGCCCGACAGGGAGCCGACGTGGCCGGCCTTCCTGGAAGGGGGAGCGGTGCTCCGCATCACGGATGCGGACGCCAACAACTGGCCCCCCCGGGCCTTGCGCAGCGCCCTCGCACCAAGCTTGGGGGCGGCGCACGGCGGCGCACCGGAACAGTATGGAGGCCGCGCCCTACATGACCCTCCCGTGACTGCCGCCCGCTCAAGGAGAGCAGAGGAGGGGTTCAGGTCTGCAGGGGCCCCCGGGGGAGCGGTCCACGGGCCGCCCCTTACCCCCCCCCACCCCGGGGTGCCGACAACACGAGGGGGGCCAGGACTGAGTACCGCAGGCCGCCACCCAGAAGGGGAGCAGGGAGGCCGCGGCACACCCCCCCCCCCACCCCCCCACCGGCCCGCGAGCCGCCGGGGTTCCGGCCTCCATCCCCGCCCGAGAGAGGAGCCGGAGCGCGACCCGCCCCCCCGCCCCAGCCGCCGGCTCCCACAGGGGCCGCGGAGAACAAGCAAGCCCGCGCCTACGCGCCAGGACGCCGCACTGATCGCGCCCAGAGAAGGCGGAGGAGCACGAACCGGAGTGGTATGGGGGGCCACAGCCCCCATGGACAGCACGACACCAGTGGCACCCGCTTTGCTGCCTGCCCAGGGAAGGCAGGGGGACGGAACAAGGCAGAGCGACCCCCTCCACAGGGCGTGCAGGCCGAGGGGACAGAGAAGGGCCCCCACAGCCGCAAGCCCGCGCCGGCAACACGTGGATAGCGGACCCCAACAGCCCGCCCAGTGGGCGGGCAGTCGGGGGAGGGGGAGCGCCTGACCCCAGACGCCCCTCGCAACAGTAGACGGCGCCCCCCTCGGGGACGCCCTACCGCCATCCCCACCACCCCAAGCCAAGTAGGGGGAAACCGGGACCGGACCGCCCCCCCCAAAGCACGCCAGACGGAGCAAGGGACCGGGGCGGGCCTCGCAGAGGGGCACGGACCACGTGGAACGGCCCTACCAGCGCCCAGTGCGGGGACCGCGCGAGGTGCGCACGCCACACCACCCAGGAGGGGCATGGAGCTGACGCCGCGGGAGCGCGAGCGCACACACAGGTAAAGGGCACGCGGGGACTACCAGAAGGGCAACCGGACCGAGCGCGCGGAACGCACAGACCGCGTGGAATGGCGTACCAGCGAGCGAGGGTAAGGGACACCCTGACAGAACCTCCCACCACACGCAGCGCGGAACACGCGGGGCGGGAAGGGGGAAACGAGAGAGACACAACACCAAGTACCGGCCCGAAGCCCCCGCACCGGCCGCGAGCGCCGCGCACACACAGACGGGGCACTGCACCCGCGAAGGCAGTAGTGGCGCACAGCGCCACGCCCCAACCCCTAGGCTAGGCAGCCTCCGCGCCAGCCCAAGGGGGTCCCACTGGCGACAAGCCAGTAGCACGGGCCCGGCGGCGCCGGCGCCCCGAGCGACCACGCATTAGGGGGGCGGCGCAGTGGGTAAGCGCCCGCAGCCACGGCTGCGAATTGATGCACTGACCGGGGAGTGGCGAAACGGGGAAGCCGGGGAAGGACGGGGCTCCGAGCCCTGTGAACCCGGGAGACTCCGCCACCAGGCAGGAGGTGCGTCGTGGAGGGCCCCCCACTAGGACCCGGTGGGGAGGATATCACCTGGCCCGACCAGGTGGCCCCCCGGGGCCGAAAGGCGTCTAGTACCCGCAAATCCAAACCTCAAACCTCAAACCTCAAACCTAAGGGCGAGATGATACTCGTCACGGATGCGTGTGACGTAGGGGGGGGTGGTATCCTATACCACACCTATGATTTTACCAGCTGTTTTTTCCCAAAATTCAAAATCATGCATTTTCAGAACCGCGATATCAAACTGTACACAGTAGTACTGTTGTTTTTATGTTTTCTCAAATTTTTATTAAAATTATGCTGTCGCTGAAGCTGGAGCCGCAGATAAACTGTCAGCAACTGCCGCGTACGCGAGTTTCAGATTCCCGACCGCCGTGCGCAATAGAAAATCGCCAAAAAGTCCACTTTTTTTCGCAGTTGGAAGCAAAGTAAAGGCATGAGCGTGTTCCCGAGATAAATACCTTGCTGCTGACCTAAAAAAATCCAGATTGGCAGGCACAGATTTGGAGAAATTCACGCTTCTCTACCCAAAAACCACTTTTTTACATGGTTTTAGTTTTAGGGTCTATGGAGGCCATATAGAGGGCCTTACAGGTCTGTAGGAGGTGGTATAGAGGTGATATATGAACAAATTGTCATCACCATTGGTAGAAGCCTACATGACAAGCGATGCTTTGCCTTTATTCTAGGCTATTCATCCCTTTCTCATGCACCATGGGGCCCAATATCCATATGGTTCATAGGTAGGGTTTTGATCACCTATCACCGTCCACACACATGTTTGGGGCTTGGGTTGGTATTGTATGCATTTGAATGATAAGAACTACATAAAATATGATAGTATGTGCATAAGAATGGGATGAAAGATGAACATTTGAGGTGACAGGAGCTTAACCCCAATGGGTTGGCGCACTGCCAGTTTCACACTCCAGGTCTGAACCGCGATGGAACCCTGAAGCATGACTATCCAGCCAATGAATGGCGTCTGGTGCCTCTGGGGCACTGGAACTGGAAGTGGAATCAAGCACGATCCAACTACAGTACCTACGACCAGGAACTCCTGGCTGGCATGCTCGTGCTCTCTTCCCAATCCCGTCTTCTAGGTACTAACCCTGTTGTATGGCTCTGTGACCAAGAGCCCGTGAAGACATTTCAGAAGGGCCCGCCTCCTGAAAAAGCGATACTAAAACGATAGTGGACATACCTGAGTCAGTTCAGGTTGACCGTCCATCATATACCAGGTATAAAGAAGGAGATGGCTGACTACATCTCGCGTAATAACTTCGACGCCCTCCTAGGTGAGAGCTCTGAAGCGTTGGCCAAAGAGGCGTTCCAACGTATGGATGTCCAGCTAGACCTCTCCATGCGTACGGCAGGTGTACTGGAAGGCTGGAGCCTGAGAGACTACCAGGCTGAGTACCAGTGTGTACTCAGTACCCTCAGTGATGGCCTAGAGGCACGCCCAATAGATGGCGACCGCTGGTATAAAGATAACCAGTACCTATACTATGAGGACCGCATAGTTGTGCCTGAGGCACGACTGGACGGCTGTCTGCAGTGGGCACACCACAGCTGCGGGCACACAGGGTGCAACCGATCTACTGCTTTCTTCAGTGAGCGTTTCTACTGCCGACTAACCGGGTCTGAACTACGTGCTCGTATGCAGTCGGTAGTGGACTCCTGTGACTGTCACGCCAGCAAACAGAGCGACTCACGTGACAGAGGACTGGTCTGCAGTCTCCCCATACCCTACTGTGCTAACTCCCTGTTGTACGCGGATTTCATCCATGGTCTGCCTAAGTTTGGTGGCTATGATAGTTGTTTGGTGGTCACCTGTGGTCTAACCCGCTTCACACGTGCTTTCCCCTGCAACAAGAAGATCACAAGAGAGCAGACTGTGAAGATCCTGAAGGAGGAGTGGTTTGAGCCCTATGGGTCGCCTAAGGAGATCCACTCCGATGAAGATGTACGCATCCGGAGTGATACCGGTTGGTACAAGCGAGTGCTGGACGCCCTGAACGTCCAGGTAACCACAGGTGTACCTTACACGCACACATCTAACCCTCTTTGTGAGAGACAGAACCGTGTGGTGGAGCAGAATCTGAGGATTCTGATGAAACAGGAGCACACTAAAGATTGGGTACGCCTGTTGCCCTGGGCCGTTCTGACCATGAACTCCCAAGAGAGTTCTTCAACCGGCTATACCCCCCACGAACTGTTCCATGGGGGGCGTCCTGCGTGGTTTTTCCAAACCCCTTTCCTCGAGGACTATAACAGCCCAGTTGGGGACTTGCTGGAGCATCGGCAGGACCTGGCTAACAGGGCCAGAGCTAGCGTGAAACGCGTCCCGAAACGCGAACTAACCCGGCGTAACCGCACGAGACGTCCTGCCAGTTTCAAGGTAGGAGACCTGGTGCTTGTACACCACTCAAAATTGCCCACATGACCCCGCAACTGTTTGCAGGACCCCTGCTTTGGGCCCTATAGTATTATCAGGATAGATGCATCCAGGATCCATGTCAGGTGCAGCCCCCGTCAAGGTGGGGAGGTGCTGTGTGCTCCTAAGCAACTCAGACACTACCACTCCCCTGGTGAACTATCGTGGGATGAGTGGCGCTTACCTGACGGTGAGGTCGAGCGTATCGACCAGGAGAGCGCTGCCACCCCTGAGGAGGCAGACGAACTCGAGGAGATGACTGCCAAGAAAATGGCAGTCGATGGCTACTACGTGGTTGCAGGTATTGCACGCCACAAGTATGAACAGGGCTGGAACATCCTGACCCTGTGGGATGGCTATGGGCTATCAGAGGCTACCTGGGAGCCTATGTCAGCCTTCAACCAGCCAGATGGGAGTATTAACCCCATCTTTCGTTCCTACCTCGTTGAGAACAACGAGGGGCAGTTGCTAACCCGTGCTGAGACCCTGTCCCAGCGTAAGAAGAGGAACTAACCTCCCAGGGTCGGTGAGCACTCTGAGCACTGCACCAACCGTGGCTGTGCCCTGCAGTCCCATGCCTATGGTTACCAGCGTGAGCCAGATGGCCCCTTATCAGGTTTGCAGCCAACCAGCGAGTGTTTGCCTTGTTCACCATGTGTGCCATGGGACCTGCCCTGATGTTATGACCTTGGGGCGCCAACGATGAACGGTGGCTAGCTATTCTAATGACCAGGGGGGAATGACAAGCAAGGTGTGTGCACCCTCCTTGGGAACAAGCGTGCCCACAGTTAGGACCCCTAAGTGGTCCAGACCCGTGAGGTTCTACCCTTCCTAACCTTGTCGCTATACATGTCTGCCTAGGTATGTGTGAGTGTGCTATGCCTGAGGTCCTAGGAGCAGGTTGCAGAAGTGGTGTCCTAATTCTACCCAAGTGTGCACGCTTGCTAAACCTGGAGGGTTGTCTCACTGATGCCACGGGATACGCCCCGGGTGCCCCTCCCCTATGCGCCCAATTTCTGTGCTGGCGCAAAACCTTGGGGGAATACCCAGCGTACTAATCCAGGTATTGTTTTTCCTACCTACCTGACTACTAAAGGGAGCGGTGGCCAAAAGCTAGGAAGGCATGAAAACGCCATTTTGCTAAGTGGCCAAAACGCTGACCTAACCACTGCCACAGCCCAACAACCCTGCTAAAATTGCAGGAAACGAGGTGGACTGTGACACACGCACTACAGGTCCTACACAGCCTACAGTGGCACCATCCTGGTGGGCGAGCGCTACTGCAACTGGCTCAAGCCCCCACGCAGGACTACCACTCCTACACGCACGCTCTACTGGGTGGTGTTGAAGATAACGTCGTGGGTGGGAATGACCCTCCTGTGAAGAAGACAAGAGAACACAGCACTGCTAAGCAACTGTGGCGTAACAGGGACTTCACAATACGTTTCTCTGCTAGGGCTTGGAGGGGAAGGGCGCACAGGTGGCGTGCACAGCACGATTGTCGATGGAGTAGAACTGCCCTCGCCAGTCCTGGCTGAGGCGCAGTCAATTGATTGTGTGATCCGCGCCGTATATTTTAGCACGGCTCAAGGGACTGCACCAGTTCACCCTGACCCTTTCACCTGTACAACAGAGGCCAATGGACTGGGTTCAAGACGGAGGAACCAAGACACACTCCACGTATTATACGCTTCTTAGTGTGCCCTCATAATACACTGTTCCTGAACCCAGTTGCAAGCAAGCAAGCTTAAGGCCTTCGCCCGTTCCCTTATGGAACGTAGGGCGAAGCCCTGGGTAACCTGGCAAGGGTTCATACCGCGTGCACAGCGCGTGGCCTACTGTCAAATCCCTTTAATGCATCGTGTGCACGCATGCTGGGAAGGGAGGCGAGACCAAAACCACTGTAACCACATTGACTCAACCAGAAGGTGAGCTCCTCCTGGGCTTACCTACCTTACTCACCATGCATCGTGTGAATGCCGAAGTGAAGCGAACGCAAAACAACCGTATTGCGAGTTATAAACAACCCTAAGTGTTTAATTGCATCGTGTGGCTTGCACGATTCTTTATGTTGTGCCTGTTTTGTCATCTGCGAAAAGAAGAACAGGGAATGGCGAATGAGAGACGACGGCACAACGCAAAACAAGCCTAAGCGTCTTAGACAACCCTACTTTAAAGCACAAACGACGCAAACACGAGCAGACACTTCTCTTTTGGACCTGTGAAAAGAAGGGAAGGTAGGTGCATGCTTAAGGAAGCGTGGCAACGTATGTAGGTCGGAATCCGGCACATGCATCGCGAGCACTTCATCTTCTCTAACTCTACGTGCGCACTACGTGCACCATTCGTGGAGGATACCTTTCAACCTTGTTTTTACCTGTGCAGGGGGAATGCAGGAGTCGCCCAACCCCCCGGAGACACGACGGAGACAACCCTAACGTTTTAACGAAACAACCACGACAAACACAATGCATATGTGTGTCATGACACTGGCATACCTGAGAGGCGAATTTTTGCCTGATCTTCTTTTTGTTTGTGTTTTTGAGGGTTGTCCCTATGTTTTAGAAAGGTTTTGATGCAACCATGCAAAAATGTTGGGTTTTCCTCTGTCAAGGCACGGCATACACCTCTCTACTCGAGTGCCTTGTACTGCCGTTAACCCCTTTTCTGGGCGCGGCTCTGTTGCGCTTGTCTGCGACTTTGAGTTTGGGCCTATAAATGACAATTTCTAACGTCTTATTGTCACTTTTTAGCGATTTGACTTGTTAGGTCGCTCAACCTTTCCCTAAACCACAGGATTCACTCCCTGTTGGTCCTCATTTCCAATTTTCTCAGCTCCTGGAGTTTTGTGGGCTCTGTCAGGAGTATTGCTTCCCGCTGGCCGTTGGTCAGGACGATTACTGAAATACGTTGTTTATACAGCGATGATCGTCCGCATTAGAGCATTCGATCATACCCTAGTGGGTAGCAATGCAGACTCTAGGGAGGAGGTCATGGGTTCAAACCCCACTGCCCCCAAACTGTTTTTCCAGAAGTTTACGCTCACGCCAGCTACTTTTGAGGAATGCCCCTTCGAAGGGACATCATTCACGGTACATCACACTGTTTCTAAAGGGTACCAGCAGTGTGAACAGCTTCTATGAACTGATGAGGAGGTTCTGTGAAGGCTTACACCATTTTCTGAGGTATTTTCAGGGTAATTTGAGCCTTTTTCCTTGGTCCTACTAGCTTAGCTAACTAGTACTCCAGGTTTGAGTAAGAAAAAGTCACTACCATGTCTTTCTTGGGGTACTTGATCCAGGCTACAGCCCCCCTTTTTTGCCTAAGGAAGTGCTGAGACTACCACTTAAACATTTTTGTTCCTCTTATGAACCTTTAAGTACACTTTCTCAGCAACTAGTGACCCATGAAGTTCACCCCTACCACTCAAAGGAGCGGAGGTATCATCCCTCATGGGGGTTATACCGAAGTAAAGTAGGCACTTCATGCCTTGGGCCTTGTAGGTTAAGCCTAGTGGTCTCCCACCTCAGGACCCCTATACTCAAAAGTTTCTACTACTTTTTGTGGTTCGGGATTGTAACTGTTTCTGAATTCAGTTGCTTGGCCAAGTCATTTCCTGTGTCTGGCCTAACTGCTATGCCCCAGATTCCTAACCAGCTCCATTTCATCCAACGGAGTGCACATGAAGTGCTTGGTGCTATCCTGGAGGCCTGAGTCATGCCAGGTTTCACATAAAATCATTTGTCTTGTTTATAAAGCCATTTGAGTGGCATATTTGATACCTCATTTGTCTATATGCAGCCCCTCTTTGCTTACAATGCTTTGATTTGGAAGAATACTATCACAATTCTGACTTTGATCCTGTTTGTGGTGTTCCTTGTTCTTGGACTTTACCTTTTTGCAGTTTTGGGGAAACATCTTGTGAAAAGCAATCAAGGTTTTCAATATCAACAACAAGCAAGGGACATCAGAAACTCTTTCTATGGCTCCAACCATGGCTCCGACCGCTTACCACCCAAACCAAATGCCTATGGCGCCAAATAGTTACACCAAACCGGTGGAGGATATGCCTCAACCACATTTTGATGGGCGATTAGAGAACTACGACGAGTGAGTGGAGATGCTTCCACAATGGTTGGGGGGATGTGATCCCACGTAGCGAAAGGCCAACGAGGCGCGCATGAATTTGAGTACCTTGCCCCCGTGGCTAAAAGGGATCCCCAACACATGAGTCGCCGAGGCCACTCAACACACACGAACGGCCCCGACCCTTAAAGAATTGTGGGATTTTTTGCAACAACGCTTCCAGGAGTATGACCCCTCAATGGCCCATGAAAGGTGGGGAGCTCTTACCCCCAGGGTGGTTAAAGGGCAAGTGAACCTCATCGACTTGGAGGATTTCTATGCTCGTTGGTAACGGTTCTTGCCTTTGAGTAACGAGACTCGCCCCCATGTGATGCGTGAGCAGCTGCTAACAAAGCTCCCGTGGATCAAAGAGAAGGTGGTTAAGAAACAGGCCAAAAATAGCCAGGGAAGCTATGTGTTGGATCTTAGTGGGCTTGACCCTTTGCCGGGTCGCGCCCCATTCGACAAAGAACTCAGGAAATATAGCGCTGAACGTTGCACTACGGTTCCTGAGATGGTGTCCTATTCGGGGCCGGGGATGATAGTTGATTGCAAAGACCCTTGTCTACAGGAATCCATCTTGCAACTCAACAATACACCTCACAAACGCGGCTACACTATGAAAGTGGAGCAACGTAGGCCTCGTCTGAAGCCTGAGGATATCTACGCCGCTGCCCATAAAGATGTCTCAGAGAGAGAAGCTCCTGATCGCCTCAATAAGGGAGACAAGACGACGGTGACCTACACCCATCGCCCTTCTAACAAGAAAACTGCGGTGATTGCGGTTAATGCGAAAGCTACGGCGGACCCTAACACCGCCACACCCACTGACACCTCCGTCAACGCCGTGGGTCACCCTAACCCCCGGCGAAGAAAACGGTCGACCCCAGGCCTAAACCGCCACCTTGCTTTTGGGTTCTGATCTCCCAACATTGGAAACAGCGTAAACAAACGGATATGAACTACCATATTGATTGGGGTGTCACAAATAGCACCCTCTGGACGTGTAAGCCTAGTTCTCCATGCAATGACACCCATTGAACCGTTCAGGGTAAGTTCAAAGGTGGTAAGCCTAAGGGTGGTGGTGGCAATAAGGGTGGTGGTGGCGGTAAGGGTTGTGGTGGTGATAAGGGTGGTGGCTGCAAGGGCGATAAAGAAGGAAAAGGAGCGCCGTACGGGCGCGGACGTTGGTAAGATTGCCCAGAGGAGCCCCCTTGGAAAGAAGAAACCCTCGGGAACCCCTTTTACACTACGGTGGGTCTCGTTCGGTCGAGAGTCATGACGGGGCATATTGTGACTAGTGAGGTTCAAACGGAACTTTCTGTTCAGGTTGTTTTGCCCAATGGAGAATTTAAGGCTGTCCGTGTTTTGGTGAATTTTGGGTGCCGAGCGGTCGCTTTCGCCAACCCCAATGTTTTTGGAGACCAAATCTCCGAATAGTATGAATCCCCCCAACAGAGGGGCCTACTATAAGCCCATAACGAGACGTCTTTGCCGGAATGGGATGAGCAAATAGACGTCGAAATTCAATTTGCGGGGGTTGTGGATGGTAGTATTTCACTTCCTCGTGTTGCCGAATATGGCGTGTCCCCATACCTTGTCCCGAATTTACCTTGGGATATGGTTTTAGGGCACCCATGGGGTTATGAACATTGTCGGAGCCATTTTGCCCGTTTCAATTGTTTGTACTCTCACCATCCAGTGCACCCCGTTTTTGGATTCGGGACTTCCGTGAAGCTCCACCAACCAGCAAACCATTTTTGGTCAAGCCCATTCATGGTAAAGTGTCACGTCAGTCCGTGTGGGGTATAACCGTTCCAATCATTGGGGCAGTCACTCCTATGACCCCGGCCCCGATAATTGTGATTACGCCGCCTGGTGCCGAACCGCCCAACCATGTTGTGGCTGAGAAAGACATATCCTATGCCTTGACCGCTTCCTCGCTGGCCCCCGTACAGGTTCCCGCTTGTGCGTTCGAGGTAGTCGAATTTGCTTCCGTGACCCTTGCCCGTGATGTTCTACCTGCACGGCGTGATGGGTCCGTGTGGAAGCAGTCCGACTATGGCCTCACGCCATATTGGGCCGCACACTTAAAAAAGCTACTTGGCAAAAACCCCAACGTGGATGCCTTCAATAGGGTCCGGATATGGCTCAGGCTACCTGTTGAATTTCGCCACTCGATGATTTCTTTTCCACCCCCGCGGACCCATCCATACTGTACTGGATGTGCCCTCCCTATCATCGGTTTTCCGAGCCTGTCTGGAAAATTCGGCAAGAACAACTACGAGCCATTGTCAGAGGGCCGAACTGGACACATAGGGAGTGGTGGAAACCCCTTATGGAAATTACTTTGCAAGAGTACCACCTTCCTGGGCCGGAGACGAAGGCCCATCTCTATTAGAACGACCAGCTCACACCCTTTCCTCAAAGGAGTTGGTCCACGGTGGCGCCATATGTGGACGGTGGTATTGCGGAGGAAAATTTGGCGGCCAGTGAATTTCATGCTGCCTCTGTTTGGGCACTGGCCGGCACCAACCCCGATATAGATGACAAGCCGGGCATGACCTTGGAGGAGGAGTTGGAGGATGAAAGGCTGCCGAACCATTTGACTTCCATGCGCACCCTCACATATCAAGCGACCCATAAAAAACTCCTTGCTCCCGTTACTTTTGACCCTACCACCAATGATTTGGAGGCGCAAGAATGCGTGCGTTCACGCATTGCAAAAATTGGGAGAGAATTATTGGGCGGGGGGGCCACTACTGGTAAGCGCTACCAAAAGACTAACAGCGCCAAGCAATGGTTGGTAGCTTCTCGTCCTGGTTGCGCTGTCACCACCCAAGAACCCATTGTGTCGCCGGAGGAAACGCATCCGCGCGGACTATGAGCGGCATGTTTTTAGTGGGGAGGTTCGTCACCGTCCGGGCCAGGAACATCCTAAGGTCTGTGGTACGGAGCGATTGGGGCTTGCCAAACTTGACGTATACCCGAACGCTAAACCCAAGTCCGTGAAGCCTATACAGTTGATGGGGGAGCGTGCCGCGGCGGAGCAGGAGATAGTGGAAGATTTTTTGGCTCGTGGCTGGATTGAGCTGTGTCCTGCCTCCGAGTGGGCGTCCAACGGTTTCGTTGTTCCCAACAAGGAGAAAGGAACATGGCGCCTCGTTGTGGACTACCACCAACTTAATGAGTCTACCTTGCCTGACGAGCACCCCCTCCCCTTCATTGAAAATATGTTGGAAAATCAATCCAAACATAAGATTTTCACTATTGTGGACTTGAGTAGAGGGTTGAATCAAATTCTTCTTCACCCTGAGTCCCGGGCTAAGACCGCCATGGATTTGGCGGGTAAGCGATACCAATGGTGTATTATGCTTCCCGGTATCAAGAATGGCCCCGCTATTTTTCAACGCGTCATGGACCACGTCTTCCAAGGTTTGGATTGTGGGGACATATATATTGATAAAATTATTATTGGTTAGTCCGGTGATACCGAAGACAAGCTATTAGCTATTCACGACCGTGACGCCTGTGCCTTGTTGGATAGGCTAAGGATGGAGGAGTTGGTTGCTTCGGTTGGCAAAACCGATTTCTTTGTTCCTTGAGTTGATTTTTGTGGCCACGTGTGGGAGAATGGCACGTGCCGGCCGGCGCCAGCGAAAATGTTGGCGCTTCAACGTTGGGAAAAACCGGATAATGTTTGGGAGCTCCAGGGGTTCTTGGGACTCGCAAACTCTTATTCGGGTTCTGTCCAAAACTACGCCTCCATAGCTACCCGTTTGATTGAAATGTTGAAAAATTTGCGTGAGCATAAGAATGTGAAGAAGATAGGCCTAATCTGGAATGCTTCCGCTAACGAGGTCATTGTGAAGCTCAAGCGTGCTATCACGGATTGTTTCCCCCTCCTACTAGCCGATTGGGATAAGGACTTTGTCCTCACCCCAGACGCTAGTAATTGGTGGCCTGGGGGCGGCCTCACAACAGGAAAGTCCCGAAAGTACTCTTTGCCCCCTTGCCTTTTTCTCCCGTAAATTGTCAGGCAGCCAATTTAATTGGAGCCCACAGGAAAAAGAATGCTACGCCACAGTGGCGGCGCTTCTCCAATGGCATGGTTGGGTGGCGAACAAGCGAGTGGAGGTCTGTCCGGAGCACCGTAGCCTTGAAAATTGGGCTACGGAGGACCGTAAAACCGTGGGGGGTCCCTCTCCACCTTAAGCGCCTTGGCATGAACTGTTCTGGAAATTTGACCTCCATGTCATTTACACCCCAGGGCTTGTGAATCCCGTGGGTGATTTTTTGTCCCGTTGGGCTTATCCTGCTAACCCGGCGTTGGGTGATGTGTCCATACATGGGACGTCCGTAGCGGCCGGGGATGTGTGGGACATGATGGTGGCCGAGAAGGAGGAACTTCCATCCCGCCCCCTTGTATTTCGGGCGGTTGTGGCGCCCGCTGTTACTAGGTCTAATGCGGCGCCTTGGGCTATTGAGGCGCCCGCGTGTGATCCACCCCCTCGGGCTTCGGCCCCAGTGGGGGGGGGGACGAAGCAAAAGAAAAAACTTCGAAGACTGGAGCGAAAAGCCAAGATAAAAAAATCTTGGAAGTCCCACAAGAAGGCAACACCTGTACATGAAGAGAATGTTCCCAACGTTTTGGAGATAAATTGGGCTAAACACTACCCAAATTGTGAACGCTACAAACAAAATGTGGCAAGATGCCTTGAATTGGAGCTTCCAAGACGGAGTGAGGTTGGTTGATAACAAGCTCGTCCGAAATTGACCGTGGTGTGTTCCTACGTCGCCAGTGCATCTTTTGGTGGCCCAATACCACGATGCAATTCAATTAACTACCTCCAGTGTGGAAAAACACTGGAAGGAAATTAACCATGGCGCCGAAGACAAGAGATTCTACAAAGCAGTGGAATTGCAAGGTCAGATGTGTCCCTCATGTGCCATTCACACGCATGACACCAATCGTAAGCAAGGGTAATGACCCCTATGCCTATACCTATGGAACCCATGGACTCCATAGCGCTTGATGTGTTTCACTACCCTTCGGGATGTCATGATGGAGATGTGTATGACCGAATGCTTCTATGTGTTTGCCGGCCTTTCTGCTACCTCATCGCGATCCCTATTTCTAAACCTTGTCATGAAGACAAGGATAAAGGGCTAACGGGGAAAAGAGCGGCGCATTTGGTAATGGACCGCTCGGTTGATAGGTTCGGAGCCCCTCGTGAAATATGCTCCGACCGTGGGCCACAATTTTGAGCCAATATTTCCAAACCCTTTGTTCTAAGATTGGTGCCGGCTCAACTATGTGTCTCGCGGGTAGACACCAAGGTAATGGCAAAGCCGGAAATATTGGCAAGCAGCTAAGGCGTGCCGTTGCTAAAGCCCTTACCTTGAAGAAGGGCACTAATTGGGTAGATGTTTTGCCCGCTGTTGTACGAGCGTGGCATGAGACTACAGGTCCTTCAGGTTATACGCCTAAGGAGACTGTGTTTGGTAAACACAACCGTACTAAGGGGCCCCCTCTTGCTGAGCCTAAGAAGATTGCCAAAGACGACGCTCACTACTTCCAGCGGCGTGAGGAGCTTATTGCTCTTGCATGTAGGGCTATGATTCACGTGCAAGAGACACTGGCTCATAAATATAATGAGTGAAGGAGGTTGTCCCCCAATTTCTCAGAAGGGGACCGCGTATGGGTCCGCCGCCAATGTGAAAATCTTGGCCATAAGACTTGTTAGTACCGGGATGGACCCTATGAGGATGTGGCCAAGAAGGCTCACGATCTCTATGTTATTCAAGTGGACCAGCGGATGCTAGTTGGCGTCCACATTGATTGTCTAATGAACGGCCAACTCCCCTCGCTCCCCCGTGCCTCTAAACTACACGGAGGAGGTTGCTAGAGTGCCCTCCCAATAGGACACTTATAACGTGAAAAAATATTGGGTCACAGTACTCACCTCAAGAGACTTCTCTTCAAGGTGCGTGCGGAGGGTTATACCGAAAATTGGGATACCGAGGAGCCCATTGAAACCTTCTTATTATCCTACAATAAGGTTTGGTGAGATTACTTGCAAACAGAGAATCTCACCTAAACCATTGACCTCCTCGCACACATTGATGGACGGCTCTCATGAGCGTGCCACGAAAAGGAAACCTTAACCAATATGGGGATATATCGTTGTTTGGGGAAGGGAGGAGAGAGCGAGAAGCGGTGGGAGACAGGAACAAAACCTGAAGACGGGGTGCATGCACGCCGTGCCCCTCGGTTACAAAAATCCCCACCGAAGCAGGGCGGTGGGTACCGCATGTTTACCCCACCGTCTACCTCTCTCACCGCTAAAGGCTTGAGAGTTCTTGGGGTGGGGTGGCATGGCATATAGCCTGGAGCGGATGTGGGATGTGTTCTTTCGGGGTTCTTAATGCCATTCCAACCCCTATCCGTGGGTCTTACTGGAGCACTCCTACGACCACTAGGATGAAATCCTGCCCAAGATGACGCCCCCCGTCAAGGGTGCTAACAACGTGGCAAGCACTTCCTGAACACTCTACCGGGTTCTGCGCATTGTGGCACTTGCAAGGTTTCGGAGTGCCGCGCCGTACCGAAACCACGACCCCACAACCAATTCTGACCCGTGACCCAAGCAAGCGAGCTAAAACGTTTGCTCAAAAGTTGGAAACGGCTTGAAAACTTCAGTGGGTTGGCGGGTACAACCCGTTCTCCCTTTTTGTATTGGGCGGGATGGTTTTCGACCGATTTGCCCTTGTCCATACCAGGGTAAAGTATACCAGGTACGAAGTACTCGTGTGGCACACATTACATTGGGAAAAAAATTCGTGGCTTGCAAAATTGCCACTGCGTACGGCAAGGACTTAAGCCTACCGGGAGGGGTGGTCCTCTACGTACAGGTATTATAATATGAATTGTAATGGGTGCCTTTGCACCGTCACTCCTTGAGTGGGTGGGGTCTTCAAAGGCAATGGCGTTGAGGATTTTGCCATCTCTGCCGCCTGGGTATGTATCCCCGGTCGCTATGGGTGCCCAGGTTGGGAGTGAGTACCCTACATTGCCGTTGCATGGGGCCACATACTGGCTGGGTATTTTGTGCTTGTTCTTTACCAATGTCACAGGGGATATTCCTGCCTGCAACAAGAGGGAAACACCCAAGATGAACAAACGGCGAGTGTGCACGTTCATGTATTTGTGAGAGATTATACATGTTGATATTTTCTCTAGAGTTCCCTAGGAGGGGACTTGGAATTCCACAACACCCGAGGGGTCCTCTATCCTAACACCCAACCAAACAGATTGGTATGTGAAGGTGGCATATCTTCGTAGTGGCCTGTGCATGGACCTGGGTTTCCAAAACACACACGGGCCTGTCTCTCTGTGAGACACCAAAACCGGCTGTGCCCCGTGTCCGTTGATTGTGTGCTTGTGTGTGCATGCGCTTATTTTAATTACAGGAGTATATGGTTTCCCTTTAGGTGGGTTATCACCCGCCCCTCGATCAAGCAAGACCTAGGTTGACCTACCTTTGGGTTTTGTAACCGTGTACACCGTAGCAGCTTTACACACGGGGGTGTAAACATGCACCGTCATACACGGTGTATGGGGGTAGGAGGAGTAATGCTCCTTTCAGGGCGTGTCATCGTGCCCCGGGGGAGCTGGGTGGGCTGACACACCAGCGGGACAGTATGGGCGACCTCGGCAAGTTGGCGCATGGGGGTGACCCCCTGCCTTACTGCCCCCTGGTAACACACCCACCGACAAAGGTAACACGCAAGCGAACCTAGGTGCCTATACGCACACCCCCAAGACACACACGAACACCAAGCAACAAGGTGGCATATCTATACGCGTGTTCTATTGTGAATATGATTATCGTTTGTTGTATGTACGTGAGTGGTTGGTAGGAGCTTTTGTTGGTGTAGGCGTGTAGCACCACGTGATCCAAGGCCGCCACCACGAGGCCAACACCCTGTGACGCTCTCTGGGCGAGTGGGTCCCCACTGGTGCTGCCAATGGATGTGCGCGCCCAAATATGTCTTGTGTTTGTTCGCGTGCATCGCTCTATTATGTGTATGTATGATATGTATACGTAGGTCAGGGGTCTCCTCCAGCCAGGGGACACGCCCCGAGCCCGCGCCCTGGCCCAAATCACCTCAGGGAAGGCGGGCTACCACCTGGGATTGTCCATGCTCTGCCTAACCCACTGGATCCAGCGCCACTGGCCACCCACGGGGACCGTGCCCTGGGTTTGGGCCATCCCCACCGCCCACACACAAGTCGAAGCAGGCCCGGACACACGACCAAACCCCCCCCCCAGGCCGCAGCAGTCCCTCACCTGCGGGTACCACGCCATCCACAGGGTCCTCAACCGCGCGGGTCTTAGCCCAAAGCTAGCATGCCCCCTTCCCACCACTGACCAAGAGGTCCACCAGATACGAACGCTCGTCTGCGAAATCCTTGCCGCGGCAGCAGAAGACGGCAAGCTTCTCCTCCAAACCGCCCGGCCTACAACTGCCCACGCAAGCGCGCAGCAAGCGGACACATACACCGGCGCAGCACAACCCCCCGCACAATCCCCGCCCATGCCCCCCCCCTCTCGCTGCTCAACCGGAGACCCACACACGCCCACTATCGCGCGCACCCCCGGGCCCCGCGACACGGGCCTCCCCCACCCGCCCGAACACCAGCACACGCCCGCCACACACCCACCCACCGGCCACCCTTCACCGCCCCCCACACTCGACAACCCACACACACCCGCCAAGGGGAGCCCCACGCCCCGCGGCACGCCCACCCCACCCAGTGGCCCGCCCACGCCCCCCACACACACCCCAGAGGACCCAGGCCCACCCCCCCCGGCCCCTGAATGCAGCCCACGCGAACTGTTCCCCCCCGCTGACACAAACCCACACGACCTCGCACATTGCAGGACCCGGGCCCAGCCGAGCCCAGAAAGAGAAGGCCGCAGCCCCGCGCCTCCCTCCCCCGCCGCAGCCGACCAGATCGGCCCGCCGGGCCGCCAGGTCACGACCGGGCCCCCCCAGCCGCCCGCCCCCAACCTACAACCCGGGGACATGCCCTCCATCCTCCCCGCCGTGGCCGCGGCAGAAGCCGCCGCCCGCAAGCCCGCCCGCATCACAGCCCAACCCGCGTCCACCACCTCCTCCTCGTCCTCAGCCTCGTCCACCTCCTCCACCTCATCCTCCGACCCCCCCCTCCCCGCCAAACTCATCATCAAGGCCACGGCGAAAGCCACAGCCGCGGCCGCACGCACCAACCCCCCAACCCCCACACAGGCGACTCAGGCACCCCGGCAACCCACCGGGACGACCCCCGACCCGGCATCGACGCCCTCACACCTCCGGACAGAGGTACTCCTCAACCTGGAACCGGACCCCAACCCCAAACCCGACCCCAAACCCAAACCGGACCCCAACCCCAAACCCACCCCAAACCCAAGCCGGCGCCCACGCGACCACACACAACACCGCATACGCAACGACACAAAACCACCCGATACCACCCCCGCCCAAGCCCTCGCCCAAGCCAGGACCCCCCACCCACCACGACCCGCGCCCCCCTCCCGCCGGCACCCACCACCACCGCGGAGACGGCCACCCAGCACGACCCCCTCCAAACCCTCGTCAAAATCCCCGTCATCAAACGCCCCGTCATCCATCCCCCACAAACCACCACCACCGCCGGCCAAACCGACCCAGGGACGTGGGACCCCTCAACCATCGTCACCGTCAAGCCCGCCCCCCAACCCTTCCTCCATGCCCACCACATAGTGCAGCCCCGGGGACTGCCCACGATGCCCACCCCCCCACCCCCACAAGGGGGACCGGAAAACCCACAAGGACTCCATGGGCCATACCCGCAACACCAACCCCACCACTACACACACCACCACCACCAGCGGCCCCACCACCACCACTACCAACACCACCCCCACCACTACCACTGCCCACCGCCCTACCCCACCGGGCCACAACCCCCCGTACACCAACAGCACCAGCGGACGGGATGGCAGCCGCCGAACGCCCCGCTCGCATACCCACCCCCCCCGTACCAGCCACCACCCCCGTACCAGCCGTACCCCCGCGGCCACCATCCGATGGCCGAGGGGGCCCCATGGACGACGGGGGATCTCCCCCCCCAACCAGCACCGCGTGACGCCCCGTACCCCCCCGGCCACCATCCGATGGCCGAAGGGGCCCCAAGGACGACGGGGGACCTCCCCCCCCAAGCGGCGCCGCGCGAGCCCCCCCAGAGGCCGCCGACACTTCCGGACTGGCCCGACTCGAGCGACGAGGGCCGGTCCCGCAAGCGGCGGCGCTCCCGCTCCCCCCCCGCACGGCACACTCCCCCACGGCACCCACACTCCCACCGCGCCTCAACCACCCACTCGCGCCGCTCCCGCTCCCCCAGGTACCACCATGACCCCTAGGGACCCCGCTCCCGTCGCTCCCGCTCCCCCGGGCACCACCACGAGCGCCACCGCCGCCCCAAGTCCCCCTCCCCCTCCCCCCACCGGCCACCCAGCCCCCGCCACCACCACTCCCGCTCCCCCCGACGCAGCCAGGCACGCCGCCGCCGCCCCACGTCCACCTCCCCCTCCCCCCACACGCCCCGCCGGGCTCCCCGTTCCCCCCGCCACCCGTACCCATCCACCACCCCCAGCCCCCGCCACCACCACTCCCGCTCCCCCGGACGCCACCGAGCGCGCCACCGCCGCCCCATGTCCACCTCCCCCTCCCGCTCCCCCCTCCGCCCGTACCCGTCCTCCACCCCCAGCCCCCGCCGCCGCCGCTCCCGCTCCCCCAGCCACCGCCACCCCCGCCACCACCGCAGGTCCACATCTTCCCCCCGCCGCTCCAGGACCCCAGGCACGGACCCCTCCCCCCCCCGGGCCCCCGCCCACCTCGCCTGGTGGTCTCCCTCCGCTCTGCAGGAGCTCCGCCGCTGGGTGAAATGGGCCGGGGGAGCGGGAAGACACAGAGGGGTGCACACGGTGCATACCTTCGAGGAGGTGCGCACCCGCACCCCCGCAAACCCCAATGAGGCCGCCCCGGAGACCATCATGCCGCAAGCGGCATGGGAGGCCCTCCTCCGCGATGCGGTCCAGGGCCTCCGCCCCCCCTACACCCCCCAAGCCCTCCGCCGGTGGCTCCAGGCCACCCACCCCCAAGCCTGGGCCACCGGCGCCCCCTCCCCACCCCGCCCCTCCCACCACCACCACACCAGGAAGGGGCAGGACAAGGGCAAGGGAAGGGCAAGGGACACCAAGGACCACACAGGCAAGAGGGCACGGAAGGGCCCCAAGTGAGGGCAGGCACACGCAGGGACAGGGCGCCGGAAGCGACACCACATGGGGTCAGGACACCACCCAAGAACCAGGAAGGAACGGGAACGGGGACCAAGACACGGAGGAAAAGGGCACCACGACAGCCCCAGAGGACACGAGACCAAGGCACAGGCCCCCAGGGAGGGCAACCCCACGGACCGTCACGCGACCACACCATGGGCTATAAGGGCCGGGCTGCGCTACCGTCGCGGTTTGACGCAGAGTATTGCTACGGGGGCTTGATCTCGGCTGGTCTCACGTCCGTGAGGGCGTCCGTCACCAACCTGTTGCGTCCAGTGGAGGAATGGCACTGCGGCGGCGCACCGATCCCGTCCATGATGAATATCGAGCATCGCAAGGGGAAACGAAACGCTGTGATCGATCGCGAAGGCTTTGGTGCTGCTGGACGGTGCCCCCCTTCAACGCCATCTCCGAGCGCCGTGCAGACTGGAAGTACCAAGAATACTACCGATGCCCCGGACCCCAGCAGTCCAGCACCGGAGATATGGACATCCCCCTGACCCTACAGTGTGAGCTCATCCCTGCCGGCGGCACCGACCCGGACCCTGCCAGCGCAGCCGAGCTGCAGTGAAAGCCATTCGCCACTCAAACAGCGTTCGGAAGCCACCTCCACCGTCCGACTCCTGATGTCTGTTTGTCTGCCTTGGAGAAGGAACGCTTTTCCTACACCCCGAGTACACCTGCCTGTCTGCGAGGCCCGGTGAAGATTGAGTCCATGGGTGAGAGTCAGTGTGCACGCCCCAAGGACACCGTGATAATTCAGCAGAATTTCCCGAAGACCTAACCGACCCACACAGGCCAGGCTGACCTCCACTGACCCACCGCGGCACCACGCGAGACCACGGCACACCACACCACAGCGCGCCACAGAGCAACGCACCACAGCACGACGCGACGCGACGCGGTACAGAGCGGCACAACACGACACAACTGACCCTAACCTGAGGGACTAACCGAAGCCAGCCACCGCACACCCGGGAAGGCGCCGCGCCACCACGCCACACACCGGCACCACAGGCCACACACGGGACCACAGAGCGCCAGGCGACAACGGTGACGGACCACCCAGAAGATTACAGCCGGCACCGCGGAGGGGTAAGGACACGAGCAACCCCAGCCCCCTAACCCAAAACCACAAGCAGCCGCCTGGCGCAGCCGCCCAGCCAGCAGAGCCAGGACCTAACCCAGCAAGAAGGGGCGCCGAGCCCACAGTGTACAGAGCCCACCCGACCCATGGGGCCGGAACATGGCCACACAGAACCCAACTGAAAACAGCAGCCCGGAAGACAACACTGAATACAGGCCAGTGCGTGCGCCAGCCCAGGGAAGGCAGAGGGAGGAACAGGCAAGCCCCCCCCCAAAAAAAAAAAAAAAAGGGGAGGGGGGAAGGGGAAAAGGCACGAAAACAGCCCACAGCCGCCCAACCACCCGCCAACACCACCACAGGCGGCCAGGCCCCCCCCCCAGACGAAAAAAAAAAAAAAAAAGAGGGGGACCCCCGCAGAGGCACAGGCGAACCACCCACCCAAAACCGGCAACACCAAGCCAGTAACAGCGGACCACGGGGAAAAGGGACAGAAAAAAAAAAAAAAAAAAAGAGAGCCACCAGCCCAGCCCGAAAGAAAAGGGATGGAGGGACAGGGACCACAAAACCCGAAAAAAAAAAAAAAAAAGGAAAGAAAAAAAAAAAAAAAAAACACACCCCGACAACCCAGCCAAGACGGACTGGGCACAGGCGAGACCCGGGCCCGGCACACACGCCCACACCGCGCGCCGGAACCGGAAACGGCGGGGGGCAAGCGGGACGCCCACGAAACCACACACGTCCCAAAAGCAGACCGAAACCGAAGCCCAACCACGAACACCACAAATAGCCGACACTAGGGGGACAACACCACAAAACGAGCCCAAAAACACCCACCCTAAACCCCAGCCAGGACAGACGGGGTTAACAAAACCCGCACCCAACCGCCAACCGGACCCAAACACAAACACCACACAACAGTAGGAAACCCAGTGCCCACAGCCCGGGCACTGAGGCAGCCCGTGCCATGCAGGTGACCCGGCCAAACGAGATCCGGAGCCCGGGGGTAAGGCTGCATCCTAAGGCCTGCGCTGCTTTGGGACTCGAGGCGGAGCGTGCGACACCCAAGCGCCTCGGAACCCTAGTACCAGGAACGTGCATGCACGCCTTGGGAACGGGATACGCCAGGAAGTCCGGTGAACCCCTAGGGTTCCGCCCAAAGGAGGGGACGTGCGCAAGCACGGGGGCACACCCTCCCGGCGAGACAAGCATGTCACGCTGGCGGCGATCAGCCCTCCCGGCGTAGCCCGGGGCCGCTTTGTTGGGGGCCAACAGTCAGGTCTAGCGGGAAGTAAGCCGCCTCCCCTCTTCACGCGCGAAGCCTCTTCCTGTTCGTCACAGGGGCGACGCCAGGGGGAACCATGGGGCGCCTCTCCACGACCGAGTGCACCTACCTACCTACCTACCTACCTACCTATGTATACGTAATATGGCTCCTTGGTGGTTGGTTAGCAGTGAGGTCAGGTTATTGTTATATGGTCAAGAGGTGTGTCTGTTCAAGTGTGTCTACTCACACCCTCATCCTATCTCCGTACCTCCTCCTTTACCCTGTATGTGGTGCATCACATGTGACAGACATGCTAGCATTCAACATCAACAAGGACACAGCCCTTGGCTGCGCCGTGCCCATGGGGTCCAGCGTCATTCCAGCCACTGCCGTGGCTTTTCAACATCCCAAAAGGCACACCGGCCTTGTTTTGAATTATCCTGTGCGTCGGGTCAGTTTGCAAGTGGACCTTTGGCTAGGCCTTTTTTCGGCATTTCCAAGCAAGTGAGCAAGCAAGCTTACATCTTAGAGCTCACTCATTACTACAAGCGTTAGACAAGCACATCAAGACCATCAAGCACATCAAGCGCTCATCAGTTGTCTAAAGCACAAGGGTGACTGGTGTGGGCATCGTGTCCGTGTTCTGCATTTTGCCTAAGTGTTTGCTCGATCCCTTTACCCTGAGGCCATCCTGACCTCTTTCCTGTATTCAGTGAGCTACCGCGCGCAGGTTGGGGCCATCGTGGCCGTGTTTTTTAGTGACCCAATTGTGGCACAAGACAGAGGCAGGCACAAGGCAGTATTGCATCGCAAAGCGACATCCACGCATCATTGTTTCTCTGACCTCTAACTCTACTTTCCCACGTGCTCCTTGTTGCAGGCACAGTGCTACGCTACTGTCACACCCTCCCGCTGTTGTTGCTGGCGGTTCTTTCCCAAGAGTCCAATTTTGGCACTGTTGCATTGCACCGGTTCACAGGGACCATTACCTTCAGAATTGTTTAAAAGTGTGATTTCACTTTGCCTGTAGTTTTAATTGTGAAGAAAAAAACGAATTTTACCTGCTGGACCCAGAGAGATGTCCTTGATTAGTGCCCTTTAGATTTTGATGAAATCCTGCGAGTTTTTAATGGTGAAATCTCAAAATCAAAGGAGCAAGTAGAGCAAGAACAGGATGTGGATCGAATCAATGAATGGTTTGAAATCCAGTGTAACAAGAAACGGCTGCATATAGACATAGCAGGTATAAACACAAAGATTCAATCAAAAATGAATAATACAAAAGACGTTATATGAAAGCTGGACTGACTCTAGCCCCAAAGATAGCATCAAGCACTTCATGTGCACTCTTCTGGGTGAAATGGTGCTGGTTAGGAATGTGGGGCATAGGTGTCAGGCCAGACACAGAATATGACTTGGCCAGGCAACTGAACTCGGAAACAGTTAAAAGGTAGAACCACAATAAGTGGTAGAGACAATTGAGCATAGGGGTCTTGGGGTGGGAGACCACTAGGCTTAACCTCCAAGGCCTAAAGCATGAAATGCCTTTTTTTTTCTCGGTATATCCTCCATGAAGGAAGATACCTCCGCTCAGTTGAGTGGTAGGGGTGAACTTCATGGGGGGCTAGGGTTACAACCCTAGTAACTTTGAGAACGTGTACTTTAAGCTTCAAAAGAGTGATAAAAGTACTTAAGTTAGTCTTAGCATCAACAAAAGGTTTTTAAAGGGGGCTTGGCCTGGATCAAGCCTTCCAAGAAAGACAAGGCAGTGACGTTTTCTTACTCCCCCCTGGAGTACTAGTTAGCTAAGCTGGTAGGACCTAGGAAAAAGGCTCAAGAATTCCCAAAATTACCTCAGAAAATGCATTAAACGTACCAAAAACATCCTCATTAGTTCATAGGAGCCTATCACACTGTAGGTACCCTTGAAGAACAGTGTAATGTACCGTGAATGATTTCCCTTCGATGGGGCATTCCTCAAAAGTCGCCAGCGTGCGACAAAAACGTTTGGTAAAAATTTGGGGGTAGTGGGGTTGGAACCCAGGAGCAGCTTGTTTGCCCACTAGGGTACAGTCGAACGCTCTAATGCGGACGGCCATTGCTGTATAAACAGCGTTTTAGTAAACGTCCTGACCAAGGGCCAGGACGGAGCAATACTCCCAATGGAGGACACAAATCTCCAGGAGCTGAGAAATAAAGGAAATGTAACCAACAGGGAGTGATTCCTGTGGTTTAGCGAAAGGTGTAGCGATTCAAGAAGTCAAATTGCTAAAAATTGACGAAATCACGCGAGAAATCGTCATTTTTACACCGAAACTCAAAGTCGCCGACAAGCGCAACGCAAGCGGACTTCAAAGACAGGGTTGCGCAAGCGTAAACGGCTCTTGAAAAGGAGGGTATGAGCCGTAGTTTTTAAAGTTCTAAAGGAAATTTTTGCACACTTGCAACAGATTTTTTATAACCTTTAGGGAAACGTATTCAAACTCGACCCACACCACAGAGCACGTGGGCAACCCACCTCTCAGGTATGCCAGTCTCATTTCACACGCATGCATTGCGTTCGTGTTGGTTGCTTCGTTGAAACGTCAGGGTTGTCAACACTGTGTTCGTTGGGGGTTCGGGTGCTCCTCTCTCTTGCTCTGCACAGGTCAAATCATAAATGGAAGGTATGCAATGCGAATGGAGCGCACAGCGCGCACGTAGGGTTAGAATATGCGCTGTGCTCGCAATGCATGTGCCTTATTGAGGCATTCACACGCTGTGGCGCTTTCCCTGTAGCCCAATTCACCCTTGTTCTCCCTTCACAGGTAAGAAAAGAAAGTGCTTGCTCGTGTTTGTGTTGCCGTAGCGCTGAAGTAGGGTTGCTTAAAACGGTTAGGCTTGTTTTGCGCTCTGCAGTGCGCCACTCTCTCTCCGCTTTCTGCAGGAAACAAGACAAGGGTAGGATGCATGACACACAGTGCATTAATCGATTAGGGTGGTTTATAATTCCCCGTAGGTTTGTTTAAGCGCGTAGGGTTGTTTTACGCTTGTGTTTTTCGCGGCATTCACATGATGCGTGGTGAGTAAGGTGGGTAAGCCCAGGAGGAGCTCAGCCCCTGGTTGAGTCACGCTTGTGATTGGTTATGTTGAGTTGAATTAGGTAAGAACAACATGAAATGGAGAGATTGTGCATACCTGTGCATGCAGATGACGCATCAAAGGGTAGGCCACGCGAAGTGCGCACGGTAAACCTTGTTTAGGTTACCCAGGGGCTCCACCCCACGTTCTATAAGAGAACGGGTGGAGCTTCTTAAGCCTGCTTGCTTGATAGGGGCGTTTGTAGACAGCGTATTATAGGGCAGACTGAGAAGTGTATAACACGTGGAGTCTGTCTTGGTTCCCCCGCTGCAAACGCTTTTGCATCCGCCTTTGCTCTTCAGGTGGGAAGGTAAGGGTGATTAGTGCAGTCCCACTAGGGCAGCGCTAAACTATGCTGCGCGGATCACAAACAACAAACTGCAACTCAACCAGGAGTTGTGAGTGCAGTCCGACTTCATCGCCATCCACGCTGTGCACGCACGCTGCGCACTCCTTCCCTCCAGGCCCTGACAGGGAAATGCGTAGTGGCGTCCCTGTTAGGCCACAGCCGCTTAGAAGCGCTGTGTTCTCTTGCTTTCTCACAGGAGAGTCAGTAGGACCCGTGAACCCTTCAACAGCAACGCCAAGTAGCCTGTGTAGGTGTTAGGGTCAGCAGGCCTGGCAGGAGTTGAGTGCAAGTGATGAGTGCTCAACCTGCCTTCGAAGGCCGGTGCTGGCGTTTGTGAGTGTAGTGTAGTGGTGTCTCCTGTCGCGCGTGCTTTTCCACGTGGGCAGGAGAGTGCGTTAGCTTTTGGCCTTAGCAAAAATGGGTGTTTTGTATGCCCTTAGCACACTTGGCCACCCCTCCCCTCTAGTAGGTAGGGCTTTTGCCGTCTTCCCCCAAGGATAGGCGCCAGCACAGAAACGGGGCGCCATAGGAGTGGTACTAGTAACTGACTAGGACCTTTGGTCAGACATCAGGGAAGCCCATTGAGTTGGGAGCCACGCCGGGAGAGACGTGAGACACATACAGACATACGTAGCACACATAGGGGTAAGGTAAACCCTGTAAGCAAGGGTAGAACCCCATGGGTCTGGACCAGTCAGAGGTCCTAACTGTGGGCTCACTTGTCCCCAAGGAGGGAAGGCACACCTTGCCTCATAACACCTTGCTTGTCATTCCCCCCCGGTGTACTAAGCCACCGTTCTTCGTTGGCTCCCCATGGTCATTACATCAGGGCAGTCCCCATGCAACACATGGTCAACAAGGCATACACTCGCTGGGTGGCTGCAAACAAGATAAGCGGCCACCTGGTCCACGCTGGAAACCATAGGCATCGGTCTGCAGGGCACAGACAGGTTCGGTGCAGTGCTCACTAAGCAGTAGTCTGTGAAAACCAATGGCCTTCGGCCAGGGAGTGGTTGTCACGGGGGGCTAACGGTCCTCTCCTGCGATGCAATGCGGGGCAACTGTGACAACTGCTCTTACACCCATACACAGGCACGTCTGCACCAGAGTGCTTACTGCACCTGTGAGGTTAGAACACAGTCAGTAGACTGACACAGGGAAATTAGTTTTTCCTTTTACGCTGGGAAAGAGTCTCAGCACGGGTTAATAGCTGCCCGTCGTTGTTCTCAACGAGATAGGAGCGGAAGATGGGGTTGATACTCCCATCTGGTTGTATGAAGGCTGACATAGTTTCCCAAGTCGCCTCAGATAACCCATAGCCATCCCACAGGGTTAGGAATTTCCAGCCCTGTTTCTACTTGTGGCGAGCAATACCTGCAACCACGTAGTAACCATCGACTGCCATCTCATCGGCAGTCATCTCTTCGATTTCTTCTGCCTCCTCTGGACTGGCAGCGTTCTCTAGGTCTATACGCTCGACCCCACTGTCGCTTAGGCGCCCCTCATCCCAAGACAAATCGTCAGGGGAGTGATAGTGCCTGAACTGTTTAGGTGCACACAGCAGTTCACCACCTAGACGTGGACTGCACCTGACATGGATCCTGGATCCATCTATCCTGATGATACGATAGGGTCCAAAAAAAGGGTCCTGTAGGCAGTTACGTGGCCAGGAGGGTAGGCTTGAATGGTGAACCAAAACAGGGGCACCAACCTTGAAGCTGGCAGGTCGCCGTAGGCTGTTCCGTCGGCTCAGTTCACGGTCACGAATGTGTCTCAGGTTAGTACCAGCCTGGTTAGCCAGAGACTGCTTGTGTTCCAGCCAATCTCCCACAGGGCTCTTGAAGTCCTCAGGAAAGGGGGTTTTGAAGAACCAAGCAGGCCGTCCTCCATGGAACAGTTCGCCGGGGGCTGAAACCCGTGGAAGAGCTCCGCTGTGAGTTCATGGTCAGCACTGCCCAGGGCACTAGGCGTACCCAGTCCTTGATACACTCCTGTTTCATCAGGATTCTTAAGTTTTGCTCCATCACACGGTTCTGTCTCTCACAGAGAGGGTTAGACGTGTGGGTATAGGGCACACTGGTGGTTACCTCCACGTCGAGGGCATTTAGCATTCGTTTGTACCACCCAGTGTCACTGCGGATGCGTACATCATCATCTGACTGATAGTCGGTTAGACTCCAACCCTCCAGGATTCGAGCAGTGCGCATGGACAGGTCAAGTCGGACATCCATACGCTGGAAAGCCTCTTTGGCGAGCGCCTCAGAGGTCTAACCTATAAGGGCATCGAAGTTATTGCGCGATATATAGTCAGACAGTTCATTTTTTATACCGGGGATATGATGAATTGTCAACCTGAACTGCCTCAGGTAAGTCCACCACCGCTTTAGTTTTGCTTTCTCTGGTGGTGGGCCCTTCTGAAAAGACTTCACAGGTTCCTTGTCACATGGCCAGACAATAGGGTTAGATCCCAGGAGTCGGGATTGTGACGAAAGCACGAACATACCGGCGAGGAGTTCCTGGTCATAGGTGCTGTAATTGGAACACGCTTGGTTCCATTTCCAATTCCAGTGTCCCAGTGGCACCAGCCGCCACTCACTGGTACGATAGTCATGTTTCAACGAGCCATCACGGTTCAGTCGACTAGTACGATAATGGGAGTGAGTTAGTTCAGCGGGGTTAAGCTCTTGCCATTGGTAGATCGTTCCACCCCCCCCTACATCACTGGCATCAGTCATCAGGACTATATCGCCCTTAGGGCGGGGCACTCCCAGGCAGTTGGAGGAGGCAATTTTCTTCTTCAACACATGGAAACATTCCTCCTCTCTGGCGGTCCACCTCCAGGGAGTAGGTTTCTTGATTAGGTCAGTGAGGGGGGCAGAGGAGTAGGTAAAATTGTGGATGTGACGCCGATAGAAATTACAGGCGCCCATAAAACTCCTCACATCGTGTAGACCCTTCTTAGGGTCATCGCGAATCTGCATGTCCTGTAGGGGATGCATCTTAGACGCGGCTGGTTTCCACCAGCCATACCCCACGTCGAAACCCAAATATTCCATCTCCTCTCTCATAAACTCACATTTTTCGAGTTTGATTCGGAGATGGTTTTCTTGACAAACAATGTAAAAGTCACAGAGGAGAAGGACATGGTCCTCTTGGGTATTAGTACCCAAACTCACGTCGTCGATGTGGGCCTCCATTTCTGCACCCCGAGAAATCAACTTCTGTACTAGAGGCCTGCTCCTCAGTATGTACAAGGTTTTGTTCATTAGCTCCTGGAAGAGCGCTCGGGCATTAGCCACCCCGAAAGGCATGACCTTCCACTTAAAGACACGACCTATAGGGGTGAGAAAGGCGAGCAGCTCCTGAGCTGCGGCGGTTAGGTTAAACTGCCAGAAACCAGAGCGTTTGTCCATTTTGGTCTTGTACCTGCATTTGGCAATACGCTCCAGGGTATTTTCCATGTTGGGAATACTCGCTGAGTGGTTCTGGGTTTCCTTGTTGACCTCACCATAGTCAACAACCAGTCCTAGGGCAGTCGACCCTGGTTTAGCAACCAGGAAACAGGGACTGCAGAGATGGGGGTAGCCCCCCTTCTTATATTCTTCAAAGAGGCCAGCATCAATACATTCCTGGATCTGGCGCTCGATTTCTTCAATCTGTTCCTGTGGAGCGGGATAGGGACGACGCCTCACTCGCGTCTTTTCAAATTCGGGTTTCGTTTCAGGTCGATCTCGACCAGTTTTTTACAAGAGAGGGGGGGCGGCAAGGCGCGGAACACCTCCTCATAGGTTATCAGCAGTTTCCTCAGTCAGGGGTCAAGGTTAAGATTCTCGAGTTTCTGCAGGAAGTCCTCCGCAGCATGGAGGTTGCTCTTTCCATGTTCTTTCTTTTTCTGCCGATCAGCAGTTTCGGCAGGCACAGAACCATTGTCCCACTCAGGGGCACATTGCTGCCCATAGTGCAGAGAATACACTAGCGGTATCTCAGGATCAGGCAGCGTATAGCAATCATCGTCCTCATCAGACCAGATGGAGGATTTCCAGGTCTGTCTGAGGTATTGCAGCCGCTCTTGGCGCTCAATACCTTCGGCCTTCAGGTACAACAGCCGCCGGAGTTCCTGAGTGTGATGCCCAGACAGTGGCATGTTATTAGAAGCAGGTCGTGCCAGAGCATCAGGACTCCGGGCCACGGGTTCACCTGTGTGCATAGGCTGCATGTGTAGCACTGGCTTCCAAACAGGGGGAGCGGGTTCCCAGGTCGACTCTAGATCTACCCCCTCCAGCAACAGCTGGGCTAGGAAGGCACTGTGTTTTAGGTCAACACAGCTGGGATAAACAGGAGGGATAGTGCTGGCGATCTCAGACAGTTGGTCTTCAGCATCCTCCTTAACAGCTGCAGGTTCCAGATAGCCGGCGGGAGATTCAGACCCTGTAAGTGTGGCAGATAGGTGCTCAGGAGATCGGTTCAGTAGCACCTGGTCTAGGTCACACAGGGATACAGGATTGAGAGATGCATCAAGGATGGATAAGAAACTTGCCCAGTCAGGGGCCTGCATAGCTGTGTCTGAGTCCTCAGACACATAGATGACACCGTCGGGGAGTTGCACTCTTCCAACAGTCATTCGATCTAGCATACGGCACCAGTAAGCGTGTTCACCAGAGCAGCCCCAGTCAGGGGTACACATGACAGCCCTTCCTCCCTCATAAGCGATTTTAGTTAGAACCTTCGCGAGCAGGGAGAAGGGAGGGTTAGCATACGCTAGGCCCATTGCTTTCGAGAAGAAACGGAAAGTGTTGTTTAAATGTTTCGAGCAGTACAACTGCATGATGTGCTGTTGTCGGCTCGCAAACAATTCCACCTGGACCTCATCCAGGTTTACCTGAAGGGCCGCCAGTCCATTTTCAAGAACGCGACGGGCCAATTGGTAGTTTTCAGTACGATAGTTAGTCTTGGATGCGTAGCGCTGCCCAGACTATTTTCGTCCTGACAGCTCCAAAGGTATGGAGAAGAGCCCACTGCCAAAGTCGCAGTGCAAAGAATAGGGGCGCTGGAGAGACAGCATTTTTACCCTGGGGTTTCTTCGTAGGAAGTCGGTACCAATGACGATGTCAAAGGCGTCGGTGTTCAGCACTCTGCAGTGTTGGGTCACAGTTTCGTGGCCCAAGCATATAGTCACATCGACTCCCCCCTAGGAATGGATGGTACGCCCATCCCCTACTCTTATGGCCACGGTCTTAGTTTTCTTGAAAGTCCTTAGCAGGCGCCGGGCCACTATGGACAGTGTTGCACCGGTGTCAAGCACCGCTCGAAAAACTTGATCCCCAATTTTCACGAGCATCCAGAAAACCAAGTCCTCCTCTTCGGAGCCGCCCCCCTACTCCTCATCAGGGAACTTGACATCCACCCCTGCAGCCATTAGGGACTTTGCCATCCAGGCCAGTCGCCTCTTCTTGGAGTTATTCCCCTCAGGGGAAGCGTTATCCCCCTGCGGCAGGAGGGGGAGTAGCAGCAGGCCCTGATGAGCGTCTCTCGGGGTTAGGGGGTCCACCTTTGCCACCCCCCTTGCCACCTCCTTTACCACCTTTATCCCCATTCGGGGGATTTCTGGTGGGTGTTTTGGTCTTCTGGCGTTCAGCCCCCTGTCGCTTGAGTTTATCACTCTCGCGTTTCTTTATGTGACATTCGTCTTTGTAGTGACGGCGTTTGCCACAATAGCCACAAGTGATGGTACACCTGAAATGATCCTGATGGGTCACAGGTTTCCCATCCTTTGTATGCTGCTGTCGTTTCATCTGCAGCATACAGCTACTGCGGTGGTCGCAGTCAGGGGCATGACAAGGACCCCCCTTTTCATTGACAGGTTTGCGGTAGAACAGAGGGGGTGTACCTGCATCAGGTTTAACCTCATTCATGGCACGTAGGTTACCCCTCCCTTTACAACCTCCCTGGTTGGTGTTAGTGGGAGTTTTAGGCCCTTTCCCCTTGCCATGTTCGGGGGTGGGGGTACCAGCTCGATCCAAGTGCTTCTTGAGGAATTTCTCCATGTGGGAGTCATTCTGCCTCTTAAGAGCTAACTCAATCAGCAGGTCCACCAGTTCGTCGTACGAGTGGGTCCGGCTTTTCCTCTCAGAGGTAGCGCGGCAGTAATCCCACGTACGTTGGGGGATCTTACTCATGAGCCACAGGTGGGGCTCAGTGGCTCCGTAGGAGCCCACAGTCATCCGTGAAAACAGATACTCCGGGTCGCACACGTATTCAGAGACTCGCTCAACGGAAGGAAACTCAGGGAGCATAGGTAGCTCCTCTATCTGTTTGCGCACACTGAGGTCAGTCTCATAGAATGGGAATGTTTTCTCCAATCTTTGGAGTACCTCTAGCCAGGTTGAACAGGTTTTCACAATCTGTTTCACTTGTCTTTGCAAAAATTTCTTTTTGCAGGAGCTTTTCAGCAAGGAGCATTTGGTGGCCACATCCACATGGGATTTGCCAGTGAGCAAAAGAAACTCAGCAAATTTTTCTGCCCATTCAGGCAGATTTTTCGGGTCGAACTCCGGCAGCTCTAGCTGGATGTTCGCCTGGGCAATAGGTCTGCCCATCTTCCCACCCCCCGGGGTTAGACCAGAAGGAGAAGGAGATACTCCGGCAAGAGGTGCCAGGGCTGACAGCCCTCTGTTCTCAGTCTCCGTCACCGGCACGTCCTGTAGTTCAGCAATAGGGACTGTCCTGGCGCGAGGATGAAAAGGGCTGGGGCAAGTGACCTTGGGTAGCAACCTGGACACCCTTGATCTTTTGAGATCATCAGCCAACGTGCTTCATCTTGGTGAAGGTCAGAGTAGCGCTGGCTTGGGTAAGGGTTCAGTGATACCCAATTTAGCCTTGACAGCCTCTGACAGGGCTGTCACATCCGGGTCGTCCGATCCGGATAGAAGTTTGGCCAAAAGTTCGGCGGTACGATCCAGAGCCCCCTCGGTGGGCTCTGGGCGAAGAGGATCCATTATCAGCAGGTCTGGATGCCTTGCTCTCGGGTGTTTGTGTACTCTCGGTTGTCTCTGTAGTGATACTGTGTCCGCCATGTCTGTAGATGGCCCAGAATAGAGGAAGGAGCCCATCTCAGTTTGGGGCGGCGACCCAGGGGCATCAAGAGGTATTTCTCCATCTTCTCCTACGGTGGACTTGTGGTACTCTTCGTGGAGCATAAACTCCTCCATCCTCCTTTGTAGGTGCTCTTGTTCTTCAGGACCAACTCCAAGTATGGTAGAAGACGAGGCCGGACAAGCCGACCGGGCGATGGAAGCTTCGACACGCCTGCGGAGCCTTTGCAGGCTGTCTTCACCATGGGCTGCTAAGGTTTCCATGGTGAATGGGATTGTTCTGGGCGGATTTAGTTCCGCCCTCCTGTGCTCCGGATCTTCCTGAGACCCAGATACTTCTCGGAGTCCCGGTACACTCTTTGGGTGGGCTACACTGCCACGTTGCACTTGTACACTTCTGATCGGCCAGGTGCGGGAGGACAGTTGAGTGGAGATGTTTAATGTGCTTTTCAGTGTGCTTTTCTTGTGCTTCTGCTCAGAGTCGGTTTGAAAGGTTCTCCGGGCTTGCCTCTGCTACCAAAAAGATGTCCTTGATTAGTCCCCCATAGATTCTGATGAAATCCTGCAGGTGTTTAATGGTGAAATCCCAAAACCAAAGGAGGAAGTAGAGCAAGAACAGGATGTGGATCGAATCAATGAATGGTTTGAAATCCAGTGTAACACAGAAGGGCTGCAGATAGATAAAGCAGGTATAAACACAAAGATTCAATCACAAATGGATAATACAAAAGATTTTATATGAAAACTGGACTGACTCTAGCCTCCTGGGGGGCCTGGCCACGGGACGCTGCGGTGGACACGCACAAGTGAGCAGGCAGGCAAAGCACTACGCTCACAGGGGCATCATTGCGCTTGTGTCATGTGACAAAGCGTTTCAGGATCCTTGCCACTCTGAAACAAGAAAGCAAAAGTATGTACAGCAACACATCAGGATATGTACACATGGGTTTAAGACTGGACTGGGGTAAGTGCAACACAAGACAATAGACACTCAGTCCCAACACATATCCCCATGCCAGGTCCGACCCTCTCAGTGGCTGGTGGGGGCGGGGGTTCAAACACAACCCATGCCCTGCTCAGTCCGGACCCTGAAACCCTGCCAATAGGGGGGATGTTCCGCCCAGCCACAGGCGACTTCCTAGGAACAAAGGGGCTCTAAGGCCAATCGACAGTGGCTCCCCATGCTCCCTTAACAGCAAGGTCCACCCTTCTTCTCAGCCAGAGATATGGCTCCGCCATTATCCCCTAGGAGTTGGTAGCTGAAAATGGGCTGTTTCAGCCCAAACTGATATTAGCTCAAAAATCTCCGAAGTTGACCCCTCGTCTGGACCCGCCAGAGGTAGAGACGAGACAATGGACCCTATGTCCTTTGAGTACGAACTCTCAGGAGCCCTCACCCAACCTGGTTCCCTCTGAGGACCCGGCATCAGGGCACCACGGGTTCGTCAGGTGGGGTCATGATGCCAAAATCACCAAAATCGGCGTCATTCCCACGTGTGGCTCGCGCCGCCAGGGCAAGGCCAATGGCTCACAGGACAGGAGGCAGGACCTGGGACTGATATCTGAGTGGACGAACTGAAATTGGGTCCGGGCTCCCTGCGGGCAGAGAGATATGGGGCCTCCAATTGACCACACGGGGGGGGGGTGAAATTCGGGTCCCAAAAGGGGGTCATTTTGGCTGCTCGAAATGAGCTAAAATTCTGGGCTGCCCCTAATAGTATATCTCCACGCCGGCTTAGAGATCGGATCGGCCATTCCATACGCCATCCACCGGGGGTTTAACGAAGACTCCCATGCACTTGTCTCCCAAAGATCTCCATGCCACTGGGCGTGGTGACAATCCCAATTGGGTCCAGAAATGCCAAAATGGCAAAATTGTCCACACTCACTTTGGGCTAGCACCCTAACGAAGGTTGCTCCGCTTCGCCCACGTGGTGTGTGAACCATGGTGACCAATGTCCATAACACCCATGTCATATATGGTCCATTGGTCCATGAGTCCGGCGTGCACGAGGTGGCTGAACATGGTGCACGGCGGGCAGAAAATGTGGAAAATTGCTCAAAATGGCCGAAAATGCGCACACTCATGGTTGGGGCAAATGAGGCACATGCCCGACTTGGACCAGAGTGTGCCATAGGATTGGTATCAAGTCATATGTGTCCAACATATCTTTTGGGCGTCGCCCAACTCCTCCGGTTTTGGGAATGGCAGGGTCGCCAAGTGAGCCCATGATTTGGGATAGTCCCAAATCGCCAACATGGCGGCCACGGTATGCCAAGCCCAAGAGGAGTTATTCGCCGGGTCCAAGATATTTTGGTACCGAAGTATGTACCCTCATATCATACTTGGGTCATGATGTCGATTGAGCGCAACGTTGAGATACACGGTCGCCACTTGACATCATGACGGGCAAAAAACAGCAATATTGGCGAAAAAACACCCAAAAGTGCCTTGAAAGGCGCACAAATATATTATAATGTCTTCGGCTTGGATTGAGTAATCGACCAATTCTTCTAAACACAATGAATTGACACCAATGACCTTCCATTCCACATATGTGCTCCACTTGGGGCGCTTTGAAAGGTCACGAGCGCTACTTCCCAAGTGGGCACATGAAAATATGGAAAATTGCAAAACACACACCTTGCTCCCAAGGCATCGCTTTAGGATCGCCACAGAAGCTTTCCTCCACGAAGGTTACGCTTGCAATTGATTGTGGGGAGTATAGGGAAGGGCCTCGTGCAATATGAGGTCCATTGGTGGGTGTATCGCTCTTAGCCAAACCCGCCAAATGGGCACGCAATACAACACATGGCACATACCACATACTGCCCAAAAAGGTAGCTCCCCCCACGATATGTCATGCCCCTCCAAGGGCATAACTTTGTGTCAGTCGCTCATAGGAACTCAAGAAGAGTTCCTATGCAACACCAACACTGGGCGCGCTACACTCGAAAGTTATCCTAACGCACGCAATATCATGGCCAAAGAGTTCTAACGCAAACTGTACCCTCTTGACCATGATTCATTACGCTAGCGCGCACGTGTGGAGACGCAAGGCGTATAAAGTTTCTCAAATTACGTCAGGAGTATTGTGAATACATCCCATGCTTCTTTATTGTCATTCCTCGCAAGCAGCACGAGAAATGACCCTCACAAGTGGCCTCACGAATCAACTTTGTTTTGCCCATATCTCTAAGACAAATGGAGGGCAAGACAAAAGGAAAGTTGATTCGTGCATAGGGAAGCACGTAGGTCCACTCGAAAGAGGTCCAATCAAGTGCGGGGATGTCGAAGTCGAAAATCCGATTTCGACATCCTGAAAAATTCGGACTAAGGTTGCTAGTGTACAATGTGAAAATTGCAGATGCATGAATGCAATTCCTGAAGACTTTAGAGTCTTCGTCACGGATTGTGCTAAAATGTCTGTAAATAACAGTTAAACTGGCGGTTACGCTAAAGTCGCGAGCCAACCGCCAGCAGTCAAAACATTGATTATCAGAACGGAAGCGTGAAAATTTGCGGAAACAATATGAAAAAAAAACCCTGTTGATTCCTGATATTCTGATGTGTAAATCTCGGCGGGCGACGCATCGGTTGCCGATGCGGCCGCTGATAGCTGAAATGCCCAGATCTCTCACACAAATACGTCTTACTCACATCTGTTGTTAGGGTTAGGTTGCCGAATTGACGGCCGAAGGCGGTGCGGGGCAGATTGGCGTGAAATAGTAAGATACCGGCAAATGGCAGTTTGCCGGTACATGGTAACATGCCCCAAGTGGCCGGAATGCCGTCACGGGGGCTTTACAGCAAGGGACACGCTCCTGCCGGGCTCTCACCGGGCTTCACCGGGCGTCTTACCCTCCGTACATGGGGTTAGTGGGCACACGGAGACCAGCTGTATACCCCAGCATGGTCATGGGGTTCTGGGTACCGCTTCACCCCCCTCCTTAGAGCAAACCCTGGGGGGGGGGCTCGATAACACCACGCATGGCAGCGGGTACCCAGGACGATCCCCTGAAGGGGGGGGGGGTGTCACGTCCTCATTTCAGGCTGATTTGCAGGTTAGGCCGCCCAAATCCCACAGTAAGACAGGTACGGTGCTGTAGCTGTTAGTAACTGCAAGTATGCTATCAAGTATCAAGTCCCGGGTCCTGGCGGCGATTGTTCGGCATCCAAAAGACCCGTTAACCCATACCAGGCGCACCGGGTGCCGGCTGCGACGGTCACTACCACAGTGGCAGTGGCATACACGGCCAACACAGGCGTCACACGACGACTGAGGTGGTCCCACAGGTCGAAAACGACCACAAAGATCCATCAGGCTACCCCAAGCTTCTCAAGGCCCGCGAGCTGGGGGAGAGTCCCCACGGGTCCTTCCTCGGGCGCACCATGTCCATATCCACGACGCCAGTCCAGAGTGGTACAGCCAAACGAGCTCCTCCATAAGGGATCGGGCATCAAGGCTGTCTTTTCCCTCGCCCTATTACCACGAAGGCCATACATGAGGGAGTCCTCATGCAGTGTGGGCGGAGGCGTCGACTCCTTAAACCACCAGTTTCCCAGGTAGACTGACCAAGGTCAGGAACACCGGAGGTCGCCACCCGACTGCAAGTGCTTCTGCGAGTCGGTAGGCTCACACTGGGACTGACAGTGGCGGACCGCTGGGAGTGTAGTCAGGCAACTCGGCTTCCCGCCTGGCGCCATCAGGATCTCAGTACATCACAGCCACTAGGGCACACGGTATCACAGGCATTCAAACAGAAAAATCTGTAATCAGGTACTGGTCCAGGCTGGACCTTATGTGAGAGCATGTAAACGGCGACTCGAGGCGCTCTCGTAATCCGATTCGCATCCCGTCGCGTCCTGAAACACTTTTGACGCGTTCCCGTTGGGGGGAAAAACAGTCCATACTTCGGTGATGGGCTGACATACAAATGCACATATCCTGGGGAACAGAAAAATAAGCAAAAAGCGGGATAATAGGCGTGTAAACACGCTCTGGACAGAGCGCCAAACCACGCCCTGGTTAGGATAAGGCATATGCAGGAGGGTGGACAGGAAAACGCCTGAGTTCAGGCCATATATAGTCTGCAGACACACGTCGACTGGTCTGGACTCCGCAAGTGCCATGGGACCAGACCACACACTCAAAAATCGCAATGCCGATGACAGCGGCATCCGTTGCGCAACGTCGTATGGGCTTCAAGGCCCTAAGAGCTCAGAAACTAGGTCAGTCGCCCTACCTGGTTTCCAAAGGATTCAGCACGGGGGAGTGACGAATAGGAGTTGAAGAGAGGGGCCATCCTCCCCTGGATTCAGCAGGGGGGGGTATATGGCCACTCTGATGGCAGGTCACCGAAAGATGGAAGAGAGCAAGCAAGTGAGGGACGATCCGTCGACCACACAAGTGCCCAAAATGCATCAGGGGAGAGCTCAGGGCGCTGATCAGGCACCCCTGGCTGCAATCGCCCGGGTGAGTGCTGCCAAGTCCGAGACGTGGATCTTGGTCTTGTGCTTGCGGATGTACTCAGTGAAGGGAGTGTTATTCCGCGGCACGAACGAGGAGACGGGTTCCCAGGTGTCGTGGGACGGCCCATAGCCTCGCCAACGAACCTTGAACTCCAGGCCTCCGGCTGCCGAGGCGTTCGGACGCTGGCCCAGGATTTTCTCGACTGTATAGTCGTCCTGCTCAGCATAGTCGTCGTCCGAATCGGCCTCATGTGCGGCATAGTCCGGGGACACATGTCGGCCACGGAGGTCGGGTTCCCGCACACGGAGTTGTCTCTCGTGGCGCTCCCGGAACTGTCCGTGACCCACCTTGATGCGGTAGGTGTCCTCACGAAACCTGCGGAACACCTCTCCGGGTGTGAACCAGGTCTTGGTGCGGTGGGTGCCCATAGGGCGGGGTCTGATCACCCACACCGGGTCTCCCACCCTGAACGTTTGCGCTGTTGAGCTCGGGGCGGGCTTCTGACGCTCAGCATGCTCCTTCTCGAGCTGCTGGTGGATGTCCCGCGCCGTTGCCTCTTTCCGCGCAAAGAATTCCTTGGCATCCATGGCCATGCCATCACCAGACAAGGGAAGTCCCCGACCCAGGGGGTCCCTGCCGAACAGAATCTGGTGAGGGGACAAAGCACCCGGAGTGGGGGTGTCATGAAGGGCCTTCAGAGCGGGCCACATCTCCTCAAACCAGTTCTGACGTGGATTGGTGATGTGAATCTTGCGCAGCTTCTCGAACAGCTGCCGTCCAGCCACTTCAGCTCGGCCGTTAGACCGGCTGAGGTAGGCGACGCTCTTGGCGTGACGTATTCCCATGAGGGAACACATGGCCTTGAACCAGCCACCAGTAAACTGGGGCCCTCGGTCACTGCAAATGGTGCGGGGGATGTCAAAGACGGTCAGCCAATGACGAATCATCATGACTGCCACTTCCCTGGCAAGCAACTCCTTTTTGCGTGCCGGAACGGGTACTACGTAGCCACTGTGGCGATCCACACAGAGAACCACACAGTCAAAGGTCTCCTTGCCAATGTGCACTTCGGGCATGGAGAAGACGTCCATGGCCACGCTCTCCATGGGCTGGTCATTGGGCTTCCCCCTTGACGTTCCGGTTATCAGGATTGCAGGCCTGACAGACCGAGCAACCCTTCCCGACTTTCTTGATGGCGGTGTAGAGACCGATATGGTCGATCTCGAACCGGCGCTGCATGTCAAGGGCTTGCTTCTTGACCCCTGGGTGCAGCATGTGGTGGTGCCAAGCTTCACATAGCTCGAGCACTCTGGGCTCTGGTACTAGCAGCTTACCATTCCGGTAGAGCTTGCCATCTTCCTCAGTCAGCCCCTTTGGCCACTTCTGCCCGTCATCAGGGTCGGTAACAGCCCTATACTCGGTCGCAAAGGCCTCGGACTTGGCGTAGTCGTCGCTCCAGTCGTCCTGGAGGCAAGATTCCGGGGAGAGGTGCTTGTCAGACTCAGGGGGCCAACAGTCAGGTCTAGCGGGATGTAAGCCGCCTCCCCTCTTCACGCGCGGAGCCTCTTCCTGTTCGTCACAGGGGCGACGCCAGGGGGAACCATGGGGCGCCTCTCCACGACCGAGTGCACCTACCTACCTACCTGCTTGTCGGACTCAGCTCCCGCAGGGGCGAGTACTCTCACCGCTCTGCCCATCCTCGTTCCGAGGGGGGCATCCGCAGCCATGACGACGAAGCATTTAACACCCTCCTCCTCCATCAGGCGCTCCATCTCAATGATCCTCTTGGCTTCAGCGGTCTCAGCCTCATCGCCATGGGCAGAGATATCCGTCATGCCCTTGCTGGCAGGATGGGCCCACCTGCTGAGACAGTCCGCCACGGTGTTATCCTTCCCAGGAATATACACCACCGTGAGGTCGAACTTGGCCAAGGTCTCGTGCCATCTTGCCCGTCGGGAAGCGGGACCAGAGGGGGTGTCCACGTGCTCTTTGTGCCACGACTGCAGACTCTGATGGTCGGTGCAGACGGTGACAGGATGGAGGGCTATGTACCCAGCCAAATTCCTGAGAGCCATGACGATGGCATACGCCTCCTTTTCTCGGGGCGTCCACGTCCGTCTCTGGCCTTCCGCCAGGACTCGGCTCCAGAAAGCCACGGGCACGTGCCTCCCATCGTCAAGCACTTGCTCCAACACAGCGCCAACGGCGTAGTCGGAAGCGTCGGTGCACAGGATGAACCCTCGGTCAGGATCCACGAGGTGCAGACCCAATGCGGATAGCAGCGCCTGCTTCATCCACTCAAAGGCACGGTCGGACTCTTCAGTCCAGACCAGAGCCTTCTTGGACCCCTTCTTGGTCTCCTCTCGGTTGCCCATGAGCATGGTCGTCATGGGGGCTGCATACTCGGCATACATTTTGATATACCCCGAGTAGTAGTTGCAGAACCCCAGATACGCCTGTAGCTCAGAGACCGTTTTGGGCTTTTCCCAGTGCTCAATCGCAGCCACCTTGCCAGGTATGGGCTTTCGCTGCCCGTTCCCGACTACGTGGCCAGCAAAGACCACCTCGCTTACCGCAACGGTGGCCTTGTCACTGCTGTCCGTGAGTTTGTGCCGAACCAAAAGGTCCAGCACTCGAGTGACGTCCCTCTCATGTGCCTCCAGGAGCTCCTCGTAGCTCATACTGGGGTCCCCGGACGCGATGATCACGTCGTCCACGAAGGGGTCCGCACAGTCACGCACCGGCTCAAGCAGGTTCTCCAGCATCCGCTGAAAAGCCGCATTGCCGTTGGTAACGCCCATGGGCATCACCTTCCACTGGAGAGGTCCAAGTGGGGTGCTCATGGCTGTGCAGGCACGGGACTCCTCGGCGAGAGGCATCTGATGATAACCATGTTTCAGGTCAATCACCGTGAAGATCCTCCGCCGGTGTTGTTTTTGCAGCATGTCCTCAATGAGGGGCAGCGTATAGCTGTCGTGCTGCGTTTGGGCGTTTAGGCCGCGGTAGTCGACAACGAGCCGCCACTCACCGGCTACCTTCTTGGGGACGACGAAGTACGGAGAGGCCCACTCGGAGTGACACGGCTCAAGCCAGCCTCTCTCGATGAAGTCCCGGAGGATCTTTTTCATGGCCTCCTTCCTCTCGCCCCGTAGGGCAAACTCCTGGTGCCGATACACAGGGGGGTCCTGCTTCAGTCGTATCTTGGCCCCGCCATACGGTCCGCGCACCGGTGGGGGAAATACAGGCTTTCCGCTGAAGAAGGTGTCCCCATACTTCTGCTTGAGCCTGGCCCTCAATGCCTGGATCTTGGGGCAATCATCGGACTCCGCCTTGGCTTTTCCGGGCACCTGGACCACTGAGCTTACTTGAGAGGTAGCGACCCCGCTCGGTTTCGGCTCAGGTGGTCTCCCCAGGTGGCCGAAGTGGCCATCTCTGGTCTTGCCTCGGAACAGATCGCCGTAGGTGGGTGGGTTACCGCCAATTGGCTTGTCCTGGCTGGACATGTAGTCCAGCACCCTCTGTACGAAGGTATTCCCATCATAGGAACCAGAGACGATGGAGTCCACTTCCCACCAGGCTTTGTCCTGGCCTTTGCCCTCACGCTGGCTTCCCCAGTCGGGAAAGGGCTGATCCATATACCCCTGAACCAGATCGAACTCCTCCTCCGTGAGGGGGTCTTCCGGTTCTGCGATGTCAACAGGGGGAACCGCGACGCATTGCCGCCATGGCTCCGCTATGATGCGGTTGACACTCACGAAGTCCGTGGTGTCGGCCTGATCAAGGCCCCCATCCACATAGTCGAATTCCGTTGGCCATCTCTGGGGTGGCATTGGCTGTCCCTTAGCGTCCTGGTAGGCACTCTCTCCAGCCGGTAGGACGACCTTGTTTAAGGTCATGTTGGTCAACGAGACCACCCAATGTCGGGTACTTTCCTCCTCGGTGCATCCCATAGGAACAACCAGCACTGCCTTGGAGCGGTCCTTACGGATCTTCGCTACCGCCCTTGGAATGTCCCATCGAGGGCAATGGATCCACATCAAACCCTGATGCGGACCCCAGTGCTTCTTCCACGCAGGGTCCTGGGCGCTCCAGTACTTCTCACAAACCCGCAGATGGGTGGAGGTTCCTGAAGAGAACGCATCCAGGGCCAGATCCGAAGCTCCCAGGTCCGCAACCACTCGGCTCGCCACTTCCGGCATTACGCCGTACTCCTGGTTTGCTGGCCCAGTTGGCTCAGTGCCCAGCGCGGCTACTTTGAGCTGATTGCGTTCGGGGTGGATCCATTGGCATTCCACATGGTGCTCAGGTGACGAAAGCCACGAGAGCTGGTCGTCCTGGTACAGGGTCATTGAGGCCTGGGCCGGGAGGACGCCGGAGTCTGTCTCCATCGTGAAGTCGTACCCAACGATCATGTCCCAGTCCATCTCGGCCTCGTAGAGGCGACCTTGCAGGAGGATTTCCTTGCCGAGGTCCGGGCGACTCAGCTCACGATGGTTCACGAACTGCAGCCCAATGGCCGCTTCCTTCGTGCCTCCCACCATGTACTGGCCGTTCGCCACCTTCAGCCTGACAGGTTTCCGACTGTCGGTCAAACACTCTGGTGGAAGTAGGCCAGCCTTGACCAAGCTGACCTGTGCTCCCGTGTCGACCAACACGTCGAAGACCTTTTCCACTTCCTCGCATAAGGCACGGACCTTAAGATGCAACTGCCGCTCGCGCTCAACGCGGCGCACAGCGTGCAAGCTCAGGATCTCAGGCCGTTCCAGAAGCTCAACAAGCGACTGGTGCAGGTCGTGGACAATGGGCTCAGGCTGCCCATCTGCAGCATCCAGCTGCGGTCCGGGTGATCCTCTGATAATCTCGGATAGATCTTGAAGTACATCAAACACATTCTTGGTCGCGAAGGACGGACGGGTGCAAGGGTTCGTGCCTTCACTTGCCCTCACCCCGCCACAGCGACTGTCGGGTGCCGGACCGGGTCTTCTGCCCGCGGCAGTCCCTTTGTGCTTACCGACTCCCGATTGGGATGGTGTGGTGCTTCCCACGACACCATCCTGCGACCGCCCTAGCTGGGGCCCTTGGCTGCATGGGCTCCGCTAGGGGGCGTCGGCTGTGGAAGTAGGGGTATTCTCCTCCGCATCAACCTCGTTGACACCCTTCTTCCTCCTATTCCTACGCTTCTTGTCCTTGTCCTTGTTCTGGTCGTTCTGATTGTTCTCCTTGTTCTTGTTGTCCGACCTGGGGACCCAGTTGCTCTTGATCTCCTGGATCTCCTTGGCTAACTCGGTCCCCTGCGACAACAGCTTGGAGAGCTCGTCCTTGTCCACCTCCACTTTGGCCTCCCGGATACCCGCAGGTGCACGCTTCTTCGACCCGTGCGCCTTCTTGTAGGCCTCCGTGTCAGCCTGGTGGGTGGGGCATGTTCGGTGGTCATGGTTGAAGCCTTTCTTCCTCCCATAACACACGAAACAGCCCTGAGGGTGAGCTCGTATGAACTCCCCAATAGACAGCGGAGGGTCGCCAATGCGGCGGGGGACCCTCTTCTCCTTCTTCTTCCAACCCGGCTGCAGGTGCTTCCAGCTTCCCCGGTTGCTCCCCGCGCCGTTGTGGGCCACGAAGGCACAAACGGCCATCTAGGCGGGCTCATCTTCGTCGTCATCGTCGACGAGGGCTTCATCGCCGTCAGCTCCCGCTGGGTCCATGGCAGCTTCCCCGCCAGGCCCCTCGCCAACGTAGTTGACGTCACGGTCGCCGGGCCTCAACCCGCGGGTGTGGTGGAGGTTCCGGTACTCCTTGAGTACTTCCTCTCCAACCCACTCCAGGATCTCGTCGCAGCTCATTCGCGCCGGGATGGCCTGCAGACGTATGGTCTGGCCGCTCACGTCACACTCGTCAAGGCGCCACATCGCGGTCTTCTCGCGATCGCCTGGGACGGTGATGAGGAGAGCGTTCCGCAGGGAGTGCCGTTTAACATCCCGGGCCACGTTCTTCCTCGTCCAAGCCACCACGTTCGTATGATACTCTTTGGGCATCATCATCTTGACCGTGTGGTTGGACTTGGCCCTTTTGGCTCCCTCTTTGGTGACCCTCTTGATCCATGCTTCCGGCAGCATGGGGAGCAGGCGAGCCTGCTCGTCACCCTCGTTCCAGTCCTCCACGTTGCGGCGGAAGAGGGTGTATTGCCCTCGGAGGTCTCGCCAGTCCCGTAGGCAGATCTCCCGTCCATCATGCTGAAGCTTGATGGACTTTGACCGCTTGGCAGCCACCTGCGGAGCGTCCACCCGCTCCTGCTCGTTGAGCCACTTCTTGGCTTCCTTGAGGGTCTCAATTTCCCCCTCTTTGTTCGCGAAGAAGTATAGCTCTTGGAGCACTTCCGGCAGGTGGTACCTGAACCGTCTGAAGACATATTTCTCCGCATCTGCGGGATCCATGTCCTCAGTGACGGTCACCCCCCAATCGTCCAGCTTCTCTAAGAAGCGGTCGAGGTTGAGGGGGTTGCCATCGTACATGGGGGGCTTGATGTCCTTCAAGTCTTCCCACACGGCGGCATCCGCGGGCTTAGAGACCATGAACGCCGGCCGCGAGGTCGACCGAGGTTCCCATCGGCCTCTCCCACGGACTCCCCCGGCTGCCACCTTCATCTCCTCCCCAGGAGTCCGCGTGGCCACGCCGTGGTTCCTCCATGTACGCTGAACCTAGATGTTCACGCCGTACTCCTTCCATGTATGCCTCCTCATCACGGCGCCGGCGGCTGCGTTCAGCAGCCTCCCGTCGTACACAATGCGGCGGGCTAATGTCGAGCTCCTCCAGGTCCAGGTCCAGGTCCTCACCTCCGCCGACATCCCACTCCACGTCTCCTCTGGGGACCTCATCCCTGAGTCCACCAGAACGTCCACCAGCCATTGGGATTGGCTCCGGGGCTGGTGCGTGGCGTCGGGGGCGTACCGGTGTCCGCGGTGGAGCACGGCGGTTGTGGTACTCCGCGCTGAGCCACTCATTACCCCAATCCTCACTGCCACTGCCGGGCGGCACGCGCTCGTTGCGGCGGCCCGCGCTGTGGTGAGAGGGGGCGGTGAGAGAGGGGGCACTGGCGCTGGGGCGACTCCCGGGGGCTCCGCACGGGGTGTGCGGTCTGCCTGGACCTGGTCCGGGCCCCCAGCCGTCGTCCGACGAGCCAGATTCCAGGGGTGGGTGGTCGCTGCCGACGCTCCCACGGGCTTCCAGCGCGTCCAGCCTCTGCTGCAGGCCGCTGATGACCTTGTTCAGCGACCTGGTCTCGCCCCTGGCGATGTCCAGCAGCTTCTGGGTGGCAGTGGCGACGCTGGCGCTGTTGACCATCTCGATCTTGGCGATGTCCAGCTCTCTCTGTGCGCGCGCGGCGACCCTGGCGATGCGAGTCATCTCGCCCTTGCCTGTGTCTACCTCGCGCTCGAGGAACTGGACCCTCCTGCGGAGGTAGACAATCCACCGCCGGGTGGCATCCGGGTTGCCGTCCCCTGGTGGGTCGTCGGGGTCCCGAGGGGGTCCTCCAGGAGGGCCTCCGCCGGGTCTGCCCGGTCCAGGGGGTCCTCCCCCGCCCGGTGGTCCGCCTCCAGGGGGTCCACTTGGTGGGCGTCCTCCAAGGGGTCCCGGTGGGTCTCCGCCCGGTCGCCTCAGTGGGTCCGAGGATGGGCGCTTCTTCGTGATGTCGAAGTCCATGTCGTCATCCTCGTCCATGTCGCTCCACCTGGTGGTCTCGGTCTCGGAAGACTCCGAGCTCCGGTAGGGAGGAGGGGGATCCTCATCCTCACCTTCTGGCTCCATGGGGACGTCTCTGCCTCCTCCGCCAGCCACTCCTCGGCGATGTCGGCGGCCTCGTCCATCCCCGTCGCTGGCGGTGAAGAAGGGGTCACTGTCGTGGGGGTGTCCGCCCGCTGGCCTCCGTGGCCTCTCGGGGGTCTTCCCCTTACCCTTCCTCCGTCAGTAGGCGGTGGGGCCACTGCACCCACTGCTGCCTGTGTCGACCTCGTCCAGCGTCATCTTGGAGGAGGCGTCCCCTTCGAAAAGCTTTCGAAGGGTCTCCACTCGGGATTCTCCCGGGGGAGTCTCGCGGCGGACCTTGGCCTCCGCCTCCTCCATTGCGGCGGCTGTGGCTGCGGCAGCTCGCCCTTCGGCTTCCTCCCGGGCACGAGCCGCTTCGGCTTCCCGGGCCTGCTGCAGCCGAGCCTTCTCCGCTTCCAACGCCGCCAACTCCGCCTCCGTCTTGGCCCTCTCCTCAGCGACCTTCCGTCGCGCGGCCTCGATTGCGTCCTTCTTGGCGGCGTCCGCCTGCGCCTTAGCCGTTGACTCGGCATGGGCCCTTTCCTCCGCCTCCTTCTTTGCCCTCTCTTGGGCAAGGCCTCTTCCAGCTCCTTCACCTCGGCCTCCTTGCAGGCAATGGCCTCCTGCGTCAGCCGGGCTTCCTCGTCAGCTGCCGCCACCTCACCCTTGACCTGGGCAATCGCTGCCTCACGGGCGGCCGCGGCCGTGAGTCCGGCCGCAAGGGCGGCCACGGTCGGGGCGTGGATGGCCATGCCATGCGCCCACTCCGCAGCCTCCTGCTGGGTGATGCCGACGGCGCCTCCCATGGCAGCGCTGTGCTGCGTGGCCCGTTGCCGGGCAACCTGAAGGTTGCAGGGCGGCCCACAGGCGCGCTTACAGGCGTGCGCCACGTCCCTTTGGTCGGGAGCGACGCTGCTGCTGAAGCTGGCCTGGTCGGCCGGCATCCTCCCGCGGTGGGCCGACTCCACGTCGCTGCTGGGGCCTGACTTCCTCAGGAGCAGCAGACGGGGCTTGGCCTTGGTGTGCTTGGCGACCTCCAGGAAGTCGCCAAGGGTGGTGTGGCCGGGGTGGTGACCTCCACCGGCCTGCTGGGGGCTGTGGGCTGGGGTTCCGCCCCTGGCGCCTTGGGCGGCTTCGGCGGCCAGGGATGCCTGGTAGTCCCGCCACTTCCGGTCTTGCTTCCTGTCCCTGGCGGACTGCTTCTCCTTCCCCGGAGACGCGCTGCTGCTGCTGCCCTGCAGCCTGTGCTCGCTCCCCGGTTCCGGGAAGTTCTTCTCGATCATGTCCCACATGGAGACGTTGATCGAGGCGCCCGACGGGTACTCGTTGGGCTTCTCGTCCTTCTCAATCACGTCGGGGCGCAGCCCTTCGCCGGGCCTGTCCTGCCGGGTCCAGACTCTCCAGCGCCTCTGCTGGAAGCGGAAGGCAAACCCTTCCACCCGCAGCCAGTCTTCGACTGCCTGCAGGCGGTCGGCGCCCATGTCCTGGCGGAACTCGAAGCATCGGGCGTGCCGCCTTCGCACTGGGGGTGGCTGTGGCGGTAGTGCTGGTCCCACACCAACCCACGCAGTAAGCGCACCGCATGGGGGTGGGGCCGCGGCCACGTCTTACCCGCTTCCTGCCAGTTTACCATGGCAGCGGGGGGCGTAGTTGGTCTTGAGGTCCTTGGTGGTCACTTGTTCCGCTCAATGAACTGGTCCTGGTGGTGTTTGTTGAGGCCGGTGATGCAGCACTGGACTGGGAGTGCGGCCGGTGCTGGTCGGCAGTGGAACTGGTTGCTGTAGCTGGGTGCGCGGCCTTGCTTGTCGGCCGAGGGAACTCGTGGATGACGGAGTTCCGGTCCCCGCACTTCCTTCACGGACTCGGCGCTGTTGCTGGGCGGCGCTGCGAGCCGCTCCGCTGCGCTGCTAGCTGCGAGCTGCGAGCTGCTGCGCCGCGCTGCTCGGGGTTGGTGGCCCCGAGTGGGACGCGAGGGATGGGTAACCCCGCGGCGGTGGAACGTTTTTGACGCGTTCCCGTCGGGGGCCTGGCCACAGGACGCTGCGGTGGACACGCACAAGTGAGCAGGCAGGCAAAGCACTACGCTCACAGGGGCATCATTGCGCTTGTGTCATGTGACAAAGCGTTTCAGGATCCTTGCCACTCTGAAACAAGGGAACAAAAGTATGTACAGCAACACATCAGGATATGTACACATGGGGTTAAGACTGGACCCTGGTAAGGGCATCACAGGACAATAGACACTCAGTCCCAACACATATCCCAATCCCAGGTCGTACCCTCTCAGTGGCTGGTGGATGCGGGGGCTCAAACACAACCCATGCCCTGCTCAGTCCGGACCCTGAAACCCTGCCAATGGGGGGGATGTTTCGCCCAGCCACAGGGTAGTTCCTCGCAACCAAGATGCTCCATGACCAATCGACTGTAGCGGCCTCTGCCCTCCTAACGGCAGGTTCCAACTCCTCTCTGAGACAGAGATATGTCTCCGCCATTATCCCCTAGGAGTTGGTAGCTGAAAATGGGCTGTTTCAGCCCAAACTGATATTAGCTCAAAAATCTCCAAAATTGACCCCTCGTTCGGACCCGCCAGAGGTAGGGACGAGACAACCGACCCTATGTCCTTCGGGTACGAACTTTCTGGAGCCCTCACCCAACCTGGTTCCCTCTGAGGTTCCGGCATCAGGGCACCACCGGTTCGTCAAGTGGGGTCATGATGCCCAAATCACCAAAATTGGCGTCAATCCCACGCGTGGCTCGCCCGGCCAGGGCAAGGCCAATGGCAAACAGGACAGGAGGCAGGACCTAGGACTCATATCTGCGTGTACAACTAATAATTTTGTCCAGGCTCTCTGTGGGCATAGAGATATGGGGCCCCCAATTGACCACACGGGGGGGGTGAAAGTGGGGTCCCAAAAGGGGGTCATTTTGGCTGCTCAAAATGAGCCAAAATTCGGGGGTGCTCTCAATAGTATATCTCCAGGCCGGCTTAGAGATCGGATCTGCCTTTCCATACGCGATCCACCTGGAGTTCAACAGAGACTCCCATGCCCTTGGCTCCCAAAGATCTCCATGCCACTTGGCGTGGTGACAATCCCAATCGGTCCACAAATGCCAAAATGGCAAAATTGTCCACACTCACTTTGGGCTAGCACCCTAACGAAGGTTGCTCCGCTTCGCCCACGTGGTGTGTGAACCATGGTGACCAATGTCCATAACACCCACGTCATATATGGTCCATTGGTCCATGAGTCTGGCGTGCACGAGGTGGTGCACGGCACGGTGTACAACAAGGTGCACGGCGGGCAGAAAATGTGGAAAATTGCTCAAAATGGCCGAAAATGCGCACACTCATGGTTGGGGCAAATGAGGCACATGCCCGACTCGGACCGGAGTGTGCCATAGGAATGGTATCAAGTCATATGTGTCCAACATATCTTTTGGGCGTCGCGCAACTCCTCCGGTTTTGGGAATGGCAGGGTCGCCAAGTGAGCCCATGATTTGGGATAGTCCCAAATCGCCAACATGGCGGCCACGGTATGCCAAGCCCAAGAGGAGAAGATATGTTGGGCACCAAAGTATGTACCCCCAAATCATACTTGGGTCATGAAATCAATTGAGCGCAACGTCGAGATACACGGTCGCCACTTGACATCATGACGGGCAAAAAAACAGCAATATTGGCGAAAAAACACCCAAAAGTGCCTTGAATAATAGTAATTTCTTTGGCTTGGATTGAGTAATCGACGAATCCTTCTAAACACAATGAATTGACACCAATAACCTTCCATTCCACATATGTGCTCCACTTGGGGCGCTTTAAATAGTCACGAACGCTACTTCCCAAGTGGGCACATGAAAAAACGGTAAATTGCAAAACACACACCTTGCTCCCAACGCATCGCTTTGGGATCGCCACCCAAGCTTTCCTCCACGAAGGTTAGGCTTGCAATTGATCGTGGGGAGTATAAGGAAGGGCCTCGTGCAATACGAGGTTCATTGGTGGGTGTATTGCTCTTAGCCAAACCTGCCAAATGGGCACGCAATACAACACATGGCACATACCACATACTGCCCAAAAAGGTAGCCCCCCCCACGATATGTCATGCCCCTCCAAGGGCATAACTTTGTGTCAATCGCTCATAGGAACTCAAGAAGAGTTCCTATGCAACACCATCACTCGCGCGCTACACTCGAAAGTTATTCTAACGCACGCAATATCATGGCCAAAGAGTTCTAACGCAAACTCTACCGTCTTGACCATGATCCATTACGCTAGCGCGCACGTGTGGAGACGCGAGACGTATAAAGTTTCTTAAATTACGTCAGGAGTATCGTGAATACATCCCATGCTTTCTTATTGTCATTCCTCGCAAGCGGCACGAGATATGACCCTCACAAGTGGCCTCACGAATCAACTTTGTTTTGCCCATATCTCTAAGACAAATGGAGGGCAAGACAAAAGGAAAGTTGATTCGTGCATGGGGAAGCACGTAGGTCCACTCGAAAGAGGTCAAATCAAGTGCGGGGATGTCGAAGTCGAAAATCCGATTTCGACATCCTGAAAAATTCGGATTAAGGTTGCGAGTGTACAATGTGAAAATTGCAGATGCATCAATGCAGATCCTGAAGACTTTAGAGTCTTTGTCACGTATTGCGCCAAAATGTCTGTAAATAACAGTTAAACTGGCGGTTACGCTAAAGTCGCGAGCCAACCGCCAGCAGTCAAAACATTGAATATCAGAACGGAAGCGTGAAAATTTACGGAAACAATATGAAAATAAAACCCTGTTGATTCCTGATATTCTGATGTGTAAATCTCGGCGGGCGACGCATCGGTTGCCGATGCGGCCGCTAATAGCTGGAATGCCCATATCTCTCACACAAATACGTCTTACCTACATCTGTTGTTAGGGTTAGGTTGCCGAATCGCCGGCCGAAGGCGGTACGGGGCAGATTGGCGTGAAATAGTAAGATACCGGCAAATGGCAGTTTGCCGGTACATGGTAACATGCCCCAAGTGGCCAGAATGCCGTCACGGGGGCTTTACGGCAAGGGACACGCTCCTGCCGGGCTCTCACCGGGCTTCACCGGGCGTCTTCCCCTCCGTACATGGGGTTAGTGGGCACACGGAGACCGGCTGTATACCCCACCATGGTGATGGGGTTCTGGGTACCGCTTCAATAGCATCAAGCACTTCATGTGCACTCTTTTGGGTGAAATGGTGCTGGTTAGGAATGTGCGGCATAGGTGTCAGGCCAGACACAGAATATGACTTGGCCAAGCAACTGAATTCAGAAACAGTCAAACAGTAGAACCACAATAAGTGGTAGAGACAATTGAGCATAGGGGTCTTGGGGTGGGAGACCACTAGGCTTAACCTCCAAGGCCAAAAGCATGAAATGCCTATTTTTGTTCGGTATATCCTCCATGAAGGAAGATACCTCCGCTCAGTTGAGTGGTAGGGGTGAACTTCATGGGGGGCTAGGGTTACAACCCTAGTTACGTTGAGAAAGTGTACTTTAAGCTTCAAAAGAGTGATAAAAATACTTAGTTAGTCTTAGCATCAACAAGAGGGTTTTAGAGGGGGCTTGGCCTGGATCAAGCCCTCCAAGAAAGACAAGGCAGTGACTTTTTCTTACTGACCCCACAATGCCTTTTGCGACACGCGGGGACCGGACTCTGCGCGCAACAGGTCGCAACTTCGCCTACTACTTATTGCGGGATCTGCGGTATTCCCGTTGCTAAATTTGTGAATTTTGGCAGTGGTTGGATTCCCACCAGTCGGAGCTACTTCAGCGGCCGTGCGGCCAGCTCCAATATTGCCAGCAGAGGTCCGAACCCCTATGGGAGGGAACATGTGCTAACCAAATATTTGCTGCTGTTTGTGACTGCTACGTTCCTCTTGGGCATATACTTCCTGCCGGCGGCAGTCGTTTTAAGTGGGGGTATGAAGCAGATCACAACCGTACCCTAGTAGATTCTCTTAAGGGATCATTATATGGCCCTAGCTTTAGGACTATAGTAAGAAAAAGTGCTTTTCCATTGATTTGAGGCATACTCTAGTTGTATTAGAGATGCACTGAGCATCCATGCATTTTGATCTTAGTATTGGTCCCACCAAAAGTGGTGATAACACATTTTGACCTATGGAACCAAACACCCAATCAGGATATGGAGTGGACCCCTTAATCCCCTTTCAATGTGAAGTAAAACATCTTTCCCTGAGTTGACTGAGCACTGACATACCCAGGGCAGAGCCTATGAATTTATCTATGTTTTTCCATGAATACTTATCTGCCCTAGTGGTATGCACCCTAGGGGGCTAGGCACCTCTTTTTGAGAGGTCCTGGGTTCAATTCCTGGTCAGCCTAGCTAAGTAGGAAGATCCCATGTGACATGGCAGTGACCTCATCGCCACATGCCCTGCCACCTCAGCACATATGGGACCCAAAACAAAGAGTGCACATCTCCTGAGATGGCACTATGGAGAGAGAGTGACCATGGGGCTGTTTTCTAACTCTTTTCCAAAACATTTCAGCTATCTATGTGAATATGCATTCATTTGTGACCTGAGTTGCAGTTTCTGTGAATATTCAATCATCTTTCACTGTTTACACAGCAGCCCTTCATGTTTTGATCCTGATTCTCTTCTCCTTGCACACTTCTGGCTTGGGCTATCCTGGATTGACTTGGATTTACCGTATTTCAACAAACAAAAGCTTTTCATCTCCAAAAACAAGCAGCAGGACACCCTACAGCAACAGCAAGCAGCAGGAGAAGCAAAAACACAGTGCTGAGAACACTATAAACCTTTCTGGTAGCAAGAGGCAGCCTGTCTCTGCGCACCGGCAGCAACCCCGTGCCGTACATCCAGTGCGCCGAGTACGGGCAAATGTAAGCAGAAGGGTGAAAGAAGATGGATCCAAGAAAGGAGGACGCCGACGCGAAGACAGCGCCAGCGCCTGAGGCGCCGGCAAGGCCCGCGCCTGGCGCTGTACCTTCGGCGGAGCCCTTACATGGGCCAGTGGATGCGGCTGAGGACTCCCTGGATGGACTCCAGACGGCCTTCGGGGCCCTGTCTGTCGAGGAGGTGGTCACCACTCAGCCTGTGAAGAGGAAGAGAGAGAGCGAGAAGGATGCTGGAGAAGGATCAGACCAAGGAGAGGAGCAAGGGCAAGACCCGACGAATGTCCCTACCTTCCAAGGCGCACCAAGCGCTTCTGGCCTCCACGCATCGCCCTCTCCTTTAACGACCACACTCCCAGCCGCTGCAACATCCACTTCCACAACCAACCCGCCTATGGCAGAGGGCACAGGCTTTACTGGCATGCCTCCCTACCCCGCCTATGGTATGGGCCCACCTACCACTGCGCTCCTTGAGGCAACTACTGCCAGTGAGCCGGTGGCTTCCAGCTCTGCGCCGCGATGGTATGCGGCTGAATATCCCCATCCACCAAGTGCTACTGGAACCTATGTGGATGTTCCTGGGTATGCACCTGGGTATGCACCCTTGAGTGGGTTGAGGAGAGGACCTGAGTCCCTTGGAGGCAGGAGTAGAGGATCGGGGAGATCCTCCAACAGGTCCCTGACGCGGTCGGAGATCAACGAGGTGCTCCGAGGAGCCACTTCAAAAATCATGGGCGACCTCACACAAGAGATCCGTGAGAAGCTGGAGCCCCTGATGATCACGCCCCAAGCGTCACCTATCTCGGTGGGAATGTCACCCCACCGAGTACAGGCTAACCACCTGGCGGCAGGGTTGACAAATACCCTGGGGAGCCTGAGTTGAGCGACGCCTGCAGCAATACCGAGAAGTCCCTTCGTGCCGAGAATGGCCCAGCCGCCCTACAGCCACGTGACGAACTCGACTAGGGCCGAGCTGGACCGGCTGTGGCTGACAGCCTTAAGGGCTATGGTGGACGTAGAGCCTTATGGCTCTAGTGATCTTGGCGGAGACCCCTCCGATGAAGAGCCGCCGTCGATGGATTCTTCTTCGCCCTCAGATCCGATGACCCTGAGGACACCGAGGACCCCAAGGGGAAGAAGAAGAAGGAAGAGAAGAAGAAGACCCGACGCCCTGAAGGACGCAGGACTCAGGAGGCGAAGGCTATTGCCACCTCCAAGATCGTGGTCAACCTGCTTGAGTTCACAGGCAAGGACCTCAGCAAGTTCGCCGAGAACTTTGGCCGGTTCCTACGACTGACCGGCCAAACCCACGCTAGTGGGCGAGTGAAGTGCGATCCGCTCCTGCAGTGCTGCAAGACCAAGTACCTGGAGAAGCAGGTCAGGCAGATCGTGACTAACTCCGCCACCTTTGCCGATGTGTTGGTTGCCCTGGAGAGGCAGTACCCCACCTACGAAACCGACCTCTCCATCAGGGCCGAGATCCAGAACCTGCCCGTGCTGCCCAACAACCCCAAACCTGGCAGGGTCTCCGAGCTGTTGGCTGACCTGAATCACTGGGCTGGACGACTGACGCCCGGTTCCTACAGCAGCGACGACCTGCTGTTCTGGATGGTGGCCAAGCTACCTCGAGAGCTGTGGGACGAGTGCCGTTCGACGGCTGAGCGCAAGGCTAGATCCCCCCGCTACGAGGATGTATGCGTGCTGCTCCTGGAGCTGGCGCTGGAGAAGGAGAGCGACCAGCACTTGAACAACTACCGTCCTGGTGGTGGAGGTTCTGGAGGCCATGGCAAAGGGTACCAAGGGTCCCGACCTGGGCAGGGGACTACCCCCAAACACACCCACGCCCGCATCATGGAGAATGTGAAGGAGCTATTCTCGTGTGATGCCAGAGACGAGCAGGGCCACCTGCAGCACGCCCCTGACTGCGAGCAGCGAGACTGCTTCGTAGTCCAGGGGAAGCAGCAGGAGAAGAACACCGGCGCTAAAGCGAAGCTGCCGGATCATTACCGGTGCACCATCACGTGTGCATTCTGCGGTAAGCGGAAGCACTACAAGGATGAGTGCTACCATAAGGAACACCTATCGGCGAAGCTTAAAGGGGAAGATCCTGGCAAAGGCTCAAGCAAAGGTGGAGGCAAAGGCAAAGGCAACGACTCCGGCAAGGGCAAGTCGAAAGGACGTGGTCAAGGGCAAGACAAGGGTCAAGGTGGACGAGGAGGAGGCGCTAACTCCCAGCCCGAAAACAAGAACAAGGACAAGAACGGAGGCAACCCCAACCCTAATCCAGGGGGGAACTCGGAGCCCTCTGGAGGGCAGTCTGGTCCTACCACACGCTCACAAACGCAGGCCCAGCAAGAACAAGGAGCCAAGCGTGAGCATGAAGGTGGTGATGACGGCAACGCTAAGAAGAGGAGCCGTTTCATGAGGATGGCCCGCAAATTGCGGAACAAGGGGTTCGAGGTGACCTGTCCTGCGGAGTTCTGACGGGGACGCTCTGGTGGCACCCAAGACCTGGTGTTTTGGGTACGTATCCGACTAGGGGGACGCGAATACCTGGGGGTATTGGACACTGGCGCCACCATATCTATAGTGGCCAAGAAAATTTTACCTTGTGGGAGCATGAAGAACACCATGACCACCGCCGCTATACGCATGGGGGATGGACATGTGGTGCACAGCTGCGGGGACTGTGGAGTGGAGGTACCTATGGGCTCGCGGACTATCGCCCATCGGTTCTATGTGATGGACACTGAGGCCTTCGACTTTGTACTGGGTACTGACTTCTTCGTACAGCACTCCCAGATACAATCCCTGACGCTGCAAGCGCCCTACCTCCTCTACGTGGACCACGGCAGTGGCAGAGAGTCTGTGCCACTGGAGCAGTCGGAACATACCTCGAGTTACCTGAGACTATCGAAGGAGGAGCCCTCGAACATGATGGCGGCCTCCAAAACTGAGGACTATCAACTATTGGGGGAAGTCCTAGACCAAGGTCTGAAGGAGTTGGGTTACTCTCGAGAAGACCTGAGTGTGGAGTTGTTCGCCAGCGACAAGCAGCATGTACTGGACCTTTACTGCAGCAAGGGGAAGAACTGCAGCTACAAATTTTACTGGCCCTCTTTCGGGATGGCCTACGGGAACCCCAGGTTCAGTGAACTGGGGAAGGTGCTGACCAAGGTGGCCTTGGAACGTTCCCGTATGGTCCTGTGTTCCCCCGACTGGGGAGCCCATGGGGGCAACGAGTACTGGCGAAACCTCCTGGACAGGCTGACTATCAGCTCTGTTCGTTTGCCTGATGAGGCCATCTACGTGCCTCTGGGACGCAAGACGCCTATTGGGAAGCCCGGATGGGGGAGTATGCTCAGCGTGGTGGACGGAAGTCTTACCACCATCCCCTGGGAGGACCTGGACCCGACTCTGGTCCACGCCATACAATGAGAAAGCGATGGACTCGCCTTGCGTGACTTGAAGGATCGCCTAGGACCTCAAGATGCTGTTGAGACTACACCCTGAGGAGATGAGTACGTCGTGACTGACACCAACGCCCCCAACTCTCCCTGTCATGTACCTGTTCCTGATGGAGTCTCTGAGTGTGGACGATCTGAGCTACCTAGCTCTATCCACTCAGATGACGAAACTGAGCACGACGCCTTCTTCGTGCAGACCTGTGTGGAGGAAGTGGAGAACGCGGAGTACGTCGCCCCACTGAATCCCCTACTCTCCATGGGGGTGGAAGACCCCGTGGATGAGGAGCTGGACCCTCGATCCAGGCTCAGGGAGTATGTGGATTCCAAGAGGAAGTTGGTGACGAAAAAGCTATGCTACGCGAAGCCTACCCGCAGCTCATGGCCACTGAAGCAAGGACGTATGGGATACCTATCCCAATTGAAGGAGGACCTCGAACAGAAGATCACCACCTCACAAACAGAGGTAGATCTCAAGCTCATGAAGAGCGTGTGGGGTGCCCATGTGAGGACCCCAGAGGAGGACGACCTCTCGGAGGAATGTGTATGTGAACCCCCTCGAGCGTGCCTATGTTGCCATCGTCCACCGGAGATGGTTGAACAAGACCTTCTATATGCCTACCAAGGGCTGAAGGACACTACCACGGGCGAAGAGTCGGTGGAGGACCACCTCCCGACGTCTATTACTCAGGGGGCAAGCAACTTACACTCTGACGAGGACATGGAGGACAAGATCAAGGTATTGGACCCGCGGGTACAGAAGCTTATAAGGACCTATCTGGAGGTGGTCGGAGAACTACCCCCTCCAGCCTCATGTGACAAGCTGGTACAGATGGACCTCAAGCTGAAACCCGAGTTTGTGGGTCACAAGATCCGGAGGAGACCCTATCCAGCTCCTAAAGAGCAGGCCGACGAGATTGAGCGACAGATACAAGAATGTATCGTCGCTGGCCTAGTCCTGGAGTAAAAGGACGGGGACTACCCCCTACACTGCAGCCCCTGTTTCCTGGTGGCTAAACCTGGGTCTACAGCCAAACGGCTGGTAGTGGACTGCGGAGAGCTGAACAAGAAGACGTTGAACCACTCAGGGTCCATTCCCAATATGGAGTCTACCCTGGAGAGGATAGCCTCCTGCCGCTACAAGACCAAGATGGACAAGCGAAGCGGATTCTGGCAAGTCGACCTGACGCCCAACGCACAGGAACTACTGGCCTTCATCACCCCTCAGGGGAGGGTGTTCAAGTGGAAGGTTATGCCGTTTGGCGTTGCTAACGCACCCGCTCTATTCCAAGAGCTGATGAACAAGATCTTGTCCATCCTACGAAGGAGACCTAAAATGCAGGAGCTCATATCCCGTGGTGCCCAGATGGAGGCTCACATCGACGATGTATGCCTCGGGACCAATACCCAGGAGGATCACCTAATCCTCTTGGGTGAGTTCTTTGCGGTCTGCCAGGAGAACCACACACGACTCAAGCTGGAGAAGTGTGAGTTCATGCAGGAGACCATGCAGTACCTGGGGTTTGATTTTGGCTATGGGTGGTGGACCCCAGCGGCCTCTAAGGCCAAACCCCTGATGGATGCTAAGGTACGACACGAAGACCCCAAGAAAGGACTTCATGATGTACGCAGTTTCATTGGGGCGTGCAACTTCTATCGCCGCCACATCAAGAACTTCACCTACACCAGCGCCGTTCTGACAGACTTGATCAAGAAGAGTACTACTTGGCGCTGGGGCCCACAAGAGCAACAAGCGTTTGACGAGCTCAAAGACAAGGTAGCCAACGCTAAGTGCTTGGGCGTGCGTAGAGCACAAGGGGAGATTATCCTGGTGACCGACGCCAGCAATGTGGGCGGTGGTGGAACGTTGTTCCAATGGCAAGCACTAGAGAAGGAGGAGTTCGACTCGGCCATTTCCCAATGGGGGACGGAGGGTCTCAAACGAGATGGAACCTTCAAGCACAGCTACCCTGACGACAAATGGGTCCTAGTACCTCTGGGCCACTGGAACTGGAAGTGGAACCAGGCCAGGGGGAACTACTCCACCTATGAGCAGGAATTGCTCGCGGGTATGCTGGTGCTATCCTCACAAGCACGACTGTTGGGGAGTAACCCTGTGGTCTGGCTGTGCGACCAAGAACCGGTCCGCAGTTTCCAGAAGGGTCCCCCACCTGAGAAGGCCAAGGTACGGCGCTGGTGGACCTACCTCAGCCAACTACGGCTGACGGTACACCATATTCAGGGAGTGAAGAACGAGTGTGCCAACTACATCAGCCGCAACAACTTCGACGCCCTGATTGGTTCCCGATCTGAAGCGCTAGCTAAGGAGGCGTTCAGCCGTATGGACGTCCACTTGGACCTCAACATGACTATGATACGCCCCCTGGATGGACTCCAACATTCGGAGTACCTGAAAGAGTTCGGGGATATCTACAAGCGCCTGGAGAAACGCCTTGAACCCCTCCTGGTCAACCGAGACCAGTGGAAGAGGGACAAGAGCTACCTATGGCACGAGGACCGTATCGTGGTGCCTAGTGACCGAGTTCCAGCGCTGCTGAAGTGGACCCATGAGTCCAGTGGTCATGTGGGTGCTGACCGCTCCCTGAGGCTGTTCAAGCAGTGGTTCCACACTACGTGGACTGACGACCAACTGCGGAAAACCCTCCAGCCTATCGTGGACAAGTGCCCGTGCAGGTCCTGTAAACCAGGGGATATCAGGGACAGAGGTTTCTACTCGACTCTGCCCATCCCTCACTGTGCTAACAGTGTTCTATACGTGGACTACACGGAGATGCCGAAGTTCGGGGGCTATGACTTCGCCCCCGTGGTAAACTGTGGGTTGACCAGGTTTACCAGGGTGTTCCCATGTACCAAGCACATTACCGGGGAGGAAACTATCAAGATACTCCTGGAGGAGTGGTTTTGTGTCTATGGGGCGCCCAAGAAGATCAACTCCGATGAGGACGTACGAGTACGCTCAGATACTGGCTGGTACAAGAGGGTCCTGAGATCCCTCAATGTCCAGGTGTCTACGGGGATTCCCTACTCTCACACGAGCAACCCCCTATGTGAGCGACAGATCCGTGTTCTCGAGGAGAGTGTCAGGATATGGTGCAAAACTGAACGCACCAGAGACTGGGTGAGACTACTCCCCGTCATATCCTTGATGATGAACTCCCAAGAGAGTTCAGCTACTGGCTACTCGCCCCATGAGCTATTCCTGGGGCGCCCGGCATGGTTCCTACATGCCCCCTATCCAGAGGACACCCATTCTTCTGTGAATGAATGGGTCCAAGAGCAACAAGCGAAGGTGGACAAGGCCAAGGCTATGCTCCAGAGAGTGAGGGAGCGTCAGTGGAACAAGAAGAACAAGCACCGAGTACCGGCCACCTACCAAGAGGGGGACTGGGTGCTGGTGCACCACAGTCGACTACCCGCCTGGCCACGCTCCACCAGCGATGACCCATACTTCGGGCCGTACAAGATTCTATGGGTGGATGGACACCATATCACCGTGCGGTGTTCTCCCCGTCTAGGGGGGACCCTGGTGTGCGCTGCTCAACACCTGAAGCGCTACCATGATCCTGAAGACCTCTGTGGGGAGGAGTGGGAGATGAACGACGAGGAAATCGCCGCTCTGGACCTACAAGGGGCTGCCAGCCCTATGGAAGTTGAAGGTGAACTCCCCGACATGAACGCCAAGGAGATGGCTAAGGAGGGCTTCTACCTGGTGAAGTCTGTCTTACGCCACCGCTATCGCCAGGGTTGGCGCTTTCTCACCCTCTGGGAAGGGTGTGGAGTCGGGGAGGCCACCTGGGAGCCACTCTCTGCATTTGTTCTACCTGGGGGACGCCTAAACTCAGTTCTGGTGGACTACTTGTCCCAGAACAACCTTGGTGAGTTGCTGAGGCTCGCTGGGACGCTTGCCTCCAAGACTAAAGCTAGAGACTGAACCTTACCCTTACCTGCCAAAGCGTATGTGTGAGTGTGCTATTCCTAAGGTCCTGAGAGCAAGCCGCAGAAGTGGTGTCCTAATTATACCCAAGTCTGCGCCTTTGCTGAACTTGGAGGGTTGGCTTATTGATGCCACGGGGTAATTTCTGTGCTGGCGCAAGACCTTTGGGGAATACCCAGCGTACTAATCCAGGTATTGTTTTCCCTACCTATCTGTCTACTACAGGGAGGGGTGGCCAAAAGCTATGAAGGCTTGAAAACGCCGTTTTGCTAAATGGCCAAAACACTGACCTAACCACTGCCACAGCCCACCAACCCTGCTAAAATTGCAGGAAACAGGTGGGACAGTGACACACGCACTACAGGTCCTCCACACCCTACAGTGGCACCATCCTGGTGGGCGAGCGCTACTGCAACTGGCTCAAGCCCCCACTCAGGACTACCACTCCTACACGCACACTCTACTGGGCGTTGCGAAGGCAAAGGTCTCGTGGGTCCTAGCGACCCTCCTGTGAAATGACAAGAGAACACAGCGCTGCTAAGCATCTGTGGCCTAACAGGGGACGCCACAACCTGTTTCCCCTGCTAGGGCTTGGAGGGAAGAGGTGCTCTTGCGTGCACGGCGCGGATGTCGATGAAGTCGGACTCCCTGCTCTGCCACAGGCAGAGGCGGAGTTACTTGTTTGTGTGATCTGCGCCCTTGTTTAGCAGGGCATAAACAAATGCTGCTGCACCAATCACCCTACCTGCCCACCTGTAAAACAAAGGCAAATGAAAGGGCGTTTGCGGCGGAGGAACCAAGCCACACTCCAGGTATTATACCCTTCTCAGTGTGACCTACAATACACTGTCCGCAAACACGCTGGAGGACCAGCTACCCTCGTCAAGCAAGCAAGCTTTAAGGGACTCCTCAGGTTCTCTTCAAGAACGTACCGAGGAGCCCCTGGGTAGCCTAAACAAGGTTTACCGTGCGCACTTCGCGTGGCCTACCCTTTAATGCGTGTGTGCATGCGCGAGTATGCACGATGGCGTTGGGCAAACCTGCTCATCTCAACCTCAATCACGACACCACCAGGGGGTGGCCCCGCCTGGGCTTACTCACCTTACCTACCGCTGGAGAGAGAGAGCAAGTGAGGGCCGCACGCGAAGAACGTTGCTATGCACTTGTATGTATGTCTAATCACCCTGATCTGACCGCTAATCATCTGCAATCTTTCTAATCAATCCCTCTATCGCGTTCTATCTTTGTTAGCGCTGCTACAAGGCTCGTTCACGGAGACACGAGACGAGCAGTGTGTATGCGGCATACGAGACGAGCCTACCTGTCGTTTATACCTGATTCATTGAAGTCTTTTCGTTCATTTCCGAATTCTTGAATTTTTGAAGCTTCTATTAATGTGGGTGGAATCTGTATGTTTATTTATTAATGTGTGTCTCGTCATTTTCAAGACTACGTGAGACGTACGTTTATAATTCCATTATTTCTCCATTTTTCGGCGCTTCGCTAGGAGCCGCTGCTGCGCGCCGCCATTTTATGCGTATGAATTTCTGGATTTAAAAAATCCAGAGATGACTATAATTTCTATAAAAATGTGCTACAGATGCACAATTGGATTCTGCTCAGGTGTGTTGTTTCAGAAAACTTCTACGCCGTCATTTGACGGATTTTGGTGTCGTCGCTTCGTTTTTGCGTGGATTCGTCCGTAATTCTCCCATTTCTGCCTCTGCAGATACCCACGCGCAGCCTCGCTGAGTAGGCCGTGTTCGGGCCGAAGCGCAGGTGCCTGGAGAGACTGAGCAGAACCAAGACCCCACCAAGGGGCAATTTGATTTTTTCTCACGACTCCCTTCGCCTTAAGACAGGTCACAGGTCGCCAGCAGGTTTACGAGAACCCATGCGAGTGTGTATATTGTGTCTTGCGTTGGGTTTGTGTCGACGCTGCGTCTTGGAGGGAGGGATGCTTATGCACATGTTTGGCATGCTCCCATACTAGCCCAACCAAGCCACAGGAGCCCCGGCAGCGCCATGAGCGCTGAGTCTCCTGTAGGAAATGTTACAAACAGAGCAGCAAAAGAGCGCCAGCCATGGTGAGCGCCCATTTTTCTGTGTGAGGGAAGCTATAGGTATTTTAAAGTAGATGTGGAAACCAAGGCAAGTCCAAGGAAAAAATCCTTTTTTCAGAAATGCGACAGTGGTGGCCACCACAGCACAAGGTGGAGTAAGAAAAAGTGCTTTTCCATTGATTTGAGGCATACTCTAGTTGTATTAGAGATGCACTGAGCATCCATGCATTTTAATCTTAGTATTGGTCCCACCAAAAGTGGTGATCACACATTTTGACCTATGGAACCAAACACCCAATCAGGATATGGAGTGGACCCCTTAATCCCCTTTCAATGTGAAGTAAAACATCTTTTCCTGAGTTGACTGAGCACTGACATACCCAGGGCAGAGCCTATGAATTTATCTATGTTTTTCCATGAATACTTATCTGCCCTAGTGGTATGCACCCTAGGGGGCTAGGCACCTCTTTTTGAGAGGTCCTGGGTTCAATTCCTGGTCAGCCTAGCTAAGTAGGAAGATCCCATGTGACATGGCAGTGACCTCATCGCCACATGCCCTGCTACCTCAGCACATATGGGACCCAAAACAAAGAGTGCACATCTCCTGAGATGGCACTATGGAGAGAGAGTGACCATGGGGCAGTTTTCTAACTCTTTTCCAAAACATTTCAGCTATCTATGTGAATATGCATTCATTTGTGACCTGAGTTGCAGTTTCTGTGAATATCCAATCATCTTTCACTGTTTACACTGCAGCCCTTCATGCCTTGATCCTGATTCTCTTCTCCTTGCACACTTCTGGCTTGGGCTATCCTGGATTGACTTGGATTTACCGTATTTCAACAAACAAAAGCTTTTCATCTTCAAAAACAAACAGCAGGACACCCTACAGCAACAGCAAGCAGCAGGAGAAGCAAAAAACACAGTGCTGAGAACACTATAAACGTTTCTTATATTATAATCCATTTCCTTGTTAGGAACATAGGATGTGGGATAGATAAGGCAATCTTGGATCTTTTGTAGTTATATGAAATAGTGGATGATACGGTGGACTTCTGATATGTGCATATCAGGTATTTCATAGGCTATGTGTATCATATCTTTTTGCAGGATACTATTCAATCAACACTATCGTTATGTCTTCTTTGCAAAGCAATGTTGCTGCCCATGCCACTGCAACCTCTGCTGCTGACCCTATGGGGTGGTTTCACTGGGTGCAAGTGATGAGGACCCTGATCTGAGTGCATTGTCACCAGTACTCAAGACTAAATTGGGGCTCTCCGATTTGAAGAAGCCTCCACCTACGATGTCCCCTGGTGTGGAACCTTTGCCTAGGGATGTGAAAAGCCGCAGAGGTATCCGCAGTTCACCCATGGACACCTGGTCTAGCCCTTTCCACCCCCGTGTGAGGACTGTGCCTGTCTGTACTTTAGAGGACACCACAGAAGTAGAGATCAAGAGCTTGTGCCTGGCTGCTCTAGCGCCATTAGCCACCACGCGGCCCTCACCCTCTTCAGGTCGAACAAGTGACCCAGGTGTACCAGGTAGGGGAACGAAGGCCATCCCCACTGCGAACCTTCACTTCGAATCCCATCCCCGAGTTCGATCCGAACAATCTGCCCGAGTGGGCTGAGGAGTTTTCGGAGTTTTTGCTCCTCACGGGTCAGCAACATGCTGATGTCCGGACCAAATGCATGCTCATCAAACAGTCGTGCAAATAGAAGCTCCTTCAGCGGCAAGTCAAGACCGCTATCAAGAAGAGCTCCAACTGGGGCGACTTCCTGAAAAGAGTGGAGCAAATGCTTCCAGTCTACGAAATGGACCAGAGTGTCCGAACGGAGATTGAGGAGTTGCCTCCTCTCCCTGAATGCCTCGGAGCTGCCCTTATCTCAGAGTTTGTGGCGCAGCTGGAAGTGCTCATGAGGTGTATGAACCTGACGTCCCATGGGCCCACAGAGCCTCATCTGTGGCTGGTGGGGAAAATTCCTTGCAAGACATGGGAGAACTGCAGAGAGACGTCTGAGAGGTTCTTATGATGACCTCGTTGATCTGCTGATCGAGTTGGCCATGGGGAGGGACATTCACTCCCACATGGATAAGTATCTGTGCAAGGATCTGCGAAGGGAGGCCCCTGCTGAGGAGGCTCCTGGAGGGAGATTGCCTCAAGCCCACTCTAACCCTGGGAAGGGCTATGGTGGGCATCTGAAGCACATGACTGAGACTCCCTCCTCAAAGGGTAAAGGGGCCCCTAATCTTTTCTACTGTTGTCCTACGGACGATAAGGGTGGACCCTGCCAAGCGCCCGACTGTGATGGGCGAAGTGCGTGCATGCTGCAACTGAACCGCACGCAGAAAACCAGAGATGGTCAGAAGGTGAAGCAGCAAGACCATTTCCGCTGCACGATAACGTGCCGATATTGCAGAGAGCGGCATTATGAAGATGAATACCACATAAAACGCCGCAAATCCAAAAAACATAAGGAAGCTGAAGAGGAGCGGCGTAGGAACGCTGGTAAGGGTGGTAAACCCGAGGGGGGGGGGGGCTAAGCCTGGGGGTTTCAAGGGTAAGGGTAACCGTGGTGGAGGACGAAGGTCCTCAGCTCCCCCCACTTGTGGAAGGAGAGCACCCAACCTCACACCTAGGGGTTGGCATTCGGATGAAAGTTGACCTATCCCCTCCACAGCCAGCCCTGGTGGTACCGACAAGACCAGCGAGAACGCCAAGAAGCGCCGCCTCAACTGGCACTCTAAGTGCGTGCAGGCTGCTGGGTTTGAGGTGAAGTTCCCTGAAGACGGATTGGGGGGCGGCTCGGAGGATGAGGATTTCATTTTCTGGATGACCATGAAAATTGGTGGTTAGGTTTGCAAGGCCGTGTTGGACACGGGCGCTACGCTTTGAATCGTGGCTCGCAGACTGCTAAAGCAAGCCAACATCCTGAAAGCCAAAACCGTGGCCATAAGGGTTGGGGATGGCCGGACCATCTTTTACCTGGATGGGGTCGATGTGACTGTCTGTCTGGGCAATGACCAGGTGATTCAGCACTGCAAAGTGCTCCAAGGCGACGCCTTTGACCTTGTCATAGGCACAGATTTCCTGCGCCGTAACTCCGTGGTTAAACTGTTGTCTTTGCATCGTCCCTATGGCCTTCACTGCGACTTTGGCGTTGGCCTTTTCTCCGTCCCTCCGGAGCTGTCAGGACGAAAAGAATGCGGTCTACGCTACGTGAACCAGTCTTATCGAACTGAAAACTATCAGTTGGTGCGGCCCGTCCTCGAACGTGGACTGGCCGCCCTGCAGTCAAACCTGAATCAAGTTCAGGTGGAATGGTTCGCGCGTGAGGAGCAGCATATGATGCAGGTCTATTGTTCGCGATATCGCAATAACGCCTATGGCTTCTTTTAGAGATCCGTGGGGTTGTGCTATGCTCACCCCACAGTCTGTCGAACCGCTAAGGTGCTGACAAAAATTGCCCTTGAAGGAGCCAGGGTGATCCTGTGTACCCCCGGCAGGGGTATCTCAGGCGGACACGCCTACTGGAGGCGTCTGTTGGACCGTATGACAGTCAGGAGAACCGAACTCCCCAATGGTCCAATCTACGTCCCTAAAGACTCTCAGGAGACCATGCACGTCCCTGAATGGGGCAGTTTCTTGTCCATAGTAGATGGCTCCCTAAAACCGGTACCAGTGCGTGATCTTGACTAGGTCGTACTCAAGGAGGTGGTGGTCGAAAACAGAGGCCTTACCCTCCTGGATCATAAATCAAGATCCGAGTACTCTTCGGTCACCACTGAGAGTGGTGAGTGCTCCAATGAGCAGGAGACCCCAGCAGTCTCCACTCCTCTGGCTGATGCTGACAACCGCTCGAGCGATATCGCCAATGCCATACCCCCGGTTGACCCGGAGGTGCTTACACTGAAGCACAGCGCTTTCCTAGCGTATGCACGAGGTGGGTCTGGGTGAGTCCACTCATTCCGGGTCTTATGACCACGTCCTTTTCTCCATGCAGGCCACAGATGGCCCTACAGGTCAGGTACCTGGCGCTAAACCCTCACCAAACAACATGGCTGTTTCCTGGTACGAGGTACAGGATCTCCAGCAGGTTCTCTGGGCTAGGGCTCAGGATATCGAGCGACAGACCCGCCTGGACCCCCTCAGGAGGACCCAGAAAACGTCTATATGGTCCGAGGAGGATGATGAGGAAATGACTCTCCCCGATCCTGAGGTACCTCTGGTATACTCCCTTCACTATGCCCAGCAGGGTTGCCAGAACTGCGAGGAGGAACTACCCCCTGAAACAATGCGGCATATGAAGAAACAGGAAAAGGGGAAGAGCAACCTCCATGCTGAGGAGGAGCTTGCTGAGAAACTGGAGAGCATGAACCTAGACCCTCGTCTCAGTAAGCTCAACCAGAAATACCAGGAGGTTTTCGGAGCGTTGCCCCCACCTCTGTCTTGCAAAAAGCTGGTTCAGATGCACCTCAAACCCAAACCCGAGTTTGAAGGGTCTGTGGTGAGATGGCGTCCATACCCCGCGCCGAAAGACGTAATCTACGGGATCGAAGGCCAGATTCAAGAATGCATAGATGCTGGCCCCGTCGAGGAGTATAAACACGGGGACAACCCCGCCATTGTAGCCCTTGTTTTCTGATGGCTAAACCAGGCTGCACTGCCATGCGCTTGGTCGTTGAGTACAGAGAGGTCAACAAAAAGAGCCAGAACCACTCTGGAGGTATCCCCAACACGGAGAACACCCTCGAGAGAGTCGCTAAATGCCCATTCAAAACTAAGATGGACAAGGGCAGTGGCTTCTCGGAGGTAGACCTAACCCGAGCAGCTCACGGACTGCTGGCCTTTGTAACCCCTAAGGGCTGTGTCGTCCGCTGGAAGGTAATGCCCTTCGGTGTCGCGAATGTCCCTCCACCCTTTCAGGAGCTGATGAAGAACAATCTGTATATCCTGAGACGCAGACCCCTTGTGCAGGAATTGGTGTCCCGCGAGGCTGAGATGGAGGCACACATAGATGAGTCGAGCCTGGGTACTAATACCCAAGAGGATCATATCCTCCTCGTACAAGAGTCTTTCACTTTCTGTCAGGAAAACCATCTCCGCATCAGACTCCAGAAATGTGACTTCATGCGTGAGGAGATGGAGTATCTTGGTTTTGGACGTTGGGTACGGCTGGTGGAAATCAGCCGCATCTAAGATGAGCCCCCTGCAGGACATGCAGATACGTGACCACCCTAAGAAGGGTCTGCACAACAACTGGAGTTTCATTGGCGCCTGCAAATTCCATCAGCGCCATATCCACAATTTTACGTATTCATCAGCCCCCCTGACTGACCTTATAAAAACGACCAACCCTTGGCAGTGGACCAGCACAGAGGAGGCCTGTTTCCAGCAGTTGAAGAAGAAATTCTCCTCTACCAACTGCCTTGGCGTACCCCGCCCCAAGGGCGAGATAATACTCGTCATAGATGCCTGTGATGTAGGGGGGGGTGGAACCCTATACCAGTTGCAGGAGCTTAAACCCGCTGAGCGGTCTCACTGCCAGTTTCAAACTTCAGGTTTTAACCGCGGTGGTACCCTGTAGCATGACTACCCTGCCAATGAATGCCGCCTGGTGCCTCTTGGGCATTGGAACTGGAACTGGAATCTCGTGCGAACCAACTACAGTACCTACAACCAGGAGCTCCTGGCTCGAATGCCCGTGCTCTCTTCCCAGTCCCGCCTGCTTGGCACAAACCCTATCGTGTGGCTCTGTGACCAAGAGCCTGTGAAAACGTTTCAAAAGGGTTCCCCCCCTGAAAAATCGAAACTAAAGCGATGGTGGACCAACCTCAGTCAGTTCAGGTGGACTGTCCACCATATACAGGGTAGAAAGAACGAGATGGCTGACTATATATCTCGTAACAATTTCGGCGCCCTATTAGGTGAGAGCTCGGAGGCGTCGGCCGAAGAGGCGTTTCAGCGCATGGACGTCCAGCTGGACCTATCCATGCGCACTGCTGGTGTACCTGAGGGTTGGAGTGTGAGGGACTACTGTAATAGCTTTGACCTACACGGGTTCTGTGTCTACTTTCTTTCCCGCCACCGATTCGATCTTCTACTCAACACAGCAAAGGCAAAATACTTCAATCCGAAATCTTGATCTTCATCATGTAAGTCAAGGTCATTCTTTAATAAGCTTGTTGTACCTGCAAGGACGACAAGCAAGCATAACATTCCAGAAATGTTTTCTAAGTAACAAAACTTTAAATGCGCTGTGCGCGCGTTGCTGATCTGGCATTTTGATCTCGCGAATATCAGCACATGCGCTGCCAGTGGCAATCCCATTACACTCTCCTGCTTATATAATAAAATGTATGCTGCCCTGGTTTCAAAACTACAACCATTTTGAAAAACCTGCAAAAGTTTCCCAGTCTAAGGGAAAACCCTGCAATGTTTCTCAAAACCCTGCGGCTTCAAAAACAACAGGCCACACTGCACACAACTGAGGCAACAACAACAAAAGAACGTGTGTTGTTTGGCTGAACTCAGTTCGCACATGCACAGCAAAGCCATGGAGTGCGGTGCTACAGTACTGTACAACAGTGCAGTTGTGTGTGTGCTTGTTTGGCCTGCAGTAACAAGGTTCCATGTAGAAGAAAAATGAGCAAAACGAAGAAAACTGAGACAAACCCACACATATATCTGTGGCAACAGGGCCTTTCACAGCCCTCTCAGAGCATAAGAAGACACCAGCGTTGGAGTCAACTTTGAAATTCCAGATCATCTCATCAGATTCAGGCAGCCGCAAGCCTGCCTAGGGATTCATAAGGTTAAAACACATAAAGAAGACATACAGTTGTGACAATATTCAATAATAACAAACCTCATGGCTGCATACCCTGCAGTCGTGCTGGCAATCGCTCATACCGGCAGCGCAACCTCCAGCGCGCCACCATACAAGGGCCGAGCATGTAGCAACGCACACACACCACTGGCGTCGCACGCACACACTTGAAAAACAGCAGGCTGACACGACGCTCTGCAAGTGCAGGCCGTCCACTGCACACACGCACAACTGTGTGTGGCGCCTTCAGCGCCGTCCGCGGCAGGCAGACGCACTCACACGCGCACGCTTGGTCGCTCACGCACAGACAAACCCTGGCTCCTGCCCTGACTGCCGGCGCAGAAACAGAAACACTGGGCGTGCATCACACACGCACACAGTCCAGCGCTGACAGCGTCCTCACAAAAATGAAATTCAAAAAGAGACTTAGCAAGTTCAATAGAAAATGGGTTATATCCCTCTTAACAAGCAACTGGCTTTAAACCAAGCACACAGCGCTGCGCGTAGCACTGTTCAAGGCGCTCTCCTTCGGCGTTCACCACAGTGTCGTTCACAGCAGCGTTGCGCTGACTCCTCAGCGCCCTCACACGGCACTGCTTTCACTGAACTCTTCGTGCATTCGCCATATCCTCAGCAGCGCCAGCCGATCAGCGCTCTCAGCCGGCACAGCGCTCCCATTCTGCGCGTGGGCTCCGCAGTAGCTCCCTCCTGAGCGCTGTTGTTATTCCCGGGTGTTCTGGACTGCGCGGACTCACGCATTTGCTGGCACCTTGGCTGCTCCCTTCCCACGATGGGTTTTCTTCGGCGTGTCTCTTTGGGAGGGCGGTTTCCCTTTCGCAATAAGGTCTCGGAGGCGGCGGAGCTCATCCACTGCTGTATCACGTTCAGAACGAAGACGCCGCGCAGTTTCTGTCTCCTCATCCAAGTCCTCTTGCAGCTGATTCCGCTCTCCTTGAAGCCGTTCGCTGATCTTCTGGTGTTCGTCGCGTTCTCTTCGTAGACGTGCTGCACCTTGACAACTGCAGCGCTCACACTCCTCACAGGGCATTGCTCAGTTGAAGACCGAATCCTTCGGTCGGCACGGTACAACAAGCTTGTAATAGCTTTGACCTACACGGGTTCTGTGTCTACTTTCTTTCCCGCCACTGATTCGATCTTCTACTCAACACAGCAAAGGCAAAATACTTCAATCGGAAATCTTGATCTTCATCATGTAAGTCAAGGCCATTATTTAAAAAGCTTGTTGTACCTGCAAGGACAACAAGCAAGCATAACATCCAAGAAATGTTTTCTAAGTAACAAAACTTTAAATGCGCTGTGCGCGCGTCGCTGATCTGGCATTTTGATCTCGCGAATATCAGCAGGTGCGCTGCCAGTGGCAATCCGATTACAACTACCAGGCTGAGTACCAATGCGTAGTCAACTCCCTCAGTGATGGCTCAGGGGCACGGCTGATAGACGGCGACCGTTGGGCAAACAGGGTGCAACCGGTCTGTTGACTTTTTCTCGGAGCCTTTCTACTCCCGACTAACTTGTGCTGAACTACGTGCTCGTATGCAGTCCATAGTGGACTCCTGTGGCTGTCACGCCAGCAAACAGAGCGACTCCCGTGACCGGGGACTGGTCTCAAGTCTGCCTATCCCCTACTGTGCTAATTCTCTGTTGTAGGTGGATTTCGCCCACGGTCTGCCTAAGTTTGGTGGTTACGACAGTTGTCTGGTTGTCACCTGTGGCCTCACCCATTTCACCTGTGCGGTTTCCTGCAACAAAACCATCATAGGGGAACAGACTGTGAAAGGTTTGGTTGAACAATGGTTCGAACACTATGGGACACCTAAGATGGTGCACTCTGACGAGGACATACGTATTCGGAGTGATACCGGATGGTACAAGCTACCATTGGGCGCCCTGAACGTCCATGTGACCACAGCTGTGCCCTCCACGCACACCTCTAACCCTCTGTGCCAGAGACGAAACCGTGTGGTTGAGCAGAACCTAAAGATTCTGATGAAGCAGGAGCCTACCAAAGATTGGATACGCCTGTTACCCTAGGCTGTCCTGACCATGAACTCTCAGGAGAGTTCCTCAACCGGCTACACCCCCCACGAGCTGTTCCATGGCGGCGTCCTGTGTGGTCCTTCAAAACCCCTGTTCCTGAGGACTACAACAGCCCCGTACGGGACTGGCTGGAACACAGGCAAGACCTGGCTAACCAGGCTAGAGCTAACCTGAACCACGTTCGAGAACCTGACCTAACTAGGCGTAACCACACCAGACGTCCTGCCACCTTCAAGGTAGGGGACCTTGTGCTGGTACACCACTCGCGATTGCCCACGTGGCCCCGCGACTGGTTGCAGGACCCTTACTTTGGGCCTTACCGCATTATGAAGATAGATGGATCCAGGATCCATGTGAGCTGCAGTCCCCGCCTAGGTGGAGAGCTGCTGTTTGCACCTAAACAGCTGAGACATTGCAACCCGCCTGACGAACTGTGGTGTGACGAGAGGCGTCTGTCTGACACAGAGGTCGAGCGCATTGACCGAGTGAACGCTGCCAAACCTGAAGAGGCAGACGACCTCGATGAAATGACTGCCGATGAGATGGAAGACGAACTCGCTACTACGTGGTTGCAGGTATTGCACGCCAGGAGTATAAACAGGGCTGGAAATTTCTTACCCTGTGGGACCGCTATGGGACATCTCAGGCAACCTGGGAGCCCATGTCTGCCTTTATACAGCCAGATGGGAGTATCAACCACATCTTTTGTTCCTACCTGGTTGAGAACAACGAGGGACAACTACTAAACGGTGCTGAGACTCTGTCCCTACGTAAGAAGAAACACTCATCTCGTTGTGCCTATCTACTTATTGTACCTAACCAAACTGAGGAGGTTGCAAGCTTCAGAAGGCGGGTGTTTACACCAGACATCCCGTCTTTCCGTTGCAAGTCCCCTTCGGGCCACTCCTGCAGGAGTATCGGCTCCCCGCGGAGGTACACTTCCCCCTCACCAAGAGAGAAGCAACACTGACATTCATCAGAACACCACCAGGCCGCTTATCTTGTTTGCAGCCCAACGGTCGGTCAGTGCTATTGCCCCAGCCTCCCACCACAGATTAATACGCGCAGTGTAGTAGTATCAAGAACGCGCCCACGCGCTGGACTAGGTACTCGCTCGGTCGGTTCAGTCCAGGGTGCCCACCTTCATACGACCACCTCAACTGTGGGTCACCCGAACACGCCGGCCTACGTGAACAGATTCCCTCCCATTGGAACTCACAGTTGAGGCCCTTGACTCGCAACCCCCTGTGTCTTCTAACCTCCCAGGGGCGGTGAGCACTCTTGTGCTGACAACTAGACCTAATCAATGTGTACGAGGACAGGTTCAGGACTCCGGTAGGGCTCCAGTTGCAGTAATTGTACCAAATCCCTCCCTCAATCGGGATTGGATTTCCAAACACCCGCACATCCGCTGCTTTGGGAGTCCAGCCCCTGCGCAGGTTGTGCCCTGCAGTCCCATGCCTGTGGTTACCAGCGTGAACCAGTTGGCCGCTTATCAGGTTTGCAGCCACGCAGCGAGTGTGTGCCTTGTTGACCACATGTTGCATGGGATGTGCCCTAATGTTATGACCTTTGGGGAGCCAACGAAGAGCGGCGGCTTTCTAGTCCAGGGAGGAATGGCAAGCAAGGTGCTGCGAAGCAAGGTGTGTGCACCCTCCTTGAGGACAAACGTGCCAACAGTTAGGACCCCTAACTGGTCCAGACCCATCGGGTTCTACCGATCTGGGCGGTGTTACCATACCCCTAAGTTTGCTACGTATGTCTGTGTGTGTCTCACTTCTCTCCCCGGCGTGGCTCCCTTTCGGGCTTCGCTGACGTCGGACCGAAGGTCCTAGTCAGGTACTATGACCACTCCTAGGGCGCCCAATTTCTGTGCTGGCACCTAACCCTTGGGAGAAACGGCAACAGCCCTACCTACTAGAGGGGAGGGGTGGCCAAGTGTGCTAAAGGCATACGAAACGCGTATTTTTCTAATGGCCAAAAACTAACACCTCCCCTGCCCGCGAGAAAAAGCACGTGGAGCAGGAAACACCACTACAGTACACTCACCCATGCCAGCACCAGCCTTCGAAGGCAGGGTGAGTGCAACCGCACTCAGTCCCTACCAGGCCTGCTGACCCTAATCGCTACACACGCTACTGGCTGGCCATGTCAAAGGTGCCACGATCCCTATTGGGTCCCATGTGAAATTGCAAGGGAGCACAGCGCCGTTGGGCAACTGTGGCCTGCCAGGGACGCCTCCACGCGTTTCCCTGACAGGGCTTCGAGGGAGAGGTGCACTGTTTGAGCGCACGGCGTGTTGTAAGGGTTGTACTCGATGAAGTGGGGCATTGACCAACTTTGGTTCTGTGATCAGCGCTCTTTTTTGCTTGGGGTGAAAAATGGGAAGTTGCCGAAGGCAACTGCTGGTGCACCACTTGACCCTCCCTTTCCCACCTGAGAGCAGAGGCAGATGAAGGACAGCCCTTCGAACCAGCGACGGAGGGCGCCATCTGGAAGTCGGTGCCGCTCCACCCGGCAGGAGGGGCCACGGAACCAACGAAATGCCCCCTGTGTGCAGACAAGTTCTACACAAGCGGGGCAGTGCTGGAACACCTGGCGTGGCACGCGGTGCACGCTACAGCCCCGGTGGACGACAAGGAGGCGGCCTCCAACATCCTGCAAGGGAGGGCACCGAGGTCCCCATGGCACGCCCCGTACGCCCGGCGCCCCCCGCCCCAGGCGGCCGACCACGCAGACGGCGATGAGGAGGGACCCAGAGCGGCCCCAGGGGCCGGCGGTGCGGCCCAACAAGGGTCCATCCCCGCGGGGCTGGCCCCCCTTGGCCCTTCTGTGGGCCCTGCTGGGAACAGGCTCTCCGCACCCCATGGCCCCGGCACACCTGGGAGCCCTGGCCCCACCGGTGGACCCAGCGGCGATGCCGATGCGGGATGGCTGACTCCAGGAGGACACGGCGGACGACGCCCTATGGCTCCTCTCGTGGAACCTGCACAACGGCCTCGTACCGCCAGACCGGTCCCTCTGGGACACGCTCCGGCGGCGCCAGGGGCCGGCGGCCTGTACCAACGAGGAGCACCTCATCACCGGCATTCTACCCCAGGAGGGGGGCTTTGCCATCATGCTCCAGGAAACAGGGATCGCCACCCGGGCGCAGGAGATGCACGTGGCCGCGGCGCTCCGGGACAAGGGGTACACCCCATTCTTCAGCAGCCGGCTAGCGGAGACGGGAGCCACTTCCACCTCGAGAGGGGGGGGCCTCCTCACCCCGGTCAGCAGCAAGTACGTTGCGGAGCACGAGGTGCTCAATTCTACGGAAATCGTCCCCGGGAAGGCTGAGGCCCTGGAGATCCGCACAGACTGGGGAGGCCTCACCCTCATCAACGTCCACGGGCCGCAAGCGGGCTGCTCTCCGTGGGCGGGACAGGCAGCGTTCTGGTCGGACATACAAATGTATGCCACGGCTCGCAGCCTCGGTGGGAGACACCCCGTGGTCATCGCGGGTGACACCAACGTCTACATGGATGCCACCTCCAACCTGGCCACGGAGCACTTCTGCGCGGGCTGGGAGGCCTGCGGTTTCCGGGAGGCCACGGCAGGCGGCGAGGAGGACATAACCCCCACAGTCCACCCGTCCCGGCACAGGGTGGACACCTTCCTGGTCAACGAGCCCCTCCTGCCGTGGTCCCTGCGGAAAAGCGTCTGGGCTCGTGGCATGGCACACCCCCAGGTGATCAGCTCGGACCACCTCCCGGTCTGCCTGGCCTTGCCGGGCCTCCTCAACGCAGCGGGGCGCGCGGCGATGCCCACCCACTACAGCCACACAGAGGGCCGCCTCCTCCCGTACGACGCCGAGGCCGCGCCCGTCCAACACTGCCTGCCGGCGGCGGTCACCGCCGCGCAGGATGAACCTTCCCTGGCGCCCTGGCTGGGTTCCGCAGAGCAGCACGCCTACGGGTCCATCCCCGCGGCCGCGGTGGACAAGGTGTTCGAACACCTCCACGTGGCGCATGACGCCCTAGCGCGTGTGGTGGCATGCCGGCAGCCGTCCCCGGCGGGGACGGACCCGGCGGAGAGGAACCCCCGGAGAGCGAAAAGCGGCTCCAGGCGGCGGTCCTCCGCTATGACACCCTGGCAGCGTGCGCGCTGGCGGCGTACCAGGCGGATGCGGCACGGCATGGCATCCGGTCGGAGGCAGTGCTCCGGCTCGCGGAGGAGCTGCGGGGTGCGTCGCCCGGGTTCCGCCCAGCCACACAGGGCCAGCTACAGGAGGAGCTGGAGAGGCAAGCAGCCGCCCTCGAAGAGGACATTCGCCAACTCCGCGCACTCCTGGCGGCAGACCGCAAGCGTGCCATCAAGGACTTCTGGCGCCGCCACGCCCCCGACATCGTCCAGCGATGGAAAGCCGTGCGGGGGGCCATAGAGGTAGAGGCCCCGGGCCCGTCAGGCATCAGGAACGTGCGGGTCCCCAACACCCAAATGCTCCTCACAGAGGCCCACAACGTGATGTTCGCAGTTCGCGCCTTCTGGCGAGAATTGTATGACAAACGCCCGGTGGGCCTCCCAGGCTTCCAGGCAGTCCTCGGCCGCCATGTCCCCCGGGTCCCTGACGGGGCCTGGACACAGGTCCAGCAGTACTCCATGCAGGACCTGCAGTCCGCCCTGGACAAGGCCGATGGCAGGGCCCCAGGTCCCAACCACGTGGAGGCCCGTTTCATCAAGGCCCTCCCAGCACCCGTCCAGTGGCTCTTGGTCCACTCCTACCGGGCCATCCTCCGTGGCGCCCCGCCGCCGATGCACTGGAGGGACGCGCACATCAAGCTCAGCCCCAAGGTACCGGGTACCGCCAGACTGGACGACTACAGGCCCATAGCCCTGGGCCAGCTGGACATGAAGCTGCTCATGGGCCCCCTCACCCAGCGCATCACGCAAGTGCTCACACGGCACAGAGTGGTCAGCGACTGGCAGCAGAGGGCCCTCCCTGGCTTCAACACAGCCCCCCCACTGTTCATGGCGCAGCGGCAGTTCCAGCGAAGAAGGCCCAACTACAGTTTCTCTTTCGACACCTGCAAGGCCCTCGACACCGCCCCGCACGGCGCCCTCCACCTCATCCTGCGGCACCTCTCCGTGCCGCCAAAGGTCATCGGCCTCCTGCTCTCCCCCCACACGTGCGCCAGGCTGCGCTTCGTCACTGCACACGGGCTAACGCAGCCCGTCCACATGCTGCGCGGCGTCCGGCAGGGCAACCCCAAGAGCCCCCTGCTATACGCGCTCCTCCTGGAGACCCTGCTCAGGGCGCAGGGGCACTGCCTGCGCCCGCCGGGAGGGGCGGAGCAAGGCCTCATCCAGGCCTACATCGATGACCTGCTGGTAGTGGCCCACACGCTGCAGCATTTCGTTGAGGGCATGGAGGCGGTGGACGCGTACCTGGGGATGATGGGCATGGAGCTCAACCCTCGCAAGTGCGCCATGGCCACCACGGAGGGGGTCCCGGGCCTGCAGCTGCGCCTCTGTCCCGGCCTGGAAAACCCATGGCACTGGGTACCAGCGGCGGACTCCGTCCCCTACTTCGGACTCCAGCTGCAGCTGGACGGGGAGTTCTCCCTGCAGCGCAAGCACCTGCTACGCCTGGCAGCGGTGCACCACTGGTGCCTCAACCCCCTCGCGCCACCAAAAGTCGTGCAGGACGTCATCCTGGCGATCCTCGGGGGGGTGACACAGTACGTCGCCCCTTTCATCGCCGAGAACTCCGACACCGCGCGCCACCTGGACCACAGCACGGTCCAGGTCGCGATGGACAGGGCGCGGTACGCCTTCGACGCCTCGCGGGACAGCTTGCAGGATGACCGGACCCTGGGGCTCACACGGGTGCCAACGCGGTGCCAGCAGGCAGCAGTGGCCCTCGTGGGTACACTGGTTTACCAGCACTCAACCTCCGTGCGCGCCGAGGTCACCAAGATGTTCTGGGAAATAGCCGACGCGCACTGAATATGTCCCGAGGTGCACTACCCCGTCCCGGAGTTTGCAACTCTAGCAGGAGGTGACTGAGTCCACCGCATACCCTGGGCCCTGGCCACCCTGGGAGTGGGGCTGTACAACGCCATCGCGTGACCCGGGGCGGCACACGTCCAACTACAGTCCCCACCGGGCAACATCGTCACGCTGCGCACCGTCGTGCTGCGACACCGCGACAAGTGCCGCCTGACGGTATCGCACACGACACCGTGGTATGGGCACCAACAGCCAGGCCACCCCTTCCCCGACAACGACGACCCCGGGCCGACGGCAGTGCGGGAAGGCCTCAACCAATGCGCCGATGAACACCTCCACTATTGCCGCCGCGAGCAGGAGCCCACCAACCAAACCGGGGTGGCCTGACGCCTTGGTCCACCTCTTCGAAACCACCGGCACACGGGACCCCCGCCTGAGACTCGTCCATCCCACAAGGGCTAAGCAGGACGCCAACACCGGCCCATGGGTGACCCCGGACGGCCTGCACCTCCACGTCGGGGGCTACTGCCGCCTGGGCGGCCTATCCCCCCCCACGCGGGGGGCAGCGTACCACCCGCCGGCAGCCCTCATGTACATCCTCCACGACGTACTCGCGGAAAGCGAGCACCGAGAGCCTAACGCGGATGTGGCGTGGCCCGAGCCCCTGCGCCCCTGGCCCCACGCGCCAACGCCCCTGTGGTTGGTGACCACGGACGACCAATGCACCCGAGCGGCGGGGCAAGCGCAGCTCCAGGCCGAGTGGGTAATAGTGCAGGTGGGGGCAGGCGAGCCCAGGCCCCGTGGACTCCCCCGTGGCACCGCCCTGCTGGTAGCTACGGAGTGCCGCACCACCCACACATGGCAGTGCACGCGCTGGAGGACCAGCTGGAGGACACGGGACACCTGGTGGTGCACCAGCGCGGAGGCCCGGCGTGGCTCAAGGAACATGTGACGGCACTTTGGTCCTGGGCAAGCACGATCGCCAGAGCGGAAATCCAGCTGCACGACCACCCGGCTATCAGCCCTGGCGACACCAGGGCGCTTAGTGTGGACCAACTGACCCCCAGCCACCCCGACGTCCGGTGGCACTCTGCCGACCTCAACGCGGGGTGGCTCAGCCCCACCGGGTAGTACTGGATCCCGGAGGCCTGGGGCTACACCTCCTCCGACGCGTCAGGGGGCGGAGCCTGCAAAGACGCCAACAGCGTCGCTCTGGCCGCCAACCTCACCCGCACGTGGGCGCTGGCCATCCCGGGCACGGTGCCCGACGGGAAGGGGGTGGCGGCCTCCCTCCCCCTACAATACGGCGCCCTCCGACCATGGGTCCACACGGTGGAAGCCACAGTCATCCTCCACCTCCTGCGACACGCAGATCGCGAGCGGACAACGGGGGTCCCCGCGGGCGCGGCGAAGGTGGTCAACCAGATGCCCCTACGGTGGCTTCGGGACGGCCTGTGCGCGCGAGGGCGACACGCCGGGCACCCGTTCTGGTACGTCCGAGCCACCTCGCACCACAGTGACGCCCTACTGCACAAGGTGGACTGGGCGGTGTCCCAGGACACCGTCCTGCAGAACACGCCCCCGCACCCTGGCCACGCCCAACTCATTGTCGCCGGTCGTGACGGCCACCTCGATCTACGGCCCCCCACGATGCGGACGCTCCGGGAGGTTGCACAGCGGGCGCAGACAGACCATGCGCCGACGCACCGAGGACCCACAGCTCTGGGCGCGGCCAACGCCACAGCCTATGTCCACGCCCGGGACCTCACCGCGACGGCCACCAACCGCCGGGCGCTGCGGGCCAGAGACGGCCACACGCCGGTTGAGCGCAGGCTCCGCGTCTGTAAGGATCGGCTCTCTGGCGTCGCCGTCCTCCCACAACCGTGCCTCCTGTGCGGCGGCCTGGAGGAGACCCTGGTGCACATGCACGTCGGGTGCGCCCACTCACGGCTCCTCTGGCCCCAGTACCGCCAGGCGGTACACGAGGCGGCCCGCCACCTCCCACCCGGGGACAAAGCCCTGTGGGTGGCCTCGTGGCGCTCCGCAGGCGCCACATGGACGGAAGTCTTCTGCTCCGGGCTGGTGCCTGAGGACGCAGAGGTGCAGCTCCGTGCCATAGCCCGCTACGACCCGCCAGGAGGGACCTCTGTGGACGATTTCCTCCACCACATGCTCCGGCTGGGGGACTTCGCACTAGAGCTTTGTAACCACCGGCTGGAGCAACTCCTCCGCGAGCCTCTAAGCGCGGCGGCCTGGGCGCACTGATGACTCACCGCAGCGGAGGGCGACCAACCCCCCTATCCCCCGCGCCCTGACAAGGACTCCGTAGCCTCCCTCCGTGTCGTGAATGGCACTCTGGAGTGCCGGCCACAAGAGGGCCCCCACCTGTACCAGGACCTGCCGGGGGGTTTCTCGAAGCACCTACAAGACGCCCTCTTCCCACCTTGGATCATCGGGCGCGGCTCCATGACCGCGTGGGAGGCACGCATAGTGGGTGAGGGAGTGGGCGCGCGAGTGGAGCTGGTGGTGCGCCGCCACGCGCGCCTCAGAGACCCCTGCGCGACGATACACCGCCATCCCGCTCGAAGGATGGGGGCCGGACACCCGGTCCAGACCGACCGTGATCCGCGGGGCGGGAGCTGACCACCCGTGTGACGCGGCGACGGGGGAATGGCTGCAAGCGGCCCCGGGGCTGCAAACAGGATTGACCGGGGACGTGTCCTCACTCGTCAGGACACCCGTCCCCCCCCGCATTGTACTTCACGCCACCAACGTACTCCGGGCTATGGAGATACGCAAATGGGGACACGCCATGGCCACCGTCCGATGGCACCCCAAAGAGTACGGCGCCGCCCAGCTCGCCGTGGCGCACTTCAAAGCTGGGGGGCCGGTATACGACGACGCCCTGTCCCGGCTGGGCGACACCCAGGGGCCCTTGCTCCTCATGCTCCCCACCGACCTTGCAGCCGCGCTGCGCCAGGAGCTGGACGGCTGCGAGGGGTTGCGAGTGGGATGTGAGGCAGTCGCGGATGGCACCCTACTGGCCCTCCTCCACCAGGATGCCGCAAACGGGTCCAAATGGGATACGCTGGCGCCCCACCTCACCAGGCACCACGTGTACATGGCACCCCCGCCCGGCCTGGGACGACCTCATCGCAGCCTTCCACGACCACGGGATTCTCCCTGACGACACGTGGCGGGAGGTCCAGCGGAAGACGCTCGGCAGGAACTAACGGCGCCGCGTCCGCGCCCGCCTGCTGGAGATCCGGGACCCCCTCCGACAGAGGTAGGACGACCTCTGGCTCCGCCACTTCGACCCTTGGTCGCCGCCCTCCCACCTCCCACACACCTGCCCACTCTGCCGGGAATGTGACACGGTGTCCTCTGCAGCGTCAACAGGCGCCAACAGGTGCGCGCGGTGCGCCCAGGTGGCCGCGTGCCCCTGGCACAAACCTCCCGCAGGCCCTGCGCAGGCGCACGGAGGGGGAGGCCTTGCACCGGCGCATCCAGGGGGCACACGCCCCCTCACACGAACGCGCGGGCCCCGCGGGCGCTGCCCTTCTGTGGATCCACGTGCACCTGCGGGACCCCACATCCGTTGCGCACCTGTCGCACATGTTCGCGCCCTGGGCCCCGCCCGCCGCCGCCCTTTGCAGAGCCCGCAGTACCATGCCACGCCGACGGGGGGATGGGCCGGAACAGGCCAGGGCCCGCCGCAAAGCGCAGGAGGCGACCGTCCGGGGCCTGATGGCGGACGCGGTGGCGGAGGCGCATGAGGCGCACGCTGCCGCAGGACGTGACCTGACGGGCAGTGCGAGGGCTTTCCTCAACGAGACCGCCCTCCCGGCCGTCCGCGCCCTGAACGGAGCAAGGGCCGGTACGCTACTCTCGGCGATGCACCGGATCGTGAACGCCATCCAGCCGGGGCTCATCAGCCCAGTCGCGGCCCTCTACGGGCATTGGATGGAGTGGCGCGAGTGCAACAGGTCGGGCCGACCCCTGTCCATAGGGGACACCCTGTGACTGACAGGAGCAGGGTCTGCCATGTCCCTCCGCAGTAGCGCCCCAGCCCTGCTGCACGCCCTCAGGACGCGCTACCCCGGGGACACTGTCCCGTACCTGAACCAGGCGCGGGCCACATACCCGGGGGGAGTATCCGAGCTGGATGCGGCGGTCCACCTTCTACACCCACCGGACGGAGACCTGGAGGTGGGCTAAATCACGGTGTTCCTAGAAGGCGCGGAGGAGGCGCCCGCCCGCCCCCGGCCGACCAACTCCGTGTACGACGGCACCAGGCCGACCCGTTCGCACGCCATCGTATGTGAGGCGTTCCTCAGGGAGCCCACCTGGTGCCCTGCCCTCCCGCCGGCGATGCACGCGCCCCGCGGCTGGGCCAACCCAGACCTGTCCCCCCCCCTCTCCAGAACCAGGAGTGCCCACCACAGGGGGCAGGTCCTCTGGCAAGGGCGCCCTGGCACAGCCCTGCATCTCCTCGTCGTTGCGACCCGCGGGGACCCGGAACGGGTCCTGGGGATCACCCGCACCCACCTCTATGGGGCAGCACCCGTAGCCCGCCCCCCCTTCCTGGCGCCCGCGGCGCGGGACAGGGTACACACCTTCTTGCGAATACAGGAGGTCACCGCCGTTACGGGGGTCCACCTAGTGCGGCTGCCCCCGGCATCACCCGACAACCCCCAGGGGCCCAGGGCCCTGAACCCCGACCGTGACTGGGAGCTGTGGCGCAACGCGTGGGCCGCGTGGCTCCCCCGCCTCCCCTCCCAATGCCGATGGATGGCCGCCGGCCCCCACCCGTAGGGGGCTGACGCAACCGCCGCCCCCCCCCCCCCGCAGAGCACTGCACGGCACTGCCCACGGCACGACACTGATGCACCGGGAGGTAGTGGGAAGGGCGCACCTGCCACCCCGCATGCCTACCAGGATAACAGTGATGGCAGACTCCGATGGCTCCCCCTAGCGGGACGACCGCCACATGGGCCAGTCCCGCTCCCGGTCCCCCGTCTGCCTGGAGTGGGCGGGGGAGACCCCCGCGGAGCGCGAGGAGCGGAGGCTGGCGGAGGCGGCGGTGCTGGTCGGGCCGCCGGCTGGGCAGCCCGGGGCGACCTCTGCCGACACCGGGCTGTCGACCAAGGAGCCTGAGCCGGCCGAGGTGACCGCCCCCGCCGCCCAAGCACCAAGCCCTGCCGCACCGCCCCGGGAGGGGGCCTCAGACGCGCGGGGAGCGGGGACCGCAGCCCCAGCGAGCCACGCCGCGGCCCCGACCGCGGCCCCCGGCACGCTGCCGACACGGGGGGTAGCCCCGGCGCAGGAACCGGGCGCATCGCCGAGGGCTGCCGCAGCCGCAGAGGGGAGCGGGGAGGGCGCGCGAGGGGTTGCAACCGCGGCCCCGGCGAGCCGCGCCACCGCCTCAGCTGGCCACGCCGCGGGGGAAGTGGGGGAAGGACCCCGCACAGGCCACGGGCGCCTCGCCCCCGGCTGCCGCAGCAGCAGCAGTGGGCAGGGAGGGTGCGAAGTAACGCGCTCACCCCAACCCCACCCACACCCACACCAGCCCTCCCAAGCCGTTACCCCCAAAACCCTTCCCCCGGGGGCGGACGCGGCACTTCCGCCCCCCGGCGCCAGAGCGCCCGCCGCCGGGCGTCACGCTGCCACAGCCGCGAAGGCAGCGGGACGCCCGGCGCGTGATCCAGGAAAGAGGGGGCGGCGCGCAGGCAGAGCTGCGTGCCACCCACGGGAGCGCGGAGCGGGGGACAGGAAGCGACAGGGGAAGTGCCCAGGGGCACGCGCAGGGAGCGGGCCAGGGCTCACGCGGCAAGGAGCAAGGGCGCAGCAGCGGAGGAGGACAGAGCGCGGACAGCGGACGGCGCGACTCAGGGCAGGGAGCCGGGAAGGGGCCAGGGCACGGGAAGGGCGCGCAGGGGCGCGGGCAGGGCGCCCAGGTGCATGGAGCGGAGCGAGGGACGGTGGGCGAGCAGGCAGGCCAGGGCGTGGGTGACAGGGGGCGGGAAGGGACCAAGCAGGGGGCCGGAAGGGGGCCCCAGGGCAGGGGCAAGGGCGCCACGGGCCCCGAGGGACAGGCAGGACGGGGCATGGGAGCCCAGGGGGGAGGGCGGGTCAAAGGGAGGGGGGTGGGGGGCGGGGCGCCCCCGCAGCCGGACGTGCAGCCGGTGAGGTGCATCCCCCCCGGCATCCAACAGATGCCCGCGCACCACACCCACCACCACCACCACCACCACCACCACCACCTCTACAACATCAACCCCGGCGCCGGCGAGCTCATCCCCCCCCAACCCCCACGACCCAAGCACCAGCCAGCCCCCCCCGCACCGAGAGCGGAGCCGGCGCGGATGGTTTCGGCGGGGGGGGGGGGGCGGGGCGCAGCACCGGCGCCGCAGGCACAGGGGCAGCAGGGGGAGCCGACGCGAGGGGCAGAGGGGGCCCGGCCCTGGGACCGGGACTGGGGCACGGTCCCGGACCCTCTGGGGGATGAGGTCCTCCCCCTGGTGGGGGAGGTGTACGGGTGGTTGAGCTGGGCCAGCCAGGGGACCACCAGGGGTTTGAGGAACCGGCCCTTCGATGCCGTGCTCCTCCGGAGGGACGGAGGAAACCGGGAGGTACCCCCGGAGGGGTGGGCAGCCCAAGAGGACCACAGGAGGGTCCTCAGGTCAGTGATCTGGGCGGCGTGGCCCGACAGGGGGCCGACGTGGCCGGCCTTCCTGGAAGGGGGGGCGGTACTCCGCATCACGGACGCGGACGCCAACAGCTGGCTCCCCCAGACCTTGCGCAGCGCCCTCGCCCACTGCCGCTACCACCGGCGCAACCCGCTGCCGCCACAGCCCCAGCCCCCACACAAGCGGCGGCGCAGGTGACGGCCCAGACAGCAGACGCGAGAACGTGGGGGGAGGAGCTGGGCCCCCCGACCCACGCCCCCCCCACGACGGAGGAGCGCGCGCCACCTCCCGCGGGAGGGAGGGCAGAGACAACAAGCGCGGGTGGGCACCTACTGCCCCGGAGCCCGCTAACCGCTGACCGCTTACCCTCACGGCCGCCCCTGGCCGGCCAGCGCCGCGCGACGACGGCGGGGGGGACAAGGGGCCCCAACGAGGGCCTGCACAGGGGTCCAGCTCTAGATAGAGGGGGGCGGGGGAAGAGTGCGACCCTCCAGCCGACAGCTGGCCCCCGGGGACGGGACCACCAGGCCGCCCCCCCTCGGCCGTCAGGGGGCGGCGCCAGGGGACCAGAGGGCCCCCGCCACTGCCCCCCCCCTCCCCCCCAGGCCGAAGAGCGAACGGAGGCAGACCGAAGAGACGGCGGCCCCGCACCCCCCCCGAAGAGGCCGCTGCACCCGGGGTGAGGGGGTACTGCGGCCGCGGCAAGCGCCCCCGGTGAACCGCCCGCACGCCCCTGCGCTGCCCGCTGCCGGCCGACGGCGGACCGGCGGCGCGCAGGACGGCGCAAACGGAGCGGCCCCTTCAGAGGCCAGCCTGGGGAAGATGGGGGCGCCAACCAGGGCGGGTGGTCCCCCCCCCCCCCCGCCGCACTGACCCATTGGCAGCCGACCGGGCCGCGCCCGACGCCCGCGGCCACCCGACAACGCCCACGGCACGAGTATACCCCGGGGGGGCACGCCGGAGACAACAGATGGCAGGCCGACGCCTGACGGGGCGGGGGGGCGGGGGGCGGCCTCCCTACCCCCCCCCCCCCCGCTCCCCCCCCCCAGCTTGAGGGCCACAGGAGCGACCCTCCGCCCCCCCGGAGCCGAGGGGACACCCCCCCTCCCCCAGAAGGGACCGCGACGCGGGGGGGGGGGGTGCGGCTTGACCTGCACACCGCGCGCCTGAGCGCCCCCAGCCGCCTGCTTCCGCAGGGGTCGCGGCCGACGGGCGAGCCCACACCAGCGGGCTGGAGCGGCGCGCGGACCAAGCCCTGGGGGGGCGCACGGGGGCGCGGCAAAACAGTATGGAGGCCGCGCCCCCCAAGACCCCCCCATGACCATTGCCCACTCAGGGAGGGCAGAGTGGGGGTTCAGGTCTGAAGGGGCCCCCGGGGGAGCGGTCCGCGGGCCGCCCCTCATCCCCCCCCAATAGGGCGGCCCCGCGACCCCGACCGAACGCGCACGCCGGGAGGGAGTGCGCCGACGACAAGAGGGGGGCCAGGGTAGGGAACCGCGGGCCGCCACCGAGAGGGGGAGCAGGGAGGCCGCAGGGCGACCACCCCCCCCACCCCTCCCCCCGGCCCGCAAGCCGCGGAGGCCCCGGCCCCCACTTGCCGAGGCAGGGGGGATGGTCCCCCCTCCCCGCGCCCGAGAGAGGAGCCGGAGCACGGCCCGCCCCCCCGCCCAAGCCGCCGGCTCCGACAGGAACCGCGGGGAACAAGCGAGCCCGCGCCAACGCGCCAGGACGCCTCACAGATCGCGCCCAGTGAAGGCGGGCGAGCACAGACCGGAGTGGTATGGGGGGCCACGCCCCCCATGACCAGAACAACGCCAGTGACACCCGCTTTGTTGCCTGCCCAGGGAAGGCAGAGGGACGGAACGAGGCAGAGCGACCCCCCGCCCTACAGCCCCCCCCCCGGCTGCACAAACAGGGAGCACAGCGCCCGGGCGCCCCCCCCCTACCTCCCCAGCCCGCCCCCCGGCACACGAACGCCACGGACCCGCGCCACGGGGGGCGCAAAGCCCCAAGCCAGGTAGGGGGACGGCCCCCCAGGCGCCCCCGCGGCACGCAGCCCCCACAGGGCGTGCAGGCCAAGGGGACAGTGCCGGGCCCCCACACCCACACGCCCGCGCCCACAGCACGTGGGTAGCGGACCCCAACAGCCCGCCCAGTGGGCGGGCAGTCGGGGAAGGGGGAGCACCTGACCCCAGACCCCCCTCGCAACAGTGGAAGGCACCCCCCCCGGGGACGCCCTTCCGCCACCCCCACAGCCCCAGGCCAAGTAGGGGGGAACCGGGACCGGACCGCCCCCCCCCAAGCACGCCAGACAGAGCAAGGGACCGGCGAACGACACGCGGAGGGGCACGGACCACGTGGAACGGCCCTACCAGCGCCCAGTGCCGGGACTGCGCGAGGTGCGCACGCCACACCACCCAGGGGAGGGGGGAGCGGACGCCGCAGGAGCGCGAGCGCACAAACACGCAAAGGGCACGCGGGAACTACCAGAAGGGCAACCAGACCGAGCTCGCGGAACGCACAGACCGCGTGGAATGGCGTACCAGCGAGCCAGGGTAAGGGACATCCGGACGGGACGGCCTGCCACACGCAGCGCGGGACACGCAGGGCAGGAAGGGGGAAACCGGAGAGACACAACACCAGGTACCGGCCCGAACCCCACAAACGGCCGCAAGCGCCGCGCACACACGGACGGGGCACTGCACACGCGAAGGCAGTAGTGGCGCACTGCGCCACACCCCAACCCCTAGGCTAGGCAGCCTCCGCGCCAGCCCAAACGGGGTCCCGCTGGCGACAAGCCCATAGCACGGGCCCGGCGGCGCCAGCGCCCCGGGCGACCACGCATCAGGGGGGCGACGCGGTGGGTAAGCGCCCGCAGCCACGGCTGCGAATTGATGCACTGACCGGGGAGTGGCGAAACAGGGATGCCGGGGAGGCACGGGGCTCCGAGCCCTGTGAACCCGGGGGACTCCGCCACCAGGCAGGAGGTGCGTCTTGGAGGGCCCCCCACTAGGACCCGGTGGGGAGGATATCACCTGGCCCGACCAGGTGGCCCCCCGGGGCCAAAAGGCCTTTAGTACCCGCAAAATCAAACCTCAAATCTCAAACCTCAGATGAAGGACAGTTCTGGACGGAGGAACCTAACCTGCCTCGCCGTATTATACGGGTCTTTGACAGGAAAAAAATACACTGTTTCAGAACTGCCCTATCAAGCAAGCAAGCTCTAACGACCCCGCCCGTTCTCTGATACAACGTAAGGCGGAGCCGTGGGTAACCCAAACAAGAGTTTTACCGCGTGCACAGCGCTTGGCCCACAGCCCTTTACTGCATTATGCCGCATGCGGAGAAGGAAGGCGGACAACAGCAAGTTGTTTTCTAACATTAACAAATATAACCAATCACAACGAAACTCAACCAGGAGGTGGGCTCCTCCTGGGCTTACTTACCTTACTCACCATGCATCCTGTGTATGCCGAAGGACAACGAACGCAAGAGCAACCCTATGCAATTTAAACAACCCTACGGCGATTTATAAGCAAACCTAAGCGATTAATGCATCGTGTGTATTATGCACTTCTTCGCTTGTTTCCTGCAGAAGAAAGAGAATGAAATGGCGAACAAAAATCCACAGCGCAAAACGAAGCCTAAGCGTTTGAAACAACTCTATCTTAACGCTACGGCGAGGCAGGCACGAGCAAGCACTTTTTTTTTTGACCTTTTGGAGAAAGAAGACGAGTCGATGGATGCACAGGGAAAGCGTCACAACGTGTGGATGTCTAGATGATGCACATGCATCGCGCGCACAGCGCACGCTCTAACCCTACGTGCGCGCTGCGTGCTCCATTCGACTAACATCCCTTTGATTCCTCTTTCGACCGGTGCACAGCAAGAGAGCTGAACACCCGAACCCCGAACCAATGCAGCGGTGACAAAGAAACGAACAACACGAACACAATGCAGGCTTGTGACATGACAGTAACATTCCTGAGAGGTGGGTTGTCTGCCTGTTCCGTTGTGTGGTTGCCTCTTAAGTACTTTTTCCTAACGTTTAGAAGATTTTTGGTGCCATTGTGCAAAAATTTCTTTTAAAAGCTTTAAAACCCACAGCTCATACCTTCTTATCCAGGAGCCGTTTACGCTTCCGCACCTCCTTTTTGGAGTGCGCTTCTGTTGCGCTTATCTGCAACTTTACGTTTTGGACTATAAATGACGATTTCTAACGTCTTCTCGTCAATTTTTGGCGATTTCACCCCTTGAATTGCTAACGCTTTCGCTAAACCACAGGATTCACTCCCCGTTGGTTCCATCCTCTATTTTTCTCAGCTCCCAGATGTTTGTGCCCTCCTTTGGGGGTATTGCTCCGCCCTGACCCTTCGTCAGGTCGTTTAGTAAAACGCTGTTTATACACCGATCACCGTCTGCATTAGAGCGTTCGAAAGTACCTTAGTTGGCAAGCATGTACACTCTAGGGAGGAGGTCCTGGGTTCAAACCTCACTACCCCCAAATTTGTACCAACTGTTTTCGCCGCACGCTGGCAACTTTTGAGGAATGCCCCATCGAAGAGACATCATTCACGGTACATTACACTGTTTTTCAAGGGTACCTACAGTGTGGTAAGCTTTTATGAACTGATGAGGATGTTTTTGGTACGTTCAATGCAAGAAAGAATAAGAAAAAGTCACTAGCATGTCTTTCTTCGGGTACTTGATCCAGACCAATCACCCCCAAATCCTTGGTAAGGTGTTGAGACGGACAATTTATCAGTTGTATCACTCTTTTGAAGCGTGAAGTACACTTTCTCAAAGTAAAGAGGGTTATAACCCTAGCCCCTCATGAAGTTCACCCCTACCACTCAAGTGAGCGGAAGGTATCTTCTTTCATGGAGGTAATACCAAAACAAAGTAGGCACCTCGCATGCCTTGGGCCTTGTAGGTTAAGCCTAATGGTCTCCCACCTCAGGACCCCTATACTCAATTGTTTCTATCACTTATAGTGGTTGTACGTTTTAACTCATTCTGAATCCAGTTGATTGGCCATGCTGGCCAAGATATAACCTGTGTCTGGCCCAACTCCTATTTCCCAGATTCCTAACCAACTCCATTGCATCAGGAGAAGTGCACATGAAGTGGCTGGAACTATCCTGAGGACCTGAGTCAGGTCAGTCTTCACTTACAATCATTAATTTTGGTTATACACCACTGGAGACCTGTATTTAGATCTACATTTGTCTATCTACAGCCGCTCTTCGTTACACATCCTTTGATGGTCGAAGGACGTATCCTGATTTTGTTGATCCGGTGCCTGGACTTGCTCTATTTCATCTTTGTGTGGGACTCATTTTGAGTTGGAGAAAATCATCAAGGTTTTCTAAAACGAATTCAAGGAACAAGCACAGGTGTGAGAAAACCAGAAGCGTTGTCGTGTTTGTGGTCGCGACAGCATAAAGCACTACATCCACTGGGAGGGACAGCCAGTGTGGGGATTTCCCGATGCCGGCGGTCAAGACTGTGGCTTCCCCTCGACTTGTTAGGATTCTGGCTATAAGTCGAGTGGGATCCAGAAAGCGCCGCACATTCCTGTATCGCTGTGAATCGGATGACGACAGGTGGTCTTCGGAGTCGAGTAAAGCTCTAGAGGAGGACCCAGTCTACCTTGAGTTTCTTCGAAACCACCGTGAGTACCTCCACCTATTTGCAGCGTGAACCTTCGAAAACTTATGCGGGTTTCCAGATCGACTACTGCAGGGTCAGAGACGCGTTCAACCTACTGTTGCACCACCCAGACATCCCGAGTTTCCTCTCGACCTCCGCCCTCTCGAGCATCACCGTCAACTATCATGGATGTTGAAGAGGACAACAGCGATGGCAACGACGATGGCGACGGTGCCAAAGCAGCAGTGACATCGACCCGAGCTCGCCGCTGTTGATCAGTTGCGTCAGCGCCAGCCGTACCGATTCAATCACTGGCACCGTTCCCGGCGTCGACCTACGGTCATTCGTCCTACGTCGGTAGTTCAAAAAGCAAAGGACGCCCCTCGTCAAAAGGAGGCAAAGGAGCTTCGAACCACCTGGAAGTGTCTGGATGGAACCATCTATCATGGGTGTACAATTCTGGAAGGAAGGGCCAAACACCTCAAAGAACGGATCGTCATGGGTCGACAATTCGTAGAGCGGAGAGCCGAACGCCCCCAACCACGAATCATGGGTCGACCAATCATGAGAGTCGAACGCTCCCAAAATGCCAGCTGCCACTCGAACGAACCAATCCAGTTCCTATCTCGGAGAAGAAGACGACGATGACACCTACGATGATGGTACCTACGATGAGGGTACCTACGATGATGGCAACGAGGTCAATTCAAACGCCACGCACAGTTGGTCGAGTTCACCGCCCAGGTACGATCAGGTTCGTTTACCAGAGCCGCTGTGGCAGCCATATTATGTGGAGCAATACGAACATGAGATTGAAACTGTCAAGGAAATCCAGCATCTGGCCTCATTCGGAATGAAGCCACTCTACCGGTTAGGGACACACGAAGGTGACCCACTCGCTGGAGAATATCGTATACTCGACCCGCAAGTGCTTGTCATCGCGTCGAGTCTCATGGTGGGCCAGCGACGAGGTCATCACTTTTGAGCCAGCTCCACGCAGAGGTTGCGTCGAACACAAACGCGTACATCTTCGATCTGCGTGAAGTAGTGGACGTAGACAGCTTGTGCAAGACAGCGCCCTTTCCCTTTGACACGATGCGAAGCGCGCCTGACACATCCTTCAATGAAAGCAGAACGCCTGGCTGCGCACCAAGCTACCAATTGTACGCGAAGATCGAAGTGGCTTGCCGACTTTCAAATACGCATCGAAGAACTCAACTGGGGGTACAGGAACAGCCTCGTGGAGACCGACCTTCCCGACCAAGTCGCACGCCTGAACCGCATGCATCGAGAGATTTGCGTAATGGACGACCTGATCCACGTCGCCAATGGAATCAACCTGCTGTTCAAGTACGAATGTTTCCCTACAGCAGCGAAGATGCAGCGGTCGGCACCAGCCGCTATCATGATTCTTGGACTTATTCAAGACCTCCAGAAGGTTCCCCAAAGGAATGACTGGTTTTTCGAAGACCGAGCACCTTTTCTCACGTATAAGGTTGACTTGCTCCTTCGACGACACCAACCTCGAGGCCTTCGACATACCACTCCACTCAGGTACAAGAGGTACCAGTGTGCCCCAGTTTGAGCCCAGGACCTCATGTTCGAGCTTCAAGAATATCATCACCTCAGACAGTCCACTGGTCCGTACGCCTACAATCCCATGAGACCCACCGCTGGGGGTATTTTCTTCGAACGAAACCTTCGAACGAAGATTATTTCTTCGAACGAAGAAAAGTTCTGAACTGTTCGAACGCCTTTGTTGTGGCCGTTTTGCTGCAAACATTGCGAAAAAATGCTCAACACAGGTATCTTTGATGGTTTGGTTCATTGGATTCAGCCTGCAACCACCTAAATGCCTTGAAAAGGTGTTTCCGAAATGTCGTGGACTTTTCTTCGAACGAACCTTCGAATGTTCGAACGAAGATATTTTTCGAAGGAAAAGACGCGGCGTTTACAAATGCACATACAGGCAACAACAGAACCGCAGAACCACCAATGTCCCTGTCCAATGTAGCTCTCTGAGTCCTGGCTCACGACTCACTGCCTGACACTAGTACTGCAACCTCGTCTTTCTTTTCCGTATCCTCTTTGTCTCCCTCTCCGGCATCTTCTTCTTCTTGCTTTCCACCACTCTTCGTTGGCGTTTTCTTCTTCTTCTTTGGCCTCTTTGCCTTCACTTTCTTCTTCCTGGCACTTGGAGCTGGCACGCCACCGGTTGCCGACGCCACTGCCGCCGCGTTTTTGCACTCCTCCTCCGTTGCGTAGCTTCGGGCCGCAACACAATACTCCCCCACAGAATGCCACATGGCAGAGTTGTAGTCTGCAGGGACCCAATAGATTGTACCGGCACGGCCCAGTTTGGTGTTCTGCTGCAGGATGTCTCTGGGTATCTCTGTTCGCCAGGGGCGCCACTTCGAAATCGGCACTCCTCTCCACGCTCCTCACTGGTCCTCTTGTTGGAGGGGAAGCCATGCCCACGGCAGTGCCCCTCTGTCTGGAATCTGTGTCTCCTGGGTTTCGTCTTCATCGTCATCATCCCGGGCAGGCGGCTCCTCTTCCTCATCTCCGGAAGGCGGCTCCTGCTCCTCATCTTCTTCAGTCTCTTCGAACTCCTCACTCTCCGAACTCTCACCCGGCAGCAGCCTTGCCTTTTTCTTCGGAGGTTCCTTAGCCGCTGGGTTCGCTCGTGGTCTCTCCTTCGGCTTCTTTGTCTTCTTGTAAGACGAGAGAATTTCGGCAAGGTTCTTTGCCCGTCGTCTGGACATAACCGGTTGTGGATCTTTGCCCCGCACACCAGCACTGGTCGTCGACGCTTTTTTTTCGGTTGCCTCAGGGGAATGCAACGTGGAACCACCCTGGCTCAGGTTGACCCACGTTGGCATCGACTTCACCTTTCTGCGACCTTCTTCGTGGTTTTGGAGTGCTCCGAGGACCGTCAGTGCTCTCGCAGGCTTCGTTAGGAGGTCGTTGAGCAGGCTGCCCGCAGTCACGGTCGTCTCAATTCCACGACTTGGTAGCTGAAGCTTCCACCTGACGCCAACGGCGCTGGTTTGCGTCGCTGCAACCTGTGGGCAGTGGAGCGGTAAAAGACTTCGAATACAATCTTCGTTCGAAGATTCGAATGTTCGAACGAACGTTTTTTTCTTCGAACAAAGAATGTTTTTCGAAGAATAACGTACAGGACGCATGCATGGTCAAAAGCGCTCAGCTACAAGGTAAATGCGGTACCTCCCATTCAGGAATGTCCCCTCCCATGTAGGCAAGCTGCACTCCTGCTGCAACTGCTGCCTGGAGCACCGTCTGCCACTTCGCCGGTGTTGTGCTTTCCAATTGTTGTACTCCACCGGCTTGCTGCGCTCCTTCGTCCGTCTGGGCTGCCCCGACACCACCCCGCGCCTGAGCGGTGACCTTGACGCCTTTCAAGCGGCCCGTTGATGTACATTTGCCCCACCCTGGGGGCTCTGAGGAGGGGAATCTGAGAATCACGGTACGGTCTTCACACCAGCTCTCCACTGCGCCGTAGGCGTGCCAAACAAGCGCAAGCATACGTATTATCGGGGTTGGGGTGCCTTTTTTGTTCGGGACTGCGAAGGGGAAGGCGCGGGCGACCAGTGCACAAGGCAAGTCCCTCTCCACAGCCACATCTTTGCAATCGGCTGATAAACACTTTCCGAAACAGCGCCCTCAGGTTGACAGTGGCGTAAGCCAAGCGTACTTCGGGTCCCCGAAAATGGGCGTATGCGGATTGGGTACGGATTTCCCTAGAATGAGGTCAAGGTAGGGGCGGGTGACTCCGGATTCAACGATTACCTGGCGGCAAGTGTCGAACTCGGCGCTGACATCGAACACTTCGTTCACCACCACGTAGTCCGGATCATATTCTTCTGAATCCTGGGATCCAAAATCTAGCGGGTCATCCAAACGGCGAGAAGGGGATGGTGACGGCTCCAAATCCGCTGAACGCTGCGGCGCTGGGTGCTGAGCCAGTTGTGTACTACTCTGGGAAGGTGTTCCTGGCGATGATAGTGACGCTGGGGCAGAAGTTGGGTGCGCCTGAAGCAACTCCTGAGCCCTGCGCGAAAGATTCGAAAAGTATCTTCGAACGAAGATTCGAATATTCAAACGAAGAAAAATCTTCGAACGAGAGTTCGTTCGAGGATTCGAAGATTCGAACGAAGACTAAATTCGAAGGACTACAACGCATGCCTGCAGGGCTTGGAGAATAACACATACCGCAACCAGTCTTCCGACATCGGCCTTGTCTTCCTTTGTCAGCACCATTGAGCGGCATGGTCTATTAAGGATTCCAACAATGCAGCGTTTGGGCCAGAGATCGGGCGCGTTGTACCGTGAGCTACAATATGGGAGTGCGTGTACAAGAAGGCATGCTCCATGGTTTGTAGTAGAGCAGAGAGCTGGTAGTCATCTGTGGTGCTGCCCCCTCTGTTTGTGAACCGCAAGTAGAAATCCTTTAGCTTGGCATTCGTGGTTTCAGCCAAGTCCTGGCAGTATATCCCAAGCCCGTAAGGTGCTATCGCCTCTAGGATTCTGGGCACATCGAACTCCAAGATTATCAGATAATGAGAACGGGTTTCATGCAAACAGTGTACGCGAAATTCCCAGGCCGCCTGCCGACAGTCCGCTGGGAGGTCAATGTCGATGCGCTGATAGGTGCGATAGAGCCGTTGCATCACGTCCCGCAACCGCATGACAGCCTGGTTACCCAAGTGCTCGTCGGCCAACCCCAAAACATGAGCAATACCATCCCATATAAAAAACAAACGCTTCGTTTCTTGTCCATCAGGTCTACAGGTTCCACCTAGCTGCCAACCACACAGAGCAATCTTCAGCATGTTATTGATAGCGTTGCGTGCTTCCCTGCTGGCGGACAAGCATAGCCTTTCCAAGTATTTCCCAAGCAAAGCACCAATTTGCATAAGCATATGAAGAACACAAATAATGGCATGGTGTCGTGGCACTTGAAGCAAAGGTTTTGAAGCGCAGCCACGAGCTCCCTTGCAGACACGGGTCTTGCCAAGTCGGGACGCATCACCGGTGCGCGTTCTGCGCCGGTGACAGCCCAGGTACCGCCTCTTGAGAGGCTTCCACAGGCCCAAGTTGTGAACTGACGGTATATACCAATGCTCAGTAAGTCCCAAAAACTTCTTCAAAAACGGTAAATCTCCGCCCAGCATAACACTTGCCGCACAGCGTACGCCCTTCACGACGACGGATCGCGTAGTTATGATCCGCTGCAGGACCTAGTAGCGTGCAAAGCGCAATCAAAATGTTGTTCGAAAAACACGTTCGTTCGAAGGAAAAGCTTCGTTCGAACGGTCGAAGGTTCGAACGAAGGCAATATTCGAAGAAATAACACACCCTCAGATTCTTTTTCCAGACCCGGCGCAAATCCTTCAGATTGGAGTCACCACAGTATGCCAGCTGTAAAACCCAAATGTGTGCTGCATTGCGGGCTAGATGCTCATGATTTCGAATGCGAATGGTAAGCTGAGTCCAGCTTACACCCGCTACAGGATAATCATCGCCACTCACAATGAAAACCAACCCATCTTTGCTGGGCTGTAGAGTTTCATAGAGGCAAGGCTGTGTGAAAATGTAGTTGATCCAGTGATCAAACGGCGGGGAGACATTTCAGATGCCAGTTTTCTTGTCGATGTGGCCAACAAGGTGCAGGGGCTCCTTCATCCTTTTCCAAGCCAAGTTGACTCTCCGGCGGCCTGGCACTGGTTTCCCGAACCTTAGGCCAGTCTGTTTGTACCATACGTCCGCACGCTTGGAAAAAAGGCGCGATAGAACTCGAAGGCGGCGTCTAGGGATTCCCAAATCGAGAAGCAAAGCGACTGCTTCTTCAGGCGAGCATTGAGCATCGCTGTGCCACCGTACAAGTTGATTCAATCTCTGCTTGTCAGCGCCTGGGTTGACTCGTGTGTAGATTGAGTGTAAAAGCAGGCGTCCCAGGCCGGAGTAGGTGAAAGATTGCACAAGCGCGTCCTCAACGTCCTGGCTATAATCATTCGTCGTGCCTACCGCGTTTTTGAGCGTAATTCCAAGTTGCACCATTGGTCAAACAATGACACCCTTAAAAATACAACAAATCAGTTGAAAAAACAAAAAAAAACCTTCTTTCTGGCACAAATCTGCGTCTTTCTGGCACAAATCTGCGTTATTCTGGCACGAATCTGCGGCAATCGCCTGTCAATCTGGTGCGCGCGCTGCTGTTGCTCCGCTTTTGCGGCAATTCTCCCAAGCAGCTTGGAATCCATTGGATGTGATTGAATTGCGATTAAAGCAAATACAGTCTTCGAATTCGAATCTTCGTTCGAAGATTCCAATCTTCGTTCGAAGACTGAAGTTCGTTTGAAGAAAATATCCCCCCGAGTGGGTCTCATGGGATTCTGTTGCACAAGGGGCCCCCATTGATCTGGTCCAGCTGGCGACAATTTACCAGACCGCCCTGGGCAAGTCAGATACTACGACTTCCACAAGGAAATTCAGAGGGTCGCACGTCTTCATTCGACCAATGAAAGGTACCTCAACCCTTTTCCTTTCGAAGACTCCAGTGATCTGACTGGTCGCCTGGTTTGAGGTTTGAGGTTTGATTTTGCGGGTACCAGACGCCTTTCGGCACCGGGGGGCCACCTGGTCGGGCCAGGTGATATCCTCCCCACCGGGTCCTAGTGGGGGGCCCTTCATGACGCACCTCCTGCCTGGTGGCGGATCCCCGGGGTTCACAGGGCTCGGAGCCCCGTCCCTCCCCGGCCTCCCCTTTTTGCCACTCCCCGGTCAGTGCATCGCTTAGCAGCCGTGGCTGCAGGCGCTTACCCACCGCGTCGCCCCCCTAATGCGTGGTCGCCCGGGGCGCCGGCGCCGCCGGGCCTGTGCTACTGGCTTGTCGCCAGTGGGACCCCTGTGGGCTGGCGCAGAGGCTGCCTAGCCGTGGGGATGGTGCGTGGCGCAGTGCGCCACTACTGCCTTGGCGGGTGCAGTGCCCTGGTCGTGTGTGCGCGGCGCTCGTGGCCGGTTCGGGGGGGTTGGTGCCGGTGCCGGATGTTGTGTCTTTCCCGTTTCCCCCTTCTCACCCTGCGTTTCCGACGCTGTGTGTCGCGGGCCGTCCTGTGAGGGTCTCCCTTATGCTCGCTCTCTGGTACGCCATTCCATGCGGTCTGTGCGTTCTGCGGGCGCGGTCTGGTTACCCTTCTGGTTTTCCTCGCGTGTCCTTTGTGTGTGTGCGCGCTTGCGCTCTCGCGGCGTCCGCGCCCCTCCTCCCCATCCCCGGGTTGGTGTGTCGCGCGGTCCCTGTGCTGGCTGCTGGTAGGGCCGTTCCACGCGGTCCGTGCCCCTCCGCGAGTCCTGCCTCGGTCCAGTGCTCCGTTTGGCTTGCTTGGGGGGGGAGCGGCCTGGTCCCGTTTCTCCCTACCCGGCTTGGGGCTGCGCGCTCCCCATGGGGTGGTTGCGGGCTTGGGGACCCGTCACCAACCCCACCGCGCGCACTCTCCCGAGCTGGCTTTGCGCGCTGTTGGGGCGGCACGAGGCTGCCCGGGAGGGGCGCCTCTTCCCTGGGTGTGGGTCGTCCGGGGTTGGGCGCTCTTCCGGCCCCGACCACTCGTCCTTTCGGGCGTGCGGCCAGGGCCCACTGCCCACTGGCTGTGGGTGCGGGGGGTGCGGGCCTGGGGACCCGTCACCAATCCCACAGCGCGCGCTCTTGCGAGCTTGCTTTGCGGGCTGTGGGGGCGGCACGAGGGCGCCAGGGGGGGGCGCCTCTTGCCTGGGTGTGGGGCGTCCGTGGTCGGGCGCTCTCCCACCCCGACCACTCGTCCTTTTGGGCGTCTGGCCAGGGTTCACTACCCACTGGCTGTGGGTGCCGGGGGTGCGGGGCCGGGGACCCGCCACCAACCCGTCCGCGCGGCTCTTGCGAGCTGGCTTTTCGCGCCCTGGGGGCGTCATCAGGGTTCCTGGGGGGGGGGCGCCTCTCCCGACCCCGTCCGCCCGTCTTTTGGGGCGTGCGGCCGGGGCCCACTACCCATAGGCTGTGGGTGCTGGGGTTCGGGCGTGGGGACCCGTCACGAACCCCACAGCGCGCGCTCTTGCGCGCTGGCTTTGCGCGCTGTGGGGACGGCACGAGAGCGCCCCGGGAGGGGTGCCTCCTGCCTGGGTGTGGGGCGTCCGGGGTTGGGCACTCTCCCACCCCCCATCATCCGCCCTCTGGGGCGTGCGGCCGGGGCCCACTACCGACTGGCTGTGGGTGCGGGGGCTGCGGGCGTGGGGACCCATCACCAACCTCACAGCGCGTGCTCTTGCGTGCTGGCTTGGCGTGCTGTGGGGGCCGCACGAGGGCGCCTGGGGGGGCGCCTCTTGCCTGGGTGTGGAACGTCTGGGGACGGGCACTCTCCCATCCCCGACCACTCGTCCTTTCAGGCGTGCGGGCGCGCCAACTACCCACTGGCTGTGGGTGCAGGGGGTGCGGGCGTGGGGACCCGTCACCAACCCCACAGCGCGCGCTCTTGCGAGCTGGCTTTGCGCGCTGTGGGGGCGGCACGAGGGCGCCTGGCGGGGGCGCCTCTTGCCTGGGTGTGGGGCGCCCTGGGATGGGCGCTCTCCCACCCCCGACCACTCGTCCTTTCGGGCGTGCGGCCGGGGCCAACTACCCACTGGCTGTGGGTGCGGGGCCTGCGGGCCCTCGGACCCGTCACAAACTCCACCGCGCGCGCTCTTGCGAGCTGGCTTTGCGCGCCCTGGAAGCAGCATGAGGGTGCCCGGGGGGGGCGCCTCTTGCCTGGGCGTCCGGGGTCAGGAGCCCACCCACCCCGGACCACTCATCCTTTTGGGCATCCGGCCGGGGCCCACTACTCACTGGTCGTTGGTGCGGGGGTTGGGGCGAGGGGACCCGTCATCAACCCCACAGCGCGCGCTCATGCGAGCTTGCTTTGCGCGCGGTGGGGGCGGCACGAGGGCGCCCCGGGGGGGGGCGCCTCTTGCCTGGCTTTGGGGCGTCCGGGGTCGGGCGCTCTCCCGACCCCGACCACTCGTCCTTTTGGGCGTGCGGCCGGGACCCGCTATCCACTGGCTGTGGGTGCGGTGGGTGCGGGCGTGAAGCCCCGTCACCAACCCCACAGCGCGCGCTCTTGCGAGCCAGCCTTGCGTGCTGTGGGTCTTCGGGGGGGGGGGCGCCTCTTGCCTGGATGTGGAACGTCCGGGGATGGGCACTCTCCCATCCCAGACCTCTTGTCCTTTCAGGCGTGCGGGGCGTCCGGGGCTGGGCGCTCTCCCACCCCCGACCTCTCGTCCCTTCGGGCGCACGGCCGGGGCCCGCTTCGCACTGGCCATGGGTGCGGTGTGCGGGCGTGGGGGCCCGGCTGTCCTTGGCACCTTCTCCCATGCCGCGGTTCGTCGTGTGTTGTACGCGCTTCCCGGGTTCACGGCATCCGGTGGCCCTTGTGGCCTGGCACCTGTCCTTGTGCCGTGGTTGTGGCCGGAGGCGTGCCTCTCTGGCGTGCCCCGTGGCCCCGCGTTGGTGCGCCGCGCCTCGTCCGGTCTGGTCGCTCTGGGCGCTCCGGTCGGCTTTTCATGTCGCCGTGGTGCCTTCACCCACCCCGGGGGCTGTCGCCCCCGGCTTTACTGGCTGGCTGCGCGGGGCACTTGGAGGCCGGCCGAGAACCGGGCTCTTTGTGCCTGCCGCTGGCCCCTGCCGAGGCAAGGGCGCTGGGCGCGCTCCGCGTCGTACCTGCATCGTCCCTCCGGCTTCGGTCTTGGGCTGCGTGCGCTGCGGTGGTTTGGCGTGTGTGGACCCGGTGACGCGTCCGGTTTCCCGCACTGTCCGTCTTTCAACGGGGGACTCCGCCGGTGCACCGGGGCTGTTTCATGTGGGCGCTGACACCTTCCCTTTCTGGTCGGAGGACGCCACGCCCGGGTCCCGCCCGTGTGTGTGTGCGTGCTCCTCCTGGCTGGGTCGGGCAGGCCCGCCTCCCGGGCGCGTTCCGGTGCGCCTCACCTTTCCCTGTGGCCGTCTTGTCCTTCCTCTTTGTGCGGCCCTAGCCTGGCTGGGGTTGTCCGCGCTTTGGGTGTTTGTTTTTTTTCGTGCTTTTTTTCCTTCTTCTTTCCCCTTCCCTCCCTCCCCCCCTCCCCCCTGTCTCCGACTTTTTGTGCTTCCCGGCCCCGGGTGCCCTGGGCCTTGGCGCTCTTTGTTTTTGCTCCGTTCTCCCCCCCCTCCCCGCCCTGTATCATTTTTTTCTGGTTGTGTTCCCCCTCTCTCACCCTCCCCGCGGTCCTTTGTGTTGTTTTTTTTTTGGTGCCCTGGGCCTTGCCCCCACCTTTTTCCGTCCCCCTTTCCTTTTTTTTGTTGCTTTTTTCCTGTTGTGTTCTCCCTTTTCTGTGCCCCCTCTTCGCGCCTCCCTTGTCTCGGTGTTTCTGTTGTTTCCGGCCCTGGGTGCCCTGGGCCTTGGCGCTCTGTCTCCGGTCTCTCGCTCTTGTTTCTTTTTTTTTTCCCATTTTCCTGTTGTTGTTTTGCCCTCCCGCTTTTCTTCGTTCCTGGCGCTCTTGGTGCTCTTGGCCTCTGGTCCGCCTCGCTGGGTTCCTTTTTCCTTCTCCGTGTGCGGCTGTGCGTGTGGTGCGTGCGCCGTGTGCCAGGGCTGCCGTCCGCTTCGTCCCTTGCTGGTGCTGCCCTGTTGCTTCGTTCGCGCTGGCCGGTGCCGTGTGTTGTTGCCTGTGGTTGCGGGGTGGTCGCTGCTGGGCCTGGTCTGCCGTGTGTTGTTTTCCGCTGGCGTGCTTTGGCGTGCGTGGTCCTGCCTGGCCGCGTGGCTCGCCGCACTGCTGTGTGCTTTGAGTCGTTGTGGCGTCCTGCTCCCCTGCGCTGTGTCCTGTGTTCTGTGGCTCTGTGTTGCCGTGTGGCGGCGTGCTGTGGTGCCTTGCTGTCTGTTTTGCTTTGTTCTGTGGTCGGTGTGGCGCTGTGTTGCTCTTTGGCGCCGTCTGTGTTGCGTTGTGCTTGTCTTTGGGTGGTGTTCTGTGTTCTCGTCGTGTGCCCCTGGCTGTTCTTTGCTGCGTCTGGTTGCCTGCTTGCCGTGTTGTTTCGTTCGCGCTGGCTGGTGCTGTGTGTTGTTGCCTGTGGTTGCCGGCTGTTCGGTGCGGGGTCTGGTTTCCTGCTGTTGTTTTCCTCTGGTGTATGTTGTCTCGGCTGCTGCTGCCTGGACGCGTGGCTTGCTGCCCTGCTGTGTGCTGTGGTTCGTTGTGGGGCCGTGTTCCCCTGCGCCGTGTCCCGCGTTCTGTGGTGCTGTGCTGCCTTGCAGTGCCATGCTGTGGCGTGCTGCTTTCCGGCTGTTGTTTGTGTCCTTCCCCGGTGTGTGCGGTGCCGTGTTGCCCTGCGTGCCGTGTTGTTCGGTGCTTGTTTAGTCTGCACTGTCGTTGGTGCCTCGCGCTGTGGTGTGTCACTGTGTGTTGTGGTGCCTCCCGTGATGTTCTGTGGTGTGGTGGTGCTGCTCTGGTGCGCCACACGACAGGCCGCAGGAGGGCAAAGCAAACACAAACAGCACCGCAAAACAACAGCAGAGCACGACAGCACAGCACCACACGACAGCACAGCGCCACAGAACACGACACAGGGAAGCAGGGCACCACAGCCAGCACAACAAGGCACCGCAGCCCAGAGAGCAGAGAAGACAGGGAACGCACAGCACGAGGAAAAGAAGCACCACAGCACGCAGACACCACCACCGGGCCAAAAACAGCACAGCCAACCAACAGCACAACACAGCACAGCACGACAGGCCACAGGAGGGCAAAGCAAGCCCCAACAGCACCGCAACACGACAGCAGAGCACAACAGCACGGCACCACGCGACAGCACAGCACCACAGAACAGGACACAGGAAAGCAGGGCACCACAGCAAACCACACCAACCACAGGGAAGCGGACCACACGGCCAGACAGGGACACCGACACCGAAACACGCCACCAGCAGACAACCACGGGCCACCAGACCCAGCACCGCACCACGGCACACCACAGGAAACAGCACAACACACAGCAGCGCACCACAGCACCAGGCGCCAGCAAAAGCACGCACCACACGAACAGCACAACGCGAGCGCACCAGCACAGCGAAGCACAGCACCGCACAGAACGGAGAGCACAGGGAACGCACAGCACAGCACCCCGAGACACACACAGCATGGGCAGAGTGGCGAACAACAGCACGCACCACCGCGCCACGACATAACACACACAGCACAGAGCACACAGCGCGGGGGAACACAGCGCCGCAGGGCACAGGGCCCCAGGGCGACGGGCAGCGCCAGAAGGCACGGCGCAACAAGCAGCGGCACCAAACGAGCGCAACACAGCACACGACAGCACAACACCGGGCGACACAACGCGCAGCAGCGCGGCGCAGCACCGCACCGAGGGACGCACAGCAAAACACGGCACACAGCACCGAGCGGCAGGAACGAAAACCGCGAGACACAAAGGGGGGGGTGGGGGCAGCAACCACGCGGGAGCAGCCAACAGCCAGGCGGAAAGCACGAAAGAGGGACAAGCGCACGGAGAGCCGAGAAGCGGAAGGCCAACAAGGCAAACAACGCAAGCGCCGAGGCCCAGGGCACCCGGGGCCGGAAACCAGAGAAAGCCGGAGACAACGGGGGCGCACAGAGGAAGAAGAAGAAGGAGAAAGAAAAAAAAACACCAAGGCACCAAGAAGGAGCGACGAAAACCGCGAGACACAAAAGGGGAGGGGGGCGGGGGAGCAACCACCAAAGAGCAGCCAACGGCCAAGCGGGAGCGCACGGAAAGCCAGGCGGCAGGAGGGCGAGAAAAACAACCAACGAGGAACGGCAACAGCAGCGAAAGAAAGGGGGGCAACCCTAGCCCGGAGGGGGCCAAGCAAAGCAGAAAGACAAAGCGGCCAAAAGAAAAGGTGAGGCGCACCAGAACGCGCCCGGGAGGCCGGCCCGCCCGACCCGGCCAAGCAAAGCACGCACACGAACACACACGCACACCAGCCGCCGTTCGGATGGACGAGTGCGCGCCCAGCCACAACCGCACCAACACACCACCACCACACACCACACACCACACACCACCGCCGCAAGCGAACCCCAGCCAGGAGTGGCGGGGACCGCCCACCACCACCGGCAGCGAAACCCAGCCAAGAGTGGCGGGGAGTAGCACACAGGAACCTCCGCCAGGAGTGGCGAGGGACCCGACCAATACACCACACACCACACACCACCGCCGCCAACAGACCCCAGCCAGGAGTGGCGGCGACCGCCCACCACCACCGGCAGCGAAACCCAGCCAGGAGTGGCGGGGAGTAGCACACAGTGAGCTCCGCCAGGAGTGGCGAGGGACCAACCACACCACACACCAACCACAACCCCAACAACACACCACCGCCACACACCACACACCACACACCACACACCACCGCCGCCAGCGGACCCCAGCCAGGAGTGGCGGGGACCGCCCACCACCACCGGCAGCGAAACCCAGCCAGGAGTGGCGGGGAGTAACACACAGGAACCTCCGCCAAAAGTGGCGAGGGACCAACCACACCACACACCAGCCACAACCCCACCAACACACCACCGCCACACACCACACACCACACACCACCGCCGCCAGCGGACCCCAGCCAGGAGTGGCGGGGACCGCCCACCACCACCGGCAGCGAAACCCAGCCAAGAGTGGCGGGGAGTAGCACACAGGAACCTCCGCCAGGAGTGGCGAGGGACCAACCACACCAACCACAAGCCACAACCCCAGCAACCCACCACCGCCACACAGCACACACCACACACCACTGCCGCAAGCGGACGCCAGCCAGGAGTGGCGGGGACCGCCCACCACCACCGGCAGCGAAACCAAGCCAGGAGTGGCGGGGAGTAGCACACAGGAACCTCCGCCAGGAGTGGCGAGGGACCCCACCAACACACCACACACCACACACCACCGCCGCCAACGGACCCCAGCCAGGAGTGGCGGGGACCGCCCACCACCACCGGCAGCGAAACCCAGCCAGGAGTGGCGGGGAGTAGCACACAGGGACCTCCGCCAGGAGTGGCGAGGGACCAACCACACCACACACCAACCACAACCCCAACAACACACCACCGCCACAGACCACACACCAAACACCACAAACCACCGCCGCCAGCGGACCCCAGCCAGGAGTGGCGGGGACCGCCCACCACCACCGGCAGCGAAACCCAGCCAGGAGTGGCGGGGAGTAGCACACAGGAACCTCCGCCAGGAGTGGCGAGGGACCAACCACACCACACACCAGCCACAAACCCACCAACACACCACCGCCACACACCACACACCACACACCACCACCGCCAGCGGACCCCAGCCAGGAGTGGCGGGGACCGCCCACCACCACCGGCAGCGAAACCCAGCCAGGAGTGGCGGGAAGTAGCACACAGGAACCTCCGCCAGGAGTGGCGAGGGACCAACCACACCACACACCAGCCACAACCCCACCAACCCACCACCGCCACACACCACACACCACACAGCAACGCCGCCAACGGACCCCAGCCAGGAGTGGCGGGGACGGCCGACCACCACCGGCAGCGAAACCCAGCCAGGAATGGCGGGGAGTAGCACACAGGAACCTCCGCCAGGAGTGGCGAGGGACCAACCACACCACACACCAGCCACAACCCGACCAACACACCACCGCCACATACCAGACACCAGACAGCAACGCCGCCAACGGACCCCAGCCAGGAGTGGCGGGGACCGCCCACCACCATCGGCAGCGAAACCCAGCCAGGAGTGGCGGGGAGTAGCACACACGAACCTCCGCCAGGGGTGGCGAGGGACCAACCACACCACACACCAGCCACGACCCCACCAACACACCACCGCCACACACAACACACCACACACCACCGCCGCCAACGGACCCCAGCCAGGAGTGGCGGGGACCGCCCACCACCACCGGCAGCGAAACCCAGCCAGGAGTGGCGGGGAGTAGCACACAGGAACCCCCGCCAGGAGTGGTGAGGGACCAACCACACCACACACCAGCCACAGAGCAAGCGCCAGCCGAGGGAAGGCAAAGGGAGGAACAGCCAGGCCGCCCCCCCCCCCCAAAAAAAAAAAGGGGGGGGGGAGGAGGGGGGGGGCGCGCGAAAACAGCCCACAGCCACCAAACCGCCCGCCAACAACACAGAAGGTGGCCAAACCCCCCACCCAGAGGGCACCGAAGACGGGACCCCCAAGGAGGCACAGGGGGACCACCCAGCCAAAACCGGCAACAACAAGCCAGGGACAGCGGCCAACCGGGAAAAGGGGCACCGAAAAAAGCAGACACACACCACGAAAAAAAAAAAGCCAGCAGCCCAGCCCGAAAGAGAGGAAACGGGGGGAGGCACCACAAGGCCCGGGACAGGGACACCCAGCAACCGGGAAAAAAAAAAGCGCAAAAAACACACCCCCACAACCCAGCCGAGAAGGGCGGGGCACAGCCGAGACCCGGGCCCAGCACACACGCCCACACCGCACACCCGAACCGAAAACGGCCGCGGGCAAGGGAAACGCGCACGAAACCACACCCGAAAGCAGGCCGACACCAAAACCCAACCACGAACACCACAAACAGCCGGCAAAAGAGGGACAACACCACAAACCGAGCCCAAACACACCCACCCAAGACCCCAGCCACGACTGGCAGGGGTTAACAGACCGCAACCCGGACCCAACAGTAGGAAACCCAGTGCCCACAGCCCGGGCACTGAGGCAGCCCGAGCCATGCAGGTGACCCGGCCAAACGAGATCCGGAGACCGGGGGTACGGCTGCATCCTAAGGCCAGCGCTGCTTTAGGACTCGAGGCGGAGCGTGCGAAACTCAAGCGCCTCGGAACCCAAGTACCAAGAACATGCATGCATGCCTTGGGAACGGGATACGCCAGGAAGTCCGGTGAACCTCTAGGGTTCCGCCCAAAGGAGGGGACATGCGCAGGCACGGGGGCACACCCTCCCGGCGAGACAAGCAAGTCACGCCGGCGGCGATCAGCCCTCCCGGTGATGCCCGGGGCTGCTTTGTTGGGGGCCAACAGTCAGGTCTAGCGGGACGTAAGCCGCCTCCCCTCTTCACGCGCGGAGCCTCTTCCTGTTCGTCACAGGGGCGACGCCAGGGGGAACCAAGGGGCGCCTCTCCACGACCGAGTGCACCTACCTACCTACCTGCTCTGGTGCGTCGTGGCGTCTTGCTGTGTTGTGCTGTGTTCTGTCGTGCTGTGTCGCATCCTGGTGCCGTGCTGCTGTGCTGTGCTGTGCGTTTTGCTTTGCGTTTGTTGAAAATAAAAATATAGTAAAATACAATGAAATAGAAGTATACTCTACCCAACCCACGCACCCAGGCAGGCAGCAATACCAAGGTCATTTTGCTGACTTACGTGTGGCCGCGCGATGTCGAGGAGGGTGTTCTTGTTTGCAAGGGGTTGACCGCGTTTCCCCAGGGCGGGTAGCTTAAGCTGACGGAGAGGGGTGTGGGGGGGCACAAGGGAGGGGAGGTACGTGCATGGAGGAGGAAAGAAACTGAAAGGAAGTAGCGCGAAGGGACGCGGCGGCCTAGAGAAAACTTTCCAGTTTTACGCGCTGCTCGCGACACGTATTTTTTTGCAGCTATGGCTAGTTAGACGACGAAAGGGACGGGGTTAGGGTCCTACGAGCGCCCCGCTCCTTACAGCGCTATCTATTCACCTATTTCACGTCGAAAGAATTTTGGACGCGTTCTTACGCGTTTTGCAGCGCGCTTTTCTGCCTAAGCGTTTCTTATGCTAATTGGCTTTATTTTCAGCTATTCAGAAAGCTTTTTCGTCGTGTTTTACCTATCTTTTCATTTCGTCCTGGGACAGGACCCCAGCGCGCGCGACAGATCCAGGCCAGCGACGAGGTCATCACCTTTGAGCCAGCTCCACGCAGAGCTTGCATCGAAGACAAACGTGTGCATCTTCAATCTGCGTGAAGTTGTGGACGTAGACAGCTGGCGCAAGACAGCGCCCGTTTCCCTATGACACGATGCGAAGCGCGCCTGACACATCCTTCAATGAAAGCGGCACGCCTGGCAGCGCACCAGGCTACCAATGGTACGCGAAGATCGGAGTGGCCTGCCAGATTTTTGAAAGGCCCTTGTCGACTAGTAAAATACGCATCGAAGAACTCGACTGGGGGTACGGGAACAGCCTGGTGGAGACGAACCTTCCCGACCAAGTGGCACGCCTGGACCGCGTGCATCGAGAGATTTGCGGGATGGAGGACCTGATCCAGGTTGCCGATGAAATCGACCTGCTGTTCAAGTGGGAACATTTCCGGACAGCAGCGAAGATGCGGCGATCGGCACCAGCTGCTATCATGATTCTTGGGCTCATTCCAGACCTCCAGAAGGTTCCCCAAAGGAATGACTGGTTTTTCGAAGACCGAGCATCCTTTCCCGCGTATAAGGTTGACTTGCTCCTTCAACGTCCCACTTTACTCGGGTACAAGAGGTACCAGTGTACCCCAGTTCGAGCCCAGGACCTCATGTTCGAGCTTCAAGAATATCATCGACTGGGACAGTCGACTGGTCCGTACGCCTACAATGCTGTCGCACAAGGGGCCCCAATTCATCTGCTCCAGCTGACGACAATTTACCAGACCGGCCTGGGTAAGTCAGATACGACGACTTCCACAAGGAAATTGAGAGGGTCGCACGTCTTCATTCGACCAATGAAAGGTACCTCAACCTTTTTCCTTTCGAAGACTCCAGTGATCTGACTCGACGCCTTATGGCCCCCTGGCAAATTGGATACGAAAACGGACAGGACTGGCGTCGAGAGGTCCCCTTTCGAAGGGATATTTGTGTCGATGAACTGGAAGAGCTCCAGTCCCGCCATTCGCTCGCAACTGACCCGTCTCAACCGGATCCTGTCGACCTCCGATTCTTGCCGGCGGATTCGAACTCCTACCGAAATCCTTTCGACGTGCCGATCTTCACGTACCTCAAGTCGATTCAAGATGGCTTCAAAGCTCCCCATCGAAGCAAAGTCCACTGTCAAGACCAAGTTGTCGACGCAATCGCTGTTGACACCGTCCCGAGCCCTGTGATTGCAGAGGTCGTTTGCTTCGCCCTACAGAACAATCTCGCCGATGGACAGTATCCGCATCAACACCTCATTCAACTCCAAGCAGACGCTCGAACGGACAGTCTCGAGATCATTGACCGGTATGCCCTCGGTCCTGGAATCGACGACGTCAGCGCAACCATCGTTGCTCGGAGGTTCCTGCTCGCCAACACACCGTGGTGGCGAGTGGACACGCAAACTAGTCAGTTCTACCACAGCGATGCCGCTGGTACTGGTTCCAAGCAAACATATCGATGGACCACTGGTCAAAATGACACGCTGTCCTTCCGAACCACCAATCGAACAGATTTGTTGAACCCTACCATCTGGCATCTGTGGAACCTCTGGGATTTCTTTACAACCAAGTCCGAGGCACTCAGACCTGTACAGTTTCGAGCTCTTGCCCGTGAGCATGTCTTCATATTCCAGTACAAATGCCCTGTGGACGGCCGGCCTGGCGATCCCAATCTCTGACTGATCAACCATCGATCTGGTATCCTGATCCAGAAACGTGCATTCGAGAGCGATATCCGTCCACACTACACCGGCCATGACTAGTTCATGGCTAGCATCAAAATACTGGAGGAAGTACAAGGAGTATGGCGACTCCAGGTGGATGATTGGTGCCCGTTCTTGCTAAGCACAGAATGCTGATTCGACAGTGGCTGATTCGAGAGCGATATCCGTCGACAGTACACCGGCCATGACACCTTCAAGTTCATGGCTAGCGTTGAAACACTGAAAGACGTGCACAAAGTATTTTGACTGAAGGTAGATGTTTCGTCCACGCCCGCGTGGGGAATGGACAGCTGATTCGTCAGTCAGAATGCCAGGTAATGGCGTCGACTGTCCTAATATGCCCTGTCGATCCGACGGATGTACAGTCCTGTTGGCTGTTTGTTTGCTCGGCACTTAGCCCCGATGGCTGTGCCGTATGTTATAGTATCTTGACGAGCCCACAGCCATGCTGTGGGTGCCGCCCTACCCTGGCGAGGCTTCTGCAGCTTCAGCCAAGTTGTTTTCGGTCGCAAAGTCGAACACGGCATGTGAATGGGGGGTCGATGACAGATATACTCTGCACTCGATCCCAGTCTGTTGTTTTCGAACACTATTATGTTTCACAAAACCAGCACATGTCAAGGTCCAGGGTAATGTTTTTTCTCTGGCAAATGTCTGCGCAGGCTTCGACAGTGCGGTGCCCGCCCGGACGAATGACACCTCTTCGAGGTCTCGGGGCGGGGTAGTGTTATGGCTTTTGAGCAGCAGCAGTGCAGCGAGCGCGCAAACGTGCGATTGCACTGCAATCTGCGAATACATATGAAGCATGGAGATGCCAGTTGCTGTGGAGGAAGTGGTGTGTAACACTTCGATATCTTTGAACAGGGTTTCTGTCTCCAAATCGGTGAACTGGGTACGATTTGGTGCTTTGCCTAAGGATCCTGCACGCACGGGGTTTGTCGTATCTTGGGATTTTCGAGAAACAGGACAGTTCCCAATTCAAACCACAGCACTAGGCACCCGTTTTGCCAAGCTGTGTGGTTCAAACCACGGCAGCCCAAGAAAGGTAGGGTAAGCCGAATGTGACATTCTCATGTGCCACAGCCGTGCCACCTCGGCAAAATATCAAGGAAATCTAATGACAAAATGTTCTTATGGAGGGGCACCATGAAGCTTCTTGAGGACCATACAAAAAATCTGAAGTGCTTATTTATCTTACTGACTTTGCATACGATAATTTTCGGGCTACATGTATTGTATGTCGGGGACTTCATAAGGTAACACCAATTTTATCCTTTTTCTCATTAGATAAATAACAAAGGTATGACTTTGGGACTTGCTGAGTTCATAGGGGAAGCCAATTCTATCTTATGTTTCCTGAGATGAGTTCCAAAGGCATGACTTTGGGATGTATCTTATCAATAATATTCATTTCCCCGAATGCAATGCCTACAGAGGCCCCGCATGTTTTAAGATTGATACTCCGTTTTTCATAAAAAAAATCCAACAACCCTAGGTATCCGGCCTTATCTGATCAAGGTTATGCTTTTCCCCTAATGCAACACCCATACAAAGATGGCATGAAGCAAAATTGTAAACGAATTTGCCATGAGATATGACTTCCTGAGTGACCATCTTTTTTCAATCCACCCTTCAAATGTTTGCGCTGGATCCCTCTTGCCTTCCAGATGCAGAAAGAAGAATCACTGCCATGCCTTTGGTGGGTTACGTGATCCAGGTCAAGCCCCCCCTAAACCTTGGAATGTTATGAAGACCAACGGTTAATCATTTTAATCACTCTTTTTGAGTCTTTTGGTACATTTTTCAAACTAACTAGGAATATAACCCTAGTCCCCGTGACGTTCACCCCTGCCACTCAAGTGAGCGGAGGTATGGATGCGTATTGGTAGGCCCCTGGATCTTGGCCACTTTGATTCTCTCTATGGGGAAGAGCTGGTTGTCTTTCAACCCTATTTTAATACTCTCTTTGGAGTCATTGTCAGTACTCTTTTGAGAGTCATTTTGGGAGCAAGCATGTACAAGATAACCCCTACTACCGCGCTTTGACAAATTGTTCTAGGAGCTTTGCTCGCCGAAGGACACAATCTGGTGTCCTAAGAGACAGAGAGAGGGCACACAAGGCGATAACTTAGGTTCAAACACATGTACACATCCCCAAGTACCAAACAATGTGCTAAGGTTAGATGTTTACGAAAATCACACCAAATCAGGGACAGGCCCCCTGACCTAAGATTCAGGTCGTTGACGACGGTTCTTCGATAAGAACTGTGCTATCGTCAACAACCTAAGTCAGGTCTGGGTCATAACAAGGTCAAACAAGTCAAAGAAAGTCAAAAGCATGTTCAAAAAAAGGGTCAAAACTTGAAACATGGGTCTCCCTCCATGCGCCAGCCTGAGGGCCTTAGGGCAAACTGGCGCCATATATTTTTTTTCTAAAAACCTGCAGACCGATACTTAATATCCCCCATAGGGGAGGGAACGGCCGTCACTGCAGGCCATCTGGAGAAAATTTGCAACATAGTGCATCCTTATGAAAAATGCCATAAAATACACTAAAGATCCATCATCATTCATTAATATTTTATGTAAGAACAGCTTTTGTTCACCTTTTGCGCACATTCACGACACAATAATGTGGTAAAAGTGAGGGCGACGACTGGCACCTGCTGCCGTGCCGTTGGTTCCAACTACTTTGAAGGTTCAATGGACCTTCAAATACATTGGAAGCTTCCAAAACCTCACAAAAGTGACTAAAAAAGTTACTTCCAGGCAACGCTGAAGCAATGTCCTGCTACTATACACCAGCTGGCATCTGCATTGGAGTGTCAGCGATTTCTTGGGACTTTTCTGGCTTCCAAGGATACTTTTGCCTACTAAATTGAACCTGCATATGAGGGCAAGGTCCCATATGCATCACCCCGCTCCTCTCTCTGACCTTTGTGTAGAGAAACCTCAAAGGGGTAGACGTAATTCATGCTTTGCCCTATTTGCGTTTCCTGCTTCAGTGTTTCAAAAAAAACCCATCCTGAAAAAGCAGAGTCCTTAGGCAAGAAGACATAAGCAAAAGAAACAAGTATACAATCACTTTGGTGTAGGTAAAGTGTATGATTCAGACAACCTTAAAAATAAGTAAAGTACAACCAAAGAATGGCACGAATCGCCCGAAAACAGAAGTATTTACAACTTACACTCCTGAATATATATCACTGGGATTCCAGCAGGACTGGCAGGACTGGAAAAGGACTTGGAAAAATCAGACAAATATGATTAGAGAGGGTTAGCTACTCTCAGCGCCAACGGGGCTCTTACAATTCTTGGAGAACTCATACATCTCCTTGTCAAACGTTTCCAGCTCCTTTGCTGTAAGTATACGACGGTCTTCGTGACGCGACATCGTCTTTTTTGGACAGCTACCTTCGCTGGAGCTGTCCCAGATGTAAAGGTCCGGGTGCCCTTGCTGTGGGGCTTCAGAACAATCAATTGCTTGTTCGAACTCGATTGGGGGCATTGTTCCAACATGTAATTTGGCTTGTTGCTGGCCCAGAGTTGTCGCTCGTCCACGCTGACGAAGGGGACGCAAAATATTCGGCGATCTCCGCCGCTTCTGAACCAGAGCAAGAGGCCCACCAAGCCTCGTTTTTTTGGTCATGATCAGGTTCTTGATTTTCTTGAAGTTCTTCATTGTACTGATCAGTCCAAGTACGTGAGGAGGAGGTGGAGGTTGTGGAGGACATACCTCGTTGTACTGTTGCTCCAGGCCTTCCCAGGCCACGCCAGGCCATCCACTAGGTGCTCTTCAGTCCAATCTTGGGCTTGCTGAAGAGATTGAGCTCCTTGGATTAGCTCCTTGCAATGGCTTGTTCCAAGGGGCCACAAGCCTTTAGGGACACAAGGAACTCCAAGTTCTACTTCAGACCCGTATGGACCATAGAACATTTTTGACGCGTATTGGTAGGCCCCTGGATCTTGGCCACTTTGATTCTGTCTCTGGGGAATAGCTGGTTGTCTTTCAAACCCATTTTAATACTCTTTTGGGAGTCATTGTGATTACTCTTTTGAGAGTCGTTGTGAGAGTAAGCATGCAGGGGAGAACTCGTACTACCACGCTTCAACAAATTGTTCTAGGAGCTTTCCTTGCCCCATGACACAATCTGGTGTACTAGGAGACAAATAGAGGGCAAACAAGGCATTGACTTGGGTTAAAACACATGCCAAGGACACAGCACACACAACACAACACAGCGAGCGGGCACACCGGCGAATAGGAGCCAAGTGGCCAAGGAAACCGCACACACAGCACACCAAACGGGCACACCCGTGAAGAGGAGCCAATTGGCCAAGGACACAGCACACTCATCACGTGACATCAAGCGGGCAAACCGGTGAACAAAAGCGAAGTGGTCAAGGACACTGCGCACACAGCACACCGCGCAGGCACACCGGTGAACAGGAGCCAAGTGGCCAAGGACACCACACACACAACTCAACACACAAAGCGGGCACACCGCTGAACAGGAGCCAAGTGGCCGAGGACACCGCACACGCAACATAATACTTAGGCGACTCAAGTTGCAGGGTCAGAAACAACAGGAAAAGTAGGAAAAAGACAGGTTTTGGAATAGATCAAATAATAATCATTTTGATGGATATGTGTAGCACGTTGTAAACCATTACGTTGAAATGAATATTTTCGTTGAAGTGACACATCCCATGCTTCCTCTACAGACGATTGTTGTTTTACGTCCATTCTTTGCGCCAGGCCTCGCGCAAAGGCGAACATTCGTGTCATATTAAATTACCGCCAAGAGACCGCATTGGCGGCCCTTTTGTCTGAGCAAAGAAAAGATGAGCAGCAACGTGTCGCTTCCTAACCTACTGCAGTTCACCAGGGACTTGGCCCAACACACCCGGCCGGTTGTGCCTGTTTTATGTGACGAGAACGTCCATTAACGCATTTGTAAGATGATGTACGGTGAAAAAACAACAGGCCCAGGTGTCTGGCTATATTTGCGGTCCCACCCTATATTATACGGCTTCTGGCACACGTACAAATTTTGTGTTACACAAACATTTCGCTAATTTTGGCCAATAGTGACTTTTTTCCGTAAAGTTCTTTTATACAGCGGTGAGACTGTCCACTGTTTTTCCAAGGTGCTCAAGGGCTGGTGAGAACGCTAACACGGCTGTTTTCGCTTCTGAGGGACTGCAGATCGTCATCTTTCTCTTGGACCGTTTGAACATCGGGGACACACTTTTAAAGAAGGTCCCTACCAGGACCGGCCCCCGCTGTGCCCCTTCCGCCTGTAACCCCTGCCGATTTGCTCCTGATCAACGATTGCATTGCTCAAAATCCAAGGTTTCAAATCCAAAAATATAGAAAATAAAATCCTCCTTCAACCCTGAATGGCAACCAGATCCCACAAATACAGCAATAACCCAATTCACAATCCAAATCAGGCTGCGGGCTTTCGTTCAGCACATCGATTGTCTCACGATGGCGGGCATGTACAAGAATTGCACCAAAGAAGAAAGCCCTGAAATTGGCATATGAACACAAATAAAGCAAAGTTGGGGAAAGAGGTAAACATACACAGGCACAGCCATAAACCCCTCATTCCCTGGACTCAAGACCTTCCCTTGACTCACCAACATATTGCCCTGAACCCGGTCAAATGAGATGGCTGAATGCCATGTGTCACAAGTCACTACACAAACCCCAAAAATGTGTTCACTCCCAAGCCTCTAAATCCTAGCCCAAAGAGGGAGGTGGCGTGTCATGGCCTAGTGTGGCACTCAGGACCATGCCCTACCCTGACATAACCTTGGTTGGACTTGGAGTCTAATGGGCTTGGAGATATGCCCCATGAGCTTGAACTCATAACATGCCAAAAAACTGCCAATTCACACCATATTGGCCATATATCAAATATATGCTCAAAATTGAGGTTATCACCTATCCGAAGGCTCAAAGCATGCATGGGAACGGAGTCTAGTTTTCATGGAGGATGGAGACCAAAGGCCAATGCCCATGTACATCCCCATATTACCCTCGAAACCGCTTCGGATATGGGCGCCACGCACTGCCCAAGTCAGCCCATGATCTTGAGACCAATTTTTGTAATCCTTCGTGCGCCAAGCCAAATGGAGTGGGCGATCCGGCGTATGGTGGTGTTCAACTCCAAAGCATATGCCAACATATGAACAACATACCATGGTTCGCCTCTCCATAGGCTTCTTGCTGTTTGCCGATCAGGTAAGTACACAAAATGCAAAAATGAGCAAAAATTGAGGTCAAAAACATGAAAATATGTCCCAATACAAGGTTGTCATGATAATATATCTCTATGCTCACCCATGATATCCGCTCATGGTTCAATACACAAATGATTGGAACCATTTGCGAACAATTCCCCCACTTGGATTCCCAATCAGGCGCATGGAGATACCTTCGCCACTCATATCTACATGCCCCATGAAAATGGGAGTGCACTCATGGATCTCTTTGCCAAACATACCATGAGCAATACATATGCGGTAGACTTAGTCTAGCGCTTTGAATTCCACAATTGGGACATGGGCAAAGCCCTTGTCACGTTTGGCTCCCCATCTCTTCGGCCATACGCAGATATATAATATGGGCGTGAGAATATCAAGACACATTCCATGCATATAACACATACCCTCAAAATGTGGCTCCCACCATGGTATGCCATGTCCCTCCATGTACAGAACTTCACATTAAAAATACGTGGAAACCCAAGGGAAGTATCTATGCAACCCCAACACTCATGCAGTACACTCGAAAGTCGCAATAAAATATTCGGTTGCACGGTCCAAGAGTTATATATCACTTTATACCCTCTTGACCATTATCCCTTGCTATACCGGGCATGTGTACACACCAAAGGCGTTTGATGCTTCCCAAATTAACTTGAGACTAAGGCGCTTGCAACCCAACATTCCTTATTCTCTTTCCTCACACTCGCGCGTAGATATGGTCCTTCAAAGTGGTTCCACGATTCGCTTTTGTTTGCCTTATATCTCCAAGTCAAATGGGTGGCAAGTATAAGGGAAACCTGATTCGGGCATAGGGAAAAGAGTATGACCACTCGAAGAAGTCCAAACCAAGTGCGGCGATGTTGGAGTCGAAAATCCGATTTCGACATCGCGAAAAATTCAGATTAAAATTTCGAGTGCTTATTTAGAAAATTGCGGAAGCAACGAACCCTTTGCTGATGATATCTGACCCTTCAACGGAGTATCCGCCAAAATATCTGGAAATAACAGTTAACCAATCAGTTAACGCAAAAGCGCGAGCCAACTGACGGTCGCCGATACATTGACCACCAGAAGGAAAGGCTGAAAAATTACGGAAACATCATGATAATAAAACCCTGTTGCCTCCTGATATTCTGATATATAAATCTCAGCTGGCGGCGCCTCGGTACTGAATATGGCCGCTCATAGCTGGAATTGCCAAACCTATCACACTATCACATCGGGTTCGTTCAGGTGGACGGGAGAGTATGAGATCAGCCAATGGCGGCTTGCCGGCACATAGATACACACCCCAAGTGACCCCAAGATGGCCACGGGGGTCCAAACTGGCTTCACCCCCCTTCTCAGAGCGTTGTTACCGCTCGGAAGTCATTGAAGAGGGGACGGGAGGACCCCAATGGGCTCCAACCCCCCCCCTCCATGTCCCAAGGACACATGGAGGCCCCACACACCTCGTAGGCGTCCCCCACGCCCCAAGGGAGGGGTGAGGACACTGAAAATCGGTGCCCTACGCCATATCCGGTATCCTCTTGATCTACAACATGGACCAAGGGGATCAAAGATAGAAAAACGTCGTCGATCGATCTAAATACGTATACCACTATGAAATATATACGTGGAGATCAAGTGAAGGGGGTATATGGCCAATCATGGCCGAAAAATCCCCGGATGAACGCCCTCACCCGTCTCCTCAATCACAGAAAGAAACAAAATGCCAAGGGGGATCCATTACGATGCTACAGCAGCAACCAAGTGGACCAACACGTCCTTGACATCCAAAGAAATACTCTTTTTCTTCAGGTATTCCATCCAGACCGTGGTATACCTCGGCACGAAACTGCTCGGAGGCTCCCACGAATCCCCGGAGGCGGCGAATTCCTTCCGACGGACTTTATAAAGCCTTCCCCCAGGCGTCCCTGGGTCCGGCTTGTCCGCCAGGATCTTCTCAGCGGTGAAGTCGTCGTCCTCACCCTCATCGTTCGAGTCCATATCGCCGGCCGTGAACTCGAAGGTGACGGGATGGCCGCTGGGGTCTGGTGCTCGGGGACGAAGCTGGGTATGGTCACCGTCCAGGATCTTGTTGTCCCCCACACGAACCGCATACACATCCTGCCCGACCTTCCGCACGATTACCGCCGGCACATACCAAGATGCCTGCCGATGCCTGGACAGGACATCCTTGTGGTGCCGCTCCACCCACACGGTGTCTTGGAGAGCATACTTCTGGACCTTTCCCTGCTTGAAGTACTTGGCCCTCTTGTCATGCTCGTCCTGAAGTGCCTTGCACACCTTGGCCGCCGTGTCGTCCGCCTCAGACATCATAGCGTTCGCATCCCGGGCAACCTTGCCATGGTTCATCCACGGGAGAGTGCGTGACACTCGATCCCGTAGGAACAGGATACGATGAGGCGACAGTCCAGTGGGTCCCGGAAGGTCGTGATACGCTTGGAGTACTCTCCACAGCGAATTATACCAATTCCGGCCCGGTACGTCGATGTGTAGCTGGCGGAACTTCTCGAACATCTGCCGCCCGGCCACCTCAGCCCGGCCATTCGACCGGCTGTGGTATGCCACGGTCTTGGCATGCCGAATCCCCTTGTGTTTGCACATCGTCTTGAACAACGTCCCCACGAATTGACTGCCCCGATCGCTGCAGATGACAGCTGGGACATCGAAGAACGTCAGCCAATGCCTGATCATGGCATTAGCGACGGTCTTGGCCTGCAGCCCGACCCCATGCTTGTCCTTCTTGTCCTTCTTCTTGGACTTCTTGCCTCGGAGTGCCACGATATACCCGCTGTGCCTGTCCACCGCCAGGATGACACAGTCGTAGGTCTCTCCTTCCACGGTGACCTCAGGCATGGCGAACACATCCATGGCCACGGACCGCATAGGGGCCTCCGGTATAGCTGTATACACCGGGTTGCCCGCTGTGGAGTGGTTAGGGCTCTTCGTGGCCCGACACACGGCACAGTCGCTGCAGTACCTATCCAGGATGGCGTAGTACCTCGGAGGGAACCTGAAACGCCACTCCAGGTCCTGCTGCATCTTGTCTCGGCCAGGGTGCATGAGCTGGGCGTTGTGCCAATGGTCAATGAGCTCCTCCACTCGGTTCTCGGGCACCAGCAGCTTGTCCTTGAGGAACAACTTGTCGCCATCCTCGGTCAAGCCCTCGGGCCATTCGTCGTCCGACGGGGCGCTCACGGCATTCCAGTCCTTGCTCCAGTGCTTGGATGCCGCGTAGTCATCCGACCAGTCCTCTGTGAGCACCGACTTGACTAGCTCAACAGGGGCCACCATCCATTGCTCGAGGGTTTCCTCACGAATAGCTTGGACGCGGGCGCCCCGCAACTTGGCCAGGTCTGTACGGTTTGCCATCACCACAAAACACTTGACCCCCTCTTGCTCGATGACCTTCTCCATCTCGATGATGCGCTTGGCCTCCTCGGTCTCCTCGGCGTCGCCATGGCTGGATATGTCCATCCACGCCTTGCACGCGGGGTAGGCCCAGCGACTGAGGCAATCTGCCACAGTGTTGTCCCTCTACGGGACGTACACTACGCTGAGGTCGAACTTGGCGAACGTCTCGTGCCATCGGGCCCTCCTAGCCGCTGGTCCTGAGGGGGTGTCGACATGCTCCTTGTGCCAGCTCTGTAGGGACTGGTGGTCCGTGCAAACCACTACCAGCTGCAGTCCGATATGGCCAGACCACTTCCTGAGCGCACATACAATGGCGTATGTCTCCTTCTCCCTCGCGGTCCATGTTCGGCGTTGGCCCTCGGCCAGGATCCTGCTCCAAAACGCCACGGGAACATGAGTCCCGTCGTCCCGGACTTGCTCGAGGACTGCCCCCACGGCATAGTCCGAGGCGTCTGTCCGTAGCACGAATCCCTTGTCCGGGTCCACCAGGAACAGCCCCAACTGCCCCAGGAGTCGCTCCTTCAGGCGGTTGAACTCATCTCCAGCCTCAGGGGTCCAGGCAAGCTTCTTCTTGCTCCCCTTCCGGCCATCAAACTTCCCCACCTGCAGCATCTTGTGCAGCGGCCCCGAGAGTTCTGCATACATCCGGACATAGCCCGAATAGTAATTGCAGAACCCCATGAAGGACCGGAGTTCGGTGATGGTCTGGGGCTTCTCCCAGTGGTGCAGGGACGCCAGCTTCCCAGGCATGGGACGGCGTTGCCCGTGACCAACCACGTGACCCGCGAACTCCAGTTCCTTCACGAAGATTGAGGCTTTGGTGGGCTTGCACACCATGTTGTGCTTGTCCAACTAGCTGAGCACTCGGCGCAGATCCTTCTCATGCGCGTCGATGAGCTCGTCCTCAGTCATGTTCTCCGTGCCGGACCCGATGATGATGTCATCTATGAAGGGATCGGCACAGTCCCGGACAGGACCGAGTAGGTCCTCCATCATGCGCTGGAAAGCGGCGTTGCCATTCTTGGCGCCCATAGGCACCACTTTCCACTGCATGGGCGCCAGCGGCGTCGACATCGCTGTGCAGGGCCTGGAGTCCGGGTGCAGCGGCATCTGGTGATAACCGTGTTTCAGGTCCAACACCGTGAAGATCCGCTTTTTCTGCTGTTTTTGGAGGATGGAGTCGATCAGGGGAAGCGAGTACGAGTCGTGCTCGGTCTGCTCGTTCAAACCCCTGTAATCCACCACCAACCTCCACTCGCCCTTCTCCTTCTTGGGCACGATGAAGGCTGGGCTGGCCGATTCACTGTCGGAGGGTTCGATCCATCCCCGCTCAATGAACTCGGCCAACAGCTTCTTCATGGCCTCGGCCCGATCGCCCTGAAGTTGGTACTCCCGATGACGATAGATCTTCGGGTTCGGCTTCAGCTTGATCTTCGCTGTACCAAACCTCCCACGATCTGGACGGTTCTTGTTGGCGACGCCACTGAGTAGCCGCGGATAGGCATGGATCAGCCTCTCCTTCAGCTCGGCGACCTTCGGGTTCTCTTGGGCCTCTTCAGCCGCTTGCTTCGGTATCGATACAACCGACCGCACTGCGGTATAGGCCTCTTCTGGGTCCGAGTCCCACTTCTCCTCGTCCGATATGCCGTCTTCATCGTCGTGGGTCGCGATTCCCACCGATAATCTTCGAAAATTTGCAGTTTCAGGCTGATGCTCGTCGTTACCAGTTCCCACTCTTGGAGAACCCCACGTTGGTGGGTCCGACCCAACCGGACCATCGTATTGGTCCGCGATGTCATCCATGACCCTCGCCACGAACTCATCCTTCTCGTACTTGCCGGTGACCAACATCTTGTCATCCCACCAATGCGGAGATGTGACCATGGCCCGCCTCTTCTTGGCTGCCACACGGTCGTGCATCCCCATCCGCATGTAGTTGACGACGTCGTTGATCTCAGCGTTGGACAGGACGTCAATGCCATCAATTGGCTGATCCGTCCCCTCCTTGGGCTCAAACATGACCTTCATGGGCACCGCCTCCACCCTACGGATGAATGCTTCATCACCCGTGGGCTGGGCTTGCGCCCCATCGACCAGGAAAGGCTTGGTGCCCCACGCTTGACACGGGGAGGGCATTGATACACCCCTGGCGTCGATGAACAACTCCTCCTCTGGCCCGAATGACATCTCGTTCAGGGTGATGGAGTCCAGCGTCGACTGGAAACACTCCAGCGGACATGGGGTGGATCCTATACCGGTTATGACCAGGATCCCCTTCGCCCTATCCGCGATGATCTTCTCCACCGTACGTCTGGTATTGTCCAGGGAGCCATGCCAATACATGGGTCCCCACTCCTTCAAACCCCAATGCCTGTGCCAGGCTGAGTCTCCTCGATGCCAATGCCTCCTACACTTCCGCAGAAGTGGAGCATCCCGGGAAGCGAAGACGTCCGTCTTGGGCGCTTCGGCTCCCAGCGTCTGGATCATCCTGTCGTACACCTGCGGCGCCATTCCATACTCCGTGAGCTGAACTCCGCGGTCTCCTTTGGACTTGGCACCCACAGCTTGCACCGCTCGGACGATCCGATCCTCTTCCTCAGCATTCCATTGGGATGATCCGCATGCATAATCCGTGGACAGCCATGTGAGGCATTCATCATCCTCCCGGACCAGCGTTGCACGATGGGGAAGGGCTCCAATGGCGTTTGCCACGATGAAGTCATACCCCATGATCATATCCCAATCTGTAATGTCGGCCACATAGAAGTTCTCGGATAGAGTGCTTCCCTTCGCCTGATCAGGGCAGTTCAAGCGCTCATGCTCCCAGAATTCCATACTGAGGGTGGCCTCATGGGTGCCACCACCCATAATCTCACCGTTGGCGACCTTCAGGCGGACCGGTCTCCGGCTGGGCTGCAGGAATTCCTCCTTGAACAACCCCCTCCGGACCAGGCTCACCTGGGCACCCGTATCCACCACCAACTCCTCTCGTCCGCACCGTACTCGCACTTTCAAGTGCAACTGCCGCTCGTCGCCATGAGGTCTATGGACGACTCCCACGGCATGCAACTCTAGCATGTCCCGGTGCATCAGGACTTCAAGGGTATGGTCACGGATGGTGTAGATCTTGGGTTGGTCCTGCCCGTCCACGGGGCTCTCCGTGATCGCTCCTTCCTTCTTGCCATGTCCCTTACCCACATGTACTTCCCTTGGCAGGGCGCTCCAGGGGTTCGGAGTGGCGAAACTCAGTGGTTTTGGCTCGTCTGGAGCCTTCTTCGGCACCCGCTGTGCCTTCCCTTTCTCTGGGATTCCACTGATTTCCGGAGGAGAGACCTCCGAGGTCCGACTCCCGTGGTAGCTCCTCTAGACTTGGCTTCCCGCAGCCCCTTCCAGCTGCGATCCGCCAGGACCTTGTCCACCACGTTGCTGGGCTGACTTCCTCCAACGTCCTCAACATGTCCTCAGCAACCTCCTCAATCGACCTCACTCGTCGGTCCTGGCCAGGTCCACCACCATAGCTTCTTCCTCCGCCTTTTCCTTGGCGTTTGCCTTGGCCTTTTCCCCCTTCTCCGCCCTTCGCCTTCCAATCGGAAATCCGCTGCTCCTTGGGCTTCTTCTCGGGGTGAGCGGCGAAGTAGGCCTTCTTGTCTGCCTCATACACCTTGCACTGACGGTGGTCATGTGCATGGTTGTTTCCCTTGCCATAACAGACCCAGCATCCGTCGTGCTGAGACCTGTACTCCCGGAACAAGAGCGGTGGGTTCCCGATCCTCCTTGGCTCTTTGCCCCTTGGTCCCGCCCGGCTCCATCTGGACCGATCCTGCCCATTGTTCTTCATGTTGTGTGCCACAAACGCGAAGAAATGGGCCTCCTCGTGATCTTTCCGGGACCAGTTGTCTTGGCCACTTCCACAACCATCCTCCGCGGAGTTGGCCGTGTCCTCCTGGATCTCCCGATGATGGCGGTCTTCTCCGTGGCCTCGTTGTCCATGACCATGTCGATCCTGCACGTGGGCCTCGTTCTTCGCACCGAGCTTCAACTCCACCGTGATGTAGTTCACGATCTCGTCGAGGCTCATGCGGGCCAAGATGACTTGCATCCTCAGTGGCTCCCCACGCCTCCACTCTGGGTTGTTGAGGCGCAGCAACCTTTGCCCCATGGAGTCTCCAAACACCTCCACATACACGGCGTTCTTCAGTCCCAACATCCGGTTGGGTTCGCCCAGGTTCCTCCTGAAGAACTCCATGATACCCGCATGGATATCCTCAGCCGCCATAATCCTCACCGCCACCCGCTTCTTCGCCCTCTTCTTCTCCTCGTCCTCCACTCTCCTCTTCCAGTTGCCGGGGAGGATGTCCTTCAGCAAGTGGCGGATCTCACTGGCCTCGTTCCAGTCTTCCACCAGCTTGAGGCATCTGCGGTACTTCAGCAGATACCGGTTCCACTCCCGGACCCGCAACTCACCGCGGTCCAGCGGCAGTGGAATGGACCACAGGTCCTCCAGCTTCTGATTCGGAGCGTCCACCCGCTCCTCATCCTCCAACCACTGGAGGCAGGCCTGCTCCGTACGGATCAATCCTTCCCGGATCTGATCCCGCAGCTCCTCCTTCAGGTCCTGCGCCAGTCGGTGTGGGAATGTCCGACATACCCACTTGTCCCGCGGCGCTCCCCGCATCTCGCCGACGACCTCCTCGGCGAAGTCCTCCCAGTCCAGGATGAAGTCATCCAGGTTGGAAGAGTTGCCATCGTAGTAGGGGATTTTGATTCCCCTGAGGTCGTCAATCCGGATGCCGTCTCCGACGTCTCCAGCCACCACTCCACCGAGACGGATACCACCTGTGGCCGGGGGGTGTGAGTACACTCCCCGTACATCCCTCTCCTCCATGGAGTGCGGTCCAGTTGGGCCTGAACCCATGGGGTTTGGAATGCGGGAAGGATCTGCTCCATCGGCCGTCCATATCCCCGTATTGGGGTCCTTCGCCCACAGGTTTCCGCCTGGATGACCTCGACCATGTCCGTCGGCGCTTCCCATGGTTCGCCCCTGCATGGTGTGGTTCTCGATCTTCTCTTCTGCATACACTACCATATTCGTCGTGATCGGTACATCCTGGGCGGCATGGGACATCTGTACAGTCAGGCTCCTCGGGTCCGTGGTTACGTGCCCTTCCCGCATGGACCCAGCTGGTGCCGTGTGTTCCCCGAGCATTGTGGATTCGCTGAACATGGGAACAAACGGCAGCGCACCCGGGTCAACACGCGGAGGCGCGTATGGTGCCTCTGCAGGGCCGCCCATGGGTTTCTCCATGGCGCTCCTGTGGGTCTTAACCCGCTCCACCAGCTCTACCGCGGCCGGCTTTGCCGGGAGCTCCGGACCCGAGGCGAGGCTCTGTAGCTCCTCTAGCCTTTTCAGGCGTCCCGACATATCCTCCACTAAGTGGAGGAGGCTGCCCACCACTTGCTGCTGCTTCTGCAGGGCCAACTCCAGATTCTCCCGGTACCGGGCCTGATCCGCTCGCAGCTCCTCCATGTGGTTCTCCGCGGCCGACTGGTTCTCCAGGATCCCCGCGACGTCCTCCTCTAGACGGTCCTTGGCGTTGTCCAGGCGGTCAAGGCGATGCACAATGGCGTCCATCCTCATCTTCGGGTACTTGCCCATGAGGAAGGACACGTGCTCGCAGTGGCACGCAGCGTGCTTTCCGCCGGATTCAGCACATCCCGCGGTTCCCGGCACCTCAGACTCATCGCCCATGGGCGTATCGCCTATGGCGTCCGTCTCTGGTCCGGTGTGCCGGGGCACAGGTGCCGTCCGGGCCCTGGCCGGCCTCTCCAAGCCCTCGGCGTCGTGCTTCAGGGCGGGCTCGGGGGCTGTATGCGCCCTGGCGATCGGCGCGGACATCTCCGACTCCGAAGGTGGCTCGTAGGCTGTCCGGTAGCCCTCGGAGTGCCCCTCGGATTCCCACAGCCTGACCGGGCTGGGGTCCGTGTCCATAGCCCCGGCGTCCCTTGCCGCGGACTTGGGTGACCGACGCTTCCGGTAGCGCCGGGCCCGTCCTCCACAGCTGCCTGAATGGCAGGCCTCATCAGAGTCCTCCGCGGCGGAGCGGAGGTTGCATGCCTTTCGGCAGCGACGCTCACACATGGAGACCAGGTCCTCCATGTCACGTCCTCCTCTTCCCGAATGTCGTTCTTCTCTTCGGGCTTCAACTTCCGGAATTCGCCATGCTCTTGAACGTCTCGGTCCTTCTATGGCTCCAATCTCCGGCGTGGTCTCCACCGAGTCCACAATACGCACCCGGGGCGTACTTGGGCAGGGCTCATAAGGGCCCAAGTCCCCGGGTCGGCGGTTGGTAGGGGCAGCAGGTAAGCCTCAGCTACCATAAAGAAGGTCCCTACCAGGACCGGCCCCCGCTATGCCCCTTCCGCCTGTAACCCCTGCCGATTTGCTCCTGATCAATGATTGCATTGCTCAAAATGCAAGGTTCCAAATCCAAAAATATAGAAAATAAAATCCTCCTTCAACCCTGAATGGCAACCAGATCCCACAAATACAGCAATAACCCAATTCACAATCCAAATCAGGCTGCGGGCTTTTGTTCAGCACATCGATTGTCTCACGATGGCGTGCATGTACAAGAATTGCAATAAAGAAGAAAGCCCTGAAATTGGCATATGAACACAAACAAAGCAAAGTTGGGGAAAGAGGTAAACATACACATTCACAGCCATAAACCCCTCATTCCCTGGACTCAAGACCTTCCCTTGACTCACCAACATATTGCCCTAACCCCGGTCAAATGAGATGGCTGAATGCCATGTGTCACAAGTCACTACACAAACCCCAAAAATGTGTTCACTCCCAAGCCTCTAAATCACAGCCCAAAGAGGGAGGTGGCGTGTCATGGCCTAGTGTGGCACTCAGGACCATGCCCTACACTGACATAACCTTGGTTGGACTTGGAGTCTAATGGGCCTGCAGATATGCCCCATGAGTTTGAACTCATAACATGCCAAAAAACTGCCAATTCACACAATATTGGCCATATATCAAATATATGCTCAAAATTGAGGTTATCACCTATCCGAAGGCTCAAAGCATGCATGGAATCGAAGTCTAGTTTTCATGGAGGATGGAGACCAAAGGCCAATGCCCATGTACATCCCCATATTACCCTCGAAACCCCTTCAGATATGGGCGCCACGCACTGCCCAAGTCAGCCCATGATCTTGAGACCAATTTTTGTAATCCTTCGTGCGCCAAGCCAAATGGAGTACACGATCCGGCATATGGTGGTGTTCAACTCCAAAGCATATGCCAACACATGAACAACATACCATGGTTCGCCTCCCCATAGGCTTCTTGCTGTTTGCCGTTCAGGTAAGTACACAAAATGCAAAGATGAGCAAAAATTGAGGTCAAAAACATGAAAATATGTCCCAATACAAGGTGGTCATGATAATATATCTCTATGCTCACCCATGATATCCGCTCATGGTTCAATACACAAATGATTGGAATCATTTGCGAACAATTCCCCCACTTGGATCCCCAATCAGGCGCATGGAGATACCTTCGCCACTCATATCTACATGCCCCATGAAAATGGGAGTGCACTCATGGATCTCTTTGCCAAACATACCATGAGCAATACATATGCGGTAGACTTAGTCTAGCGCTTTGAATTCCACAATTGGGACATGGGCAAAGCCCTTGTCACGTGTGGCTCCCCATCTCTTCGGCCATACGAAGATATATAATATGGGCGTGAGCATAGCAAGACACATACCATGCATATAACACATACCCTCAAAATGTGGCTCCCACCATGGTATGCCATGTCCCTCCATGTACATAACTTCACGTTAAAAATACGTGGGAACCCAAGGGAAGTATCTATGCAACCCCAACACTCATGCGGTACACTCGAAAGTCGCAAAAAAATATTCGGTTGCACGGTCCAAGAGTTATATATCACTTTATACCCTCTTGACCATTATCCCTTGCTATACCGGGCATGTGTACACACCAAAGGCGTTTGATGCTTTCCAAATTAACTTGAGACTAAGGCGCTTGCAACCCAACCTTCCTTATTCTCTTTCCTCACACTCGCGCGGAGATATGGTCCTTCGAAGTGGTTCCACGATTCGCTTTTGTTTGCCTTATTTCTCCAAGTCAAATGGGTGGCAAGTATAAGGGAAACCTGATTCGGGCATGGGGAAAAGAGTATGACCACTCGAAGAAGTCCAAACCAAGTGCGGCGATGTCGAAGTCGAAAATCCGATTTCGACATCGCGAAAAATTCAGATTCAAATTTCGAGTGCTTATTTAGAAAATTTCTGAAGCAACGAACCCTTTGCTGATGAAATCTGACCCTTCAACGGACTATCCGCCAAAATATCTGGAAATAACAGTTAACCAATCAGTTAACGCAAAATCGCGAGCCAACTGACGGTCCCCGATACATTGACCATCAGAACGAAAGGCTGAAAAATTACGGAAACATCATGATAATAAAACCCTGTTGATTCCTGATATTCTGATAGAAAAATCTCAGCTGGCGGCGCCTCTGTACTGAATATGGCCGCTCGTAGCCGGAATGGCCAAACCTATCACACTATCACATCGGGTTAGTTCAGGTGGATGGGAGAGTATGATATCAACCAATGGCGGCTTGCCGGCACATAGATACACACCCCAAGTGACCCCAAGATGGCCACGGGGGTCCGAACCGGCTTCACTTTTAAAGTATGAACGCACCGTTGCAACTGCGTCATTTTCCCACACTGCATGACACTCAGCTATGGCTGGACATTGTTTTGCTGCCCAGTTTTGTGAAAGTCTGCTCTCCAGCCGTGTAACAAAGAAAGAGAAAAACAGGGATGCAGTGACCATTGACGACGTTGAGGATCTCTACCATCTAATCCCTATCCGGAAAGAAGGTCACAGGGTTAATGTGTGGACAATTCTCAATTCCTTTGTTAATTCCGTGCGTCAGCAGCTAACCGCTTACTTGAATGTGTACGTGCACTGGGTTAGGTGGTGCCCGGAGCCTACTTGTGCAATCATGGCACATTGGCCAAGCAGGGCTGTACCCAGCGTTCCACCATATCTTTAAATTCGAAAGGGGTCTAACCATTACAAACAAGTGCTCGTGTGCGTGTTGTTAGTGCTGACTCAGCAGGGGCCGCTCAGGGCCAGTTTGAAGAGAACATTGTCCGACCTGAATCCCCAACGTACGGTGCTGGAGGTGCAGAGAAAAGGTGACACGATCCGAAACTTTCAGAGAAGATTGTAGACCATGCAGTGATGCGCGAGGCCTCGCGCAAACAGCGTGCAACATCAGGTTACCGCATCCCCTCTCTTGCGTGACGCCTTGCACAGTTGCCGTACCTCTTGGTTTTGCATTTTCAACAATACGGTACCCGTTTTTGGTAGACCCACATCATATATTAATTCTGCTCTGCCCTTTTCACCTTGTTTAATGCTTCGTTCCTTGCGAAACTAGCCTTCTTCTTGTGGCAGAATGGCGGACCCGGTCAAAAAAACAGGTGAGAAATGAGAGGATACCGACTATGACCCTTAAGAAGAGTAATTGGAGACTGGTACGCCGAACAAGGGGCGGAAGAAGAAGGAAAAACCATATTCTGGCCTGACGATGGGTACAGACATCGATGACTTCCTTCAGCCAGATGGGAAACAAGTGGAAGTTGCGCTCAGGAAGGTGAGGTTCGACCAGGAAAAGACAAAAGGACAGATCAGACAAAAAGATGCAAAGTTGGTGCTAAAGCGTATTGAGTTACTCGAAGCAGCACAACCAAAACGCCCCATACACGTCGTTCGCTTGAAGGACAACAGTATTTCCTACCGACTGTTCGTCGTTCTTGTTGCGCGAGCCCTCGCGCATGGACCCGTCTTCCAATCGCGGATGGCGATTATTGGTATGTATCTGGACAGCACAGCGTTGAAGCAGTTTTGAAGATTTGGGACAAGCGACGAACAGGATGTCTGGATTAGCAGAAGTGGCATACCACATGCAAGGCCGATATTCTGAGGTCAGATACGCCGTAGGCCTTCCGTGCTAAACTAGCGGGGCGAGCACAAGGAAGCGCACAACACGTTGAGCCGATACCACTGTGGGAGGTGGCAGATAACCTCCTTCGCTGTGTTGAAGATCAGCGGCGGAGGAACATACCCAACAAATATAACAATCTCAAGATCGCCATTGTGGATTCCGTGCAGATGAGTGCCCTTGTTGCAATCGCGGAACGGAAGCAGCCGGGTCAACTCGTATGTTCAGGTAACCTCGTTTAAACTCTACCCGTTGCGCCAGGCCTCGCGCATCACCTTGCGTTTCTGCGTACAAAACTTATAGATTGTGGAAAGATTTCATGACGTTTGCGTATTACGCTGGTCCGGATGCTGTGAAAGGTTTGTAGCGGTTGCATCAGCAAGGAGAAAGACTCTTGAAGAACGCACTAAAGAAACCGGAGGGTATCTGTTCAAACCCTGTGCTCTTGGATGATACCAAGGGGCTTTTACCTGGTATATGCCCCACTGACTCCCTTGCACACTTGCACAAGACAAAGGAACTAACATCCGTTCATGAAATCAAATCCATCGTGAGCAAACCATCCGGATTCGACGAAATTGAAGCGATCCCTTTGAGGTCTAAACACAAAGGAAAGAAAGCATGTATAAAAGGTCATTGGAACAGGTAAAACCTCCAAACCATGTCCCTGTTAGGGTGAGGTGCAATAATCAGTGGAAATCACAAATGGAGAGACATCAAGGCAGGAGAGGGGGTGACAAACGGAGCCGACTCCCCTACTCAGCACATCCTGGGTAGCCTGATTCAGGATCCCTAAGGAGGAAGAACAAAACATGCAAAAAGAACAAGACATGGGTAAGGCCCATTGGCTCTCCAAGCCTACCCTAGTGGAGCGCTGTCACTCTCCACTTCTGGCACCACAGGACCCGAGAAGCAGGGGTGTAGTGCCTACACACTCACCCTGCGTGCTCCCAGAAACCGGAACTCAAGTCCTCTTGGGGCAGGAGATAGCCCCACCACACCAATGTAGGGGGGGATGTGGTCCTGGGTGCCTATACGACTTAGGCCCCTGAAATTCTGTGGAAATGGGGGTAATGTGGTATATCACCAATACCACCTCAGGTTCATACATCCCAAGAGGAAACAAGCGTAGCGAAGACCTTCACCCTCGCACATGTAGAGCAGCAGGACCCAACTGCACACGGGCTCTGAGACCTAGCATGGCAAGCAGGGCACAAAAACAGGCGAAACCAAAAATCAGAGGTTACCCACTTCAACACACTCTTCTGCCAAGGCAAAGAAGATTCGAATGATTCCATGTGGGCACTTCCAAAAAAGCATTCGCCAAACATTATGCCCACCGGATATCCGAGCCTGTCTCCCTGATACTATGTCACTGTCCGAAGTCTGGTAGGCTGCCCACTTTGGTTAAAGTGAAAAACAAGGGAGAAGAGAATGCAAAACACTGTTATATAGGGTTACTCTAAGGTCAGGCAAAGTGCATGCAAAAAGAATCGCGGGAGGAGTTGATTGTCCTAAAAGGGGCTGGCCCTACTCCTCCCTCAGGTTGGCACAAGGCAACAAACTTCAATACCCACTTTTTGAGGACATTTTTGGGGACCTCAGAAAGGGCTTATGCATACATTCCTGAGTCAGATTTGAAGTCAAAATTGGGGTAACATATTGGTTTGGTCTGATCCCATAAGGGTAGGCCATAACCCAATATCCTCCAAAGTCGGAATAGACACTGATGAGTGGCCATGGGTGAAAGAGTGGCCGAAGTCCAGAAGATGGCCAAACTGTCCCATGGCCCAGAAGTGACCTCATTAAATTTGAAACTTTCAACAAAATTCCAGAGAAAACTCAAACCAGTGGCCCCATGTACCAGCAACCTTCCAACAAATGCTGAATACAAAGCAGAAAGCACGAATGAAACATAGGGAAATACCTTAAGGTCCAAATGCCCATAGGTTCGTTACTGTTTACCCGCCAAGTTCACTACATGACAGGGTGGTTTTCAGGGTCCATAATGTACATCTCTGGGACCATGTAAAACCACTACCTTTGTTTCTTGGAAAAACTTGGTTCCAATGGATTGGGTAAATGATAGAACATACCAAAACAATTTCAAATATGCAAAGTAGAAAGACTGGGGAGGCCTTGGGTCAAGAAACAAGGATACCTGGCCCAAAGACCCAAAAGACCCAAAGGAACCAGGTGGATGAAGTTAACACACAAAATTTGAAATCTCCAGAACATGTTAGAGATTGCAATGGTGTGGTAAGCCCAAAGTGAGTTATAACCAAGTAAAAGCATGCACGTAGAGTGGAAAACATGCTCTTTCATTGTAATCAATTAATTTGGTTTGAACGCAAAATGTACATGAAGGAATGAGTTCGAAGAATCAACCCACAACTGAGTAAATGTTGGCAATGTTCACATGACCAAATTTACTACAACCAGAAATTGACCAAAATGGCACATAGAAACTTGATCGTACCGCGGCAACAGGAATGGACAGCGACTCAAGACAAACATATATGTGAGGGAGCCCCCTGGAGACCACAAATGATCCAGAGTTCGACCAAAAACTCAATGATAGTGGATCTCCATGGTTTTCACAATTGAACACATGGAAAAAAAAACTTCAAGACACAATGATCAAAATTCATTTGTGGCCCAATCTACAATGATTAATGGCCGCACAATGTGCATTAACGAAAGTAGACACATGCCACAACACGCACGATCTTCACTTAGACTCGAACTGGACGCGAGCTTGCAGATCCGAGCTCGAAGGGTAGGCCCATCTAAGGCCAAAATTGAGCGATGTTTGGTACAAAATGAATATGCCAAAATGAGCTCAAAAAAGTTCAACATTTTGAACTAAAAGATGTTGAAAGTGTCAAAAGGCATGGAAACTTTGAACATATCTTGTTTGTAAGTACCTAGTACAAACAAAATGAGCTCTTACTCCTCTTCCGGCGCCACTATATCTTGGAGATATAGTGGCGAACTTTGAGCACATGGAAACAAAGTGCTCAAAATCCCGGAATCAACATTGACACCAAAAATTGGCATTTGCTCAAACGAGCTTGAATCAACCTGATAAGAAGACTAGACACTCATTGTTGTGAGGCTAGAAAGATCTTTGAGAAAACTCAACAATGACGCGACACACGAACTCGAAAAAGATGCATCATGAACGACACAAAAATGTACAATATTCAAGCATGAAAGTGGGTCCCACCATGGAGTGTGGCACCCCACAACGACCATATCTCGACATTACAAAGAGAAGGGAAGGCAAACCCAATTGTATACCAAAGGTGACTTCCGTCCAGGATTTTGGAAGTTAACTTGACCTTGATATTCACCATGGTCTCTTCAGCACAACCAAAACTCATTTCCATCCTAAGAATTAGGGCATATCTCGAAACTGGCTTGCAACTCACACAAACAAAATACATACGATTGAAGAGGAGAATCATGCCACTCCATTACATCTGTTTCCAAGAGGAATGGATGGAAAATCTCAATTTACAGTTAGGCAGAAGTGAGCACTTGAAATGCACAAGATATGCATGCCATGCCTAATCTAACAAGGGGGGGTAAAAGAAAAAGGTACCGTAAGGTCCCAGCAACGATGCCTGAGGTATCCGTATACTTTAAATGCCTGGGCATCATGACGTTAAGGGGTTTCTGAAAATGGTGGCACCGGAGCCCGAACTTTTAATTCCCGATTATAAAATAAGTATCGACTATTACAACCATGCAGTCAGGATTAATTTAACTGGACAGGCTGGACTCGCTGTAAAGGCCAGTTCATGGTTTCGGGATTCGGGTCGCCAGATCCAACTGGCAGTTTGCCTGTGAATTGGCGCGACGCCGGTTCACCAACAGGCCGCTGCCAATATGTAACTTCTGTACCTAAAGAAGGTCCCTACCAGGACCGGCCCCTGCTGTACCCCTTCCACCCGTCACCCCATGGTCCTGCTCCTCACCAGGCTCTGCATCTCAAAACAATAGTAAAAACCGCTCCTTCACACAGATGCCTAGCAGCACCAAGCACAATCCAAATCCAATTCCACACTGCGGGCTTCCGTTCAACACACCGGTTGTCTCACGGTGGCGGGCATGTACAAGAATTGCACCAAAGAGGAGAGCCCTGAAATTGACATATGAACACAAATAAAGCAAAGTTGGGGAAAGATGGAAACGTACACAATCACAGCCATAGACCCCTCATTCCCTGGACTCAAGACCTTCTCTTGACTCACCAACATGATGCCCTGAACCAAGTCAAATAAGATGCCTAAATGCCATGTGTCAAAAGTCACTACACAAACCCCAAAAATGTGTTCACTCCCAAGCCTCCAAATCCTAGCCCAATAGGGGAGGTGACGTGTCATGGCCTAGAGTAGCACTCAGGACCATGCCCTACCCTGACGTAACCTTGGTTGGAATTGGAGTCGATTGGGTATGGAGAACTGCCCCACAAAGATGACCTCATAACCTAGCAAAATCAGGCAAAACACACCATAATGCCCAATATTTAATTATTCCCTCAAAAATGCATACGGCAAATGTTCAAATGCTCCATGCATGTGTCAAACCAGAGGGTAAGATACGAGGGTGATATAGACCTAAGGTCAATGCCCAAGAATATCCCATCATTGATCCCAAAATCCCTCCAGGTATGTACATGACATGCTTCACAAGTCAACTCATGAATTTTAGACTTCATTTTGTGAGGCCACGTGTGCCACGCCAAAGTGACCACATGATCCGGCATATGGTGAGGTGCAACACCGAAGCACATACCAACATATAAGTAACATACCATAGTTCACGAATCTCTAGGCATGTTACTGTTAACCGACCAGTTGAGCACATAAAATGCAAAAATGAGCACAAAATGAGGTCAAAAACATGCCAATAATGCCAAATTCAAGATAACGACAATAATGTATAACTTTGCTCACACATGGTATCAATATATGATTCAAAACACAATTGCTTCGGACCAGTTGCAAACGATCCCCCCACTTGGATCCCCACATGGACGCATAGGGACACCTTCGAACCTCCTCCCAACACGCACCATGAAAATGGGAAAATTGATAGTGGCGCTTGTGGGTTGCTCTGTAAGCCCTCCCACATGCACTATATGAGCGGTAGACTTAGTCTAGCGCTATGGAGCTCACCATTGGGACATGGGCGAAGCCCTTGCCACGTATGACTCCATACATTCCCCTACAAACGGAGATGTATAACATGGGCGTGAGCATATCGAAGCACATACCATGCATATAACACATACCCTCAAAAAGAGGCTCCCACCATGATATGCCATGCCCCTCCATGGACATAACTTCACGTCAAAAATACGTAGGAACCCACTGAAAGTTTCTATGCAACACCAACACTCATGCGATACACTAGAGAGTCCATTAAAATATTCGGCTGCACGGTCCTAGAGCTATATATCACTTTCTACCCTCTTGACCATCATTCCTTGCTAAACCGGGCATGTGTACACATCAAAGGCGTTTGATGCTCTGTAAATTTTGTTGAGACCAAGGCAATTCCACCCCAATTGTCATAATTGATATTCCCCACCGTGAGCCGGAGATATGATTCTTCAAAGTGGCCTCACAAATCACTTTTGTTTCGACTGTATCTCCAAGGAAAATGGAGGGCACAACGAAAAGAAGGTTGATTCGTGATCGGGGAAAAATGTATGACCACTCGAGATTCATCATATCAAATGCGGCGATGTCGAAGTCGAAAATCCGATTCTGAAAGCCTGAAAAAATCCGATTAATTTTGCGAGTGTATAATATGAAAATTGCCGTAGCAACGAACCCGTTACTAATGATATCTGGCCCTTCAGCGGGGTTTCCGTCAAAATATCTGCAAATAACAGTTAACCAATCGGTTACCGCAAAATCGCGAGCCAACTGACAGTCGTCGATACATTGACAATCAGAAAGAAAGGCGGAAAAATTACGGAAACATCATGATAAAAAAACCCTGTTGATTCCTGATATTCTGATATATAAATCTCGGCTGGTGGCGGCTCGGTACTGAATATGGCCGCTCATAGCCGGAATGGCCAAACCTATCACACTATCGCATCAGGTTAGATCAGGTGGATGTGAGAGTATGATATCAGCCAATGGCGGCTTGCCGGCACATAGATACACACCCCAAGTGACCCAAAGATGGCCACGGGGGTCCGAACCGGCTTCACCCCCCTTCTCAGAGCGTTGTATCCGCTCGGAAATCATTGAAGAGAGGACGGAAGGACCCTAATGGGCTCCACTGCCCCCCCCCATGTCCCAGGGACACATGGAGGCCCGACACACGTTGTACGCATCCTCGATGCCCCAAGGGAGGAGTGAGGACACTCATAATTGGTGCCCTACGCCATATCCGGTCTCCTCTTGATCTACAACATGGACCAAGGGGATCAAAGATGGAGAAACGTCGTCGGTCGACCTAAAAAAGTATACCACAATCAAATATATATGTGGAGATCGAGTGAAGGGGGTATATGGCCAATCAAGGCCCAAAAGTCCCCGGATGAACGCCCTCACCCGTCTCCCAAGCACAGAAACAAACAAAAATGCCAAGGGGGATCCCTTACGGTGCTACTGCATCCACCAAATGGACCAACACGTCCTTGACATCCAAAGAAAAGTTCTTTGTCTTCAGATAATCCATCCAGACCGTGGTGCACCTCGACAGAAAGCTGCTCGGAGGCTCCCACGACTCCCTGGATGCGGCGAACCCCTTCCAACGGACTTTTTAAAGCCTCCCCCCAGGCGTCCCCGGGTCCAGCTTGTCCGCCAGGATCCTCTCGGCGGTGAAGTCGTCGTCCTCACCCTCGTCGTCCGAGTCCACATCGCCGGCCGTAAACTCGAGGGTGACAGGACGTCCGCTGGGGTCTGGTGCTCGGGGACGAAGCTGGGTATGGTCGCGCTCCAGGATCTTGTTAAACCCCCACACGAACCGCATACACATCCTGCCCGACCTTCCGCACCTTCCGATGCCAGGACAGGACATCCTTGTGGTGCCGCTCCACCTGAAGCCGGTTCGGACCCCCGTGGCCATCTTTGGGTCACTTGGGGTGTGTATCTATGTGCCGGCAAGCCGCCATTGGCTGATATCATACTCTCCCATCCACCTGACCTAACCCGATGTGATAGTGTGATAAGTTTGGCCATTCCGGCTATGAGCGGCCATATTCAGTACTGAGGCGCCGCCAGCTGAGATTTATATATCAGAATATCAGGAATCAACAGGGTTTTTTTATCATAATGTTTCCGTAGATTTTCCGCCTTCCGTTCTGATGGTCAATGTATCGGCGACTGTCAGTTGGCTCGCGATTTTGCGGTAACCGATTGGTTAACTGTTATTTCCAGATATTTTGGCGGAAACCCCGATGAGGGGTCAGATTTCATCAGTAAAGGGTTCGTTGCTTCCGCAATTTTCTAAATATGCACTCGAAATTCTAATCTGAATTTTTCGCGATGTCGAAATCAGATTCTCGACTTCGACATCGCCGCACTTGGTTTGGTCTTCTTCGAGTGGTCATACTTCTTTCCCTATGCCCAAATCAGGTTTCCCTTATACTTGCCGCCAATTTGAATTGGAGATATAAGGGAAACAAAAGTGAATCGTGGGACCACTTTGAAGAGCCATATCTACGCGCGGGTGTGGGGAAAGAGAAAACAGAAGGTTGCGTTGCAAGCGCCTTAGTCTCAACTTATCTTTGGTAAGGTCCAATACGTTAAGTCGTCACACACACCTGTTGTATCATAGGATCATGGTCAACACGGTAGAAACTTGTTTATAACTTGTGGCCCATGTGTCTGAACTTGGGATTATGACTTTCGAGTGTAGCGCATGAGTCTTGCGGTTGCAAAGCATTTTTCCTTAGGTTCTCACGTCCATTTAACTCAAAGTTATGACCATGGAGGGGCATGGCATACCATGGTGGGAGCCTATTTTAAGGGCTATGTGTGATATGGGTAGTATATGTCTTGATATGCTCACGCCCATGTTATATATCTTCGTGTGGCCGAGGAGAAGGTGAGGCACACGTGACAAGGGCTTCGCCCATGTCCCAATTGTGGAATTCAAAGCGCTAGACTAAGTCTACCGCGTATGTATTGCTCATGGTATGTTTGGCAAAGAGATCCATGAGTGCAATCCCATTTTCATGGGGCATGTAGATATGATTAGCGAAGGTATCTTCATGCGCCCGATTCGGGATCCAAGTGGGAGAACCATTCGCAGATGGTTCCAATCATTTGTGTATTGAACCATGAGCGGATATCATGGGTGAGCATAGAGATATGCTATCATGACAACTTTGTATTTGGACATATTTTCATATTTTTGACCTCAATGTTATGCTCATTTTGGTATTTTATGTGCTCAACCGGTCGGCTAACAGTAAAGTACCTAGAGATCAGTGAACTATGGTATGTTGCTTATATGTTGGCATATGCTTCGGTGTTGTACCTCACCATATGCCGAATCACATGGTCACTTTGGCGTGGCACACGAGGCCTCACAAAGGTCTCAAATTCATGAGTTGACTTGTGAAGCATGTCATGTACATAACCGGAGGGGTTTCGGAGCCAATGATGGGATATTCCTGGGCATCGACCTTTGATCTATATCACCCTTGTATATTACTCTCCGGTTTGACACATGCATGGAGAATTGGGGTATTTGCCGTATGCATTTTTGAGTATATAATTGAATATTGGGTACTATGGTGTGTTTTGCCTGATTTTGTTAGGTTGTGAGGTCATCTTCATGAGGCAGTTCTGCAATCCCATTCGACTCCAAGTCCAACCAAGATTATGTCAGGGTAGGGCATGGTCCGGAGTGCCACTCTAGGCCATGACACGCCACCTCCCCTATTGGGCTAGGATTCAGAGGCTTGGGAATGAACACATTTTTGGGGTTTATGTAGTGACTTGTGACACACGGCATTTAGCCATGATATTTGACTGGGTTCAGGGCATCATGTTGGCGAGTCAAGGGAAGGTCTTGAGTCCAGGGAATGAGGGGTCTATGGCTGTGATTGTGTACGTTTCCATCTTTCCCCAAATTTGCTTTATTTGTGTTCATATGTCAATTTCAGGTCTTTCTTCTTTGGTGCAATTCTTGTACATGCCCGCCACCGTGAGACAACGGGTGTGTTGAACGGAAGCCCGCAGTGTGGATTTGGATTTGGATTGGGTTATTGCTATACTTGTGGGATCTGGTTGCTGTTCAGGGTTGAAGGAGGATTTTATTTTCTATATTTTTGGATTTGGGACCTTGGACTTTGAGGAATGCAAGCGCTAATCCGGAGCAAGTCAGCAGGGGTATCAGGCGGAAGGGGCACAGCGGGGGCCGGTCCTGGTAGGGACCTTCTTTATGGTAGCAGAGGCGTACCTGCTGCCCCTACCAACCGCCGACCCGGGGACTTCGGTCCCTATGAGCCCTGCCCAGGTACGCCCCGGGTGCGTATTGTGGACTCGGTGGAGACCACGCCGGAAGTTGAAGCCCGAAGAGAAGTACGACGTTCGGGAAGAGGAGGACTTGACATGGAGGACCTGGTCTCCATGTGTGAGCGTCGCTGCCGAAAGGCATGCAACCTCCGCTCCGCCGCGGAGGACTCTGAGGAGGCGGCCTGCCATTCAGGCAGCAGTGGAGGACGGGCCCCGCGCTATCGGAAGCGCGGGTCACCCAAGCCCGCGGCAGGGGACGCCGGGGCTATGGATACGGACCCCAGCCTGGTCAGGCTGTGGGAATCCGAGGAGCACTCCGATGGCTATCGGACTTGCTTCCCCTCGGAGTCGGAGGAGATGCCCGCGCCGACCGCCAGGGCGCATACGGCCCCCGAGCCCGCCCTGAAGCACGATCCCGAGGGCTTGGAAAGGCCAGCCAGGGCCAGGACGGCACCTGTGCCCCGGCACACGGGACCAGAGATGGACGCCATAGGCGATACGCCCATGGGCGATGAGTCTGAGGCGCCGGAAACCGCGGGATGTGCTTGATCAGGTGGAAAGCACGCTGAGTGCCACTGTGAGCACGTGTCCTTCCTCATGGGCAAGTACCCAAAGATGGGGATGGACGCCATCGTGCATCGTCTCAACTGCCTGGACAACGCGAAGGACGGCCTAGAGGAGGACGTTGCGGGGATCCTGGATGACCAGTCGGCCGCGGAGAGAGACATGGCGGAGCTGCGAGCGGAACAGGACCGGTACCGGAACAAGCTGGAGCTGGCCCTGGAGAAGCAGCAGCGAGTGGTGGACAGCCTCCTCCACCTGGTGGAGGACATGTCGGGACGCCTGAAAAGGCTAGAGGAGGTACAGCCCCTCGCCTCGGGTCCGGAGCTCCCGGCAAAGCCAGCCGCGGCAGGGCTGGTGGAGCGGGTCAAGACCCTCCGGAGCGCCAGTGATAAACCCATGGGCGGCCCGGCAGAGGCACCCTACGCGCCTCCGCGTGTTGACCCGGGTGCGCTGCCGTTTGTTCCCATGTTCAGCCAATCCACAATGCTCGGGGAACACACGGCACCGGCTGGGTCCATGCGGGAAGGGCACGTAACCACGGACCCGAGGAGCCTGACGGTACAGATGTCCCATGCCGCCCACGATCTACCGATCACTAAGACTGCCCATGCAGTTTATGCGGAAGAGGAGATCCAGAACCAGACAATGCAGGGGCGAACCATAGGAAGCGCTGACGGACATGGTCGAGGTCATCCAGGCGGACACCTGTGGGCGAAGGACCCCAATACGGGAATATGGACGGCCGATGGAGCAAGTCCTTCCCGCATTCCAAACCCCATGGGTGCAGGCCCAACTGGACCGCATTCGATGGAGGAGAGGGATGTACGGGGAGTGTACTCACACCCTCCGGCCACAGGTGGTATCCGTCTCGGTGGAGTGGTGGCTGGGGACGTCGGAGACGCCATCAGGAGTGACGACCTCAGGGGAATCAAAATCCCCTATTACGACGTAAACCCGTCCAACCTGGATGACTTCATCCTGGACTGGGAGGACTTCGCCGAGGAGGTCGTCGGCGAGATGCGGGGAGCGCCGCGGGACAAGTGGGTATGCCGGACATTCCCACACCGGCTGGCACAGGACCTGAAGGAGGAGCTGCGGGATCAGATCCGGGAAGGACTGATCTGTACGGAGCCGGCCTGCCTCCAGTGGTTGGAGGATGATGAGCGGGTGGACGCTCCGAACCAGAAGCTGGAGGACTTGTGGTCCATCCCGCTGCAGCTGGACCGCGGTGAGTTGCGGGTCCGGGAGTGGAACCGGTACCTGCGGAAGTACCGACGGGGCCTCCAGCTGGTGGAGGACTGGAACGAGTCCAGCGAGATCCGCCACCTGCTGAAGGACGTCCTCCCTGGCCACTGGAAGAGGCGAGTGGAGGACGAGGAGAAGAAGCGAGCCAAGAAGCGGGTGGCGGTGAGGATCATGGCGGCAGAGGATACCCATGCGGGTATCATGGAGTTCTTCAGGAGGAACCTGGGCGAGCCCAACCGGATATTGGGACTGAAGAACGCCGTGTACGTGGAGGTATTCGGAGACTCCATGGGGCAAAAGTTGCTGCGCCTCAACAACGTGGAGTGGAGGCGCGGGGGGCCGCTGAGGGTGCAGGTCATCTTCGCTCGGATGAGCCTGGACGAGATCGTGAAGTACATCACGGTGGAGTTGAAGCTCAATGCGAAGAACGAGGCCCACGTGCAGGACCGACATGGTCATGGACAACGAGGCCACCGAGAAGACCGCCATCATCGGGAGATCCAGTAGAACACGGCCAACTCCGAGGAGAATGGTAGTGGAAGTGGCCAAGACCCCTGGACCTGGTCTCGGGAGGATCACGAAGAGGCCCATTTCTTCGCGTTTGTGGCGCACAACGTGAGGGACCATGGGCAGGGTCGGTCCAGATGGAGCCGGCTGGGACCCAAGAAGGGCATTGAGCCAAGGAGGATCGGGAACCCACCGCTCTCGTTCCGGGAGTACAGGTCTCAGCACGACGGGTGCTGGGTCTGTTATGGAAAGGGAAACTACCATGCACACGACCACCGTCAGTGCAAGGTGTATGAGGCGGACAAGAAGGCCTACTTTGCCGCCCACCCCGAGAAGAAGCCCAAGGAACAGCGGATTGCCGATTGGAAGGCGAAGGGCGGAGACTGGGGAAAAGGCCAAGGCAAAGGTCAAGGGAAAGGCGGAGAAAGAGGCTATGGTGGTGGACCTGGCGAAGACCAACGACTGAGGTCGATCGAGGAGGTTGCTGATGACATGTTGAGGACATTGGGGGAACTCAAAGCCCAGCAACGTGGTGGGCAAAGTCCTGGCGGATCGCAGCTGGAAGGGGCTGCGGGAAGCCAAGTCTAGAGGAGCCCCCACGGGAGTGGGACCTCGGAGGTCCCTCCTCCGGAAATCAGTGGAATCCCAGAGAAAGCGAAGGCACATCGGGTGCCGAAGAAGACTCCAGAAGAGCCAAAACCACTGAGCTTCGCCACTCCCAACCCCTGGAGCGCCCTGCCAAGGGAAGTACATGTGGGCACGGGACATGGCAAGAAGGAAGGAGCAACCACGGAGAGCCCCGTGGAGTGGCAAGACCAACCCAAGATCTACACCATCTGTGATCATACCCTCGAAGTCCTGATGCACCCGGACGTGCTAGAGTTGCATGCCGTGAGAGTCGTCCATACACCGCATGGCGACGAGCGGCAGTTGCACTTGAAGGTGCGTGTACGGTGCGGACAAGAGGATTTGGTGGTGGATGTTTTGGTGGATACGGGTGCCCAGGTGAGCCTGGTCCGGAGAGGGTTGTTCAGGGAGGAATCCCTGCAGCCCAGCCGTAGACCAGCGCGTGAGGGCCGCCAATGGTGAGATTATGGGTGGTGGCACCCATGAGGCCACTATCAGTATGGAATTCTGGGAGCATGAGCGCTTGAACCGCCTTGATTTGGCGAAGAGAAGCACTCTAACCGGGAACTTCTATGTGGCCGACATTACAGATTGGGATATGATCATGGGGTATGACTTCATGGTGGCAAACGCCATTGGAGCCCTTCCCCATCGCGCAACGCTGGTCCGGGAGGATGATGAATGCCTCACATGGCTGTCCACGGACTATGCATGCGGATCATCCCAATGGAATGCTGAGGAAGAGGATCGGATCGTCCAAGCGGTGCAAGCTGTGGGTGCCAAGTCCAGAGGAGACCGTGGAGTTCAGCTCACGGAGAATGGAATGGCCCCGCAGGTGTATGCCAGGATGATCCAGACGCTGGGAGCCGAAGCGCCCGAGACGAACGTCTTCGCTTCCCGGGATGCCCCACTTTTGCGGAAGTGTAGGAGGCATCGGCATCGAGGAGACTCAGCCCGGCATAGGCATTGGGGTTTGAAGGAGTGGGGGCCCATGTATTGGCATGGCTCCCTGGATAACACCAGACGTACGGTGGAGAAGATTGTCGCGGATAGGGCGAAGGGGATCCTGGTGATAACCGGCATAGGATCCACCCCATGTCCGCTGGAGGGTCTCAAGTCGACGCTGGACTCCATCACCCTGAACGAGATATCATTCAGGCCAGAGGAGGAGTTGTTCATCGACGCCAAGGGTGTATCAATGCCCTCCCCGGGTCAAGCGTGGGGTACCAAGGCTTTCCTGGTGGATGGGGCGCAAGCCCAGCCCACGGGTGATGAAGCATTCATCTGTAGGGTGGAGGCGGTGCCCATGAAGGTCATGTTTGAGCCCAAGGAGGGGACTGATCAGCCAATTGATGGCATTGACGTCCTGTCCCACGCCGAGATCGACGACGTCGTCAACTACATGTGGATGGGGATGCACGACCGTGTGGCAGCCAAGAAGAGGCGGGCCATGGTCACATCTCTGTATTGCCGGGATGACAAGATGTTGGTCACCGGCAAGTACGAGAAGGATGAGTTCGTGGCGATACAATACGTGGCAATACGATGGTCCGGTTGGGTCCGACCCGCCGACCTGGGATTTTCCAAGAATGGGGGCCGATAGCGACAGTAACCAGCCCGACGCCGCAAATTTTCGAAGATTATCGGTGGGAAGTGCACCCCACGCCGATGAAGACGGCATATCGGACGAGGAGAAGTCAGATTCGGACCCGGAAGAGGCCTATACCGCAGTGCGTTCGGTTTTATCGATACCGAAGCAAGCGGCTGAATAGGCCCAGGAGAGCCCGAAGGTCGCCGAGCTGAAGGAGAGGCTGATCAATGCCTATCCGCGGCTATTCAGTGGTGTCGCCAACAAGAACCCTCCAGATCGTGGGAGGTTTGGCACAGCGAAGATCAAGCTGAAGCCGAACCCCAAGATCTATCGTCATCGGGAGTACGAACTTCAGGGCGATCGGGCCGAGGCCATGAAGAAGTTGTTGGCCGAGTTCATTGAGCGGGGATGGATCGAACCCTCCGACAGTGAGTGGGCCAGCCTAGCTTTTATCGTGCCCAAGAAGGAGAAGGGCGAGTGGAGGTTGGTGGTGGATTACAGGGGTTTGAACCAGCAACCCGAGCACGACTCGTACTCGCTTCCCCTGATCGACTCCATCCTCCAAAAACAACAGAAAAAGCGAATCTTCACGGTGTTGGACCTGAAACACGGTTATCACCAGATGCCGCTACACCCGGACTCCAGGCCCTGCAGAGCGATGTCGACGCCCCTGGGGCCCATGCAGTGGAAAGTGGTGCCCATGGGCGCCAAGAATGGCAACGTCGCTTTCCTGCGCATGATGGAGGACCTACTCGGTCCAGTCCGGGATTGTGCCGACCCCTTCGTGGATGACATCATTATCGGGTCTGGTACGGAGAACATGACTGAGGATGAGCTCATCGAAGCGCATGAGAAGGATCTGCGCCGAGTGCTCAGCGAGTTGGACAAGCACAACATGGTGTGCAAGCCCACCAAAGCCTCACTCTTCGTGAAGGAAGTGGAGTTTGCGGGTCACGTGGTTGGTCACGGGCAACACCGTCCCATGCCTGGGAAGCTGGCGTCCCTGCACCACTGGGAGAAGCCCCAGACTATCAGCGAACTCCGATCCTTCACGGGGTTCTGCAACTACTACTCGGGCCATGTCCGAATGTATGCAGAACTGTCGGGGCCGCTGCACAAAATGCTGCGGGTGGGTAACTTTGATGGCAGGAAGGGGAGCAAGAAGAAGCTTGTCTGGACCCCTGAGGCTCGGGATGCGTTCAACCGCCTGAAGGAGCGACTCCTGGGGCAGTTGGGGCTGTTCCTGGTGCACGCGGACAAGGGATTCGTGCTACGGACAGACGCCTCGGACTATGCCGTGGGGGCAGTCCTCGAGCAAGTCCGGGACGACGGGACCTATGTTCCCGTGGCGTTTTGGAGCAGGATCCTGGCCGAGGGCCAACGCCGAACATGGACCGCGAGGGAGAAGGAGACATACGCCATTGTATGTGCGCTCGGGAAATGGTCTGGCCACATCGGACTGCCGCCGGTGGTGGTTTGCAGGGACCACCAGTCCCTACAGAGCTGGCACAAGGAGCATGTCGACACCCCCTCAGGACCAGCAGCTAGGAGGGCCCGATGGCACGAGACGTTCGCGAAGTTCGACCTCAGCGTCGTGTACGTCCCGGGGAAGGACAACACTGTGTCATATTGCCTCAGTCGCTGGGCCTACCCCGCGGGCAAGGCTTGGATGGACATATCCAGCCATGGCGACGCCGAGGAGACCGAGGAGGCCAAGCGCATCATCGGGATGGAGAAGGCCATGGAGCAAGAGGGGGTCAAGTGTTTTGTGGTGATGGCAAACCGTACAGACCTGGCCAAGTTCCGGGGTGCCGGAGTCCAGGATATTCGAGAGGAAACCCTCGAGCAATGGATGGTGGCCCCTGTAGAGCTAGTCAGGTCGGTGCTCACAGATGACTGGTCGGATGACTACGCGGCATCCGAGCACTGGAGCAAGTACTGGAATGCCGTGAGCGCCCCGTCAGACGACGAGTGGCCTGAGGGCTTGACCGAGGAGACTGTTCCTCAATGACAAGCTACTGGTCCCTGAGAACCGAGTGGAGGAGCTCATTGACCACTGGCACAACGCCCAGCTCATGCATCCTGGTCGGAACAAGATGCAGCAGGACCTGGAGTGGCGCTTCAAGTTCCCACCGGGGTACTACGCCATCCTGAACAAGTACTGCAGCGACTGCGCCGTGTGTCGGGCCACGAAGAGCCCCAACCACTCCACAGCGGGCAACCCGGTGTACACGGCTATACCGGAGGCCCCCTATGCGGTCCGTGGCCATGGATGTATTCGCCATGCCTGAGGTCACCGTGGAAGGAGAGACCTGATACTGTGTCATCCTGGCGGTGGATAGGCACAGTGGGTATATCGTGGCGGTCCCTGGCAAGAAGTCCAAGAAAAAGGACAAGAAGGACAAGCATGGAGTGGGTCTGCAGGCCAAGACCGTCGCTAATGCCATGATCAGGCATTGGCTGACGATTTTTGATGTCCCGGCTGTCATCTGCAGCGATCGGGGCAGTCAGTTTGTGGGGACGTGGTTCAAGACGATCCGCAAGCACATGGGTATTCACCACGCCAAGACCGTGGCGTACCACAGCCGGTCGAATGGCCGAGCTTGGGTGGCCGGGCGGCATATGTTCGGGAAGTTCCGCCAGCTGCACATCGACGAACCGGGCCGGAATTGGGATATTTCGCTGTGGAGCGTACTCCAAGTGTATCACGACCTTCCGGGACCCACTGGACTGTCGCCCCATCGTATCCTGTTCCTACGGGATCAAGTGTCACGCACTCTCGTGTGGTTGAACCATGGCAAAGTGGCCCGGGATGCGAGCGCTATGATGGCTGAGGCGGACGACACGGCGGCCAAGGTGTGCAAGGCACTTCAGGGCGAGCCTGACAAGAGGGCAAAGTACTTCAAGCAGGGAAAGGTGCAGAAGTATGCTCTCCAAGACACCGTGTGGGTGGAGCAGCACCACAAGGATGTCCTGTCCAGGCATCGGCAGGCATCTTGGTATGTGCCGGGGGTAATCGCGCGGAAGGTCGGGCAGGATGTGTATGCGGTTCGTGTGGGGGATAACAAGATCCTGGACCGCGACCATACCCAGCTTCGTCCCCGAGCACCAGACCCCAGCGGACGTCCCGTCACCTTCGAGTCCACGGCCGGCGATGTGGACTCGGACGACGAGGGTGAGGACGACGACTTCACCGCTGAGAAGATCCTGGCGGACAAGCTGGACCCGGGGACGCCTGGCAGGAGGCTTTATAAAGTCCGTTAGAAGGGATTCGCCGCATCCAGGGATTCGTGGGAGCCTCTGAGCAGTTTCGTGCCGAGGTATACCACGGTCTGGATGGACTATCTGAAGAAAAGGAGGAGACGGGTGAGGGCGTTCATCCGGGGACTTTTGGGCCTTGATTGGCCATCTACCACCTTCACTCGATCTCCACATATATATTTCATTGTGGTATACTTATTTAGGTCGACCGACGAGGTTTCTCTATCTTTGATCCCCTTGGTCCATGTTGTAGATCAAGAGGAGACCGGATATGGCCTGGGGCACCGATTATCAGTGTCCTCACCCCTCCCTTGGGGCGTGGGGGACGCCTACGACGTGTGTCGGGCCTCCATGTGTCCTTGGGACATGGGGGGGGAGGGTTGGAGCCCATTGGGGTCCTCCTGTCCTCTCTTCAATGACTTCGGAGCGGTAACAACGCTCTGAGAAGGGGGGTGAAGCCGGTTCGGACCCCCCTGGCCATCTTTGGGTCACTTGGGGTGTGTATCTATGTGTCGACAAGCCACCATTGGCTGATATCATACTCTCCCATCTACCTGACCTAACCCAATGTGATAGTGTGATAGGTTTGGCCATTCCGGCTATGAACGGCCATATTCAGTACTGAGGCGCCGCCAGCTGAGATTTATATATCAGAATATCAGGAATCAACAGGGTTTTTTTATCATAATGTTTCCGTAATTTTTCCGCCTTCCGTTCCGTTGGCTCGCGATTTTGCGGTAACCGATTGGTTAACTGTTATTTTCAGATATTTTGGCGGAAACCCCGATGAGGGGTCAGATTTCATCAGTAAAGGGTTCGTTGCTTCCGCAATTTTCTAAATATGCACTCGAAATTCTAATCTGAATTTTTCGCGATGTCGAAATTGGATTTCCGACTTGGACGTCGCCGCACTTGGTTTGGTCTTCTTCGAGTGGTCATACTCCTTTCCCTATGCCCAAATCAGGTTTCCCTTATACCTCTCGCCCATTTGAATTGGAGATATAAGGGAAACAAAAGTGAATCGTGGGACCACTTTGAAGGGCCATATCTACGCGCGAGTGTGAGGAAAGAGAATACAGAAGGTTGCGTTGCAAGCGCCTTAGTCTCAACTTATTTTTGATAGGGTCCAATACCTTAAGTCGGCACAGCCACTCGTTGTATCATAGGATCATGGTCAACATGGTAGAAACTTGTTCATAACTTGTCGACCATGTGTCTGAACTTCATATTATGATGAGTCTTGCGGTTGCAAAGCATCTTTCCTTAGGTTCTCACGTCCATTTAACTCAAAGTTATGACCATGGAGGGGCATGGCATACCATAGTGGGGACCTATTTTAAGGGCTATGTGTGATACGGGTAGTATATGTCTTGATATGCTCACGCCCATGTTATATATCTTTGTGTGGCCGGAGAGATGAGGAGCCACACGTGACAAGGGCTTTGCCCATGTCCGAATTGTGGAATTTAAGTCGCAAGACTAAGTCTACCGGGTATGTATTGCTCATGGTATGTTTGGCAAAGAGATCCATGAGTGCACTCCCATTTTCATGGGGCATGTAGATATGAGTGGCGAAAGTATCTCCATGCGCCTGATTGGGGATCCAAGTGGGGGAATTGCAAATGGTTCCAATCATTTGTGTATTGAACCATGAGCAGATATCATGGGTGAGCATAGAGATATACTATCATGACAACTTTGTATTTGGACATATTTTCATATTTTTGACCTCAATTTTATGCTCATTTTTGTATTTTATGTGCTCAACCGGTCAGCTAACAGTAAAGTACCTAGAGATCAGTGAACTATGGTATGTTGCCTATATGTTGGCATATGCTTCGGTGTTGTACCTCACCATATGCCCGATCACGTGGTCACTTTGGCGTGGCACACGAGGCCTCACAAAATTATGTCTCAAATTCATGAGTTGACTTGTGAAGCATGTCATGTACATAACCGGAGGGGTTTCGGAACCAATGATGGAATATTCTTGGGCATCGACCTTTGGTATATATCACCCTTGTAAATTATTTTCCGGTTTGACACACGCATGGAGCATTTGGGTATTTGCCGTATGCATCTTTGAGTATATTATTAAATATTGGGTACTATGGTGTGTTTTGCCTGATTTTGTTAGGTTGTGAGGTCATCTTCATGGGGCAGTTCTCCAAGCCCATTCGACACCAAGCCCAACCAAGTTTATGTCAGGGTAGGGCATGGTCCTGAGTGCCACTCTAGGCCATGACACGCCACCTCCCCTATTGGGCTAGGATTCAGAGGCTTGGGAATGAACACATTTTTGGGGTTTATGTAGTGACTTTTGACACATGGCATTCAGCCATGATATTTGACTGGGTTCAGGGCATCATGTTGGCGAGTCAAGGGAATGTCTTGAGTCCAGGGAATGAGGGGTCTATGGCTGTGATTGTGTATGTTTCCATCTTTCCCCAACTTTGCTTTATTTGTGTTCATATGTTAGGTTTCAGGGCTTTCCTCTTTGGTGCAATTCTTGTACATGCCCGCCACCGTGGGACGACCGGTGTGCTGAACGGAAGCCCGCAGAGTGTATTGAATTGTGGATCGGGTTATTGCTATAATTGTGGGATCTGGTTGCTGTTCAGGGTTGAAGGAGGATTTTATTTTCTATATTTTTGGATTTTGGACCTTGGACTTTGAGGAATGCAAGCGCTGATCCGGAGCAAGTCAGCAGGGGTATCAGGCGGAAGGGGCACAGCGGGGGCCGGTCCTGGTAGGGACCTTCTTTATGGTAGCAGAGTACGGTGTCTTGGAGAGCATATTTCTGGACGTTTTCTCTGCTTGGAGTACTTGGCCATCTTCACATGCTCATCCTGAAGTGCCTTGCACACCTTGGCCGCCGTGTTGTCCGCCTCAGCCATCGTAGCGTTCGTATCCTGGGCCACTTTGCCATGGTTCAACCACGGGAGCGTGCGTGACACCCAGTCCCGCAGGAACAGGATACGATGGGGCGACAGTCCAGTGGGTCCCGGAAGGTCGTGGTACGCCCGGAGCACTCTCCACAGCGAATTGTACCAGTTCCAGCCCGGTTCGTCAATGTGCAGCTGGCCGAACTTCTCGAACATCTGCCGCCCGGCCACCTCAGCCCGGCCATTCCACCGGCTGTGGTATGCCACCGTCTTGGCGTGCCGAATCCCCATGTGCTTGCACATCGTTTTGAACCACGTCCCCACGAATTGACTGCCCCGATCGCTGCAGATGACAGCTGGGGCATCAAAAATCGTCAGCCAATGCCTGATCATGGCGTTGGTGACGCTCTTGGCCTGAAGACCCACTCCATGCTTGTCCTTCTTGTCCTTCTTCCTGGACTTCTTGCCTGGGACTGCCACGATATACCCGCTGTGCCTGTCCACCGCCAGGATGACACAATCATAGATCTCTCCTTCTGAAGCAGGTCACAACCCTACCCTGGCATTTTACCCCTAAGGGAGCATTATATGGCCCTATATATGGGATATATGTGGGATAGGGTATATCATATTCCATTTCCTTGTTAGGAACATAGGATGTGGGATGGATAAGGCATTCTTGGATGTTTAGTAGTTATTCAATTAGTGGATGATAGGGTGGATTTCTCATATGTGCATATCAGGTATTTCATTGGCTATGTGTACCATATCTGTTTGCAGGATACTATTCAGTCAACACTATCGTTATGTCTTCTATGCCAAGCAACGTTGCTGCCCATGCCACTGCGACCTCTGCTCCTGACCACCCGGTCTGGTTTCATGGTAGCAGAGGCGAAAATTTTTCGTCTCTGTTGGGCGCTTGGCATCGCGGAAAGCGATCGGTCCGCGAAATCGTGGACCAAATCCAAGAAAAAATCTCTTCCCCGGGAGGGATATCTGAGGGTGTCCAGGTCCCCACTCTCAGGACCTCCTCGGCCCTGACCCCATCGACCGGGCAGGGGCCGCAAAAACGGGCCAAGCCCCAAGTGGCTACAAATCCTAAGTTTCCGAAATCCCCGAATGTTCCCATCGGGGCCCCCCATCCTCGAAATCCAGCTGGTGTACCTGGGATGGTTGGGGGGGAAATAGACGGCCACCCTCGGGGAGCGATAAGAGGACCACAATCGCCTATTATGGGCTCGGGAACCGTTACTAGCGCCGAGAATCGGGCAGTAATCGACCTATCTACTGGGGTGATCGAGCGTACGAACGCTGCGCCCTCACGCGCTGCCGACTGGGGTACGATGGCTTCGCCAATGGGGCCTATCGTGGTCGACTCTGGCACTCCTCCGTCGCTAGGGGGGTTGCCAGAGCCTCAGGTCAGAAAAAACCTGTTTGCGGCAGGGCCCATCAGCCCCATTGTTGACCAACTCGACGCTGAAAACCGTCGAGTACTCGCGCTCACGCCTGATCCCCATGGCCATCTGGGTCCGGCTCGAGAGGCCGTGGCCCTGATCCAGCAAGCACTGTCGGGGACTAGGCAGAACCCCACTGTGGTGGAATCGTCGCCCACTCCAATGAGTGGATCGCGGCGGTTTCCCTCCCTGGTGGAGGAATCTCCTGCCTTGGGAGCGTATCCCAATCCCCCGAGCGGATCCAGGCTGAATCCTACAATCATCGAGGAATCCCCCACGCAAATCGAGGAGGATGAGTGTGACCAGTGGTTCCCCCTGGCGGTGGAGCAGTGGAACGACGATGAGGAGGAGGAGATTGGAGTGTTGGAACGTCATGAACTCCATCATTCCCCTATTTCCGTTGCCTCGTCGCCTGCACCTCCTGAACCTATGTCAGGGACCAGGGATCGCCCCATGCTGGTGGAAGCATCCCCGGCCCCCCACTACATCACGGTGGAGGACTCTCCGGCCCCTCAGTTCATTGTTGTGGAAGAGTCCCCGGTGCCTATGAGCGGCGTCAAAAACCGCCCCTGTCTTGTCGTGGAATCTCCGGAGCCTACGGAGGACCGGGCCGGTACTACATCTCCAGTGCCTATGAGTGGCACGAAAGATCGTCCATCCCTAGTGGATGATTCTCCGGCAATGCCGAAGGTCAACAATCTGAGCTGGGGGGGAGGGAATCAGGTGGAGGGAGGTTCAGCAACCCTCCCAATAAATTTGGTCTCTCCCCCCGCAAATACATCTCCTACGGAGGACCCCCAACTGCCCAATTGGGGGGGGGATCCAGAGGTTGCAACGGGATCGGAGCCTGTTTTTGCTTCCCCTCCGAGAACTCAATCACCTATGGTGGTTCATGAGTCACCACAGTATATTGTGGTGGAAGATTCCCCACCCCCACCGCCGCGACCGAATACTGTTGGTCATGTTCCCCCTCCGCCGTCACCCCGCCACCGCCAGGTGGCTTACATCGAGCACGTGCAAGGAATCCCGCACCTGGTTCGGCCATCTAGTGGTGGGGGTTCGGGGGGGGGACATCCCTCTAGTGGGGGGGCGCCAGCGCCTGTTGCTGCGCGCCCCACACTCCCGTCTCGCCCTGCGGGGGGGCCCTCTGGTCCCTCCGTGGCAGGGGGGGCTGCTGGGGGGGGGCGGTGGTGGCTCATCTCCTCCTCGTGGAGGGGGTGGTCCATCTTTTCGACATTCTGGGGGCCCCACTCCTACACGGGGGGAGGACGACCTACAGCACACCTGTGGCTGTCCCCGGTGTGTGGTGCACTACGAAACGTGCATCCAATCTCTGATGGCACAGGTGAGGGACCTGCGAAATCAGAATCTGGAGTTGCAGCGATCCCATCAGGAACTTTCTCAGGCAGTAGCCTCTACCGTGGGCATCAGTCAGTCCTACGGGGACCGGATGACCCAAATCTTGTCTACATTGGCTAAGTTTGACGCGGTGGTTCAGGCATACCAACGGGATTCTAAGGTGGTGGAGGCTAGCGTGGCAGATCATCTTAAGATGTCCAACGGCAACACGGCTAAGTGCTTTAGCGCAGTGGAGTCGCTCGCTACACGTTACGCCGCCGTTGCATCTAGGATCGATGCGTGGGACCACTGGTACTCCACGCCTGCGGAACCCGTTACGGTGGTCCCACCCCCGCCATCGGCGCCTCCGCCCGTTCCTGATCCTACACCGGCGGCGCCTACGGCGCCCATGGGCGCGCCATCCGGTTCATCCGGTGGTGGGTGTGTCCTTCCTTTCTCCGTCCACCCATCCCACGATTGCATCTACCATCCGAACGCTTGTCCGGATTCGGGGTGGCCGAGGGGGGGGGAAGAACACCACGAACACCCCCACCCCCAAGAACCTACATCGTGGAGGGGAATCGCCGAAAAGCAGAAGGAACGTGCTGTTCCCGAGTGGAGGGCGACGCCTAAGGGCGAAGAACACCCCACGGAGCCTCTTTTGCCCGTTTCAATTGTTTGTACTCTCACCATCCAGTGCACTCCCGTTTTTGGATTGAGGACTTCCGTGAGGCTCCACGAACCGGCAAACCATTTTTGGTGAAACCCATTCATGGTAAGGTGTCACGTCAGTCCGTGTGGGGCCTAACCGTTCCAGTCATTGGGGCGGTCGCTCCTACGCACCCTGCCCCGGCCATTGTGGTTACGCCCCCTGGTGGCGAACCGCCTAACCGTGTTGAGGCCGAGAAACACATATCCTATGCCTTGACCGCTTCCTCCGTGGCCCCCGTACAGGACCGGGCTTGTGCTTTGGAGCTCGTTGAATTTGCTCCCGAAGCCCTTGCCCGTGATGTTCTACCTACGCGGCGTGATGGGTCCATGTGGACCCAGTCTGACTATGGCCTCACGCCATATTGGGCCGCACGTGTCAAAAAACAATTTGGCAAAAACCCCGACGTGGACGCCTTCAATAGGGTCCCGGGTATGGCTCAGGCTACCCGTTGGGTTTCGCCGCTTGAAGATTTCTTTTCCACTCCCGCGGACCCCTCCAAATTGTATTGGATGTGCCCTCCCTATCATCGGTTTTCCGATTGTGTTCGGAAAATTCGGCAAGAAAAACTACGAGCCATCGTCGTAGGGCCGAAGTGGACACATAGGGAGTGGTGGAAACCCCTTATGGAAATTACTTTGCAAGGGTACCACCTTCCTGGGCCAGAGACTAAAGCCTGTCTCTATCAGAATGACCACCTCACGCCCCTTCCTCAACGGGGTTGGTCCACGGTGGCGCTATACGTGGACGGTGGTATTGCGGAGGAAAATTTGGCGGCCACTAAATGTCATGTGGCCTCCGTTTTGGCACCGGCCGTCTCTAACCCCAACACGGATGGCGAGCCGGGCATGACCTCGGAGGAAGAGTCGGAGGATGAAAGGGTGCCTAACCATTTGGCTTCGGTGCGCACCCTCACGTATCAGGCGACCCATAAAAAACTCCTCGCACCCGTTACTCTTGATCCTACCCCCGAAGATTTGGAGGCACAAGAATGCGTGCGTTCACGCATTGCGAAAATTGAACGAGAGTTATTGGGTGGGGGGGCCACTACCGTTAAGCGTTACCGAAAACGTAAAGGCGCCACACGATTGTTGGCGGCTTCTCGTGTGGGTGGCGTTGTCACCACCCAAGAGCCTATTGTGTCTCCGGAGGTGGAGCTCATGAGGAAACGCATTCTCGCGGACTACGAGCGGGATGTTTTTAGTGGGGAGGTTCGTCTCCGTCCGGACCAAGAACACCCTAAGGTCCGTGGTACGGAGCGGTTGGGGTTTGCTAAACTTGACCTATACCCGAACGCCAAACCCAAGTCCGTAAAACCTATACGGTTGGTGGGGGAGCGTGCCGCGGCGGAGCAAGAAATAGTGGAGGACTTTTTGGCTCGTGGCTGGATTGAGCCGTGTCCTGCCTCCGAATGGGCGTCCAACGGTTTCGTTGTGCCCAAGAAAGAGAAAGGAAAGTGGCGCCTCGTGGTGGACTACCGCCAACTTAATGAGGCTACCTTGCCCGACGCACACCCCCTCCCCCTCATAGAAAACATGTTGGAAAATCAATCCAAACACAAGATTTTCACTATTGTGGACTTGAGTAAAGGGTTTCATCAAATTCCCCTTCACCCTGAATCCCGGGCTAAGACCGCCATGAATTTGGCGGGTAAGCGATACCAATGGCGTGTTATGCCTATGGGTATCAAGAATGGGCCCGCTATTTTTCAACGGGTCATGGACCATGTTTTGCAGGGTTTGGATTGTGCGGACGTATATATCGATGATATTATTATTGGTTCCTCCGGTGCTACGGAGGAGGAGCTATTGGCTAACCACGACCGCGACGTGCGTGCCGTGTTGGATAGGCTACGAAAAGAGGAGTTGGTTGCTTCGGTTAGCAAAACCGATTTCTTTGTTCGTTCGGTTGAGTTTTGTGGCCATGTGTTGGAAAATGGCACACGTCGGCCGGCGCCAGGGAAAATGTTGGCGCTTGAGCGTTGGGACAAACCGGATAATGTTCGGGAGCTCCGGGGGTTCTTGGGGCTCGCCAACTATTATTCGGGCTATGTCCAACACTACGCTTCCATAGCTACCCCTTTGATTAATATGTTGAAGGATTTGCCTAAGCATAAGAATGGCAAAAAGATAGGCCTAACGTGGAATGCTTCGGCTAACGAGGCCTTTTTGAAGCTCAAGCGTGCTATTACGGATATTGTTCCCCTCCAACTAGCCGATTGGGATAAGGACTTTGTCCTCACCCCGGACGCTAGTAATTGGGCGGTGGGGGCGGCCCTACAGCAGGAAGGTCCCGATGGTGCCCTACGCCCCCTTGCCTTTTTCTCCCGCAAATTGTCAGGCAGCCAATTGAATTGGAGCCCTCGGGAAAAAGAGTGCTACGCCATAGTGGCGGCGCTTTTAAAATGGCATGGTTGGGTGGGGAACAAGCGCGTGGAGGTCCGTACGGACCACCGTAGCCTTGAAAATTGGGCTACGGAGGACCTCAAAACCGTGGGGGGTCCCTCTCCACGCCAAGCACGTTGGCATGAATTGTTCTCTAAATTCGACCTCCATGTGGTTTACACTCCGGGGCCAGTGAACCCCGTGGGTGATTTCTTGTCCCGTTGGGCTTACCCTGCTAACCCGGCGTTGGGTGATGTGTCCATACATGGGACGGCCCAAGCGGCCGGGGATGTGCGGGACATGATGGCGGCCGAGAAGGAGGAACTTCTCGCCCGCCCCCTTGTATTTAGGGCGGTTGTGGCGCCCGTTGTTACTAGGTCTAGAGCGGCGCCTCGGGCTCAAGGGGCACCCGCGTGTGATCCACCCCCTCTGGCTTCGCCTCCAGTGGGGGGGGGGACGAAGCAAAAGAGAAAGCTTCGGAGACTGGAGCGAATTGTCAAGATAAAAAAATCTTGGAAGTCCCACAAGAAAGCAACTCCTATACATGGGGAGGATGCTCCCAATGTTTTTGAGATAAATTGGGCTAAACACTACCCAAATTGTCAACGCTACAAACAAATGTGGCAAGATGCCTTGAATGGGAGCTTCCAAGATGGAGTGAGGTTGGTGGATAACAAGCTCGTCCGTAATGGACGGTGGTGTGTTCCTACGCCGCTAGTGCATCGTTTGGTAGCCGAATACCATGATGCATTTCACTTAACTACCTCCAGTGTGGAAAAACACTGGAAGGAAATTAACCATGGCGTGGAAGGTGAGGGGTTGTACAAAGCAGTGGAACTGCAATGTCAAACGTGTCCCTCATGTGCCATTCACACGCATGACACCAAGCGCAAGCAAGGGTACATGACCCCTATGCCTATACCTATGGAGCCCATGGACTCCATAGCGCTTGATGTGTTTCACTACCCTTCCACCTCCCACGATGGAGAGGTGTATGACCGAATGCTCCTATGTGTATGCCGGCTTTCCGGCTACCTCATCGCGATCCCTATTCCTAAACCCCGTCATGGAGACAAGGATGAAGGGCTAACGGGGAGAAGAGCGGCCCATTTGGTAATGGAGCGCTGGGTGGATAGGTTCGGAGCCCCTCGTGAAATATGCTCCGACCGTGGGCCACAATTTGTGAGCCAATATTTCCAAACCCTTTGTTCTAAGATTGGTGCCCGCTCAACTATGTGTCTCGCGGGTAGGCACCAAGGTAATGGCAAGGCCGAAAATACTGGCAAGCAGCTAAGGCGTGCCGTTGCTAAAGCCATTACCTTGAAGAAAAAGAAAACTAATTGGGTAGAGGTTTTGCCCGCCGTTGTACGAGCGTGGCATGAGACTACAGGTCCTTCAGGTTATACACCTAACGAGATTGTGTTTGGTAAACACAACCGTACTAAGGGGCCTCCTCTTGCTGAGCCTAAGGGGGTGGCCCAAGACGCCGCTCACTACTTCCAACGGCGTGAGGAGCTTATTGCTCTTGCACGGAGGGCTATGATTCAAGTGCAAGAGACAATGGCTCGTAAGTATAACAAGAGTAGGAGGATGTCCCCCAATTTCTCAAAAGGGGACCGCGTATGGGTCCGTCGCCAACGCAAAAATCTTGGCGATAAGACTTGTCCCTATTGGGATGGGCCCTATGAGGTTGTGGCCAAGAAGGCGCACGACCTCTATGTTATTCAAGTGGACCAACGGAGGTTAGTTGACGTCCACGTTGATTGTTTAATGAAAACGGTCAACTCCCCTCGCTCCCCCGTGCCTCTAAATTACACGGAGGAGGTTGGTGGGGTGCCCTCCCAGTTTGAGGAGGACACCTATAATGTCAAGAAAATATTAAGTCACCGTACTTACCGCAAGAGACTTCTCTTCAAGGTGCGGTGGGAGGGTTATACCAAAGATTGGGATACCGAGGAACCCGTTGAAACCTTCTTACCATCCTACAACAAAGTTTGGAGAGATTACTTGCAGAAACAGAATCTCACCCAAACCGTTGACATCCTTGCCCACCTTGGTGGACCGCTCTCATGAGCGTGCCACGAAAAGAAAACCCTAACCGATATGGATATATTATTGTTTGGGGAAGGGAGGAGAGAGCGAGAAGCGGTGGGAGACAGGAAAGAAGATGTGCATGCACGGCGCGCTCCTCGGTTACAAAAATCCCCACCGGAGCAGGGCGGTGGGTACCGCAGGTTTACCCCACCGTCTACCTCTCTCACCGCTAAAGGCTTGAGAGTCCTTGGGGTGGGGTGGCGTGGCATATAGCCTGGGGCGGAAGTGGGACGTGTTCTTTCGGGGGTCTTAATGCCATTCAAACCCCTATCCTTGGGTCTTACTGGAGCACTCCTACCACCACCAGGACTACTGCCATCAGTCCTGCCCACGATGACGCCCCCTGTCAAGGGTGCTAACAACGTGGCAAGCACTTCCCGAAGACTCTGCCGGGTTGTGCGCATGGTGGTGTTTGCAAGGTTTCAGAGTGCCGCCCCGTACCGAAACCACGACCCCACGACCGTCCCTGACCCGTGACCCAAGCCAACGAGCTAAATCATTTGCTCAAAATGGCGAAGGCTTGAAAACTTCGTTGGGTTGGCGGGTACAACCCATTTTCCCTTTTTGTGTTGGGCGTGATGGTTTTCCACCGATTTGCCCTTGTCCACACGAGGGTAGGTATACAAAGTACGGAGTACTCGTGTGGCTCACATTACGTGGAAAAAATTTCGTGGCGTGCAAAATTGCCACTACATACGGCGAGGACTTAAGCCTAGAGGGAGGGGTCGTCCTCTACAATACAAGTATTCTAATATGAATTGCAATGGGTGCCTTTGCCCCGTCACTCTATGAGTGGGTGGGGTCTTCAAAGGCAAAGAGTGGCGTTGCGGATTTGGGCCGTCTCCGCCGCCTGGGTATTCGTCCCCGGTCGCTATGCGTGCCCGGGTTGGGAGTGGGTACCCTCCATTGCCATTGCATGGGGCCGCATGCTGGCTGGGTGTGCTCTTCATGTCCTTGATGAATTTCGCGGGGGAATTCCTGCCTGCAACGAGAGGGAACAAACAATATGATGAAAAGGGCGAGTGTGCACATGCATATGTTTATGAGAGAATATGTATATTAATGTTTTCTCTAGAGTTCCCCACGAGTGGACTTGGATTTCCACAACACCCGAGGGGTCCTCTATCCCAACACCCAACCAAACGGGTTGGGATATGGGCGTGGCATTTTTCTTTATAGAGACCCGTGCGTGGACTTGGATTTCCACAACACACACGAGTCTCTCTGTCCGAGACACACCAAAACCGGGTGTGCCCGTGGCCAATGGTAGCGTGTGTGTGCGCATGCCATTAATTTAGTTACGGGATTATATGGTTGCCTATTACGTTGGTTATCACCCGCCCCCCGAGCAAGCAAGACCTAGGTTGACACCTACCTTTGGGGTTTTGTAGCCGTGTACACCGGCCCAAGTTTACACACGGAGGTGTAAACATGAATCCGTCATACACGGTGTAGAGGGGTTGGGGGAGTAAAACTCCTTCGGGGCGTGTCATCGTGCCCCCGGGGAGTAGGGTGGGCTGATTCACCAGCGGGACCGTACGGGCGACCTCCCCAATTTGCGACCTGGAGGTGACCCCCTGCGCTACGGCCCGCCGGTTGCACACCCACCGACAAAGGTAACACGCAAGCTAACCTAAGTGTTTATACGCACGCCCCCAAGACACACACGAACACCAAGCAACAAGGTGGCGTATCTATACACGTGTTCTATTGTGGATATGCTTACTGTTTGTTGTGTGTACGTGGGTAGTTTGTGGAAACTCTTGCACGTGCCGTATGTGTGGAGTGCCACCATCACGTGCCCCAAGGCCGCCACCGCGAGACCCACACTCTGTGATGCCCTCCGGGCGAGTGTGTGCCCCCGGGCCCTGCCAGTGGGTGTGCGCGCACAAGTGTGTCTTGTGTTTGTCGCTGTGCATCGCTCTATTATGTGTATATATGATATATATACGTAGTATGGCTCCTAGGTGAGGGGTTAGCAGTGAGGTCAGGTTATTATTACATGGTTATGAGGTTTGTCTATTTAAGTGTGTCTACTCACACCCTCATCCCATCTCCGTACCTCCTCCTTTACCCTCTACGTGGTGCATCACGTGTGACACACATGCTAAATTAAGCATCCACACGGACACGGCCCTTGGCTGAGCCGTGCCCGTAGCATTTAGCCACAGCCGTGGCTGGTTTCCGGGCACACCGGCCTCAGATTCATCTTTCTTGTGTGTCGGTTCAGTTTGCAAGTGGGCCTTTGGCTAGGCCTTGTCTGGGAATTTACAAGCAAGTGAGCAAGCAAGTTTACATCTTACAAGCAAGAGCTCACTCATTACTGCAAGCGTTACGGGCAAGCACATCAAGAACATCAAGCACATCAAGCCCTCATAAACGATCTAAAGCACGTGGGTGCAAGGTGTGGGCATCGTACCCGTGTTTATCTTTGTGCCTAGTGTTTTAAGCGGTTCTTTTACCCTGAGGCCATCGTGACCTCTTTCCTCTAATTAGTGAGCTACCGCGCGCACGGTGGGCCATCGTGGCCGTGTTTGTTAAGTGGCCTAAGCATGCACAAGACAGTGGCGAGCACAAGTCAGTCATGCATCCCTGACCTCTACCTTTGTTTCCCCACGTGCTCCCTGCTGCAGGCACAGTCCTAAGTTGCTGTCAGTGTCTGCTGTCCCTGTTGCTGGCTTTTCTTTGTCAAAAGTAAAATTTTGGCACTGTCGCGCCGTTTCGCATGTACCATTACCTTCAGTTTTGTTTAAAAGTGTAATTTCACTTTGCCTTTAGTTTTAATTCTTTGAAAAACTACCTGCCCTTACCTGCTGGACCCCACATGCCTCATGCGACACGCAGGGACCAGACTTTACGCGCAACAGCTCGCGATTTCGCCTACTACTTATTGCGGGACCTGCGGGATCCCGTTCGTCAATTTCTGTATATCGGCGGTGGTTCGATTCCCACCGATCGGAGCTACTTCAGCGGCTGTGCGGCCGGCTCCGAGACTGCCTGCGAGGGTTCAATTCCCGCTGGGAGGGAATCTGGTAGCCTGTGATTTGCTGGTGTTTGTGACTGCTACGTTCCTCTTGGGCATGTACTTCCTGCCCGTGGCAGTCGTTTTAAGTGGGGGGGTGAAGCAGGTCACAACCCTACCCTGGCATTTTACCCCTAAGGGAGCATTATATGGCCCTATATATGGGATATATGTGGGATAGGGTATATCATATTCCATTTCCTTGTTAGGAACATAGGATGTGGGATGGATAAGGCATTCTTGGATGTTTAGTAGTTATTCAATTAGTGGATGATAGGGTGGATTTCTCATATGTGCATATCAGGTATTTCATTGGCTATGTGTACCATATCTGTTTGCAGGATACTATTCAGTCAACACTATCGTTATGTCTTCTATGCCAAGCAACGTTGCTGCCCATGCCACTGCGACCCCTGCTCCTGACCACCCGGTCTGGTTTCACTTCCACGGTGACCTCCGGCATGGCGAACACATCCATGGCCACGGACCGCATAGGGGCCTCCGGTATAGCCGTATACACCGGGTTGCCCGCTGTGGAATGGTTGGGGCTCTTTGTGGCCCGACACACGGCGCAGTCGCTGCAGTACTTGTCCAGGATGGCGTAGTACCCCGCTGGGAACTTGAAGCGCCACTCCAGGTCCTGCTGCATCTTGTCCCGACCAGGATGCATGAGCTGGGCGTTATGCCAGTGGTCAATGAGCTTCTCCATTCGGTTCTCAGGGACCAACAGCTTGTCCTTGAGAAATAGTTTATCCCCATCCTCGGTCAAGCCCTCAGGCCATTCGTCGTCTGACGGGGCGCTCACGGCATTCCAGTACTTGCTCCAGTGCTCGGATGCCGCATAGTCATCCGATCAGTCCTCTGTGAGCACCGACCTGACTGGCTTTACAGGGGCCACAATCCATTGCTCGAGGGTTTCCTCTCGAATAGCTTGGACTCGGGAGGTCGGTACGGTTTGCCATCACCACAAAGCACTTGACCCCCTCTTGCTCCATGGCCTTCTCCATCTCGATGATGCGCTTGGCCTCCTCGGTCTCCTCGGCGTCGCCATGGCTGGATATGTCCATCCACGCCTTGCCCGCGGGGTAGGCCCATCGACTGAGGCAATCTGCCACAGTGTTGTCCTCCCCCGGGACGTGTACGAAGCTGAGGTCGAACTTGGTGAATGTATCATGCCTTTGGGCCCTCCTTGCCGCCGGTCCCGTGGGGGTGTCGACGTGCTCCTTGTGCCAGCCCTGCAAGGACTGATGGTCCGTACAAACGACCACCGGTTGAAATCCGATGTGGCCAGACCACTTCGTGAGCGCACAAACAATGGCGTACGTCTCCTTCTCCCTCGCGGTCCAGGTTCGACGTTGGCCCTCGGCCAGGATCCGACTCCAGAACGCCACGGGTACGTGTGACCCGTCGTCCCGGATCTGCTCGAGGACTGCCCCTACAGCATAGTCCGAGGCGTCCGTCCCCAGCATGAATCCCTTGTTTGGGTCAACCAGCAACAGCCCCAGCTGCCCCAGGATTCGCTTCTTCAGGCGGCTGAACGCATCTTCGGCTTCAGGGGTCCAGGCAAGCTTCTTCCTGCTCCCCTTCCGGCCATCGAACTTCCCCACCTGCAGCCTCTTGTGTAGCGGCCCCGAGAGTTCTGCATACATCAGGACATAGCCCGAATAGTAATTGCAGAACCCCATGAAGGACCAGTGTCCACCAGTTTCCCAGTCATTGGACGGCGTTGCCCGTGACCAACCACGTGACCCGCGAACTCCACTTCCTTCACGAAGATGAGGCTTTGGTGGGCTTGCACACCATGTTGTGCTTGTCCAGCTCGCTGAGCACTCGGCGCAGATCCTTCTCATGCGCTTCGATGAGGTCGTCCTCAGTCATGTCCTCCGTGCCGGACCTGATGATGATGTCATCCACAAAGGAGGCGGCACAGTCCTGGACAGGACCGGGTATGTCCTCCATCATGCGCTGGAAAGCGGCGTTGCCATTCTTGGCGCCCATAGGCACCACCTTCCGCAGCATGGGCCCCAGCAGCGTCGACATGGCTGTGCAGGGCCTGGAGTCTGGGTGTAGCGGCATCTGGTGATAGCCATGTTTCAGGTCTAACACCGTGAAGATCCGCAAGGAAGCGAGTATGAGTCGTGCTCGGTCTGCTCGTTCCAACCTCTGTAATCAATCACCCACCTCCACTCGCCCTTCTCTTTCTTGGGCACGATGAAGGCTGGGCTGGCTAACTCACTGTCGGAGGGTTCGATCCATCCCCGCTCAATGAACTCGGCCAACAACTTCTTCATGGCATCGGCCCGATCGCCCTGAAGTTGGTACTGCCGATGACGATAGATCTTGGGGTTCGGCTTCAGCTTGATCCTCGCTGTGCCAAACCTCCCACGATCTGGAGGGTTCTTGTTGGCGACGCCACTGAATAGCCGCGGATAGTCATTGATCAGCCTCTCCTCCAGCCCGGCGACCTTCGGGTTCTCCTGGGCCTCTTCAGCTGCTTGCTTCGGTATCGATACAACCGACCACACTCCGGTATAGGCCTCTTCCGGCTCCAAATCTGACTTCTCCATGTCCGATATGCCGTCTTCATCGTCGTGGGGTGCACTTCCCACCGATAATCTTCGGGAATTTGCGGCGTGGGCCTGGTTCTTGTCGCTACCGGCCCCCATTCTTGGAAAATCCCACGTCGGCGGGTCCGACCCAACTGGACCATCATATTGGTCCGCGATGTGATCCATGACCCCCGCCACGAACTCATCTCTCTCGTACTTGCCGGTGACCAACCCCTTGTCATCCCACCAATGCGGAGATGTGACAATGGCCCGCCTCTTCTTGGCTGCCAACCGGTCGTGCATCCCCATCCGCATGTAGTTGATGACGTCGTCGATCCCGGCGTGGGACAGGACGTCAATGCCATCAATTGGCTGATCAGTCCCCTCCTTGGGCTCAAACATGACCTGCATGGGCACCGCCTCAACCCTACGGATGAATGCTTCGTCACCCGTGGGCTGGGCCTGCGCCCCATCCACCAGGAAAGCCTTGGTAGCCCACGCTTGACCCGGAGAGGGCATTGATACACCCTTGGCGTCGATGAACAGCTCCTCCTCTGGCCCAAATGACGTCGCGTTCAGGGTGATGGAGTCCAGCGTCGACTTGAAACCCTCCAGCGGACATGGGGTGGATCATATGCCGGTTATGACCAGGATCCCCTTTGCCCTATCCGCGACGATCTTCTCCACCGTACGTCTGGTATTGTCCAGGGAGCCATGCAAAAACATAGGCCCCCACTCCCTCAAACCCCAATGCCTGTGCCAGGCTGAGTCTCCTCGATGCCAATGCCTCCTACACTTCCGCAAGAGTGGGGCATCTCGGGAAGCGAAGACGTCCGTCTCGGGTGCTTCGGCTCCCAGCGTCTGGATCATCCTGGCATACACCTGCGGCGCCATTCCATTCTCCGTGAGCTGAACTCCACGGTCTCCCCTGGACTTGGCACCCACAGCTTGCACCGCTCAGACGATCCGATCCTCTTCCTCAGCATTCGATTGGGATGATCCGCATGCATAGTCCGTGGACAGCCATGTAAGGCATTCATCATCCTCCCGGACCAGCGTTGCACGATGGGGAAGGGCCTCAATGGAGTTTGCCACCATGAAGTCATACCCTATGATCATATCCCAATCTGTAATGTCTGCCACATAGAAGTTCCCGGATAGAGTGCTTCCCCTCGCCAAATCAGGGCGGTTCAAGCGCTCATGCTCCCAGAATTCCATACTGATAGTGACCTCATGGGTGCCACCACCCATAATCTCTCCATTGGCCACCTTCAGGCGTACCGGTCTACGGCTGGGCTGCAGGGATTCCTCCTTGAAAAACCCCCTCCGGACCAGGCTCACCTGGGCACCCGTATCCACGAAAACATCCACCACCAACTCCTCTTGTCCGCACCGTACACGCACCTTCAAGTGCAACTGCTGCTCGTCACCATGCGGTGTATGGACGACTCTCACGGCATGCAACTCTAGCACATCCGGGTGCATCAGGTCTTCGAGGGTATGGTCACGGATGGTGAAGATCTTGGGTTGGTCATGCCCGTCCACAGGGCTCTCCGTGTTCCCTCCTTCCTTCTTGCCACGTCCCTTGCCCACATAAACTTCCCTTGGCAGGGCGCTCCAGGGGTTGGGAGTGGCGAAACTCAGTGGTTTTGGCTCTTCTGGAGCCTTCTTTGGCACCCGATGTGCCTTCGCCTTCTCTGGGATTCCACTGCTTTTCAGAGGAGGGACCTCCGAGGTCCCACTCCCGTGGGGGCTCCTCTAGACATGGCCTGCCGAAGCTCCCTCCTGCTGCGATATGCTCAGACTTTGTCCACCACGTTGCCCGTCTTGGATTTCCTCCAACGTCCTCAACATGTCCTCAGCAACCTCCTCGATCGATCTCACGCGTCGGTCTGGGACGGGTCCTCCACCGTAGCCTTTTCCTCCGCCTTTCCCTTGGCCCTTTCCTTGGCCTTTTCCACCGTCTCCGCCCTTTGCCTTCCAATTGGCAATTCGTTGCTCCTTGGGCTTCCTGTCGGGATGGGCGGCGAAGTAGGCTTCCTGTCCTCCTCGTATACCTTGCAATGCCGGTGGTCATGTGCATGGTTGTTCCCCTTGCCGTAGCAGACCCAGCAACCGGTGTGTTGCGATCTGTACTCGCAGAAGGAGAGCGGCGGGTTCCCGATCCTCCGCGGTCCTTTGCGGTTCTTGGTCCTGGGGTCCAGGCGATTCCACCTGGACCTGTCCTGCCCATTCTCCTTCATGTTGTGCGCTACGAACGCGAAGAAGTGGGCCTCTTCATGATTCTCTGGGGTGGTCACGGTCCAGAGATCTTGGCCGCTTCCACTCCCTTCCTCCGCGGTGCCGACCGTGTCCCCCTTGACCTCTCGCTGGTGGCGATCTTCCCAATGACCCCGATGTCCTTGGCCTTGTTGATCCTGCACGTGGGCATCGTTCTTGGCGTTCAGCTTCAGCTCCACCGCGACGTACTTCACGATCTCGTCCAAGCTCATGCGGGCGAAGATGACCTGCATTCTCAGCTGTTCTTCGCGCCTCCACTCCACGTTGTTGAGGCGCATCAGCCTTTGCCCCATGCTGTCGGCGAATACCTCCACGTAGACGGCGTTCTTCAACCCCAACATTCGGCTGGGCTCGCCGAGGTTTTCGCTGAAGAAACTCCATTATTCCGGCGTGGGTGTCCTCCGATGCCATGATCCGCACGGCCACGCGCTTCTTTGCTCTCTCCTTCTCCTCATCCTCCACTCTTCTCTTCCAGTGCCCGGGGAGGACGTCCTTGAGCAGGTGGCGGATCTCGCTGGCCTCATTCCAGTCCTCCACCAGCTTGAGGCTTCTTCAGTATTTTCGGGTGTACCGATTCTATTCCCGGACCCTCAGCTCCCCGCGCTCCAACGGCAGCGGAATGGACCACAAATACTCCAACTTCTGGTTGGGGGCGCCCACTCGCTCCTCGTCCTCCAGCCACTGGAGGGAGGCCTGCTCCGTCTGGATCACTCCCTCGCAGATCTGATCCCTGAGCTCCTCCTTAAGGTCCTGCGCCAGCCTGTGTGGGAATGTCCGACATACCCACTTATCCCTTGGCGCTCCCTGCATCTCGCCGACAACCTCCTCGGCGAAGTCCTCCCAATCCAGGATGAAGTCGTGCAGGTTGGAGGGGTTGCCATCGTAGTAGGGGATTTTGATTACCCTGAGGTCGTCAATCCTGATGGCGTCTCCGACATCCGCAGCCACCACTCCACCGAGACGGATACCACCTGTGGCCGGGGGGTGTGAGTACACTCCCCGTACATCCCTCTCCTCCATGCAGTGCGGTCCAGTTGGGCCTGAACCCATGGGGTTTGGAATCCGGGAAGGACTTGCTCCACCGGCTGTTCATATCCCCGTATTGGGGTCCTTCACCCACAGGTTTCCGCCTGGATGGCCTTGACCATGTCCGTCGGCGCTTCCCATGGTTCGCCCCTGCATGGTCTGACTCTGGATCTCCTCTTCCGCATAAACTGCATGGGCAGTCGTAGTGGTCGGTGGAGCCTGGGCGGCATGGGACATCTGTACCGTCAGCCTCCTCAGGTCTGTGGTTGCGCGCCATTCCCGCATGGACCCAGTTGGTGCCGTTTGCTCCCCGAGCATTGTGGATTCGCTGAACATGGGAACAAACGGCAGCGCAGCTGGATCGCCACGCGGAGGCGCGTAGGGTGCCTCTGCAGGGCCGCCCATGGGTTTCTCCATGGCGCTCCTGAGGGTCTTAACCCGCTCCACCAGCTCTGCCGCGGCCGGCTTTGCCGGGAGCTACGGACCCGAGGCGAGGGGTTGTAACTCCTCTAGCCTTTTCAGGCGTCCCGACATGTCCTCCACCAGGTGGAGAAGGCTGTCCACCACTCGCTGCTGCTTCTGCAGGGCCAGCTCCAGATCCTCCCGGTACTGGTCCTGTTCTGCTCGCAGCTCCGCCATGTCTCTCTCCGCTGCCGACTGGTCATCCAGGATCCCCGCGACGTCCTCCTCTAGACCGTCCTTCGCGTTGTCCAAGCGGTCGAGGTGCTGCATGATGGCGTCCATCCCCATCTTTGGGCAATTGCTGATGAGGAAGGATACGTGCTCGCAGTGGCACTCAACGTGCTTTCCACCAGATCTGGCGCATCCCACGGTTCCCGGCGCCTCGGACACCTCCGCCATGGGTGTGTCGCCCATGCTATCCCGCGTTCACTCCGTGTGCCGGGCCACAGGTGGCGTTCAGGCTCTGGCAGGCCTTTCCAACGCCTCGGCGTCATGCTCCAGGCCGGGTTCCAGGGCCGTGTTCGCCCTTGTGGGCGGTCTGGCCGTCTCCTCCGACTCCGAAGGTTGCTCAGAAGCTGTCCGATAGCCCTCGGGGTGCCCCTCGGAATCTGCAGCTGACCACAACCTGACCCGGCTGGGATCCGTCTCCATCGCCCTGGCTTCTGCCGCGGGTTTTGGGGACCCGCGCTTCCGGTAACGCCGAGCTCTGCTGTTGCTACCAGTCTCCTCAAACTCCTCCGCAGCAGAGCGGAGATTGCAAGCCTTGCGGCATTGCCTTTCACACATGGAGGCCAGGTCCTCCATGTCTAGCCCATATCCTGCAAGGGCTCTCCGTTCTGAGCATCCTCGCTCTTCTCAGGCTTCCCAGTCCGGCGTCGACTCGACGGACTCCACGATCTGCACCCGGGGCGTCCTTGGGCAGGACTCATGAGGGCCCAAGTCCCCGGTGCGGCGGTAGGGGGCAGGTACTCCTCTGCTACCATAAAGAACGTCCCTACCAGGACCGGCCCCTGCTGTACCCCTTCCAGCCGTCACTCCCATGGTCCTGCTCCTCACCAGGCTCTGCATCACAAAAAATTAGTAAAAGTCGCTCCTTCACACAGATCCCTAGCAGCACCGCGCACAATCAAAATCCAAATCGAGACTGCGGGCTTCCGTTCAACACACCGGTTGTCTCACGGTGGCGGACATGTACAAGAATTGCACCAAAGAGGAAAGCCCTGAAATTGGCATATGAACTCAAATAGAGCAAAGTTGGGGAAAGATGGAAACGTACACAATCACAGCCATAGACCCCTCATTCCCTGGTCTCCAGACCTTCTCTTGACTCACCAAAATGATGCCCTGAACCAAGTCAAATAAGATGGCTAAATGCCATGTGTCAAAAGTCACTACACAAACCCCAAAAATGTGTTCACTCCCAAGCCTCCAAATCCTAGCCCAACAGGGGAGGTGACGTGTCATGGCTTAGAGTAGCACTCAGGACCATGCCCTACCCTGACGTAACCTTGGTTGGACTTGGTGTCGAATGGGCTTGGAGAACTGCCCCATAAAGATGACCTCATAACCTAGCAAAGTCAGGCAAAACACACCATAATGCCCAATATTCAATTATATACTCAAAAATGCATACGGCAAATGTTCAAATGCTCGATGCATGTGTCAAACCGTAAAGTAAAATACAAGGGTGATATACACCAAACGTTCATGCCCAAGAAGATCCCATCATTGGCACCGAAACCCCTCCAAGTATGTACATGACATGCTTCACAAGTCAACTCATGAATTTGAGACCTAATTTTGTGAGGCCTCGTGTGCCACGCCAAAGTGACCACGTGATCCGGCATATGGTGAGGTACAACACCGAAGCACATACCAACATATAAGCAACATACCATAGTTCACAGATCTCCAGGCACTTTACTGTTAGCCGACCAGTTGAGCACATAAAATGCAAAAATGAGCATAAAATGAGCTCAAAAACATGCCAATAATGCCAAATTCAAGATAATGACAATAGTATATAACTTCGCTCACCCATGGTATCAACATATGATTCAAAACACAATTGCTTTGGACCATTTGCAAACAATCCTCCCACTTGGATCCCCGCATGGACGCATAGAGAGACCTTCGAACCTCCTCCCAACGGGCACCATGAAAATAAGAAAATTGATAGTGGCGCTTGTGGGTCGCTTTGTAAGCCCTCCCACATGCACTATATGAGCGGCAGACTTAGTCTAGCGCTATGGAGCTCACCATTGGGACATGGGCAAAGCCCTTTCCACGTATGACTCCATATATCTTCCTCCGAACGGAGATATATAACATGGGCGTGAGCATATCGAAGCACATACCATGCATATAACACGTACCCTCAAAAATTGGCTCCCACCATGATATGTCATGCCCCTCCATGGACATAACTACACGTTAAAAATACGTAGGAACCAAAACAAAAATTTTTATGCAACACCAACATTCATGCGGTACACTCGAAAGTCGCATTAAAATATTCGGTTGCACGGTCCAAGAGCTCTATATCACATTCTACCCTCTTGACCATTATCCCTTGCTAAACCGGGCATGTGTACACATCAAAGGCGTTTGATGCTCTGTAAATTAAGTTGAGACCAAGGAAGTTCCACCCCGATTCCCATATATGATATTTCCCGCCGTGAGCCGGAGATATGATTCTTCAAAGTGGCCTCACGAATCACTTTTGTTTCGACTATATCTCCGAGCAAAATGAAGGGCACAACAAAAGAAAGGTTGATTCATGATCGGGGAAAAATGTATGACCACTCGAGATTCATCATATCAAGTGCGGCGATGTCGAAGTCGAAAATCGGATTCTGAAAGCCTCAAAAAATCAGATTAATTTTGCGAGTGTATAATATGAAAATTGCGGAAGCAACGAACCCGTTACTGATGATATCTTACCCTTCAGCGGGGTTTCCGCCAAAATATCTGCAAATAACAGACAACCAATCAGTTACCGCAAAATCGCGAGCCAACTGACTGTCGCCGGTACATTGACAATCAGAAAGAAAGGCGGAAACATTATGGAAACATTATGATAAAAATACCCTGTTGATTCCTGATATTCTGATAAAAAAATCTCAGCTGCTGGCGCCTCGGTACTGAATATGGCCGCTCATAGCCGGAATGGCCAAACCTATCACACTATCGCATCAGGTTAGATCAGGTAGATGGGAGAGTATGATATCAGCCAATGGCGGCTTGCCGGCACATAGATACACACCCCAAGTGACCCAAAGATGGTCACGGGGGTCCGAACCGGCTTCATACCTATACGACGTTAAGGCAAATTTGCATAAGTATCAACAGGGCAATGATTTCCCCTTCAACTGATACAAAAGCGGGGGAAAAACACGCTGAGTTCCCTGATATCCTTACTGCAGATTCAAGTCAAACGTGCCATGACAGGGAAGGTTAAGGGGGGATGAAGGCTAATGATATCCCCTATCCAATCCCATAGTGTGGACCTATAATAGCCTGCACAAAGGGATGACGGGGGTCAGCACAAAGAAGGGTATGTGTCCCCATAAGCGAGGATCAGGCCCCAGCGGGGGGGGGCCAGGGGGGGCGCAGGGCATGACGGAATCCAAACACACCCTCAATGGATCAAGGGAAAACTTGGCCGACCCAAGGGTTGATCAAAGAACATGGAGGAAACAAGGGAAACGGGCTTGGTTAATCCAAAAACACTCCCCCCCCAAGACGCAGGTAGGCACTTGCGTCTGGAAACTCCATTTTGGGAGTGACCAGCAGAAAGAGATACAAAAGGGAGGGAAGGGTGGGTGTTTAAATTCGCAGACAAGCTGTGAATTCCCTAAACAGGACCCCCACCAGCCCCAAGTATCCCCGACAGGCGACCCTTGGGCGGAAATCTCAATGCTTCAGTGGATTCTCAGCTCCCTCAGGCATAACGCACTGGTCAACTTCAGGAATATGAATACACACCAATCGCCGTCCTTGTCGGCGACAAGGGAACACCCTCCGTACGATCAGCTTGAACTGAACTAAAATTAGTGCAGCCTGACTTAGTTCTGAAACAAAACATGCGGCCTGGTCAGGACGTGCCTGTCACTCCTGACCTACATCAGACCTGTTAAGGCCCTAAGAACACCTGAAACACTTAAACTGGCCTCACATCTGGCTACCTGAAGGGAAGTGGCGAAACGGGGAAGCCGGGGAAGGACGGGGCTCCGAGCCCTGTGAACCTGGGGGACTCTGCCACCAGGCAGGAGGTGCGTCTTGGAGGGCCCCCCACTAGGACCCGGTGGGGAGGATATCACCTTGCCCGACCAGGTGGCCCCCCGGGCCGAAAGGCGTCTAGTACCCGCAAAACCAAACCTCAAACCTCAAACCTCAAACCTAAGGGCGAGATAATACTCGTCATGGATGCGTGTGACGTAGGGGGGGGGTGGTACCCTCTACCAGTGGCAGGGGCTTAACTCCAATGAGTTGTCGCACTGCCAGTTTCACACTTCAGGTCTGAACCGCGATGGAACCCTGAAGCATGACTATCCCGCCAATGAATGGCGTCTGGTGCCTCTGGGGCACTCGAACTGGAAGTGGAATCAAGCACGATCCAACTACAGTACCTACGACCAGGAACTCCTGGCTGGGATACCCGTGCTCTCTTCCCAATCCAGTCTTCTAGGTACTAACCCTGTTGTATGGCTCTGTGACCAAGAGCCCGTGAAGACATTTCAGAAGGGCCCGCCTTCTGAAAAAGCGAAACTAAAACGATGGTGGACATACCTGAGTCAGTTCAGGTTGACCGTCCATCATATACCAGGTATAAAGAACGAGATGGCTGACTACATCTGGCGTAATAACTTCGACGCCCTCCTAGGTGAGAGCTCTGAAGCGTTGGCCAAAGAGGCGTTCCAACGTATGGATGTCCAGCTAGACCTATCCATGCGTACAGCAGGTGTACTGGAGGGCTGGAGCCTGAGAGACTACCAGGTTGAGTACCAGTGTGTACTCAGTACCCTCAGTGATGGCCTAGAGGCACGCCCAATAGATGGGACCGCTGGTATAAAGATAACCAGTACCTATACTATGAGGACCGCATAGTCGTGCCTGAGGCACGACCGGACAGCTGTCTGCAGTGGGCACATCACAGCTCCGGGCACACAGGGTGCAACCGGTCTACTGCTTTCTTCAGTGAGCGTTTCTACTGCCGACTAACCCAGTCTGAACTACGTGCTCGTATGCAGTCCATAGTGGACTCCTGTGACTGTCTCGCCAGCAAACAGAGCAACTCACGTGACAGAGCACTGGTCTCCAGTCTCCCCATACCCTACTTTGCTAACTCTCTGTTGTACGCGGATTCCAGCCATTGTCTGCCTAAGTTTGGTGGCTATGATAGTTGTTTGGTGGTCACCTGTGGTCTAACCCGCTTCACACGTGCTTTCCCCTGCAACAAGAAGATCACAGGAGAGCAGACTGTGAAGATCCTGGTGGAGGAGTGGTTTGAGCCCTGTGGGGCGCCTAACGAGATCCACTCCGCTGAAGATGTACGCATCCAGAGTGATACCGGTTGGTACAAGCGAGTGCTGGACGCCCTGAACGTCCAGGTAACCACAGGTGTACCTTACACGCACACATCTAACCCTCTTTGTGAGAGACAAAATCGTGTGGTGGAGCAGAATCTGAGGATTCTGATGAGACAGGAGCGCACTAAAGATTGGGTACGCCTGTTGCCCTGGGCCGTTCTGACCATGAACTCCCAAGAGAGTTCTTCAACCGGCTATACCCCCCATGAACTGGTCCATGGGGGGCGTCCTGCGTGGTTTTTCCAAACCTCTTTCCCCGAGGACTATAAGAGCCCAGTTGGGGACTTGCTGGAGCATCGGCAGGACCTGGCTAACAGGGCCAGAGCTAACCTGAAACGCGTTCGAGATCGCGAACTAACCCGGCGTAACCGCACGAGACGTCCTGTCAGTTTCAAGGTAGGAGACCTGGTGCTTGTACACCACTCACGATTGCCCACATGACCCCGCAACTGTTTGCAGGACCCCTATTTTGGGCCCTATCGTATTATCAGGATATATGGATCCAGGATCCATGTGAGGTGCAGCCCCCGTCTAGGTGGGGAGGTGCTGTGTGCTCCTAAGCAACTCAGTCACTACCACTCCCCTGGTGAACTATCGTGGGATGGGTGGCGCTTACCTGACGGTGAGGTCGAGCGTATCGACCTTGAGAACGCTGCCACCCCTGAGGAGGCAGACGAACTGGAGGAGATGACTGCCAAGAAAATGGCAGTCGATGGGTACTACGCGGTTGCAGGTATTGCACGCCACAAGTATAAACAGGGCTGGAACATCCTGACCCTGTGGGATGGCTATGGGCTATCAGAGGCTACCTGGGAGCCTATGTCAGCCTTCAACCAGCCAGATGGGAGTATTAACCCCATCTCTCGTTCCTACCTCGTTGAGAACAACGAGGGGCAGGTGCTAACCCGTGCTGAGACCCTGTCCCAGCGTAAGAAGAGGAACTAACCTCCCAAGGTCGGTGAGCACTCTGAGCACTGCACCAACCGTGGCTGTGCCCTGCAGTCCCATGCCTATGGTTACCAGCGTGAGCCAGATGGCCGCTTATCAGGTTTGCAGCCAACCAGCGAGTGTTTGCCTTGTTGACCATGTGTGCCATGGGACCTGCCCTGATGTTATGACCTTGGGGAGCCAACGATGAACGGTGGCTAGCTCTTCTAATGACCAGGGGGGAATGACAAGCAAGGTGTGTGCACCCTCCTCGGGGACAAGCGTGCCCACAGTTAGGACCCCTAACTGGTCCAGACCCGTGGGGTTCTACCCTTCCTAACCTTGTCGCTATACATGTCTGCCTAGGTACGTGTGAGTGTGCTATGCCTGAGGTCCTAAGAGCAAGTTGCAGAAGTGGTGTCCTAATTCTACCCAAGTGTGCACGCTTGCTAAACCTGGAGGGTTGTCTTATTGATACCACGGGGTACCCCCCGGGTGCCCCTCCCCTATGCGCCCAATTTCTGTGCTGGCGCAAAACCTTGGGGGAATACCCAGCGTACTAATCCAGGTATTGTTTTTCCTACCTACCTGACTACTAAAGGGAGCGGTGGCTAAAAGCTATGAATGAATGAAAACGCCATTTTGCTAAGTTGCCAAAACGCTGACCTAACCACTGCCACAGCCCACCAACCCTGCTAAAATTGCAGGAAACGGGTGGGACTGTGACACACGCACTACAGGTCCTACACAGCCTACAGTGGCACCATCCTGGTGGGCGGGCGCTACTGCAACTGGCTCAAGCCCCCACGCAGGACTACCACTCCTACACGCACGCTCTACTGGGTGGTGTTGAAGATAAAGTCGTGGGTGGGAATGACCCTCCTGTGAAAAAGACAAGAGAACACAGCACTGCTAAGCAACTGTGGCCTAACGGGGACTTCACAATACGTTTCCCTGCTAGGGCTTGGAAGGGAAGGGCGCACAGATGGCGTGCACAGCGCGGATATTAATGGAGTCGAACTGCCCTCGCCAGTCCTGGATGAGGCGCAGTCAATTGATTGTGTGATCCGCGCCGTATATTTCAGCACGGGTCAAGCAGCTGCACCAGTTCACCCTGACCCTTTCACCTGTACAACAGAGGCCAATGGACTGGGTTCAAGACGGAGGAACCAAGACACACTCCACGTATTATACGCTTCTTAGTGTGCCCTATAATACACTGTTCCTGAACCCAGTTGCAAGCAAGCAAGCTTAAGGACTTCGCCCGTTCCCTTATGGAACGTATGGCGAAGCCCTGGGTAACCTGGCAAGGGTTGATACCGCGTGCACAGCGCGTGGCCTACTGTCAAATCCCTTTAATGCATCGTGTGCACGCATGCCGGGTAGGGAGGCGAGACTGTAACCACATTGACTCAACCAGAAGGTGAGCTCCTCCTGGGCTTACCTACCTTACCCACCATGCATCGTGTGAATGCCGAAGTGAAGAGAACGCAAAACAACCCTATTGCGAGTTATAAACAACCTCAAGTGTTTAATTGCATCGTGTGGCTTGCACGATTCTTTCTGTTGTGCCTGTTTTGTCATCTGCGAAAAGAAGAACAGGGAATGGCGAATGAGAGACGACGGCACAACGCAAAAGAAGCCTAAGCGTCTTAGACAACCCTACTTTAACACACAAACGACGCAAACACGAGCACACACTTCTCCTTTGGACCTGTGAAAAGAAGGGAAGGTAGGTGCATGCTCAAGGAAGCGTGGCACGTATGTATGTCGGAATCCGGCACATGCATCGCGAGCACTTCATCTTCTCTATCCCTACGTGCGCACAACGTGCACCATTCGTCGAGGATACCTTCAACCTTGTTTTTACCTGTGCAGGGGGAATGCAGGAGTTGCCCAACCCCCCGGAGACACGACGTAGACAACCCTAACATTTTAACGAAACAACCACCACGAACACAATGCATACGTGTGTCATGACACTGGCATACCTGAGAGACGAATTTTTCGCCTAATTCTCCTTCCTTTGTGTTTTTGAGGGTTGTCCCTATGTTTTATAAACATTTTGATGCAACCATGCAGAAATGTTGGGTTTTCCTCTGTCAAGGCACGGCATACACCTCTCTACTCGAGTGCCTTGTAGTGCCGTTAACCCCTTTTCTGGGCGCGGCTCTGTTGCGCTTGTCTGCAACTTTGAGTTTGGGCCTATAAATGACAATTTCTAACGTCTTATTGTCACTTTTTAGCGATTTGACTTGTTAGGTCGCTCAACCTTTCGCTAAACCACAGGATTCACTCCCTGTTGGTCCTCATTTCTTTTTTTTTCAGCTCCTGGAGTTTTGTGGGCTCCATCGGGAGTATTGCTTCGCCCTGGCCGTTGGTCAGGACGATTACTGAAATACGTTGTTTATACAGCGATGATCGTCCGCATTAGAGCATTCGATCATACCCTAGTGGGTAGCAATGCAGACTCTAGGGAGGAGGTCATGGGTTCAAACCCCACTGCCCCCAAACTGTTTTTCCAAACGTTTACGCTCGCGCCAGCTACTTTTGAGGAATGCCCCTTCGAAGGGACATCATTCACGGTACATCACGCTGTTTCTAAAGGGTACCAGCAGTGTGAACAGCTTCTATGAACTGATGAGGAGGTTTTGTGAAGGCTTACACCATTTTCTGAGGTAATTTCAGGGTAATTTGAGCCTTTTTCCTTGGTCCTACTAGCTCAGCTAACTAGTACTCCAGGGGGGGGGTTAGAAAAAGTCACTACCCTGTCTTTCTTGGGGTACTTGATCCAGGCAACAGCCCCCCTTTTTGCCTAAGGAAGTGCTGAGACTACCACTTAAACATTTTTGTTCTTCTTATGAAGCTTTAAGTACGCTTTCTCGGCAACTAGTGACCCATGAAGTTCACCCCTACCACTCAAAGGAGCGGAGGCTTCATCCCTCAAGGAGGTTATACCGAAAAAAAGTAGGCACTTCATGCCTTGGGCCTTGTAGGTTAAGCCTAGTGGTCTCCCACTTCAGGACCCCTATACTCAAAAGTTTCTACTACTTATTGTGGTTCCAGATTGTAACTGTTTCTGAATTCAGTTGCTTGGCCAAGTCATTTCCTGTGTCTGCCCTAACTCCTATGCCCCAGATTCCTAACCAGCTCCATTTCATCCAAAGGAGTGCACATGAAGTGCTTCATGCTATCTTGGAGGCCGGAGTCATGCCAGGTTTCACATAGAATCATTTGTTCTGTTTATGAAGCCACTTGAGTGGCATATTTGATACCTCATTTGTCTATATGCAGCCCCTCTTTGCTTACAATGCTTTGATTTGGAAGAATACTATCACAATTCTGACTTTGATCCTGTTTGTGGTGTTCCTTGTTCTTGGACTTTACCTTTTTGCAGTTTTCGCAAAATAGTTACACCAAACCGATGGAGGATATGCCTCAACCGCATTTTGATGGGCGATCAGAGAACTACGACGAGTGAGTGGAGATGCTTCAACAATGGTTGGGGGGGTGTGATCCCACGTAGCGAAAGGCCAACGAGGCGCGCATGATTTTGGGTACCTTGCCCCCGTGGCTAAAAGGGATCCCCAACACATGAGTTGCCGAGGCCACTCAACACACACGAACGGCCCCGACCCTCAAAGAATTGTGGGATTTTCTGGAACAACGCTTCCACGAGTATGACCCCTCAAGGGCCCATGAAAGGTGGGGAGCCCTTACCCCGAGGGTGGTTAAAGGGCAAGTGAACCTCATCGACTTGGAGGATTTCTATGCTCGTAGGTAGTGGTTCTTGCCTTTGAGTAAGGAGACTCGCCCCCATGTGATCCGTGAACAGCTGCTAACAAAGCTCCCGTGGATCAAAGAGAAGGTGGTTAAGAAACAGGCCAAAAATAGCCAGGGAAGTTATGTGTTGGATCTTAGTGACCTGGACCCTTCGCCGGGTCGCGCCCCATTCGACAAAGAACTCAGGAAATAAAGCGTTCAACGTTGCACTACGGTTTTTGAAGCTTGAGGATATCTACGCCGCTGCCCATAAAGATGTCTCAGAGAGAGAAGCTCCCAATCGCCTCAATAAGGGAGACAAGACGACGGTGACCTACACCCATCGCCCTTCTAACAATAAAACTGCGGTGACCCTAGCACCGCCACACCCACTGACACCTCCGTCAACGCCGTGGGTCACCCTAACCCCCGGCGAAGAAAACGGTCGACCCCAGGCCTAAACCGACACCTTGCTCTTGGGTTCCGTGTTCCCAACATTGGAAACAACGTAAACAAACGGATATGAACTACCATATTGATTGGGGTGTCACAAATAGCACCCTCTGGACGTGTAAGCCTAGTTCTCCATGCAATGACACCCATTGGACCGTTCAGGGTAAGTTCAAAGGTGGTAAGTCTAAGGGTGGTGGTGGCAATAAGGGTGGTGGTGGCGGTAAGGGTTGTGGTCCTGATAAGGTAGGTGGCTGCAAGGGCAATAAAGAAGGAAAAGGAGCGCCGTACGGGCGCGGACGTTGGTAGGATTGCCCAGAGGAGCCCCCTTTGAAAGAAGAAACCCTCGGGAACCCCTTTTACACTACGGTGGGTCTCGTTCAGTCGAGAGTCATGACAGAGCATATTGTGACTAGTGAGGTTCAAACCGAACTTTCTGTCCAGGTTGTTTTGCCCAATGGGGAATTTAAGGCTGTCTGTGTTTTGGTGAATTTTGGGTGCCGAGCGGTCGCTTTCGCCAACCCCAATGTTTTTGGAGACCAAATCTCCGAATAGTATGAATCCCCCCAACAGAGGGGCCTACTATAAGCCCATAACGAGACGTCTCTGCCGGAATGGAATGAGCAAATAGACGTCGAACTTCAATTTGCGGGGGTTGTGGATGGTAGTAATTTAATTCCTCGTGTTGCCGAATATGGCGTGTCCCCATAACTTGTCCCGAATTTACCTTGGGATATGGTTTTAGGGCACCCATCGGGTTATGAACATTGTCTGAGCCATTTTGCCCGTTTCGATTGTTTGCACTCCCACCATCCAATGCACCCCCGTTTTTGAATTCGGGACTTCCGTGAAGCTCCCCCAACCGGCAAACCATTTTTGGTCAAGCCCATTCATGGTAAAGTTTCACGTCAGTCCGTGTTGGGGTATAATCGTTCCAATCATTGGGGCAGTCACTCCTATGCACCCAGCCCCGATAATTGTGATTACGCCGCCTGGTGGCGAACCGCCCAACCATGTTGTGGCTGAGAAACACATATCCTATGCCTTGACCGCTTCCTCGCTGGCCCCCGTACAGGATCCCGCTTGTGCGTTCGAGGTAGTTGAATTTGCTTCCGTGACCCTTGCGCGTGATGTTCTACCTGCACGGCGTGATGGGTCCGTGTGGAAGCAGTCTGACTATGGCCTCACGCCATATTGGGCCGCACGCTTCAAAAAGCTATTTGGCAAAAACCCTAACGTGGATGCCTTCCATAGGGTCCGGATATGGCTCAGGCTACCTGTTGAATTTCGCCACTCGATGATTTCTTTTCCACCCCCGCGGACCCATCCAAACTGTACTGGATGTGCCCTCCCTATCATCGGTTTTCCGAGCGTGTCCGGAAAATTCGGCAAGAACAACTACGAGCCATTGTCGGAGGGCCGAACTGGACACATAGGGAGTGGTGGAAACTTCTTATGGAAATTACTTTGCAAGAGTACCACCTTCCTGGGCCGGAGACGAAGGCCCGTCTCTATTAGAATGTCCACCTCACACCCCTTCCTCAAAGGAGTTGGTCCACGGTGGCGCTATACGTGGACGGTGGTATTGCGGAGGAAAATTTGGCGGCCACTGATTGTCATGCAGCCTCTGTTTGGGCGCCGGCCGGCGCCAACCCCGATATAGATGACAAGCCGGGCATGACCTTGGAGGAGGAGTCGGAGGATGAAAGGGTGCCGAACCATTTGACTTCCATGCGCACGCTCACATATCAAGCGACCCATAAAGAACTCCTTGCTCCCGTTACTCGTGACCCTACCACCGATGATTTGGAGGCGCAAGAATGCGTGGGTTCACGCATTGCAAAAATTGGAAGAGAATTATATGGCGGGGGGGGCACTACTGGTAAGCGCTACCAAAAAATAATGGCGCCAAGCAATGGTTGGCAGCTTCTCGTCTTGGTTGCGCTGTCACCACCCAAGAACCCATCGTGTCTCCGGAAAAAACGCATCCGCGCGGACTATGAGCGGCATGTTTTTAGTGGTGAGGTTCGTCTCCGTCCGGGCCAGGAACATCCTAAGGTCTGTCGTACGGAGCGATTGGGGCTTGCTAAACTTGACGTATACCCGAACGCTAAACCCAAGTTTGTGAAGCCTATACAGTTGATGGGGGAGCGTGCCGCGGCGGAGCAGGAGATAGTGGAAGATTTTTTGGCTCGTCGCTGCATTGAGCTGTGTCCTGCCTCCGAGTGGGCGTCCAACGGTTTGGTTGTTCCCAACAAGGAGAAAGGAACATGGCGCCTCGTTATGGACTACCGCCAACTTAATGAGTCTACCTTGCCTGACGAGCACCCCCTCCCCTTCATTGAAAATATGTTGAAGAATCAATCCAAACATAAGATTTTTACTATTGTGGACTTGAGTAGAGGGTTCAATCAAATTCCCCTTCACCCTGAGTACCGGGCTAAGACCGCCATGGATTTGGCGGGTAAGCGATACCAATGGTGTATTATGCTTCTGGGTATCAAAAATGGGCCCGCTATTTTTCAACGCGTCATGGACCACGTCTTGCAAGGTTTGGATTGTGGGGACATATATATTGATGAAATTATTATTGGTTGGTCCGGTGATACCGAGGACGAGGTATTAGCTTTTCACGACCGTGACGTGTGTGCCTTGTTGGATAGGCTAAGGATGGAGGAGTTGGTTGCTTCGGTTGGCAAAACCGATTTCTTTGTTCGTTGAGTTGAATTTTGTGGCCACGTATGGGAAAAAGGCACGTGCCGGCCGGCGCCAGGGAAAATGTTGGCGCTTGAACGTTGGGAAAAACCGGATAATGTTCGGGAGCTCCAGGGGTTCCTGGGGCTCGCAAACTATTATCCGGGTTATGTCCAAAACTACGCCTCCATAGCTACCCGTTTGATTGAAATGTTGAAAAATTTGCGTGAGCATAAGAATGGGAAGAAGATAGGCCTAACCTGGAATGCTTCCGCTAACGAGGCCATTGTGAAGCTCAAGCGTGCTATCACAGATTGTTTCCCCCTCCTAGTAGCCGATTGGGATAAGGACTTTGTCCTCACCCCGGACGCTAGTAATTTGTGGCTGTGGGCGGCCCTACAACAGGAAAGTCCCGATAGTACTCTTTGCTCCCTTGCCTTTTTCTCCCGTAAATTGTCATGCAGCCAATTGAATTGGAGCCCACGGGAAAAAGAATGCTACGCCACAGTGGCGGCGCTTCTCCAATGGCATGGTTCGGTGGGGAACAAGCGAGTGGAGGTCCATCCGGAGCACCGTAGCCTTGAAAATTAGGCTACGGAGGACTGTAAAACCGTTGGGGGTCCCTCTCCACCTTAAGCGCCTTGGCATGAACTGTTCTCGAAATTTGACCTCCATGTCATTTACACCCCGGGGCCCGTGAATCCCGTGGGTGATTTTTTGTCCCGTTGGGCTTATCCTGCTAACCCGGCTTGGGTGATGTGTCCATACATGGGATATCCGTAGCGGCCGGGGATGTGTGGGACATGATGGCGGCCGAGAAGGAGGAACTTCTCTCCCGCCCCCTTGTATTTCGGGCAGTTGTGGCGCCCGCTGTTACTAGGTCTAATGCGGCGCCTTGGGCTATTGAGGCGCCCGCGTGTGATCCACCCCCTCGGGCTTCGGCTCCAGTGGGGGGGGGACGAAGCAAAAAAAAAAACTTGGAAGACTGGAGCGAAAAGCCAAGATATAAAAATCTTGGAAGTCCCACAAGAAGGCAACACCGGTACAAGAAGAGAATGTTGCCAACGTTTTGGAGATAAATTGGGCTAAACAATACCCAAATTGTGAACGCTACAAACAAAATGTGGCAAGATGCCTTGATTTGAAGCTTCCAAGACGGAGTGAGGTTGGTTGATAACAAGCTCGTCCGTAATTCACGGTGGTGTGTTCCTACGTCGCCAGTGCATCGTCTGGTGGCCTAATACCACGATGCAATTCAATTAACTACTGACGCGTTCCCGTGGGGGGCCGGCCACGAGACGCTGCGGTGACACGCACAGGTGAGCAGGCAGGCAAAGCACTACGCTCACATTGGCATCAATACGCTCGTGTCATGTGACAAAGCGTTTCAGGATCCTTGCCACTCTGAAACAAGGGAACAAAAGTATGTACAGCAACACATCAGGATATGTACACATGGGGTTAAGACCGGACTGGGGTAACGGCATCACAGGACAGTAGACACTCAGTCCCAACTCGTATCCCAATCCCAGGTCCGACCCTCTCAATGGCTGGTGGGGGCGGGGGCTCAAACACAACTAATGCCCTGCTCAGTCCGGACCCTGAAACCCTGCCAATAGGGGAGGTGTCCCGCCCAACCACAGGCGAGTTCCTGGGAACCAAGTGGCTCCAAGGCCGACCGACAGTGGTCCCCTATGCTCCCTTAACGGCTGGTTCCAACTTTTCTCTGAGCAAGAGATGTGGCCCCGCCATTATCCCTTAGGGGTTGGTAGCTGAAAATGGGCTGTTTGTTATAACTTCGCTGACGCGTAGTCTTTGTTGGGCTCATATTCTGATCTTCGGATTTGACAATCCCAAATCTGTTGGTTTCCGACTTTGAGTACTTATCATACTTTTCAAACTTTGTCCTGGCTTTCAACCGTAACTCTGTCTCACCTTCCAAAATCATATCCATAACTCGTATTTTCAAAACTCCACTTCATTTTGCATAAGTCGCCGTAAACGTCCCCTCCAGCTCCCTGAACCCCGATGACCTCCATACAAGCACTAACACATCTTGTTCTTGATCTGGAGCATGTCCGTTTCTGTCCACCACCCGTCTGACTTCATCGGCAGGGCTGACGGGTGGTTGCCCTGGAGGGCCATGCACCTATGCACAAATGAACATACAGTTTTGCAATCAATAAATAATAAAATAAATCATCACAAAATCAAAAGCCTACATTGTTTGATATCATATTTACTTTGCTGTGCTCGCGCACACGCGTTCCTGGTTGCTTCTGCGAGTTCTGTCAGGAAGTCGCCTTCATTACTACCAACCAACAGAAAATCACTACAGTTCAATGAAGAACGATGGTAGAGATACCTTTACCAGAGTTTCCTATTACACTCCCTTCACATTTTACCTGCCACGACCCTTAGAGGAGTGGCTGGTACAAATAAGAAAACTGCTGCACTCCCTTCACACGGGAGTCAGTACATCCTGGAGCCAACATCAACAAGAGCAATCAAAAAAAGAAAACAAAACGATACTGTACATATTGGCACTCCCTTCACAGAGAAGTGCTTACTCTTCTTCTCTATGTTCAGTAAGACATATATCAGCACTGGGGCTCAGCTCACAAGTTGTCACTGGGCTCCACCCACTCAGAGAATGGAAATAAAATTTATCATAAATTTCCCAAACAAAAGCAACTTAGCAACCACAAAAATTTGTTCACAATGTCACAGGTCCAGGCACGTGGACTGCATCTCCTCTTGGCGCTGTTGGCGATGTCCATGCGCGTACTCATCGCCGCCAAGCACAGGGCCATTGCAGCTGCGCTCGCTGTCTCAATAATACTCCAGCAGGGCTCACTTGAGGCACTGCACCTCAAAGACACCGGCCACGCTGCATGTAGGCGTCCACCGCTCAACTCCCATACAGCCATACTCGCTCTTGACCACAGGCGCCTGTGGTCAAGCTACCAGCACACGCGTTCCTGGTCGCTTCTGCGAGTTCTGTCAGGAAGTCGCCTTCATTACTACCAACAGAAAATCACTACAGTTCAATGGGGAACGATGGTAGAGATACCTTTACCAGAGTTTCCTATTACACTGTTTCAGCCCAAACTGAAATTACCTCCAAAATCTCCAAAATTGACCCCTCGTCTGGACCCGCCAGAGGTAGGAACGAGGCAACTGATCCTATGCCCTTCGAGTACGAACTCGACGGAGCCCTCACGAAACCTGGTTTCCTTTGAGGTCCCGGCATCAGGGCACCACGGGTTCGTCAAGTGGGGTCATGATGCCAAAATCACCAAAATTGGCGCCTTCCCCACGCGCGGCTTGCCCAGCCAGGGCAAGGCCAATGGCCCACAGGACAGGAGGCAGGACCTAGGAATTGTTTCTGAGTGTACGAAGTGGAATTAGGTCTGGGCTCCCTGTGGGCAGAGAGATACGGGGGCCCCAATTGACCACACGGGGGGGTGAAATTGGGGTCCCAAAAGGGGGTCATTTTGGCTGCCCGAAATGAGCCAAAATCCGGGGTGCTCCGTTTAGTATAACTCCACGCCGGCCCTGAGATTAGATCTGCCATTCCATACACGATCCACCCGGCGTCTAACAAAGACTCCCATGCCCTTGGCTCTCGGAGATCTCCATGCCAGTTGGCGTGGTGATGATCCCAATTGGGTCCACAAATGCCAAAATGGCAAAATTGCCCACACTCACTTTTGGCTAGCACCCTAAGGAAGGTTGCTCCGCTTCGCCCACGTCGTATGTGAACCATGGGGACCAATATGCATAACACCCATGTCATATATGGTCCATTGGTCCATGCGTCCGGCGTGCACGGGTGGGCTCAACATAGTGCACGGCGGGCAGAAAAAGTGGGAAATTGCTCAAAATGGCCAAAAAATGCGCACACTCATGGTTGGGGCAAATGAGGCAGATGCCCGACTTGGACCGGAGTGTGCCATAGGATTGGTATCAAGTCATATGTGTCCAACATATCTTTTGGGCGTCGCCCAACTCCTCCGGTTTTGTCAATGGCGGGGTCGCCAAGTGAGCCCATGATTTCGAATAGTCCCAAATCGCAAACATGGTGGCCACGGTATGCCAAGCCCAAGAGGAGTTATTCGCTGGGTTCAAGATATGTTGGGCACCGAAGTGTGTACCCTCAAAACATTCTTGAGTCATTATGTCAATTGAGCGCAACGTTGAGATACACGGTCGCCACTTGACATCATGACGGGCCAGAAACGGCAAAATTGGCACATAGACACACAAAAGTGCCTTGAAGGGTGCACAATTATATTATAATATCTTCGGCTTGGGTCGTGCAATCAACTAATCCTTCTAAACAAAATGACTTGACAGCAATGACCTCTGATTCCACATATGTGCTCCACTTGGGGCGCTTTGAAAGGTCACGAGAGCTACCTCTGAAGTGGGCACATGAAAATATGGAAAATTGCAAAACACGCACCTTGCTCCTAACGCATCGCTTTAGGATCGCCACACAAGCTTCCCTCCACGGGGGTTAGGCTTGTAATTGATCGTGGGGAGTATGGAGAAGGGGCTTGGGCAATATGAGGTCCATCGGCGGGTTTGGCTTGGAGTGATGGACCCGCCAAATGGGCACGCAACACAACACATGGCACAAACCACATATTGCCCAAAAAGGTAGCTCCCCCCACGATATGTCATGCCCCTCCAAGGGCATAACTTTTTGTCAATCGCTCATAGGAACTCAAGGAGAGTTCCTATGCAACACCAACACTCGCGCGCTACACTCCAAAGTTATCTTGACGCACGCAATATCATGGCCAAAGAGTTAGAACGCAAACTCTAACCTCTCGACCATGATCCATTACGCTAGCGCGCACGTGTGGAGACGCAAGGCGTATAATGCTTCCTAAATTACGTCGTGAGTATTGTGAATACATCCCACGTTTTCTTATTGTCATCCCTCGCAAAGGGGCACGAGATATGACCCTCAAAAGTGGCCTCACCAATCAACTTTGTTTTGCCCATATCTCTAAGACAAATAGAGGGCAAGACAAAAGAAAAGTTGATTCGTGCATAGGGAAGCACATAGGTCCACTCGAAAGAGGTCAAATCAAGTGCGGGGATGTCGAAGTCGAAAATCCAATTTCGACATCCTGAAAAATTCGGATTGAGGTTGCGAGTGTAAGATATGAAAATTGCGGATGCATCAATGCAATTCCTGAAGACTTTAGAGTCTTCGTCACGATTTGCGCTAAAATATCTGTATATAACAGTTAAACTGGCGGTTACGCTAAAGTCGCGAGCTAACCGCCAGCTGTCAAAACAGTGAATATCAGAACGGAAGCGTAAAAATTGACGGAAACAATATGAAAATAAAACCCTGTTGATTCCTGATGTTCTGATATATAAATCTCCGCTCGCGGTGCATCAGTTGCCGATGCGGGGCTTTACGGCACGGAACATGCTCCCGCCGGGCTCGCACCGGGCGTCAACGGGCGCCTTCCGTACATGGGGTTAGTGGACCGGAGACCGGTCATCCCTTCCTTGCATGGGGTTAGTGGACCGGAGACCGGTTGTATGCCGTAACCTAGCCATGGGGTTCTGGGTACCGCTTCACCCCCCTCCTTAGAGCAAACCCTGGGGGGGGCTCGATAACACCCAAGCATGGCAGTGGGTACCCAGGACCATCTCCTGAAGGGGGGGTGTCACATCCTCACTTCAGGCCGATTCTGGGTTAGGCTGCCCAAATCCACAGTAGGACAGGTATAGTGCTGTAGGGTCTTGTAACTGCAAGTATAGTATCAAGTATCTATTTGCGGGTCCTGGCGCATACACAGCCAACATAGGCGTCACACGACGACCGAGGTGGTCCCACAGGTCGAAAGCGACCACAAAGATCCATCAGGCTACCCCAAGCTTCGGAAGGCCCGCCAGCTGGGGGAGAGTCCCCACGGGTCCTTCCTCGGGCGCACCATGTCCATATCCATACGACGCGAGTCCAGAGTGGTACAGCCGAACGAGCTCCTCCGTAGGGGATCAGGCATCAAGGCCGTCTTTTCCCTCGCCCTATTACCACGAGGGCCATACATGAGGGAGTTCTCATGCAGTGTGGGCGGAGGCGTCGACTCCTCAAACCACCAGTTTCCCAGGCAGACTGACCGAGGTCAGGAGCACCGGAGGCCGCCATCCGACTGCTAGTGCGTCTGCGAGTCGGTAGGCTCACACTGGGACAGCTGGGCTTCCCGCCTGGCGCCATCAGGATCTCCACATCACAACGAATAGGGCACACGGTATCACGGGCACTCAAACAGAAGAATCTGTATTTAGGTACTGGTACGGGCTGGACCAGGATGTAAGAACATGTACACGGCGACTCAAGGGGCCCTCGTATCACGATTCGCATCCCCTCCGGGGGGAAAAACAGTCCACATCTCAGTGATGGGCTGATAACATTAACATACAGATGCACATATCCTGGGGATCAGAAGAACAAGCAATAAGCGGTCAAATAGGCGTGTAAACACACTCTGGACAGAGCGCCAAACCACGCCCCGGTCAAGATAAGGCATATGCAGGAGGGTGGACAGGAAAACGCCTGAGTTCAGGCCATATATAGTCTCGAGACACACGTCGACTGGTCTGGATTCCGCAAGTGCCATGGAACCAGACCACACACCAAAAATCGCAATGCCGATGACAGCGGCATCCGTTGCGCAACGTCGTATGGGCTTCAAGGCCCCAAGAGCTCAGAAAATATGAAGGTCAGTCGCCCTACCTGGTTTTCCAAGGATTGAGCAGGTGGGGAGTGACGAATGAAATTGAAAGAGAGGGGCCATCCTCCTCTGGATTCAGCAGGGAGGGGTATATGGCCACTCTGATGGCAGGTCACCGAAAGATGAGAGAGCAAGCAAGTAAGGGACGATCCGTCGACCTCACAAGCACTCAAAATGCATCAGGGGAGAGCTCCGGGCGCTGATCAGGCACCCCTGGCTGCAATTGCCCGGGTGAGTGCTGCCAAGTGCGAGACATGGATCTCTGTCTTGTGCTTGCGGATGTACTCCATGAAGGGAGTATTGACCCGCGGCACGAACGAGGAGACGGGTTCCCAGGTGTTCTTGGACGGCCCATAGCCTCGCCAACGAACCTTGAACTCCAGACCTCCGGGTGCCGAGGCCTTCGGACGCTGAGCAAGGATCTTCTCGACTGTATAGTCGTCCTGCTCAGCATTGTCGTCGTCCGAATCGGCCTCATGTGCGGCGTAGCTCAGGGACACATGTTGCCCACGGAGGTCGGGTTCCCGCACACGGAGTTGACTCTCGTGGCGCTCCCGGAACTGTCCGTGACCTACCTTGATGCGGTAGGTGTCCTCACCAATCCGGCGGACCACCTCTCCGGGTGTGAACCAGGTTTTGGTGCGGTGGATGCCCATAGGGCGGGGTCTGATCACCCACACCGGGTCTCCCACCCTGAATTTCTGCGCTGTCGAGCTCGGGGCGGACTTCTGACGCTCAGCATGCTCCTTCTCGAGCTGCTGTTGGATGTCACGCGCCGTTTGCTCTTGCCGCGCGAAGAATTCCTTGGCATCCATGGCCATGCCATCACCAGACAAGGGAAGTCCCCGACCAAGGGGGTCCCTGCCGCTCAGAATCTGGTGAGGGGACAAACCACCCGGCGTGGGGGTGTCATGATGGGCCTTCAGAGCAGGCCACATCTCCTCAAACCAGTTCCGACGTGGATTGGTGATGTGAATCTTGCGCAGCTTCTCAAACAGCTGCCGTCCAGCCACTTCAGCACGGCCGTTAGACCGGCTGAGATAGGCGACGCTCTTGGCATGACGTATTCCCATGAGGGAACACATAGCCTTGAACCAGCCACCAGTAAACTGGGGCCCTCGGTCACTGCAAATGATGCGGGGGATGTCAAAGACGGTCAGCCAATGACGAATCATCATGACTGCCACTTCCTTGGCAAGCAACCCCTTTTTGTGTGCCAGAACGGCTACAACGTAGCCGCTGTGCCGGTCCACACAGAGAACCACACAGTCAGAGGTCTCCTTGCCAATGTGCACTTCGGGCATGGAGAAGACATCCATGGCCACGCTCTCCATGGGCTGGTCAGGAACCGGGGTCCATTGGGCTTCCCCCTTGACGTTCCGGTTATCGAGATTGCAGGCCTGACAGACCGAGCAACCCTTCCTGACCTTCTTGATGGCGGTGTAGAGACCGATATGGTCGATCTCGAACCGGCACTGCATGTCAAGGGCTTGCTTGTTGACCCCTGGGTGCAGCATGTGGTGGTGCCAAGCTTCACAAAGCTCGAGCACCCGGGACTCCGGTACTAGCAGCTTACCATTCCGGTAGAGCTTGCCATCTTCCTCAGTCAGCCCCTTTTGGCCACTTCTGCTCGTCATCAGGGTCGGTCACAGCCCTATACTCGGCCGCAAAGGCCTCAGACTTGGCGTAATCGTCGGTCCAGTCATCCTGGAGGCAATACTCCGGGAAGAGGTGCTTGTCGGACTCAGCTCCCTCAGGGGCGAGTACTCTGACCGCTCTGCTCACCCTCTTTCCGAGGGGGGCATCCGCAGCCATGACGACGAAGCATTTAATACCCTCCTCCTCCATCAGGCGCTCCATCTCAATGATCTCCTTGGCTTCAGCGGTCTCAGCCTCATCGCCATGGGCAGAGATATCCGTCATGCCCTTGCTGGCGGAATAGGCCCACCTACTGAGACAGTCCGCCACGGTGTTATCCTTTCCAGGAATATACACAACTGTGAGATCGAACTTGGCCATGGTCTCATGCCATCTTGCCTGTCGGGAGGCGGGACCAGAGGGGGTGTCCACGTGCTCCCTGTGCCACGACTGCAGACTCTGATGGTCGGTGCAGACGGTGACGGGATGGAGAGCTATGTACCCAGCCCATTTCCTGAGAGCCATGACGATGGCATACGCCTCTTTTTCCCGGGGCGTCCACGTCTGTCTCTGGCCTTCCGCCAGGACTCGGCTCCAGAAGGCCACGGGCACGTGCCTCTCATCGTCAAGCACTTGCTCCTAAATAGCGCCAACGGCGTAGTCGGAAGCGTCGGTGCGCAGGACGAACCCTCGGTTGGGATCCACGAGGTGCAGACCCACTGCGGATAGCAGCGCCTGCTTCATCCCCTCAAAGGCACGGTCGGAATCAGCATCCCAGACCAGAGCCTTCTTGGACCCCTTCTTGGTCTCCTCTCGGTTGCCCTTGAGCATGGTCGTCATGGGGGCTGCATACTCGGCATACATTTTGATATACCCCGAGTAGTAGTTGCAGAACCCCAGATACGCCCGTAGCTCAGAGACCGTCTTGAGCTTTTCCCAGTGCTCAATCGCAGCCACCTTGCCAGGTATGGGCTTTCGCTGCCCGTTCCCAACTACGTGGCCAGCGAAGACCACCTCGCTTACCGCAATGGTGGCCTTGTCACTGCTGCCCGTGAGTTTGTGCCGGACCAGAAGGTCCAGCACTCGAGTGACGTCCCTTTCATGTGCCTCCAGGAGCTCCTCGTAGCTCATACTGGGACCCCCGGACGCGATGATCATGTCGTCCAGGAAGGGGTCCGCACAGTCACGCACCGGCTCAAGCAGGTTCTCCAGCATCTGCTGAAAAGCCGCATTGCCGTTGGTAACGCCCATGGGCATCACCTTCCACTGGAGAGGTCCAAGTGGGGTGCTCATGGCTGTGCAGGCACGGGACTCCTCGGCGGGAGGCATCTGGTGATAACCATGTTTCAGGTCAATCACCGTGAAGATCCTCCGCCGGTGTTGCTGTTGCAGCATGTCCTCAATGAGGGGCAGCGTATAGCTGTCGTGCTGCGTTTGGGCGTTTAGGCCGCGGTAGTCGACCACGAGCCGCCACTCACCGGCAACCTTCTTGGGGACAACGAAGCACGGAGAGGCCCATTCGGAGTGGCACGGCTCGAGCCAGCCTCTCTGGATGAAGTCACGGAGGATATCCTCCATGGCCTCTTTCCTCTCGCCCCTCAGGGCAAATTCCTGGTGACGATACACACGGGGGTCCTGCCTCAGTCGTATCTTGCCCTCGCCATACGGTCCACGCACCGGTGGGGGAAACACAGGCTTTCGGCTGAAGGAGGTGTCACCATACTTCTGCTTCAGCCTGGCCCTCAATGCCTGAATCTTGGGGCAATCGTCGGACTCCGCCTTGGCTTTTCCGGGCACCTGGACCACGGAGCTTACTTGAGGGGTAGCGACCCCGCTCGGTTTCGGCTCAGGCGGTCTTCCCAGGTGGCCCAAAGGGCCATCTCTGGTCTTGCCTCGGAATAGATCGCCGTAGGTGGGTGGGTTACCGCCAGGCGGCTCGTCCTGGCTGGACATGTGATCCAGCACCCTCTGTACGAAGGTACCCCATCATAGGAGCCGGAGACGATGGAGTCCACTCCCCACCAGGCTCTGTCCTGGCCCTTGCCCTCATGCTGGTTTCCCCAGTCGTGAAACGGCTGATGCATATACCCCTGAACTAGATCCAACTCCTCTTCAGTGAGGGGGTCTTCCGATTCTCCGATGTCAACAGGGGGACCCGCAAAGCATTGCCGCCAGGGCTCTGCTATGATACGGCTGACACACACGAAGTCCGTGGCGTCGGCCTGATCAAGGCCCCCATCCACATAGTGGAATTTTGTTGGCCATCTCTGGGGTGGCTGGGCTGTCCCTTAGCGTCCTGATAGACACTCTCTCCAGCTGGTAGAACGACCTTGTTTAAGGTCATGTTGGTCAATGAGGCTACCCAATGTCGGGTACTTTCCTCCTCGGTGCATCCCATAGGAACAACCAGCACTGCCTTGGAGCGGTCCTTGCGAATCTTCGCTATCGCTCTCGGAATGTCCCATCGAGGGCAATGGATCCAGATCAAGCCCTGATGCGGACCCCAGTGCTTCTTCCACGCGGAGTCCTGTGCGCTCCAGTACTTCTCACAAACCCGCAGATGGGCGGAGGTTCCTGAAGAGAACGCATCCAGGGCCAGATCCGAAGCTCCCAGGTCCAAAACCACTCGTCTCGCCACTTCCGGCCTTACGCCGTACTCCTGGTTTGCTGGCCCAGTTGGCTCAGTGCCCAGTGCGACTACTTCGAGCTGAACGCGTTCAGGGTGGATCCATTGGCATTCCACATGGTGCTCAGGTGACGAAAGCCACGAGAGCTGGTCGTCCTGGTACAGGGTCATCGAGGCCTGGGCCGGGAGGACGCCGGAGTCCGTTTCCATCATGAAGTCGTACCCAACGATCATGTCCCAGTCCATCTCGGCCTCGTAGAAGCGACCGTGCAGGGGGATTTCCTTGCCGAGGTCTGGGCGGCTCAGCTCACGGTGGTTTACGAACTGCAGCCAAATGGCCGCTTGCTTCGTGCCTCCCACCATGTACTGGCTGTTCGCCACCTTCAGCCTGACAGGTTTCCGACTGTCGGTCAAACACTCTGGCGGAAGTAGGCCAGCCTTGACCAAGCTGACCTGAGCGCCCGTGTCGACCAACACGTCGAAGACCTTTTCCACTTCCCCGCATAAGACACGGACCTTAAGGTGCAACTGCCGCTCACGCCCAACTCGGCGTACGGCGTGCAAGCTCAGGATCTCCGGCCGTTCCAGAAGCTCAACAAGCGACTGGTGCAGGTCGTGGACAATGGGCTCAGGCTGCCCATCTGCAGCATCCAGCTGCGGTCCGGGTGATCCACCGATACTCTCGGATAGATCTTGAGTAGTACATCAAACACATTCTTGGTCGCGAAGGACGGACGGGTGCAAGGGTCCGTGCCTTCACTTGCCCTCACCCCGCCTCCGCGACTGGGTGCCTGACCGGGCCTTCCGCCCGCGGAAGTCCCTTCGTGCTTATCGACTCCCGACTGGGATGGTTCGGCGCTTCCCACGTCACCATCCCGCGACCGCCCTAGCTGGGGCCCTTGGCTGCAGGGGCTCCGCTAGGGGGCGTCGGTTGTGGAAGAAGGGGTGTTCTCCTCCGCATCAACCTCGTTGACGCCCTTCCTCCTTCCCTTACGAGTAGGCTTCTTGTCCTTGTCCTTGTTCTGGTCGTTCTGGTTGTTCTCCTTGTTCTTGTTGTCCGACCTGGGGACCCAGTTCCTCTTGATCTCCTGGATCTCCTTGGCCAACTCGGTCCCCTGTGACACCAGCTTGGAGAGCTCGTCCCTGTCCACCTCCACCTTGGCTTCCCGGATACCCGCGGGCGCACCCTTCTTCGACCCGTGCGCCTTCTTGTAAGCCTCCGTGTCGGCCTTGTGGGTGGGGCATGTTCGGTGGTCATGGTTGAAGCCTTTCTTCCTCCCATAACACACGAAACAGCCCTGCGGGTGAGCTCGTATGAACTCCCCAAAGAACAGCGGAGGGTCGCCAATGCGGCGAGGGTCCCTCTTCTCCTTCTTCTTCCAACCCGGCTGCAGGGGCTTCCAGCTTCCCCGGTTGTTCCCCGCGCTCAGGTTGTTGGCCACGAAGGCGCAAACAGCCATCTCGGCAGGCTCATCGTCGTCGTCATCGTCGATGAGAGTCTCATCGCCGTCGGCTCCGCTGGGTCCATGGCAGCTTCCCTGCCAGGTCCCTTGCCAACGTAATTGACGTCGCGGTCGCCGGGCCTCAACCCGCGGGTGTGGTGGAGGTTCCGGTACTCCTTGAGCACCTCCTCTCCAACCCACTCGAGGATCTCGTCGCAGCTCATCCGCGCCGGGATGGCCTGCAGACGAATGGTCTGGCCGCTCAACTCACACTCGTCAAGGCGCCACATCGCGGTCTTCCCGCGATCGCCCGAGACGGTGATGAGGAGAGCGTTCCGCAGGGAGTGCCGTTTGACATCCCGGGCAACTTTCTTCCTCGTCCAAGCCACCACGTTCGTATGATACTCTTTGGGGAGCATCATCTTGACTGTGTGGTTGGACTTGGCCCGCTTGGCTACCTCCTTGGTGACCCTCTTGATCCATGCTTCCGGCAGCATGGAGAGCAGGCGAGCCTGCTCGTCACCCTCGTTCCAATCCTCCACGTTGCGGCAGAAGAGGGTGTAATCCCCTCGGAAGTCTCGCCAGTCCCGTAGGCGAATCTCCCGTCCATCATGCTGAAGCTTGATGGACTTCCACCGCTTGGCAGCCACCTGCGGAGCGTCCACCCGCTCCTGCCCGTTGAGCCACTTCTTGGCTTCCTTGAGGGTCTTGATTTTCCCCTCCTTGGTCGCCACGAAGTATAGCTCTCCGAGCACCTCCGGCAGGCGGTACCTGAACCGTCTGAAGACATACTTCTCCGCATCAGCGGGATGCATGTCCTCAGTAACGGTTACCCCCCAATCGTCCAGCTTCTCCAAGAAGCGGTCGAGGTTGAGGGGGTTGCCGTCGTACATGGGGGGCTTGATGTCCTTCAAGTCTTCCCACACGGCGACATCCGCGGCCTTAGAGACCATGAACACCGGCCGCGAGGTCGACCGAGGTTCCAATCGGCCTCTCCCACGGACTCCCACGGCCGCCACGTCCATCTCCTCCATGGAATCCCTGTGGCTACGCCGCGGTTCCTCCATGTACGCTGAACCCAGATGTTCACGCCGTACTCCTTCCATGTATGCCTCCTCATCACGGCGCCAGCGGCTGCGTTCAGCGGCCCCCCGTCGTACACCACGCGGCGGGCTGATGTCGAACTCCTCCAGGTCCAGGTCCAGGTCCTCACCTTCGCCGACATCCCACTCCACGTCTCCTCTGGGGACCTCATCCCTGAGTCCACCATAACGTCTACCAGCCATTGGGATTGGCTCCGGGGCTGGTGCGGGGCGTCAGAGGCGTACCGGTGTCCGCGGTGGAGCACGACGGTCGCGGTACGCCGCGCTGAGCCACTCATCACGCCAATCCTCACTGCCACTGCCGGGCGGCACGCGCTCGTTGCGGCGGCCCGCGCTGTGGTGAGAGGTGGCGGTGATAGAGGGGGCACTGGCGCTGGGGCGACTCCTGGGGGCTCCGCCGGGGGCGTGGGGTCTGCCTGGACCTGGTCCGGGTCCCCAGCCGTCGTCCGACGAGCCAGTTCCCAGGGGTAGGTGGTCGCTGCTGACGCTCCCACGGGCTTCCAGCGCGTCCAGCCTCTGCTGCAGGCCGCTGATGACCTTGTTCAGCGACTTGGTCTCGCCCCTGGCGATGTCCAGCTCTCTCTGCGCGCGCGCGGCGACCCTGGCAATGCGAGTCATCTCGCCCTTGCCCGTGTCTACCTCGCGCTCGAGGAACTGGACCCTCCTGCGGAGGTAGACAATCCACCGCCAGGTGGTATCCGTGTCGCCGTTCCCTGGCGGGCCGTCAGGGTCCCCAGGGGGTCCTCCAGGAGGGCCTCCGCCGGGTCCGCCCGGTCCAGGGGGTCATCCCTCGCCCGGTGGTCCGCCTCCAGGGGGTCCACTTGGTGGGCGTCCTCCAGGGGGTCCCGGTGGGTCTCTGCCGGGTCGCCTCGGTGGGTCCGAGGATGGGCGCTTCTTCGTGATGCCGAAGTCCATGTCGTCATCCTCGTCCATGTCGCCCCACCTGGGCGTCTCGGTCTCGGAAGACTCTGAGCTCCGGTAGGGAGGAGGGAGATCCTCATCCTCACCTTCCGGTTCCATGGGGACGTCTCCCCCTCTCCCGCCCGTCCAAGCCACCACTTGGCGATGTCGGCGGCCTCGTTCATCCCTGTCGCTGGCGGTGAAGGAGGGGTCACTGTCGTGGGGGTGTCCGCCCGCTGGCCTCTGTGGCCTCTCGGGGGTCTTCCCCTTACCCTTCCTCCGTCGGTGGGCGGTGGGGCCACTGCTCCCACTGCTGCCCGTGTCGGCCTCGTCCAGCGTCATCTTGGAGGAGGCGTCCCCTTCGAAAAGCTTTCGAAGGGTCTCCACTCGTGATCCTCCCGGGGGAGTCTCGCGGCGGAGTTTGGCCTCTGCCTCCTCCATTGCGGCGGCGGTGGCTGCGGCAGCCCGCACTTCGGCTTCCTCCAGAGCACGAGCTGCCTTGGCATCCCGGGCCTGCTGCAGCCGCGCCTTCTCCGCTTCCAACTCCGCCAACTCCGCCTCCGTCCTGGCCCTCTCCTCAGCGACCTTCCGTCGCGCGGCCTCGATGGCGTCCTTCTTGGCGGCGTCCGCATGGGCCTTAGCCGTCGCTTCGGCGTGGGTTCTTTTTTCCGCCTCCTTCTTTGCCCTCTCTTGGGCAAGCGCCTCTTCCAGCGCCTTCACCTCGGCCTCCTTGCAGGCAATGGCCTCCTGCGTCAGGCGGGCTTCCTCGTCGGTCGCCCTGATCCGGGCAGCCACTGCCTCATGGGCGGCCCCAGCCGTGAGACCGGCCGCGATGGCTGCCACGATCGAGGCGTGGTAGCCCATGCCTCTGCCCCACTCGGTGGCCTACTCATGGGCGATGCCGACGGCGCCCTCCACGGCAGCGTTCTGCTGCGTGGCCCGTTGCCGGGCAACCCGAAGGTTGCAGGGCACCCCACACGCGTGCCACATCCCTTTGGTGGGGAGCAACGCTGCCGCTGGAGCTGGCCTGGTCGGCCGGCATCCTCCCACGGTGGGCCGACTCCACGTTGCTGCTGGGGCCTGACTTCCTCAGGAGCAGCGGACGGGGCTTGGCCTTGGTCTGCTTGGCGACTTCCATGAAGTCACCAAGGGTGGCGTGGCCGGGGTGGTGACCACCATTGGCCCGTTGGGGGCCGTGGGGTGGGGTTCTGCCCCTGGCGCATTGGGCGGCTTCGGCGGCCAGGGATTCCTGGTACTCCCGCCACTTCCTGTCCCGCCTCCTGTCCCCGGCAGAACGCTTCTCCTTCCCAGGAGACGCGCTGCTGCCCTGCAGCCTGCGCTCGTTCCCCAGCTCCGGGAACTCCTTCTCGATCATGTCCAACATGGAGACGTTGCTCGAGGCGCCTGACGGGTACTCGTAGGGGGTCTCGTCCTCCTCGATCCCGTCGGGGCGCAGCCCTTCGCCGGGCCTGTCCGGGCGGGTCCAGGTCCTCCAGCGCTTGTGGCGGAAGCGGTACTCATACCCTTCCGCCCGCAGCCACTCCTCCACTGCGCGCAGGTGGTCCTCGCCCATGTCCTCGCGGAGCTCGAAGCCCCCGGGCATGCCGCCTTCGCACTAGGGATTGCCCTGGCGGTACTGCTGCCCCTAAGCAACCCACCCAGTAGGCGCGCCGCATGGGGGTGGGGCTGCGGCCAGGTCATGCTCGCCTCATCCCTATTCACCATCACTCCTCTGGATGAAGTGGTCCTGGGGTGGTTGATGAGGTGGGTGATGTAGCACTGGACTGGGAGTGCGGCTGGTGCTGGTCAGCCGGTGGTTGTGGAGGTGGTTGACACGACTGGGTGTGCGGCCTTGCTGGTCGGCCGATAGGACTCGCTGATCAGGGAGTCCCGGTCTGTCCATCTCCTTCACGGTCGCGGCACCGTCAGGGCGATGCTCTGGACGGCGCTGCAGGCTCCGTGACGAACTCGGCGCCGTCGCTGGGCGGCGCTGCGAGCCGCTGCGCTGCGCTGCGAGCTGCTGCGCTGCGCTGCGAGCTGCGACCTGCGAGCTGCTGCGCCGCGCTGCTCGGGGTTGGTGGCCCCGAGTGGCACGCGAGGGATGGGTAACCCCGCGGCGGTGAAACGCTTTTGACGCGTTCCCGTGGGGGGCCGGCCACGGGACGCTGCGGTGACACGCACAGGTGAGCAGGCAGGCAAAGCACTACGCTCACAAGCGCATCAATACGCTCGTGTCATGTGACAAAGCGTTTCAGGATCCTTGCCACTCTGAAACAAGGGAACAAAAGTATGTACAGCAACACATCAGGATATGTACACATGGGGTGAAGACTGGACTGGGGTGACGGCATCACAGGACAGTAGACACTCAGTCCCAACTCGTATCCCAATTCCAGGTCCGACCCTCTCAGTGGCTGGTGGGGGCGGGGGCTCAAACACAACCCATGCCCTGCTCAGTCCGGACCCTGAGACCCTGCCAATAGGGGAGGTGTCCCGCCCAGCCACAGGCGAGTTCCTGGAAAGAAAGTGGCTCCAAGGCCGACCGACAGTGGCTCCCTATGCTCCCTTCACAGCCGGTCCCAAATCCTCTCTGAGCCAGAGATATGGCCCCGCCATTATCCCTTAGGGGTTGGTAGCTGAAAATGGGCTGTTTCAGCCAAAACTGAAATAAGCTCAAAAATCTCCAAAATTGACCCCTCGTCCGGACCCGGCAGAGGTAGAGACGAGGCAACTGATCCTCTGCCCTTTGAGTACGAACTCCTTGCAGCCCTCACCCAAACTGGTTCCTATTGAGGTCCCGGCATCAGGGCACCACGGGTTCGTCAAGTGGGGTCATGATGCCAAAATCACCAAAATTGGCGTCATTTCCACGCGCGGCTCGCCCGGCCAGGGCAAGGCCAATGGCCCACAGGACAGGAGGCAGAACCTAGGACTTTCATCTGAGTTCACAATCTGGCATTAGGTCCGGGCTCCCTGTGGGCACAGAGATATGGGGCCGCCAATTGACCACACGGGGGGTGTGGAATTGGGGTCCCAAAAGGGGGTCATTTTGGCTGCCCGAAATGAGCCAAAATTTGAAGTGCTCCCATTAGTATATCTCCACGCCACCTTGGAGATCGGATCTGCCATTCCATACAGGATCCACCCGGAGTCCAACTGAGACTTACATGCATTTTGCTCTCATAGCTCTCAATGCCACTCGGCGTGGTGACGATCCCAATTGGGTCCACAAATGCCAAAATGGCAAAATTGCCCACACTCACTTTGGGCTAGCACCCTTACGAAGGTTGCTCCGCTTCGCCCACGTGGTATGTGAACCATGGGGACTAATATGCATAACACCCAAGTCATATATGGTCCATTGGTCCATGCGTCTGGCGTGCACGGGTGGGCTCAACATAGTGCACGGCGGGCAGAAAAAGTGGAAAATTGGTCAAAATGGCCAAAAATGCGCACACTCAGGGTTGGGGCAAATGAGGCACATCCCCGACTTGGACCGGAGTCTGCCATACGATTGGTATCAAGTCATATGTGTCCAACATATCTTTTGGCCGCCGCCAAACTCCTCCGGTTTTGGGAATGGCAGGGTCACCAAGTGAGCCCATGATTTGGGATAGTCCCAAATCGCCAACATGGTGGCCACAGTATGCCAAGCCCAAGAGGAGTTATTCGCCGGGTCCAAGATATGTTGGGCACCGAAGTATGTACCCCCATATCATACTTGGGTCATGACGTCAATTGAGCGCAACATTCAAAAACACGGTCGCCACTTGACATCATGACGGGCCAAAAACGGCAAAATTAGCACATAGACACACAAAAGTGCCTTGAAAGGTGCACAATTATATTATAATATCTTCGGCTTTGGTGCTGCAATCAACTAATCCTTCTAAACACAATGACTTGACACCAATGACCTTCGATTCCACATATGTGCTCCACTTGGGGCGCTTTGAAAGGCTACGAGCGCTACTTCCCAAGTGGGCACACGAAAATATGAAAAATTGCAAAACACACACCTTGCTCCTAATGCATCGCTTTAGGATCGCCACACAAGCTTCCCTCCACAAAGGTTAGGCTTGCAATTGATTGTGGGGAGTATGGAGAAGGGGCTTGTACAATATGAGGTCCATTGGCGGGTTTGGCTTGGAGCGATGGACCCGCCAAATGGGCACGCAACACAACACATGGCACAAACCACATATTGCCCAAAAATGTAGCTCCCCCCACGATATGTCATGCCCCTCCAAGGGAATAACTTTGTGTCAATCGCTCATAGGAACTCAAGGAGAGTTCCTATGCAACACGAACACTCGCGCGCTACACTCGAAAGTTATCTTAACGCACGCAATATCATGGCCAAAGAGTTATAACGCAAACTCTACCCTCTTGACCATGATCCATTACGCTAGCGCGCACCTGTGGAGACGCATGGCGTATAATGCTTCCTAAATTACGTCGAGAGTATTGTGAATACATCCCACGTTTCCTTATTGTCATTCCTCGCAAGCGGTACGAGATATGACCCTCACAAGTGGCCTCACGAATCAACTTTGTTTTGCCCATATCTCTAAGACAAATGGAGGGCAAGACAAAAGGAAAGTTGATTCGTGCATAGGGAAGCACGTAGGTCCACTCGAAAGATGTCAAATCAAGTGCGGGGATGTCGAAGTCGAGAATCCGATTTCGACATCCTGAAAAACTCGGATTAAGGTTGCGAGTGTAAGATGTGAAAATTGCGGATGCATCAATGCAATTCCTGAAGACTTTAGAGTCTCCGTCACGATTTGCGCTAAAATATCTGTATATAACAGTTAAACTGGCGGTTACGCTAAAGTCGCGAGCTAACCGCCAGCTGTCAAAACAGTGAATATCAGAACGGAAGCGTAAAAATTGACGGAAACAATATGAAAATAAAACCCTGTTGATTCCTGATGTTCTGATATATAAATCTCTGCTCGCGGTGCATCGGCTGCCGATGCGGGGCTTTACGGCACGGAACATGCTCCCGCCGGGCTCGCACCGGGCGTCAACGGGCGCCTTCCGTACATGGGGTTAGTGGACCGGAGACCGGTCTTCCTTTCCGTGCATGGGGTTAGTGGACCGGAGACCGGTTGTATGCCGTAACCTAGCCATGGGGTTCTGGGTACCGCTTCACTACCTCCAGTGTGGGAAAACACTGGAAGGAAATTAACCATGGCGTCGAAGGCAAGAGGCTGTACAAAGCAGTGGAATTGCAAGGTCGGATGTGTCCCCCATGTGCCATTCACACGCATGACACCAATCAAAAGCAAGGGTAATGACCCCTATGCCTATACCTATGGAACCCATGAGCTCCATAGCGCTTGACGTGTTTTACTACCCTTCCAGATCTCATGATGGAGAGGTGTATGACCGAATGCTTCTATGTGTTTGCCGGCTTTCCTGCTACCTCATCGCGATCCCTATTTCTAAACCTTGTCATGAAGACAAGGATGAAGGGCTAACGGGGAAAAGAGCGGCGCATTTGGTAATGGACCGCTGGGTTGATAGGTTCGGAGCCCCTCGTGAAATATGCTCCGACCGTGGGCCACAATTTTGAGCTAATATTTCCAAACCCTTTGTTCTAAGATTGGTGCCGGCTCAACTATGTGTCTCGCGGGTAGACACCAAGGTAATGGCAAAGCCGGAAATATTGGCAAGCAGCTAAGGCGTGCCGTTGCTAAAGCCCTTACCTTGAAGAAGGGCACTAATTGGGTAGAGGTTTTGCCCGCTGTTGTACGAGCGTGGCATGAGACTACAGGTCCTTCAGGTTATACGCCTAAGGAGACTGTGTTCCGTAAACACAACCGTACTAAGGGGCCCCCTCTTCCTGAGCCTAAGGGGATTGCCCAAGACGACGCTCACTACTTCCAGCGGCGTGAGGACCTTATTGCTCTTGCATGTAGAGCTATGATTCACGTGCAAGAGACACTGGCTCATAAATATAATAAGTGGATGAGGTTGTCCCCCAATTTCTCAGAAGGGGACCGCGTATGGGTCCGCTGCCAACGTGAAAATCTTGGCCATAAGACTTGCCCCTATCGGGATGGACCCTATGAGGATGTGGCCAAGAAGGCTCACGATCTCTATGTTATTCAATTGGAAGAGCGGAGGCTAGTTGGCGTCCACATTGATTGTCTAATGAACGGCCAACTCCCCTCGCTCCCTCGTGCCTCTAAACTACAAGGAGAAGGTTGCTAGAGTGCCCTCCCAATAGGACACTTATAACGTGAAAAAATATTGGGTCACAGTACTCACCTCAAGAGACTTCTCTTCAAGGTGCGTTGGGAGGGTTATACCGAAAATAGGGATACCGAGGAGCCCATTGAAACCTTCTTACCGTCCTACAATAAGGTTTGGTGAGATTACTTGCAAACAGAGAATCTCACCTAAACCATTGACCTCCTCGCGCACCTTGATGAACGGCTCTCATGAGGGTGCCACGAAAAGGAAACCTTAACCAATATGGGGATATATCGTTGTTTGGGGAAGGGAGGAGAGAGCGAGAAGCAGTGGGAGACAGGAACAAGGCCTGAAGACAGGGTGCATGCACGCCGTGCCCCTCAGTTACAAAAATCCAGGGCGGTGGGTACCGCATGTTTACCCCACCGTCTGCCTCTCTCACCGCTGAAGGCTTGAGAGTCCTTGGGGTGAGGTGGCATGGCATATAGCCTGGGGCGGAAGTGGGACGTGTTCTTTCGGGGTTCTTAATGCCATTCCTGAAGCGGTACCCAGAACCCCATGGCTAGGTTGCGGCATACAACCGGTCTCCGGTCCACTAACCCCATGTACGGAAGGGAAGACCGGTCTCCGGTCCACTAACCCCATGTACGGAGAAGGCCCGTTGACGTGCCGTAGAGCCCCGCATCGGCAACCGATGCACCCCCAGCGGAGATTTATGTATCAGAACATCAGGAATCAACAGAATTTTATTTTCATATTGTTTCCGTCAATTTTTACGCTTCCGTTCTGATACTCACTGTTTTGACAGCTGGCGGTTAGCTCGCGACTTTAGCGTAACCGCCAGTTTAACTGTTATATACAGATATTTAAGCGCAGATCGTGACGAAGACTCTAAAGTCTTCAGGAATTGCATTGATGCAGTTGCAATTTTCACATTTTACACTCGCAACCTCAATCCGAATTTTTCAGGATGTCGAAATCGGATTTTCGACTTCAACATCCCCGCACTTGATTTGACCTCTTTCGAGTGGACCTACGTGCTTCCCTATGCACGAATCAACTTTCCTTTTATCTTGCCCTCCATTTGTCTTAGAGATATGGGCAAAACAAAGTTGATTGGTGAGGCCACTTGTGAGGGTCATATCTCCTGCCGCTTGCGAGGAATGACAATAAGGAAACGTGGGATGTATTCACAATACTCCCGACGTAATCTGGGAAGCATTATATGCCATGCGTTCCCACAGGTGCGCGCTAGTGTAATCGATCATGGTCAAGAGGGTAGAGTTTGCGTTATAACTCTTTGGCCATGATATTGCGTGCGTTAAGATAACTTTCGAGTGTAGCGCGCGAGTGTTGGTGTTGCATAGGAACTCTTCTTGAGTTCTTATGAGCGATTGACACAAAGTTATGCCCTTGGAGGGGCATGACATATCGTGGGGGGGGCTACATTTTTGGGCAATATGTGGTATGTGCCATGTGTTGTGGTGCGTGCCCATTTGGCGGGTCCATCGCTCAAAGCCAAACCCGCCAATGGACCTCATATTGCCCAAGCCCCTTCTCCATACTCTTCACGATCAATTGCAAGCCTAACCTTCGTGGAGGAAAGCTTGTGTGGCGATCCCAAAGCGATGCGTTGGGAGCAAGGTGTGTGTTTTGTAATTTTCCATGTTTTCATGTGCCCACTTGGGAAGTAGCGCTCGTAGCGTTTCAAAGCGCCCCAAGTGGAGCACATATGTGGAATCGAAGGTCATTGGTGTCAAGTCATTTTGTTTAGAAGGATTAGTTGATTGCACGATCCAGTCCGAAGATATTATAATATAATTGTGCACCTTTCAAGGCACTTTTGTGTGTCTTTGTACCAATTTTGCCGTTTTTGGCCCGTCATGATGTCAAGTGGCGACCGTGTTCTTCAACGTTGCGCTCAATTGACATCATGACCCAAGTATGATATGGGGGTACATACTTCGGTGCCCAATATATCTTGGACCCGGCAAATAACTCCTCTTGGGCTTGGCATACCGTGGCCGCCATGTTGGCGATTTGGGACTATCCCAAATCATGGGCTCACTTGGCGACCCTGCCATTCCCAAAACCGGAGGAGTCGGGCGACGCCCAAAAGATATGTTGGACACACATAACTTGATACCAATCCTATGGCACACTCCGGTCCAAGTCGGACATGTGCCTCATTTGCCCCAACCCTGAGTCTGTGCATGTTTGGCCATTTTGAGCAATTTTCCACTTTTGCTGCCCGCCGTGCACTATGTTCAGCCCACCCGTGCACGCCGGACGCATGGACCAATGGACCATATATGACATGGGTGTTATGCATATTGGTCCCCATGGTTCACACACCACGTGGGTGAACCGGAGCAACCTTCGTTAAGGTGCTAGCCCAAAGTGACTGTGAGCAATTTTGCCATTTTGGCATTTGTGGACCCAATTGGGATCGTCACCACGCCAGTTGGCATCGTGATTCTTGAGAGCCAAGGGCATGGGAGTCTCAGTTGGACTCCTGGTGGATTGCGTATGGAATGGCAGATCGGATCTCCAAGCAGGCGTGGAGATATACTATTGGGAGCACCCCAAATAATGGCTCATTTCAGGCAGCCAAAATGACCCCCTTTTGGGACCCCAATTTCAACCCCCCGTGTGGTCAATTGGCGGCCCCATATCTCTATGCCCACAGGGAGCCCGGACCGAATTTCAAGTTGTACACTCAGAAGAAGTTCCTACGTCCTGCCTCCTGTCCTTTGAGCCATTGGCCTTGCCCTGGCCGGGCGAGCCACGTGTGGGAATGACGCCGATTTTAGTGATTTTGGCATCATGAACCCACTTGACGAATTCGTGTTGCCCTGATGCCGGGACCTCAGAGGGAACCAGGTTGGGTGAGGGCTCCAGAGAGTTTGTACTCCAAAGGCATAGGGTCAGGTACGTCCCTACCTCTGGCGGGTCCGGACGAGGGGTCAATTTTGGAGATTTTGGAGGTAATATCAGTTTGGGCTGAAACAGCCCATTTTCAGCTACCAACTCCTAGGGGATAATGGCGGGGTCATATCTCTGGCGCAGAGGGGAGTTAGGACAGGCTGTTAAGGGAGCGTGGGGAGCCATCGTCGGTTGGCCTTGGAGCCCCATGGTTTCCAGGAACTCGCCTGTGGCTAGGAGGGACACCTCCCCTATGGGCAGGGTTTCAGGGTCCGGACTGAGCAGGGCATGGGTTCTGTTTGAGCCCGCGCCCCTACCAGCCACTGAGAGGGTCGGACCTGGGATTGGGATACGAGTTGGGATAGAGTGTCTATTGTCCTGTGATGAGCTTACCCCAGTCCAGTCTTAACCCCATGTGTACATATCCTGATGTGTTGCTGTACATAGTTTCGTTCCCTCATTTCAGAGTTGCAAGGATTCTGAAACGCTTTGTCACATGACATGAGCGCATTGATGCCCCTGTGAGCGTATTGCTTTGCCTGCCTGCTCACTTGCGCGTGTCCACCGCAGCGTCCCGTGGCCAGGCCCCCCACAGGACTATCAGTGGGTCTTACTGGAGCACTCCTACGACCACTAGGACGAAATCCTGCCCACAATGACGCCCCCTGTCAAGGGTGCTAACAACGTGGCAAGCACTTCCCGAAGACTCTACCGGGTTCTGCGCATGGTGGTCTTTGCAAGGTTTCGGAGTGCCGCGCCGTACCGGAACCACGACCCCACGACCATCCCTGACCCGTGACACAAGCCAGCGAGCTAAAACGTTTGCTCAAAAGTTGGAAACGGCTTGAAAACTTCAGTGGGTTGGCGGGTACAACCCGTTTTCCCTTTTTGTATGGGGCGACGACGACAGCAGCCTCACCAACAACCAACACCCCCACTACCGCTGCCACCAGCGCCACCACCACCAGTCACGCCACCCACCGTCGGCGCCACCCACCAACGCCGCACCCTAAACCACACCTACACCCAAAACCTGCAGCAACACCAGCGGACACCCCACCAGCGACATCACCCTCTGCCAGAAGACGATGATCAGCACCAGCAGAGTACCCTACATTGCCGTTTCATGGGGCCACATGCTGGCTGAGTATTTTGTGCATGTTCTTGACCAATGTCACAGGGGATATTCCTGCCTGCAACGAGAGGAAAACAAACAAGATGAACAAACGGCGAGTGTGCACGTGCATATATTTGTGAAAGATTATACACGTTGATAATTTCTCTAGAGTTCCCTAGGAGGGGACTTGGAATTCCACAACACCCGGGGGGTCCTCTATCCTAACACCCAACCAAACAGATTGGTATGTGAAGGTGGCATTTTTTTGTAGTGGCCCGTGTGTGGACCTGGGTTTCCAAAACACACACGGGCCTGTCTCTCCGTGAGACACCAAAACCGGCTGTGCCCCGTGTCCGTTGATTGTGTGCTTGTGTGTGCATGCGGTTATTGTAAATACAGGAGTATATGGTTTCCCTTTAGGTGGGTTATCACACGCCCCTCGATCAAGCAAGACCTAGGTTGACCTACCGTTTGGTTTTGTAACCGTGTACACCATAGCAGCTTTACACACGGAGGTGTAAACATGCACCGTCATACACGGTGTGTGGGGGTAGGAGGAGTAATGCTCCTTTCGGGGCGTGTCATTGTGCCCCCAGGGAGCTGGGTGGGCTGACACACCAGCGGGACAGTATGGGCGCCCTCGGCAAGTTGGCGCATGGGGCTGACCCCCTGCCTTACTGCCCCCTGGTAACACACCCACTGACAAAGGTAACACGCAAGCTAACCTAGGTGCCTATACGCACGCCCCCAAGACACACACGAACACCAAGCAACAAGGTGGCATATCTATACGCGTGTTCTATTGTGAATATGATTATCGTTTGTTGTATGTACGTGAGTGGTTGGTGGGAGCTTTTGTTGGTGTAGGCGTGTAGCACCACGTGATCCAAGGCCGCCACCACGAGGCCAACACCCTGTGACGCTCTCCGGGCGAGTGTGTACCTCCCAGTGCTGCCAATGGATGTGCGCGCCCAAATATGTCTTGTGTTTGTTCGCGTGCATCGCTCTATTATGTGTATGTATGATATGTATACGTAATATGGCTCCTTGGTGATGGGTTAGCAGTGAGGTCAGGTTATTGTTATATGGTTAAGAGGTGTGTCTATTCAAGTGTGTCTACTCACACCCTCATCCCATCTCCGTCCCTCCTCCTTTACCCTGTATGTGGTGCATCACATGTGACACACATGCTAGCATTAAACATCAACAAGGACACAGCCCTTGGCTGCGCCGTGCCCATGGGGTCCAGCGTCATTCCAGCCCCTGCCGTGGCTTTTCAACATCCCAAAAGGCACACCGGCCTTGTTTTCAATTGTCCTGTGCGTCGGGTCAGTTTGCAAGTGGGCCTTTGGCTAGGCTTTTGTTTCGGCATTTCCAAGCAAGTGAGCAAGCAAGCTTAGATCTTAGAGCTCACTCATTACTACAAGCGTTAGACAAGCACATGCAAACCATCAAGCACATCAACCGCTCATCAATTGTCTAAAGCACAACGGTGACTGGTGTAGGCATCGTGTCCGTGTTCTGCATTTTGCCTAAGTGTTTGCTCGATCTCTTTATACTGAGGCCATTCTGACCTCTTCCCCGTATTCAGTGAGCTCCCGCGCGCAGGTTGGGGCCATCGTGGCCGGGTTCTTTAGTGACCTAATCGTGGCACAAGACAGAGGCAGGCACAAGGCAGTAATGCATCGCAAAGTGACATCCACGCATCATTGTTTCTCTGACCTCTAACTCTACTTCCCCACGTTCTCCTTGTTGCAGGCACAGTGCTACGTTACTGTCACACCCTCCTGCCGTTGTTGCTGGCGGTTCTTCCCCAAAAGTCTAATTTTGGCACTGTTGCATTACACCGGTTCACACGTACCATTACCTTCAGAAGTGTGATTTCACTTTGCCTGTAGTTTTAATTGTGAAGAAAAATACCAATTTTACCTGTCGGACCCGGAAAGATGTCCTTGATTAGTGCCCTAAAGATTTTGATGAAATCCTGCTGGTTTTTCATGGTGAAATCCCAAAACCAAAGGAGCAAGTAGAGCAAGAACAGGATGTGGATCGAATCAATGATTGGCTTGAAATCCAGTGTAACAAAGAAGGGCTGCAGATAGACAAAGCAGGTATAAACACAAAGATTCAATCAAAAACGAATAATACAAAAGACTTTATATGAAAGCTGGACTGACTCTAGCCTCAATAATAGCATCAAGCACTTCATGTGCACTCTTTTGGGTGAAATGGTGCCGGTTAGGAATGTGGGGCATAGGTGTCAGGCCAGACACAGAATATGACTTGGCCAGGCAACTGAATTCAGAAACAGTTGAAAGGTAGAACCACAATAAGTGGTAGAGACAATTGAGCATAGGGGTCTTGGGGTGGGAGACCACTAGGCTTAACCTCCAAGGCCTAAAGCATGAAATGCCTATTCTTTTTCAGTATATCCTCCATGAAGGAAGATACCTCCGCTCAGTTGAGTGGTAGGGGTGAGCTTCATGGGGGGCTAGGGTTACAACCCTAGTTACTTTGAGAACGTGTACTTTAAGCTTCAAGAGAGTGATAAAAATACTTAAGTTAGTCTTAGCATCAACAGGGTTTCAAAGGGGGCTTGGCCTGGATCAAGCCCTCCAAGAAAGACAAGGCAGTGATGTTTTCTTGTTCCCCCCTGGAGTACTAGTTAGCTAAGCTAGTAGGACCAAGGAAAAAGGCTCAAGAATTCCCAAAATTACCTCAGAAAATGCATTGAACGTACCATAAACATCCTCATCAGTTCAGAGAAGCCTATCACACTGTAGGTACCCTTGAAAAACAGTGTAATGAACCGTGAATGATGTCCCTTCGATGGGGCATTCCTCAAAAGTCACCAGCGTGCGGCGAAACCAATTGGTAAAAGTTTCGGGGTAGTGGGGTTTGAACCCAGGACTCCCTCGCAGGAGCAGCTTGTTTGCCCACTAGGGTACAGTCAAACGCTCTAATGCGGACGGCCATTGCTGTAGAAACAGCGTTCTAGTAAACGTCCTGACCAAGGGCCAGGACGGAGCAATACTCCCAATGGAGGACACAAATCTCCAGGAGCTGAAGGAAAAAGGGAAATGTAACGAACAGGGAGTGATTCCTGTGATTTAGCGAAATGTGTAGCGATTTAAGAAGTCAAATTGCTAAGAGTTGACAAACTCACGCGAGAATTTGTCACTCTTACACCGAAACTCAAAGTCGCCGACAAGCGCAACGGAGACGGACTTCAAAGACAGGGTTGCGCAAGCGTAAACGGCTCTTGAAAAGGAGGGTATGAGCCGTAGTTTTTAAAGTTCTAAAGGAAATTTTTGCACACTTGCAACAAAATTTTTATAACCTTTAGGGGAAAGTATTCAAACTCAACCCACACGACAGAGCACCTGGACAACCCACCTCTCAGGTATGCCAGTGTCATTTCACACGCATGCATTGCGTTCGTGTTGGTTGCTTCGTTGAAACGTCAGGATTGTCAACACTGTGTTCGTTGGGGGTTCGAGTGCTCCTCTCTCTTGCTCTGCACAGGTCAAAACATAAATGGAAGGTATGCGATGCGAATGGAGCGCGCAGCGCGAACGTAGGGTTAGAATATGCGCTGTGCTCGCGATGCATGTGCCTTATTGAGGCATCCACACGCTGTGGCGCTTTCCCTGTAGCCCAATTCACCCTTGTTCTCTCTTCACAGGTAAGAAAAGAAAGTGCTTGCTCGTGTTTGTGTTGCTGTAGTGCTAAAGTAGGGTTGCTTAAAACGCTTAGGCTTGTTTTGCGCTCTGCAGTGCGCCACTCTCTCTCCGCTTTCTGCAGGAAACAAGACAAGGGTAGGATGCATGACACACAGTGCATTAATCGATTAGGGTGGTTTATAATTCGCCGTAGGTTTGTTTAAGCGCGTAGGGTTGTTTTGCGCTCGTGTTTTTCGCGGCATTCACATAATGCGTGGTGAGTAAGGTAGGTAAGCCCAGGAGGAGCTCACCTCCTGGTTGAGTCACGCTTGTGAATGGTTATGTTGAGTTGAATTAGGTAAGAACAACATGAAAAGAAGAGATTGTGCCTACCTGTGCATGCATATGACGCATCAAAGGGTAGGGCACGCGAAGTGTGCACGGTAAACCTTTTTTGGGTTACCCAGGGGCTCCACCCTACGTTCTATAAGAGAACGGGTGGAGCTTCTTAAGCTTGCTTGCTTGATTGGGGCATTTGTAGACAGCGTATTATAGGGCAGACTGAGAAGCGTATAACACGTGGAGTCTGTCTTGGTTCCTCCGCTGCAAATGCTCCTGCATTCGCCTTTGCTCTTCAGGTGGGAAGGTAAGGGTGATTAGTGCAGTCCCACTAGGGCAGCGGTAACCTATGCTGCGCGGATCACAAACAACAAACTGCAACTCAACCAGGAGTGGTGAGTGCAGTCCGACTTCATCGCCATCCACGCTGTGCGCGCACGCTGCGCACTCCGTACCTCCAGGCTCTGACAGGGAAACGCGTAGTGGCGTCCCTGTTAGGCCACAGCCGCTCAGTAGCGCTGTGTTCTCTTGCTTTCTCACAGGAGGGTCAGTAGGACCCGTGAACCCTTCAACAGCAACGCCAAGTAGCGTGTGTAGGTGTTAGGGTCAGCAGGCCTGGCAGGAGTTGAGTGCAAGTGATGAGTGCTCACCCTGCCTTCGAAGGCCGGTGCTGGCGTTTGTGAGTGTAGTGTAGTGGTGTCTCCTGTCGCGCGTGCTTTTCCACGTGGGCAGGAGAGTGTGTTAGCTTTTGGCCTCAGCAAACATGGGCGTTTTGTATGCCCTTAGCACACTTGGCCACCCCTCCCCTCTAGTAGGTAGGGCTTTTGCCGTCTTCCCCCAAGGATAGGTGCCAGCACAGAAACTGGGCGCCATAGGAGTGGTACTAGTAACTGACTAGGACCTTTGGTCCGACATCAGCGAAGCCCATTGAGTTGAGAGCCACGCCCGGGAGAGAAGTGAGACACATACAAACATACGTAGCACACATAGGGGTAAGGTAAACCCTGTAAGCAAGAGTAGAACCCCATGGGTCTGCACCAGTCAGAGGTCCTAACTGTGGGCTCACTTGTCCCCAAGGAGGGAAGGCACACCTTGCCTCATAACACCTTGCTTGTCATTCCCCCCAGGTGTAGTAAGCCACCCTTCTTCGTTGGCTCCCCATGGTCATTACATCAGGGCAGTCCCCATGCAACACATGGTCAACAAGGCATACACTCGCTGGGAGGCTGCAAACATGATAAGCGGCCACCTGGTCCACGCTGGAAACCATAGGCATGGGTCTGCAGGGCACAGACAGGGTGGGTGCAGTGCTGAGTAAGCAGTAGTCTGCCTCCGGCCAGGGAGTGGTTGTCACGGGGGGCTAACGGACCTGTCCCGCGATGCAATGCGGGGCAACTGTGACAACTGCTCTTACACCCATACACAGGCAGGTCTGCACCAGAGTGCTTACTGCACCTGTGAGGTTAGAACACAGTCAGTAGACTGACACAGGGAAATTAGGTTTTCCTTTTACACCGGGAAAGAGTCTCAGCACGGGTTAATAGCTGCCCTTCGTTGTTCTCAATGGGATAGGAGCGGAAGATGGGGTTAATAGTCCCATCTGGCTGTATGAAGGCTGACATAGTTTCCAAAGTCGCCTCAGATAACCCATAGCCGTCCCACAGGGTTAGGAACTTCCAGCCCTGTTCCTACTCGTGGCGAGCAATACCTGCAACCACGTAGTAACCATCGACTGCCATCTCATCGGCAGTCATCTCTTCGAGTTCGTCTCCCTCCTCTGGACTGGCAGCGTTCTCTAGGTCTATACGCTCGGCCTCACTGCCGCTGAGGCGCCCCTCATCCCAAGACAAATCGTCAGGGGAGTGATAGTGCCTGAACTGTTTAGGTGCACACAGCAGTTCACCACCTAGACGTGGACCGCACCTGACATGGATCCTGGATCCATCTATCCTGATGATACGATAGGGTCCAAAATAAGGGTCCTGTAGGCAGTTACGTGGCCAGGAGGGTAGGCGTGAATGGTGAACCAAAACAAGGTCACCAACCTTGAAGCTGGCAGGTCGCCGTAGGCTGTTCCGTCGGCTCAGTTGACGGTCACGAATGTGTCTCAGGTTAGTACCAGCCTGGTTAGCCAGAGACTGCTTGTGTTCCAGCCAATCTCCCACAGGGCTCTTGAAGTCCTCAGGAAAGGGGGTTTTGAAGAATCAAGCAGGTCGTCCTCCATGCAACAGTTCGTGGGGGGCTGAAACCCGTAGAAGAGCTCCGCTGTGAGTTCATGGTCAGCACTGCCGTAGGCACTAGGCGTACCCAGTCCTTGATACGCTCCTGTTTCATCAGGATGATTAAGCTTTGCTCCATCACACGGTTCTGTCTCTCACAGAGAGGGTTAGACGCGTGGGTAGAGGGCACACTGGTGGTTACCTCCACGTTGAGGGCATTTAGCACTCGTTTGTACCACCCAGTGTCACTGCGGATGCGTACATCATCATCTGCCTGATAGTCGGTTAGACTCCAACCCTCCAGGATTCGAGCAGTGCGCATGGACCGATCAAGTTGGACATCCAAACGCTGGAAAGCCTCTTTGGCGAGCGCCTCAGAGGTCTCATCTATAAGCGCATCGAAGTTATTGCGCGATATATAGTCAGACAGTTCATTTTTTATACCGGGGATATGATGAATTGTCACCCTGAGCTGGCTCAGGTAAGTCCACCACCGCTTTAGTTTTGCTTTCTCTGGTGGTGGGCCCTTCTGAAAAGACTTCACAGGTTCCTGGTCACATGGCCAGACAATAGGGTTAGATCCCAGGAGTCGGGATTGTGAAGAAAGCACCAACATACCGGCGAGGAGTTCCTGGTCATAGGTGCTGTAATTGGAACACGCTTGGTTCCATTTCAAATTCCAGTGTCCGAGTGGCACCAGCCGCCACTCACTGGTACGATAGTCATGTTTCAGCGAGCCATCACGGTTCAGTCCACTAGTACGATAATGAGAGTGGGTTAGTTCAGCGGGGTTAAGCTCTTGCCATTGGTAGATCGTTCCACCCCCCCCTACATCAGTGGCATCAGTCATCCGGACTATATCGCCCTTAGGGCGGGGCACTCCCAGGCAGTTGGAGGGGGCAATTTTCTTCTTCAACTCCTGGAAACATTCCTCCTCTCTGGCGGTCCACCTCCAGGGAGTAGTTTTCTTGATTAGGTCAGTGAGGGGGGCAGAGGAGTAGGTAAAATTGTGGATGTGACGCCGATAGAAATTACAGGCGCCCACAAAACTCCTCACATCGTGTAGACCCTTCTTAGGGTCATCGCGAATCTGCATGTCCGGCTGCATCTTAGACGCGGCTGGTTTTCACCAGCCATACCCCACGTCAAAACCAAAATACTCCATCTCCTCTTTCATAAACTCACATTTTTCGAGTTTGAATCGGAGATGGCTTTCTTGACAAACAATGTAAAATTCACAGAGGAGAAGGACATGGTCCTCTTGGGTATTAGTACCCAAACTCACGTCGTCGATGTGGGCCTCCATTTCTGCACCCCGAGAAATCAACTCCTGTACTAGAGGCCTGCGCCTCAGTATGTACAAAGTTTTGTTCATTAGCTCCTGGAAGAGCGCTGGGGCATTAGCCACCCTGAAAGGCATGACCTTCAACTTAAAGACACGACCCATAGGGGTTATAAAAGCGAGCAGCTCCTGAGCTGCGGCGGTTAGGTCCAACTGCCAGAAACCAGAGCGTTTGTCCATTTTGGTCTTGTACCTGCATTTGGCAATACGCTCCAGGGTATCTTCCATGTTAGGAATACTCGCTGAGTGGTTCTGGGCTTCCTTGTTGACCTCACCATAGTCAACAACCAGTCCTAGGGCAGTCGACCCTGGTTGAGCAACCAGGAAACAGGGACTGCAGTGATGGGGGTAGTCCCCCTTCTTATATTCTTCAACGAGGCCAGCATCAATACATTCCTGGATCTGGCGCTCGATTTCTTCAACCTGTTCCTGTGGAGCGGGATAGGGGCGACGCCTCACTCGCGTCTGTTTAAATTCGGGTTTCGGTTTCAGGTCCATCTGGACAAGTTTTTTACAGGAGAGGGGGGGCGGCAAGGCGCGGAACACCTCCTCATAGGTTATCAGCAGTTTCTTCAGTCGGGGGTCAAGGTCAAGACTCTCGAGTTTCTGCAGGAAGTCCTCCTCAGCATGGAGGTTGCTCTTTCCATGTTCTTTCTTTTTCTGCCGATCAGCAGTTTCGGCAGGCACAGAACCATCGTCCCACTCAGGGGCACATTGCTGCCCATAGTGCAGAGAATACACTAGCGGTATCTCAGGATCAGGCAGCGTATAGGAATCATCGTCCTCCTCAGACCAGATGGAGGATTTCCAGGTCTGTCTGAGGTATTGCAGCCGCTCTTGGCGCTCAATACCTTCGGCTCTCAGGTACAACAGCCGCCGGAGTTCCCCAGTGTGATGCTCAGACAGTGGCATGTTATTAGAAGCAGGCTGTGCCAGAGCATCAGGACTCCGGGCCACGGGTTCACCTGTGTGCATAGGCTGCATGTGTAGCACTGGCTTCCCAACAGGGGGAGCGGGTTCTGAGGTCGACTGTAGATCTACCCCCTCCAGCAATAGCTGGGCTAGGAAGGCACTGTGTTTTAGGTCAACACAGCTGGGATCAACAGGAGGGATAGTGCTGGCGATCTGAGGCAGTTGGTCTTCAGAATCCTCCTTAACAGCTGCAGGTTCCAGATAGCCATCGGGAGATTCAGACCCTGTAAGTTTGGCAGATAGGTGCTCAGGAGATCGGTTTTTGAGATCAGAAAGGGTCAGGCTATGATTCTCGGCCATGACCTCTTTCAGTAGCACCTGGTCTACGTCACACAGGGATACAGGATTGAGAGATCCATCAAGGATGGATAAGAAACTGGCCCAGTCAGGGGCCTGCATAGCTGTGTCTGAGTCCTCAGGCACATAGATGGGACTGTTGGGGAGTTGCACTCTTCCCACGGTCATTCGATCTAGCATATGGCGCAAGTAAGCGTGTTCACCAGAGCAGCCCCAGTCAGGCGTACACATGACAACCCTTCCTCCCTCATAAGCGATTTTAGTTAGAACCTTCGCGAGTAGGGAGAAGGGAGGGTTAGCATACGCTAGTCCCATTGCTTTCGAGAAGAAACAGAAAGCGTTGTTTAAATGTTTCGAGCAGTACAACTGCATGATGTGCTGTTGTCGGCTCGCAAACAATTCCACCTGGATCTCATCCAGGTTTACCTGAAGGGCCCCCAGTCCATTTTCAAGAACGTGACGTGCCAATTCGTAGTTTTTAGTACGATAGTTAGTCTTGGATGCGTAGCGCAGCCCAGACTCTTTTCGTCCTGACAGCTCCAAAGGTATGGAGAAGAGCCCACTGCCAAAGTCGCAGTGCAAAGAATAGGGGCGCTGGAGAGACAGCATTTTTACCTGGGGGTTTCTTCGTAGGAAGTCAGTACAAATGACGATGTCAAAGGCGCCGGTGTTCAGCACTCTGCAGTGTTGGGTCACAGTTTCGTCGCCCAAGCATATAGTCACATCAACTCTCCCCAAGGAATGGAAGGTACGCCCATCCCCTACTCTTATGGCCACAGTCTTAGTTTTCTTGAAAGTCTTTAGCAGGCGCCGGGCCACTATGGACAGTGTTGCACCGGTGTCAAGAACTGCTCGGAAAACTTGATCCCGAATTTTCACGAGGATCCAGAAAACAAAGTCCTCCTCTTCGGAGCCGCCCCCCTACTCCTCACCAGGGAACTTGACATCCACCCCTGCAGCCATGAGGGACTTTGCCATCCAGGCCAGTTGCCTCTTCTTGGACTTATTCCCCTCAGGGGAAGCGTTATCCCCCTGTGGGCGCTTCTTGGAGTCACCTGCGGCAAGAGGGGGAGTAGCAGCGGGCGCTGATGAGCGTCTCTCGGGGTTAGGGGGTCCACCTTTGCCAACCCCCTTGCCACCTCCTTTACCACCTTTATCCCCATTCGGGGGATTTCTGGTGGGTGTTTGGGTCTTCTGGCGTTCAGCCCCCTGTCGCTTGAGTTTGTCAGTCTCGCGTTTCTTTATGTGACCTTCGTCTTCGTAGTGACGGCGTTTGCCACAATAGCCACAAGTGATGGTACACCTGAAATGATCCTGATGGGTCACAGGCTTCCCGTCCCTTGTATGCTGCTGTTGTTTCATCTGCAGCATACAGCTACTGCAGTGATCGCAGTCAGGGGCATGACAAGGACCCCCCTTTTCATTGACAGGTTTGCAGTAGAACAGAGGGGGTGTACCTGCATCAGGTTTAACCTCATTCATGGCACGTAGGTTACCCCTCCCTTTACAACCTCCCTGGTTGGTGTTAGTGGGAGTTTCAGGCCCTTTCCCTTTGCCACGTTCGGGGGTAGGGGTACGACATCGACCCAAGTGCTTCTTGAAGAATTTCTCCATGTGGGAGTCATTCTCCCTCTCAAGAGCTAGCTCGATCAGCAGGTCCACCAGTTCGTCGTACGAGTGGGTCCGGCTTTTCCTCTCAGAGGTAGCGCGGCAGTAATCCCACGTACGTTGGGGGATCTTACTCATGAGCCACAGGTGGGGCTCAGTGACTCCGTAGGAGCCCACGTTCATCCGTGAAAACAGATACTCCAGGTCGCACACGTATTCAGAGACTCGCGCAGCGGAAGGAAACTCAGGGAGCATAGGTAGCTCCTCTATCTGTGTGCGCACACTGAGGTCAGTCTCATAGACTGAGAATGTTTTCTCCAATCTTTGGAGTACCTCTACCCAGGTTGAACAGGTTTTCACAATCTGTTTCACTTGTTTTTGCAAAAATTTCTTTTTGCAGGGGCGTTTCAGCAAGGAGCATTTGGTGGCCACATCCACATGGGATTGGCCAGTGAGCAACAGAAACTCAGCAAATTCTTCTGCCCATTCAGGCAGATTTTTCGGCCAGGACTCCGGCAGTTCTAGCTGGATGTTTGCCTGGGCAATAGGTCTGCTCATCTTCCCACCCCCCGGGGTTAGACCAGAAGGAGAAGGAGATACGCCATAAGAGGTACCAGGGTTGACAGCCCTCTGTTCTTAGTCTCCATCACCGGCACGTCCTGTAGTTCAGCAATAGGGACTGTCCAGGCGCGAGGATGAAGAGGGCTGGGGCAAGTGACCTTGGGTAGCAACCTGGACACCCTTGATCTTTTGAGAGCATCAGCCAATGTGCTCCATCCGGGTGAAGGTCAGAGTAGCGCTGGCTTGGGTCAGCGTTCAGTGATACCCAATTTAGCCTTGACGTCCTCTGACAGGGCTGTCACATCCGGGTCGTCCAATCCGGATAGAAGTTTGGCCAAAAGTTCGGCCGTACGATCCAGAGCCCCATCATTGGGCTCTGGGCGAAGAGGATCCATTATCGGCAGGTCTGGATGCCTTGCTCTCGGGTGTTTGTGTACTCTCGGTCGTCTCGGTAGTGATACTGTGTCCGCCATGTCTGTAGATGGCCCAGAATGGAGGAAGGAGCCCATCTCAGTTTGGGGCGGCGACCCAGGGGCATCAAGAGGTATTTCTCCATCTTCTCCAACGGTGGACTTGTGGTACTCTTCGTGGAGCATAAACTCGTCCATCCTCCTTCATAGGTCCTCTTGTTCTTCAGGGCCAACTCCAAGTATGGTAGAAGACGAGGCCGGACAAGCCGACCGGGCGATGGAAGCTTCGACACGCCTGCGGAGCCTTTGCAGGCTGTCTTCACCATGGGTCGCTAAGGTTTCAATGGTTAATGGGATTGTTCTGGGCGGATTTAGTTCCGCCCTCCTGTGCTCTGGATCTTCCTGAGACCCAGATACTGCTCTGAGTCCCGGTTCACTCTTTGGGTGGGCTACACTGCCATGTTGCACTTGTACACTTCTGATCGGCCAGGTGCGGGAGGACAGTTGAGTGGACATGTTCAATGTGCTGCTCAGTGTGCTTTTCTTGTGCTTCTGCTCAGAGTCGGTTTGAAAGGTTTGAAATTGTCCTGGAGGGGCAAGCCCACCACATCATCACCGCCGCCCTGTACACCCTCGCCGCCCACAAACGCCACTGGGACCCCAAAACTTTCCCAGCAATGCCCCCACCAACCCAGGGCCCCAAAGATCCCGTCACCCCCTTCCACATCGATCAACTCCTAAGCCGCAGGGCCAGCCCACACCTCCACCCGTCCAGGATAGCACTAGCCATTGCATCGTGGGACACCTTGGACACGCCCCCCCAACAACCCGCCATCCACATCTTCAAAGCGGACGCCCAATGGTGGGTCCTCCACTGGGCACACAGAGTCCTCATGGCAGCCCAGGTCTATACCCCGGAAATAGACCCTGAAGACCCCCCACGGGGCCGGCAGCGACTCCTCCAGGCCACCACCCTCACAGGCTGCAAAGGCGCCCCCTGGGAAGCCCTCCACACAGCACTCTACTGGGCTCAAGGCTCCCCCAACGGCCCAGACACACCGGAACCCACGGAGGCCTGTGTCATGCAGGCCAAGGCCATTAGGAATTACCACCTTCACCACCCCTTCGACGACAGCCCGGCCGCACTGCCATGGCCATCAGATCCGCCGGAGACCGTGTGCAAGCTCGCCGACATCATGCGCAGCCACGCGAAAGCGAAAATGCAAACACCGGCTTAACCCCTACTGAGGGATCCGGGCCTGCAAGCAACGCACCCCTTCTTCAAACCCCACGCCCCCCCAGCCCCGCTACCTCCAGTCCCGCCCAAGCGAGCGAGACGACAAAGGGGCGCACCCGCCCCCAACCAAGCCGGAGAAGCAGCAACCACCCGACCCCCCGCATCCCACCCGACCCACCCGGCGAACCCAGACCAAGCATCCTCGTCATCCTCCCTCCCACCACTACCACCGCCCCACCCGGACCAAGGATCCTCGTCATCCTCCCTTCCATCACTACCACCGCCCCACCCGGACCAGGCATCCTCATCATCCTCCCTCCTGCCACCAGCACTGCCCCCGCCCAAGGCGTACCCAGAATTCGAAAAAGGGCGCGAAGGTCCAGCAGCCCTTCCGCAACGACCACACAGGCGACTGCATCTGGTGTGAAGGCACGATCCAGTACCGCCTCAAGGAACCGGGGGACAACGGGGGGCCACAGATCCGGGTGATCTGGCACCACCAAAAGAAGCTAGACCAAGGCAGCAGCGCCCGGGACAAGCCAGAAGGCTACACCCTGGAGTTCACCAGCGCCTGTCCCATCCGACTCCGCACCAAAGAGAACAAGGCCCACAGAGGCACCAAATACACTGGGGAGCTCCCCCCAGAGTGGAGCCAAGGCCTCCCCCCGCCGCGCCTACCCAAGCGCCCACCAACCGGCAAGAGGTCCCCGAGCCCCAGTCCCCCTCCAAGGACGCCACAACCGCCCTCCAGGAGCTCCCGATGGCACAGGGGCCGGGGTGGGTTTCCCACCTCCTCACCTTGCAGGAACAAGGCCTACAACGCGACGACCCCCCAGAAACCACCCCCATATATACCCCAGACCAGAAAGCGTACAAATGCTGCTGGCACGAGGGGACCCCCTATACGCCCAAAACGGCATCCACGTCCACCTCGTCCACCACCTCAGCGTCCCAGGGAGGCAAGGTGTCTATGAGGTCGTCGGGGACGGATGGCAACTCAACGTCATCAACACCCACGTCCCCTTCGGCGAAGCCACGGAACCCTTCCTCTATGCCCTGGCCGAGGCGTACCACCAGATGGCCATGCTCGCCTCTACAGTCATCATCGGCGACATGAACGCCGCCCCCTTCCCGGCGGACCGAGGGGGACAGGCCACACCCCAGGACCAAGCAGTACGCGACACAATCGAAATGCTCGGGCTCGTGGACCTGACGGCCAACCTCGAAGGCCAACCATCCCACTTCCCCGTCCAAACAGATGCCGCCCCATCCCACATCGACGTATGCTATGGCGACCCCACCACCATCATCCAGGCAGAGGCCCGATATGGACCCCTCCCGCTGGGACCCACAGGACATAGCCCCGTGCACATCCGCCTCACCATCCCCAACCTTCCCCCCAGGGCCCCAGGAGGATGCGGACCAAGGCCTACCACCCCCCCTGAAGATGCCCCCACTGCATGACAAGCATGCCTGGTCCCAATATCACAGGGCCATAGACCGCGCCTGGCGCATCCAACCAGACCCCACTGACCTACTCACGGCCATGCGCACGGCCGCTGTCGCCTGCGGCTTCCAGCAACACCCCCACACAGACAACGACCAACCACCCACGGCCCTAGGGGACATGCTCCATGACCTCTGGCATGCAAAGCAACAACTGGCGACCCTCTCCCACACCGACAGCCCCCAAACCCGCCGCGAGATACACCACTGCAGGACACAGATAGCCCACATCAGGGCAGACCTGCAGCGGTGGCACGTCCACAGGCAACAGCGCATCGCCCAGGAACACGAACGGTATGCGCAACATGAACTCCCCTACAAGGCCATCCGCCACCTCGACGACGCCATGACCGACACCGGCCACCGCACCATCACCACGGTCCGGCAGGAGGACGGCTCCCTCACCAACGACCCAGCCACAGTGCTCCAAGCCACCCAAGACAGCTTACTCCGGCAACACACCTTCACCCAAGACACACTGGACCCAGACACCCAGGCCAAATTCGACCGCCTCCCTCGGGTCTTCAACCACGCCCAGAGGAGGCAACTGGAAGAACGCCCCTTCACCATCCAGGAAGTCAGGAAGGCCATCCACAGTCTCCGGCAACACAAAACCCCCGGCTACGACGGCCTCCCTGCGGAGGCATACTACCACCTCCCCGCCCACCTCCTCCGCATCCTCGCCCACCGCCTCCCGGACATCGTCACGGGGCAGACCCCCCTGCCACCAGACTCGGCAAACGTTGTCCGCCCCCTCGTCAAAAAAGGGGACTGGGCAAACCCGGACAACTGGCGCCCCATAGTCTGTGCGGTCACGGAGCTCAAAATCGTCTGGACCATCCTCCTACGCCGCATCCGCCCCCACTTGGACCCCCACATACCACCAAGCCTCTGGGGGGCCATCCCAGGCCGGGCCCCACACGAGGCCATCTTCCTCCAGGACACCATCGCAGACATGGACCCGGTGGACCTCATCATCGCCTCCCTCGACGTCAAAGGAGCCTTCCCGAACACCCCCTGGCTCCTTCTAGAAGCGGTGTTGAAACGCCTAGGCCTCCCCTTCTACAACTTCGCCTCCGGCTACATCCGCACCCGCAAATACACGGTCCGCACTGGAGCAGGCCTCACCCCCTTCCTTGAGCCAGGCAGCGCGGTCCCCCAAGGGGGAGCAGAGGGCCCCTTTCCTGTACCTTCTAGTGACGCTCTCCCTGGCCCTCGCAATCGAGCAGGATTACCCGGCCTACGCACCATAGACTGAGAATGTTTTCTCCAATCTTTGGAGTACCTCTACCCAGGTTGAAAAGGTTTTCACAATCTGTTTCACTTGTCTTTGCAAAATTTTTTTTTGCAGGAGCGTTTCAGCAAGGAGCATTTGGTGGCCACATCCACATGGGATTGGCCAGTGAGTAAAAGAATTCCAGCAAATTCCTCTGCCCATTCAGGCATTTTTTCGGGTCAAACTCCCGGTCCGGCAGGAGGACAGCTCCCTCACCAACGACCCAGCCACAGTGCTCCAAGCCACCCAAGACAGCTTACTCCGGCAATACACCCCCACCCAAGACACACTGGACCCAGACACCCAGGCCAAAATCAACGGCCTCCCTGGGGTCTTCAACCACGCCCAGAGGAGGCAACTGGAAGAACGCCCCTTCACCATCCACGAAGTCCGGAAGGCCATCCACAGTCTCCGGCAACACAAAACCCCAGGCTACGACGGCCTCCCTGCGGAGGCATACTACCACCTCCCCGCCCACCTCCTCCGCATCCTCGCCCACCGCCTCTGGGACATCGTCACGGGGCAGACCCCCCTGCCACCAGACTTGGCAAACGTTGTCCGCCCCCTCTACAAAAAAGGGGACTGGGCAGACCCGGACAACTTGCGCCCCATAGTCTGTGCGGTCAGGGAGGTCAAAATCGCCTGGACCATCCTCCTACGCCGCATCTGCCCCCACCTGGACCCCCACATACCAGCAAGCCTCTGGGGGGCCATCCCAGGCCGGTCCCCACACGAGGCCATCTTCCTCCAGGACACCATCGCAGACATGGAGGTAGGTAGGTAGGTATCTTCGGGAGCTCGGGATGCCTCCTTTGACATTGCAGGAAGAAGGTCTTACCAAGGGGACGTCCTGTCCCTCCCACTGCCCTATGTCAGGTGCCTCTTGAGCCGCTCCCGCATGTGCTTGGGAAGACATTGTCGCGGCCACCCGGTCCATGTGTCCCAGGTGGGAGGGTGTCCCCACATGTGTCCATGGGTAGGGCCACATGCCCCCTGCTTTGGGCGGCAGCTCTGGGGGGCTGCCCAGCCGTGTGGAGTATCTCTCACCACAAGGGGTATTGCTCCCGCTTGTCTACGGTACGACCGCCTCACCCTTGTGGCTTGAGTTGCGGGGCCACTCTGCTCGGCAGGTGACCCCCTCCTGGACTGTGTACCGGCTCGCCTGTCACCGGTTGCTTCCATGGCTCCGGGTGACCTTTGCCATGGTCCCCGATGCCGCTTGGCCGGGCTCGGACCAGTGGCCTTGGAGTACCGCTCCTGCCACTGGCCCGGTGGGTCCGCTGGGTCGCCCCAGTGCGTCCGACCCATGGGGTATTGGTTCTTTCCTGTCCCTCGGCCGCCCTACGTGTGTGCAGTGTCCTGGGCTGCTGGGCTCCTGTTCACCGGTGTGCCCCCCCGTTTTGCTGTGGTGCGTCTGCGGTGTCCTGGGCCAGCTGGCTCCTGTTCACCGGTGTGCTCGCTCGGTGTGTTGTGTTGCATGTGCGGTGTCCTGGGCCACCGGGCTCCTGTTCACCGGTGTGCGAGCTGTGTGCGGTGCGCGTGTGCCATGGATGGTTGTGTCTCTCTTCCTCCCCCCCTAATTTTCGTTTTTTTTTCCTTTGTTTTTTTTTTACTTGTTTTTTTTTTTGTTTTTTTTCTTGGGAAAGAAAAAGAAAAAACAAAAAAGAGAAAAACAGGGGCGCGCGTACACTGCAGGCACAGGCATGGGCAGCTGGTGCCGCGGTGCAATAGCGTTGTGTCCTCTGGCGTGTGTTGTCGGTGCTGTGGCGGCGGTCGCGCCCCAGGGGTGCGGCTCGCGCGTCCTGACGTACACGAGCTTGGGTCACGGTGGGTTTGGTGAGGTTTCTCTTTGCTTCTGGAGCTGGCTGGTTAGGCGGCTGTGTGGGCTGTGGGTGTGGGCTGTGGTTACGTTGTTCCCTTGGCGGGCTTGGTTGGGAGTCAAGGGTTAGCGGTTTCGGGGTGTGGCTCGGGTTTGATTTGTGCTTGGGTTCTGGCTCGGTTAGGCAGTTGCGCGGGGCCGGGCGTGTGGGTAGCGGCGTCCACGGGGTCGTGCGCCCGGGGCGAGTGCGGGGTGGTGCGTGCGGGCCGGCCGGTGGCCGGTGGCCTCACTGGGAGTCCCACACGGGGGGGTTGACGGGCGTGCCCGGGGCGTACGCAGCGTGCAGGTTGGGCAGCAGCGGGCGCACGTGCAGGGCGTCGGCGTGCCCGATGAGGACCTCACTGAGGACCGAGGGTTCGTCGGCAAGCAGTATGCGATGCCCGGGAGGGGTGGCGGCGAGGAGCGGGAGGATGTCCGCGGCCCGCGACGTGGGGGCGAACACGACGTGGGCCGGGTGCGGCCCCGGGAGCGGTACCGGGGGGAGCGGGACCACAGGACGGCGGTCTACTGTGAGATGCCAAGTGGCGCGATGGTGGAGGAGCCGGACTAGGGCGATGCTGTGGCGCAGTGTGTGGGGCTGGGTGCTGGGCGGCATGGGGACGTGTGGCGGGAGGGGTGGGGGCGGGGGAGTGGCGTGGGAGGGGGCACGGCGGAGGAGTGACGCCAGCGACGTGTGTGTCGTGCTGAGGGTGGAGAGGAGCCCACGGTAGCGGGCCTGGGTTCGGCGCCTTGGGGCGTAGTGGTGCTCGTTGTCGTGTGCGTTGCCTTCTTTTGGCGTCCGGTTTGTTTGGTGACTTCTGGGCGGGGCCTGGCGTGGCGCCCCTTGGTGGTGGTTTGCTGGGTAACGGGGTTAGATGGCGGCGCCGCTGGCCGGGGGGTCAGGCGCGTCGTGTTGTGTGGCGCGCAGGGCTCCTGGGGTGCTGTGTGTGTCGCCCGTGTCGGTGCGCCGACGCCTGTGGGGTGGTGAGGGGGTGTGTGCGTGCGGGGCTGGGCTTTGGGTGATGTCCAACAGGCGGATGCCGTCCCGCTGTGTTTCCTGGAGGGTCTCCCACAGGCGCCTGAGGACATACGGGTGGTCCTGGGGCGCGGGGAGGTTGCGGGGCTGGACTCCCCGGGGGTGGAGCGCATCGGCCAGCATGGCTTCCCATGCCGGCCTGCGGCATCCATCCCCCCGCCGGCCGGAGGCGGCAGTTCTCCACCGACCCCTTGCGGGGCCGATGGACCAGGCCCTCGAGGGAGGGCTCTCCCCGGGCCCACTTCCGCAGCTCCCAGAGCTGCGTGTGGGTCCAGCGCTGCCACCACTGTTCCTGGGCGGGCCTGCGGTCTTGGGCGGAGGAGTGGGCGTGGCTGGGTGTGACGGGGTTGCTGGGACCGGCGGCGGTGGCGGGCCTGGGGAATTCCTCGTAGTCCTGTTCCGTGGGGGTGCGTGGGGAGTGGGGGTGCACGCGGATGTGGACCCGCGGGTGTGCGCATACGGTCTCCGCCTCGGGGTTTGGCGGGGATTCGCGGCGGCGGCGGTAGTGGGGCATGCGTTGCATGTGGGCTGTCATCGAGGGCCGGTAGAGGGGCGGGGACGCTGCTGGTGGACCCTGGCGTCGTTCTTGCTTGGTCGGGAGCGGTCTGTGGGCCTGGGGTGTGGGCTTTGAGAGGTGGCGGGACGAGGTGCGTCGCGCTTCGGCCGCGGCGCGCTCCGCCGTGAAGGTGGTGGCGGTGGCGTCAATGACGGTGGGGGGGCGCCGCGCTGGGCGCTGCTGCCTTCGGGCCTGGGACGGCTGAGCCAGATGTCGTAGAGGACGTCCTCGGGGGGCCGGGCTCGCGCTGCTGTCGTTGCGCCGGGTTTGGGCTTGGGTTTGGGCTTGGCTGCGGGGTGCGGTCCTGGCGTGCTGACAGGTTTGGGTGGCCGTTTGGCGGCGGTCTTCGGCTTCGGCTGGGTCGTGGGTGTGGGCTTCGTCGGGGCGTGGGCCTTGGCAGCGGCGGGGCTGCTCGCGGTGGGGGCGGGTTTGGAGGCCCGTTTGGGATGTGTCCCTCGCGGCCTGGGGGGTGGAGTGCTGGATGAGGACGTGGTGGTGGTGGTGGATGAGGTGGTCGTGGTGGTGGAGGTTGTGGAGTCGGAGGCGGAGGAGAGGGCTGTGGGACACGGCGGAGGGTCCTGGGCCTCGGGGGCGGGCGTATGATGCTAGGTCCTGTAAGTAGCGAGAACGAGGGTGCAGGTTCGGGCACCGGGTGTGTGCGCGCGTTTTCCCTGTGTGTGTGCGTGCTGGTGCTGGCGTGGCGGCGTTGTCTCGGCTGTGCGGGCACGTGGGTTACCCGGGGGGTGGCCATATCTGCTCCAGGACGTGCGGGTGTGTTTGCTGGAGGTAGTTGAGGGTCTGGAAGAAGCATCGCTGGATGCCGGGCATGTCCTCCTCTGTGAGGTGGGGGTAGTTTTGGGTGGGGGTGTCTGGGCCCGGCCACAGCAGCGTCATGAGGCGGGCTGCCACCATGTACGGGCATAGTCGTAGGGTGATGGGGCGTGGGGGGGGTGGGTCCCCTGCGGTTTGGGGGGGCTTCCCTCTGCTGGAGGCGCAGCGTGACCACCCACACCCATCGGTCCGTGGGGATCCCCCACGTCCGTTGGGTCCACTTGGCGAGGCAATACATCGCCCTACCAAGGCCCTGGTAGCCGCTGCAGATGGAGAGCAGCGTGTCCAGGGATTTGGGTTCCCACGTGCCCCAGATGCGGGGGTCGTCCGGGTCGTCCCCCCTGGCGTTCGTGTCGGGGCCTGGGTTGTGTGTGGGGGGGGTGTAGTTGGCGGGGAGGAGGGAGTCGGTGCCGTGTAACGCCCAGTGGTCTGTGGGTGCGTGGTAGGTGGTGGTGGAGAGGGTGTAGTGCAGATTGTACATGAGGGTCATGTACTTGGAGGGGGCTGGCTGCTGCTCGTCGGGGGTTCGGGATGTCTTCCGGGACGTGGTGCCGGAAGTTGCTCAGGGAGGCCATCCGGGCTACCCATGTTTCCCGCTCCCAGTCTTTGGTGCTGTCGGGGGTGGCGTCGGGTGGGGGGTGGGCCATGTCGGGCTCGTGGTAGCGGGTGCGGCCCTTGGTGTCCACCCGCCCCGGCACGGGGTGTCCGACCAGGTGTCGCCCCCAGTCGATGGGGGGCACCCAGATCCGGCTCCCCGTGGGGGGCGGGCTCTCGCCGTCTTGGGTGGCGCGTGGGGGGCGCTCGTGTCGGGCGACGTGGAGGAAGGCGTCGAAGAGGAAGTCTCTGACGCCTTCCCCCAGGGTGGCCGCCTGGACCAGGGTGGCCGCCCGGATGGGGGTGCTGGTGCCGGAGGTGCGGAGGTACAGCACGACGTCCTGTTCCCCGAGTCCCCGGAGGTGCTGCCGTGCCGCTGCGGGGTTGTGTAGGGCGTAGGGTTCGGCCGGTGCGGCGACTGGTGGTGCGGGGTGTGATGGGGGGGGTGGTGTGGGTTGGGGGCGGCGGTCGCGGGAGGGGGGATTCGCGGTGTCGTGTGTAGGCGGGGGTATCGACGTCGATTGGCTGGTGCTGGCTGCCGCGTGTTGTGTCCGTGGCCTGGTCTCGGGAGGGGGGGCGGGGGGGGGGTGGTGTCGGGGTGGCGCTGTTGGTGGTGGGGGGGGGCGGGCGTGGGTGTTGTGCTGGCTGGGGGTCTGGGCGTCCCTGTGGGTCGTTTGGGTGTTGCGTGTGTGCGCCGTGCGGCCCTTGCGGTTCTTGACTGGTTGTGGTGCCGGGGTGTGGGTGGGTGGCGGCCGCATGAGCGTCCGAGTGGGGCTGTGGTCCGTATGTAATGGGTGGCTGCTGGTGGATGGTGCTCGCTGGTATGGGGTGTGGGTGGGGGGGCTGCTGGTGGTGGTGGGGTGGGGGGGGCGGGGTTGGGTGTTGTGCTGGCTGGGGGTCCGGGCGTCCCTGTGGGTCGTCTGGGTGTTGCGTGTGTGCGCCGTGTGCCCCTTGCGGTTCTTGACTGGTTGTGGTGCCGGGGTGCGGGTGGGAGGCGGCCGCATGAGCCCCCGGGTGGGGCTGTGGTCCGTATGTGATGGGTGGCTGCTGGTGGATGGTGCTCGCTGGTATGGGGTGTGGGTGGGGGGGCTGTTGGTGGTGGTGGGGCGCTCCTACTAGGCCCTGGTGTTGCTGGTGTGCGTGCGCGGCTCCTCGCGGGTCCATGGGGGTGTACCGTGGCTCGTATGTCGTGGGCCCGTGTAGCGGGGGCGGCGGGTTGTGCTGGACCGCGTGGTGGTGGTTTCGAGGGTGTGCCGGTTGTGTGTGGTACCCCGGCGTTGATGGGTGTGGTGGCAGGGGCTGGTGGTGGTGGAACACGTGATGGTGTGGTGCGGTGATGTGCGCTATGTGGGGTGGGTGGTTCGCGGGGCCTGGTTGTGCTGGGGCGTGGTGGGGATGTAGCTGGTGGGGGTCGCTGTAGCTTGGGGGCATTAGGGGGTAGGGGTTGGGAGAAACGGGGGCGTGGTGGTGGTGTTGGTGGTGCCATGTCCCCTGGCTCTGCGCATACGGTTGTTTTGGCATGGTGTGGACGTGTGTGGGCGGTGGTGGCTGACTGGGCTGCAGGATTTGGGTGCTGCGGTACGGGGGTGGTGGTGGGCGCTGGCGGTGGCGGTGTTGTTGGTGTGCCCAAGGGGTTTGGGCGTGGGGTGGTGCGGTGTGGCTGGACCCAGGCCTTAGTCGGGGCGTCGCGCCCTGCTGGTTGGCGCGTTGGCGGGCCCCCTGACCTGTCTTGGTCTTCTTGGCCTGGTGGGTGTCGGGGGCGGGTGAACCTTCCTGTCCCTGTGGGGGCGACGGGGAGCGGGCGTGCCAGCAGTGTGCCTCTTGGAGGCTCGTCTTGAGGCCTCTGACGTAGGTTTCCTGGTCCGTGAGGCCCATCCGCGTGGCGGTGGCCTCGTCGGGGGCGGCGGTGTGGGCGTCCCGAAAAGAGGCCCAGCCCTCCAGGGGCTTCTGTTGTGCGGGGTGGGGGTGGTGTGCTGGGTAGAGGAGTGCGCTAAGTGGGTAAGGTGTCCCCTTCCGTCGGCCGAGGGCGTTTTTGAACCGGCGGCAAGTGATTCGGAGGTAGGCTGCTATCTCCTCTGGTGCCGTGTCGGCCCACGCTTCCGGCGTCAGGGCTGCTGCTTGGGGGGCCGTGAGTTTTGGGGGACCGGAGGTGTAGGTCTTGGTGGTGGAGGTATAGGGCGAGGAGGATGTGGCGGGCCGCCACGTTCAAGCCGCCTCCGCTGTGGCGTAGGGGTGGGCTGTGGGGGGGCAGGGGTGTGCTGCCCGTGGCCACGGCTATGGTCCATGCGTGGTCCGCCGCGTCCGCCACGTAGTACCCTCCCAGGTGGTCCCGGAGGGTGTCGGTGAGGAACCCGAAGAAGCTGGGGTGGCTGGCGTGGGGGGGGTGCGGCTGGGGCCGCGGGCCGCTCGCGGTGGCGGGGGTTGAGGTCCCCGCAGTGGGGGCAGTCGGTGAGGCGGTGCGCAGCTCCCAGGGAGGCCCAGTGGTCTGGGTTGCAGGGCAGGGCTGTCTGTGGTAGCCGCCGGCGAACGCAGAGGGGACATGCGGTGGCTGGTGGTTGGTGGTACCTGTGGACGGACGGCGGCGTGGGGGGATGGGGGCTGGTGGCGCGCGCATGCTGGTGGGAGTGTGTGCGGTGCCTGTGGTGTCCGTGTGTGCTGTGCCAGTGCTGTGCTCGGTTGATGGTGTGTAGACGTGGTAAGGGTTCCGTGTTGGTATGTCACGGGGTAGGTTCTCATGGTTAGTAGAACAGGAGTTTGAGGAGGTGGGCTTGGTCTGGTTGGGGGCAGGGTTGCCGCATGCTGCAGGTATTTGTGGGTGCGGTATGTGAGCTGCTCCGCCGTCTTGGCAACGGCCGTCCGCTGCATGTGCGCCGCCGAGGCCTTGGGGTCCTCCGCGTGGGTGCGTAGCAAGGTGTAGACGGCAGTGGGGACGAGTCCCCTGCGGACTGCCTCCAGCACCTCTGTCTGCTTGAGGACGGTGGTGAGTTGTTGAGTCGCCGGGGACTGCGTCAGCCATCCGGCGTGCTGTGCGATGGTGTGGGTTGGTTTCCAGTCTGTGAGGGTGTCCAGTCCTCTGTACAGGGGCCACGCAGACATGGCCCCGATGGACCTCATCATCGCCTCCCTCGACGTCAAAGGAGCCTTCCCGAACACCCCCTGGCTCCTTCTAGAAGCAGTGTGGAAACGCCTAGGCCTCCCCTTCTACAACTTCGCCTCCGGCTACATCCGCACCCGCAAATACACGGTCCGCACTGGAGCAGGCCTCACCCCCTTCCTGGAGCCAGGCAGCGGGGTCCCCGAAGGGGGAGCAGAGGGCCCCCTCCTGTACCTTCTAGTGACGCTCCCCCTGGCCCTCACAATCGAGCAAGATTACCCGGCCTACGCAACCTACTCCCTCCTCTCCCCCCTGGTGGGCTTCGCGGACGACACCAACCTCACGGTCGCGCACACCCCACACGAACCCCATGCCCCGGACCCCGGGCCAAGGGTCACCCAACAGGCCAATGACTTACTGGACGTGACCACCTCCTACCTCTCCCACAACAACCTCATCGTCCACCCCACAAAGTCAGTGGCCATGATCAAGGGGTCTGCCACACCCCCCACCCTAGGGCCACAAGGGCCACCCATGCAAGTCGTGACAACCACCACCCACCTGGGGGTAATCCAGGCCGCCAACCCTGAGGATGCCCCCCTCCCTCCCAAGTTGCAATCACACCACGCCCATCTCCCCAGATATGCGTCCCCGACCACCAAGGCCCTCTCCCTGTCCCACCAGAGCCTGGCGTACTACCTCACCGGGGTCTTGAACGCCTCCATAGGCTTCCAAGCACTCCAACTGACACACTCCACCACCGCCCTCCAGCCGGCCACACGCGCCGTGACCAAGGCATGGGCAGCACACGGGAGCTGGCCTACCTCCATACCCACCCGCGCAATCCTCGCGGCATGGCCCCACTATTGGGACGCCATAGGGGACGAGTTGAAAGCGGCCTACACCACACACACCGCCCTCCTCCTCCACCGCATGACCCACAACCACTCACCGGAGGTCTGCGAGGTCACCGCAATCCGCCTCCAAGCCGCACAACGGGCCCGCAACACATGCCCGCGCTGGGTACTCCACCAGACGGGCATGCCCACCAACATGAACACGCGCCTGTGGAACCACCTGCAGCTTCTCCTCCCATCCCCAGACTACGCCATACTCACCAACCACACGTGCCCAGAGGAGGGGCCTCTAGCTGTCCTCTGCGGGGACCTCCACCATCACCCCAAGGGCACCATCCGCACCATAGACCTTGTCGGGGCCTAGATCACCGTAGTATACGTCACCCTCCCCCAAATGCGGGTCCTGCACTACAGCGGGGCACACCACACCCCCTTTCTACAGCTTCCCGAATGGCCTCAATACCGCCTCCTCCACCAATACCTCACGCAGACGGCACGAGCAGCGGGACACACTCTGCCGGTAAGCAAAGACATGCACACAGCCTACCGAGAATTCACGAAGCAACACCCCCGACCCATCCCAGCGACACCACCCTACGCACCCACCGGCTCGAAACACGAACCCGTCCCCTCGGTGACGGGCCCAGTCCCACCACTAACCCTACTACTGGCCCCGAATGAAGCCAAACCCACGCAGACCACCGTCATCCACCACGGGGCAAAATGGCGCATACCGAAACACCACATGACCGCCCGCACTACAACCAACCACATCATGGCCCGTACTACACCTCATAGCACGCCACCATACCCACCCCACAACCCACCTACCACCACAGGCCTACGCATGGGTAGCCCCATGGTTCCACAGCACCGACACTAACCCCACGGTAGCATGGAACCCCGACCACGCGCCTAAATGGCTCTTCACCACTACACCCACATGGCCCCGCCCCGACCCGGCAGGGGTCGCCATCCGTTACAGCATGTACGATCCAGGCAGAACTGGCAAGCACGAGCACCCCTACTATCCGCTCCACCACTCCTGCCACACACCGGAGCACCGAACACAAACCCTCACATGCCACGACCTAAACCCAGACACAGCCTACATCCTCCACTACATCTACTCCTACCTCACACAAGGACAGCCGGAGCAGGGACTCATAGCCCTGTCCCCCCAAGCGAAACACATCGTCTCCAAAGGAATAGGGGTGTACGCCACCCCCATCCTGCAGCCCACAACCCCAGTAGCCCACCTCGCCACGGGCCTCGCCATATATGCCTACCTGCCCATGAACCCATGCCGCCTCCCACAACCATCACCGGCGGACCGGCTCTTCTTCACCGACGCCTCAGGCGAATCTACCCTCACGCTCATCACCGGGGGGGCCACCCTGCAGCTAACCCACAGCGGGGGACACTACCACATGGACCACCACACGGGCCACACCACCTATGGGGCCTGCTCCCACGGGGAGCCAGGGGCCATGGCCGACGCCATCACCGAGATCGCGCCCCAAATACCCGCCCACTCCCCGCACATCGTCCGGGTCTGGTTCGTGGTAGACGCCACTGTCGAGACACACCTGCTCCTCCGCATAGCAAGGCAACGACTTCACAAAGCCACCGCGACGAGCCCGGGCACCCAGGCACTGCTGCTCTGGAAAGCCCTTCGCAGCCTTCCCCCCTACGTCCAACTCCATCTCGTGAAACAAGAGTCCCACAGACACCAATACGGAAATGGTAAGGTCGACAACCAGGCAGTACACCAGCGCACAACGCACCTACCAGCCCTCCAGATCCCTGACCTCGGCCGCAACCACACGCACCTCCAACACATACCCCCCGTACGCGAGCCCCATCAGACCCCAGACTGGGTACCAGAGGACGCCCCCTATTCCTCCCACGACAGAGCATACCACTACCCCAACCCCTTCCTAAATCTCTCCCGCGTGCTCGGCGACGCAGACAGCCGGGCGCACATCCAGGAGCTCCAGGACAGACTGCAAATCCCCCTCTACCACTCAGCGCTGCGCCCAGCAAACGTCCCAGTCCACCTCCAAAAACGACGCATCAAGCTCCTCAGGGAGCAACTACCATTCCTCACCAGGGTTGGCAGATGCCTCGCCCGCAAACACATCCACGTCCACGAAGAACACACCTGTTGCCCGTGCGACCACACCACCCCGGAGGACTGGGAACACTTCAGGAAATGCCCCCCCCATACAGGCAGGGACACGCTAGTGGGCTGGTCCCCGGCGGAAACCCTACGACAACACGAAGGATGGCCAACAAACAGCCACGCACACCAGGCCACCGAACACCTCTTCCGGGATCCCCTGGTCAACGAAGCCACCATGAGAGGGGCGGTGACACAGGCCCTGCACCGACACCTCACCAAACACACGGAAAGCCCCATGGAAGAAGCAGCACACCTCCAGCTAGAGGCAGTCCGCAGAGCAGCGGCCCAAATGGTACACCGCAAACACCTCCTGTTAACACACGCGGAGCAACTCACCGACCCCACCGCCAGGGAACACATGCAGCGTCTCATCCATTATAATGCCGTGCATGACCCAGATGTCCACTAACCCGCTCTGCGCCCCGCACGCGCCCCCCATCTCCATCTGCAGGCCTGCAAGACACCACCACAGCGCCCCGAGGCCCATCTCTCACCCAAGAAGCCAGCCCGCACCGCCCAGCCCGGCCGAGCCCAACCAGGGCCAACCATACATCGACGTAGACGCGCAAGACCCCGGCAGCCCATCCAGCCAACCCCCCCCGGACTCGGGGCACCCCCCCCTCACACCGGCCACCATCCGCGACCCCGACCTCCTCCGAGCAACCCTCCAAGACAGGGCCCCGACCAACCCCCTGGGCTGGTACCGCCTACAAGACGACTGGACCAAGCTCAGCGTCAAAGCCCTCCGGGACCTGACCACCCCAGGCAGCGGCCTTTACGAGGCCATCGTAGACCTCGTACTCTGGCGAGCCCGCAAACACACCCAGGGCCAGCACGTCTGGATCCCCCCTATCGAGTGGGGCCAGCCCCTGACGCAAGACACCGGCATCAACGTCACGCGTCAAGGGACCGTACACCTACGACGGGCTCCAGCGGAGGGGGACCACCCAGCGGACCCGAACCGCCCGGAGCAGTGGGAACAGGCCACTGCACCAACCCGCGACACCGCCCTCGGCGCCGCCGGCCTCTGCACCCCAGACGACGACCTCCCCCCCCCACCTACAGACAGTGACCACCCCCCGCCGGAGGTCTGGGTCCTCGAGCGCGGGCATTACTACGTGATAGCCGCTACGGCTACGTTCCCCGGCGCGCAATGGCTCATCAAAGGAACGGACACCACGTTCGCCCCAGGTACCGCCCCACCAGGGGCAGTAGAAGACCCCACCACCCAGCACAGGGTCCTCAGGGGCGTTCTCCAGCCAGGGGACAAGCCTCCAGCCCGCGCCCTGGCCCAAATCACCTCAGGGAAGGCGGGCTACCACCTGGGATTGGCCATGCTCTGCCTGACCCACTGGATCCAGCGCCGCTGGCCACCCACGGGGACCGTGCCCTCGGTTTGGGCCATCCCCACCGCCCACACACAAGTCGAGGCGGGCGCGGACACACGACCAAGACCCCCCCTCAGACCGCAGCAGTCCGGGTACCAAGCCATCCACAGGGTCCTCAGTCGCGCGGGTCTTAGGCCAAAGCTAGCATACCCCCTTCCCACCACTGACCAAGAGGTCCACCAGATACGCAAGCTCGTCTGCGAAATCCTTGCCGCGGCAGCAGAAGACGGCAAGCTTCTCCTCCAAACCGCCCGGCCTACAACTGGCCACGCAAGCGCGCCGCGGCGAGCGGACACATACACCGACACAACACACCCCACCGCACAATCCCCGCCCATGCCCCTCCCCTCTCGCTGCTCACCCGGAGACCCACACATGCCCACAATCGAGCGCCAACCCGGGTCCCGCGACACGGGCCTCCCCCACCCGCCCGAACACCAGCACACGCCCGCCACACACCCACCCACCGGACACCCCTCACCACCCCCCACACTCCACATCCCACACACACCCGCCGAGAGGAGCCCCGCGCCCCGTGGCACGCCCACCGCACCCAGTGGCCCGCCCATGCCCCCCGCACACACCCCAGAAGACCCAGGCCCACCCCCCCCGGCCCCTGAATGCATCCCAGGCGAACTGTTCCCCCCCGCGGACGCCAACCCACACAACCTCGCACATTACAGGACCCGGGCCCAGCCAAGCCCAGAAGGAGAAGGCCACAGCCCCGCGCCTCCCTCCCCCGCCGCTGCCGACCAGATCGCCCTGCCGGCCCGCCAGGTGACGACCGGGCCCATCCAGCCGCCCGCTCCCAACCTAAAGCCCGAGGACATGCCCTCCATCCTCTCCGCCGTGGCCGCAGCAGAAGCCGCCGCTCGCAAGCCCGCGTCCATCACCTCCTCCTCATCCTCAGCCTCGTCCACCTCGTCAACCTCATCCTCCGACCTCCCCCTCCCCGCCGCCCTCATCCTCAAGGCCACGGCAAAAGCCAAAGCCGCGGCCGCACGCACCGACCCCCCGACCCCCACACAGGCGACTCGGGCACCCCGGCAACACACCGGGAAGACCCCCGAACCGACATCAGCGCCCTCACACCTCCAGACAGAGGTCCTCCTCAACCTGGAACCGGACCCCAGCACCAAACCCGACCCCAAACCCAAGCCGGCGCCCACGCGAGCACACACAACACGCCAGACGCAACGACACAGACCCAACCGACACCACCCCCGGCCGGACCCTCACCCAAGCCAGGACCCCCCACCCACCACAACCCACGCCCCCCTCCCACCGGCACCCACCACAACTGCAGAGGCAACCACCCAACACGACCCTGTCCAAGCCCTCGTCCGCATCCCCGTCACCAAGCCCCCCGTCATCGGTCCCCTGCAAATCACCACCACCGCCGGCCTAACCAACCCAGGGACGTGGGACCCCTCGACCACCGTCACCGTCAAACCCGGCCCCCAACCCGCCCCCCTTGCCCACCACATAGTGCAGCCCCAGGGACTGCCCACGATGCCCAACCCCCCACCCCCACAAGGGGGACCAAAAAACCCACAAGGGGTCCATGGGCCATACCCGCAACACCAACCCCACCACTACCCACACCACCACCACCAGCGGCCCCACCACCACCACTACCAACACCACCCCCACCACTACCACTGCCCACCACCCTACCCCACCAGGCCGCAACCCCACGTGCACGAACAGCACCAGCAAAAAGGATGGCAGCCACCGAGCGCTCCACCCGCCTACCCAACCTACCGCCAGGGGCCATCCCCCCCGTACCAGGGACCGTATCTGTATCCCCCTGGCCACCACGTCCACACCGAAGGGGCCCCCCGGGCCCAACCCCGCCAAGGACAGTCACTCGATCCATACCACCAGCCTCTGCCGCCATCACATCCCTACGTGGCGGATCCATGGACGACGGGGGACCCCCCCCCCCCCAGTACCAGGCGGCACCATGCGAAGCCCCCCAGGACCCGCCGACGCCTCCTGACTGGCCCGACTCGAGCGACGAGGCCTGGTCCCGCAAACGGCGGCGCTGCCGCTCCCCCCCCACACTCCCCACACCACCACCGCGCCTCAACCACCCACTCGCGCCGCTCCTGCTCCCCCAGGTGCCACCACGAGCGCCACTGCTGCCCCATGTACACCTCCCCCTCCCCCCTCCGGCCATACAAGACCCCCACCCCCAGCCCCCGCCACCACCGCTCCCGCTCCCCCCGACGCCGCCAGGCACGCCAGCGCCGCCCCACGTCCACCTCCCCCTCCCCCCACAGGCCCCGCCAGGCTCCTGGTTCCCCCCGCCGCCCATACCCATCCACCACCCCCAGCCCCCGCCACCACCACTCCCGCTCCCCCGGACGCCACCAAGCGCGCCACCGCCGCCCCATGTCCACCCCCCCCTCCCGTTCCCCCCTCCGCCCGTACTCGCCCTCCACCCCCAGTCCCCGCCACCGCCGCTCCTGCCCCACCAGGCACCGCCAGCCCCGCCACCACCGCAGGTCCACGTCCTCCCCCCACCGCTCCAGGACCCCGGGCACGGACCCCTCCCCCCCCCAGGCCCCCACCCACCTCGCCTGGTGGTCTGCCCTCGCTTTGCAGGAGCTTCGCCGCTGGGTGAAGTGGGCCTGGGGAGCGGGAAGGCACGATGGGGTGCACATGGTGCATACCTTCGAGGAGGTGCGCACCCGCACCGCCGCAAACCCCAACGAGGCCGCCCCGGAGGTCAGCATGCCACAAGTGGCATGGGAGGCCCTCCTCCGCGATGCGGCCCAGGGCCTCCGCCCCCCCTACACCCCCCAAAGCCCTCCGCCAGTGGCTCCAGGCCACCCACCCCAAGGCCTGGGCCGCCGGCGCCCCCTCCCCACCCCGCCCCTTCCGCCACCACCACACCAGAAAGGAGGAGGACATGGGCAAGGGAAGGGCAAGAGACACCAAGGGTCACTCAGGCAAGAAGGCACGGAGGGGCCCCAAGTGAGGGCAGGCACACACAGGGACAGGACGCCGGAAGAGACACCACATGGGGGCAGGAAACCACCCAAGAACCAGGAAGGGGCGGGAGCGGGGACCAAGGCATGGAGGAAAAGGGCACCACGGCAAACGCCACGACCCACACCCAGGAAGGGCATACCAGGACGGGGGGACCAGCACCGCCCCACCCCCACCGAACGCCCCACGACTCCCAGGGGCGCACCCCCCAACACACACCTCCGAAGCAAGCATCGGACGCCGTACGGATCACACCAGCGCACACCCACCAGCCACCGGAAACCACACGGGGAATGGAGGGCACACCTGCACGGGGAGAATGGGCCACACCAACAGAGGAAGCTGCAGGGAACGCCGCCGCACTGCGCACCACCACGCCCTCACCACCAGGCGACGACCCCGGCCGCCACAAGGGCCACCTCACAGGCACCGGAAAAGGAGGAATCCACGGCCACAGCGACCTGGACTGGGGACCGAAACCCCCGGAGGACACGGGACCAAGGCACAGGCCCCCAGGGAGGGCAGCCCCACGGACCGTCACGCGGTCGACCTACCCAACCCACGGGTCCGAGCGGCACGCCCAAGCCCCCACAGCACGGACCCAGCGAGACGTCCACACCTAACCGCAGCCCCCAGCCACCAGCGAGCCACACTCCGGCCCGCATTCCGCACCACGACACAGGCTAGGCTGACCTCCACTGACCCACCGCGGCACAACGCGAGACCACGGCACACCGCACAACAGCGCGCCACGGTGCAACGCGCCACAGCACACCGCGACGCGACGCGGCACAGAGCGGCACACAACGACACAACTGACCCTAACCTGAGGGACTAACCGAAGCAAGCCACCGCACACCCTGGAAGGCGCCGCACCAGCACGCCAAGCACCAGCACCGCAGGCCACACACGGGGCCACAGCGCGCCTGGCAACAACAGTGGCGGACCACCCAGAAGGTTAAAACCAGCACCGCAGAGGAGAAAGGACACCAACAACCCCAGCCCCCTAACCCGGAGCCACAAGCAGCCGCCTGGGGCAGCCGCCCAGCCGGCAGAGCCAGGTCCTAACCAGGCAAGAAGGGGCGCCGAGCCTACCGTGTACATAGCCCAACCGACCCATGGGGCCAGAACACGGCCAAAGAGAACGCAACTGACAACAGCAGCCCGGAAGACAACACTGAATGCGGGCCAGTGCGTGCGCCAGCCCAGGGAAGGCAGAGTGAGGAACAGGCAAAACCCCCCCGCCCAAAAAAAAAAAAACCCAACAGAGGGGGAAGGGGGGGGGGCGCGAAAACAGCCCACAGCCACCAAACCGCCCGCCAACACCACCAAAGGCGGCCAAACCCCCCCCCAGAAGACACCGAAGACAGGACCCCCAAAGAGGCACAGGGGGACCACCCAGCCAAAACCGGCAACACCAAGCCAGGAACAGCGGCCCATGTGGAAAAAGGAACATCGAAACAAGCAGACACACACACAAAAAAAAACCAAAAAAAAAAAAGAGCCAGCAACCCAGCCCGAAAGAAAGGGGATGGGGGGACAGGGACCACAAGGCCCGGGACAGGGACACCCAGCAAAAAAAAAAAAGGGGGGGGCGCAAAAAACACACGCCGACAACCCAGCCAAGAAGGGCTGGGCACAGCCGAGACCCGGGCCCAGCACACACGCCAACACCGCACGCCAGAACCGGAAACGGCGGGGGGCAAGCGGGGCGCCCACGCAACCACACACGTACCAGAAGCAGGCCGAAGCCGAACCCCAACCACGAACACCACAGAAAGCCGACACTAGAGGGAGAACACCACAAACCGTGCCAAAACACACCCACCCAAGACCCCAGCTAGGACTGGCGGGGTTAACAAAACCCACACCCAACCGCGAACCGGACCCAAACACAAACGCCGCACAACGGTAGGAGACCCAGTGCCCACAGCCCGGGCACTGAGGCAGCCCGTGCCATGCAGGTGACCCGGCCAAACGAGATCCGGAGACCGGGGGTAAGGCTGCATCCTAAGGCCTGCGCTGCTTTGGGACTTGAGGCGGAGCGTGCGACACCCAAGCGCGTCGGAACCGTAGTACCAAGAACATGCATGCATGCCTTGGGAACGGGATACGCCAGGAAGTCTGGTGAACCCCTAGGGTTCCGCCCGAAGGTGGGAACGTGCGCAAGCACGGGGGCACACCCTCCCGGCGAGACAAACACGTCACGCTGGCGGCGATGAGCCCTCCCGGTGTTGCCCGGGGCCGCTTTGTTCGGGGCCAACAGTCAGGTCTAGCGGGATGTAAGCCGCCTCCCCTCTTCACGCGCGGAGCCTCTTCCTGTTCGTCACAGGGGCGACGCCAGGGAGAACCATGGGGCGCCTCTCCACGACCGAGTGCACCTACCTACCTACCTACCTCGGTTTGAAAGGTTCTCCGGGTTTGCCTCTGCTACCGGAAAGATGTCCTTGATTATTCCCCTATATATTTTGATGAAATCCTGCAGGTTTTTAATGGTGAAATCCCAAAACCAAAGGAGCAAGTAGAGCAAGAACAGGATGTGGATCGAATCAATGAATAGTTTGAAATCCAGTGTAACACAGAAGGGCTGCAGATAGACAAAGCAGGTATAAACACAAAGATTCAATCACAAATGGATAATACAAAAGATTTTATATGAAAACTGGACTGACTCTAGCCTCAAAGATAGCATCAGGCACTTCATGTGCACTCGTTTGGGTGAAATGGTGCTGGTTAGGAATGTGGGGCATAGGTGTCAGGCCAGACACAGAATATGACTTGGCCAAGCAACTGAATTCAGAAACAGTTAAACAGTAGAACCACAATAAGTGGTAGAGACAATTGAGCATAGGGGTCTTGGGGTGGGAGACCACTAGGCTTAACCTCCAAGGCCTAAAGCATGAAATGCCTATTGTATTTCGGTATATCCTCGATGAAGGAAGATACCTCCGCTCAGTTGAGTGGTAGGCGTGAACTTCATGGGGGGCTAGGGTTACAACCCTAGTTACTTTGAGAAGGTGTACTTTGAGCTTCAAAAGAGTGATGAAAATACTTAGGTTAGTCTTAGCATCTACAAAAGGGTTTTAAAGGGGGCTTGGCCGGGATCAAGCCCTCCAAGAAAGACAAGGCAGTGACTTTTTCTTACTGACCCCACAATGCCTTATGCGACACGCGGGGACCAGACTCTGCGCGCAACAGGTCGCGACTTCGCCTACTACTTATTGCGGGATCTGCGGGATACTGTTGCTAAATGTGCTAATTTTGGCGGTGGTTGGATTCGCATCAGTCGGAGCTACTTCAGCGGCCGTGCAGCCAGCTCCATTATTGCCAGCGGAGGTCCTAACCCCTATGGGAGGGATTATGTGCTAACCAAATATTTGCTGCTGTTTGTGACTGCTACGTTCCTCTTGGGCATATACTTCCTGCCCGCGGCAGTCGTTTTAAGTGGGGGTATGAAGCAGGTCACAACCGTACCCTAGTAGATTCCCCTAAGGGATCATTATATGGCCCTAGCTTTGGGACTATCGTATCTTATATTCCAATTCCTTGTTAGGAACATAGGATGTGGGATAGATAAGGCAATCTCGGATCTTTTGTAGTTATATGAAATAGTGGATGATACGGTGGACTTCTGATATGTGCATATCAGGTATTTCATGCGCTATGTGTATCATATCTGTTTGCAGGATACTATTCAGTCAACAGTATCGTTATGTCTTCTTTGCAAAGCAATGTTGCTGCCCATGCCACTGCGACCTCTGCTGCTGACCCTATGGGGTGGTTTCACTGGGTGCAGGTGATGAAGTCCCTGATCTGAGTGCATGGTCAGCAGTACTCAAAACTAAATTGGGGCTCTCCGATTTGAAGAAGCCTCCACCTACCATGTCCCCTGGTTTGGGACCTTTGCCTAGGGATGTGAAAAGCCGCAGAGGTATCCGCGGCTCACCCATGGACACCTGGTCTAGCCCTTTCCACCCCCGTGTGAGGACTGTGCCTGTCTGTACTTTAGAGGACACCACAGAAGTAGAGATCAAGAGCTATGGCCTGGCTGCTCTAGCGCCATTAGCCACCACGCACCCCTCACCCCCTTCAGGTGGGACAGATGACCCAGGTGTACCAGGTAGGGGAACGAAGGCCATCGCCACTGCGAACCTTCACTTCGAATCCCATCCCAGAGTTTGATCCGAACAATCTGCCCAAGTGGGCTGAGGAGTTTTCGGAGTTTTTGCTCCTCACGGGTCAGCAACATGCTGATGTCCGGACCAAATGCATGCTCATCAAACAGTCGTGCAAATGGAAGCTCCTTCAGCGGCAAGTCAAGACCGCTATCAAGAAGAGCTCCAACTGGGGCGACTTCCTGAAAAGAGTGGAGCAAATGCTTCCAGTCTACGAAATGGACCAGAGTGTCCGAACGGAGATTGAGGAGTTGCCTCCTCTCCCTGAATGCCTCGGAGCTGCCCGTATCTCAGAGTTTGTGGCGCAGCTGGAAGTGCTCATGAGGTGTATGAACCCGACGTCCCATGGGCCTACAGAGCCTCATCTGTGGCTGGTGGGGAAAATTCGTTGCAAGACATGGGAGAACTGCAGAGAGAAGTCTGAGAGGATCTTATGATGACCTCGTCGATCTGTTGATCGAGTTGGCCATGGGGAGGGACATTCACTCCCACATGGATAAGTATCTGTGCAAGCATCTGCGAAAGGAGACATCCGCTGAGGAGGCTCCTGGAGGGAGGTTGCCTCAAGCCCACTGTAACCCTGGGAAGGGCCCTGGTGGGCATCTGAAGCACATAACTGAGACCCCCTCCTCAAAGGGTAAAGGGGCCCCTAATCTTTTCTACTGTTGTCCTACGGACGATAAGGGTGGACCCTGCCAAGCGCCCGACTGTGATGGGCGAAGTGCGTGCATGCTGCAACTGAACCGCACGCAGAAAACCAGAGATGGTCAGGAGGTGAAGCAGCAAGACCATTTCTGCTGCACGATAACATGCTGATATTGCGGCAAAGAGCGGCATTATGAAGATGAATGCCACATAAAACGCCGCAAATCCGAAAAACATAAGGAAGCTGAAGAGGAGCGGCGTAGGAACGCTGGTAAGGGTGGTAAACCCGGGGGCTGGGGGGGCTAAGCCTGGGGGTTTCAAGGGTAAGGGTAACCGTGGTGGAGGACGAAGGTCCTCAGCCCCCCCCACTGGTGGAAGGAGAGCCCCCAACCTCACACCTTGGGGTTGGCATTCGGATGAAAATTGACCTATCCCCTCCACAGCCAGCCGTGGTGGCACCGACAAGACCAGCGAGAACGCCAAGAAGCGCCGCCTCAACTGGCACTCTAAGTGCGTGCAGGCCGCTGGGTTTGAGGCGAAGTTCCGTGAAGAGGGATTGGCAGGCGGCTCGGAGGATGAGGATTTGATTTTCTGGATGACCATGAAAATTGGTGATCAGGTTTGCAAGGCAGTGTTCAACACGGGCGCTACGCTTTGAACTGTGGCCCGCAGACTGCTAAAGCAAGCCAACATCCGGAAAGTCAAAACCGTGGCCATAAGGGTTGGGGATGGCCGGACCATCCTTCACCTGGATGGGGTCGATGTGACTGTCTGTCTGGGCAATGAGCAGGTGACTCAGCACTGCAAAGTGCTCCAAGACGACGCCTTTGACCTTGTCATAGGCACAGATTTCCTGCGCCGTAACTCCGTGGTTAAACTGTTGTCTTTGCATCTTCCCTAGGGCCTTCACTGCGACTTTGGCGTTGGCCTTTTCTCCGTCCCTCTGGAGCTGTCAGGACGGAAAGAATGCAGTCTACGCTACGTGAACCAGTCTTATCGAAGTGAAAAATATCAGTTGGTGCGGCCCGTCCTCGAAAGTGGACTGGCCGCCCTGCAGTTAAGCCCGAATCAAGTTCAGTTGGAATGGTTCGCGCGTGAAGAGCAGCATATGATGCAGCTCTATTGTTCGCGATATCGCAATAACGCCTATGGCTTCTTTTAGAGATTCGTGGGGTTGTGCTATGCTCACCCCCCATTCTGTCAACCCGCTAAGGTGCTGACCAAAATTGCCCTTGAAGGAGCCAGGGGGATCCTGTGTACCCCCGGCAGGGGTACTTCAGGCGGACACGCCTACTGGAGGCGTCTGTTGGACCGTATGACAGTGGGGAGAACCGAATACCCCAATGGTTCAATCTACGTCCCTAAGGACTCTCAGGAGACCATGCACGTCCCTGAATGGGGCAGTTTCTTGTCCATCGTAGATGGCTCCCTAAAACCGGTACCAGTGAGTGATCTTGACTAGGTCGTACTCAAGGAGTTGGTGGCCAAAAACAGAGGCCTTACCCTCCTGGATCATAAATCAAGATCCGAGTACTCTTCGGTCACCACTGAGAGTGGTGAGTGCTCCGATGAGCAGGAGACCCCAGCAGTCTCCACTCCTTTCGCTGACGCTGACGACCGCTCGAGCGATATCGCCAATGCCATACCCCCGGTTGACCCGGGGGTGCTTACACTGAAGCACAGCGCTTTCCTAGCGTATGCACGAGGTGGGTCTGGGTGAGTCCACTCATTCGGGGTCTTATGACCACGTCCTTTTCTCCATGCAAGCCACAGATGGGCCTACAGGTCAGGTACCTGGCGCTAAACCCTCACCCAACAACATGGCTGTTTCCATGGTACGAAGTACAGGATCTCCAGCAGGTTCTCTGGGCTAGGGCTGAGGATATCGAGCGACGGACCCGCCTGGACCCCCTCAGGAGGTGCTAGAAAACGTCTATATGTTCGGAGGAGGATGATGAGGAAATGACTCTTCCCGATCCTGAGGTACCTCTGGTATACTCCCTCCACTATGCCCAGCAGGGTTGCCAGCACTGCGAGGATGAACTACCCCCTGAAACAATGGGGCATATGAAGAAACAGGAAAAGGGGAAGAGCAACCTCCATGCTGAGGAGGAGTTTGCTGAGAAACTGGAGAGCATGAACCTAAACCCTCGTCTCAGTAAGCTCAACCAGAAATAGCAGGAGGTTTTTGGAGCGTTGCCCCCACCTCTGTCTTGCAAAAAACTGGTTCAGATGGACCCGAGCCCGAGTTAGAAGGGTCTGTGGTGAGATGGCGTCCATACCCCGCCCCAAAAGACCAAATCTACGGGATCGAAGGCCAGATTCAACAATGCATAGATGCTTGCCTCGTCGAGGAGTATAAACACGGGGACAACCCCGCCATTGTAGCCGTTGTTTTCTGATGGCGAAACCAGGCTGCACTGCCATGCGCTTGGTCGTTGAGTACGAAGAGGTCAACAAAAAGAGCCAGAACCACTCTGGAGGTATCTCCAACTTGGAGAACACCCTCGAGAGAGTTGCTAAATGCGGATTCAAAACTAAGATGGACAAGCGCAGTGGCTTCTCGGAGGTAGACCTAACCCGAGCAGCTCAGGGACTGCTGGTCTTTGTAACCCCTAAGGGCCGTGTTGTCCGCTGGAAGGTAATGCCCTTCGGTGTCGCGAATGTCCCTCCACCCTTTCAGGAGCTGATGAAGAACATCCTGTATATCCTGAGACGCAGACCCCTTGTGCAGGAATTGGTTTCCCGCGAGGCTGAGATCGAGGCACACATAGATGAGTCGAGCCTGGGTACTAATACCCAAGAGGATCATATCCTCGTCGTACAAGAGTCTTTCACTGTCTGTCAGGAAAACCATCTCCGCATCAGACTCGAGAAATGTGACTTCATGCGTGAGGAGATGGAGTATCTCGGTTTTGGACGTTGGGTACGGCTGCTGGAAATCAGCCGCATCTAAGATGAGCCTCCTGCAGGTGATCGGCTCGGACCACCTCCCGGTCCGCCTGGCCTTCCCGGGCCTCCTCAACGCAGGGGGGCGCGCGGCGATGCCCATCCCCTACAGCCACACGGAGGGCCGCCTCCTCCCGTACAACGCCGAGGCCGCGCCCGTCCAACACTGCCTGAGGGCGGCGGTCAACGCCGCGCAGGATGAACCCTCCCTGGCGCCCTGGCTAGGTCTCGCAGAGCAGCACGCCTACGGGTCCATCCCCGCGGCTGCGGTGGACAAGGTTTTTGAACACCTCCACGCGACGCATGACGCCCTAGCGCGTGTGGTGGGACGCCGCCAGCCGTCCCCGGCGGGGACAGACCCGGCGGAGGGGGACCCCCCGGAGAGCGGAAAGCGGCTGCAGACGGCAGTCCTCCGCTATGACACCCTGGCAGCCTGCGCGCTGGCGGCGTACCAGGCTGATGCGGCACGGCATGGCATCCGGTCCGAGGCGGTGCTCCGGCTTGCGGAGGAGCTGTGGGGTGCGTCGCCCGGGTTCCGCCCGGCCACACAGGGCCAGCTACAGGAGAAGCTGGAGAGGCAAGCAGCCGCCCTCGAAGTTGACATTCGCCAACTCCGCGCACTCCTGGCGGCAGACCGCAAGCGTGCCATCAAGGACTTCTGGCGCCGCCACGCCCCCGACATCGCCCAGCGATGGAAAGCCGTGCGGGGGGCCATAGAGGTAGAGGCCCCGGGCCCGTCAGGCCTCTGGAACGTGCGGGTCCCCAACACCCAAATGTTCCTCACGGAGGCCCACTACGTGATGTTCGCAGTTCGCGCCTTCTGGCGGGACCTGTATGACAAATGCCCGTTGGACCTCCCAGGCTTCCAGGCAGTACTCGGCCGCCATGTCCCCCGGGTCCCTGACGGGGCCTGGACACAGGTCCAGCAGTAGTCCATGCAGGACCTGCAGTCCGCCCTGGACAAGGCCGATGGCAAGGCCCCAGGTCCCAACCACGTGGAGGCTCGTTTCATCAAGGCCCTCCCGGTACCCGTCCAGTGGCTCCTAGTCCACTCCTACCGGGCCATACTCCACGGCGCCCCGCCGCCGATGCACTGGAGGGACGCGCACATCCGGCTCAGCCCCAAGGTACTGGTCTCCACCAGACCGGACGACTACAGGCTCATAGCCCTGGGCCAGCTGGACGTGAAGCTGCTCACGGGCCCCCTCACCCAGCGCATCACGGAAGTGCTCACACGGCACGGAGTGGTCAGCGACTGGCAGGAAGGGGCCCTCCCTGGCTTCAACACAGGCCCCCCACTGTTCATGGCGCAGCGGCAGCTCCAGCGGGGAAGGCCCGACTACGGTTTCTCCTTCGACACCCGCAAGGCCCTGAACACCGCCCCGCACGGCGCCCTCCACCTCCTCCTGCGGCACCTCCCCGTGCCACCAAAGGTCATCGACCTCCTGCTCTTCCTCCACACGTGCGCCAGGCTGCGCATCGTCACCGCACACGGGCTAACGCAGCCCGTCCACATGCTGCACGGCGTCCGGCAGGGCAACCCCAAGAGCCCCCTGCTATACGCGCTCCTCCTGGAGACCCTGCTCAGGGCGCAGGGGCACCGCCTGCGCCCGCCGGAAGGGGCCGTGCAAGGCCTCATCCAGGCCTACATCGACGACCTGCTGGTAGTGGCCCACACGCTGCAGCATCTCGTCGAGGGTGTGGGGGCGTCGGCCGCGTACCTGGGGATGATGGCCATGGAGCTCAACCCCTGCAAGTGCGCCATGGCCACCACGGAGGGGGTCCCGGGCCTGCAGCTGCGCCTCTGTCCCCACGTGGAAAACCCATGGCACTGGGTACCAGCGGCGGACTCCGTCCCCTACCTGGGACTCCAGCTGCAGCCGGACGGGGAGTTCTCCCTGCAGCGCAAGCACCGGCTACGCCTGGCAGCGGTGCACCACTGGTGCCCGAACCCCCTCGCGCCACCAAAAGTGGTGCAGGACGTCATCCTGGCGTTTCCCCGGAGGGATGACACAGTACGTCGCCCCTTTCATCGCCGACGACTCCGACACTGCGCGCCACCTGGACCACAGCACGGTCCAGGTCGCGAAGTACAGGGCGCAGTACGCCTTCAACGCCTCGCGGGACACCCTGCAGGATAACCAGACCCTGGGGCTCACACGGGTGCCACCGTGGTGCCAGCAGGCAGCAGTGGCCCACCGCTCAACCTCCGTGCGCGCCGAGGTCACCAAGATGTTCTGGGAAATAGCCGGCGCGCACTGAATATGTCCCGAGGTGCACTGCCCCGTCCCGGAGTTCGCAACTCTAGAGGGAGGTGACTGAGTCCACCGCATAGCCCCGGGCCCTGCCCACCCTGGGAGTGGGGCTGTACAACCCCATCGCGTGACCTGGGGCGGCCCACGTCCAACTACAGTCCCCACCGGGCAACATCGTCACGCTGCGGACCGTCGAGCTGCGACACCGCGACAAGTGCCGCCTGACGGTGTCGCACACGACGCCGTGGTATGGGCACCAATGGACAGGCCCCCCCTTCCCCCGACAACGACGACCCGTGGCTGACGGCAGTGCGGGAAAGCCTCAACCAATGTGCCGATGAACACCTCCACTATTGCCGCCGCGAGCAGGAGCCCACCAACTACCCCGGGTGGCGCGACGCCTTGGTCCACCTCTTCCACACCACCAGCACGTGGAACCCCCGCCTGAGACTCGTCCACCCCACAAGGGCTAAGCAGGACGCCAACACCGGCCCACGGGTGACCCTGGACGGCCTGCACCTCCACGTCGGGGGCTACCGCCGCCGGGGCGGCCTATCCCCCCCGAACGGGGGGGGCGGCGTACCACCCGCCGGCAGCCCTCATGTACATCCTCCACGAAGTACTCCCGGAAAGCGAGCACCGAGAGCCTAACGCGGATGTGGCGTGGCCCGAGCCCCTGCGCCCCCGGGCCCGTGCGCCGATGCAGGTGTGGTTGGTGACCACGGACGACCAATGCACCCGAGAGGCGGGGCAAGCGCAGCTCCAGGCCGAGTGGGTAATAGTGCAGGTGGGGGCAGGCCAGCCCAGGCCTCGTGGACTCCCCCGTGGCACCGCCCTGGTGGTAGCTACGGGGGTGCCGCACCACCAACACATGGCAGTGCACACGCTGGAGGACCAGCTGGAGGACACGGGACACCTGGTGGTGCACCGGCGCAGAGGCCCAAGGAACATGTGACGGCACTTTGGTCCTGGGCAAGCACGATCGTCGGAGCGGAGATCCAGCTGCACGACCACCCGGCGATCAGCCCCGGCGACACCAGGCCGCTGAATGTGGACCAACGGACCCCCAGCCACCCTGACGTCCGGTGGCACTCGGCCGACCTCAACGCGGGGTGGCTCAGCCCCACCGGGTACTACTGAATCTCGGAGGCCTGGGGCCACACCTCTTACGACGCGTCAGGGGGCGGACCCTGCAAACACGCCACCAGCGTCGCTCTGGCCGCCGACCTCACCCACAGGTGGGCGCTGGCCATCCCGGGCACGGTGCCCGACGCGGAGGGGGTGGCCGCCTCCCTCCCCCTACAATACGGCGCCCACCGACCATGGGTCCACACGGTGGAAGCCAAAGTCATCCTCCACCTCCTGCGACACGCAGATCCTGAGCGGACAACGGGGGTCCCCGCGGGCGTGGCAAAGGTTGTCAACCAGATGCCCCTACGGTGGCTTCGGGACGGCCTGTGCGCGCGAGGGCGACATGCCAGGCACCCGTTCTGGTACGTCCGAGCCACCTCGCACCACAGTGACGCCCTACTGCACAAGGTGGACTGGGCGGCGTCCCAGGACACCGTCCTGCAGAACACGCCCCTGCACCCTGGCCACGCCCAACTCATTGTCGCCGGTCGTGACGGCCACCTCGATCTACGGCCCCCCACGATGCGGACGCTCGGGGAGGTTGCACAGCGGGCGCAGACGAACCATGCGCTGACGCAACGAGGACACACAGCTCTGGGCGTGGCCCACGCCACAGCTTATGTCCACGCCCGGGACCTCACCGCGACGGCCACCAACCGCCGGGCGCTGCGGGCCAGAGACGGCCACACGCCGGTGGAGCTCAAGCTTCGCGTCCGTAAGGAGCGGCTCTCCGGCGTCGCCGTCCTCCCACAACCGTGCCTCCTGTGTGGCGGCCCAGAGGAGACCCCGGTGCACATGCACGTCGGGTGCGCCAACTCACGGCTCCTCTGGCCCCACTACCGCCAGGCAGTACACGAGGCGGCCCACCACCTCCCACCCGGGGACAAAGCCCTGTGGGTGGCCTCGTGGCGCTCCGCAGGCGCCACATGGACGGAAGTCTTCTGCTTCGGGCTGGTGCCTGAGGACGCAGAGGTGCAGCTCCGCGCCATAAGCCGCTACGATCCGCCAGGGGGGACCTCTGTGGACGATTTCCTCCACCACATGCTCCGGCTGGGGAAGTTCGCATGGGAGCCTTGCAACCACCGGCTGGAGCAACTCCTCCGCGAGCCCCTAAGCGCGGCGGCCCGGGCGCACTGATGGCTGAACGCGGCGGAGGGCGACCACCCTCCCTCTCCCCCGCGCCCTGACAAGGACTTCGTAGCCTCCCTCCGTGTCGTGAATGGCACTCTGGAGTGCCCGGCCCCCCCACCCGTACCAGGACCTGCCGGGGAGTTTCTCGAAGCACCTACAAGACGCCCTCTTCCGACCGTGGATCATCGGGCGCGGCTCCATGACCCCGTGGGAGGCACGCATAGTGGGTGAGGAGTGGGCGCGTGAGTGGAGCTGCTGGTGCGCCGCCACACGCGCCTCAAAGACCCCTGCGCAACGATACACCGCCATCCCGCTCGAGGGAAGGGCGCCGGCCACCCGGCCCAGACCGACCGTGATCCGCGGGGCGGGACCTGCCCACCCGTTGGACGCGGCGACGGGGGAATGGCTGCAAGCGGCCCCGGGGCCGCAAACAGGATGGACGGGAAACGTGTCTTCACTCGTCAGGACACCCGTCCCTCCCCGCATCGTCCTCCACGCTGCCAACGTACTCCGGGCTACAGAGATACGCAGATGGGGACACACCACGGCCACCGTCCGATGGCACCCCCGAGAGTACGGCGCCGCCCAGCTCGCCGTGGCGCACTTCAAAACTGGGGGGGCGGTATACGACGACGCCCTGTCCCGGCTGGGCGACACCCAGAGGCCCTTGCTCCTCATGCTCCCCACCGACCTTGCAGCCGCGCTGCGCCAGGAGCTGGACGGCTGCGAGTGGGATGGGAGGCCGTCGCAGACGGCAACCTACTGGCCCTCCTCCACCGGGATGCCGGAAACGGGTGCCAATGGGATACGCTGGCGCCCCACCTCACCGGGCACCACGTGTACATGGCAACCCCCCCCCAGGGGCACCCCCGCCCGGCGTGGGACGACCTCATCGCCACCTTCCACGACCACGGATTTTTCCCTGACGACACGTGGCAGGAGGTCCAGCGAAAGACGCTCGGCAGGGACTACCGGCGCCGCGTCTGCGCCCGCCTGCTGGAGATCCGAGACCCCCTCCGACAGAGGTGGGACGACCTCTGGCTCCGCCATCCCGACCCTTGGTCGCCGCCCTCCCACCTCCCACACACCTGCCCACTCTGCCGGGAATGTGACACGGTGTCCTCCGCAGCGTCGACAGGCGCCAACAGGTGCGCGCGGTGCGCCCAGGTGGCCGCGTGCCCCTGTCCCAAACCTCCCGCAGGCCCGCACAGGCGCACGGAGCAGGAGGCCTTGCAATGACGCATCGAGGGGGCACACGCCCCCTCACAGGAACGCGCGGGCCCCGCGGGCGCTGCCCTTCTGTGGATCCACGTGCACCTGCGGGATCCCACATCCGTTGCGCAGCTGTCGCACGTGTTCGCGCCCTGACCCCCACCCGCCGCCGCCCTTTCTAGAGCCCGCAGTACCATGCCACGCCGACGGGGGGATGGGCCGGGACAGGCGAGGGCCTGCCGCAAAGCGCAGGAGGCGACCGTCCGGGGCCTGGTGGCGGACGCGGTGGCAGAGGCCCATTAGGCGCACGCTGCCGCACGACGTGACCTGACGGGCAGTGCGAGGGCTTTCCTCAACGAGACCGCCCTCCCGGCCGTCCGCGCCCTTAACGGAGCAGGGGCCCCTACGCTACTCCCGGCAATGCACCGGATCGTGAACACCATCCAGCCAGGGCTCATCGGCCCGGAGGCGGCTCTCTACGGGCACTGGATGGGGTGGCGCCAGTCCAACAGGTCGGGCCGACCCCTGTCCATAGGGGACACCCTGCGGCTGACGGGAGCGGGATCTGCCATGTCCCTCCGCAGCAGCGCCCCAGCCCTGCTGCACGCCCTCAGGATGCGCTACCCCGGGGACACGGCCCCGTACCTGAACCAGGCGCGGGCCACATACCCGGGGGGAGTATCCGAGCTGGATGCGGCAGTCCACCTTCTACACCCACCAAACGGAGACCTGGAGGTGGGCAAAATCTGGGTGTTCGTAGAAGGCGCGGACGAGGCGCCCGCCCGCCCCCCGCTGACCAACCCGGTGTACGACGGCACCAGGCCGACCCCCCCGTACGCCATCGTATGTGAGGCGTTCCTCAGGGAGCCCACCTGGTGCCCCGCCCTCCCGCCAGCGATGCGCGCGCCTCGCGGCTGGGCCAACCCAGACCTGTCCTCCCCCCTCTCCAGAACCAAGAGTGCCCACCACAGGGGGCAGGTCCTCTGGCAAGGGCGCCCTGGCACAGCCCTGCTTCTCCTCGTCGTCGCGACCCGCGGGGACCCGGAACAGGTCCTGGGGATCACCCGCACCCACCTCTATGGGGCAGCACCCGTACCCCGCCCCCCCCTCCCGGCGCCCGCGTCGCCGGACGGGGTACACACCTTCCTGCGAACACAGGAGGTCACCGCCGTTACGGGGGTCGACCTAGTGCGGCTCCCCCCGGCACCACCTGACGACCCCTGGGGGCCCAGGGCCCTGAGCCCCGCCCCAGACTGGGAGCTGTGGCGCAACGCCCGGGCCGCGTGGCTCTCCCGCCTCCCCTCCCAATGCCGATGGATGGCCGCCGGCCCCCGCCCGTAGGGGGCTGACGCCACAGCCGCCCCCCCCCCCTCCCCCCCCCCCGCAGAGCACTGCATGGCACTGCCCACGGCACGACACTGATGCACCGGGAGGTAGTCGGAAGGGCGCACCTGCCACCACGCATGCCTACCAGGATAACAGTGATGGCAGACTCCGATGGCTCCCCCCAGCGGGACGACTGCCACCACCGACGGTCCCGCTCCCGCTCCCCCGTCTACCTGGAGTGGGTGGGGGAGACCCCCGCGGAGCGCGAGGAGCGGAGGCTGGCGGAGGCGGTAGTGCTGGTCGGGCCGCCAGCTGAGCACCCCCGTGCGACCACCGCCGACACCGGGCCGTCGACCCAGGAGCCTGAGCCGGCCGAGGTGACCGCCCTCGCCGTGGAAGCACCAAGCTCTGCCGCCCCGCCCCAGGAGGGGGCCTCAGACGCGTGGGGAGCGGAGACTGCAGCCCCAGCGAGCCACGCCGCGGCCCCCACCGCGGCCCCCGGCACGCCGCCGACACGGGGGGTACTCCTGGCGCAGGAACCGGGCGCATCGCCGAGTGCTGCCGCTGCCGCAGGAGGGAGCGGGGAGGGCGCGCGAGGGGTTGCGACCGCGGCCCCGGCGAGCCGCGCCACCGCCTCGGCTGGCCACGCCGCGGGGGAAGTGGGGGAAGGACCCCGCACGGGCCACCGGCGCCTTGCTGGCGGCTGCCGCAGCAGCAGCAGTGGGCAGGGAGGGTGCGAAGTAACGCGCCCACGCCAACCCCATCCACACCCACACCAGCCCTCCCAAGCCGTTCGCCCCCAAGCCCTTCCCCCCTGGGCGGACGCGGCACGTCCGCCCCCCGGCGCCCGAGCGCTCGCCGCCAGGCGTCACGCTGCCGCAGCCGCAAAGGCAGCGGGACGCCCGGCGCGTGATCCAGGAAGGAGGGGACGGCGCGCAGGCAGAGCTGCATGTCAGCCACAGGAGCGCGGAGCGGGGGACAGGAAGCGACAGGGGAATTGCCCAGGGCACACGCGGCAAGGAGCAAGGGCGCAGCAGCGGAGGAGGACAGAGCGCGGGCAGCGGACGGCGCGACTCAGGGCAGGGAGCCGAGAAGGGGCCAGGGCACGGGAAGGGCGCGCAGGGGCGCGGGCAGGGCGCCCAGGTGCATGGAGCGGAGCGAGGGACGGTGGGCGAGCAGGCAGGCCAGGGCGTGGGTGACAGAGGGCGGGACCCATTGCACGGGCAGGGGGCCGGAAGGGGGCCCAAGGGCAGGGGCAAGGGCGCCACGGGCCCCGAGGAACAGGCGGGACGGGGCATGGGAGCCCAGGGGGGAGGGCGGGTCAAAGGGAGGGGGGCGGGGGGCGGGGCGCCCCCGCAGCCTGACGTGCAGCCGGTGAGGTGCATCCCCCCCGGCATCCAACAGATGCCGGCGCACCACACCCACCACCACCACCACCACCACCACCACCACCTCTACAACATCGACCCGGACGCCGGCGAGCTCATCCCCCCCCAACCCCCACGACCCCAGCACCAGCCAGCCCCCCCCGCACGGAGAGCAGAGCCGGCGCAGAACGCCTCGGCGGGGGGGGGGGCGGGGCGCAGCACCGGCGCCGCAGGCACAGGGGCAGCAGGGGGAGACGACGCGAGGGGCAGAGGGGGCCCGGCCCTGGGACTGGGGCACGGTCCCGGACCCTCTGGGGGATGAGGCCCTCCCCCTGGTGGGGGAGGTGTACGGGTGGTTGAGCTGGGCCAGCCAGGGGACCACCAGGGGGTTGAGGAACCGGCCCTTCGATGCCGTGCTCCTCTGGAGGGACGGAGAAAACCGGGAGGTACCCCCGGGGGGCCGGGCAGCCCCAGAGAACCACGAGAGGGTCCTCAGGTCAGTGATCTGGGCGGCGTGGCCCGACAGGGGGCCGACGTGGCCGGCCTTCCTGGAAGGGGGGGCGGTACTCCGCATCACGGACGCGGACGACAACAGCTGGCTCCCCCAGGCCTTGCGCAGCGCCCTCGCCCACTGGCGCTACCGCCGGCGCAACCCGCCGCCGCCACAGCCCCAGCCCCCACACAAGCGGCGGCGCAGGTGACGGCCCAGACAGCAGACGCGAGAAAGTGGGGGGGGGAGCTGGGCCCCCCGACCCACGTTCCCCCCACGATACGGCGTGACGGAGGAGCGCGCGCAACCTCCCGCGGGAGGGAGGGCTGAAGACAACAAGCGCGGGGGGGAACCTACCGCCCCGCACCCCGCTAACCGCTGACCGCTAACCCTCACGGCCGCCCCTGGCCGGCCAGCGCCGCGCGACGACGGCGGGGGGGACAAGGGGCCCCAACGAGGGCCTGCACAGGGGTCCGGGACCAGGTAGAGGGGGGCGGGGGAAGAGTGCGACCCCCCAGCCGACAGCTGGCCCCCGGGGACGGGACCGCCAGGCCGCCCCCCCTCGGCCGTCAGGGGGCGGCGCCAGGGGACCAGAGGGCCCCCCCCACTCCCCCCCCCCCTCCCCCTCAGGCCCAAGAGCGGACGGAGGCAGACCGAAGAGACGGCAGCCCCGCACCCCCCCTGAAGAGGCCGCTGCACCCGGGGTGAGGGGGCACCGTGGCCGCGGCGTGCGCCCCCGGTGAACCGCCCGCACGCCCCTGCGCTGCCCGCTGCCGACCGACGGCGGACCGGCGGCGCCCCGGACGGCAGAAACGGAGCAGCCCCTGCAGAGGCCGGCCTTGGGAAGACGGGAGCGCGAACCAGGGCGCCCCCCCCCCCCCCCCCCCCGCCGCACTGACCCATTGGCGGCCGACCGGGCCGCGCCCGACGCCCGCGGCCACCCGACAACGCCCACGGCACGAGTATACCCTTGGGGGGCACGCCGGAGACAACGGATGGCAGGCCGACGCCTGACGGGGCGGGGGGGCAGGGGGCGGCCTCCCTGCCCCCCCCCCCCACCCCCCCCCCGCCCCCCCCCCCCAGCTTGAGGGCCACAGGAGCGACCCTCCGCCCTCCCGAAGCTGAGGGGACGCCCCCCCTCCCCCAGAAGGGACCGCGACGCGGGGGGAGGGGATGCGGCCCGACCTGCACACCGCGCGCCCCAGCGCCTCCAGCCGCCTGCTCCCGCGGGGGTCGCGGCCGACGGGCGAGCCCACATCAGCGGGCCGGAGTGGCGCGCGGACCAAGCCTGGGGGGGGCGCACGGGGGCGCAGCAAAACAGTATGGAGGCCGCGCCCCCCAAGACCCCCCCATGACCATTGCCCACACAGGGAGGGCAGAGTGGGGGTTCAGGTCTGACGGGGCACCCGGGGGAGCGGTCCACGGGCCGCCCCTCATCTCCCCCCCCCCGGGGCGGCCCCGGGACCCCGACCGACCGCGCACGCCGGGAGGGATTGCGCCAACGACAAGAGGGGGGCCAGGGTAGGGAACCGCGGGCTGCCACCCAGAGGGGGAGCAGGGAGGCCGCGGCGCGACCCCCCCCCCCACCCCCCGGGCCGGCACGCAAGCCGCGGGGGCCCCGGCCCCCACCCCCCGAGGCAGGGGGGATGGTCCCCTCTCCCCCCGCCCGGGAGAGGAGTCGGAGCACGGCCGGCCCCCCCGCCCAAGCCGCCGGCTCCCATAGGAACCGCGGGGAACAAGCGAGCCCGCGCCAACGCGCCAGGAGGCCGCACAGATCGCGCCCAGTGAAGGCTGGCGAGCACGAACCGGAGTGGTATGGGGGGCCACGCCCCCCATGACCAGAACAACGCCAGTGACACCCGCTTTGTTGCCTGCCCAGGGAAGGCAGAGGTACGGAATGAGGAAGAGCGACCCCCCGCCCTACAGGCCCCCCCCAACCGCACAGACCGGGGGCCACGGCGCACGGGCCGCCCCCCCCCCCCTCCCCACCCGGCCACCCGGCACACGAACGCCACGGACCCGCCCCACGGGGGGCGCAAAGCCCCAAGCCAGGCAGGGGGACGGCCCCCCACCACCCCTCGCGGCACGCAGCCCCCACAGGGCGTGCAGGCCAAGGGGACAGTGCCGGGCCCCCACACCCACACGTCCGCGCCCACAGCACGTGGGTAGCGGACCCCAACAGCCCGCCCAGTGGGCGGGCAGTCAGGGAAGGGGGAGCCCCTGACCCCAGACACCCCTCGCAACAGTGGAAGGCACCCCCCCCGGGGACGCCCTTCCGCCACCCCAACAGCCCCAAGCCAAGTAGGCGGGAACCGGGACCGGACCGCACCCCCCCAAGCACGCCAGACAGAGCAAGGGACCGGCGAAGGACACGCGAAGGGGCACGGACCACGTGGAACGACCCTACCAGCGCCCAGTGCCGGGACCGCGCGAGGTGCGCACGCCACAACACCCAGGGGAGGGGGGAGCGGACGCCGCAGGAGCGCGAGCGCACACACGCGCAAAGGGCACGCGGGAACTACCAGAAGGGCAACCGGACCGAGCTCGCGGAACGCACGGACCGCGTGGAATGGCGTACCAGCGAGCCAGGGTAAGGGACACCCGGACGAGACAGCCCGCCACACGCAGCGCGGGACACGCGGGGCAGGAAGGGGGAAACGGGAGAGACACAACACCAGGTACCAGCCCGAACCCCCGGAACCGGCCGCGAGCGCCGCGCACAAACGGACGGGGCACTGCACTCGCCAAGGCAGTAGTGGCGCACTGCGCCACACCCCAACCCCTAGGCTAGGGAGCCTCCGCGCCAGCCCAAAGCGGGTCACGCTGGCCCCAAGCCAATAGCACGGGCCCGGCGGCGCCAGCGCCCCGGGCGACCACGCATTAGGGGGGCGACGCGGTGGGTAAGCGCCCGCAGCCACGGCTGCAAATTGATGCACTGACCGGGGAGTGGCGAAACGGGGAAGCCGGGGAAGGACGGGGCTCCGAGCCCTGTGAACCCGAGGACTCCGCCACCAGGCAGGTGGTGCGTCTTGGAGGGCCCCCCACTAGGACCCGGTGAGGAGGATATCACCTGGCCCGACCAGGTGGCCCCCCGGGGCCAAAAGGCGTTTAGTACCCGCAAAATCAAACTTCAAATCTCAAACCTCAGATGAACGACAGTTCTGGACGGAGGAACCTAACCTGCCTCGCCGTATTATACGGGTCTTTGACAGGAAAAAAATACACTGTTTCAGAACTGCCCTATCAAGCAAGCAAGCTCTAAGGACCCCGCCCGTTCTCTGATACAACGTAGGGCGGAGCCGTGGGTTACCCAAACAAGAGTTTTCCCGCGTGCACAGCGCTTGGCCCACAGCCCTTTAATGCATTATGCAGCATGCGGATAAGGAAGGCGAACGACAGCAAGTTGTTTTCAAACATTAACAAATATAACCAATCACAACGAAACTCAACCAGGAGGTGGGCTCCTCCTGGGCTTACTTACCTTACTCACCACGCATCCTGTGTATGCCCAAGGACAACGAACGCAAGAGCAACCCTATGCGCTTTGAACAACCCTACGGCGATTTATAAGGAAACCTAAGCGATTAATGCATCGTGTGTATTATGCACTTCTTCGCTTGTTTCCTGCAGACGAAAGAGAATGAAATGGCGAACAACTGCACAGCGCAGAACGAAGCCTAAGCGTTTCAAACAACTCTATATTAACGCTACGGCGAGGCAGGCACGACCAAGCACTTTCTTTTTTGACCTTTTGGAGAGAAAAGAGGAGTAGATGGATGCACAGGGAAAGCGCCACAACGTGTGGATGTCTGGATGATGCACATGCATCGCGAGCACAGCGCACGCTCTAACCCTACGTGCGCGCTGCGTGCTCCATTCGACTAACATTCCTTTGATTCCTCTTTCGACCTGTGCACAGCAGGAGAGCTGAACACCCAAACCCCCAACCAATGCAGCGGTGACAAAGAGACGAACAACACGAACACAATGCATGCCTGTGACATGACAGTAACATCCCTGAGAGGCGGGTTGTCTGCCTGCTCCGTTGTGTGGTTGCCTCTTAAGTACTTTTTCCTAACGTTTATAAAATTTTCGGTGCAATTGTGCAAAAATTTCTTTAAAAGCTTTAAAACCCACGGCTCATACCTTCTTATCCAGGAGCCGTTTACGCTTCCGCACCTCCTTTCTGGAGTGCGTTTCTGATGCGGTTATCTGCAACTTTACGTTTTGGACTATAAATGACGATTTCTAACGTCTTCTCGTCAATTTTTCCCGATTTCATCCCTTGAATTGCTAACCCTTTCGCTAAACCACAGGATTCACTCCCTGTTGGTTCCATCTTCTTTTTTTCTCAGCTCCCAAAGGTTTGTGCCCTCCATTGGGAGTATTGATCCGCCCTGACCCTTCGTCAGGTCGTTTAGTAAAACGCTGTTTATACACCGATCACCGTCCGCATTAGAGCGTTCGAAAGTACCTTAGTTGGCAAGCATGTACACTCTAGGGAGGAGGTCCCCGGTTCAAACCTCACTACCCCGAGATTTGTACGAACTGTTTTCGCCACACGCTGGCAACTTTTCAGGAATGCCGCATCGCAGAGACATCATTCACGGTACATTACACTGTTTTTCAAGGGTACCTACAGTGTGGTAAGCTTCTATGAACTAACGAGAGTAATATTGGACTGGTATGAAGCATTTTGTGAATTACCTTTGGGGAAGTTTGAGCCATTTTCCTTGATCCTACTAGCATGATCAACTAATACCCCAAGGAAGAATAAGAAAAAGTCACTACCATGTCTTTCTGGGGGTACTTAATCCAGACCAATCACCCCCGAATGCTTGGGAAGGTGTTGAGACGGACACTTTATCAGTTGTATCACTCTTTTGAAGCGTGAAGTACACTTTTTCAAAGTAAAGAGGGTTATAACCCTAGCCCCTCATGAAGTTCACCCCTACCACTCAAGTGAGCGGAAGGTATCTTCTTTCATGGAGGTAATACCAAAACAAAGTAGGCACCTCGCATGCCTTGGGCCTTGTAGGTTAAGCCTAATGGTCTCCTACCTCAAGACCCCTATACTCAACTGTTTCTATCACTTATAGTAGTTGTACGTTTTAACTCATTCTGAATTCAGTTGCTTGGCCATGCTGGCCAAGATATAACCTGTGTCTGGCCCAACTCCTATTTCCCAGATTCCTAACCAACTCGATTGCATCCAAAGGAGTGCACATGAAGTGGCTGGAACTATCCTGAGGACCTGAGTCATGTCAGTCTTCACTTACAATCATCCATTTTGGTTATACACCACTGGAGCCCTGTATTTAGATCTACATTTGTCTATCTACAGCTGCTCTTTGCTACACATCCTTTGATGGTCGAAGGACGTATCCTGATTCTATTGATCCGGTGCCTGGACTTGCTCTTTTTCATCTTTGTGTGGGACTCATTTTGAGTTGGGGAAAATCATCAAGGTTTTCTAAAACAAATTCAAGGAACAAGCACAGGTGTGAGAAAACCTGAAGCGTTGTCGTGTTTTTGGTCGCAACAGCATAAAGCACTACATCCACTGGGAGGGACAGCCAGTGTGGGAATTCCCGATGCCGCCAGTCAAGACTGCGGCTTCCCCTCGACTTGTTAGGATTCTGGCTATAAGTGGACTGGGATCCAAAAAGCGCCGCACATTCCTGTATCGCTGTGAATCGGATGACGACAGGTGGTCTTCGGAGTCGAGTAATCCTCTAGAGGAGGACCCAGTCTACCTTGAGTTTCTTCGAATCCACCGTGAGTAGCTCCACCTCTTTGCAGCGTGAACCTTCGAAAGCTTATGCGGGTTTCCAGATCGACTACTGCAGGGTCAGAGACGCGTTCAACCTACGGTTGCACGACTCAGACATCCCGAGCTTCCTCTCGACCTCCGCCCTCTCGAGCCTCACCGTCAACTATCATGGATGTTGAAGAGGACAACAGCGATGGCAACGACGATGGCGATGGTGCCAAAGCAGCAGTGACATCGACCTGAGCTCGCCGCTGTTGATCAGTTGCGTCAGCGCCAGCCTGACTAAGTCAATCACCGGCACCGTTTCCGGCGTCGACCTACGGTCATTTGTCCTCCGTCGGTAGTTCAAAGGGCAAAGGACGCCCCTGGTCAAAAGGAGGCAAAGGAGCTTCGAACCACCTGGAAGTGTCCGGATGGAACCAATCATCATGGGTGTACAATTCTGGAAGGGAGGGCCAAACACCTCAAAGAACGGATCGTCATGGGTCGACAATTCGTAGAGCGGAGAGCCGAACGCCCCCAACCACGAATCATGGGTCGACCCATCATGAGAGTCGAACGCTCCCAAAATGCCAGCTGCCACTCGAACGAACCAATCCACTTCCTATCTCGGAGAAGAAGACGACGATGACACCTACGATGATGGTACCTACGACGAGGGTACCTACGATGATGGCAACGAGGTCAATTCATACGCCACGCACAGTTGGTCGAGTTCACCGCCCAGGTACGATCAGGTTCGTTGACCAGAGCCGCTGTGGCAGCCATATTATGTGGAGCAATACAAACATGAGATCGAAACTGTCAAGGAACTCCAGCATCTGGCCTCATTCGGAATGAAGCCACTCTACCAGTTAGGGACACACGAAGGTGACCCACTCGGTCGGGAATATCGTAAACTCGACCCGCAAGTGCTTGTCATCGCGTCGAGTCTCAGGGTGGGCCAGCGACGACGTCATGACTGTTGAGCCAGCTCCACGCAGAGGTTGCGTCGAACACAAACGCGTGCATCTTCGATCTGCGTGAAGTTGTGGACGTAAACAGCTTTTGCAAGACAGCGCCCTTTCCCTATGACACGATGCGAAGCGCGCCTGACACATCCTTCAATGAAAGCAGAACACCTGGCTGCGCACCAAGCTACCAATTGTACGCGAAGATCGAAGTGGCCTGCCGACTTTCAAATACGTATCGAAGAACTGGACTGAGGGTACAGGAACAGCCTCGTGGAGACCGACCTTCCCGACCAAGTCGCACGCCTGAACCGCATGCATCGAGAGATTTGCGTAATGGACGACCTGATCCAGTCGCCAATGGAATCGACCTGCTGTTCAAGTACGAACGTTTCTGGACAGCAGCGAAGATGCAGCGGTCGGCACCAGCCGGTATCATGATTCTTGGACTCATTCGAGACCTCCAGAAGGTTTCCCAAAGGAATGACTGGTTTTTCGAAGACCGAGCACCTTTTCTCGCGTATAAGGTTGACTTGCTCCTTCGACGACACCAACCTCGAGGCCTTCGACATACCACTCCACTCGGGTACAAGAGGTACCAGTGTGCCCCAGTTCGAGCCCAGGCCCTCATGTTCGAGCTTCAAGAATATCATCAACTCGGACAGTCGACTGGTCCGTACGCCTACAGTTCTGTTGCACAAGGGGCCCCCATTGATCTGGTCCAGCTGGCGACAATTTATCAGACCGGCCTGGGCAAGTCAGATACTACGACTTCCACAAGGAAATTCAGAGGGTCGCACGTCTTCATTCGACCAATGAAAGGTACCTCAACTTTTTTCCTTTTGAAGACTCCGGTGATCTGACTCGTCGCCTGGTTTGAGGTTTGAAGTTTGATTTTGCGGGTACTAGATGCCTTTCGGCACCGGGGGGCCACCTGGTCGGGCCAGGTGATATCCTCCCCACCGTGTCCTAGTGGGGGGCCCTTCCTGACGCACCTCCTGCCTGGTGGCGGATCCCCCGGGTTCACAGGGCTCGGAGCGCCGTCCCTCCCCGGCCTTCCCTTTTTGCCACTCGCCGGTCAGTGCATCGCTTAGCAGCCGTAGCTGCAGGCGCTTACCCACCGCGTCGCCTCCCTAATGCGTGGTCCCCTGGGGCGCCGGTGCCGCCGGGCCTGTGCTACTGGCTTGTCGCCAGTGGGACCCCCGTGGGCTGGCGCGGAAGCTGCCTATCCCTGGGGATGGTGCATGGCGCAGTGCGCCACTACTGCCTTGGCGGGTGCAGTGCCCTGGTCGTGTGTGCGCGGCGCTCGTGGCCGGTTCGGGGGGGTTGGGGCCGGTGCCGGATGTTGTGTCTTCCTCGTTTCCCCCTTCTCAGCCCGCGTTTCGGACGCTGTGTGTCGCGGGGTGTCCTGTCGGGGTCTCCCTTATGCTCGCTCTCTGGTACGCAATCCAATGCGGTCTGTGCCCTCTGCGGGCGCGGTCCGGTTGCCCTTCTGGTTTTCTCCGCGTGTCCTTTGTGTGTGTGCGCGCTTGCGCTATGGCGGCGTCCGCGCCCCTCCTCCCCATCCCGGGGTTGGTGTGTCGCGCGGTCCCTGTGCTGGGTGCTGGTAGGGCCGTTCCACGCGGTCCGTGCTCCTCCCCCGAGTCCTGCCTCTGTCCGGTGCTCCGTTTGGCTTGCTTTGGGGGGGAGCGACCTGGTCCCGTTTCTCCCTACCTGGCTTGGGGCTGCGCGCTCCCTGTGGGGGGGTTGCGGGCTTGGGGGCCCGTCACCGACCCCACCGCGCGCACTCTTGCGAGCTGGCTTTGCGCGCTGTGGGGGCGGCACGAGGCCGCCCGGGGGGGGCGCCTCTTCCCTGGGTGTGGGTCGTCCGGGGTTGGGCGCTCTCCCACCACCGACCACTCGTCCATTCGGGCGTGCGGCCAGGGCCCACTGCCCACTGGCTGTGGGTGCTGGGGGTGCGGGCGTGGGAACCCGTCACCAATCCCACAGCGCGCGCTCTTGCGAGCTTGCTTTGCGCGCTGTGGGGGCGGCACGAGGGCGCCCCGGGGGGGGGCGCCTCTTGCCTGGCTGTGGAGCGTCCGGGGTCGGGCGCTCTCCCGATCCCGACCATTCGTCCTTTTGGGCGTGCGGCCGGGACCCGCTATCCACTGGCTGTGGGTGCGGTGGGTGCGGGCGTGAAGCCCCGTCACCAACTCCACAGCGCGCGCTCTTGCGAGCCGGCCTTGCGCACTGTGGGGGCGGCATGAGGGTGCCCTGGGGGGGGCGCCTCTTGCCTGGGTGTGGAACGTCCGGGGAGGGGCACTCTCCCATCCCAGACCTCTTGTCCTTTCGGGCGTGCGGCCGGGGCCCACTACCCACTGGCTGTGGGTGCAGGGTATGCGGGCGTGGGGACCCGTTACCAACCCCACAGCACGCGCTCTTGCGAGCTGGCGTTGCGCGCTGTGGGGGCGGCATGAGGGCGCCGGGGGGGGGGCGTCTCTTGCCTGGGTGTGGGGCGTCTGGGGCTGGGCGCTCTCCCAACCCCGACCTCTCGTCCCTTCGGGCGCACGGCCGGGGCCCGCTTCCCACTGGCCGTGGGTGCGGTGTGCGGGCGTGGGGGCCCGGTTGTCCTTGGCACCTTCTCCCATGCCGCGGTTCGTCGTGTGTTGTACGCGCTTCCCGGGTTCAAGGCATCCGGTGGCCCTTGTGGCCTGGTACCTGTCCTTGTGCCGTGGTTGTGTCCGGAGGCGTGCCTCTCTGGCGTGCCCCGTGGCCCCGCGTTGGTGCGCCGCGCCTCGTCCGGTCTGGTCGCTCTCGGCGCTCTGGTCGGCTTTTCATGTCGCCGTGGTGCCTTCACCCACCCTGGGGGCTGTCGCCCCCGGCTTTACTGGGTGGCTGCGCGGGGCACTTGGAGGCCAGCCGAGAGCCGGGCTCTTTGTGCTTGCCGCTGGCCCCTGCCGAGGCAAGGGCGCTGGGCGCGCTCCGCGTCGTACCTGCATCCTCTCTCCAGCTTTGGTCCTTGGCTGCGTGCGCTGCGGTGGTTTGGCGTGTGTGGACCCGGTGACGCGTCTGGTCTCCCGCACTGTCCGTCTTTCAATGGGGGACTTTGCCGGTGCACCGGGGCTGTCTCGTGTGGGCACTGACACCTTCCCTTTCTGGTCGGAGGACGCCACGCCCGGATCCCGCCCGTGTGTGTGTGCGTGCTCCTCCTGGCCGGTTCGGGCAGGCCCGCCTCCCGGGCGCGTTGTGGTGCGCCTCACCTTTCTCTGTGGCTGTCTTGTCCTTCCTCTTTGTTCGGCCCCCACCTGGCTCGGGTTGCCCGCGCTTTGGGTGTTTGTTTTTTTTTTGTGCTTTTTTTCGTTCTCCTTTCCCCTTTCTTCCCTCCCCCCCGTGGCGCCCCCGCTGTCTCCGGCTTTTTGTGCTTCCCGGCCCCGGGTGCCCCGGGCCTTGGCGCTCTTTGTTTTTGCTCCGTTCTCCCCCCCCTCCCCGCCCTGTTCCTCTTTATTTCTGGTTGTGTTTCCCCTCCTTCACCCTCCCCGTGGTGCTTTGTTTTGTTTCATTTGGTGCCCTGGATCTTGCCCCCCCCTTTTCCGTCCCCCTTCCCTTTTTTTTGTTGCTTTTCTCCTGTTGTGTTCTCCCCTTTTTGTGCCCCCTCTTCTCGCATCCCTTGTCTCGGTGTTTCTGTTGTTTCCGGTCCTGGGTGCCCTGGGCCTTGGCGCTCTGTCTCTGGTCTCTTGCTCTTGTTTTTTTTTTCCGTTTTCCCCTTGTTGTTTTGCCCTCCCGCTTTTCTTCGTTCCTGGCGCTTCTGGTACTCTTCGCCTCTGGTCCGCCTCGCTGGGTTCCTTTTTCCTTCTCCCAGTGCGGCCGTGCGTGTGGTGCGTGCGCCGTGTGCTGGGGCTGCCGTCCGCTTCGTCCCTTGCTGGTGCTGCCCTGTTGCTTCGTTTGCACTGGCCGGTGCAGTGTGTTGTTGCCTGTGGTTGCGGGGTGGTCGCTGCTGGGCCTGGTCTGCCGTCTGTTGTTTTCCGCTGGCGTGCTTTGGCGTGGGTGGTCCTGCCTGGCCGAGTGGCTCGCCGCACTGCTGTGTGCTTTGGGTCGTTGTGGCGTCCTGCTCCCCTGCGCTGTGTCCTGTGTTCTGTGGCTCTGTGTTGCTGTGTGGCAGCGTGCTGTGGTGCCCTGCTGTCCGTTTTGCTTTGTTCTGTGGTCAGTGTGGCGCTGTGTTGCTCTTTGGCGCCGTCTGTGTTGCGTTGTGCTTGTTCTTGGGTGGTGTTCTGTGTTCCCGCTCTGTGCCCCTGGCTGTTCTTTGCTTGGTCTGGTTGCCTGCTTGCCGTGTTGTTTCGTTCGCGCTGGCTGGTGCTGTGTGTTGTTGCCTGTGGTTGCCGGCTGTTCGTTGCGGGGTCTCGTTTCCTGCTGTTGTTTTCCTCTGGTGTATGTTGTCTCGGCTGCTGCTGCCTGGTCGCGTGGCTTGCGGCCCTGCCGTGTGCTGTGGTTCGTTGTGGTGCCGTGTTCCCCTGCGCTGTGTCCCGCGTTCTGAGGTGCTGTGCTGCCTTGCGGTGCCATGCTGTGGCGTGCTGCTTTCCGGCATTTGTTTGTGTCCTTCCCCGGTGTGTGCGGTGCCGCGTTGCCCTGCGTGTCGTGTTGTTCGGTGCTTGTTTAGTCTGCACTGTCATTGGTGCCTCGCGCTGTGGTGTGTAACTGTGTGTTGTGGTGCCTCCCTTGATGTTCTGTGGTGTGGTGGTGCTGCTCTGGTACGTCGTGGCGTCTTGCTGTGCTGTGCTGTGGTCTGTGGTGCTGTGTCGCCTTGTGGTGCCGTGCTGCTGTGCTGTGCTGTGCGTTTTGCTTTGCGTTTTTTGAAAATAAAAATAAAATAAAATACAATAAAATAGAAGTATACTCTACCCAACCCACGCACCCAGGGAGGCAGCAATACCAAGGTCATTTTGCTGACTTACGTGTGGCCGCGGGATGTCGAGGAGGGTGTTCTTGTTTGCAAGGGGTTGACCGCGTTTCCCCCAGGGCCGGTAGCTTAAGCTGACGGAGAGGGGTGTGGGGGAACACGAGGGTGGGGAGGTAGGTGCATAGAGGAGGAAAGAAAATGAAAGGAAGTAGGGCGAAGGGACGCGGCGGCTTAGAAGAAACTTTCCAGCTTTACGCGCTGCTCGCGACGCTTATTTTTTTGCAGCTATGCTAGTTAGACGACGAGAGGGACGGCGTTAGGGTCCTACGAGCGCTACGCTCCTTACAGCGCTATCTATTCACCTATTTCACGTGGAAACATTTTTCGTCGCGTTTTTATGCGTTTTGCAGCGCGCTTTTTGGCCTAAGCGTTTCTTATGCTGATTGGCTTTTTTTTCAGCGATTCAGAAAGCTTTTTCGTCGTGTTTTACCTATCTTTTCATTTCGTCCTGGGACAGGACCCCAGCGCGCGCGACAAATCCAGGCCAGCGACGAGGTTATCACTTTTGACCCGGCTCCACGCAGAGGTTGCGTCGACCACAAACGCGTGATCCAGGTCAAGCCCCCCCTAAACCTCGGAGTCTTATGAAGACCAACAGTTAATCATTTTAATCACTCCTTTTGAGTCTTTTGGTACGTTTTTCAAACTAACTAGGAATATAACCCTAGTCCCCGTGACGTTCACCCCTGCCACTCAAGTGAGCGGAGGTATGGATGGGTATTGGTAGGCCCTTGGATCTTGGCCACTTTGATTCTCTCTATGGGGAAGAGCTGGCTGTCTTTCAACCCTGTTTGAATACTCTCTTTGGAGTCATCGTCAGTACTCTTTTGAGAGTCATTTTGGGAGCAAGCATGTACAAGATAACCCCTACTACCGCGCTTTGACAAATTGTTCTAGGAGCTTTGCTCGTCGAAGGACACAATCTGGTGTCCTAAGAGACAAGGAGAGGGCACACAAGGCGATAACTTAGGTTCAGACACATGTACACATCCCTAAGTACCAAACCATGTGCTAAGGTTAGATGTTTACGAAAATCACATGAAATCAGGCACAGGCCCCCTGACCTAAGATTCAGGTCGTTGACGACGGTTCTTCGATAAAAACTGTGCTATGGTCAACAACCTAAGTCAGGTCTGGGTCATAACAAGGTCAAACAAGTCAAAGAAAGTGAAAAGCATGTTCAAGGAAAGGGACAAAACTTGAAACATGGGTCTCCCTCCATGCGCCAGCCTGAGGGCCTTAGGGCAAACTGGGTCCATATATATTTTTTCTAAAAACCTGCAGACCGATACTTAATATCCCCCATAGGGGAGGGAACGGCCGTCACTGCAGGCCATCTGGAGAAAATTTGCAACATAGTGCATCATTATGAAAAAAGCCATAAAATACACTAAAGATCCATCATCATTCATTAAATTTGATATAAAACAGCTTTTGTTCACCTTTTGCGCACATTCATGACACCATAATGTGGTAAAGGTGAGGGCGACGACTGGCACCTGCTGCCGTGCCATTGGTTCCAACTACTTTGAAGGTTCAATGGACCTTCAAATACATTGGAAGCCTCCAAAAGCTTACAAAAGTGACGAAAAGAGTTGTTTCCAGGCCAAGCTGAAGCAATGTCCTGCTACTATACACCAGCTGGCATCTGCACTGGAGTGTCAGCGATTTCTTGGGACTTTTCTGGCTTCCAAGGATACTTTTACCTACTAAATTGAACCTGCATATGAGGGCAAGGTCCCATATGCATCACCAAGCTCCTTTCTATGACCTTTGTGTAGAGAAACCTCAAAGGGGTAAACGTAATTCATGCTTTGCCCTATTTGCGTTTCCTGCTTCAGTGTTTCAAAAAAAACCCATCCTGAAAAAAAAGTGTCCTTAGGCAAGAAGACATAAGCAAAAGAAACAAGTATACAATCACTTTGGTGTAGGTAAAGTGTATGATTCAGATAACCTTAAAAATAAGTAAAGTACAACCAAAGAATGGCACGAATCGCCCGAAAACAGAAGTAGTTACAACTTACACTCCTGAATATATATCACTGTGATTCCGGCAGGACTGGCAGGACTGGAAAAGGACTTGGAAAATCAGACAAATATGATTAGACAGGGTTAGCTACTCTCAGCGCCAACGGGGCTCTTATAACTCTTGAAGAACTCATACATCTCCTTGTCAAACGTTTCCAGCTCCTTTGCTGTAAGTCTACGACGGCCTTCGTGACGCGACGTCGTCATTTTTGGACAGCTACCTTCGCTGGAGCTGTCCCAGATGTAAAGGTCCGGGTGCCCTTGCTGTGGGGCTTCAGAACAATCAATTGCTTGCTCGAACTTGATTGGGGGCATTGTTCCAACATGTAATTTGGCTTGTTGCTGGCCCAGAGTTGTCGCTCGTCCACGCTGACGAAGGGGACGCAAAATATTCCGCGATCTCCGCCGCTTCTGAACCAGAGCAAGAGGCCCACCAAGCCTCGTTTTTTTGGTCATGATCAGGTTCTTGATTTTCTTGAAGTTCTTCATTGTACTGATCAGTCCAAGTACGTGAGGAGGAGGTGGAGGTTGTGGAGGACATACCTCGTTGTACTGTTGCTCCAGGCCTTCCCAGGCCACGCCAGGCCATCGACTAGGTGCTCTTCAGTCCAATCTTGGGCTTGCTGAAGAGATTGAGCTCCTTGGATTAGCTCCTTGCAATGGCTTGCTCCAAGGGGCCACAAGCCTTTAGGGACACAAGGAACTCCAAGTTCTACTTCAGACCCGTATGGACCCGAGAACATTTTTGACGCGTATTGGTAGGCCCCTGGATCTTGGCCACTTTGATTCTGTCTCTGGGGAATAGCTGGTTGTCTTTCAAACCCATTTTAATACTCTTTTGGGAGTCATTGTGATTACTCTTTTGAGAGGCGTTGTGAGAGCAAGCATGCAGGGGAGAACTCGTACTACCACGCTTCAACAAATTGTTCTAGGAGCTTTCCTTGCCCCATGTCACAGTCAGGTGTACTAAGAGACAAATAGAGGGCAAACAAGGCATTGACTTGGGTTAAAACACATGCCAAGGGCACAGCACACACAACACAACACAGCGAGCGGGCACACCAGCGAATAGGAGCCAAGTGGCCAAGGAAACCGCACACACAGCACACCGAACGGGCACACCTGTGGACATCAGCCAATTGGCCAAGGACACAGCACACTCAACACGTGACACCAAGCGGGCACACCGGTGAACAAAAGCAAAGTGGTCAAGGACACTGCGCACACAGCACATCGCGCAGGCACACCGGTGAACAGGAGCCAAGTGGCCAAGGACACCACACACACAACTCAACACACCGAGCGGGCACACCGCTGAACAGGAGCCAAGTGGCCGAGGACACCGCACACGCAACATAATACTTAGGCGGCTCAAGTTGCAGGGTCAGCAACAACAGAAAAAGTAAGAAAAAGACAGGTTTTGGAATACATCAAATAATAATCATTTTGATGGATATGTGTAGCACGTCGTAAACCATTACGTTGAAATGAATATTGTCGTTGGAGTGACATATCCCATGCTTCCTCTACAGACGATTGTTGTTTTACGTCCATTCTTAGCGCCATGCCTCGCGCAAAGGCGAACATTTGTGTCATATTAATTTACTGCCAAGAGACCGCATTGGCGGCCCTTTTGTCTGAGCAAAGAAAAGGTGAGCAGCAACGTGTCGCTTCCTAACCTACTGCAGTTCACCAGGGACTTGGCCTGTTTTATGTGACGAGAACGTCCATTAACGCATTTGTAAGATGATGTACGGTGAAAAAACAACAGGCCCAGGTGTCCGGCTATTTTTGCGGTCCCAACCTATATTATACGGCTTCTGGCACGCGTACAAATTTTGTGTTACACAAAAATTTCGCTAATTTTGGCCAATAGTGACTTTTTTCCGTAAAGGCTTTTTACACAGCGGTGAGACTGTCCCCTGTTTCCCCAAGGTGCTCACGATGGAGATAACCGTAGGTGCACTGCTGTTGGGTATGGGACCCCACATACGGCGCCTCAACAGGAAATGTCACACCCGTGGGGATGGCGCATCCGGCAAATCGCCGACCTCGTCTTCGGTACGCTGTATGTAAAGCCATGCAGGTTCTGTTAACGCAATACTGTCCTATGTTACTGTACCTAGGCCACCTTGAGAGGCAGTGCAATCGGGCTGGTGAGAACGCTAACACGGCTGTTTTCGCTTCTGAGGGACTGCAGATCGTCATCTTTCTCTCGGACCGTTTGAACATGGGGGACACACTTTTAAAGTACGAACGCACCGTTGCAACTGCGTTATTTTGCCACACTGCATGACACTCAGCTATGGCTGGACAGTGTTTTGCTGCCCAGTTTTGTGAAAGTCTGCTCACCAGCCTTGTAACAAGGAGAGGGAAAAACAGGGGTGCAGTGACCATTGACGACGTTGACGATTACTACCATCTAATCTCTATCCGGAAAGAAGGTCACAGGGTTAATGTGTGGACAATTCTCAATTCCTTTGTTAATTCTGTGCGTCAGCAGCTAACCGCTTACTTGAATGTGTACGTGCACTGCGTTAGGTGGTGCCCGGAGCCTACTTGTGCAATCATGGCACATTGGCCAAGGGGGGCTGTACCCAGCGTTCCACCATCTCTTTCAATTCCAAAGCGGTCTAACCATTACAAACAAGTGCTTGTGTACGTGTTGTTAGTGCTGACTCAGCAGGGGCCGCTTAAGGCCAGTTTGTGGAGAAAGTTGTCCGACCTGAATCCCCAACGTACGGTGTTGGAGGTGCAGAGAAAAGGTGACACGATCCGAAACTTTCAGAGAAGATTGTAGACCATGCAGTGATGCGCGAGGCCTCGCGCAAGAAGCGTGCAACATCAGGTTACCACATCCCCTCTCTTGCGTGACGCCTTGCACAGTTGCCATACCTCTTCATCTTGCATTTCCAACAATACGGTACCCGTTTTTGGTAAAAACACGTCATATATTAATTCTTCTCTGCTCTTTTCACCTTATTTAGTGCTTCGTTCCTTGCAAAACAGGCCTTCTTCTTATTGCAGAATGGCGGACCCGGTCAAAAAAACAGGTTAGAAATCGGAGGATACCGACTATGACCCTTAAGAAGAGTAATTGGAGACTGGTACGCCGAACAAGGGGCGGAAGAAGAAGGAAAAACCAGATTCTTGCCTGACGATGGGTACAGACATTGAGGACTTCCTTCAGCCAGATGGGAAGCAAGTGGAAATTGCCCTCAGGAAGGTGAGGATTGACCAGGAAAAGACAAAAGGACAGATCAGACAAAAAGATGCAAAGTTGGTGCTAAAGCGTATTGAGTTACTCGAAGCAGCACAACCAAAACGCCCCATACACGTCGTTCGCTTGAAGGACAACAGTATATCGTACAGACTGTTCGTCGTTCTCGTTGCGCGACCCCTCGCGCATGGACCTGTCTTCCATTCGAGGATGGCGATTATTGGTGTGTATCTGGACAGCACAGCGTTGAAGCAGTTTTGAAGATTTGGGACAAGCGACGGACAGCATGTCTGGATTCGCAGAAGTGGCATACCACATGCAAGGCCGATATTTTGAGGTCAGATACGCCGTAGGCCTTCTGTGCTAAACTAGCGGGGCGAGCACAAGGAAGCGCACAACACGTTGAGCCGATACCACTGTGGGAGGTGGCAGATAACCTCCTTCGCTGTGTTGAAGATCAGCAGCGGAGGAACATACCCGACACATATAACAATCTCAAGATCGCCATTGTGGATTCCGTGCAGACGAGTGCCCTTGTTGCAACCGCGGAACGGAAGCAGCCAGATCAATTCGTATGTTCAGTTAACCTCGTTTAAACTCTACCCGTTGCGCAAGGCCTCGCGCATCACCTTGCGTTTCTGCGTACAAAACTTATAGATTGTGGAAAGATTTCATGACGTTTGCGTATTATGCTGGTCCGGATGCAGTGAAAGGTTTGTAGCGGTCGCATCAGAAAGGTGAAAGACTCTTGAAGAACGCACTAAAGAACCCGGAGGGTATCTGTTCAAATCCCGTGCCCTTGGATGATACCAAGGGGCTTTTACCTGGTATATGCCCCAGTGACTCCCTTGCACACTTGCACAAGACAGAAGAACTAACACCCGTTCATGAAATCAAATCCATCGCGAGCAAACCATCCGGATTCGACGAAATTGAAGCGATCCCTTTGAGGTCAAATCACAAAGGAAAGAAAGCATGTATAAAAGGTCATTGGAACATGTAAAACCGCCAAACCATGTCCCTGTTAGGGTGAGGTGCAATAATCAGTGGAAATCACAAAGGAAGAGACATCAAGGCAGGAGGGGGGGTGACAAACGGAGCCCACTCTCCTACTCAGCACATCCTGGGTAGCCTGATTCAGGATCCCTAAGGAGGAAGAACAAAAGATGCAAAAAGAACCAGACATGGGTAAGGCCCATTGGCTGTCCAAGCCTACCCTAGTGGGGGCGCTGTCACTCTCCACTTCGGCACAACAGGACCCGAGAAGCAGGGGTGTAGTGCCTACACACTCACCCTGCGTGCTCCCAGAAACCGGAACTCAACTCCTCTTGGGGCAGGAGATAGCCCCACCACACCAATGTAGGGGGGGGTGTGGTCCTGGGTGCCTATACGACTTAGGCCCCTGAAATTCTGTGGAAATGGGGGTAATGTGGTATATCACCAATACCACCTCAGGTTCCTACATCCCAAGAGGAAACAAGCGTAGCCAAACCTTCACCCTCGCACATGTAGAGCGGCAGGACCCCACTTCACACGGGCTCTGAGACCTAGCATGGCAAGCAGGGCACAAAAACAGGCGAAACCAAAAATCAGAGGTTACCCACTTCAACACACTCCTCCGCCAAGGCAAAGAAGATTCGAAGGATTCCATGTGGGCACATCCAAAGAGACATTCGCCAAACATTATGCCCACCGGATATCCGAGCCTGTCTCCCTTATACTATGCCACTGTTAGAAGTCTGGTAGGCTGCCCACTTTGGTCCAATTCCCCAAAGTGAAAAACAAGGGAGAAGAGAATGCAAAACACTCTTATATAGGGTTACTCTAAGGTCAGGCAAAGTGCATGCACAAAGAATCGCGGGAGGAGTTGATTCAGCTAAAAGGGGCTGGCCCTACTCCTCCCTCAGGTTGGCACAAGGCAACAAACTTCAATACCCACTTTTCAGGTCATTTTTGGGGACCTCAGAAAGGGCTTATGCATACATTCCTGAGTCAGGTTTGAAGTCAAAATTGAGGTAACATATTGGTTTGATCCGATCCCATAAGGGTAGTCCATAACCCGAATTCCTCACAAATCGGAATAGACACTGATGAGTGGCCATGGGTGAAATGGTGGCCGGAATCTAGAAGATGGCTAAAATGTCCCATGGCCCAAACGTGACCTCATAAAATTTGGAATTTTCAACAACATTCCAGAGAAAATTCAAAACAGTGGCCCCATGTACCAGCAACCTTCCAACAAATGCTCAATACAAAGCAGAAAGCACGAATGAAACATAGGGAAAGACTTTAAGGTCCAAATGCCCATAGGTTCGTTACTGTTTACCCGCCAAATTCACTACATGACAGGGTGGTTTTCAGGGTCCATAATGTACATCTCTGGGACCATGTAAAACCACTACCTTGGTTTCTTGGAAAGACTTGGCTCCAATGGATTGGGTAAGTGAGAGAACATACCGAAACAATTTCAAATATGCAAAGTAGAAACATTGGGGAGGCCTTGGGTCAAGGAACAAGGATACCTGGCCCAAAGACCCAAAGGAACCAGGTGGATGAAGTTAACACACAAAAATTGAAATCTCCAAAACGTGTTAGAGATTGCAATGGTGTGGTAAGCCCAAAGTGAGTTATAACCAAGTAAAAGCATGCACGTGGAGTGGAAAACATGCTCTTCCATTTGAATCAATTATTTTGGTTCGAACGCAAAATGTACATGAGGAAATGAGTTCGAAGAATCAACCCACAACTGAGTAAATGTTGGCAATGTTCACATGACCAGGTTTTACTACAACCAGAAATTGACCAAAATGGCACATAGAAACGTGATCGTACCGCGGTAAGAAGAATCGACGGCGACCCAAGACAAACATATATGTGAGGGAGCTCCCTGGAGATCACAAATGATCCAAAGTTCGACCAAAAACTCAATGATAGTGGATCTCCATGGTTTTCACAATTGAACACATGGAAAAATCAACTTCAAGACACAATGATCAAAATTCATTTGTGGCCCAATCTACAATGATTAATGGCCACACAATGTGCATTAACATAAGTAGACACATGCCACAACACGCACGATCCTCACTCAGACTTGAACTGGACGCGAGCTTGCAGATCAAACCTCGAAAGGTAGGCCCATCAAAGGCCAAAATTGAGCGATGTTTGGTACAAAATCAATATGCCAAAATGAGCTCAAAAAAGTTCAACATTTTGAACTAAAAGATGTTGAAAGTGTCAGAACGCTTCGAAGCCTTGAACATATCTTGTTTGTAAGTATCAAGTATAAACAAAATGAGCTCTTACTCCTCTTCCGGCGCCACTATATCTTGGAGATATAGTGCCAAACATTGAGCACATGGAAACAAAGTGCTCAAAATTCCGAAATCAAAATTGACACCAAAAATTGGCATTTGCTCGAACGAGCTTGAATCAAAGTGATAAGAAGACTGGACACTCATTGTTGTGAGGCTAGAAAGATCTTTGAGAAAACTCAACAATGACGCGACACACGAACTCGAAAAAGATGCATCATGAACGACACAAAAATGTACAATATTCAAGCATGAAAATGGGTCCCACCATGGAGTGTAGCAACCCACCACCTCGACCATATCTCGACATTACAAAGGGAAGGGAAGGCAAACCCAATTGTATACCAAAGTTGACTTCCGTCCAGGATTATGGAAGTTAACGTGACCGTGATATTCACCATGGTCTCTACAGCACAACCAAAACTCATTTCCATCCTAATGAATAGGGCATATCTCTAAACTGGCTTGCAACTCACACAAACAAAATACATACGATTGAAGAGGAGAATCATGCCACTCCATTACATCTGTTTCCTAGAGAAATGGATGGAAAATCTCAATTTACAGTTAGGCAGAAGTGAGCACTTGAAATGCACAAGATATGCATGCCATGCCTAATCTAACAATGGGGGGTAAAAGAGAAAGGTACCGTAAGGTGCCGGCAACGATGCCTGAGGTATCCGTATACTTTAAATGCCTGGGCATCATGACGTTAAGGGGTTTCTGAAAATGGTGGCACCGGAGGCCGAACTTTTAATTCCCGATTATACACTAAGTATCGACTATTACAACCATGCAGTCAGGATTAATTTAACTGAACAGGCTGGACTTGCCGTAAAGGCCAGTTCATGGTTTCGGGATTTGGGTCGCCAGATCCCAACTGGCAGTTTGCCTGCGAATTGGCGCGACGCCGGTTCACCGACAGTCCGCTGCCAACGTGTAACTTCTGTACCTAAAGAAGGTCCCTACCAGGACCGGCCCCTGCTGTACCCCTTCCACCCGTCACTCCCATGGTCCTGCTCCTCACCAGGCTCTGCATCACAAAAAAATAGTAAAAATCGCTCCTTCACACAGATCCCTAGCAGCACCGAGCACAATCCAAATCCAAATCCACTCTGCGGGCTTCCGTTCCACACACCGGTTGTCTCACGGTGGCGGGCATGTACAAGAATTGCACCCAAAAGGAAAGCCCTGAAATTGGCATATGAACACAAATAAAGCACAGTTGGGGAAAGATGGAAACGTACACAATCACAGCCATAGACCCCTCATTCCCTGGAATCAAGACCTTCTCTTGACTCACCAACATGATGCCCTGAACCAAGTCAAAAAAGATGCCGAAATGCCATGTGTCAAAAGTCACTACACAAACCCCAAAAATGTGTTCACTCCCAAGCATCCAAATCCTAGCCCAATAGGGGAGGCGGCGTGTCATGGCCTAGAGTAGCACTCAGGACCATGCCCTTCCGAGACGTAACCTTGGTTGGAATTGGGGTCGATTGGGTATAGAGAACTGCCCCACAATGATGACCTCATAACCTAGCAAAATGAGGCAAAACACAGCATAATGCCCAACACTCAATTATATACTCAAAAATGCATACGGCAAATGTTCAAATGCTCCATGCATGTGTCAAACCGGAACGTAATATACAAGGGTGATATACACCAAACGTTCATGCCCACGAATATCCCATCATTGGCTCTGAAACCCCTCCGGTTATGTACATGACATGCTTCACAAGTCAACTCATGAATTTGAGACCTAATTTTGTGACACCACGTGTGCCACGCCAAAGTGACCACGGGATCCGGCATATGGTGAGGGGCAACACCGAAGCATATGCCAAAATATTAGCAACATACCATAGTTCACAGATCTCTAGGCCCTTTACTGTTAGCCGACCAGTTGAGCACATAAAATGCAAAAATGAGCATAAAATGAGGTCAAAAAAATGCCAATAATGCCAAATTCAAGATAATGACAATAATATATAACTTTGCTCACACATGGTATCAACATATGATTCGAAACACAATTGCTTCGGACCATTTGCAAACAATCCCCCGACTTGGATCCCCACATGGACGCATAGGGACACCTTCGAACCTCCTCCCAACACGCACCATGAAAATGGGAAAATTGATAGTGGCGCTTGTGGGTCACTCTGTAAGCCCTCCCACATGCACTAGATGAGCGGTAGACTTAGTCTAGCACTATGGAGCTCACCATTGGGACATGGGCGAAGCCCTTGCCACGTATGACTCCATATATCTTCCTACAAACGGAGATATATAACATGGGCGTGAGCATATCGAAGCACATATCATGCATATAACACATACCCTCAAATAGTGGCTCGCACCATGATATGCCATACCCCTCCATGGACATAACTTCACGTTAAAAGTACGTACGGACCCAAGAAAAGTTTCTATGCAACACCAACACTCATGCAATACACTCGAAAGTCGCATTAAAATATCCGGTTGCACAATCCAAGAGCTATATATCACTTTCTACCCTCTTGATCATTTTTCCTTGCTGAACCAGGCATGTGTACACATCAAAGGCGTCTGATGCTTCGTAAATTAAGTTGAGACCAAGGCGGTTGCACCCCAATTCTCACAATTGATATTCCCTGCCGTGAGCTGGAGATATGATTCTTCAAAGTGGCCTCACGAATCACTTTTGTTTCGACTATATCTCCAAGCAAAATAAAGGGCACAACAAAAGGAAGGTTGATTCGTGATCGCGCAAAAGTGTATGACCACTCGAGATTCATCATATCAACTGCGGGGATGTCGAAGTCGAAAATCCGATTATCAAAGCCTGAAAAAATCGGATTAATTTTGCGAGTGTATAATATTAAAATTGCGGAAGCAACGAACCCGTTACTGATGATATCTGACCCTTCAGCGGGGTTTCCGCCAAAATATCTGCAAATAACAGCTAACCAATCGGTTACCGCAAAATCGCGAGCCAACTGACAGTCGCCGATACATTGACAATCAGAAAGAAAGGCGGAAAAATTGTGGAAACATTATGATAAAGAAACCCTGTTAATTCCTGATATTCTGATATATAAATCTCAGCTGGTGGCGCCTCGGTACTGAATATGGCCGCTCATAGCCGGAATGGCCAAACCTATCACACTATCGCATCAGGTTAGATCAGGTGGACGGGAGGGTATAATATCAGCCAATGGCGGCTTGCCGGCACAGAGATACACACCCCAAGTGACCCAAAGAAGGACCCAGGGTCCGAACCGGCTTCACCCCCCTTCTCAGAGTGTTGTATCCGCTCGGAAGTTATGGAAGAGAGGACAGGAGGACCCCAATGGGCTCCACACCCCCCCCCCATGTCCCAAGGACACATGGTGGGCCCCACAAAAGTCCCCGGATGAACGCCCTCACCCATCTCTCAAGCACAGAAACAAACAAAAATGCCAAGGGGGATCCATTACGGTGCTACTGCATCCACCAAATGGACCAACACGTCCTTGACATCCAAAGAAATGTTCTTTTTCTTCAGATAATCTATCCAGACCGTGGTGTACTTCGGCACAAAGCTGCTCGGAGGCTCCCACGAATCACTGGATGCGGCGATTCCCTTCCAACATACTTTTTAAAGCCTCCCCCCAGGCGTCCCCGGGTCCGGCTTGTCCGCCAGGATCCTCTCCGCGGTGAAGTCGTCGTCCTCACCCTCGTCATCCGAGTCCACATCGCCGGCCGTAAACTCGAAGGTGAGAGGACTTCCGCTGGGGTCTGGTGCTCGGGGACGAAGCTGGGTATGGTCGCGGTCCAGGATCTTGTTATCCCCCACACAAACCGCATACACATCCTGCCCGACCTTCCGCACGATTACCCCCGGCACATACCAAGACGCCTGCCGATGCCTGGACAGGACATCCTTGTGGTGCCGCTCCACCCATACGGTGTCTTGGAGAGCATATTTCTGGACGTTTCCCTGCTTGAAGTACTTGGCCCTCTTCTCATGCTCGTCCTGAAGTGCCTTGCACACCTTGGCCGCCGTGTTGTCCGCCTCAGCCATCATAGCGTCCGCATCCCGGGCCACTTTGCCATGGTTCAACCACGGGAGAGTGCGTGACACTCGATCCCGCAGGAACGGGATACGATGGGGAGACAGTCCAGTGGGTCCCGGAAGGTCGTGGTACGCCTGGAGCACTCTCCACAGCGAATTGTACCAGTTCCGGCCCGGTTCGTCAATGTGCAGCTGGCGGAACTTTTTGAACATCTGCCGCCCGGCCACCTCAGCCCGGCCATTCGACCGGCTGTGGTATGCCACGGTCTTGGCGTGCCGAATCCCCATGTGCTTGCATATCGTCTTGAACCACGTCCCCACGAATTGACTGCTCCGATCGCTGCAGATGACAGCTGGGACATCAAAAATCGTCAGCCAATGCCTGATCATGGCGTTGGCGACGGTCTTGGCCTGAAGACCCACTCCATGCTTGTTCTTCTTGTCCTTCTTCTTTGACTTCTTGCCTGGGACTGCCGCGATATACCCGCTGTGCCTGTCCACCGCCAGGATGACACAATCATAGGTCTCTCCTTCCACGGTGACCTCCCGCATGGCGAACACATCCATGGCCACGGACCGCATAGGGGCCTCCGGTATAGCCGTATACCCCGGGTTGCCCGCTGTGGAATGGTTGGGGCTCTTCGTGGCCCGACACACGGCGCAGTCGCTGCAGTACTTGTCCAGGATGGCGTAGTACCCCGCTGGGAACTTGAAGCGCCACTGCAGGTCCTGCTGCATCATGTCCCGACCAGGATGCATGAGCTGGGCGTTATGCCAGTGGTCAATGAGCTCCTCCATTCGTTTCTCAGGGACCAACAGCTTGTCCTTGAGGAATAGTTTATCCCCATCCTCGGTCAAGCCCTCAGGCCATTCGTCGTCCGACGGGGCGCTCACGGCATTCCAGTACTTGCTCCAGTGCTCGGATGCCGCATAGTCATCCGACCAGTCCTCTGTGAGCACCGACCTGACTAGCTCTACAGGGGCCACCATCCATTGCTCGCGGGTTTCCTCTCGAATAGCTTGGACTCGGGCGCCCCGGAACTTCGCCAGGTTGGTACGGTTTGCCATCACCACAAAGCACTTGACCCCCTCTTGCTCCATGGCTTTCTCCATCTCGATGATGCGCTTGGCCTCCCCGGTCTCCTCGGCGTCCCCATGGCTGGATATGTCCATCCAAGCCTTGCGCGCGGGGTAGGCCCATCGACTGAGGCAGTCTGCCACAGTGTTGTCCTTCCCCGGGACGTATACGACGCTGAGGTCGATCTTGGTGAATGTCTCATGCCATCGGACCCTCCTTCACATAGGATTTTATGACGTCCTAAAATCCCAAAACCTGCAACATAAAAGAAAAACACCCGTTCAAGTAGTTAGCGTGCTGTAAATTGTGTTTCGGCGATCTGTGTCCCCATACAACATGTTTTTTTGCATCTAGCACCCTCTAAATAGGGGAGGGGAGGTCTTCAACTGCTTGGCCGAGGCCGCCAGTCCCGAGGGGGTGTCGACGTGCTCCTTGTGCCAGCTCTGCAAGGACTGATGGTCCGTACAAAAAACCACCGGTTGCAATCCGATGTGGCCAGACCACTTCCTGAGCGCACAAACAATGGCGTACGTCTCCTTCTCCCTCGCGGTCCAGGTTCGACGTTGGCCCTCGGCCAGGATCCGACTCCAGAACGCCACGGGTATGTGTGACCCGTCGTCCCGGATCTGCTCGAGGACTGCCCCTACAGCATAGTCCGAGGCGTCCGTTCGCAGCACGAATCCCTCGTCCGGGTCAACCAGCAACAGCCCCAGCTGCCCCACGAGTTGCTTTCTCAGGCAGCTGAACGCATCTTCGGCTTCAGGGGTCCAGGCAAGCTTCTTCTTGCTCCCCTTCCGGCCATCGAATTTCCCCACCTGCAGCATCTTGTGCAGCGGCCCCGAGAGTTCTGCATACATCCGGACATAGCCCGAATAGTAATTGCAGAACCCCATGTAGGACCGGAGCTCGCTGATGGTCTGGGGTCCCTCCCAGTGGTGCAGGGACGCCAGTTTCCCAGGCATGGGACGGCGTTGCCCGTGACCAACCACGTGACCCGCGAACTCCACTTCCTTCACGAAGAGTGCGGCTTTGGTGGGCTTGCACACCATGTTGTGCTTGTGCAGCTCGCTGAGCACTCGGCGCAGATCCTTCTCATGCGCTTCGATGAGCTCGTCCTCAGTCATGTCCTCCGTGCCGGACCTGATGATGATGTCATCCACAAAGGGGTCGGCACAGTCCTGGACAGGACCGAGTAGGTCCTCCATCATGCGCTGGAAAGCAGCGTTGCCATTCTTGGCGCCCATAGGCACCACTTTCCACTGCATGGGCCCGAGCGGCGTCGACATCGCTGTGCAGTGCCTGGAGTCTGGGTGTAGCGGCATCTGGTGATAGCCATGTTTCAGGTCTAACACCGTGAAGATCCGCTTTTTCTGTTGCTTTTGGAGGATGGTGTCGATCAAAGGAAGCGAGTACGAGTTGTGCTCGGTCTGCTCGTTCCAACCTCTGTAATCAACCACCAACCTCCACTCGCCCTTCTCTTTCTTGGGCACGATGAAGGCTGGGCTGGCCCACTCACTGTCGGAGGGTTCGATCCATCCCCGCTCAATGAACTCGGCCAACAACTTCTTCATGGCCTCGGCCCGATCGCCCTGAAGTTGGTACTCCCGATGACGATAGATCTTGGGGTTCGGCTTCAGGTTGATCTTCGCTGTGCCAAACCTCCCACGATCTCGAGGGTTCTTGTTGGCGACGCCACTGAATAGCCGCGGATAGGCAGTGATCGGCCTCTCCTTAAGCTCGGCGACCTTCGGGTTCTCCTGGGCCTCTTCAGCCGCTTGCTTCGGTATCGATACAACCGACCGCACTGCGGTATAGGCCTCCTCTTGGTCCAAATCTGACTTCTCCTCGTTCGATATGCCGTTCTCATCGTCGTGGGGTGCACTTCCCACCGATAATCTTCGGAAATTTGCAGCGTCGGCCTGGTTCTTGTCGCTACCGGCCCCCATTCTTGGAAAATCCCACGTCAGCGGGTCCGACCCAACCGGACCATCATATTGGTCCGCAATGTGATCCATGACCCTCGCCACGAACTCATCCTTCTCGTACTTGCCGTTTACCAACCCCCTGTCATGCAACCAATGCGGAGATGTGACCATGGCCCGCCTCTGCTTGGCTGCCACCCGGTCGTGCATCCCCATCCGCATGTAGTTGACGACGTCGTCGATATCGGCGTGGGACAGGACGTCAATGTCATCAATTGGCTTATCCGTCCCCTCCATGGGCTCAAACATGACCCGCATGCGCACCACCTCAACCCTACGGATGAATGCTTCGTTACCCGTGGGCTGGGCTTGCGCCCCATCCACCAGGAAAGCCTTGGTACCCCACGCTTGACCCGGAGAGGGCATTGCTACACCCTTGGCGTCGATGAACAGCTCCTCCTCTGGCCCAAATGACATCGCGTTCAGGGTGATGGAGTCCAGCGTCGACTTGAAAACCTCCAGCGGACATGGGGTGGATCCTTTGCCGGTTATGACCAGGATCCCCTTCGACCTATCCGCGACGATCTTCTCCACCGTACGTCTGGTATTGTCCAGGGAGCCATGCCAATACATAAACCCCCACTCCTTCAAACCCCAATGCCTGTGCCAGGTTGAGTCTCCTCGATGCCAATGCCTCCTACACTTGCGCAAAAGTGGGGCATCCCGGGAAGCGAAGACGTCCGTCTCGGATGCTTCGGCTCCTAGCGTCTGGATCATCCTGGCATACACCTGCGGCGCCATACCATACTCCGTGAGCTGAACTCCACGGTCTCCTCTGGACTTTGCACCCACAGCTTGCACCGCTCGGACGATCCGATCCTCTTCCTCAGCATTCCATTGGGATGATCCGCATGCATAGTCCGTAAACAGCCATGTGAGGCATTCATCATCCTCCCAGACCGGCGTTGCACGATGGGGAAGGGCTCCATTGGCGTTTGCCACCATGAAGTCATACCCTATGATCATATCCCAATCTGTAATGTCTGCCACATAGAAGTTCCCGGATAGAGTGCTTCTCTTCGCCAAATCAGGGCGCTTCAAGCGCTCATGTTCCCAGAATTCCATACTGATAGTGACCTCATGGGTGCCACCACCCATAATCTCTCCATTGGCAACCTTCAGGCGTACCGGTCTACGGCTGGGCTGCAGGGATTCCTCCTTGAACAACCCCCTCCGGACCAGGCTCACCTGGGCACCCGTATCCACCAAAACATCCACCACCAACTCCTCTTGTCCGCACCGTACACGCACCTTCAAGTGCAACTGCCGCTCGTCACCATGCGGTGTATGGACGACTCTCACGGCATGCAACTCTAGCACATCCGGGTGCATCAGGACTTTGAGGGTATGGTCAGGGATGGTGTAGATCTTGGGTTGGTCATGCCCGTCCACAGGGCTCTCCGTGGTCGCTCCTTCCTTCTTGCCACGTCCCTTGCCGACATAGACTTCCCTTGGCAGGGCACTCCAGGGGTTGGGAGTGGCGAAACTCAGTGATTTTGGCTCTTCTGGAGCCTTCTTTGGCACCCGATGTGCCTTCGCTTTCTCTGGGATTCCACTGATTTTGGAGGAGAGACCTCCGAGGTCCCACTCCCGTGGGGGCTCCTCTAGACATGGCCTGCCGCAGCTCCTTTCTGCTGCGATATGCTCAGACTTTGTCCACCACGTTGCTGGGCTTTGAGTTCCTCCAACGTCCCCAACATGTCCTCAGCAACCTCCTCGATCGACCTCACGCGTCAGTCTGGGCCAGCTCCTCCACCGTAGCCTTTTCCTCCGCCTTTCCCTTGGCCCTTTCCTTGGCCTTTTCCACCGTCTCCGCCCTTTGCCTTCCAATCGCCAATTCGTTGCTCCTTGGGCTTCCTGTCGGGATGGGCGGCGAAGTAGGTCTTCCTGTCCTCCTCATATACCTTGCAATGCCGGTGGTCATGTGCATGGTTGTTCCCCTTGCCGTAGCAGACCCAGCAACTGGTATGTTGCGATCTGTACTCGCGGAACGAGAGCGGCGGGTTCCCGATCCTCCGCGGTTCTCTGCGGTTCTTGGTCCTGGGGTCCAGGCGATTCCACCTGGACCTGTCTTGCCCATTCTCCTTCATGTTGTGCGCTACGAACGCAAAGAGGTGGGCCTCTTCATGATTCTCCGGGGTGGTCACGGTCCAGAGATCTTGGCCGCTTGCACTCCCATCCTCCGCGGTGCCGACCGTGTCCCCCTTGACCTCTCGCTGGTGGCGATCTTCTCGATGACCTCGATGTCCTTGGCCTTGTTGATCCTGCACGTGGGCATCGTTCTTGGCGTTGAGCTTCACCTCCACCGTGATGTACTTCACGATCTCGTCCAGGCTCATGCGGGCGAAGATGACCTGCATCCTCAGCTGTTCTCCGCGCCTCCACTCCACGTTGTTGAGGCGCATCAGCCTTTGCCCCATGGTGCCGACGAATACCTCCGCGTAGACGCCGTCCTTCAACCCCAACATTCACCTGGGCTCGCCGAGGTTTCGCCAGAAAAACTCCATTATTCCGGCGTGGGTATCCTCTGATGCCATGATCCGCACGGCCACGCGCTTCTTTGCTCTCTTCTTCTCCTCATCCTCCACTCTTCTCTTCCAGTGCCCGGGGAGGACGTCCTTCAGCAGGTGGCAGATCCCGCTGGCCTCAATCCAGTCCTCCACCAGCTTGAGGCTTCTTCGGTATTTTCGGATGTACCGATTCCATTCCCGGACCCTGAGGTCCCCGGGCTCCAACGGCAGCGGAATGGACCACAAATCCTCCAACCTCTGGTTGGGGGCGCCCACTCGCTCCTTGTCCTGCAGCCACTGGAGGCAGGCCTGCTCCGTCTGGATCACTCCCTCGCGGATCTGATCCCTGAGCTCCTCCTTCAGGTCCTGCGCCAGCCTGTGTGTGAATGTCCGACATACCCACTTATCCCTTGGCGCTCCCTTCATCTCGCCGACGACCTCCTCGGCAAAGTCCTCCCAATCTAGGATGAAGTCGTCGAGGTTGGAGGGGTTGCAATCGTAGTAGGGGATTTTGATTCCCCTGAGGTTGTCAATTCTGATGGCGTCTCCGACATCCGCAGCCACCACTCCACCGAGACGGATACCACCTGTGGCCGGGGACTGTGAGTACACTCCCCGTACATCCCTCTCCTCCATGGAGTGCGGTCCAGTTGTGCTTGAACCCATGGGGTTTGGAATGCGGGAAGGACTTGCTCCACCGGCTGTCCATATCCCCGTATTGGGGTCCTTCACCCACAGGTTTCCGCCGGGATGGCCTCGACCATGTCTGTCGGCGCTTCCCATGGTTCGCCCCTGCATGGTCTGGCTCTGGTTCTCCTCTTCCGCATAAACTGCATGGGCAGTCGTAGTGGTCGGTGGACCCTGGGCGGCATGGGACATCTGTACCGTCAGGCTCCTCAGGTCTGTGGTTGCGCGCCCTCCCGCATGAACCTGGCCGGTGCCGTTTGCTCCCCAGCATTGTGGATTCGCTGAACTTCGGAACAAACGGCAGCGCACCCGGGTCAACACGCGGAGGCGCGTAGGGTGCCTCTGCAGGGCCGCCCATGGGTTTCTCCATGGCGCTCCTGAGGGTCTTAACCCGCTCCACCAGCTCTGCCGCGGCCGGCTTTGCCGGGAGCTACGGACCCGAGGCGAGGGGTTGTAACTCCTCTAGCCTTTTCAGGCATCCCGACATGTCCTCCACCAGGTGGAGGAGGCTGTCCAGCACTCGCTGCTGCTTCTGCAGGGCAAGCTCCAGATTCTCCCTGTACCGGTCCTGTTCCGCTCGCAGCTCCGTCATGTCTCTCTCTGCTGCCGACTGGTCATCCAGGATCCCCGCGACGTCCTCCTCTAGACCGTCCTTCGCGTTGTCCAGGCGGTCGAGGTGCTGCACGATGGCGTCCATCCCCATCTTTGGGTACTTGCCGATGAGGATGGATACGTGCTCGCAGTGGCACTCAACGTGCTTTCCACCAGATCCAGCGCATCCCACGGTTCCCGGCGCCTCGCACTCCTCCGCAATGGGTGTGTCGCCCATGCTATCCCGCGTTCGCTCCGTGTGCCGGGCCACAGGCGCCGTTCTGGCTCTGGCGGGCCTTCCCAACGCCTCGGCGTCATGCTCCAGGCTGGGTTCTGGGGCCGTGTACGCCCTTATGGGCGGTCTGGCCGTCTCCTCCGACTCCGAAGGTTGCTCATAAGCTGTCTGATAGCCCCCAGAGTGCCCCTCGGAATCTGCAGCTGATCACAAACTGACCAAGCTGGGATCCGTCTCCATCGCCCTGGCTTCCGCCGCGGGTTTTGGGGTCCCGCACTTCCGGTAACGCCGAGCTCTGCCGTTGCTACCAGTCTCCTCCAACTCCTCCGCAGCGGAGCGGAGATTGCAAGCCTTGCGGCATTGCCTTTCACACATGGAGGCCAGGTCCTTCATGTCTAGCCCATATCCTGCAAGGGCGCTCTTCTCGGGCTTCCCAGTCCGGCGTCGACTCGAGGGACTCCACGATCTGCACCCGGGGCGTCCCTGGGCAGGGCTCATGAGGGCCCAAGTCCCCGGTGCGGCGGTAGGGGGCAGGTACTCCTCTGCTACCATAAAGAAGGTCCCTACCAGGACCGGCCCCTGCTGTACCCCTTCCACCCGTCACTTCCATGGTCCTGCTCCTCACCAGGCTCTGTATCACAAAAAAATAGTAAAAGTCGCTCCTTCACACAGATCCCTAGCAGCACCGAGCACAATCAAAATCCAAATCCACACTGCGGGCTTCCGTTCAACACACCGGTTGTCTCACGGTGGCGGGCATGTACAAGAATTGCACCAAAGAGGAAAGCCCTGAAATTGGCATATGTACACAAGTAAAGCAAAGTTGGGGAAAGATGAGAAACGTACACAACCACAGCCATAGACCCCTCATTCCCCGGAATCCAGACCTTCTCTTCACTCACCAACTTGATGCCCTGAACCAAGTCAAATAAGATGCCTAAATGCCATGTGTCAAAAGTCACTACACAAAACCCCAAAAACTGTGTTGACTCCTAAGCCTCTAAATCCTAGCCCTATATAGGAGAGGTGGCGTGTCATGGCCTAGAGTAGCACTCAGGACCATGTCCTACCCTGACGTAACCTTGGTTGGAATTGGAGTCGATTGGGCTTGGAGAACTGCCCCATAAAGATGACCTCATAACTCAGGAAAATCAGGCAAAACACACCATAATGCCCAATATTCATGGGAGGACGCCCCAAAGATGGTGGCCCCGGTGTGGTGTTCCACGTGAAGGCCGTCCACGCGTCTGGTGATGCGCATCGAGGCACAACCGACCATGGGACTGCGTTGCTGGGTGCCGGATGCGTCAGTGAAGCAGATGATGTCGCTGTTGCTGGGCACGGGTAGGCGAGCAATTGCTGTGGGGTGATAGATGTAGACAGGGTACCCTTTGGCGGTTCTGGTGGTGACTTGTGTGGGTTGCAGTAGCGGCGTCACATAGACACCTATCACCTGGGTAATGATGGCCTGCAACCGTGGGGTGAGGCAGAGGAGGCTCCTTTCAGGGCGCCCCTCGGTGATGTACGCATAAATTGGGTGGGAGAGGTATCCCGTATTGGGCTGGAACTTCTCGCACGTGATGGTCTGTCGCCGTTCCTTGTCGTCTTTGTCGCCCCGGAGGGTGGGGCATTTGTGCTGTACGGGGCGCATGGGTGCTTCATGAGGTCCTGCGCGGTGTGGGTCGCAGCAGTCGTACTCTTTGGCCACGCTTTCAGGGTCTGCCGACTTGCTGGTTAATGTCCATGCCGCCGTGGGCGTTCGGGTCCAGGCTACTTGTGCCGGGTGGCCTGGGCTTACCGCGTGAAACCAGGGAGAGAGTCATGCCTGCTGGTCGGTGGTGGCGGCGGCTGTGGGGGTGTGATAGTGGGTGGAGATGAGATGCAGCAGGGGCCATGGAGTGTCGAGGGCTGCCGGGCCCCAGTGCCAGCACGTGTGTGGTCTCCCTTGGTCATTGTGTCTGACTGGTGGCAAGTCGGTCTCCGGGGCGTTGTGTTTCGGGATGGACCAGGGGGCATGCTGTCCTGGGATGGTGTGGGTAGGGTGTTTGTGGCCATGGGCGCTAGCAGCAGGATGGTGGGTGGTGTCCACACTTCGGCTAATGGGGTGGGTTCGTCCTGCTTCGTGCTGCCATCGTTGCGGGCCTCTTGCTTGCTCGGCGGGGTCAGGCGTGCTGGTGTTGGAAGGTTTTGTACGCCGTGTCGATGTCCTTGGGTCACGGCATTGCCTTCGTAGCGCATGCGCGGAGGTATGCTTGGAGGACGCGGCATGCTGGCCATTGCGGGTCGGAAAGGAACGGGGCGTGGTGGGCTCCGCACTGGGCCATGACCCTCATCCGCGTTCGAGTGATGTACACTATGGTGATGGTGGCCCCCAGGAGGTGTAGGGTGTCCACCTCGCCTGCCGGGTGTCGGTGGACGTCGGTGTGCTTGAGCACCAGTGGCCCCTGCTGATCGCAGTGGTGGTTCATCAGCACGGGGTGTGTGTGGTGCGGTATGAGGAGTTGTAGCTGGACCCAAATACCGGTGCCCACGGAGGTGAGGACACCGTGTTGTGCCAGTATCCACCAGGGGCAGGTGTTACGGGCCATCTGCGCTTCTTCTCTGCCTATGGCGGCCGCTTCGCGAACCTCGGGATGGTGGTGTTGTGTTACCCTGTGTAGGCGGTGCGCTGCGTGTGTGGCATAGGCCGTGTCGACTAGGGCCCCTGTATTGTCCCCGTAGTACCGCCAGTGGGCCATCATGGCCTCCTTTGGGAGAGACGTAGGCCAGCCTCCGTGTTGCGCCCATGCCTTTGTCACTTGCTGTCGAGCGTGGCGTAGGGCATCTTGGGGGCGCGGGAGGTGCAGGGCTTGGTACCCGATGGCTGTGTTGAGCACCGCTTCCATGAAGTATGCCAGGCCCTGCGTAGACAGGAGGTCCCCCCTGGCAAGTTGGGCTAGCTGCGCGAGGCGCCCTTCCAGCTTCTCTGGGAGTGCGATGTGGTCGTGCCGTGTGGCCTGTGTGACTCGCAGGTGGATTGTGGTGTCCTCCAGGTGTAGGGGTTCGCCTTTCAGGATGTTGGGGGCGGGGGTCCTGATGTCGGCTAGCCCGACTGATTTGCGGGGGTGCACCAGGAGTTGGTGGCGTCCAGGTAGGTTGTGGTGAGCTGGAGAATGGCAGACGCCTGTTCGGTGGTCGTTGGTAGCCCTGCGATCTCTGGGTCACGAGGGCGGGTGCCCGTAGTCAGGAGGTTGTCGTCTGCGAAGTTGATGAGTGGGGACCGTAGCGGGTATGGGGCGTATCCCGGGTATACCCGTGCCAGCTGGAATGCCAGCGGTAGGGTGACGAGGAGGTAGAGGAAGGGGACCTCGGCACCACCCTGGGGCCCCCGGCTGTCTGTGCTGGTCCAGGGGGTTAGGCCTGCAGCTGTGATTACGGTGTAGAGCCGGGTCTGGATGTACCCGCTCATGAAGGATAAAAACTGGAGGCCCATGGCATCCCATACCTCCCTGAAAGGCCGGTGCGGGGTGTCGGGGAACGCGTCTTGGACATCGGGGGAGGCGACGATCATCTCGTAGGGGTTCATGTCCAGCGTGGTGTTCTGGAGGAAGATGGCCTCATGGGGGGACCTGCCGGCCATGGCACCCCACATGCTGGCCGGCAAGTGGGTGAAGACCGTCGATGCGATGCGGCCCATGATGAGCGTCCACACCAGCTTGACTTCGGTGGTGGCGCAGACTATGGGCCGCCAGCTTTCCAGCTGGTACCACTCCCCCTTCTTGTAGAAGGGGTGGACCAGGTTGGCCCACTCTGGGGGGATGAATGTGGTGCCCGTGACGATGTCCCACAGGCGGGCTGCCAGGGGGCGTTTGACGGGCAGGCTGAGGCATTGATACGCTTCGGCCAATAGTCCGTCGATGCCAGGCACGACCCCCTTTTTTAGGCGGTCTAGGTCGCGTTGCAGTTCGTAAATGCTGAGAGAGTCGTGTATGATGGCGTGCCGCTGTTCCCGGTCGAAGACCTTGGGCACATGTTCGCGGATAGTGCTTCTGGTATGGGGCTCGAGCTCGGGGAGGCTCCTTTCAGGGCGCCCCTGGGTGATGTACGCATAAATTGGGTGGGAGAGGTATCCCGTATTGGGCTGGAACTTCTCGCACGTGATGGTCTGTCGCCGTTCCTTGTCGTCTTTGTCGCCCCGGAGGGTGGGGCATTTTATGCTGTACGGGGCGCATGGGTGCTTCATGAGGTCCTGCGCGGTGTGGGTCGCAGCAGTCGTACTCTTTGGCCACGCTTTCAGGGTCTGCCGACTTGCTGGTTAATGTCCATGCCGCCGTGGGCGTTCGGGTCCAGGCTACTTGTGCCGGGTGGCCTGGGCTTACCGCGTGAAACCAGGGAGAGAGTCATGCCTGCTGGTCGGTGGTGGCGGCGGCTGTGGGGGTGTGATAGTGGGTGGAGATGAGATGCAGCAGGGGCCATGGAGTGTCGAGGGCTGCCGGGCCCCAGTGCCAGCACGTGTGTGGTCTCCCTTGGTCATTGTGTCTGACTGGTGGCAAGTCGGTCTCCGGGGCGTTGTGTTTCGGGATGGACCACTGGGCATGCTGTCCTGGGATGGTGTGGGTAGGGTGTTTGTGGCCATGGGCGCTAGCAGCAGGTTGGTGGGTGGTGTCCACCCTTCGGCTAATGGGGTGGGTTCGTCCTGCTTCGTGCTGCCGTCGTTGCGGGCCTCTTGCTTGCTCGGCGGGGTCAGGGGTGCTGGTGTTGGAAGGTTTTGTACGCCGTGTCGATGTCCTTGGGTCACGGCATTGCCTTCGTAGCGCATGCGCGGAGGTATGCTTGGAGGACGCGGCATGCTGGCCATTACGGGTCGGAAAGGAACGGGGCGTGGTAGGCTCCGCACTGGGCCATGACCCTCATCCGCGTTCGAGTGATGTACACTATGGTGATGGTGGCCCCCAGGAGGTGTAGGGTGTCCACCTCGCCTGCCGGGTGTCGGTGGACGTCGGTGTGCTTGAGCACCAGTGGCCCCTGCTGATCGCAGTGGTGGTTCATCAGCACGGGGTGTGTGTGGTGCGGTATGAGGAGTTGTAGCTGGACCCAAATACCGGTGCCCACGGAGGTGAGGACACCGTGTTGTGCCAGTATCCACCAGGGGCAGGTGTTACGGGCCATCTGCGCTTCCTCTCTGCCTATGGCAGCCGCTTCGCGAACCTCGGGATGGTGGTGTTGTGTTACCCTGTGTAGGCGGTGCGCTGCGTGTGTGGCATAGGCCGTGTCGACTAGGGCCCCTGTATTGTCCCCGTAGTACCGCCAGTGGGCGATCATGGGCTCCTTTGGGAGAGACGTAGGCCAGCCTCCGTGTTGCGCCCATGCCTTTGTCACTTGCTGTCGAGCGTGGCGTAGGGCATCTTGGGGGCGCGGGAGGTGCAGGGCTTGGTACCCGATGGCTGTGTTGAGCACCGCTTCCATGAAGTATGCCAGGCCCTGCGTAGACAGGAGGTCCCCCCTGGCAAGTTGGGCTAGCTGCGCGAGGCGCCCTTCCAGCTTTTCTGGGAGTGCGATGTGGTGGTGCCGTGTGGCCTGTGTGACTCCCAGGTGGATTGTGGTGTCCTCCAGGTGTAGGGGTTCGCCTTTCGGGATGTTGGGGGCGGGGGTCCTGATGTCGGCTAGCCCGACTGATTTGCGGGGGTGCACCAGGAGTTGGTGGCGTCCAGGTAGGTTGTGGTGAGCTGGAGAATGGCGGACGCCTGTTCGGTGGTCGTTGGTAGCCCTGCGATCTCTGGGTCACGAGGGCGGGTGCCCGTAGTCAGGAGGTTGTCGTCTGCGAAGTTGATGAGTGGGGACCGTAGCGGGTATGGGGTGTATCCCGGGTATACCCGTGCCAGCTGGAATGCCAGCGGTAGGGTGACGAGGAGGTAGAGGAAGGGGACCTCGGCACCACCCTGGGTCCCCCGGCTGTCTGTGCTGGTCCAGGGGGTTAGGCCTGCAGCTGTGATTACGGTGTAGAGCCGGGTCTGGATGTACCCGCTCATGAAGGATAAAAACTGGAGGCCCATGGCATCCCATACCTCCCTGAAAGGCCGGTGCGGGGTGTCGGGGAACGCGTCTTGGACATCGGGGGAGGCGACGATCATCTCGTAGGGGTTCATGTCCAGCATGGTGTTCTGGAGGAAGATGGCCTCATGGGGGGACCTGCCGGCCATGGCACCCCACATGCTGGCCGACAAGTGGGTGAAGACCGTCGATGCGATGCGGCCCATGATGAGCGTCCACACCAGCTTGACTTCGGTGGTGGCGCAGACTATGGGCCGCCAGCTTTCCAGCTGGTACCACTCCCCCTTCTTGTAGAAGGGGTGGACCAGGTTGGCCCACTCGGGGGGGATGAATGTGGTGCCCGTGACGATGTCCCACAGGCGGGCTGCCAGGGGGCGTTTGACGGGCAGGCTGAGGCATTGATACGCTTCGGCCAATAGTCCGTCGATGCCAGGCACGTCCCCCATTTTTAGGCGGTCTAGGTCGCGTTGCAGTTCGGAAATGCTGAGAGAGTCGTGTATGATGGCGTGCCGCTGTTCCCGGTCGAAGACCTTGGGCACATGTTCGCGGATAGTGCTTCTGGTATGGGGCTCGAGCTCGGGGAGGGTGTCCCTGTGTTGTGCCTAGAAGCTGGAGGACGGTGTCGGGGTCGTTGGTGCGCACCGCGTGGATGGTACGGAGTCCTGTGTCCTCCAAGATGCGGCTGACCTACGACAGGGATTTGTACGGTTTGTCGTTTCTGCCGTATCTTTCGCGTTCCTGGGCGGCGGCCGCTATGCGGTGGGCGTGCCATTCCTGGATCCGGTGGTGGAGGGTGGCGAGGAACGCGCGGAGGTGGGCGTTCTGGTCCCGTGCCTCTGGTGTGTGGGGGCACAGCAGGGTGGCGAATTCATCTTTCGTGGTCCAGATGTCACCGACAAGCATTTCGAGTGCGAGGTCCAGTGGTGCCCCCGTGTGGGTGGTGTCGCATTCCATGCCACATGGCATGGCGGTGGTGAGTGCTGGCGCATCAGGGCGGCGCAAGATGCGATGTAGGGCCCTGTTATACCTGTGCCAGGCGCCGTGTTCGTCCTCTGCCGGGAACCGCAGTGTGAGTGGGAGGGCGTCGTCAGGCAGGGTGGCTGCAGGTGGGGGTCGTGCCGGCGGGCGGGAGGTCCCCGTAGGTTGCCTCGTGGACGCGCACCATGGTTGGGTCCCCGTAGCACATGTCGATGCAGGAGGGGTGGGTGCCGGCCTGGAGGGGGTAATGGGAGGGTGTGCAGGTCAGTCCTGCGGTGAGGTTGGTCCGGCCAAGTCGGTGCATGGCGTCTCGGACGGCCATGTCGGTGGCTGTGGGTGGGCCGGTGCGGTCGTCGTCGGTGGGGGCGGCATTTAGGTCGCCTATGATGATGGTTGGTGCCAGGAGGGAGGGGCGGCGGTACGCCAGGCTCAAGGCATCCAAGAAATTCCTTGGTTTCCTCCCCGAATCGATTCGAGCCCTGCAACGTAGAGACATCAGGATAGCGTCAGGATGGCGTCAGGATAGCGTCGGGATGATGTCAGGATGGCGTCAGGATGGCGTCAGGCTGGCGTCAGGATGGCGTCAGGATGACGTCAGGATGCTTCAGAATGCCGTCAGGATGCTGTCAGGATGATGGGTAGTTTGGCGTCAGGATGGCGTCAGGTTGCGTCAAGATGGGTCCGGATGGCGTCAGGAAAACGCTAGAAAAGCATCAGGACCGCGTCAGGGAGCGTCAGGGTAGCGTCACGATGGCGTCAGGATGGTGTCAGGATATCATGTTGGTGTCAGGATGGCGTCAGAAAATTGTCAGGATACCGTCAGGATGGCGTCAGGATGACGCCACCAGGACCTGAGGGCATCTCAGGGACCCAAGGAGGCATTTGGGGCTGATACTTAACAGAAACAGGTTACACATGAAAGATAGAATGCTGTATCAGGTACAAGCCTAATGAGATGTTTTGAACATATTTGAGAAGGCTTTGCGGCATGAAATGCCGAAAATTGTTTTTCAACAGAAAAATATCTTTGTCTTCTGGTATAATGATGGTTTAAGTGAATAGCTAGCACTGAGGAGCAGCGAGGAACGCCACGCGTAACCCCGAACCCCATCCGCAATCCCGATATGAAGAAAATTGTTCACAGGTATGCAATTTACAACTGTTCAGTTTCATTTTGTGTTTGTTCCGTTTGATTAAGATTAGTGGTTGAATTGTTCTGTGTGTTCTGCGTGTGCAGGGTGACACAAGAATCAAGTGAAGAAGAATGAGAAGAAGAACAGTCAGGAAGAATATGAAGAGAGAAAGAAGGTGACGAAGAAGACGAAGAAGGAGCACAAGAGGAAGAAGGAGAGAAGCGAAGAAAGAAAAGAAAAAGAAAATAAGACAGAACCGGAATCCAAGGTCTGCTTGCCACTGCTGCTGCTGAAGCTGCCGCTGCCGCCGTGTGTGTTGGATCTGCTGCTGGATCTGCTGCTGCTTGCTGGTGGTGTTGCTGCTGCAGCTTGCTGCTGCGGCTGGTGCTGCTGCTGCTTGTGTATGGTGCTGCTGCTGCCTGCTGGTGGTGCTGCTACAGCTGGCTGCTGCTGCTGCTGCTGCTGCTTGCTCTGCATGTTTTTTGAGTGTTTCAGCGTGCTGTGAGTGTCATTTGCGTGTTTGCGCGTGCTGTGAGTGTCAATTGAGTGTTCGCGCGTGCTCTGAGTGTCATTTGAGTGTTCGCGCGTACTGTGACTTTCATCTGAGTGTCAGCACGTGCTGTGAGTGTCACTTGAGTGTCGGTGCGTGCTGTGAGTGTCATTAGAGTGTTCGCGCGTGCTGTGAGTGTCATTTGAGTGTCGGCGCGTGCTGTCAGTGTCACTTGAATGTCGGCGCGTGCTGTGAGTGTCATTTGAGTGTGTGAGTGTCGGCGTGTGCTGTGAGTGTTGATTGAGTGTTCACGCGTGCTGTGACTTTCATGTGAGTGTAAGGGCGTGCTGTGAGTGTCATTACTTTGTTCGCCAAACCACAGCACAGCATACCACACCACCACACCGCACCACACCACAGCACCACACCACACCAATCGCTTTCTGATGCAGAGGGTGTTAAAGCCGAGATCGCAATGGGAGTGAATGAGAAGCTGAGCCAAGTGAGCAACCACTATCATTGACACACAGGATTTCAATGCTGTGGAAGGCAGTACTCTGTTGCTATTTACTCCCGAGTTGACTGTATGCAGAGAACCAAGGTTCCCGGGAAACCAACGAAAGTCCGGTCGCCTCGCAACCACTCGATGTGCGACACACTGGACCGCAAAGCCCCGCAAGCACGGAATCGTTCGAAAGTCTGATGCATTTGGTGACACGCAGGACCACAGGCCCTTCCACAGACCGCAACACCTGTGAATCGCTGCCCCAGCCCCTTGCATATGCTCACAACGCAATTGCCTTATATTGTCCACACACACCACTGTGTCGTGTGAAGGCCATGGTGTGAAGAAGTTATGAATCTTATTCAAACCTGCACTCTCCCCACTAGGGGTGCTTTGGTTGTTTATCCACAATTTCGTGTGGCTCAGGCTCATTCTAAACCTTTCCCAGTCCCTGCTCACCCTGTTGCCGTTGTTGTACAGTGCAGATGCGCTGCTGTTTACTGCGACCTGCTCCTTTGCTGTGCACCATCCAGATGTTTCACGAGTCTTCGTCTGTACACAGAGGGGCTCTCCCTCAGTTATTGTTGGAAAGATCAGTACTGTCAATGTTGGTGCCAACATTTTTCCAGATTCAATTCACACTTTGGCGGTGAGCAAACTGAGAATGTGACAATGGGAATGCGATGCCGGTCTGCATTGTGCCAGTGTGTGTGCCAGGAATGCAGTTTTTTGTACGCTGTGCTGAAAATTCCGATAGAGCACAATGGCTCACCCCATTTTCAGTAATCCTTGACAGTTTTCCTGCAGTAGGTTTCTTGCATATGTTGTATTTTTTTTTGTTTGATGCCAGTGCTCAGAGTGTATTGCATGACTATAAGCATGGCATGCATGTGCGAACTATTTTCTGGTCAATAAAGCTGGGGCGCAAAAAAAACCTCAATTGATGAGGCATGGATTGCAAGTAGAAAGCTTTGTACATTGGCAAAAGCATGGGATGCAAGAACCACATGTTTGAAAGGTGTATAGTCAGGATGGGCATGGCCAATGAATGGTTTTCCTGATTATTCAGTAAAAAATGGTTCCAAACTTAAGTGGAAGGCAAAAAAACCATAAGTAGACGCGGCATGAAATATGAGGTGAAAGCAGCTGTGCTTTGTCAAAAAGCATGGGCTGTAAAAAACAACATGTTTGAAAGGGTTCAGAAAAAGAATTGGCATGGAATGTTTGATTGGATAATTTCCCAATTCGCGAAGTAGGGTCTGCATGGTTTTGAACCATTCAAATTGCGGAGTGGCAAAAACAAACATTAAAAAAAAAACTAGGCATGGAATGCGAATTGAAACCTATTTTGCACTGGCAAAAGTGTGGGCTGCAAAAACAATATGTTTGAAAGCTTCCGAATAGCTTGGGTATTGAACGTATGATTGGACATTTTTTGCCTGGGCAGTGGCAGAGGTAGATTGTATGTTCAAACTCTTTTTGCATTGGTAAGATCGGCGGCGCCCAAAAAAAAGGATAAAATGACAACGTATTGAATGTAGATTGAAACCTACTTTGCATTGGCAAAAGCATGGGCTGAAAAAAGCAACATGATTGATAAGCTTCAGAAGAAAAATTGGTTCTTTGGTTGGCAGAAAGATGATTTTTTCACTGAGATCAATGATCCTTGCAACAATTTAACTAGGGTTAGGGTAAGGGTTACACCCAAGTGTTAGGATTCGGCCGCGAGCTAGATGAGGGGCAGGGTGCGTCAGGATGTCGTCAGGATGCGTTAGGATGGCGTCAGGAAGGCGTCACGATGGCGTCAGGATGCCGTCAGGAATCGTTCACGTATGCGTCAGGAAGCGTCAGGGTAGCGTCAGGATGGCGTCAGCATGGCGTCAGGAAAGTGTTGGGAAATCGTCAGGATATCGTCAGGATGGCGTCAGGGAACTTCAGTATAGTACAATGGCGTCAGGAATGCGTCAAGATGCGTTAGGATGGCGTCAGGAAGGCAACACGATGGTGTCAGGATGCCGTCAGGAATGGTTCACGTATGCGTCAGGAAGTGTCAGGGTAGCGTCAGGATGGCGTCAGCATGGCGTCAGGAAAGTGTGACGAAAGCGTCAGGATGGCATCAGGATGGCGTCAGGGAACATCAGGATAGTACAATCACGTCAAGAATGCGTCCGGATGCGTCAAGATGGCGTCAAAATGGCGTCATGATGGCGCCAAGATGCGTCAGGATGGCGTCAGGCAGGCATCAGAGGTGTGTCAGGCTAGTGGTGTAGGCGTCAGGAGCACGTCAGGATGTGTCAGGATGCGTCAGGAAGGCGTCAGGGTGGCGTCAGGAAAGCGTCAGGATAATTTAGCGTCAGGATTGCGTCAGGATGACGTCAAACGACGCAGGGCCCGAATCAAATGGGACATGCGTGAGTAGCACATTTAGTTGCCATCTGGGTCCCACGCACTCGTACGCCCTGAGGCAACCATCCACTCCGAGGTTGGGGTGGGCATGCACGGTGACCGACGTCTTGTGGTAGAGGGGCACCCCTCGTTGCCAGTGAGCGAGGTATTTGTTCCCCTTCTGGTCCAGGATCGGTGCTGGTTTTCGCTGGTCTGCTCTGCCGAGGGCTTGTTCCAGAAACCCAAGGAGGACTGAGCCTTGGGCGTGCGGCCGGGGCATGCCTTGCAGTGTGGCGGCCTTCGTGGGGTCGTAGGTGACCTCGGGCTCGTTGAGCATGTTGATGCGGGCGTGGGCCTCCGTAGGCGCTGGCTGCTGAGGAACAGTAGTTGTGGCGGTGGGCCGTGTCCGGCTGGACCCTGTCAGGCGTCGAGGAGGGTGACGACGCTGTGAGCTGCGGGCGCCTTGCGGTTCTGCTCCTGGGGCTCGGGCATGGGCCATGCGTTGTGGACCTCACCCGTGTACTCTGTGCCGGTGAGGTGCTCCGTGTTGGGGGTGCATACCTGCATGGGGACCATCTTACAACCGTTTCGGTCTCGCCAGACTTCAATTGTGCGCCCCAGCTTCTGGTCGTTGGGGGTGGCTGGTTCCCACTTGACGTCGATCTTGAACCTGTGGTGGTCCTCCGTGATGCCGTACCGATGCTTGACCTCACCCGCGGCCCACATCCACGTGGAGGGGCCCGCGGCCGTGGCGTATTCGAAGGGCAGCTGCACCCGGGTACCTATGGCGTACTCGGGGTACAATGCGGCGGCTTCCTCTTCGGTCCTAATTTTCGTCCTGGCTTTGGCTTGGGTGCGGGTTTGGCCTGTGTGGGGGCCTTGCCCTTCTTGACACCCTGGCAGAGACGGGCAGTGGGCCGTATTGGTTGGGGAGGCGCGCGCTGAAGCTGTTGTGCAGGCGCGTGGCCCGGTGCAATCACGGCATGTTCACGGGCGGCCGGGACGTTGGGCTTGGACGTGGGGACAGCGTTCTTCAGCTGGAACACTTGCTTGGTCATGATGCCAAGCGTCTCCCTGGCCGCCTGCAGGGCATCAGGCGGGTCAGTGGGCCACGTGAGGAGCCGCTGCCCGGTGCCTGCCCCGTGTCGCCGCATGTGGGCCGTGTAGCGGGTGGCGTGGCGTGTCCACGCGGGGGTGCGTTCCCGGGGGAGGGGGCCCCCTGGCGCCCCCTGCGCCAAATAGAGGACGTAGTGCAGTGCTTCCCAGGCTGCACCCGGGGTGTGGGGGACGCTGGTGGCGAGTCGCAAGCGGTCTCAGCCGCGTGGCGGGGGCGGGACCTTGACGTCGGGGGCGTCTGCCGCTGCCCGTCAGACCTTACCATGGTCGTCCCATTCCACTGTCCACCAAATGTCCCGGTGTTTGAGGATGTGGACTTCTGTGGTGGTTGGGGGAGCCACCATTGCGTCCCTGCCAATGAGCTGGATGAGGCGGACCACGAGGTGGGTCTTCGGGGCTGCTCGCATGTTGAGGATTTTGGGGATGACCTCGGTGGTAGGGCCTGTGCTTGGGGTGTTCGCTGCTGTCTGGGCTAGAGCTGGGGAGGGGCGGTCCTCCGAGAGGCGGGAAGTGGCCGCTGTGGCGTACATGGCCGTGATCAGGACGTGTTCTGTCAGCCCTTCCACCATGAGATGGTTTTCCCCCTCCAGGTCTCAGGGGATGGTGGCTTCCGCCTTTAGAGTGAGGAATGCGATGGCGCATTTGGGTCCAGGCGTGGCATGCGTCAGCTCATCTGGCAGGCGTCCGTCGGATGGGGTGTGGGGGGGGCGCCTCTGGAAGGGGGATGGCCCCACCGCCGGGTGCTCGACAAGGTGTAGCAGTATGGCGTGGTGGCGGTCCGTTTCGGGCAGGAGGTAGGAGTGCGGGTCCCCGGGTATAGTGCCGAGGTATATTTCCCCCTGAAGGTAGGGGTGGGTAGGGGCTGCTGCAGGGCGCCCGCGTATGGCTGCGCGCAACGGGTGTTGCAGTGGGTGCACTGGACCGTTATGGGGTCTGGTACCGCGTATATGGTGAAAGGCCCCACCGTGCGCTGTATGTGGCGGGGGATGAAGGTGCAGAGGTCCGCCAGACGTGCTGTGCAGCTTTTGCCATAGTATATCCGGAGTGTGTCCTCACCGGCCATCTTGGGGCGTAGCCTGCAGGCCAGCAGGCCCAGGGTGTCTTGTGGGTGCCCTCAGTGACGGTGCCGGGTCCAGCGCTAATGCGTGGGTGTAGGTTGTTTTGGTGTTGTGCCGCGGCTCGTCTGCGGGCTGCGTGGAAGGCGGTGCTGTTGGCGAGAGGGGGCGCGCGGTGGGTGGGCCTTTTGCGTGGGGTCGGGGTGAAGTGTAGTGGATGCTTCCATGCCGGCCGCGGGTGGTGTTGTGGTGGCTGGAGGCCAGAGTAGGTGGTGAAGGTGTATATGGTGATGGGGGAGCGCTCCTGCGTGGGAAGGAGGTAGTAGTGGTCGTGGCCCGTGTTGTGGGCGACGATGACGTTTGGCGTTGCTATGTTGTAGTGGAGCGCAGTGCTGGAGAGCTGTTTGGTGACGTGTGGGGTTGCGTCCTCTGTTTTGGGCGCAGTGTCGTGGGGTACGAGGATGTGGACGGCCCACACATCGTGAGCATGGAGGTTGAGGACCTGTAGGGTTGGATGAATTGGGCGTTCCCTGAAGTGTGCGAAAGCCGGGTTGTGGCGTGCTGCCGTTTCTTTGATGACGGACAGTGCTCATTGGGCTGGCGCCCCAACTAGCTGGGCCAAGGCGGGGACGGCATGGGCGATTGCTGTGAGGTTCGAGGCGGTGCCAGGTTGGTCTGCTGGTGGCTGGAGGCCTCCTTCTGGTGCGGGATGGTGCCACCATAGGGTGTAGCCCTTTTACGTGTTATCATAGGGGGTGTGTACGAGGCCTTGGTGGTTTGGGATGGTGGTCTTGAGGGCCTCCGCTGCCCCGCGGTGGAGGGTGCGCGTGTAGGCCGGGACCCTGGTGGGGGGGGGGTGCCCCGGTGTGGGACTCGGCCATGGTGGGGGCAGGCTCGAGGGTGTGGCTGGTGAGGGAGGGCCTGTGCAGCACGTCGTGCATGGAGGTGCACACGTGTGCCCACCTGTCTGCCCACTCTTGTTGGGCGTCTCCCGTGTTTGTCCCTGTGGGTAGTTGTACGATGACCACGTGCCAGGGGTGCGATCCTGGTACCACGGTGGGGGGTGTTGTATGTTCATGGGCTTCGGACAATACTGCGGTGTCCGCGTTAGCCGTCACGTAGTCCTCTCCCTCTGTTGTGTGGACGTTTTGGATGGCGACTTCTCCTTCTAAGGTGAGGAGGAGGTGCGTGCCAGGGGGTTGTGTGTGTGTCTCCGCATCCCGGAGCCACAGGTACGTGAGCGCCCCGGTGCCAGGGAGGATTTCCCCCCACGTGAAGGTGTCCTCGGATGATGCCCACTGCAGGGGCAGTGTACGGCGTCCCCGCGAGTTGTTGGTGGAATGGTAGTTGGGGGAAGGAGTTGACGACTGATGAGTTGGTGCGGCATGCGTTCGGTGGTGGCTGTGGGGGGGTCCAAATCGCATTCCTGCGAGGGGGGTGCGTCCGCGTCGTCCTGCTAGGGCTGGACTAGCGGCAGCGTCTGTGCAGTGGGTGCGGCATCGGGTAATCCGCTGTGTGTGAGGATATAGAAGCCCTCGGGGGTGAGCTGCAGGACGATGTCCCACTTTGCCGTCTGCTCTGGGGACCACTGGTGGGGTTCGCTCTGCGACCGGTGAAAGGCTAGTTGCTGGACCCATCTCCTGCTGTGGTAGGCGAGGAGCCTGAGGATGGTGTCCTGCTCCGCGTCCTCCACGCTTTCCACGTACGCCATCATGTTGGTGATGTCGATGGCGTACTCTTCCTCCCATGCTTGTGTGGGGGCGCCTGGAGAGGGGGGGCTGGTGGTGTACCCGTGGAGCCCCTGCTTTGTGACTTCGGGCAGGTTGCGCCCGGTACTTGGCGGGGCCCCTGCTGGCTTCGTGGGTCGGGTGGTGGCGCCGCAGGGCGTTGGACAAGTGTGTCCAGGGCGCCCGCCCGCGGGGCGGGTGCTGCAGGGGGGGCATTTTGCGGGGAGTTGGCGCTGTTGGGTCCGCGGGGTTGCCTGCTGCGTGCTCGGGTCCTGGTGGGGTTAGGTCCCTATGGTGCTCCGCGTCCTCCGTGTGTTGGAGCTCGAGCTCTAGCAGGCTGTCGATGTCCAGGGCCTTGGGGTGCTGCTTCACGGCGTGGTGGGTGTGCTATGTTGGCACTCGGGCCATGTGTGGCGGCTGGTGCGGGGTCGTCCGTCTGTGCTCGGGGAAGCGCGCGGTTTGGCGTGGTTGTGTCGGGTGGTTGCGCGTTCGTGGCCGCCTCGGCTGGTGGTTTCATCCCCGGGTGCGGTTCGGGTTGTGGCTGATGGTGGGCGTTGAGCTGGCGCGTGGTGTGTGAGGTTTCCGTGGATGGTGCCGGCGGCGGGGGGGGGGGGGCGTGTTCCAGAGCTGCCGTGGTTCGGTGTCGTTCCTGTGTTGGTGGGCTGCGGTGTCTCATGTCCCTGAGGTCGGCGAGCTGATGCGTCGCCATGTCCCGTGTGGGGGTTTCCGATGAAGTGCGTGCGGGTGGGGGGGGGAGTGCGGTGTGGTGTGGTTGCGCTGGGTTGCGTGCTGGCTTCCCCATTGGGGGGGGGGGTATCGTGTCTGGGTTCGGTGGGGTGGGTGGCTGCTCGCCGTTGGTCCCTTGGCGGACCGAGGCTGTCCCACGCGGCCTCTTGGTGGTCCCTCTGGTGTTCTCCAGTCCGCGGGCCGTGTGGGATCGTTGCGGCGAGGGGCCTGGGGTCCCCTGGGGTGGGGTTTGTCGGATTGGAGTGTCGCAACCAGGGCGGCCTGGTTGCGTGGTGACTGGGTGTGTCGACCCACCGTTGAGTGCGCCCAGGGGCGTGGGGAGCGCTGTCTGTGGGCCGTGCGCGGGTCCCCACGTTTGCTGGGTCGGCGGGTAGGTGGGTCGCGGCATCTCTGGCGTGTCGTGGCACCGGTTTTGCGACCGTTGGTGGCGAGTGGCTGTTTGTGGCCGCAGTGTATCGTCTCCATGGTGGGGGCGGGGGCTTAGGTTCGGGCATGGGGTGGGTCCGTGGTAGGCACCGGCTGGTAGCGGATGCTGGGGCCTGACTTTGGGTGGGTCTTCCGTAGTGCCTCCTTGGTATGTCCCGTGGTGGCCCTGGTCGGCTGGCTGTGGGGGCTTTTGCGGTGTACCGCATCCATGGGGGCAGCACTGTGTGTTGGCAGGCCGCAGTGGAAGCTGCGGTGGGATGTGGGGGCAGGGCTTGTTTTGGTGTCGTGCGTGTGGTTTGCGGCGGTATGTCGTGTGTCGTCCTCGGGGGGTCTCCTTTGTGGTCTGCTGTGGCGGTGTCACGGGGGCGGTCTTCGGCTTGGCGGCTCTTGGGAGGGTGCGGGACATGCGGGGTCGGGATGGCTGGGGGGGGGCGCGCGTGTGTGTGGGCCTGCTTTGCAACCCTCGCCTTTTTTGGCTGTGGTGTCCTTGGCGTGTCTGCCCTCGGTTCCCTCCTATGCCTTTCCCCTGCCCCTCTCTTTTTGCGTGTTAATTTTGTTTCCTTTTTTTTCGGGGGGATGTGTGTGTGTGTCTGTGTGTGGTTGGGGTACGGCGTTTGCGGTGCTTGGCTCGGGCGTGGGTGCGTGCAGCTGTTGGTGTTGGTGTGGGCGGGCTGGTGGATGGGCTGTTGCGCTCTGGGTTCCCTGTGTGTGTGTCAGCCCTCGGGCATCCGGTGGCTTTCGATTTATGGGTCGTCGGTCAGGGGGGCGCTGGCGGTGAGCGGTCGGCGCCAGTGGTGGTGTGGTGCCTGTGTGGGCGGTTGCGGCTCTCAGATAGCGCCTGGGGGCGTGGCCGCACACGGGCATGTGTGTGGGTGTGTTCGTGGTGCGGGCCGTTTGGGTAGCAGGCATTCCGCTGCTTGGTGCGGGACGGCTCGTGGTGGCCGGGGTGGCGTGGCTGGTTTCCCGGTGCCCCGCGTGGGTGGTGGTGCGGGCCCGGTTTGCATGGGGGAGATGCAGTTGTGCTTCCGGTATGTGTGCGTCGGAGGCGTGGTGGTTTGGATCGGGGCACTGTGGGTGATGCAACGGGTGGTGGGGATGCTTTTGATGCCTACGGGGTGCTGTAGGTGCCGCGACGGGTGCTGGCGCTGTTGGTGTTGCTCACGTGGGTGCTTCAGGTGACACGTCGGGGGATGATGGGGCTGGTGATGCCGATGGCAACGGTGTCGTAAGTAATGGAACGGGTGATGGGATGACCAGCGGCTTTGACGGTTGCTGCAGGTGGTGCAATGGGCGGTGGTGTCGCTGGTGATGTCGGTGGTGAGGGTGTTGCAGGGGATGTCGTTGGTGAGGGCGCTGCAGGTGATGTCATGGGTGATGGCGATGTTGGTGGGGGTGTTGCAGGTGGTATGCTGGCTGGTGATCCCGCCGGTACTGCCTGTGTGGAGGGTGTTGCTGGTGATGCTGTGGGTGGTGGTGTTGTCAGTGGTGCCAATGGTGAGGGTGACGCAGGCGATGAACCGGGCGATGGCGCCGCTGTTCGTGTTGATTGTGAGGGTGCTGCATCAGGTGATGGTGACGCTGGTATGTGCTGCCGGTGGTGCCACGGGTGCCGGGGGCGCCGTCGCAGGGGTGCTGCAGTCGTTGCAACGGGTGGGGGGGAGCTGTAGAAGGTGCTACTGGTGGTGCAACGGGCGATGGTGTTGGTGGTGATGTCGATGTTGTGGGTGCTGTAGGTGATGGGTCAGGTGGTGGTTCCGTGAGATGCTGATTGCAGGGGAGGGTGTTGTTGGCGATGTCGATGGTTGGGGTGCTGCCGGTGATGTAATCGATGGTAGCGATGCCAATGTTGCCGATCGGGGGGGGGTTGCCCGTGATGTAGCGGGCGGTGGTTGTGAGGGTGGTGTGGGTGCTGCCGGTGATGTGACGGGCGGCAGTGACGTTAGTGGTGTCGCCGGTGAACGTGCGGTAGGGGGCTGATGGTGCCGTTGTTGGTGCTGATGGTCGGCCTGATTGAGCCGTCGGTCATGCATCGGGCAGTTCTGAGGGTGGTGACGGCGATGGTGATGGTGAGAGTGCTCCAGGTGATGCCGTGCCTGATGATGCCACTGGTGATGTGCACGGTGGGGGTGATGCGGGTGCTGTAATGGGTTTCGGTGAGGCTGATCGTGCCAGTGGCGAGGGTGTTGCAGGTGATGCAACGGGCGATCGGAATGCCGGTGGCGCCGATGGTGAGGGTGCTGCAGGTGGTGTACTGGGCGGTGGTGTTGCTGGTGATTCGGATCGCGAGGCTGGTACCACTGATGTGATGGATGATGGTGTCGTTGGCGATGTCAGTGGTGGGGGTGCTGCAGGCGTTGTCACGGGTGACGGCGATGTTGGCGGCATCGATAGGGAGGATGTTGAAAGCGGTGCGCCAGCTGGCGGTGCCGCGGGTGATGCCGGCGGCGGGGCTGTTGTGTGTGATGCTGCAGGTAATGGGGCCGGTGCTGACGCTGACGACAGTGAGGGTGCTGCGATGCATTGGGGTCGTCACTGGTTGTGTCGCTGGTGAGGGTGTTGTAGGTGGTGGCAAATGTGGGGACGTCGCAGGTGAGGCGCCAGCTGACTGCGAGACCGTTGATGCCGATGGTGGGGGCGCCGCTGGTGGCGTGACGGGTGTTGGTGAGGCTCGTGACGTCGATGGCGAGTGTGCTGGGATGGGTGATGCGGGTGATATGAGGGCTGCAGAGGGAGGGCGCTGCGGGTGACGTCGTTGGTGAGGTTGTTGCAGTTGCTGGAGTGGGCGACGTCAGTGGTGCTGCTGGTGATGCAACGGGCAATGGCGACGCTAGTGTTGTTGGTGGTGAGGGTGTTGCAGGTTATGTACCGCTGGTGCTGCCGGTGGGGAGGGTGCTGCAGGTGGCGTCGCGGCTGGTGGTTTTGATGGTGGTGCTGATGGTGAGGGTGCCGCAGGCGGTGCATCGGGTGAAGGCCAATCACCCAAAGATCAAACGGGGATCTTTCTGTGTACAATTGGACCTATGATCGGTACTCCTGTACAGACCCACAACCAAAACAGATACAATAATGGTAATGGGCACTCAAACGGACGAAACACCCAAACGTTTGTCATTAGTCTGCATGACTATTCAAAGGAAGCGAAAAGAAACAAAAGACACTGAATTCAGTGCTCAGAAGCTGGGGTGCAACAGCACAGTTTAGCTTCCCTTTCCTGACCAGATAACCCCCTGAGCTCCAGGTCATTAGCCACACTCACTCTCCACGGGCCTCGGTTCTGCGAGAGCTTTGGACAGTGGTTTGCTGACACTGCCTTGCTGTCAAGGAGGAGTTCGCACCAGTGCGTAACACAGTCCCTACTACGGTTGTCAAAAACAACATTAGTCTCCACTCCGTACCACTAAGTTGTCGCCGGCAGTGCTTGCACCATGGAAACCAAGGTGACCAGATTGAAACTTGCACCTCAACAAAAAGGGCATGGGCAATGACGTGCCCTGCCGTCTACCGCGCATGGACCAAGACACTTCCTGCCACGGTGGCCTTGACACAAGCAATGTCGGGCCTACAGATGGAGGGACGAAAGGGGCTGCCTGCTGCAGGGTATGGCTCTTTTCCGATATACGCTCCTATAACTGTCAACATCACTATGGGCTGGTAGGGTTTGTCAAACCACAACTCTTATCGTCTCTCCACACACACACATACTCATACGCGCATGGCTGGATCCCCTGTTCCCAAGGATATGCTGATCGCCTGTTCCCCAGGATCTGCTAATCCCCTGTTCACCAGGATCCCCTGATCCCCCGTCCCCAGGATCCCCTGTTTTCACCTTACGGCGATGCCCAGGACAGCACTACCTCAGGGGAGACATAGACTGTCCCTTCAGGACTATCGCCTTGTCTCTCTCCCTTGGCATCGTATCGCCAGAAGATCACAGTCAGCAGTGACCACGTTATGGCAAATGTATGGTATTATCTGGTTGCCATCCCCATCTCAGAGTGTGCCACTCTTGTTTGCCCTCTTCAAAAGGGTAGGGCACACACCACCACTTCAGAAACGCCTTTCATACCGGTTACACACCCATCCACTGTTAAGGCAGGGTCAGAGCTCGCGATGCATCAGCCTTGAACACAGGCAGACCCACTGTGAAGGCAGGGTCAGAGCTCGCGATGCATCTGCCTAGATCCCCTTGGGGGAAAACAGGAGTAGCCAGAGCACAGGGCTGTGTCCTTGGACTCACACGCAGACCATGGTTGTCCTGTCCCCTTGGACTCACGCCGAACACTTACATCACGGTACTACTCCACCCATACACATGGCCCGGCACTCAACTCACCGCAACTTCAAACCCATTTTTACACCACTCACCAACACATAAGCACCCTCGGCGTGGGGCATATTTCTGTGGCCGGAGGAGGTACGCAAGCCGGCCCTTGTCTCCATCATGTGATGGTGCCCAGGACTTACCCTGGCTGCTGTACAGATATGGAGCACTTGTCTGCTGCACTCAGGCATAGGGGCAACACGCCATGGTGTACTGGTGATGCCCTCGAGTCTGTACGGTACAGTTTCGGTAGGATCGACCTAAAAGTGGTCCATGTCAATATGTATTTGCCCTGGGTGTCACTGTACCCAAAATACGGGCTGTAACTCAACTCTCGGTGCCCGTCTCAGCAGCCGCAGCTCAGGATCACCCCCTGAGCCCGACGCCTCAGTCCCCCCAAGGGGGGGCCCCTATCTTTGCCCCCTCCCAGCCCTGGAGGCGCCAATCAGTTGAAGGGCAGGCCCAATGGTCGCCGCCAACTCAACAATGGCCGGCGCCTACGAGATCATTCAGAAGAGCATGCGAACTGCGGACACCAACAACGGGGAAGAGCACCGCACGCCGACATTGCCGAAGGAGATGTCGAGCGGGCCGACAATTGGAGAGTCCATGACAACAAACGGGACCTGACCCAGCCCCAAGGACCCCGTTGCCGACCCCTGATGACCCCGCGGACCAGAATGACGCCCCCAAGGTCCCTGTTGGCCCTCGTGTGGCACCGGGGCTGAGATTTGGCCGAACCAACCCCATTCAATTCCTCCAGAGGAGCTCATTGAGTTGACAACCGCGGCCGAACCGCAGAGCCCTGTGGAGGACCCCTTGGACTTCAGGAATGTCCGCTCAGGGGTGAACAAGGCCGAGGAGGATGCCCAATGCGTCCCTGAGGGCCTGAGCAGGCAGTGGAGGCAACCACAAACGAGCAGGGCACTGTGGCAACCTTCCCCTGAGGAGGCCCTGAGGAGGCCCCCACGGCCATGCAAGACACACGGTCAATTAGCCCATGCCCCGCGGAGGCTACACAGCCCAAACCAGGCGCAGCAGCCGACGCCACAAGCCCCAGAGCGCCCCCAGAGGTCAATGCGATCATGGAAGGGGCCCGTTATGTCCGGTATGGCCCCATGGAGGACGAAGTGGAGATCAGGACTACGCTGCAATGGTGAGGACCCGTCCGACTGTCCGTTCCAGCCCACATGCTCCGCCGTCTCAAATAACACTACCACGTGTTCAAGGATACCTTCGGGCCCTTCCTTCCTGACAACGGCGAATGGTGACCTACAGCAGCGAGGTTCTCCAGCGGGCGACGTGCCTGCAGTAGTACTCAGGTGCATCCAGAAGACCTACGGGGAGTGGCACTACCCTGCGGAGACGAGCATTAACGTATATGCAGGTCTGCTTTCTGGTTTTCAGCCCAGTCAGGATGTCTACAGGGGTCCCCGTGGGTAACGGGGATCCACCAAACTCGGGCGGAACAAAACAGACCTGCAGGCTGTTACTTTTTGTGTTTCTCAGCAGGATGGATCCATGTTCGGCTTCAGCCGTTGCAACCGGCTGATACCACATCTACTATTGTACATAGAAATCAGTGCAATGGCTGATTCTGAAGTGTACATAGGGGTACTTCAGCCTTTTTGGCCAGAGTCCCTGAAATTCTGATTGTTGTGTTGTTATGTGGTCTGAGCTGTTGCAACCGGTCAGTACCCAGTTTAGTCTTACTTTCTTTATCTTCCTTTGGGTACTCTCTATGCCTCCTTCATTGGCGGCTGATTCTGACCACCTCTGTATGGGGTTGCGGCCAGTTCTCAGCCAATAGCTCCTGAGACTGGTGCTGAGCAATCGCTGCGGAACGTCCTTTGTATTGCATGTGGCTTGCATTGGTTAACAGGCCCTTCTGGTGCTGAACAATCGCCACCAGCGGGCATAGTTCTGTTTCGTTGCTGAGAATATACATGGAGCACAGAATTGGAGCGTGTTCGCGAGTGCGCACGGTAAAACTAAAGGTGATCGTGACTTTCATCTTCGCGGTTCGCACAAACGCGCCTCAAATCATGTTCCACAGAGGGGCACCAACCTGAGGACCCGTGGAGAGGAGGGTGATTAGTGCATAAATCCCCAGTCCAAAATGGGGCGCTGATCACACCCCCAAATCACAGAGCCTCGGGTCCTGTCTCTGCAGGCCGCTTTGAGCCTGTGTTTTTGATGCCGGGGTCAGCCCTCAGCCAGGATTTGCGTAGGACCACATTGTCCTTGTCTTCAGTCCGCAATTTGCCTAACCTGAATTCTTGAGGTGCTGATTTTTTCAGGTACTTCGCTCCAGTTGTGTATGATTGCATGCCCCCATGGATGCTACTATTCCATGGGTGCTGAAGTGCTTGCGCTGGCACGGGGCCCCTCCAGTGCAATGTCCCAGGAGTACCTAACCCATGTATTACCCATGGGGAGTGCGCTCTGCATCAGTTATGATGTGAGAGTGGCTGGAACCCTTCTGGCCTTGGTCGGGACCCCCTATGCTAGCTAGGTTGCATCCCCATCGCAAATTGCACATATAGCAACATAGGTGTTGCTGGATTTTCTTGGCTGGATAGAAACATGATGAGCCCCCCCCCCCCCCCCAGGCACTGCGCCACCTGCACTGGGCAGTGCCGCGGACGGAGCCGGTGTATGCCTTAGCTCTGCGAGTGGTGACCACCTTCGCGTTGACCAAGGCAGATTTCGTCCTGGACGTGGTCCCAGCAGTGGGTCTCAATCTGGAGGCATGCCAGCGGCTGTCGGATGGCATCCACAGGCGCGCTCTGGGGCTGCCCCGCAGCTTCCCCGGAACCCTGCACTATCGACCGCTACGTATGCTGGGCCTGCATGCGCCCAGGCTGCAGGACCGTCACGCGGTCCGGTTTGTGCACACTTTATTGGGCGCCCTCAACTGCCGCAGTAGCTATGTCGCTGACCTTCTGCGACATGTGCTGGGCCATAAGGCGTGGGTCCCGCAAGCGTACTCCGACGCCCACGTGTTGCACTCACTCCTCGAGGCGTGGCAGCTGCAGCTGGTCCTGCTACCGGCAGCACACGTGCCGCCAGCAGCCATGCATGTGTGCCTGCACCGGGCCCCGGAAGGCCCTCAAGTCGTGGTGGCCTCTGATGGGGCATGCGGCCAGCGATCGCTGGCGTATGCGGCAGTCCTTGCAGACGCCCGCGGGGTGTTTGCTGAAGCGTGGTCTGCAGTGGCAGTAGGGGACCCGTACCCATGGGCAGCGGAATGGTTCGGTAGATACCTGGGGCTCGCCGTACTCCGCGAGATGCGCCTTCCTCTGACCACGCGAGTGCTGGCCCTGGCGGACAACACCCACGTCACCACCGAAGGGGAGGATCACACCGTGTCGGACAGCCCGTATGTCGATAACCTGCGGGTCCGGTACGCGGCCGGACTGCACCTCTGGCAAGCAGACGAAGTGTACGTGCCAGCTCAGCAGGACTTCGCGAGCGGTGCTCCTAGCCCCGCGCCGGGGCTAGCCAGCCTTCAGCACAGGGCGCAACGTCTGGCGACGTCGCAGATGTCGGACGTGGAAGAGGGCCCCATGCCATTTGCAGCGGACGTCGGAGGCGTGGCGGTACTCACGACGGGGGGCGTGCCGTATCTGCGTCACTCTGTGGCCATGGAGCGCCGGTACGAGCAGTTAGCACCAGCGATGCCGCACCTGGATGCCCTCTTGCACCGCGACCCGGCGGCTGGGACGTCGTGGGAGCGAGTGGTTCAGGAGGCCCGTTTATCCAAGGACGCCCTCAACGTGGCCACGTGGCTTCGGGCAGCCCGGACGATGGCGACAGCCCCAGACAACGTCTTCAACTGCCCGTTCTGCGAACAGTCGTGTGCCGGATGGGGCCAGCACCTACTGGTAGCATGTGGCAAAGTGGCTCTGGCCGTACAAGCTGGCTTTCGTGCGCTGGTACTCGCGGCAGCGCCCGGTGCAACAGTGCCAGAGTGGGTGACCACCACGTGGGTACGCCTAGGGCGTCCCAGTGGTGACAGCCTGCACCTGGTCCTGCGAGCCGACCATGAGGTGACAGCGACATGGCCACCAGCGCGCCCCCACACAGTATACGTCACGTGGTCGGGGATGCTCATGGGCACATGCGCGGGAGCGTCACGCTGGCTTACGGCAGCTCGTTGAGACAGCCTGGCCAGCGTCTACCTGGAGGCACTGGCCACATATGCCCGGTCAGCAGCCTGGGATCTGTTCTGGACTACATCCAATGGTCCAGTGAGCGGGTGGACGCATGGGCTGTCGTGGCAACACGCCGCGTGCTTGTCCGCATTGCTGCACCTGTACGACCGCGCTGTCACAGCGCTGGCGGAGTCCCCAGGCCTGGGCGTGGCAGCCCTGGCGGAACCAGAGTTCCCTCTGGGTTCAGACGGGCAGCACTGTTCAGTGCTTGTCGTGATTGGTGGCGGACAGGCGCCTGCCTGGGAAGGAGCCGCTATACACCGCTGGAGCCTGGCGCGGCTGGACGCCCAGCCAGAACATGTGCATGTTCGTGTTGGAGACCGATTCTGGATGTCTGCGCCGGAAGGCACAGTGCCGCAGGGGCTGGCGGAGGCGCTAATAGCCCTGTCAGCAGTGGTGCCAGGCAGCTCCACAGTGGTCCGCGCCAGGGGAGACCCCGATGCCCCTCCCGGGGGTTCGGGCCCGGCAGCGTCGGAGTGATCCCGCGGGCGTCGAGAGCGGCGGCCCAGCCGTGTGGGCGCCGCCCTCAGGGCGCGGTGGGGCTGCCCCAGGCCAGCAGAGGCTGGCCAAGGAGCGAAGCAGGCGGTATGCGCCAAGTGCAGCAGGCTGATGTGTCGTGCGGTCGTCCTCTTTCTGGTGGCGGAGTGTGCTCAGACTACTCCGATGATTGCGCCGCTCCCGGGGGACCCAAATTTTTCAATTGACGGGTCAGTCGCGTTTTTCAAGTCGGGAGAGTCCAACCCAACCCAACCCAACCCCCCCCCCCCCCCGAACCGGTGGGAGTGGAGTACAAGTGGGTGAAGGGACGGTGAAGACGTGGTGCACGTCTTGGTGTGGCATTCACAGCCCGGAGAACCTAAATGGAGATGAATTGTACACGAATGTAGTACTCTCTCGGCAGCGACCAAGCTGTGGCTGAACGTTGTGAGTATACTCCGATCGAGACGCCCTCTGAGGGGGGCGACGCGGTGGGTAAGCGCCCGCAGCCACGGCTGGGAATTGATGCACTGACCGGGGAGTGGCGAAACGGGGAAGCCGGGGAAGGACGGGGCTCCGAGCCCTGTGAACCCGGGGGACTCCGCCACCAGGCAGGAGGTGCCTCTTGGAGGGCGCCCCACTAGGACCCGGTGGGGAGGATATCACCTGGCCCGACCAGGTGCCCCCCCGGGGCCGAAAGGCGTCTAGTACCCGCAAAATCAAACCGTCGCTCCGGCTCCTCTCTCGGGCGGGGGGGGACCATCCCCCCTGCCTCTGCGCGTGGGGGCCGGGGCCCCAGCGGCCCGCGGGCCGCTGGGGGGGCGGGGGGGGGGTGTCGCGCCGCGGCCTCCCCGCCCCCCTTCTGGGCGGCGGCCTGCGGTACTCAATCCTGGCCCCCTTCGTGTCGCCGGCGCGCTCCCTTCCGGCGTGTGCTTGCGGTCGGGGCCGAAGTGCCGCCCCGGGGTGGGGGGGGGTGAGGGGCGGTCCGCGGACCGCTCCCCCGGGGGCCCTTGCAGACCTGAACCCCCCCTCTGCCCTCCCTGAGCGGGCTGATGTCACGGGAGGGTCATGTGGGGCGCGGCCTCCATACTGTTCCGTTGTGCGCGTTGCCCTGGCACGCCAGTGTGGGCTCGCGGGAGCAGGTCCAGCCGCCGCTCCCCCCACCGCGTTGCCCCCCCGGCTCCGGGGGGGCGGAGGGCCTCGCCCGTGGTTCCCCAGCTGGGGGGGGTGCGGGGGGGGGGGGGAGTGTGGGGGGCCCTCTGGTCCCCTGGCGATGCCTCCTGACGGCCGGAGGGGGGGGGCGGCATGGCAGTCCTGGCCCCGGGGGCCAGCCATCGGCTGGGGGGTCGCGCCTTTCCCCTGCCCCCCTCTACCTCGAGCCGGATCCTCGTGCAGGCCCTCGCTGGGGCCCCTCATCCCCCCGGCCGTTGTCGCGCGGCGCTGGCAGGCCGGGGGCGGCCGTGAGGGTTGGCGGTCATTGGTTAGCGGGCTGCGGGGCAGCAGGTTCCCTCCCGTGCCCGTTGTCTCCGTACCCCCTCCCACGGGAGGTGGCACGCTCTCATGCGTCGTGCCGTACCATGGGGGGGGCGTGGGTCGGGGGGCCCAGCTCCTCCCCCCACTCTCGCGCATCCGCCGTCTGGGCCATCACCCGCGCCGCCGCTTGTGTGCTGTCCATGGGGGGCGTGGCCCCCCATACCACTCCGGTTCGTGCTCACGCGGCTTCACTGGGTACGATCTGTGCGGCGTCCCGCTGCGCAGGCGTGGGCCCACTTGTTCTTCGCGGCCCCCATGTGAGCCGGCGGCTGGGGCGGGGGGGCGGGTCACACTCCAGCTCCCCTCTCGGGCGGGGGGGGCCGGGGCCCCCGCAGCTGGCGGGCTGGTGGGGGGGCGGGGGGGGGGTGTCGCGCCGCGGCCTCCCTGTTCTCGTTCCGGGCGGCGGCCTGCGGTACTCCTTTCCGGCCCTCTCCGTGTCGCCGGCGCGCTCCCTTCTGGCGCGCGCGCGCGGTCGGGGCTGAAGTGCCGCCCCGGGGTGGGGGGGGGGTGAGGGGCGGCCCGTGGACCGCTCCCCCGGGGGCCCCAGCTGACCTGAACCCCCCCTCTGTCACCTCGGAGTGGGCTGTGGTTACGGGAGGGTCATGTGGGCCGCGGCCTCCTTCCTGCCCCGTTGTGCGCGTTGCTCCTGCACGCCAGTCGGGGTTCGCGGGAGCAGGTCCAGCCGCTGTTGCCCTCACCGCGTCGCCGTTCCTCCTGAGGGGGGGGGCGCCCCCCCGGCCCTGGGGGGGCGGAGGGCCGCGCCTGTGGCTTCCCAGCTGAGGTGGGTGCGGGGGGGGGGGGAAGGGGGGGCGCCCCCCCCGCCCGCTCTCGGGCCTGTGTGGGAGGGGGGGGGGGGGAGTGGGGGGGGCCTTTGGGTCCCCTGGCGATGCCTCCTGTCGGCCGGGGGGGGGGGGCATGGCAGTCCTGGCCCCGGGGGCCAGCCATCGGCTCGGGGGGTCGCGCCCTTCCCCCGCCCCCCTCTACCGAGAGCCGGATTCTCGCGCAGGCCCTCGCTGGGGCCCCTCATCCCCCGGCCGTTGTCGCGCGGCGCCGGCCGGCCAGGCGTGGCCGTGAGGGTTAGCGGTCAGTGGTTAGCCGGCTGCGGGGCAGCAGGTTCCCCCCCGCGCTCGTTGTCTCCGCACTCCCTCCCGCGGGAGGTGGCACGCCCTCTTGCGTCGTGCCGTACCGTGGGGGGGGCGTGGGCCGGGGGGCCCGCCCCCCCCCCCTACTCTCCCGTACCCGATGTCTGGGCCTTCACCTGCGCCGCCGCTTGTGTCAGGGCCGGGGCTGCGGCGGCGGCGGGTTGTGCCAGCGGTAGCGCCAGTGGGCGAGGGCGCTGCGCAAAGCCCAGGGGAGCCAGTTGTTGGCGTCCGCATCCGTGATGCGGAGCACCGCTCCCCCTTCCAGGAAGGCCGGCCACGTCGGCTCCCTGTCGGGCCACGCTGCCCAGATCACTGACCTGAGGACCCTCTCATGGTCCTCTGGGGCTGCCTACCCCCCCGGGGGGTACCTCTCGGTTTCCTCCGTCCCTCCGGAGGAGCACGGCATCGAAGGGCCGGTTCCTCGACCTCCCAGAGGTCCCCTGGTTGGCCCAGCACAACCACCCGTACACCTCCCCACCAGGGGGAGGGTCTCCTCCCCCAGAGGGTCCGGGACCGCGCCCCAGTCCCGGTCCCATGGCCGGCCCTCCTCCGCCCCCCGTGCCGGCCCCCCTCGCTGCCCCTGCGCCTGCGGCGCCAATGCCGCGCCCCGTCCCCCCTCCGCCGAGGCCATCCGCGCAGGCTCTGCCCTCGGCCCGGGGGGGGCTTGATGGTGCTGGTGTCGTGGGGGTTTGGGGGGGACGAGCTAGCCGGCGTCAGGGTCGATGTTGTAGAGGTGGTGGTGGTGGTGGTGGTGGTGGTGGTGGGTGTGGTGTGCCGGCATCTGTTGGATGCCGGGGGGATGCACCTCACCGGCTGCACGTCCGGCTGCGGGGGCGCCCCGCCTCCTGCCCCCCTCCTTTCGCCCCGTCCTCCCCCCTGGGCTCCCATGCCCCGTCCTGCCTGTCCCCTGGGGCCCGCGGCGCCCTTGCCCTTGCCCTTGGGCCCCTTTCCAGCCCCCTGCCCGTGTCGCGGGTCCCGCCTCCCGTCCCCCACGCCCTGGCCCGCTCGCTCCCCCACCTCCCCTCGCCCTGCCCCCTGCACCTGGGCTCCCTTCCCGTGCCCCTGCGCGCCCTTCCCGTGCCCTGGCGCCTTCCCGGCCCCCTGCGTCGTCCGCTCTGCTCCCCCCCGCTGCTGCGCCCTTCCTGGACCACTCGCCGGGCGTCCCGCTGCCTTTGCAGCTGCGGCAGCGTGACGCCCGGCGGCGAGCGCTCGCGCGTCGGGGGGCGGACGTGCCGCTCCCGCCCCGGGGGGAAGGGCTTGGGGGGGAACGGCTTGGGGGGGCTGGTGTGGGTGTGGGTGGGGTTGGCGTGGGCGCGGTACTTCGCGCTCTCCCTGCCCACTGCTGCTGCTGCGGCGGCCGCCGGCTAGGCGTCCGCGGCCCGTGCGGGGTTCTTCCCCCGCTTGCGCGGCGTGCTGGGGGCCGCGGCGTGGCCGGCCGAGGGGGTGTCGCGGCCCGCCGGGGTCGCGGCCGCAGCCCCTCGCGCGCCCTCCTCGCTCTCCTTCGCCGCCGTGGCGGCCGCCGACGAGGCGCCTGTGGCCGCGGTCGTAACCCCTCGCACGCCCTCCTCGTTCTCCTCTGCTGCCGCGGCGGCCGCCGGTGAGGCGCCCGCGGCCCGTGCGGGGTCCGTCCCCCGCGTTTGCGGCGCGCTGGAGGTCGCGGCGCGGCCGGCCGAGGTGGTGTCGCGGCCCGCCGGGGTCGTGGCCGCAGCCCCTCGCACGCCCTCCCCGCTCTCCTTCGCTGCCGTGGCGGCCGCCGACGACGCGCCGGTGGCCCGTGCGGTCGCAACCCCTCGCGCGCCCTTCTTGCTCTCCCCTGCGGCTGCGGCAGCCCTCGGCGATGCGCCCGGTTCCTGCGCCGGGGCTGCCGCCTGTGTCGGCGGCGTGCCGGGGGCCGCGATCGGGGCCGCGGCGTGGCTCGCTGCGGTCTCCGCCTCCTGCGTGTCTGGGCGGGGCGGGGCGGCGGGGCTGGCTGCTTGGGCGGCGGGGGCGGTCGCCTCGGCTGGCCCAGGCTCCCGGGCTGGCGGCGGTGGCCCGACCAGCACCGCCGCCTCCGCCGGCCTCCGCTCCTCGCGCTCCGCGAGGGTCTCCCCCGTCCACTCCGGGGAGAAGACGGGGGAGCGGGAGCGGGACCGGCGGTGGTGGCGGTCGTCCCGCTGGGGGGACCCATCGGAGTCTGCCATCACTGTTACCCTGGTAGGCATGCGTGGTGGCAGGCGCGCCCTTCCCACTACCTCCTGGTGCATCAGTGCCGTGCCGTGGGCAGTGCCATGTGGTGCTCTGCGGGGGGGAGGGGGGGAGGGGGTGGGGGGCCGGCTGTGGTGTCAGCCCCGCACGGCCGGCTTGAGTACCTCCTCCGGCCACAGAAATATGCCCCATGCCGAGGGTGCCTATGTGTTGGTGAGTGGTGTAAAAATGGGTTTGAAGTTGCGGTGAGTTGAGTGCCGGGCCATGTGTATGGGTGGACTAGTACCATGATGTAAGTGTTGGGCGTGAGTCCAAGGGGACAGGACCACCATGGTCTGAGTGTGAGCGTGACACTTCCGGTCCGGTCCAAGGACACGGCCTTGCGCTCTGGCTACTCCTGTTTTCCCCCAAGGAGATCTAGGCAAATGCATCGCGAGCTCTGACCCTGCCTTCACAGTGGGTCTGCCTGTGTTCAAGGCTGATGCATCGCGAGCTCTGACGCTGCCTTGACAGTCAACGTGTGTGTAACCGGTATGAAAGGCGTTTCTGAAGTGGTGGTGTGTGCCCTACCCTTTTGAAGAGGGTAAAAAAGAGTGGCACCCTCTGAGATGGGGATGACAACCAGATAATACCATACATTTGCCATAACATGGTCACTGCTCACTGTGATCTTCTGGCGATACGATGCCAAGGGATGGAGACAAGGCCATAGTCCTGAAGGGACAGTCTATGTCTCCCCCGAGGTAGTGCTGTCCTGGGCATCGCCGTAAGTTCCTGGGGAACAGGGGATCCAGCCATGCTCGTATGAGTATGTGTGTGTGTGGAGAGACGGTAAGAGTTGTGGTTTGACAAACCCTACCGGCCCATAGTGATGTTGATAGTTATAGGAGCGTATATCAAAAAAGGGCCATACCCTGCAGCAGGCAGCCCCTTTCGTCCCTCCATCTGTAGGCCCGACATTGCTTGTGTCAAGAACCTGCAGTAAGGTCATCAGGGAACTTGGCTTGTTTTTCCGCCGCTTTTTTATCAGTCGATAGGGAAATCATTGCCCTGTTGATACCTATGTAAGTTTGCCTGAAATTTGCATAGGTACAGAAGTTAGATATCGGCAGCAGCCTGTTGGTGAACCGGCGTCGTGCCAGTTCGCAGGCAAACTGCCAGTTGGGCTCTGGCGACCAAAATCCTGACCGCATGCTTACAATATTCAATACTGACTTTATAATAGGGAATTAAAAGTTCGGGCTCCGCCGGCACTATTTTCAGAAGATCCCTTGACGACATGATGCCCAGGCATTTAAAGTGGAGGGAAACCCCAGGCATCGTTGCCGGCATCGGTCTTTTTCTTTTACCCCGCATTGTTAGATTAGGCATGGCATGCATATCTTTTGCATTTCATGTGCTCACTTCTGCCTAACCGTAAATTGAGATTTTTTATCCATTCCTCTTGAGAAGAGATGCAGTCAAACTGCATGACTGTCTTCTTCAGGGGTATGTTGTTTGGTTGTGTGAGTCGCAAGCCAGTTTGGAGATATGCCCTAATTATTAGGATTGAATTGAGTTTTGGTTGTTCTGAGTAGACCAGGCTGAATCGCAAGGTCAAATTAACTTCGATGATCCTTGAGGGAAGTCAACTTTGGTATTGAATTGGGTTTGCCTTCCCTTCCCTTTGCATTGTTGAGATATGGTCCTTTGTGGGTCGCCACACTCGATGGTGAGACCCACTTTCTTGCTTCATTAGTGCATTTTTGCGTCGTTCATGATGCCACTTTTTCGAGTTCGTGTGTCGCATCATTGGAGGGGGACAGAGCGCGGGCAGCGGACGGCGCGACGCAGGACAGGGAACCGGGAAGGGGCAAGGGCACGGGAAGAACATGTGGTTGGCCTCTCCTCGCGCTCGTTGCCCCCGTCCTCCCTCCCACAGGAGGTGGCGCGCGCCCCTCCGTCGCGCTGTACCGCGGAGGGAGCGTGGGTCGGGTGGCCCGGCTCCGCTGGGGGGGGCGTCCCGCGGCACTGTCCCTCTCCCATTCCCTCGCGCCCATAGCCTGGGCCGTGGGGGCGCGGCCGTCACCTGCATCGTCGCTTGTGTGAGGGCGGGGGCGGTAGCGCCAGTGGGTGAGGGCGTTGCGCAAAGCCCGGGGGAGCCATCTGTTGGCGTCGGCATCCGTGATGCGGAGCACCGCCCCCCCCTCCAGGAAGGCCACCCACGTCAGCTCTCTGTTCGGCCACGCCGCCCTAATGACTGCCCAGAGGACCCTCTCGTCGTCATCTGGGGTCGCCCACCCCCAGGGGGTACCTCCCGGTTGACCCCATCCCTGCTGAGGAGCACAGCATCGAAGGACCGGTTCCTCATCCCCCTGGTGGTCCCCGAGCAGGCCCAGCTCAGCCACCCGTACACCTCCACCACCAGGGGGAGGGCCTCACCCCCCAGGGGGTCCGAGACCGTGTTCCCCCCTGCACCCCGCGCCAGCTCCCCCTGCGGCCCCTGTGCCTGCGGTGCCGGCGCCGCACCCCGCGCCCCCGCCGCCGAGGCGGCGGCCATCCGCGCTGGCTCCGCTCGCGGCGCGGGGGGGGCTGGCTGGTGCTCGGGTCGGGGGAGTTGGGGGGGGATGAGGTCTCCGGCGTTCGGGTTGATGTTGTAGAGGTGGGCGTGGAGGTGGTGGTGGTGGTGGGTGTGGTGCGCCGGCATTTGTTGGATGCCGGGGGGAATGCACCACACCGGCTGCTCGTCAAGCTGTGGGGGCACCACGCCCCCCCTCCCCTATCTTCGTTCCGCCCTCCCCCCATGGCTCTCATGATTCGTCCTGCCTGTCCCCGGGGGCCCATGGCGCCCTTGTCCTTGACCTCGGGTCCCCTCCCGGCCCCCGCGCCAGAATTGACACACTTAAGATTGCAAATGGCTCAGACAAGCTTGGACCAAGGTGATAAGAGAAATAAACACAGAAATAAATGTTGAGAGCACTTGACAATTATGCGACACATGAACTCGAAAAAGTGGCATCATGTACGACGCAAAGATGCACTATTGAAGCAAAAAAAGTGGGTTGCACCATCAGGTGTGGCGACCCACCAGGACCATATCTCAACATTGCAAAGTCAAGGCAAGGCAAACCCAATTCTATACCAAAGTTGACTTCCCTCCGAGATCATCGAAGTTAACTTGACCTTGCATGTCAGCATGGTCTCTTCACAACAACCAAAACTCAATTCAATCCTAATAAGTAAGCCATATCTCTACACTGGCTTGCGACTCACACAAACAAACAACATACCCTTGAAGCGGGGGATTAATGCAATTTGACTGCATTTCTTCTCAAGAGGAATGGATAAAAAATCTCAATTTCCGGTTAGGCAGAAGTCAGCACATGAAATGCATAAGATATGCATGCCATGCCTAATCTAACAATGTGGGGTAAAACAAAAGGACGGATGCCGGCAACGATGCCAGAGGTTTCCCTATACTGTAAATGCCTGGGCATCATGACGTCCAGAGATCTTCTGAAAATCGTGGCACTGGAGCCCGAAATTTTAATTCCCTATTATAAACTAAGTATTGACTATTACAAGCATGCAGTCAGGTTTTGAGGCTTGAGGTTTCATTTTGACGGGACCTAGTGGGGGGCCCCTCATGACACACCTCCTCCCTGGTCAGTGCATCACTTAGCAGCTGTAGCTGCAGGCGCTTACCCACCGCGTGGCCCCCCTGATGCGTGGTCGCCCGGGGCGCCGGCACCGCCGGGCCCGTGCTACTGGCTTGTCTCCAGTGGGACCCCCGTGGGCTGGCGCGGAGGCTGCCTAGCCTCGGGGCTGGTGCGTGGCGCGGTGCGCCACTACTGCCTTGGCAGGTGCAGTGCCCTGGTCGTGTGTGCGCGGCGCCCGCGGCCAGTTCGGGGGGCTCGGGCCGGTACCTGGTGTCTTGTCTTCCCCGTGTTCCCCTTCCCAGCCCGCGGGTCCCGCGCTGTGTGTGGCGGGCCGTCCCGTCGGGTTGTCCTTTACCCTCGCTCGCTGGTACTGTGCATTCCGCGGGCTCGGTCCGGTTGCCCTTCTGGTATTCCCCGCGTGTCCTTTGTGTGTGTGTGCGCTCGCGCTCCCGCGGCGTCCTCTCCCCCCCCCTTCCCTCCCCTGGTTGTTGTGGCGCGCGCACCTCGCGCGGTCCCGGTGCTGGGCGCTGGTAGGGCCGTTGCATGCAGTCCGTGCCCCTCCGCGCGTCCTGCCTCGGTCCCGTGCTCCGTTTGGTTTGCTTTTCGGGGGGGCGGCCCGGTCCCGTTTCCCCCCTACCTGGCTTTGGGCTGAGCGCTCCCCATGGGGTGGGTCCGCGCCCCTGGGGCGTTGCAGCGCCGGGGGGCGGGGTGGGAGTGGGTTGGGGGGGGGGCGGTCTGTGCGCCATGCCCCCCGACTGCGCGGCCGGGGGGGCCAGTGGGGCAGGGGGTCGCCTTGCCTCGGTCCGTCCCTCTGCCTCCCCGGGGCAGGCAACAAAGTTGGTGTAGTTTGCGTCGCTCTGGGCATGGAGGGTGTGGCCCCCATACCGCTCCGGTTCGTGCTCGCTTGCTGTTCCCGGCCATGGTCCGTGTGGTGTCCTTGTGCTCTGGCGCGGGTTCGCTTGCTCTTCACGGTTCCTGCGGGAGCAGGCGGCTGGAAACGTGGTGGCGGGCCCTGCTCCGGCCTCTCTCTCGGGCGCCGCTGTCCTGCCGGGGGGAGGGGGGCTCATCCCCGCTGCCTCGGGGGGGGTGAGGCCCAGCGCCCCCGTGGCTTGCGGGCTGGTGGGGGGGTGGGTGGACAGGGGGGGGGGTCGCGCCGTGGCCCCCCCGCTCTCTCCCTGGGGGGGCTGCCCTGCGGCTCCCTACCCGGCCCCCCCTCCGTCGCTGACGTATTCTTCTCTGGCGTACGCGTTCGACTGGGGTCGCGGGGCAGCCTTGTGCGCCGGGTGTGGTCTGCCGCCGGCAGGCCAGCCTGGCGGGAGGGGGGGGTTGGGAGGGGCGGCCCATGAACCGCCCCCCGAAGGCTCCAACAGACCCGGTCCGTCCCTCTGCCCTCCCTGGGCGGGCAACATTGCGGGCGTCATCGGCGATACTCTGGTCATGGGAAGCGCGGCCTTCATACTGCTCCGGTTCGTCGTCGTGTGCTGCCCCCGGGCGTGGCCCGTGCGTTGTTCTGGCGTGCTGGTGCGGGCTCTCCTGCCGGCCGCGATCCCCGCGGAAGCAGGCGCTGAGGGGCGCGGGGGCGCGCCACGTGCGGATCCAGCTTCGGCCCCCCCGGGCGTCACGGTCCCTTCAGGGTGAGTGGGGGCGTCCCCCTGGCCCCGGGGGGGGCGGAGGGCCGGTGCTCCCGCGGCCCGCAGGCCGGGGGGGGGGCGTGGGGGAGAGGGGGGGAGGGCGGGCTGTGCCGCTGCTTCCGCCCCCCTGCCCCTTGGGGTGGCCCCTTGCCCCCGTCCCTGTCACCCTTCGTCTCCGCTGCGCTCCTCTGGGCTATACATGTGCAGTCAGGGGTTGCCGGGCGGCCGTGGGCGCCAGTCGGTCAGTGTGGCGGGGGGGGGGGGAGAGGTCTCCTCGCCCCGGTCCGCTCCCCAGCCTTCCTCAGGCTGGCACCAGAGTGGACAGCTTCGTGTGCGCAATCCTGGGTGCCGCCGGCCCGCAGCACGCCAGAACAACGCACGGGCCACGCCCGGGGGTGGCACGCGACGACGAACCGGAGCAGTATGGGGGCCGCGCCCCCCATGACCAGAGCAAGGCCGATGACGCCCGCAATGTTGCCCGCCCAGGGAGGGCAGAGGGACGGACCGGGTCTGTTGGAGCCTCCGGGGGGCGGTTCACGGGCTGCTCCTCCCCGCCCCCCCCCCCCCCCACGCCAGGCTGGCCCGCTGGCGGCAGACCACACCCAGCGCACAAGGCTGCCCCGCGACCCCAACCGAACGCGTACGCCAGAGAAGAATACGTCAGCGACGAAAGGGGGGCAGGGTAGAGAGCCGGAGGGCATCCCCCCCAGAAAGAGAGCGGAGGGGCCATGGCGCGACCCCCCCTCCTGTCCCCCCACCCCCCCCACCGGCCCGCAAGCCACGGGGGCGCCGGGCCCCACCCCCCCCCCAAGGCAGCGGGGATGATCCGCCCTCCCCGCGGCAGGACCGCGGCGCCCGAGAGAGAGGCCGGAGCAGGGCCCGCCCCCACGCTCCCAGCCGCCTACTCCCGCAGGATCCAAGAAGAGCAAGCAAACCCGCGCCAGCGCACAAGGACACCACACGGACCATGCCCGGGGACAGCAAGCGAGCACAAACCGGAGCGGTATGGGGGCCAGAGGGACACCAAGGACACCCGCTTTTTTGCCTGCCCAGGGGAGGCAGAGGGACGGACCGAGGCAACACGACCCCCCGCCCCACTGGCCTCCCAGGCCCCGCAGTCGGGGGGCACGGCGCACAGACCGCCCCCCCCCCTCCCACCCACTCCCACCCCGCCCACCGGGGCTGGAACGCCCCAGGCGCGCGGACCCACCCCACGGGGAGCGCACAGCCCAAAGCCAGGTAGGGGGGAAACGGGACCGGGCCGCCCCCCCCCGAAAGCAAGCCAAACGGAGCACGGGACCGAGGCAGGACGCGCGGAGGGGCACGGACTGCATGCAACGGTCTTACCAGCGCCCAGCACCGGGACCGCACGAGGTGCGCGCGCCACACCAACCAGGGGAGGGGGGGGGGGAGGACGCCGCGGGAGCGCGAGCGCACACACGCACAAAGGACACGCGGGGAATACCAGAAGGGCAACCGGACCGAGCCCGCGGAACGCACAGTACCAGCGAGCGAGCGAGCGAGCGGGTAAAGGACACCCGGACAGGACGGCCCGCCACACACAGCGCGGGACACACGGGGCGGGAAGGGGGACACAGGGAAGACAAGACACCAGGTACCGGCCCGCGCCCCCCGTACCGGCTGCGGGCGCCGCGCACACAAGACCAGAACACTGCACCCGCCAAAGCAGTAGTGGCGCACCGCGCAGCGCACCAGCCCCAAGGCTAGGCAGCCTCCGCGCCAGCCCACTGGGGAATTAACCCACAACTGAGTAAAGTTGAGGCAATGTTCACATGACAAAATTTACTACAAGAAAAAACTGACCAAAATGTCACATGGGAAATTGATCGTAGTACAAAGAGAAACATCGACCGCGACTCAGGGCGAACGTATATCCTTAGTATGGACCATGGAGACTACAAATGATCGAACGTCCGACCAAAAACTCAATGATAGTGGATCTACATGGTCATCACAAGTGAAACGATGGAAAAAAATTCAAGACACAATTACCAAAATTAATGTGCGGCCCTATGTACAATGATTCAGGGTCACACAATGTGCATTAAAGGAAGTGGACACCTGCCATGACACGCACAATTATCACTTAAACTCGAACTCGACGCGAGCTTGGAGATCAAAGCTCGAAGGGTAGGCCCATGAAAGGCCAAATATGAGTGATTTTTGACATAAACTAAATATGCCCAAATGGGCTCAAAAAAGATTCAATTGTTGAATCGAAAGATGTCCAAAGTGACGAAAGGCAACCAAAACTCAAACATATATTGTTTGTACTCACTGAGTACGACCAAAATGAGATCTTACTTATTTTCTGTCGCCACTATATCTTGGAGATATAGTGGCGAACTTTGAGCACATGGAAACAAAGTGCTCAAAAGGTGGAACTCAAAATTGCAACCCGAGATTGCAATTGGCTCAAACAAGCTTAAATCAAAGTGATGAGAGAAAAGAAAAGGTCGTTGCTACGACGCCACAAACAAATGTTGGGAGAACTTGACAATGATGCGACACACGAACTGGAAAAAGTGGCATCATAAACGACGCAAAAATGCACTATTGAAGCAAGAAAGTGGGTTGCACCATCGAGTGTGGCGACCCACCGGGACAATATCTCAACATTGCAAAGGGAAGGCAAGGCAAACCCAATTCTATACCAAAGTTTACTTCCCTCCGGGATCATCGAAGTTAACTTGACCTTGCGATTCAGCATGGTCTCTTCACAATAACCAAAACTCAATTCAATCCTAATAAGTAAGGCATATCCCTACACTGGCTTGCGACTCACACAAACAAACAACATACCCTTGAAGAGGAGAGTCATGCAATTTGACTGCATCTCTTCTCAAGAGGAATGGATAAAGAATCTCAATTTCCGGTTAGGCAGAAGTGAGCACATGAAATGCATAAGATATGCATGCCATGCCTAATCTAACAATGTGGGGTAAAACAAAAAGACCGATGCCGGCAACGATGCCAGAGGTTTCCCTATACTGTAAATGCCTGGGCATCATGACGTCCAGGGATCTTCTGAAAAAAGTCCAACTCCTCATAGGTTCTTTACTGTTTACCCGCCAAGTGACTACATGACAGGGTGGTTTTCAGTGTCCATAATGTACATCTCTGGGACCATGTAAAACCACTACGTTGGTTTGGTGACGAACTTGGTTCCAATGGATTGGGTAAGTGAGAGAACATACAAAAACAAGGTTATTTGCAAGGTAGAAACATCAGGGAGGTCTTGGGTCAAGAAACAACGTGATTTGGCACAAAGACCCAAAAGAACCAAGTGAATGAAGTGAACACACAAAATTTGAAATCTCCAAAAAGGCCTTGAGATGGCAATGGTGTGGTATGCTCAAAGTGAGTCATAACCAGGTAAAAGCATGCACGTAGAGCAGAAAACATGGTCTTTCATTGAAAGTAATTGATCGGGTTGGAACTCAACATGTACATGAAGGAATGAGTTTGAGGAATCAACCCACAACTCAGTAAAGCTGGGGCAATGTTCACATGACAAAATTTACTACAAGAAAAAATTGACCATAATGTCACATGGGAAATTGATCGTAGCACAAAGAGAAACATCGACCGCGACTCAGGGCGAACATATATCAATAGTATGGACCATGGAGACCACAAATGATCGAACGTCCGACCAAAAAATCAATGATAGTAGATCTACATGGTCATCACAAGTGAACAGATGGGAAGGAATTCAAGACACAATTACCAAAATTAATGTGCGGCCCTATGTACAATGATTCAGGGTCACACAATGTGCATTAAGGGAAGTAGACACATGCCATAACACGCACGATCATCACTTATACTCGAATCTGACGCGAGCTTGGAGTCCAAAGCTCGAACAGTAGGCCCATAAAAGGCCAAAGATGAGTGATTTTTGACATAAACTAAATATGCCCAAATTGGCCCAAAAAAGTTTCAATTGTTGAATCGGAAGATGTCCAAAGTGACGAAAGGCAACCAAAACTCAAACATATATTGTTTGTACTCACTGAGTACGACCAAAATGAGATCTTACTTATTTTCTGTCGCCACTATATCTTGAAGATATAGTGGCGAACTTTGAGCACGTGGAAACATAGTGCTCAAAATGTGGAACCCACAATTGACACCCAAGATTGCAATTGGCTCAAACAAGCTTGAACCAAGAGAGAACTTGACAATGATGCGACACACGAACTCGAAAAGGTGGCATCATGAACGACGCAAAGATGCACTATTGAAGCAAGAAAGTGGGTTGCACCATTGAGTGTGGCGACCCACCAGGACCTATATCTCAACATTGCAAAGGGAAGGCAAGGCAAACCCAATTCTATACCAAAGTTGACCTCCTTCCAGGATGATCGAAGTTGGCTTGACCTTGCGATTCAGCATGGTCTCTTCACAATAACCAAAACTCAATTCAATCCTAATAAGTAGGGCATATCTCTACACTGGCTTGCAACTCACACAAACAAACAACATACCCTTGAAGGAGAGAGTGGTGCAATTTGACTGCATCTCTTCTCAAGAGAAATGGATAAAGAATCTCAATTTCTGGTTAGGCAGAAGTGAGTACATGAAATGCATAAGATATGCATGCCATGCCTAATCTAACAATGCGGGGCAAAACAGAAAGAACGATGCCGGCAACGATGCCAGAGGTTTCCCTATACTGCAAATGCCTGTTCATCATGACGTCCAGGGATCTTCTGAAAATAGTGGCACCAGAGCCCGAACTTTTAATTCCCTATTATAAACTAAGTATTGACCATTACAAGCATGCAGTCAGGTTTGAGGTTTGTGGTTAGATCTTGCGGTTACTAGACGCCATTCGGCTCCGGGGGGCCACCTGGTCCGGCCAGGTGATATCCTCCCCGACGGGACCTAGTGGGGGGGCCCTCATGAAACACCTCCTGCCTGGTCAGTGCATCACTTAGCAGCTGTAGCTGCAGGCGCTTACCCACCGCGTGGCCCCCCTGATGCGTGGTCGCCCGGGGCGCCGGCGCCGCCGGGCCCGTGCTACTGGCTTGTCGCCAGTGGGACCCCAGTGGGCTGGCGCGGAGGCTGCCTAGTCTCCGGGCTGGTGCGTGGCGCGGTGCGCCAGTACTTTCTAGGCGGGTTCAATGCCCTCGTCGTGTGTGCGCGGCACCCGCGGCCGGTTCGGGGGGCTCAGGCCGGTACCTGGTGTCTTGTCTTCCCCGTGTCCCCCTTCCCGCCCCGCGTGTCCCGCGCTGTGTGTGGCGGGCAGTCCTGTATGGGTGTCCTTTACCCTCGCTCGTTGGTACTGTGCGTTCCGCGGGCTCGGTCCGGTTTCCCTCTCTGGTATTCCCCGTGTGTCCTTTGTGTGTGTTCTCCCCGGCGTCCTCCCCCCCCCCCCCTCCCCTGGTTGGTGTGGCGCGCGCACCTTGCGCGGTCCCGGTGCTGGTCGCTGGTCGGGCCGTTGCATGCGGTCCAGGCACCTACGTGCGTCCTGCCCCGGTCCCGTGCTCCGTTTGGCTTGCTTGGGGGGGGGCCGGCCCGGTCCTGCTTCCCCCCTACCTGGCTTGGCCTGTGCGCTCCCCGTGGGGTGGGTCCGCGCGCCTAGGGCGTTCCAGCGCCGGGGGGCGGGGTGGGGGTGGGTTGGGGGGGGGGCGGTCTGTGCACCGTGCCCCCCGACTGCGGGGCCGGGGGGGCCAGTGGGGCGGGGGGTTGCCTTGCCTCGGTCCGTCCCTCTGCCTTCCCTGGGCAGGCAACAAAGGTGGTGTCCTTGGTGTTGCTCTGGCCATGGAGGGCGTGGCTCCCATACCGCTCCGGTTCGTGCTGCTTGCTGTCCCCGGGCATGGTCCGTGTGGCGTCCTTGTGCGCTGGCGCGGGGTTGCTTGCTCTTCGTGGTTCCTGCGGGAGCAGGCGGTCGGGAGCGTGGGGGCGGGCCCCGCTCCGGCCTCTCTCTCGGGCGCCACTGTCCTGCCGGGGGGAGGGGGGATCATCCCTGCTGCCTCGGGGGGGGTGGGGCCCGGCGCCCCCGTGGCTTGAGGGCCGGTGGGGGGGGTGGGGGGACGGCGGAGAGGGTCCCGCCGTGGCCCCCCCACGCTCTCTCCCTCGGGGGGGTGCCCGGCGGCTCCCTACCCTGCCCCCCCTTCGTCGCTGACGTATTCTTCTCTGGCGTACGCGTTCGGTTCGGGTCGCGGGGCAGCCTTGTGCGCCGGGTGTGGTCTGCCGTCGGCGGGCCAGCCTGGCGGGGAGGGGGGGGCGGGGAGGGGCGGCCCGTGGACCGCCCCCCGGAGGCTCCAACAGACCCGGTCCGTGAAGAATCGAAGCCATTCTCTGCACGACATGCCGAACTACTTCTCAGACGCCGTAAATACACTATCTCTCAGTCAATCTAATACATTAGAATTCAAGACCAACACCCAGCACTGCTGTACTTCAAGGTTCCATCGCCGCAGACACCATGAGACACTGTGGGATGCTGTGATAAGTGGTTTTTTTGCAGCAATGGTCCAGTGCATGCCCTGCAGGGTGGAGTGAGGATACGGTTGGTTTTTCTTTGCTTCTTCGTTTTCTTTTTAACATTGGCACAACAAGTCATTTCCAGCACGACCACATTGCTAGAAATACAAACATAACAGCAGGACTTTCTGAGCAGCAGGATTTTCAACTGAGGTTTCAGGTCCCTGCAGCCAGCCACTGTGTGGCCTCCTAGAACTTTTGCAAGCCTCTGGTGCCATTAGGGCAGTGCATTGCACCTTCAACTTTTCAGGGCAGGAATTCAGATACTCAGTTTTTTTCCGGCACCTCAGTGTTCATTTACTCTGTAAATTAGGGAAATGGCGGATTAGCATGGGAGACTCCTATGTCACTGCCACCCACCCAGCACTGAACTCAGTTTGTTGTTACACTTTGGGCGGGAAACCGCCATGCCTAAAAAAAAAAAACAGACCCGGTCCGTCCCTCTGCCCTCCCTGGGCGGGGAACATTGCGGGCGTCATCGGCGATGCTCTGGTCATGGGGGGCGCGGCCCCCATACTGCTCCGGTTCGTCGTCCCGTGCCGCCCCTGGGCCTGGCCCGTGCGTTGTTCTGGCGTGCTGGTGCGGGCTCAACCGCCGGTCGCGACCCCCGTGGGAGCGGGCGCTGAGGGGCGCAGGGGTGCGCCATGTGCGGATCCAGCTGCGTCCCCCCTCGGGCGTGACGGTCCCTTCTGGCTGGAGGAGGGCGTCCCCTCGCCCCGGGGGGGGCGGAGGACCTGCGCTCCCGCGGCCCGCAGGCTCGAGGGGGGGCAAGGGGGAGGGGGGGGGGGGAGGGCGGGCCGTGCCGCTTCTCCCCAGCCCCCTGCCCCGTGGGGTGGCCCATGGCCCCCGTCCCTGTCACCCTTCGTCTCCGGTGCGCCCCTCTCGGGTATACACGTGCAGTCGGGGTTGCCGGGCGGCCGTGGGCGCCGGTGGGTCAGTGTAGCGGGGGGGGGGGAGAGGTCTCCTCGCCCCGGTCCGCTCCCCAGCCTTCGTCAGGCTGGCACCAGAGTCGACCGCTTAGTGTGCGCATTCCTGGGTGCCGCCGGCCCGTTGCTGGTCGGCAGCGGGTAATGTGGGAGCGGTCTACAGGGGGCGCTTGGCGCGCGGCTGCGCTCGCCGCTGCTGTGGTGTCTGCCCCCCCGGGTGTAGCGGCCCCCCTGGGGGGGTGCGGGGCTGCCGTCTCTCAGGCGGGCCCCTGTCCGCCCATAGGCTGGGGCGGGGGGGGGCGGGGGAGGGGGGGTCCCCGAGCCCCCTGACGCCCCTCCCTGACGGCTGCGGGGGGGCGGCCTGGTGGTTCTGGCCCTGGGGAGCCAGCCCCCGACTCGGGGGGCGCACTCTTCCCCTGCCTCCCCTTGCATTTGGGTTCCGGACCCTCGCACGTGCCCCCTGCCCCCCTCGCAGTCGCCGGCTGGTCGGAGGGGGGGGGGGGGTGGCGGTTAGTCCTGGGGCCGGCAATTCGGGTCAGCGGTCAGCGGTTAGTGGGCTGCGGAGCAGTGGGCCTCTCCTCGCGCTCTCCGCCCCCGTCCTCCCTCCCACAGGAGGTGGCGCGCGCCCCTCTGTCGCGCTGTACTGCGGGGGGGGAGTGGGTCGGGAGGCCCGGCTCCGGGGCGGCGTCCCGCGGCACTGTCGCTCTCCCATTCCCTCGCGCCCATCGCCTGGGCCGGCGGGGCGCGGCCGTCACCTGCATCGTCGCTTGTGTGGGGGCTGGGGCGGTAGCGCCAGTGGGTGAGGGCGTTGCGCAAAGCCCGGTGGAGCCAGTTGTTGGCGTCCGCATCCGTGATGCGGAGCACCGCCCCCCCCTCCAGGAAGGCCGGCCACGTCGGCTCTCTGTTGGGCCACGCCACCCTAATGACCGCCGAGAGGACCCTCTCGTCGTCCTCTGGGGCCGCCCACCCCCGGGGGGTACCGCCCGCTTCACCCGATCCCTCCTGAGGAGCACAGCATCAAAGAACCGGTTTCTCATCCCCCTGGTGGTCCCTGAGCAGGCCCAGCTCAGCCATCCGTACACCTCCACCACCAGGGCGAGGGCCTCACCCCCCAGGGGGTCCGAGACCGCGTCCCAGTCCCGGTCCCAAGGCCGGGCCCCCCCTGCCCCTCCCGCCGGCTCCCCCTGCGGCCCCTGTGCCTGCGACGCTGGCGCCGCAACCCGCCCTCCCCCCCTGCCAAGGTGGCGGCCATCCGCGCTGGCTCCGCCCTCGGCGCGCGGGGGGCTGACTGGTTCTGGGGTCGGGGGGGTTGGGGGGGGATGGGGTCTCCGGCGTTTGGGTTGATGTTGTAGATGTGGGCGTGGTGGTGGTGGTGGTGGTGGGTGTGGTGCGCCGGCATTTGTTGGATGCCGGGAGGAATGCACCGCACCGGCTGCACGTCTGGCTGTGGGGGCGCCACGCCCCCCGTCCCCTTCTCTTCGTTTCGCCCTCCCCCCATGGCTCCCATGATTCGTCCTGCCTGTCCCCGGGGGCCCACGGCGCCCTTGCCCTTGCCCTTGGTTCCCTTCCTGGCCCCCACGCCTCTGTCCCCCTGTCCGTGCCGTAGTTCCCGCTCCCTGTCACCTGCGCCTGGGCCTGCACTGCCGGCGCCCGTGCCCTTCCCCTGCCCGTGGCCATGCACTTGGCTGCGCCTCCGCTCCATGCGCCCCGTGGCCGCCCGCCTTGGCGCCCTGCTAGCCCCCTGCGTGTCCTTCCCGTGCCCTTGCCCCTTCCCAGCTCCCTGTCCCGCGTCGCGCCGTCCGCTGCCCGCGCTCTGTCCCCCTCTAATGATGCGACACACGAACTCGAAAAAGTGGCATCATGAATGACGCAAAGGTCCAAAGACTGACTGGGACTACCCCTGAGGACTGTAACCCAGACTCCCAATCCAATGGATGGGGCTCTGCTAACAGCATATCAGTCCTGCTCGCCCCGTCCGGGAGTAGAGCCGGCGAGGCTGGGAGTCGAAAGATTTCCACAGGTTGGATTGAAAAAGATACTCCTCCTGCTCCGATGCCAGCAAAGGGCGACCCACAGCTTGTGAGACCCTTATGCATTATGGCGTCCCTCGCGGCTGGATTGTGCTATCAGTGAAGGCACCCCAGTCTTTCCAGCAAGAAATTCCTGAAGTGCCAACAACCACTGAGCGCTTCTTCTGCAGTGTACGGGTCCTGGCAGCTGTGACGGACTGTGACCAGACCAGAGAGGCGATGGTAAACGACATCCCCTCCTTCCGGTTTCCATCCCCCCCCTGTACTTTCTTCCTCTGAAGACCTGCCAGAGCCGTCCGATCGAGGTCCTGCCGCGCACTTGCAAGTTCCTGGGGACTTGACCAAGATGATCACGACCTTTGCCAGAATTGGCTGTACCTGAAGAAGATTTGCTTGGGTGATGAAGGTTACGTAGGGTTCACTCAGCCCGATGAGTTCATGGGCCGGGTTGGATGCCGACGGACTATGGTGGGCATTAGTGTGGTGCCCTGAACGTCAGTGTCATGGAATTCAGGGACCCTCAGGACGATGTCCTGCGGTCCAGCTGAGCCCCAACCAGGGCCTCTTAGGTGACTGCGGTGAATCGCCCCATAAGTCTGCTGCGACACCGCAGAATGTGTGAGTTGGTCAGTGGAGTGTGTGTGAGTAGTGTTCTTGGCAGCACGGGGTGAACACTGTACTCCAGTGGGGGCCCACCAGATTCAGCAAGGTCTATTCCCGGGTAGACGGACAATCTACCTCATGGATGCAGTCACCCATCATCAAAGAGTGCCAACACAGCCTTGTGGTTACTTGGTGAGAGTCTGGAGGACCTGCACCAATTGAATCCCCAAGTCAACCTTAGGGGAATCCCCGGTATGTAGTAGTCTTCCTATAGCACCACCAAGTGTAGGCCGTATGTCGACGGCTGATTCCTGCCTGCCTGCCCGAGCCAAGTGTGTTCTGCTTTCAAGTTTAGTAGTGATGTGTTGACTGTGATCTGAAGTGTCCTGCCATCTCACTGTGGGCGCTGTCTACCCACAGTACCAAACCGGATCGCCCAGTTTCAAGTCCCTGGGGCTCTGGGGAACATGTAGGTTTTCTTTTTTCCCTTATACGTGCATATATATGTCGGAATCTTCTGTACCCCCCTGTCCTGCAGGCAGATGTTGGTACACCCATAGTAAAAACATACATCAGGATGTATTTCAGGATCCAAGGGGAGCCGTTATGCCAAAACACAACTAGAAGGGTCAATCAAAGAAGAAACACGTTTTTGGGATGCATACAGCAGGACCTACAGGGTAGTGCAGTCAAGTGCAGGCCCCCATATGCGGAGCACCCACCATATATGTGTACTTAGGCAGCACATTTAGTGTCGAAATGTTGTCCAGACTCAGTACGGTGCGTAGGTTGCAGCCACTGAGACTGGGGACATCCCCGACATATGTGCTGTTAAGAGGACGTCTCTGGCCTTCTGGTTCAGCAACAACACCCAGAGGCCCTCAAGAGTCTGCTCTGCACTGCAGCACTTCAATGACGTTGAGGCAGACCAGTCAAGAAAATCCACTGATGACCAAGTCAGGTCAGTTCTTGTACAATCGCATGGCTGCGTAGCCAGGGATAGGGTTACGACGGAATATGGCCATGCGAAGCCAGATATCGGCCAGAAACCTGGCAGCTGCAGCTGGTTTACCCTGGACCAATCAGAGGGGCATAAAAGGTCGCAGCAACGTCCTGAGATAGTCCACACAGCCGCCATGGCTAAGGGGGCACCTCAAAGCTTCCCCCTAATGTAAGCTCTTGTGGAGCCAAAAAGGGGCTAAAAACGCAAATCCTTACGACAAATCAGTGTAATCTGGGTCCAGGTGGTCAGTTCCCGACCCTCCTACCATATTGTGATGGTGCTGGACTACCAAAACGATGTGCAGAATGCCACTGATCCCATTAAACACTGTTGTTGTGCCGCCACCACAAAAAAAATTTTTTCGCCCGGAAATGGCCACAAAATGCCACCTCTTACTACAAATCAGTGTTTTCTAGGTCTGAGTGGTCACTTAATGCCCCCCTCCCCTATTTGCAGGGTGCTGGATCCAAAAGGGAGATGTGTCGCATCCCATTGGAGCCATATCACAACTGTCTTCGGTCCATCTTACCATATATTTTTAGATCTGTCCAAAAAATCAGCAATGTGCATAATCTGCAATTCGAAATATAGTTGAACAATTTTACCACATGCCGCCCGATTCTTCATCAAGAATGTTTAGAAATGACACCGACAGGGAAGTTGGACAGCAAGTATTTATGAAACTTGCAAATGATATGATTTTGTTTGCGAAATAATGCCATTTTTGCTGAAGAACATTGCCATTCCTCAATAGCATTGAATTTGTCCCGTTGGCGTGGTTTAAGATGCCGCATGAGGGAGCCCCACATTTTATCACCAGTGGGACATTACTTTCACACTGAGCCAGGTGCTGTGTGGATATTGACACGGCACTTCCAAGCCCAGAGGCTGCACAGGATGTGGCCGATGATAGCGGTAGTGGCCTAAGGGCGAACGGAGCGCATATCTGCGCAAGTGGTGCAACCAGAAACAAAGGGACCAGGTAAAACGTAAACACCGCGGCAAGGCACAGTGCCAAGGAGGGGTTGGAGTCGCGCGAAGCGCTAGAAACCATTGGGAAGGGGAGTGACCACAAATGGAGGGGAAGGCCTTGACCATGACAGCCCCACCAATATCCTGAGGGACAGTGGGTCACGGACCCTGAGGAAGGCAGAGCACGGCGCGCCCAGCGAGAAGACCTGTTTTCCAGTTGTTTTTATGCAAAGACAGTACCCAGGCAGCGAAATACGAGTTGCGCTTAAGGAATACAGGTGGGTACGGCGGAATATAACCCAAATGAAGGCGGTGCCAGGGGGTTCGACCCTTCGGGGTGCCAACCCACCATAAGGGACACGGTGTTGGGACACCGGAGGGGCGTTACCCTGAGGTATGGCTGGATCTGGGGTCTATGATCATGGACCCTATGACTTGACTGTGCTGATTGGGTATAATATGTCCAGGGTGCGATCGACTGAGTGCCATAGACCGGCATTTGGGTCCAGCTACTCCTACCGCACCACACACACGCCGTGCTGATGAACCACCACTGCGATCAGCAGGGGCCACTGGTGCTCAAGCACACCGACGTCCACCGACACCCGGCAGGCGAGGTGGACACCCTACACCTCATGGGGGCCACCATCACCATAGTGTACATCACTCGAACGCGGATGAGGGTCATGGCCCAGTGCGGAGCACACCACGCCCCGTTCCTTTCCGACCCGCAATGGCCAGCATGCCGGGTCTTCCAAGCATACCTCCGCGCATGCGCTACGAAGGCAATGTCGTGACCCAAGGACATCGACACGGCGTACAAAACCTTCCAACACCAGCAGCCCTGACCCCGCCCGAGCAAGCAAGAGGCCCCCAACAACGGCAAGCCAGGAACAGCGGCCCACCGGAAAAAGGGACACCGAAATATGCAGACACACACCACGAAAAAAAAGAAAAGAGCCAGCAGCCCAGCCCGAAAGAAAGGGGATGGGGGGACAGGGACCACAAGGCCTGGGACAGGGACACCCAGCAAAAGGAAAAAAACAGAAGCGCAAAAAACACACCCCGACAACCCAGGCAAGAAGGACTGGGCACAGCCAAGACCCGGGCCCAGCACGCACGCCCACACCGCACGCCGGAACCAGAAACGGCGGGAGGCAAGCGGGGCGTGCACGAAACCACACACGTCCGATAAGCAGGCCGAAACCGAACCCCAACCACGAACACCACAAACAGCCGACACTAGAGGGTTAACACCACAAACCGTGCCCCAACACACCCACCCAAGACCCCAGCCAGGACTGGCGGGGTTAACAAAACCCACACCCAACTGCAAACCGGACCCAAACACAAACACCGCACAACAGTAGGAAACCCAGTGCCCACAGCCCGGGCACTGAGGCAGCCCGTGCCATGCAGGTGACCCGGCCACACGAGATCCTGAGACCGGGGGTAAGGCTGCATCCTAAGGCCTGCGCTGCTTTGGGACTCGAGGCGGAGCGTGCGACACCCAAGCGCCTCGGAACCCTAGTACCAAGAACGTGCAAGCATGCCTTGGGAACGGGATACGCCAGGAAGTCCAGTGAACCTCTAGGGTTCCGCCCAAAGGAGGGGACGTGCGCAAGCACGGGAGCACACCCTCCCGGCGAGACAAGGACCTCAAGCTGGCGGCGAACAGCCCTCCCGTTGTTGCCCGGGGCCGCTTTGTTGGGGGCCAACAGTCAGGTCTAGCGGGATGTAAGCCGCCTCCCCTCTTCAGGCGCGGAGCCTCTTCCTGTTCGTCACAGGGGCGACGCCAGGGGGAACCATGGGGCGCCTCTCCACGACCGACTGCACCTACCTACCTACCTACTCTGGGTTACTGCTCTCAGGGGTAGTCCGAGTGAGTCGTTGCACCTCATTCAGTCCTTCGCTCAGACCCTGTTCAGGTGTCAATCCTGCTGGAGTCAATGGCAGCAAACTGCTCAGCATTTCTGGACAAATGGACGTGGCATCAGGACCACTTTCACAGTGGGTCCCTGCCCGTGGTTGCGAAACCTGTAGGGGTTTCTCCATTCTGTCCTTGCCTGCTGATTGTGTGGTCGCAGTGTATGTGTTGGATCGACGTCCCAACCTCGGGGTAGCCACCAGCTTTTCGCTGCGCATCCCTGACTCGGAACGGAGAAAGAGCGGAAAGAATGGGTCTTGAGTGGGTTGGCATGTCATCCAATCCTGAAAGTCAGGGGTCTCCACAGAGCAACCCTTACCTTGTCATCTAGGTCATCTAATGCTCACAAAGTAGGTCCATGGCACTCAGTCGATCGCACCCTGGACATATTGTACCCAATCAGCACAGTCAAGGCATAGGGTCCATGATCATAGACCCCAGATCCAGCCATACCTCAGGGTAACGCCCCTCCGGTGTCCCAACACCGCGTCCCTTATGGTGGGTTGGCACCCCGAAGGGTCCAACCCCCTGGCACCGCCTTCATGTGGGTTATGTCCCGCCGTACCTGTATTCCTTAAGCGCAACTCGTAGTTCGCTGCCTGGGTACTGTCTTTGCAGGGGGGGGTCGAAAAATGGCATAAAAACAACTGAAAGACAGGTCCCCTCGCTGGGCGCGCCGTGCTCTGCCTTCCTCAGGGTCGGTGACCCACTGTCCCTCAGGATATTGGTGGGGCTGTCATGGTCAAGGCATTCCCCTCCATTTGTGGTCACTCCCCTTCCCAATGGTTTCTAGCGCTTGGCGCGACTCCAACCCCTCTTTGGCACTGTGCCTTGCCGCGGTGTTTACGTTTTACCTGGTCCCTTTGTTTCTGGTTGCACCACTTGCGCAGATATGCGCTTCGTTCGCCCTTAGGCCACTGCCAATATCATCGGCCACATCCTGTGCAGCCTCTCGGCTTGGAAGTGCCGTGTCGATATCCACACAGCACCTGGCTCAGTGTGACAGTAATGTCCCACTGGTGATAAAATGTGGGGCTCCCTCATGCGGCATCTTAAACCACGCCAACGGGACAAATTCAATGCTATTGAAGAATGGCAATGTTTTTCAGCAAAAATGGCATTATTTCGCAAACAAAATCATATCATTTGCAAATTTCATAAATACTTGCTGTCTAACTTCCCTGTCGGTGTCAATTCTAAACATTCTTGATGAAGAATCGGGCGGTATGTGGTAAAATCGTTCAACTATATTTCAAATTGCAGATTATGCACATTGCTGATTTTTTGGCCAGATCTAAAAATATATGGCAACATGGACCGAAGACAGTTGTGATATGGCTCCAATGGGATGCGACACATCTCTCTTTGGATCCAGCACCCTGCAAATAGGGGAGGGGGGCATTAAGTGACCACTCAGACCTAGAAAACACTGATTTGTAGTAAGAGGTGGCATTTTGTGGCCATTTTCGGGCGAAAAATTGTTTTTTTTTGTGGTGGCGGCACAACAACAGTTGTTGAATGGGATCAGTGGCATTCTCCACATCGTTTTGGTAGTCCAGCACCATCACAATATGGTAGGAGGGTCGAGAACTGACCACCCGGACCCAGATTACACTGATTTGTGGTAAGAATTTGCGTTTTTAGCCCATTTTTGGCTCCACAAGAGCTTACATTAGGGGGAAGCTTTGAGGTGCCCCCTTAGCCATGGCGGCTGTGTGGACTATCTCAGGACGTTGCTGCGACTTTTTATGCCCCTCTGATTGGTCCAGGGTAAACCAGCTGCAGCTGCCAGGTTTCTGGCCGATATCTGGCTTCGCATGGCCATTTCCCGTCGTAACCCTATCCCTGGCTACGCAGTCATGCAATTGTACAAGTACTGACCTGAGTTGGTCATCAGTGGATCTTCTTGACCGGTCTGCCTCAACGTCATTGAAGTGCTGCAGTGCAGAGCAGACTCTTGAGGGCCTCTGGGTGTTGTTGCTGAACCAGAAGGCCAGAGACGTCCTCTTAACAGCACATATGTCGGGGATGTCCCCAGCCTCAGTGGCTGCAACCTACGCACCGTACTGCGTCTGGACAACATTTCGACACTAAATGTGCTGCCTAAGTACACATATATGGTGGGTGCTCCGCATATGGGGGCCTGCACTTGACTGCACTACCCAGCAGTTCCCGCTGTATGCAGTCCAAAAACGTGTTTCTTCTTTGATTGACCCTTTTAGTTGTGTTTCGGTGTTGGTGACCCCAAACAAGGGGACTGCGGCAGCTTTGGAGCCAATTTCAGGCACACATAGCTGGACACTACCCTGTGATGCTGCCAGTCTGGGGCCTATCCGCCCAAGGTGGCCTGGGCGTGTCCCCTCCATACAAACAGCAATTATGACAGTATATTTATCAGCAGGAGATGGGCTGAGTGCCCATCTGCTGTAGTAGAGGACGAGAGATTAGTGTAGGCGTCTGGACCCAGGATATGGAGGTTGTACCGCCTCAAGTCCAACCCTGATGGTTTGATGGACTACTTTGACATAACGGCTCTCCTTGGATCCTGAAATACATCCTGATGTATGTTTTTACTATGGGTGTACCAACATCTGCCTGCAAGACAGGGGGGTACAGAAGATTGTGACATATATATGCACGTATAAGGGAAAAAAGAAAACCCACATGTTCCCCAGAGCCCCAGAGACTTGAAACTGGGCAATCTGGTTTGGTACTGTGGGTAGACAGCGCCCACAGTGAGATGGCAGGACACTTCAGATCACAGTCAACACATCACTACTACACTCGAAAGCAGAACACACTTGGCTCGGGCAGGCAGGCAGGAATCAGCCGTCGACATACGGCCTACACTTGGTGGTGCTATAGGAAGACTACTACAGACCGGGGATTCCCCTAAGGATGACTTGGGGATTCAATTGGTGCAGGTCCTCCAGACTCTCGCAGGGTAACCACAAGGCTGTGGTGGCACTCTTTGATAATCGATGACTGCATCGATGAGGTAGATTTTCCGTCTACCCGGGAATAGACCTTGCTGAATCTGGTGGGCCCCCACTGGAGGACATTGTTGACCCCGTGGTGCCAAGAACACTACTCACACACACTCCACTGACCAACTCACACATTCTGCGGTGTCCCAGCAGACTTAAGGGGCGATTCACCGCGGTCACCTAAGAGGCCCTGGTTGGAGCTCAGCTGGACGGCAGGAAATCGTCCTTAGGGTCCCTGAGGTTCATGACACTGACGTTCAGGGCACCACACTAATGCCCACCATAGTCTGGTCGGCATCCAACCCGGCCCATGAACTCATCAGGCTGAGTGAACCCTACGTAACCTTCATCACCCAAGCAAATCTTCCTCAGGTACAGCCAATCCTGGCAAAGGTCGTGATCATCTTGGTCAAGTCCCCAGGAACTTGCAAGTGCGCGGCAGGACCTTGATCGGACGGCTCTGGCAGGTCTTCAGAGGAAGAAAGTACAGGGGCGGAATGGAAACCGGAAGGAGGGGATGTCGTTTACCATCGCCTCTCTGGTCTGGTCACAGTCCGTCACAGCTGCCAGGACCCGTGCACTGCAGAAAAAGGGCTCAGTGGTTGTTGACACTTCAGGAATTTCTTGCTGGAAAGACTGGGGTGCCTTCACTGATAGCACAATCCAGCCGCAAGGGACGCCATAATGCATAAGGGTCTCACAATCTGTGGGTCGCCCTTTGCTGGCATCGGAGCAGGAGGAGTATCTTATTCAATCCAACCTCTGGAAATCTTTCAACTCCCAGCCTGGTCGGCTCTACTCCCGGACGGGGCGAGCAGGACTACTATGCTGTTAGCATAGCCCCATTCATTGGATTGGGAGTCTGGGTTACTGCTCTGAGGGGTAGTCCCAGTCAGTCTTTGGACCTCATTCCTTCCTTCGCTCAAGCCGACTTCGGGTGTGAATCCTGCTGGAGTCAATGGCAGCAAACTGCTCATCATTTCTGGACAAATTGGCGTGACATCATGACCACTTTCACAGTGGGTCCCTGCCGGTGATTGCGAAACCTGTAGGGGTTTCTCCATTCTGTCCTTGCCTGCTCATTGTGTGTTCGCAGTGTATGTGTTGGATTGACGTCGAACCCTCGGGGTAGACTCCAGGTTTTCGCTGCGGAAAGAATGGGTCTTGAGTGGGTTCGCATGTCATGCCATCCCGAAAGTCAGGGGTCTCCACAGAGCACCCCTTACCTTCTCATCCAGGCTATCTCATGCCCAAACAGTACGTCCATGGCACTCAGTCCATCGCACCCTGGACATATTGAACGCATTCAGCAGGTTCAAGGCATCGGGTCCATGATCATAGACCCGAGATCCAGCCATACCTCAGGGCAACGCCCCTCTGGTGTCCCAACACGGCGTCCCTTATGGAGGGCTGGTACGCCGAAGGGTCCAACCCACTGGCGCCGCCCTCATGCGGGTTATGTCCCGCCGTACCCACCTGTATTCCTTCAGCGTGACTCGTAGTTCGCTGCCTGGGTACTGTCTTTGCGGGGGGGGTCCAAAAATGGCATAAAGACAACTGAAAAACAGGTCCCCTCGCTGGGCGCACCGTGCTCTGCCTTCCTCAGGGTCTGTCACCCACTGTCCGTCAGGATATTGGTGGGGCTGCCCTGGTCAAGGCCTTCCCCTTCATTTGTGGTCACTCGCCTCCCCAATGGTATCTAGCGCTTCGCGCGACTCCAACCCCTCTTTGGCATTTTGCCTTGCCGAGGTCTTCGCATTTTACCTGGTCCCTTCGTTTCTGGTTGCCCCACTTGCGCAGATATGCGCTCCAGTTGCCCTCAGCCCACCACACCAATCATCGGCCACACCCTGTGCAGCCTCCAGGCTAGGCGGTGCCATGTAGATACCCACACAGCACCCGGCTCAGTGTGACAGTAATGTCCCACTCATGATAGGATGTGAGGTGCCTCACACCGCGTCTTAAACCGCGCGAACGGGACAAATTGAATTCTATTGAAGAATGGCAATGTTTTTCAGCAAGAATGGCATTATTTCGCAAATAAAATCATATCATATGCAAACCTCATAAATACTTGCCATCTAACTTGCCTGTCGGTGTGAATTTTAAACATTTCTGATCAAAAATCCGGCGGCATGTGGTAGAATCGTTCAACTAAATGTCAAATCGCAGATTGTGCACATTGCTCATTTTTTGGCCAGATCTAAAAGAATCTGGCAACATGGACCGAAGTCAGTTGTGATATGTTTCCAAAGGGGTAGAAAACATCTTTCTTTCGCTCCAGCACCCTGAAAATACGGGGGGGGGGGCACCTTCCTCAGGGTCCGTGACCAACTGTCCCTCAGGATATTGGTGGGGCTGTCATGGTCAAGGCCTTCCCCTCGACTTGTGGTCACTCCCCTCCCCAATGGTTTCTAGCGCTTCGCGCGACTCCAACCCCTCCTTGGCACTGTGCCTTGCTGCGGTGTTTACGTTTTACCTGGTCCCTTTGTTTCTGGTTGCACCACTTGCGCAGATATGCGCTCCGTTTGCCCTTAGGCCACTACCCCTATCATCGGCCACATCCTGTGCAGCCCTTGGCCTTGGGAGTGCCGTGTCAATATCCACACAGCACCTGGCTCAGTGTGACAGTAATGTCCCACTGGTGATAAAATGTGGGGCTCCCTCATGCAGCATCTTAAACCACGCCAACGGGACAAATTCAATGCTATTGAAGAAGGGCAATGTTTTTCAGCAAAAATGGCATTATTTCGCAAACAAAATCATATCATTCGCAAATTTCATAAATACTTGCTGTCCAATTTCCCCGTCGGTGTCAATTCTAAACTTTCGTGATGAAGAATAGGGCGGTTGTGGTAAAAACGTTCAACTATATTTCAAATTGCAGATTATGCACATTGCTGATTTTTTGGCAAGATCTAAAAATATATGGCAACATGGACCGAAGACAGTTGTGATATGGCTCCAATGGGATGCGACACATTTTTCTTTGGATCCAGCACCCTGCAAATAGGGGAGGGGGGCATTACGTGACCACTCAGACCTAGAAAACACTGATTTGGAGTAAGAGGTGGCATTTTGTGGCCATTTTCGGGCGAAAAATGGTTTTGTTTTGTGGTGGCAGCACAACAACAGTTGTTAAATGGGATCAGTGGCATTCTCCACATCGTTTTGTTAGTCCAGCACCATCACTATATGGTAGGAGGGTCGAGAACCGACCACCCGAACCCAGATTACACTGATTTGTGGTAAGAATTTGCGTTTTTAGCCCATTTTTGGCTCCACAAGAGCTTACATTAGGGGGAAGCTTTGAGTTGCCCCCTTAGCCATGGCGGCTGTGTGGACTATCTCAGGACGTTGCTGCGAATTTTTATGCCCCTCTGATTGGTCCAGGGTAAACCAGCTGCAGCTGCCAGGTTTCTGGCCGATATCGGGCTTCGCATGGCCATTTCCCGTCGTAACCCTATCCCTGGCTACGCAGTCATGCGATTGTACAAGAACTGACTGACTTGGTCATCAGTGGATCTTCTTGACCGGTCTGCCTCAACGTCATTGAAGTGCTGCAGTGCAGAGCAGACTCTTGAGGGCCTCTGGTTGTTGTTGCTGAACCAGAAGGCCAGAGACGTCCTCTTAACAGCACATATGTCGGGGATGTCCCCAGCCTCAGTGGCTGCAACCTACGCACCGTACTGAGTCTGGACAACATTTCGACACTAAATGTGCTGCCTAAGTACACATATATGGTGGGTGCTCCGCATATGGGGGCCTGCACGTGACTGCACTACCCAGCAGGTCCTGCTGTATGCAGTCCAAAAACGTGTTTCTTCTTTGATTGACCCTTCTAGTTGTGTTTTGGTGTTGGTGACCCCAGACAAGGGGACTGCTGCAGTTTTGGAGCCAATTTCAGGCACACATAGCTGGACACTACCCTGTGATGCTGCCAGTCTGGGGCCTATCCGCCGGAGGTGGCCTGGGCGTGTCCGCTCCATACAAACAGCAATTATGACAGTATATTTATCAGCAGGAGATGGGCTGAGTGCCCATCTGCTGTAGTAGAGGAAGGGAGATTAGTGTAGGCGTCTGGACCCAGGATATGGAGGTTGTACCGCCTCAAGTCCAACCCTGATTATTTGATGGACTACTTTGACATAACGGCTCCCCTTGGATCCTGAAATACATCCTGATGTATGTTTTTCTTATGGGTGTACCAACATCTGCCTGCAAGACAGGGGGGTACAGAAGATTGTGACATATATATGCACGTATAAGGGAAAAAAGAAAACCCACATGTTCCCCAGAGCCCCAGAGACTTGAAACTGGGCGATCTGGTTTGGTACTGTGGGTAGACAGTGCCCACAGTGAGATGGCAGGACACTTCAGATCACAGTCAACACATCACTACTACACTCAAAAGCAGAACACACTTGGCTCGGGCAGGCAGGCAGGAATCAGCCGTCGACATACGGCCTACACTTGGTGGTGCTATAGGAAGACTACTACAGACCGGGGATTCCCCTAAGGTTGACTTGGGGATTCAATTGGTGCAGGTCCTCCAGACTCTTGCAAAGTAACCACAAGGCTGTGGTGGCACTCTTTGATGATGGGTGACTGCATCCATGAGGTAGATTGTCCGTCTACCCGGGAATAGACCTTGCTGAATCTGGTGGGCCCCCACTGGAGTATATTGTTCACCCCGTGCTGCCAAGAACACTACTCACACACACTCCACTGACCAACTCACACATTCCGCGGTGTCCCAGCAGACTTATGGGGCGATTCACCGCGGTCACCTAAGAGGCCCTGGTTGGGGCTCAGCTGGACGGCAGGAAATCGTCCTGAGGGTCCCTGAGGTCCATGACACTGACGTTCAGGGCACCACACTAATGCCCACCATAGTCCGGTCGGCATCCAACCCGGCCCATGAACTCATCGGGCTGAGTGAACCCTACGTAACCTTCATCACCCAAGCAAATCTTCCTCAGGTACAGCCAATTCTGGCAAAGGTCGTGATCATCTTGGTCAAGTCCCCAGGAACTTGCAAGTGCGCGGCAGGACCTTGATCGGACGGCTCTGGCAGGTCTTCAGAGGAAGAAAGTACAGGGGCGGAATGGAAACCGGAAGGAGGGGATGTCGTTTACCATCGCCTCTCTGGTCTGGTCACAGTCCGTCACAGCTACCAGGACCCGTACACTGAAGAAAAAGCGCTCAGTGGTTGTTGGCACTTCACGAATTTCTTGCTGGAAAGACTGGGGTGCCTTCACTGATAGCACAGTCCAGCCGCGAGGGACGCCATAATGCATAGGGGTCTCACAAGCTGTGGGTCGCCCTTTGCTGGCATCGGAGCAGGAGGAGTATCTTATCCAATCTAACCTCTGGAAATCTTTCAACTCGCAGCCTGGTCGGCTCTACTCCCGGACGGGGCGAGCAGGACTACTATGCTGTTAGCATAGCCCCATCCATTGGATTGGGAGTCTGGGTTACTGCTCTGAGGGGTAGTCCCAGTCAGTCTTTGGACCTCATTCCTTCCTTCGCTCAAGCCGACTTCGGGTGTGAATCCTGCTGGAGTCAATGGCAGCAAACTGCTCATCATTTCTGGACAAATTGGCGTGACATCATGACCACTTTCACAGTGGGTCCCTGCCGGTGGTTGCGAAACCTGTAGGGGTTCTCCATTCTGTCCTTGCCTGCTCATTGTGTGTTCGCAGTGTGTGTGTTGGATTGACGTCCAACCCTCGGGGTAGCCTCCAGGTTTTTGCTGCGCATCCCTGACTCGGACCGAAGAAAGAGCGGAAAGAATGGGTCTTGAGTGGGTTGGCATGTCATGCCATCCTGAAAGTCAGGGGTCTCCAAGAGCACCCCTCTCCTTCTCATCCAGGCTATCTCATGCCCAAACAGTACGTCCATGGCACTCAGTCCATCGCACCCTGGACATATTGAACCCAATCAGCAGGTTCAAGGCATCGGGTCCATGATCATAGACCCGAGATCCAGCCATACATCAGGGCAACGCCCCTCCGTTGTCCCAACACGGCGTCCCCTATGGAGAACTGGCACGCCGAAGGGTCCAACCCCCTGGCGCCGCCCTCATGCGGGTTACGTCCCGCCGTACCCACCTGTATTCCTTCAGCGTGACTCGTAGTTCGCTGCCTGGGTACTGTCTTTGCAGGGGGGGTCCAAAAATGGCATAAAGACAACTGATGAAACAGGTCCCCTCGCTGGGCGCACCGTGCTCTGCCTTCCTCAGGGTCTGTCACCCACTGTCCGTCAGGATATTGGTGGGGCTGCCCTGGTCAAGGCCTTCCCCTCCATTTGTGGTCACTCCCCTCCCCAATGGTATCTAGCGCTTCGCGCGACTCCAACCCCTCTTTGGCATTGTGCCTTGCCGAGGTCTTCGCATTTTACCTGGTCCCTTCGCTTCTGGTTGCCCCACTTGCGCAGATATGCGCTCCAGTTGCCCTAAGCCCACTACTCCAATCATCGGCCACACCCTGTGCAGCCTCCAGGCTAGGCGGTGCCATGTAGATACCCACACAGCACCCGGCTCAGTGTGACAGTAATGTCCCACTCGTGATAGGATGTGAGGTGCCTCACACCGCATCTTAAACCGCACGAACGGGACAAATTGAATTCTATTGAAGAATGGCAATGTTTTTCAGCAAAAATGGCATTATTCCGCAAAAAAAATCATATCATATGCAAACCTCATAAATACTTGCCATCTAACTTGCCTGTCGGTGTGAATTTTAAACATTCCTGATCAAAAATCCGGCGGCATGTGGTAAAATCGTTCAACTAAAATTTCAAATCGCAGATTGTGCACATTGCTTATTTTTTGGCCAGATCTAAAAACATATGGCAACATGGACCAAAGTCAGTTGTGATTTGTTCCTAATGGGAGAGAAAACATCTTTCTTTCGCTCCAGCACCCTGAATATTTGGGGGGGGGGGCACCAAGCGACCACTCAGACCCAGAAAACACTGATTTGGCGTAACAATTGGTTTTCTTTGGCCATTTTTGGGCGAAAAACGGTTTATTTTGGTGCCGGCGGCCCAAAAATACTTTTCAAATGGGATCAGTGGCATTCCCAAAATCGTTTCGTGACTCCAGCGGCTGCAAGATAGGGTCGGAGTAGCAAAAACTGACCACCCGGACCGACATAACACTGATTTGGGATAAAAATTCACCTCTTTGGAACGTTTTTGGGCTACGAATGGTGTTTTTTTGTCGTGGCGGCCCTGGAACACTTGCTGAATGGGTTCAATGGCATGCAGCACATTGGCTTGTGAGTCCAGCTCCCTCAAAATAGGGTAGGGGGGGAATGAATTGACCACCTGGACGAACTGACCGGGCCCCACAAGAGCTTACATTAGGGGGAAACTTTGAGGTGCCCCCTTAGCCATGGCATCTCTGTGGACTATCCCAGGAAGTTGCTGCGACTCGTTATGCCCCTCAGACTGGTCCAGTGTCAACCAATTGCAGCTGCCAGGTTTCTGGTCGATACCTGGGTTCACATGGCCTTTTCCCCTCGTAATGCTATCCCTGGTTACCCAGCCAGGGGATTGTACAAGAACTGACCTAACTTGGTCATCAGTGGATCTTCTGAACCGGTCTCACGAACTGCTGCAGTGCAGAGCAGACTCTTGAGGGCCTCTGGGTGTTGGTGCTGCACCAGAAGGCCGGAAAGGTCCTCCTAGCAGCACATGTGTCGGGGATGTTCCCAGCCCCAGTGGCTGCAACTTACGCACTGTACTGCTTCTGGACAACATTTTGACACTAAATGTGCTGCCTAAGTACACATATATGGTGGGTGCTCCGCATATGGGGGCCTGCACCTGACTGCACTACCCAGCGGGTCCCGCTGTATGCAGTCCAAAAAACCTGTTCCTTCTTTGATTGACTCTTTTAGTTGTGTTTCGGTGTTGTCAACCGAAACAAGGGGACTGCTGCAGTTTGGCAGCCCATTTCAGGCACCCATAGGCTGGACACTACCCTGTGATGCTGCCACCCTGGGGCCTCTCCGCCCAAGGTGGTGGCCTGGGCGTGTCCGCGCCATACAAACAGCAATTTTGACAGTATATTTATCAGTGGGAGGTGGGCTGACTGCCCATCTCCTGTAGTAGAGGAAGAGAGATTAGTGTAGGCGTATGGACCCAGGATATGGAGGTTGTACCGCCTCAAGTCCAACTCTGAGGGTCTGATGGACTACTTTGGCATAACGGCTCCCCTTGGATCCTGAAATACATCCTGATGTATGTTTTTACTATAGGCGTACTAAGCCTCTGCCCGCAGGACAGGGTGGTACAGAAGATTGTGACATATATATGCACGTATAAGGGAAAGAACAAAGGCTACATGTTCCCCAGAGCCCCAGAGACTTGAAACTCCCCGGTCTGGTTTGGTACTGTGGGTAGACAGCGCCCACAGTGAGATGGCAGGACACTTCAGATCAGAGTCAACACATCACTACTGGACCCGAAAGCGGAACAAACTTGGCTCAGGCAGGCAGGCAGGAATCAGCCGTCCACATACAGCCTACACTTGGTGGTGCTATAGGAAGACTACCCGAGACCGGGGATTCCCCTAAGGCTGACTTGGGGATCCAATTGGTGCAGGTCCTCCAGACCCTCGCAGGGTAACCACAAGGCTGTGGTGGCACTCTTTGATGATGAGTGAGTGCATCCATAAGGTAGATTGTCCGTCTACCTGGAAATAGACCTTGCTCGATGTGGTGGGCCCCCACTGGAGGACATTGTTCACCCCCTGCTGCCAAGAACACTACTCACACACACTCCACTCACCAACTCACACATTCTGCGGGGTCCTAGCAGACTTATAGGGCAATTGGAAAACGGTCTCCTAGGAGGCCCCGGTTGGGGCTAAGCTGGACGGCAGGACATCGTCCTGAGGGTCCCTGAGGTCCATGACACTGACGTTCATGGCACCACACTCATGCCCACCTTGGTCTGGTGGGCCTCTAGCCCGGGCTGAGTGAACCCTACGGAACTTCATCCTCCGAGCAAGACTCGAAATCCTGCTCAGGTACAGCCATACCTGGCAAAGATTGTGATCATCTTGGTCAAGTCCCCAGAGACCTGCAACTACGCAGCAGGACCTTGATCGGACGGTTCTGGCAGGACTTCAGAGGAAGAAAGTACAGTGGGGAATGGAAAACGGAAGGAGGGGATGTCGTTGACCATCGCCTCTCTGGTCTGGTCGCAGTCCGTCAAAAGCGCTCACTGGTTGTTGGCACTTCAGGATTTTCTGGCTGGACAGGCTTTGGTGCCTTCACTAATAGCACAATCCAAACATGAGGGACGTCATAATGCATAGGGCGTTCACAAGCTGTGGGTCGCCCTTAGCACGCATCGAAGCAGGAGGAGTATCTTATTCAATCCACCCTCTGGAAATCTGTCGAATCCCAGCGTGCGTACCTATACTCGTGGATGGTGCGAGCAGGACTGATATGCTGTTAGCATAGCCCCATCCATTGGAATGGGAGTCTGGGTAACTGCTCTCAGGGGTAGTCCCAGTCAGTCTTTGGTCCTCAATCCTTCCTTCGCTCAAGTGCTGTTCAGGTGTGAATCCTGCTCGAGTCAATGGCAGCAAACTGCTCAGCACTTCTGGACGAATGGGCGTGGTCCCAGGACCACTTTCACAGTGGGTCCCTGCTGGTGGTTGCGACACCTGTAGGGGTTTCTCAATTCTGTCCTTGCTTGCTGATTGTGTGTTCGCAGTGTATGTGTTGGGTTGATGTCCAACCCTCGGGGTAGCTACCAGCTTTTAGCTGCGCATCCCTGACTCGGACCGAAGAAAGAGCAGAAAGAATGGGTCCTGAGTGGATTGGCATCTCATGACATCCTGAAAGTCAGGGGTCTCCACAGAGCACCCCTTACCTTTTCATCCAGGCCATCTCATGCCCCAACAGTAGGTCCCTGGCACTCAGTCCATCGCACCCTGGACTTATTGTACCCAATTTCACAGTGGGTCCCTGCCGGTGGTTGCGACACCTGTAGGGGTTTCTCAATTCTGTCCTTGCTTGCTGATTGTGTGTTCGCAGTGTATGTGTTGGGTTGACGTCCAACCCTCGGGGTAGCTACCAGCTTTTAGCTGCGCATCCCTGACTCGGACCGAAGAAAGAGCAGAAAGAATGGGTCTTGAGTGGATTGGCATCTCATGACATCCTGAAAGTCAGGGGTCTCCACAGAGCACCCCTTACCTTTTCATCCAGGCCATCTCATGCCCCAACAGTAGGTCCCTGGCACTCAGTCCATCGCACCCTGGACTTATTGTACCCAATCAGCAGGTTCAAGGTATAGGGTCCATGATCATAGACCCCAGATCCAGCCATACCTCAGGGTAACGCCCCTCTGGTGTACCAACACCGCGTCCCTTATTGAGGGCTGGCACGCCGAAGGGTCCAACCCCCTGGCGCTGCCCTCATTCGCGGTATGTCCCGCCGTACCGACCTGTATTTCTTCGGCGCGACTCGTAGTTCGCTGCCTGGGTACTGTCTTTGCAGGGGGGGGGGGGCAAAATATGCACAAAGACAACTGAAAAACAGGTCCCCCCGCTTGGCGCACCATGCTGTGCCTTCCTCAGGGTCCGTGACCCACTGTCCCTCAGGATATTGGTGCGGTTTCCCTGGTCAAGGCCTTCCCCTCCATTTGTGGTCACACCCCTCCCCAATGGCTTCTAGCGTTTTTCGCGACTTTAACCCCTCCTTGGCACTGTGCCTTGCAGTGGTGCTCACATTTTACCTGGTCCCTTCGTTCCTGGTTGCCCCACTTGCGCAGATATGCGCTCCGGTCGCCCTCAGCCCATCACTCCCATCATCGGCCACATCCTGTGCACCCACCCGGCTTGGAAGTGCCATGCCGATACCCACACAGCATCCGGCTCAGTGTGACAGTAATGTTCCATTGGTGATAGGATGTGGGGCTCCCTCACACCGCATCCTAAACCGCGCCAGCGGGACAAATTCAATTCTATTGAAGAATGGCAATGTTTTTCACCAAAAATGGCCTTCTTTCGCAAATAAAAGGATATCATTCGAAAAGCTCATAAATACTTGCTATGTAACTTCCCCATCGGTGTGAATGTAAAACATTCTTGATCAAAAATCGGGCGGCATGTGGTAAAATTGTTCAACCATATGTCAAATTTCAGATTGTGCACATTGCTGATTTTGTGGCCAGATCTAAAAACATATGGCAAAATGGACCAAAAACAGTTGTGATATGGCTCCAATGGGATGGAAGACATCTTTCTTTGGAACCAGCACCCTGAGAATAGGGGGGGGGGGACCAAGCGATCACTCAGACCCGGAAAACACTGATTTGGGGTAAAAATTGGAATTTTTTGGCTATTTTTGACCGAAAAATGGTTTTTTTTTGTGGTGGCGGCCCCAGAACACTTGTTCAATGTGTTGAGTTGCATGCCCATCATCCTGCTGTGAGTCAAGCAGCCCCAAAATGGAGTAGGGGGGGGCACAATCTGACCACCCGGACCCAGCAAACACTGATTTCGGGTAAAAATTGACATTTTTGGCCATTTTTGGGCGAAAATGGTGTGTTTTCTTGTGGTGGCGCCCCTGAAACACTTGCTAAATGGGTTGAATGGCATGCAACACATCGTGTCGTGTCCAGCATCCTCGAAATAGGGTACAAGGGGCACAAACTGACCACCCAGACGCAAATTGGCATGTTTGGGCGTTTTTTTTGGCAGAAAATGGTGTATTTTTTGGGGGGCAGCCGTGAAACAATTGTAAAATGGGTTCAATGGCATGCAGCATCGTTGCAACATATCATCCAGCACCCTCAGAATAGGGTGGGAGGGGCACGAAATGACCACTTGCACCCAGAAGACACTGAGTTTGGCCAAAAATATTCATTTTTTGGCCATTTTTAGACAAAAAATGGTGTTTCTTTTCGGGGATGGCGGTCCAGAAACACTTGCTAAATGGATTCAATGGCATGCCGGATATCGGTTTGTGAGTCCAGCACCCTCGCCAATAGGGTAAGAGGGGCAGTAACTGACCATCCAGACCCAGCAAACACTGATTTTTGGTAACAAATTGGCATTTTTTCGCCATTTCGGTCGAAAAACGGCTTTTTTTTGTTGTGGCGGCCTGAAGCACGTGCTACATCTGTTCAATGGCATGCAGCACATTTTCTTTGGTGTCCAGCACCCTCAAAACCCCGTAGGAGGGGCACAAAATGACCACCCGGACCCAGAAAACACTGATTTCGGCCGGAAAATTACTTCATGGTGGCAGCCCTCTTAGTCCGTTTTTAGCACCTCAAAGGCCAAATCACACCATGGATGACCCTAAAAGTGCTCACAAAGTGCTAAGATCGGGAATAACTCATGCGGATTGCTTCCTGAATTGTTGAAATGAACCTCATATGATGCATTGAGGCACCATTGGACAGTTGCAAAAGAAATCAACCTCTTACTCTACGGTGGCAGACCTGTAAGTCGGTTCCTTAGCACCTCAAAGGCAAAAATACACCATGGATGACCTTGAAAGGGCTCAATGTGCTGCATGCCATTGAACAAATGTACCACGTGTTTCAGGCCGCCACAACAAAAAAACAGCCATTTTTCGACTGAAATGGTGAAAAAATGCCAATTTGTTACCAAAAATCAGTGTGTGCTGGGTCCGGATGGTCAGTTACTGCCCCCCCCTACGCTATTGTGAGGGTGCTGGACTGACAAACGGATATCTGGCATGCCATTGAATCCATTTAGCAAGTGTTTCTGGACCGCCATCCCTCAGAAAAAACACCATTTTTCACCCACAAATGGCCACAAAATGCATATTTTGGGCCCAAACCAGTGTTCTCTCGGTCCAAGTGGTCAATTTGTGCCCCTCCTACCCTATTTTGAGGGTGCCCGACGATATGTTGCAACGATGTGCTGCATGCCATTGCACCCATTTTACAATTGTTTCACGGCTGCCTCCCCAAAAATACACCTTCCTTCGCCCAAAAAACGCCCAAACATGCCAATTTGGGTCCGGGTGGTCAGTTTGTGCCCCTGGTACCCTATTTTGAGGATGCTGGACACGACACAATGTGTTGCAAGCAATTCAACCCATTTAGCAAGTGTATCAGGGCCGTCACCACAAAAAAAGACACCATTTTCTCCCGAAAATGGCCACAAATGTGAATTTTTACCCAAAATCAGTGTTTTCTGGGTCCAGGTGGTCAGATTGTGCCCCCCCCTACCGCATTTTGGGGTTGCTTGACTCACAGCAGGATGATGGGCATGCAACTCAACACATTGAACAAGTGTTTTGGGGCCGCCACCACCAAAAGAAAACCATTTTTCGCTCAAAAATAGCCAAAAAATGCCAATTTTTACTCCAAATCAGTGTTTTCCGGGTCTGAGTGATCGCTTGGTCTCCCCTCCCTATTCTCAGGGTGCTGGTTCCAAAGAAAGATGTCTTCTATCCCCATATCACAACTGTTTTTGGTCCATTTAGCCATATGTTTTTAGATCTGGCCACAAATTCAGCAATGTGCACAATCTGAAATTTGACATATGGTTGAACGATGGGGACCTGGGTATTTTGGCCACTATGACCCCTGCCCAAAGACACCCAGGGTCCAGATCATCGAGTGTGTCCACTCCTGATGTAGAAGCCCGAGAACATCCAAGACCCTCCATCCGGAGAGCCACACGGGGGGCCGACATGGAGGACATAGTCACGCTGTGCGAGAGGCAGTGCCGTAAGCCCTGCAACCTGAGGAACGCCACAGAGGACTCCGATGAGGCTGGCAGCTCTAGCAGCAACAGCAGCAAGGCCCGGTGCTACCAGAAGCGCGGGTCTCCGAAACCAAAGGAGGAGGAGATGGCCATGGAGACGAACTGCAGCCCGGTAAGGCTGTGGTCGGCTGCGGAGTCTGAGAAGCACTCTGATGGGTATCGGACAGCCCTCCCCTCGGACTACTTCACGCCGGAGATTATGGCCATACCTCACCCCATGGATACCAGAGCGCCCACGGCACCTGAGGCCAGCCTGGGACACGATGCTGAGGCATTTGAGAGACCAGCCAGAGTTAGGACGGCGCCAGTGGCCCCGCATACCGGTCCAGAGCCGGAGAGATCGGGGGCACCACCTCCAACGAGTACGAGAGAGAGGGCGCACACCGCCCTGGTGGGTTCGGAAGATCCGCCACCGCCAATCATGGTTGCAAGGGCAACCACCGCCCCAGTATCGTGGACCCAGGCAGCAGACCTGGACTCAATGGGCAATACGCACATGCGGGGGGCGGAGAAGACGACAGAGCCGAGGACCACGAGCTGCGCAGATTCTGGGGTACGGCACTCTGAGTGCCACTGCGAACACGTGTCCTTTCTCATTGGCAAGTATCCAAAGATCAGGAAGGACGTGATCGTGGAGCGGCTGGATTGCCTGACCAACCAGTGGTACAAATTCGATGAGACTGCCGCAGGTATCCTGGATGTAGACGTGGCAAGGCAAGTGCAGTATCATGAGAACGTGAGTACGGACTTCCACAAGCAGCAGCAGGTGATTGACAGCTTCCTCCAGTGGGTGAACGACATGTTGGAACGCCTGAAAGGGTTGGAGGACAGGAACAAAAGGACATCCTTCACCTCAGGTCCAGAGCTCCCAGCGGCTCCGGCGATAGCCAAGCTGGTGGAGCGGGTGAGGGGAGCCATTGAGGTGGTGAAGTCAATGGACTGCCCTGTAGAGTCAGCCCCATACGCACCTTCGCGTCTTGAGCCCCCTGTGTTGCCATTTGTTTCCATGTTCAGCGAATCAACAATGCTATGCGAACGAAAGCCACAGGCTGGGTCCATGCGGGAAGAGCACGTAGTTGTGGACTTAAGGAACCCGACCCGAGAGACATCCGCAGCCCATGGACCGCTCCTCATGGAGGAAAGAGACGTGTGAGGGGTATACTCCCATTCCCAAGGAGCTTGGGGCATATGTCTAGGGGAAGTCGTGGCGTCAAACGTGGGAGACGCCCTGAGGATCGACGACCTCAGGGGTACCCCAATCCCCTACTAGGACGGCACTCCTTCCAACTTGGATGACTTCATCCTCGACTGGGGGGACTTTGCCGAGGAGGTCGTCGGGGAGATGAGCCGAGGTCCGAGACAAGTGGGTGTGCCGCACGTTCCCCCAAAGGCTGGCTCAGGATCTCAAGGGAAAGCTCAGGAATCGCATCCGCGAGGGAGCGATCAGAAAAAAGCAGGCCTGCCTTCAGTGGCTGGGGGACGATGGAGGCGTGGACGCGCCCAACCAGAAGTTGGAGGATCTCTGGTCTCTTTTGCTTCCGCTGGAGCGCGGAGAGTTGAGAGTCCGAGACTGGAACCGGTACCTCCGAAAGTACCGAAGATGCCTCGAGGATTGGAACGAGGCAAGTGAGATCCGCCACTTGCTGAAAGACGTCCTCCCCTTCCACGGGAAGAGATGGCTGGAGGATGAGGAGAAAAGGAGGGCGAAAAAGCGAGTGGTGGTGCGCATCATGTCCTCGCAGGATACGCACGCCCAGATCATGGAGTTTTTCAGGCAAGCCTAGCCCTATCATGGCATCAAGAACGCCGTATACCCAGAGGTGCTTGGCGTCAGCGTGGGCCATAGGCTATTGCGCCTGGACCGCGCGAAGTAGAGGCGGGGAGAGGCCTTGAGGATGCAGGTCATCTTCGCCCGCATGAGCCTGGACGAGATCGTGAAGGACATCACAGTTGAGCTGAAGCTCAATGCCAGGAACGAGGCCCACGTGCAGAATCGACATGGTCAAGGACACCGAGGTCACCGGGAATATCGCGACCACCAGGTCAAGGGGGACAAGGCCGGCTCCGCGGAGGATCGGACTGGAAGCAGCGAAGATGACTGGACCCAGGAGGAACAAGAGGAAGGCCATTTCTTCGCATTTGTGGCACATAACATGAGAGAACAAGGACAGGACAGGTCCAGGTGGAACCGACTGGAATCCAGGTTCCACAAGAATCGCAAGGAACCGCGGAGGATCGGGAATCTGCCACTCTCATTCAGGGAGCACAGATCCCAGCAGGGTGGGTGCTGGGTCTGCTACAGAGAGGGAAACAACGATGCACATGACCATTCTAATGCACGGTATAGGAGGCAGACAAGAAAGTCTACCTCGCCGCCCATCCTGAGAATAAGCCCAAAACAGCCACATATTGCCAATTGGAAGGCGAAGGGCGGAGATGTTGGAAAAGGCAAAGGACGAGGCCAAGGAAAAGGCGGAGAAAAAGGCTTCGTTGCAGGACCAGGCCAAGAGCGACGTGTGAGGTCCATCGAGGAGGTCGCTGAGGACATGTTGAGGACATCCAATGAACTCAAGGCTCAGCAATGTGGAGGACAAAGCCATGGTGCATGGCAGCCCGAATGTGCTGCGGCAAACCAAGTCTAGAGGGGCCCCCACGGGAGTGGGACCCCGGAGGTCTCTCCTCCGAACATCAGTGGAATCCAGGAGAGGACAAAGGCACATTGGGTGCCGCAGAGGGCTCCGGAAGCAAAAGCACTGAGCTTCGCTAGTCCAAACCCCTGGAGCGCCCTGCCAAAGGACAGTATGTGGGTACAGGAAGTGACGAGAGAGAAGAAGTCACCAAAAAGAGCCCCGTGGACGGGCACCACAGCCCGTAGATCTACAACATCGGCGACCACACCCTCAAAGTCCTGATGCGCCTGGACGTGCTAGAGTTGCATGCCGTGAGAGTCCTCAATACACCGCGTGGCGACGAGCTGCAGTTGCACTTGAGGGTGCGTGTGGGGTGAGGAAGGGAGGAGTTGGTCGTGGATGTTTTAGTGGACAACAGTGCCCTGGGAGCCTGGTCCGCAGAGGGTTGTTCGGGGAGGAATCATTGGAGCCCCGTTCCGGGGACGTCAGCCCCAGAACAAGTTGATCCGTTTAACAACATTCAAAAAAACATTGCAGCCCAGCTGGAGACCGGTACGCCTGAAGGTTGCCAACGGTGAGATCAGGGGTGGAGGCAACCATGAGGCCACCATCAGTATGGAGTTCTGGGAGCATGAGCGCCTGAAATGGCTGGACTTGGCTCAGAGGAGCACTGTATTCGGAAACTTCTACTTGGCCCACATCGTCGATTGGGATATGATCATGGGGTACGACTTCATGGTGAGCAACGCCATTTGAGCCCTTCCTCGTTGCGCTACGCTGGTACGAGAAGGATGACGAACGTCTTGCATGGTTGTCCACGAACTATGCGTGCGGATCCTCCCAATGGAACGCGGAGGAACAGGATCGGATTGTCCGAGTGGTGCAGGCGCTGGGTGCCAAGTCGTGAGGAGACCGTGGGTTCCAGCTGACAGAGTACGGCATGGCGCCGCCTGTGTATGCGAGGATGATCGAGACACTGGGAGCCAACACAGCCGAGACGGACATCTTTGCTTCCCAAGATGCCCCGCACTTGAAAAAGTGCAGGAGGCATTGGCATCGAGGGGACTCTGCCAGGCACAGGCATTGGGGTCTGAAGGGGTGGGGACACATGTATTGGCATGGCTCCCGGGAACACACCAGACGTACAGTGAAGAAGATCATCGCGGATAGGGCAAAGGGAATCCTCGTTATCACGGGCACCGTATCCAGCCCATGTCCGCTTGAAGGTCTCTAAGCGAGGCTGGACTCCATCTCCCTGAACGAGATGTCGTTTAGTCCAGGGGAGCAGTTGTTCTTCGACGCCAAGGGCCTATCTCACCTTTGATTTTACCGGGCACAAGGTGGCCAAAACCCGGACTCTATCCAAATGGTTGACAAAACTGACACATCTTTGTTGTGTATTAAGCTTGTTTTGAAACTTGTGTGGTTTTTGCCTATCATTCATGGCTCATTTTGAGTGCCAAGGTGTTATGCACATCCAATATTTTGGGCACAAAAAAAGCTCAATTTGTGTGGAGAAATGAATTACTTACTTGTCCAACACAATACAAAATGGAAACCATTGCAACGTATGTAGACAACATAGATTGACCCTGATCTACACGCGACTCACATTGTCCTTGTGCGTTTTGTCTTGCACCATGCAGTTATAATGTGATATGCTCATCAATACCCAAACTTTTCACAACAATCATTTCCCTAAAAAAATCATACAAATGCCCAATCATTTGCTTCACCCAATGTCTAGCAACCGATCACTGCACCTACCACCTGTTGTCAACCTTGTACGCCGCCCTAAACTCTGACCAAAACTGATCTTCTTGCAGTCTCTGCCTCGCATGCGTTTTATTATTTCAAATGTTGCAAACTCAACACCGTCTGAATGGGTACTTTTGCACCACAGGAGATCCCTTTTCAGGGAGAGTCAAGGGTTGCAGAACGGGATTTGAAACAAATCAGGCAAATAATAAACTCACAGAGCCAAGACCGGGCAAAGAAGGCACAACACAAGCAAGTGCACAGCACGTCAACTGTCAACTGTTCCGAAACCTTTACCAGCAACACAAATCAAGTCCCAGGGACCTCAGTTCTCAACAGTACTCACCAGTTTAACGTTGTGTTTGCAAGCAAGGGAACACAAAGGCAATTGCAAAGCATTAGTCAGAAATGGTGTGTCAAAATTTAGCAGTCAATAGCCAGAAACGTCTGGAGCGATCTGCACTACAGCTGAGCAGCACCAAAACAGCAGAACAACAATATTAAAACGACCTTTGGCAGGCATCTTTAGATTCAGGCACAGCATTGTAATGTTCTGACACATCCACACTTTTGTGCCAAGGAATCAAATGTATTCAAGCACTGGATCTTGCAAAAATTCATGTTTGAACGAGAAATTTTTGGCACCGCGGCCGTTTCAGATCCAGTGCGGTAGCGTAAATGCGGTTTTGGCGCAGAATGCCCTCCCTGGGTCAGGCCTGGGGCACAAGGGCTTTCCTTGTGGACGAGGCGCAGGTCCAGCCCACAGCAGATGAAGCATTCGTCCGTAGGGTTGAGGCGGTGCCCTTCTGGGTCATGCTGGAACCCAAAGGAGGCGCGCACCAGCCGATTGATGGTACTGACGTCCTGTCCCATGCTGAGATCGACAACGTCGTCCACTACGGGCGACTGGGGTTGCACGACCGTGTGGCCGCCAAGAGGGAGCCAGCGGCGGTCAACTCCCCGCATTGGGTTCGACGACAAGAGTACATGACGTACGAGAAAGATGAGTTCGTGGCGAGTGTTCTGAATCACCTGACGGGGCAGTACGATCCTCCCGTGGGTTCCGACCTGTTGACTTGGGGATTTCCAAGAGTAGGAACCGATCTGGACAAGAACCTGTCTGAGGCCGCAAATTTGGAGGAGTATTGGCGGGAAGTGCACCCCATAACGATGGAGACGGTATATCGGACGAGGAGGAGTCCGATTCGGACCCAGACGAGGCCTACACCGCGCGGCTGCCGGTTGTATCGATACCGAAGCAGGCGGCTGAAGAGGCCAAGGAGAACCCGAAGGTGGCTGAGCTGAAAGAGAGGCTGATCGCTGCCTATCCATGGCTATTGAGCGGCGTCGCCAACAAGAACGCACTGGACCATGAGTGCCTTGGTACGGTAAGAATCAAGCTGAGGCCAAACCCCAAGATCTACCGCCACAGGGAGTATCAACTCCAGGGCAATCGGGCCGAAGCGATGAAGAAGCTATTGGCCCAGTTCATCCAGAGGGGCTGGATTGAACCCTCCGATAGTGAGTGGGCCAGCCCAGCGTTCACTGTGCCCAAAAAGGAGAAGGTCGAGCGGAGATTGTTGGTGGATTATGGGGCCTGAAGGAGCAGACCGAGCACGACTCGTACTCGCTCCCCCGGATCAACATTATCCTCCAGAAGCAGCAGAAGAAGCGCATCTTTACGGTGTTAGACCGGAGACAAGGCTATCACCGGATGCCGCTGCACCAGAACTCCAAGCCCTGCACAGCCATGTCCACTCTGCTTCGGCCCATGCAATGGAAACTGGTTCTCATGGGGGCCAAGAACGGCAATGCCAACTTCCAACGCATGATGGAGGACTTACTGGGTTTGGTCCGGGTCTGTGCCGACCCGTTTGTTGATGACATCATCGGCGGATCCGGCACGGAGGATATGACTGAGGACAAGTTGATCGCAGCGCATGAGACTTAGGCGGCTGAAGTTGCATGGTCAAAATGTTCCCAAAACTGCCTCTCCACGGCACTGCGAAAGAATCGTCCTTTTGGGGGGGACCTAAAACACAAAAACCAAAGATCCTGTGAAAAGCAATTAACTGGTCCATTTTCCTTTATTTTCAACAAAACCGACTGCACGGGAAAATCATTTATTTCCACAAAAATGAAGTTCCTTTTTGGGAAAACCGCGACTTTTTGTTTCCTATACCACCTATGCTTTGCAATAAAAACACTCAAGAGCCTTCAATCTTTTGGAAAACCAGTTTTCGAAAACCATGTTGCACGCTGCACAACGAGAAGCATTTTTTGGCACCCCTTCTTGGCGCGAGGCCTCGCGCAAACACCAACACACCGGCGCAATAAAATGCATCACAGAGAAAAATGTGCCGCACATAGTGACAGCATAAAAGTCGTCGAAGAGGAATGCATAGCGCGAGCCCTCGCGCATAATATATCAGAACAAGCGAAGAAATTACTTTTTCTTCGGAACAGTTTGCATCTTAGAACCCAATGCCTTAGCAATGGACGTCTGACCCTTAGGCGGTGGCTTTGCGGGCTCGCTTCTTGGTTGGGACTGACGGGCTGGCTGCTTGAATGGAGCTTGGGCCCCGGTTTCCTCGGGACTCGGCTTCGCTGCCACTTTCTTCGCTGCCTTGCCCTGGGAGACCTGCGCTTCCTCCTCCTCTTCCTCCTCGCTCTCCTCCTCTCCATCCCCATCGCTCTCGTTGGATTCTGCACCGGCAACCGACTTTGCTGCCTGAGGCTTGGAAGCAGTCTTCTGCCTCTTGGAGGCTGGTTCCCCACCAGTAGACTTCCGCTTTGCAGCGGCCAGTGCTTCTGCAGCTTGACCTTTCTCAACAGTCTCTTCCTCCTTCAGGGACAACGCATCAGAACCCACCTTGTCATCGCGAACCCAAAGGGGAATACCACGGTTTGACCAGTTGGCCTGCTGGTCCCAATCACCAGACGCGTCCAGTTTCGACCCTTGTTCAAGACGTGGTTCAACTGAGTCTGCACTCTGTTGACCCGATCGGAGAGATTGTCGGAGGTAACACCAAGAAGGTACATGCGAGAATCCGGCTCGATGGACGCGATCTTGCACACCAGATCCGGCTGATGATCAATGAACACAAACGCAGGCTTGAAGCTCTTATCCTGCTTCAGGTAAAAGTGGTGAGTGTCGAAATACCACATAACCGTCGTTATCAGAAGGTGACCGCCAAATTCAACAGGATCCATCTCCTCTACTTGAGTAGGTCCAAACGTGAGAGAATTCGGAATCTGCAATGGGGGAGAAGTTATTGCGCGAGGCCTCGCGCAAAGAGCGGACATAATGAGGGAATTATACCTTTCTCGACCAGCTATCTGGTGACAAAATCAGCAACCAGCGAGGGTTAAACGTTGTAGAATCCCCTGCAGGCTTTGGTTTGACTGGCCAACTGAAGATGGGAACACGCAACATGTTAGCCATGCGCAGCGCGTTGAAATCATCGTTGGGACGCCTATCTGTTTCCGTCTCCAGCACGTTGAACATGTTGCCAACAACAGTTTGAGAGCCGCAGATAAGGGTATCAGCACGCGCCATCTCCTCATACAGCCAGGCTGGGCACATCATCTCAGGAGCAAGATGTTCAAATATGTCACCGTTGATGACAATCAGGTTCTCGTCAATCTCAATAAACCGCCTCGGGGGATCGTGGGCCAACGCTGCAATTCGGGTCGCCTTAATTGTGATAGTTTGACTTGACAGTAATGGATCCTTCTGTTCCACTGTCTTGAAGTCACCAGTAACGCCAGCAGTTGGGGGGACCACACGGCTCTTGGTAGGCTCTTGACCCAGGAGTTTTTGGACGTTGAGGATTTTCAGGGAGGCGGGTTTGCCTTTCTCTGCCACCTGCCACAGTGGTCCGCGAATCATGGATTTCCTTGCCGGCCATGGACCGCAACGTTTACCTTCAGGTTCCCGCCAATAGCCCCATGTACCAAGAGTCAGCTTCAGGGCAGGCCTTCCAAGTGCAGCAACCTCTTTGCGGGTCCGCATGTCTTTGGCTAAAGAACAGAAATGGAGAAAGTGCGGCGCACCAATGCAGAAACTGAGCCCACGTCGCATCGATGGTACACACCTTTCTCAGGTCCAACATACTGGCCGTTGTGCGGGTGGTCCAGATGCATTGAGACCCACTGGTCAAGGATGTTGTCGTCAATCGAATTCGGCAAGGACTTAAGGGTTGTTTTTTCTTCCTGTATCACTTCTGCCACTTTCTTGTAAAACTCCGGCAACAGGTCCCGTCCAGTTTTTTCAGCGCGTTCTTCGTGATATTCTCCCCTTTGTTGTGGAACTTCTGCAGACCTTTCACAGCTTCCGGACCAGCATAGTAGGCAAACGTCATAAAATCTTTCGACAATTTATACGCTTTGTCCTGAAAGTGACAACGTTATGCGCGAGGCCTCGCGCAATGAACAGCATCGTAAAAACGATTAATGAACATACGAATTCACCAGGCTGCTTCAGTTCAGGGGTTGGAACCAGGGCACTCATCTGCACAGCATCCACAATGGCGATCTTGAGATTGCTGTACGTGTCGGCCAGGCCTCGCCGCCGCTGATCTTCAACACATCGAATGAGGTTATCTGCTGCCTCATACAGCGGAATTGGCTCAACGTCCTGTGAGCTTCCTTGTGCTTGTCCCGCCAGCTTTCCACGGAAGGCCCACGGTGTCGTAGGCTTCAGAATATCGGCGATGCATGTAGTATGCGACTGCTGCAGATCCAGACACGCTGTGCGTCGCTTCTCCCGAATCTTCGCAATCGCTTCCACGCTGTGCTGTCCAGATACACACCAATAATCGCCATCTGCAAATATGAGACACGTCTATGCGCAAGGGCTCGCGCAACGAGAAGAGCGAACAGTCAGTTGGCAACATAGTATTATCTTCCCAGAGAACGACGTGTAATGGGCCTGTTGGCGGTGCTGCTTCGAGTGACTCAATATATGCTTCTGCAGTAACTTCGTATCTTTCCGTCTAATCTGCCCCTCTGTCTTCTCCTGGTCCATTCTCACGTTGTCCAGCTCAACCTCCACCTGCCTCCCATCCGGCTTCAGGTGGTCCTCGATGTCAGTACCCAAGGTTAATCCAGGATCTGGTGTTTCCTTCTTCTTATGCCCCTTCTTTGGTGTTCCAGCCTCCGATCTTGAGGTCCCAGGGTCATAGTCGGTATTTTCTCGTTCCTCGGCTGTTTTTTTTGCGGGGCTTGCCATTCTGCGATAAGGAGAAATTTGTATTGAAGCAAACATAACATTGAAAAGGGTTAAAATCGTCGTCGATAATGCATATGTGAGGCGCTTTTAGCGAATACGAGTACAGTATGGTTGAGAATGCAAAACTGAAGGGGCTTGGCACTGTTTTTGACTGTTAACCTTGTGCGAGGCCTCGCGCAAGAGAGGGGGTGTACTAACCTGTTGTTTTATGCTGTTTGCTCAAGGCCTCGCGCATCACTGCATGTTCTCCAATCTTCTTCGAACGTTTCGCAGCGTGTCTGCCTCTCTTTGTTCCTCCAGCACACTGCGTTCGGGGATCAGCTCCGACATTTTTCGCTCAAAACCAGCCTTAAGCGGCCCCTACTGCGTTAACACGAAAAACACAGACAGAAGGACTTGTTTGTAGTGGTTAGAACCCTTTGGAATTAGAAGAGACGGTGGACAGTTAGGTACACCCCTGCACGGCCAATGCGCCTGAATTGTACAAGTAGGCTCAGCACACCACCTAACCCAAGGCACATATACACGCCTGGGGTTGAAGTAAGCAGTTAACCGCTGACGCACGGAATTGACAAAGGAATTGGGGATTTTGCAGACGTTCACCCTGTGACCTTCTTTGCGGATGGTGATGAGATGATACAGATCGTCAACATCTTCAATGGTTACTGCACCTCTGTTTTGGCCCTTCTTTGTAAAAAGGCTGGAAACTAGAGTTTCACAAAACTCCTCGGCAAAAGCCTGTCCAGCCATGGCTGTGTGCCATGCAGTGTGGCACGATAGCGCAGTTGCAACAATGCGTTCGTTTTTTCAAAGTGTGTCCCCCATGTTTAAACGGTCTAACAGACACATAACAGTCTGCAATCCCTCAGAAGCAAAAACACCCGTGTTGGCCGTCTCCCCGGCCTAATTGCACTGTCTAACGAGGTGACCTAGGTATAGTAACATAGGACAGTATTGTGTTAACAGAACCTGTATGGCCTTACACACAGCGTAACGGAGGCGTCCTCGCCGATATACAGGACGTGCCAGCCGAAGGGAATGACATTTTCTGTTAATGCGCCGTAAGTGGGGGCCCATACCCAAGAGCAGTGCGCCAACAGTTATCTCCATTGTGATCAGCTTCGGAAAACAGGGGACTGTGTCACCGCTGCGCAACAAACCTTTAAGGAAGAAAGTCATGATCGGCCAAAATGAGCGAAATGTTTGTTTAACGCAAAACTTGTACGCGTGCCAGAAACCATACAATATAGGGTGTGACCGCAAGAAGAGCCGGACATTCCAACCCGTTGGTTTTTCACCGTAGATCATCTTACAAATGCGGTAATGGATGTTCTCATCACATAAAACAGGCACGACTGGTGGAGTGTGCTGCTACAAGTCCCTAGTGAATTGCAATAGATGAAGCAGCGAGACATTGCGGCTCACCTTTTCTTGGCTTAGACAAAGGGGTCGCCAATGTGGTCTCTTGGCAGGTACAGGGCGAATAATGTCAAGCGACGCCCTAATGTTTCGAACAACAGGTCCCGTGCTTGCAAATCCCAGATCACGCAGGATACGTGCAAATGTTCCCTCGGTGTTCCAGAGCATGCGTGCAACAACAGGAACACGCCGTTCAAGCTCTTCCAGGCTAGGATGACCATGCCAGTAGCGCGGTGCATCCTTCAGTAGCAGCACAGCCAACGCTGTTGCGTTCAGGCTTTTGTCGTTGTTGTCGAGATTTGTGGTAAACTGTTTGTTGTACCAGTTGTCCATCCACAACACAACCCACTGTCGATGTATTTTGTTCCATCTAGTCTGTAACCTGACTGCGGCCTTTTCCTTCAGCAAAGGTGCGCTGTATCGCGCCAGACCTGACCTTGCTAAAATGCGACGCTGCGCCCTACTTTCCTCTACCGCAACAAATGACTTTGGTTTTCCCTGGTATGGAATCGCGTGGTGGCGCATCGGCAAAAAAAGGCGCCAGGCCTCCTCTATCAAAATACCAACCCATCTCTTGCCTTCTGTCGCAATCACCTTTTCAACGCTGCAACGCGTGCGTTCATTTTTGCGCAGACGCAGAAAAAACACATACAACAATCGCGCGCCCTCGTCCCCGTGTGTTAGCCCTTCCCACAGTTGATCTGCTGTGTGATACGGCGGTTCCTCTGAGCAGACATCGCGGAAAACTCCAGATGCTGCGGCCACTGTCTTCTCAAGGTCCACCTCTTTTTGCAGGGGCATTGTTGCTGTGAAGAAAAATTGCGTACCTGTATCTATGTAAAGATCGCTGTTTGAAGAACTTTCTTGAATTCAAACATCAACCTGTCACACAGTTTTCGCGCGACCAATTGTTCTGTGATTCGCTTGTCGCATGCACCATTTTCGTTTGACAGTAACTGTCTGGTGATCCCACATTTGACTAGTTAATCCTGATTGCGGTAGCCGGTTGCGGCGCGCTACCATCGCTGTTGGGCAGTGGAACCAGCGGTGACCACAGTATGAAAACTGGAGATGCCGGCGGGACCTGTGTGGCCGCCCATGCAGCAGCGCCGCATCAAGGGAATGCACATGCTGTGTAGTTGGTGGATCTGTTCAATTTCCGGTTTCTATGAGCGCTTATGAGATCCTTTGCGTGAAGCCTCGCGCAATGATCACTGAAACTTTAATGTTTCTCATGCGCCGTCCCATGCGCGAGGCCTCGCGCTTGAAACTGCAATTTGTTCCGGAACATTTATACTTTTCAAGAATCTCGGGTACACAATTTTTGAAGTTTATTCGTTAATAGATCCATCTCTATCACGCAATCCTGATAATGGTACTAAGTTACCTGTATAAATACGACAGGGTTACATTTTTCTACAACCTACCTAATGCGTCGTGCTGTAGCACATGAATCTGACACAAATGAACGTCTTTGTGCGGGGCCTCGCGCAAAAAATGGTCACCAAACAATACTTTTCCCTGTCTCGCCCATGGGACACGTCATTCTTAGAAAAATATTTATTCCGCCATACTTGTTTGCGACAGTTTTAGAATATCCATCAAAACAACTATTTTTCGATGCCTTTGGAAACCTGTCATTTTCCTACCTTCTCCTTCGTTTTTGACCATTCAACTTGAGCCGCCTAAGTGAGAAGGATCTGTGCAGGGGGCTCGACAAGTTGGATAAGCACAGCATGGTGTGCAAGCCCGAAAAAGCCCCACTCCTCGTGAGGGAGGTCGAGTTTGCGGGCCATTTGGTGGGTCACGGGCAACGCCGTCCTATGCCTGGGAAACTGGCGGCCGTGCACCACTGGGGGAGGCCCCAGACCATCAGCGAACTGCGGTCCTTTATGGGGTTATGGGGTTTATGGGCTAGGTCCGGATGCAGTCGGAACTTTTGGGCCCGCTGCACAAGATGCTGCAGGTGGGCAAGTTTGATGGCCGTAAGGGGACCAAGAAGAAGGTAGCCTCGATCCTGGAGGGCGAGGATGCGTTTGACCGCCTGAAGGAGCGCCTCTTGTGGCAGTTGGGTCGTGCCTGGTGGACCCCAACAAGGGATTCGTGCTGCACACGGACGCCTCGGACTATGCCGTTGGGGCAGTCCTTGAGGAGGTCCGGGACACCGCGATGTATGTTCCTGTGGCGTTTTGGAGCCGAATCCTCGCTGAGGGCCAACGCCGGACGTGGTCCGCGTTGAAAGGGAGACATATGCCATCGGTGTGCGCTCAGGAAGTGGTCGGGCCACATCGGACTGCAGCCAGAGGTGGTATGCACAGACCATCAGTCGCTCCAGAGCTGGCACAAGGGGCGCGTGGACACTCGCTAGAGACCGGAGGCCAGGAGAGCCCGATGGCATGAGACGTTCGCCACCTTCGACCTCAGCGTCGTGTATGTTCCAGGGGAGGAGAACACGGTGGCAGATTGCCTCAGTTGTTGGGCCTACCCCGCGGGCAAGGCATGGATGGACATATCCAGCCATGGGGACACCGAAGAGACCAGGGAGACCGAGCGGATCATTGACACGGAGAAGGCCATGGAGTATGAAGGGGTCAAGTGCTTTGTGGTGATGACCAAATGTACGCACTTGGCCAAGCTCCGGGGAGCCGGAGTCCAGGCCATTGGTTTTGAGACTCTTGATCAGTGGATGGTGGCCCCCGTAGAGCTAGTCAAGTCGGTGCTCACGGCAGACTAGTCGGATGACTATGCCGCCTCCGAGCCCTGGAGCAGGTACTGGAAGGCGGTGAGTGCCCCGTCGGACGATGAATGGCCTGAGGGCTTGACCCAGGACAGGGACAAATTGTTCCTCAAGGACAAGCTGCTGGTCCCCCAGACCCGTAGAGAAGCTCATTGATCACTGGGATAATGCCCGGCTCATGCATCCTGGTCGAGACAAGATACTGCAGGACCTGGAGTGGCGATTCAAGTTCCCGCCGGGGTACTATGCCATCCTGGATAGGTACTGCAGGGATTGCGCCGTCTGTCAGGCCACGAACAGCCCGAACCACTCCACGGCGGGCAATCCGGTGTACATTGCGATACCGGAGGCGCCAATGAGGTCTGTTGCCATGGATGTGTTGACCATGCCGGAGGTCACAGTGGAGGGAGAGACATACAACTGTGTCATCCTCGACGTGGACAGGCACAGTGGGTACATCGTTGCCGTCCCGGGTAAGAAGTCGAAGAAGAGGGACAAGGAGGACAAATATGGAGTGGGGCTGCAGGACCGTCGCGAACGCAATGATGCGGCATTGGCTGACAATTTTTGAGGTTCCCGCTGTCATCTGCAGCGACCAGGGCAGTGAGTTTGTGGGTGCCTGGTTCAGGATGATGTGCAAGCACATGGGCATCCGGCATGCCAAGACTGTGGCCTACCACAGGCCGTTGAATGGCCGGGCTGAGGTGGCCGTTCGGCAGATATTTGAGAAGTTCCGCCACATTCACATTGATGAAACGGGGCGGAATTGGTACAACTCCCTGCGGAGTGTGCACCAGGCCTACCACGACCTTCCGAGGCCCACGGGACTGTCGCCCCATCGCATCCTGTTCTTGCGGGATCGAGTGTCACGCACTCTCCCGTGGTTGAACCTTGGCAAAGATGCCCAGGATGTGAATGCCATGATGGCTGAGACCGATGACACGGCAGCCAGGGTGTGCAAGACGCTCCAGGCATGCATTACAAGAGGGACAAGTACTTTAAGCAGGGGAAAGTCGAGAAGTATGCCCTCCAGGACACCGTATGGGTGGAGCGGCACCCAGCAGGACGTCCTGTCCAGGCATAGGCAGGCGTCTTGGTATGTGCCGGGGATAATTGTGCGCAAGGTCGGGCAGGATGTGTATGCGGATCAGGTATGGGATAACAACGTTGTGGCCCGCGACCATACCCAGCTCCATCCCCGAGCGGCGGACCCCAGCGGACGTCCTGTCACCTTCGAGTTCAGGGCTGGCGACTGGAACTCGAATGATGAGGCTGAGGACGACGACTTCACTGCTGAGAGGATGGTGACGGAGAAGCTGGTCCCCGGACGCCCGGGGGGAGGCTGTACAAGGTCTGTTGGAAGGGATTTGCAGCTGGTTTGGTTTGGTTCTGAGGTACAGCACGGTCTGGATGAAGTATCTAAAGAACAAGGGTATTTCCTTCGATGTCAAGGACGTGTTGGTCCATTTGGTGCTTGCGACAGCCCCCTGATGAAAACCCATTGGCATCCATCCTTGCGTTGTGATGAGTGGGAGACGAAGTGAGGGTTTTCATCATGAGATTTCCGGCCTTTATTGGCCATGTACCCCCTTCACTCGGTCTCCACACATATATATTCATTGTTGTATATGTATTTAGACCGGTCGACGACATTTTGTCAATTTCTGACCCCCTTTGTTCATGTTGTAGATCAAGGGGAGACCGAATATGGCGGAGAGCACCGAGTTTGTGTGTCCTCACCCCTGCCTTGGGGCACGGGGGACACCTACGCCGTATGTGGGGTCTCCATGTGTCCTTGGGACATGGGTGGGGGGGGTTGGAGCCCATTGGGGTCCTCCCATCCTCTCTTCAAAGACTTCCGAGCGGTGTTACAGCGCTCTGAGAAGGGGGGTGAAGCCGGTTCGGACCCCATGACTTGGTTTCACGGTCATTGAGGGCTTGTATTTGTCGGCCCGCAAGTCGCCATCAGCTGGTATCTCTTTCTCCCCGGCTGATCTGCATTGCAATGCCATCAGCCGCACATTCAGCGACCGTAAATGCCAGCTAACCCCAGGAGATGTGTGTCAGTAGGGTGCAGATGTACTTATATAACTGGGGCATTTGTCTGTGGGTTTATTGGGGAGAAAATCCTCAAATTTTGGCGGGAATTGCCGCCGACAGTCGCCGCGGGCGTTGTCGCCAATTCTGTCCAGATAAAAAAGACTCATCAAATTGGATTCTAGGGAGTTTCAATAGCTCGGTTAACAGACGCTAAGCATAAGATGAGAATCCATATTTTCTCCTGCTTGTCGGGCAATTTGTATCCTCAAGTCCCGATTTTGGTTTTGGGCAAGGTTGACGGTCGTACGTTTTGATCATGGATGTGTGCACCTCCCCGAGGTGCACAATTAGGTACTTGGTCGGCCATTTCTGGGCCATTGGCGGCATCCAACAGTCACCGCAAGCTTTTGCGTAACCATAATATGGCACAAAACCCCCCAATCGGTCGCGCATGGCACCAAGACTTTAAGAGGCGAACAGAAAGGGTGGAAGTGCTTGGTATATGCACAATTGAGCCCGCGATCGTCAACATCGTCAAGATATGGCCTACCAAGACCTTGGTAGGGCTGCTTATAGCCAATCTGCTCATGGTCTCACCATGAAAGGTGACCATATTTTGAATAATGGGCTACTTGGGTAGGTCATGAATGCATCGATGGATCCTCATGGAAAGTCTTAAGGACGCCGTGTACTTAATTCACGTTAAGACCGGGGCTATGCATATTCATTGTGATTCATTTGTGTTAGGTCGTGCATGTGAGCCAAAGGTTTGGTGTTCCGGACCACCGTGGAGGTTGGAGTGACCAATCCAGATTTGAGAGATTCCGGTCATATGTGTGTGCTGGATAGTATGAACTTCGCTCACTTCAATCCCATATTATATATCTCCGTGGTGAGGGTTGTTCTATCATTATTGGGCCATTTTGGGACGGCTCAGAGCCTCATGGACCCGAGTGGTAATGCCGAGATGCCAGCAAGTGATTGAGTCATACGCAGCAAGGGCTTTGCGGATGACTCAATTATGAGCTCCATAGCTTCAGATCACATCTACCGCTTTTCTATTGTGAGTGGGAGAACTTGCGGTGAATCCCATGAGCGCCAATCCCAATTTTCCCACTTTCGTGGTGTATGTTGAGAGGGGGCCCATATGTCTATCTATGCGCCGGATTGGAGATCCAAGTGCAGGGATCATGCAGAAATTGTCTCAAGTAGTAATGTTTAGAACCGTAGGTCGAATTCATGGGTGAGCAATTTTACCTACTCTCATCTGTACTTTGAATTTGGCAATATATGCACGATTTTGACCTTAATTTTTGATCATTTTTGCGTTTCATGACCTCACTTTCCCGGTTAATAGCAAGGTGTCTAGAGATACATGAACCATGGTATGTTTCTTATGTGTTGGCATATCGTTCAGTGTTAATTACCACATTATTGCGGATCTAATGTTCGCTTTGGCTTGGCACATGAGGCTTTACAAGATGGGGACTCAAAATCGTGGGTTTACTTGTGAAGTTGGCCATTCTCAAAACTGGAGAGGTTTGGCCGCCAATGATGAGGTATTCTTGGGCATTGATCTTCGCTCTCCATCTCCCTGGAATCCCATTCTCTGATTCGGTCCATGCTTTCAGCATTCGGATAATCATTACATCCATTTTGGTGGATATATGTGCATTTTGAGCATATCTGACTGTTTTTGGCTGATTTTGCCATTTCATGAGGTCGACTGCATAAGTCAGTTCTCCGAGCCCATTTGACTCGAAGTCCAACAAATGGTATGTTGGGGTAGGGCATGGTCCTGAGTGCCAATCTAGGCCATGACAAGGCACCCCTCCAATTGGGCTAGGAATTAGAGGCTATGGAGTGAACACTTTTTAGGGGTTGGTGTAGTGATTTTCCACTCATGCCATTGTACGCAGTTCACAGACCCGGTTTGTGCCAACATGTCAGTGATTTCGGGGAAGGTCTTCAGTCCTGAGGATGAGGGGTCAACATCTCGGATTGCATTTGTTATCATTTTTCTCCGATGGGTTCTGGATGTTGGCATATGTGTCATATTTGCTCTTTTTTGCCATCTTCAGGGCTTCTTGGTACTATCTTATGTACAGGCCCAACGCCCGTGTCTCCGTGTGCAGGCGAGACGGTCGTATTAAGGGTGTTGCTGAGTGTCAATGCGGGATTCTCAAACACAATTGGTGCCCATCACTTGGACTGATTTGGTAATGTGCTACCTTGCGGAGTTCACTACTGCAAGGGTATTGCATATTTGATTTTCGGGTTTTTGCAGCTGGTTTTATTATCTATTTTTGTGGAAATTAAGCAGGAGGAACAATCACCAAGAGGATGCAGAACTTGAACAGGTGCAGGAGCATGGGAATAGGTAGTACCAACCGAGGACAGGCACAAGAGATGGGAACCACGGCGATAGAGCCCATACCACGGGCGCAGTGGCAGGGGCCGGTCCTACTTGATGTTTTGCTGTGTCCCGCCACGCCGTTCTGCGCTGTGCTGTCTTGAGCTTTGCTCTGCTGCGCCGTGCCGTGCCGTGTCCTGTCGTGTTGTGCCTTGCTGTCCTGTGGCGGGCTCCGTTTTGCCGTGCTGCGCCGCGTAAGCCGCCTCCCCTCTTCATGCGCGGAGCCTCTTCCTGATCGTCACAGGGGCGACGCCAGGGAGAACCATGGGACGCCTTTCCACGACCGAGTGCACCTACCTACCTACCTACCTGCGCCACGGTGCGTCGTGCTGTGCTGTGCCGAACGCGCTGTTACCAGAAGGCAGTGGCCAACGGGTACAGGTAAGCGGGCAGGGCTGTGTGTGTGGCATGCGTGCGGTGTGTAAATGTGTTGTTGCATAGCCGGACGCGTGCACTCCCGCACTTGGCCAACACTGCTCTACCGACGCCCGTGCGCAGTCACACAGGGTCCCAATGGTCAACTGCATGCTGCGTGCAACACCTGCAATGCACTGGCTCACTGCCTTGAGGCAGTGGGCAGTGTAGCTCCTGCAATCCACTGCCGCACTGCCTGGGAACAGTGGGCAGTGCAGCTCCTGCAATGCACTGCCTCCCTACCTGGGGGCATTGGGCACTGGAACTCCTGCAATACGCTGCCTCACTGCCTGGGGGCATTGGGCAGTGCAACTCCTGCAATGCACTGCCTCACTGCCTCGGGGCAGCCAGCAGTGGAACCCGTGCAAAGCACTGCCTCACTGCCTGGCGGTAGTGGGCAGTGGACCCCCTGCAATTCACTGCCTCACTGCCCTGGGGCAGTGGGTAGTGCAGCTCCTGGTATACATTGCCTCACTGCCCTGGGGGCAGTTGGCAGTGGAAATCCCGCAATGCACTGCCTCACTGCCTCGGGCCCGTGGGCAGTGGAACTCCTGCAATACACTGCCGCACTGCCCTGGGGCAGTCAGGCACCGGACCTCCTGAGATACACTGCCGCACTGCCTGGCGGCAGTTCGCATTGCAACTCCTGCATTACTCTGCCCGACTGCCCGTGGCCAGTGGGCAGTGCAACTCCTGCAATACACTGGCGAACTGCCCGGGGGCAGTGGGCTATGCAACTCCTGCAATGCACTGCCTCACTGCCTGGAGGCAGTAGGCAGTGCAGCTCCTGCAATGCACTGCCTCACTGCCTGCAGGCAATGGGCAGTGCAACACCTGCAATACACTGCCTCACTGCCGCGGGGCAGTGAGCAGTGCAGCGCCTGCTATACACTGCGTCACTGCCCGGGCGCAGGCAATGCACTGCCTCAGTGCCTGGGGGCAGTGGGCAGTGTAACTCCTGCAATACACTGCCGCACTACCTGGGGGCAGTGGGCAGTGGACCTCCTGCAATACACTGCCTCACTGCCTGGGGGCAGTGGGCAGTGCAACTCCTGCATTACTCTGCCCCACTGCCCGGGGCCATTGCGCAGTGCAACTCCTGCAATACACTGCCGCACTGCCTGGGGGCAGGGGGCAGTGCAACTCCTGCAATGCTCTGCATCCCTGCCTGCGGGCAGTGGGCAGTGCAACTCCTGCAATGCACTGCCTCACCGCCTGGGGGCCGCGGACAGTTCAATTCCTGCAATACACTGCCGCACTGCCTGGGGGCAGTGGGCAGTGCAAATCCTTGAAAGTGCTGCCCTGGGTCGTTGATGGTGCCGGAGGGCTCGGAGCCGGCAAGACCAGTGGGGCAGGCACGCGAGGAGTCGACCTGAACACTGCTGTTGGGGGTAGAACCGGATACACGGACACCAACGGAGGCGAGAGCAGCAACAACGGAAGCAAGATCCATGCTGATTGTTATCCCGCAGAAAATCCCAGTCTATGAAGAAAATTGATGCGGATTATCCTAAGTACATCTGAGTGTCCAAAACTATCTGAAAAGATTTATATAAATCCGATTGTGAAAAATATTTGGCCGATCTGGCCCGCGAGCGCGCGTCAGCGGCAAATGGCGATTCCAGGTAAATGATCGGAACGCGGCGGATTTACGGAGAATGGACCGCGGAATCAGATCCGGCATATCAGAAATATATAGGTCTGATCCTGAGACTGAGCTGCGAGGCGGCGATTCCGCCGAAGCAAGGAAAATGACCATAATGTAGTCAATCTGGGGCAGATCTGTGAAAATCTGAGCAGATGGGGGTTAGCCGCACTTACACTCCCCCTCCAAAAACACACTGGGGTGTGTCGCTACGTCAACAAAGAACGTAGTGCGGGTAAGTCCCAGAAAAAAAAAGAAATGTAGCCTCGATGGGGCGAAATCTGCTTGATCTGACCTGATTTGGGCTGAATTGGCACTGAATCAGGATGGATGAACCTGAAATGAGACAGAATGAGGAGTGACGAACAGTCCTCCGTGCAGTAAAACATTAGGTTAAGGGCTAAAAAGCATGTAAACGTACCATGCATTGGTTGAGAATGAGGTAGATTATTGGTGGATTGAGTGGGGGAATCAAGAAATGGAGTGACATCTCAGCGCTCTGGCACAGTTTCGCTGTCGCGGGCACGCTACGGTGTACTCGCCGAACTCTACATCGTGTTACTCCCGCTTTTCTCGTTCTGAAAAGTGCAGCATGTGCTTCAGATTTGGCGCATCTGGTGGATGATCACTAGATTCAGCAAGATTGAGAGTCAATTTGGGCAGGGATGAAGGAGATGAAACAATCACAGAGAGGAAAAACAAATACGAATGTAGTCTGCAGGCCCTAAGTGAACTACAGAAGGTAGGGATGTTGTTCTGTTCACTTAGTTAGGCACAGATCTTCGAGGAATGAGAGGAGATGACAGGGAAATCAACCTAAATTGTCCTAAAATGAGGAAATTTCCTAAGATGGAGGTGAAATGAAGCGGAATGTCTAAAACTGAAACTACTAATACCTTCGTTTAGACCCGAGTTAATATACATTGTCGTTTATTCAGCTCAATTGTGCTTTCCGGCACGTTGGTTCGCGAGCATCCAACAGATTCCATGAAAATCTGGATCATGTGATGATGCATCATGATGGGACATGCTGGCTCTGGATCCTTGGCATGTAACGCGCCGAAGGTTCGCTGAAGGCGCTTTACTGACAGTATATAACTGAGAGACACCGAATAGTTCCTTATTTACAGTGGCGACGGTGTCAATCGACTTGGACAAGGCCCATCTTTCCATTGAGTCCCACAAGACACTTGGATTCACCATTTTCAACAGTTTCAGGTCGGATTGAGCTCACATTGGCGTGTGCCAAAAATACACTGAAGCTTACGGAATTCAGAGGTTGCTTTAAGAAGTCCCTAGAGCCTCTGTCTGAAGGTTGTCTGAACAATTGACGTCGGGGTTTCGTGCAACAATGGCAGAATGAAGGACAAACCTGAGAAATTCAAGGTAAATATGAGGATCCTGGATCTGAATCTGGACTTTGGCTTCCACATCACGGCAAATGAAGGTAAGATCTGAGTTCCTGGCGTCGCATCTGGTGCAGCCAGTACTACAGGGGGTGCCTGTAGGGGTGAATGTCGCTGGCCAGCGTTTTTACTATGTACATTTGCTTCCATCTGCACGAGTAGCCAAATTCCAAAGATGCACAGACCAACAGAGACAAGATTACCCCGAATCTGCCTGAATTAAGCCTGAGTTTGGTTTTTTCTGAACACGGCAGCACACTCCGTGGCTTTCGGCAGCGTATTTACGCCTTGTCTGCCGAACGGAGACCAAAGAAAAGTTGATTGACGTCAAATTATCAAACATTCGCAATTCTCCACATCATCACGTAATCAGGAAGAATAAACAGTTGATTGAGCAGAATGTGGTTCTTTCAAGTCAGCAGAACACTCACATTGGAATAAGTGGTCGACGGGGCGAGGCTGGAGCTTTTGTAGGAGTTGGACATGCAAGGGTTTCGAACCTACACCCTTGAGCCCTAGCGACGAGTGCCATGACGCCCTGGACTAGACGACTGTTACCCAGATTATGGCGTCGGCGACTCAAGTCACGACGGATCTCCCTCAATTCGGCCAAGCACGAATACATGTGACCACCAACCTGTCTGGTGGGGCCCTCGTACGGCTTGGGCGCTGCAAATCAGCGGCCGAACTCGAAGCTTGGTCCTCATTTGGTTCCTGGGCTGGCCTGACCGCAGGGGGGGGGATCGACGGATCAGCCCTGGAATGTGGCTGCTGAGGGCCGTAAAAGGCTGGATCTCGATTCACCACAGGTCTTTTTCCGTCGCTCTCCACCTGTCTGTCTGGTTTCGACAAACAGTCTGTCAGGAGTACGCCAATTTCGGGATGCTTCTTGAGGAAGTCGATGAACCCCTTGGTGTACCCATGGACAAAAGAATGGGCTGGTTCCCAGTTGTTGTGACTGGAATCAAAGCCCCTTCACTCACATAGAAATTCCCATTCGCCCTTGGCGTCACGTCTTGCTTCTAAAATCCTCTTGAGTTCGTACTTCCCCCCTTCGATGACCCGATCGGACAAAAATTTCGAAGTCCAAAAAAGGGGTTTAACCCGATCCTTGGGGGAGGGGATCTCTCTCTTGAGGCGATGGCCCGAAACGTCAATTTCCCTGCTGACATCCACACGAATCCTCCACCTGTTCTCACCTAGACGCGCTGTAACAGCGAATGGCCCCTCCCACAAGGGAAGAAGCTTATCATCTCCGTCCAGGGTGGTTTCGGATTTTCGAAGCCAAACTCGATCATCGACTTCAAAATTGTGGGGGTTTTTGCGGCCTTGATTCTGGACCCAAAGCCAGTCAGCTTGATGCTTATCGATTAATTTCGAGACAGTTTTATCTGCTCGTTGGACGTCGTCCAAAAACAATGAAGCATCTTTACAAGGGCGAGGATTATTCAACGGCATGTTCCACCAACACTTCTTTCGTCCAAAGACAATTTCATTTGGAGAAAGGCCATGGTACAAAGGCGTGTTGTGGTAACGGCGAAGCAATGCGAAGAGAACTTCAAGCCAATGGAAATCCTTTTCACTCGCGAGCTCCTTATGAAGCATATTTATAATAGAGCGGCCGGCTCTTTCGCCAGGCAGCGCTCGATGCGAGTGGATTTCACATCGCAGGTGGTGGATTTCAAGGCGAGCACATAATTCCCTCCACCATTCGGAGGTGTACTGTTTGCCTGAGTCCGTAACCACCTCGGATGGGACGTCCCAACCTCCCATCCAGGTCTGCGCGCACCATTTGGCGGCGGCCTTGCCAGTCATCGTCTCAATGTTGCAAGGCAACACTTGAATGTAGCCGGAATGACGGCACTGAATAAGGAGCACACCATTGACCTTTTTATTGGTCCAATGGCACTCTTCGTCATCGAGTTCACCGAGATAGAAAAAATCACTGGTGACTCTGTTAAAGAGGCGCTCCGGAAAAGGGTGTGGCCTCAGATGGCCGTGCTTCTTCGCGCTGGGGGGCGTCGAGACAGCACATTGGGCACATCCGGCGGCTACTTTCATGCAATGAGTATATAGCCTTGAGCCAAACAACCTATTTTTAATCATCGACCATAATCGACCGCCATGTGCGTGGGGGGACTCCCATTTGTGCCACCAGTTTAACACTCGGGGGGCCAGGGCGTCTGGTACGCACAATTTACCCTCCATCCACAGCTTCCCCCCATCCAACGAGTACTCAGCATAGATTCCATCCTTGTGAGCATCTTTGGATTTGAGATTCTCAAAGACCTCTTTAAACATGGAATCATGCAGATAATCGGACGTCCAGGCACGAATGATCAGGGAATCCTTCGGCAGGGGTGGAGTTTTGGCCGGATCTCGACGCTTAATGCCCTGGATCAACCGAAATCCACTTACACGTCGGGTATAGTCAAACCGTTTCACACTCCCTGAGGAGGGATCGGTGACTTTCTCCACGACTTTCAGTGTTTTGGTACAGATCTCATGAGCATGCGCCGGATCTGAAAAGGCCGTGATGTCATGGCACGGTAATGCATGCTGTTTAACAGCGCATTGCATGCATTCACGTCGTAGGAGCTTTTTTTCTTCCTGATCCCACTCGATTACGACGTGACGGTCCTGCTCCGTACCATGGATGTTTGTACTTTGCAGCCCCTCTGAAGCGGGGTAAGCCCATCGGCTCAGAGCATCCGCTACCGTGTTGTGTTTTCCAGGCAAATACGACACATGGAGGTCAAACAGACTGAGAAATTCGTGCCATCTGGCCCGTCGACCAGCTGGGCTCGCGACAGTATCAATGTGTTCGGTGGCCCAATACTCCAGAGATCGATGATCCGTCAGGACCTCGACTCGATTGGTGCCAACCCACGATTGGTACTTTTTCAAAGCACAGATTATGGCGTAGGTTTCTTGCTCACGCGGCGACCATTGCATTTGGCGTGGGGCTAGCTTCCGAGAGCAAAATGCAAGAGGGTAATGCTCACCTGTGGCTTCATCAACCTGTTCAAGGACAGCTCCGATCGCGTACCTAGAAGCCTCGGTTCTAATGTAGAAGGGTCGGTCAAATTTCGGCACATGCAACGTGGCGACTTCGCAGAGGGCCGCCTTCAAGTGATGGAAGGCCTCCTCGCACTCGTCAGTCCACTTGACACGAACTTTTGAACCTGCCTTGCCCGCATCTCTCCCTACCTTCAATAATTCAGTGAGAGGGGCAGCAAATTTGGCATAATTCGGCACAAAAGTGTGGTAAAAATTGCAACAACCCAGGAATCCTCTCAATTCCGTGATCGTCTCAGGGCGCTTCCACTTCTGAAAAGCGACGAGCTTCCCTGGACTGGGTCGTCGGGTGCCATTCTCAAGGAGGGAACCACAAAATTCGACTGATTTTAAAAATAATTTTCCCTTCTTTGGCCCACAAATCAGCTGATTGGCATCAAGAATGTCCAAAACCTGGTTCAGCTGCTTTTCATGTAGGGCCACCAGCTCAGCTTCGTTCAGTCCCTCCCCCTCTGTCGCGATGATTATGTCATCTATGTACACACTCACGAAGGCACGAAGCTCAGGATGCGCTGTAAAAAGCACATCCTCCATCATTCTTTGAAAAAACGAAGGGGCGTTCTTCAGGCCCATGGGCATGACCGTCCACTGGACTGGGCCACATGGCGTGCACATACAGGTGAGAGGTCGGCTGTCCTTCCTCAACGGCATTTGGTGAAAGCCGTGACGGAGATCCAGCACAGAAAACAAACGACCTCTTGCCCTCTTGGCGATTTCCTCCTCAATGAGGGGCAGGGGGTGTGAATCCGCCTTGGTTTCGGCGTTGAGATTGCGAAAATCAACAACCATTCGCCAACCATCAATAGTGTTCTGGTCTGCAGGCGGCGGCTTCGGGACTGTGAAGGGTGCACAGCACCATTCGCTGGTCATACAACCCTCAAGCCAACCAAATTCCCTGAGATTTCTCTCGATTATTTTTCTGAGTATCTCATGTTTGTGTCCATGGTTCTCATAAGGACGCTGTTTCTTCGCCTTGTAACCTTCACGAAGCTCCATGAAGGCTTCACCGAACTGCCCACGGACAGGGGGGTCTTTGATCAACTTCCCCGAAAGGGTTGTGTCCTTCCGTTCCTCAAAAATCTTTTCTCTTGACTTCGAACACAACTCAGTGTCCACCTGATCGCCAGGAATTACTGTCGAAAAAACTTTGGCGATTTCTTCGGCCTTGGCAGGAAGAATCTTCTTACGGATGTCCCTAAACAGGTCCGTAAAAACTGCCTCTTGAAGATAGGTGGGTCGAGTGTCGACATTCCAGAGATTATCTTCGTGATCCAGCTCCTCGAAAGGATCTATGAAAGCTTCCACACGGGGTTTTTCATAAAAAACTCTGAGTTTGCGGCGCGATTTAAAATTTTTCTTCGCCCGTGCACTGAAGATTCTTTTCGATGTCGATCGTATTGGGGAAGAGGGAGACGAGGCGGATCCATTTGACGTTGGATCACCTTGGGTATCTGACGGACAAAAATCAGAAAAAATAGATTCATCATCAGTACCACGCTCAACCTCAGATTCAGACCCAACACAGGAATCAGTACCAGAATCAGCAGAATTAGAGTCAGAAAGCTTTCCATCCACCAGGAATGCAAGCGAACTCCAGGCCCGCTGTTGCAGGGGACCTGTGTCGTCCCTGGCATACAGCTTAATCTTCCTGGGACGTTCGATGTAATCTACACAAATGTCTTGCAATTCCTGAAACCAAGGCTTGTCGTCCCACAAGGGCACAACTAAAATCGCCTTGGTTTTATCTTGCTTGATTTTGTGGATGACTTGCTGGATTAAGTGAAACGGAGGATTAATCCACAACTTCTTGTCCCATTTATGGGTCCAAGCGTCGCGAAAATGCTTGTCAAAGCGCTTGTTCTCGCGGTTAGCGAAGGCATCATACTGTGGCCAAAAGGAATGGTGTTCATAAAAATATTCACAAATTGTATCGCGCCATTTGTCGACAACTCTGTAGGATGAAGAGTGCCAGCGCGAAGGGCGTCGTGGCTGGGTGTCCCTACGAAGACATTCTAACTCTCGGGAGTATTCGGCACTCCCATTCACCTCTGCAATGGTGACATCTTCGCCAAATTTTGGTGTAACCTTTCGCTTCAAAAATTCTTCTGCACTTTTAAACCCTGCGTGCAAAAAACGAAATTCAGGACGTTCTAAGGGACGTGACTCCAGCATAAAACAACGCCGATGACCTACGGGCGCCACCCTGTTCTTGCTAAGCCAAAGATGGCCCAAGTAAAGGTCATACTTTATGTCGGCACGATAGAAGTTGTCATCCTTAAGGATAACTTCCTCCACATTGCCTTCTTCCCAAAGGTCTTGAGCGACCAAATGAGTTGATATACAACAACCGCGTTGCCCACCTGCGAGAGAATGTCCAGAAACTCCCTCGAGAGTAACAGGATGAGGCGACTCAAACACGCAGTCGTCGGGTAAGAAAGAATTGGATTGGAGATTTACCTCTGATCCATTGTCACACAAACAAGTGGCGAGGTGGAAATTTCCCTTGCGATCAGAGACCCACAGCTTTGTGACAAACTGACGGGCCCTGTGCTTGGACTGTACACCAACCTCGTCCACTACCACAGAAGGATCCGCTGCCGGATCCAGGGGAGAGGAGACAAGTGACCCTACATCAAGTAGTTGTCGAGAAGGAATCTGGGGATCATGCCTGAAATCGCCTGGGGAGGGGCGATTTTCGTGGCTCCCCTAGGCGTTCTGACCTCCAGTGGCTGCGTTAACATTGTGGACGCACCCTGATTCGTCGACCCACTCATCTTGGAACGGATCATCTGCTGGATTCAAGGCATTTTCAGCGTAATCTCGATCCGCATCGGACACCTGATCTGCACCTGAGACCTGATCCACACGATGGTTGCCCTTTCCACGTCCGCGGCCACGGCCGCCGGATGTTGGACCTCCACCGTCGCCACACCCTCTGCCCTTACCAGAGAAAGGGGTCCCAGAAGGATTTCCCTTACCTTTACCCTGGGATCCTGGAGCATTTCCCTTCTTTGTACCGGATTGAGGGGTTTGGCCTGGATTTCGATTTCTGCCTCCGGCGTTGCCATTGGGATTTTTCTGGCCGTTCGGCTGCCCACCGGAGCCGGATGGAGTCCGATTTCCTGTGCCTTGGGACCCGCCAGGGCCTCCAGTATTTTTGTTTCCACCGGAGGGGGTCGGATTCCCTTTTCCAGCCTTCCCACCATGCATCTGTCTGTCATTCCTGTCTGAATTCTGCGGATTACTGATATTTTCACCAATCACCTTGTGATCGTAAGGAGACCATCGGTGATTACCAGTGGAATGCGTCTTAGCTCAGTTCGTAGAACCTAAACGAAGGCAGATGCTACAGTGATCCTGAACATTCCGGGTGTCATTCACCTTTTTGTTGCCCTTTTGGGCCCCATTTTGGGTGTTTTGCTGGGTATTCTTGTTTCCCCCCAGACCCTCATGGAAATTCTGCAATCTGAAATCGATTGGCGGCGTCGGCGAGCCGCTCAACCTCTTCCCAGAGTTCCTTCGGGGTAAAAGAAAACACCCAGTTTTTGGTCTTCAGGCGATGGCCATGGAAGCTCACTCCCTTGTTGAGGACTTGGACAAACAAGTCCCGATCCTCGTGTTCATTAAACTTGATTTTCCACGTGTTTTCAGTGAATTTCACCTTGGAAAACGACGTGGGGGAGCACTTTTGAAGTGCCTCCCTGACTGAAAACCTGTTGGCCGAGGCATCGAAGCCTTCGACCTCCGCCCACCAGGTCTTGACCTTTTCTTCGGACTGTTTGTTCCGAAGGGTGGCGGCAGTTTCTGAGGGGATCTTGTCAAAAATCAGATTTTTCAGCTCGGCACTAGAAAATGTTTCGCCTGAATGTTCAGATTCTTCCACTAAATTCCAGAAGCGCTGTCTTTTGTCTTGCACTTCGTGCAAGATTAATCGCGAGAATGAAGGAAAATTCTTCAGCATTTGGTGGTAATGGTCCTCTGGCAGCCGGGATCCACGTACCTCCAACTGTTCCCACACCTCATCAAAGGTAAGGGGGGAACTTGTATCCTCACGATCACTCCAAGTCCTGAGCCAAGTGTTGGCCGGCGCTCCCTCAAGGCAATCCAAGAGGGCCATCAGGAACTGATCATCTTGGAGTTTTTGAGTCTTAACCCACAGTTTAAATTCCCGTTGGAACTGAGGCCAACGTCGGGGGTTCCCATTATACTTCGGTTGCTTGGCAACCTGACGAAGTCGCAATGAAGTAGGATTGAGAAGCGAATCCAGCCCAACACCGGCCGTAATGGCAGACACATTGGCGCATTCATTCGCCACACCAGCTCCGGCGAGGGTCTGGGCGAGCAACAGCTGGGCTAAGGCATTGGAATCAGCAGCAGGAGGGGCAGTACGGGAGGCAGTTCGCTTGGCATTCTGAGCCTCAGTCCTAGCCTTCGCCGTCCTACTCTCAGAACGAGAGATTTTAACCCTTTCCTTTAGCTTGGTCCTGCTGATCCTTGCATCGGTGTTCCTGGAGTCCACCGAAGGAGCAATTGAAAAAATTTCTGTCGCCTCCTCCGACGGCTCTGTTGCTTGTTCCACCGATGATGCGCCCTCAGACCGCATGTGCGTCTTGAAAAGATTTTTTATTCCCAGCGTTTCAATGATGAGGTGCATTTGATCTTTGAGCGTTTGGAGCTAAGCATCTCGCTGGAATCTGCAGGAGCAGTCGGCAGGACAGTACATACCGTGTCCTGAAGGGCCTGAGCAGGATGTCGGACCGCTGATCTCGGTGGTCCGCAGCCAGGAGTCCACTTGGGGAGCTCCTTCGGCCCTAATTTCCAGGCTTGCCTGCCTGGCCGCCTCTAAAATTCCCTCCTCAACTGCGGCGGCTAGATCGTCGCGGATGGAAACAGGGGGATGAGGGGCGGAGGGCCCGGGAACAGGTGTCGTGCCCTTCTCCTTCGGGAAGGGGCTTGCCTCCCAGATCTGCAAAAAAATGGCAAAAGTGTCATCTTCTTGAGAACGCCACCACATCGTGGTATTAATTTCGTCCTGAAGGAGGAAAAAATATTCCGTTTAACAAATCACAGGCGATTCTTTCTTGTTTGATCAGCTTAGACGTGGCCAAGAGACAAAGGGCCTCAGGGCTCTCAAGGTTACGGGTCACTTCTGGGGATAAATGGTCACCCCGTTGTGCCCAAGAGGCTGGTCGATTATAGCTAGGTACCTCACCTGGACCACCCATCTCAATGTCGTCGATGTCGGCGTCCGTGGTCTCAAATGTTGGACATTGGTAAGGAATGTTGGTACCTGCCAGCTCCGTAAGGTCTACCGGAGCGTTGCCATCGTCGTAGGCCGGCTGATTCCAGCTGCTCGATGGTCAATTTCGACTGGGATTGTGGTAATCTGGGTCCCCACAGCTGCTGATTTGTGCCCTTCTTGGGCAGCTTGGACTCGCGCAAGGCATTCCTCTCAAGGCCTCGTTCGCGCAGCACCAAGGCAGTGTAATCGTTACTTCTCCAGAAGCGGCGGGGTCTACGGGGCCGTACTGGGGAGCGGGCTGTGGTTGGGACACCAAAGGAAGAACATTCAGGTAGCCTCTGCTACCATGAAAGTGCTGCCCTGGGTCGTTGATGGTGCCGGAGGGCTCGGGGCCGGCAAGACCAGTGGGGCAGGCACGCGAGGAGTCGACCTGAACGCTGCTGTTGGGGGTAGAACCGGATACACGGACACCAACGGAGGCGAGAGCAGCAACAACGGAAGCAAGATCCATGCTGATTGTTATCCGGCAGAAAATCCCAGTCTATGAAGAAAATTGATGCGGATTATCCTAAGTACATCTGAGTGTCCAAAACTATCTGAAAAGATTTATATAAATCCGATTGTGAAAAATATTTGGCCGATCTGGCCCGCGAGCGCGCGTCAGCGGCAAATGGCGATTCCAGGTAAATGATCGGAACGCGGCGGATTTACGGAGAATGGACCGCGGAATCAGATCCGGCATATCAGAAATATATAGGTCTGATCCTGAGACTGAGCTGCGAGGCGGCGATTCCGCCGAAGCAAGGAAAATGACCATAATGTAGTCAATCTGGGGCAGATCTGTGAAAATCTGAGCAGATGGGGGTTAGCCGCACTTACAATCCTGCCACGCGTCGCCTCACTGCCCGGAGGCAGTGGGCAGTGGAACTCCTTTCTTTTCAGCAAACTCCTTTGCATTGCACCACATGTCCAAAGGAGGGCTAGCCCATCATACATTTGGTGATCCTCATCCCAGGGTCATCGGTCAAATTGGGCAGCGGTCGGGGACAGTGGGCAAGAGACAATGAGCGATTTGATCAAAATAAAACAGAGTTGGATTCACGCTGTGATCGCCCTGAGCCCCGTATCTGGGGGCATTGACGGCTGGATAGGGGCACGATGCGTGCGGGAAGGCGTCAGAGTAAGAGCCCTACATGGTGACTTGGGGATACCTGGGGGGGGGGCAGGATGTCCTCATGCAAATGGTTGGCACGAGCGTGTGTGTCATGAGCAAGGACGAGTGTTCCACAGCAGGGTGAAAAATGATAAGGCAGGGGTGCAAGGTGCAAGGGTGACCGCGCGATCAGCGAAAAAAACAGAGGGACATGCTGGATTCCAGTCTCTGTCGGTCTGAAGGCTTGCTGTATGTAGAGAGCCCTGGTGGCAGGGGTGGACTTAGTTTAAGAAGGGAGGTCACTCTCAGAGGTTCTTGGACTTCCTGCAAAAGGCGGTGGGTTAGTCGGCGCATAGGGGGGGCAGTGGTCGGAGCACTGCGGGGTGCAGGACATACAAGACAACACGTGTGTCGTCGAGGATGGATTCATAGACAGTGAGGGCGTCCTCAGGCTGAAGAAGGAGGTACAGGCTCTCGGAAGAGGGGAGCCCGTGAGTGTCAGTCCTGCTGGCAGAAAACCGATGGTCGTCGTGAGCGGGGGGGGATGGCTGAGGCGAGGGCGGCAGTCACCCTGTCAAGCACGCATTCCTGATACTGAGAGATCACCTGTCGTGCAGCTCTGGAGCCGCCCTGGTGGGAGTGGAGCAGCCTGTAGAGTGAAACCGGGACGCCCAGGCATCCCGCAATTTGCAGGTCTCGTCTGTGCGCCGTGGAGCGCCAGCTGGACACCAGAGCAGGTGGCAACCAGTGGATGGTCCACCGTCATCCTTAAGCTGACCCTTCGTCACAAAACTGATTTAACTTCTTTTTCAGAATTTTTTCACTGATTTCACCTCCTTCCAACTTGCCACCTTGGACATAAATTATTATTGTATAAGTGTTCCCGACAGCCAATTTGCGCATTAGCACAGCCGGGATGGCACCTCTTGGCACCCCATCTTTTTTCACTGCTTGCAATGATTCCACTTGTTTTTCAGAACCTTTTTCACTGATTTCACTTCCTTCAAACTTGCCACCTTGGACATAAATCACTATCGTATAAGTGTTCCCCAGCGCCGAATTGCGCATTAGCACAACCGGGACTGCACCTCTTGGCACCCCATCTTTTTTAACTGCTGGCACTGATTCCACTTCGTTTCCACAACTTTTTCACTGATTTCACTTAATTCATTTATCCTTCCAACTTGCAATCATTGTGTACTCATACCATTCTCAATGTTTTTTTGACCTTTCGGGGAGCACCCTAGTACCCAAACCTCTAGACGGAAGCTGATTTCACTTACCAAAACCAAGCATAAGTGATTTTTGCGCACAAATCCACGTAATTTGGTTGAATGCACGATACCAAGGCACATCTAAGCAAGGAAACAAAGTTGAATTGCAATTATTATTTACCCATACCATTCTCAATGCATTTATGACCCTTCGGGGAGCACTCTAGTACCCAAACCCCCAGACGGAAGCTGATTTCACTTACCAAAACCCAGAGTAAGTGAGGGCGGCAGTCACCCTGTCAAGCACGCATTCCTGATACTGAGAGATCACCTGTCGTGCAGCCCTGGAGCCGCCCTGGTGGGAGTGGAGCAGCCTGTAGAGTGAAACCGGGACGCCCAGGCATCCCGCAATTTGCAGGTCTCGTCTGTGCGCCGTGGAGCGCCAGCTGGACACCCGAGCAGTTGGCAACCAGTGGATGGTCCACCGTCATCCTTAAGCTGACCCTTCGTCACAAAACTGATTTAACTTCTTTTTCAGAATTTTTTCACTAATTTCACTTCCTTCCAACTTGCCACCTTGGACATAAATTCTTTTTGTATAAGTGTTCCCGACAGCCAATTTGCGCATTAGCACAGCCGGGATGGCACCTCTTGGCACCCCATCTTTTTTCACTGCTTGCAATGATTCCACTTGTTTTTCAGAACCTTTTTCACTGATCTCACTTCCTTCAAACTTGCCACCTTGGACATAAATCACTATCGTATAAGTGTTCCCCAGCGCCAAATTGCGCATTAGCACAACCGGGACTGCACCTCTTGGCACCCCATTTTTTTTAACTGCTGCCACTGATTCCACTTCTTTTCCACAACTTTTTCACTGATTTCACTTCATTCATTTATCCTTCCAACTTGCAATCATTGTGTACTCATACCATTCTCAATCTTTTTTTGACCTTTCGGGGAGCACCCTAGTACCCAAACCTCTAGACGGAAGCTGATTTCACTTACCAAAACCAAGCATAAGTGATTTTTGCGCACAAATCCAGGTAATTTGGTTGAATGCACGATACCAAGGCACATCTAAGCAAGGAAACAAAGTTGAATTGCAATCATTATTTACCCATACCATTCTCAATGCATTTTTGACCTTTCGGGGAGCACTCTAGTACCCAAACCCCCAGACGGAAGCTGATTTCACTTACCAAAACCCAGAGTAAGTGAGGGCGGCAGTCACCCTGTCAAGCACGCATTCCTGATACTGAGGGATCACCTGTCGTGCAGCCCTGGAGCCGCCCTGGTGGGAGTGGAGCAGCCTGTAGAGTGAAACCGGGACGCCCAGGCATCCCGCAATTTGCAGGTCTCGTCTGTGCGCCGTGGAGCGCCAGCTGGACACCAGAGCAGGTGGCAACCAGTGGATGGTCCACCGTCATCCTTAAGCTGACCCTTCGTCACAAAACTGATTTAACTTCTTTTTCAGATTTTTTTCACTCATTTCACTTCCTTCCAACTTGCCACCTTGGACATAAATTTTTTTTGTATAAGTGTTCCCGACAGCCAATTTGCGCATTAGCACAGCCCGGATGGCACTTCTTGGCACCCCATCTTTTTTCACTGCTTGCAATGATTCCACTTGTTTTTCAGAACCTTTTTCACTGATTTCACTTCCTTCAAACTTGCCACCTTGGACATAAATCACTATCGTATAAGTGTTCCCCAGCGCCGAATTGCGCATTAGCACAACCGGGACTGCACCTCTTGGCACCCCATCTTTTTTAACTGCTTGCACTGATTCCACTTCTTTTCCACAACTTTTTCACTGATTTCACTTCATTCATTTATCCTTCCAACTTGCAATCATTGTGTACTCATACCATTCTCAATGTTTTTTTGACCTTTCGGGGAGCACCCTAGTACCCAAACCTCTAGACGGAAGCTGATTTCACTTACCAAAACCAAGCATAAGTGATTTTTGCGCACAAATCCACGTAATTTGGTTGAATGCACGATACCAAGGCACATCTAAGCAAGGAAACAAAGTTGAATTGCAATCATTATTTACCCATACCATTCTCAATGCATTTTTGACCTTTCGGGGAGCACTCTAGTACCCAAACCCCCAGACGGAAGCTGATTTCACTTACCAAAACCCAGAGTAAGTGAGGGCGGCAGTCACCCTGTCAAGCACGCATTCCTGATACTGAGGAATCACCTGTCGTGCAGCCCTGGAGCCGCCCTGGTGGGAGTGGAGCAGCCTGTAGAGTGAAACCGGGACGCCCAGGCATCCCGCAATTTGCAGGTCTCGTCTGTGCGCCGTGGAGCGCCAGCTGGACACCAGAGCAGGTGGCAACCAGTGGATGGTCCACCGTCATCCTTAAGCTGACCCTTCGTCACAAAACTGATTTAACTTCTTTTTCAGATTTTTTTCACTGATTTCACTTCCTTCCAACTTGCCACCTTGGACATAAATTTTTTTTGTATAAGTGTTCCCGACAGCCAATTTGCGCATTAGCACAGCCCGGATGGCACTTCTTGGCACCCCATCTTTTTTCACTGCTTGCAATGATTCCACTTGTTTCTCAGAACCTTTTTCACTGATTTCACTTCCTTCAAACTTGCCACCTTGGACATAAATCACTATCGTATAAGTGTTCCCCAGCGCCGAATTGCGCATTAGCACAACCGGGACTGCACCTCTTGGCACCCCATCTTTTTTAACTGCTTGCACTGATTCCACTTCTTTTCCACAACTTTTTCACTGATTTCGCTTAATTCATTTATCCTTCCAACTTGCAATCATTGTGTACTCATACCATTCTCAATGTTTTTTTGACCTTTCGGGGAGCACCCTAGTACCCAAACCTCTAGACGGAAGCTGATTTCACTTACCAAAACCAAGCATAAGTGATTTTTGCGCACAAATCCACGTAATTTGGTTGAATGCACGATACCAAGGCACATCTAAGCAAGGAAACAAAGTTGAATTGCAATCATTATTTACCCATACCATTCTCAATGCATTTTTGACCCTTCGGGGAGCACTCTAGTACCCAAACCCCCAGACGGAAGCTGATCTCACTTACCAAAACCCAGAGTAAGTGATGTTTGCGCAAAAATCACATAGCTTGGTTGAATGCACGACACCAAGGCACATGTAAGCAAGGAAACGAAGTTCATTTGCTTACCCATACCATTCTGAATGCGGTTTTGCACCAGTATCCAAACCTCTAGACGGAAGCGGATTTCACTGCTGATTGCACCTTATTTTTTTCCATTTGGACAGCTTTAGTAACCAGTGATCTAACAGTATTAGCTATTCAGCTAAGTAACTTGTTAAACTTATTAAAAAGCTGACGTAAAATCTGCAGAAGCTGCAGAAGCTGCGGGCAGAAGCAGCAGAAGCTGCGGAAACGGCAGCGCTATCAGTAAAATCAGTTTTGTGACGAAGGGTCAGCTTAAAGATGACGGTGGTCATGGGAGCAGGGGGCGAGCGTACAGGGCACACTGGAGTTGTGCCGAGTGGCACACACGGGACAGTCGTTGGGGGATGGGCGGTCCGCCGAAAATGAGGCGTAGTGGGTGTATCCTGGATTGGACGCCGAAGCGCCACTTGTGCCATGCTTGGCGTCCGAATTTCAGTGGTCTCCAGGATAGGGGGTGAAAATGATCATTCGAGTGTGTGGGGATGTGATCAAACGTCCATGTTTTGTGAGGGGGTAGAACCAGCTCACCATGTCGGAAGACGTCCCACTTGGAGGTTGGGCGGGCCTTGGGGAGCGTGGTGCCTCGCTTGGCAAAGTCATCTGATACCTCGTTGTATTAGTGGCCAGTGTGGCCCTCGACCCTTTCTAGCTGTTGCCCTTTCTCTTGGAGAGATTTTTGGACCCTTAACACCCATGCCGCTTGCCTCACGGGGCGTTTGGTGCTCTCGGTGGAGGCTATGGCGCCTTTTCTGACCGTCAGCAGAGACGTGTGAGCCCAAAAGGAGGCCTACAAGCTCAGCGTTGTAAGAGTTAGGGATACCCGGGACCCTGCCACAGCGATGTTGCCACTGGGGAGCAGGGCTGCGGCACCAGACGCAGGGGGGGACCCAAGCTTACTACCATTGGTGAATGTTTCCCCTGGTCTGTGGGGAGAGGGCACGATGTACACTTCGAGTCCTGCAATGGTAAGTACTGACGAGGCTTGGCGGGTCAGGGTAGCCCTTTTCCAGGCGACATCTAATGGGGTCGTGGTGGAGGTGGGGGCTGGGCTGAACTTAGACACGGCGTCAAGGAAAAGCCCGTAGGGCAACAGAGTCCCACAAGACGTCGTGCTGGAGGAATGGATGTGCGGGTTGCGGTGCAGCTTGTCCAATATCCTGGTGGCGTTTAGGGGGGGGGAATGTCCCAGGCCCGGTCCATGGGAGCAGTGGGTGTTCAGTGTCTTGGTCGCTACTACTAGAGGCAGGCCCAGGATCCTGAACACAACGTTTTCCATTAATTTGGCGAAGCACGTGGTCTGGACCTCAGAGAGCGGCAGGCATTCAGTGCGATACAGCAGCCTGGGTGGAACCATTGTATTGAGCAGTAACACCCTGTCGAGGATTTGAATGGGCTGTTGATGCAGTTCATTCAGCTGGGAGCGAAGTTCTGCCTGTAGTACCTTCACTGCGATGGGCACCTGGAGTTGCGCAGGTATGGGATGGCCAAGGTGCATAGGGAAGATGGTGCGTGTGAACGTGCATGTCACCTTTTCGCTCCACGGCGGTGGTTCCGGTGCAGTGATGTACTTGAATATCATGGATTCATTGGCCTGCACGGGGTGCGGCGGGTGGTAGTACTTGGGCACGGTGGGGGGAGAGGGTGGGCAGATGGCCAGGGGCAGAGATTCACTCTTGAGGGCGGTCACCTGGCAGCCGATCAGGCTCAGAGCGTGCCCGACTAAGAAGGGTAGTGTCTGGCTGCCGTGTTTAGGGGCGGGGGGCCAGATGTCATCGACATATGCGGACAGTGTGATTCCGTACCGGGAGAGGAAGCGCAGGCGGATGTCAAAGACTACTATAAAAAGGAAACAGGAGGGGAGACACCCCTGTTTCACACCCTGTGTGCTGGTGAACACCACATTCTCCGCCCCTCGCAGGAGAGTCGCGCCGCGCGCAAGCACCAGAGAAATTAGGAGCATTCGCTTGGCAGGCGCGCCCATCCTGAGGAGGGTATGCTGAATGAGGTATTTTGGGGTGTTGTCAAACGCATGGTACAGATCGAAGGCCAAAGCGGCCTCATTGTTGTTCGTGTGTTCTAGGTCCTGTAGGAAGGCTTGGGAAGCGTGGGAGGTAGACGAGCCTTGGCGGCCCCCGAACTGTTTGGGGTGTAGCTGGGGGGCGATCAGGGGGTACAGGGTGTGGTACACCCATCTCATGAGCAGTCTATGGATAGAGTTGCTCATGGCGATGGGTAGCCCCCTGTCAGGATCCTGCCATTGACCTTTGCCTCTGAAAATGCAGAAGGTCTCTGGAATCAGCCAAGGGTCGAAGATGGAGCCAAACTCATAGGACAGAGTAAGACATTTGTGTACTATGCCGAAAAGTGCATCAGGTAGGGAGGCCAGGAGGTATGGCGGCATTCCGTCCGGTTTGGAGGATTTTTTTCCTCGTGCCCGTCCCAGTTTCCTGAGCTCGACTACCGTTGTGGGGGGCAGATTGGGTAACGCTGGCTGTGGTTGCACATGGTCGAGGGCTGTGGAGCTCCGGGGTGTGTTGCGCTGCAAAATGCGCTGTATTTCCCTATTGGGGTTGGGGAGGGTAGATTGTGAGGGGGGCGTCAGCAGGGTGTTTTTGACACGCCAGTAAAGAACTTTCGAGCGGCGTTTGGCTTGTTTAGCAAGTTCACGGAGTACCATGGACGAGTCGGTCACATCTGTGCTGGTGCGCGGTGGGAACGGCTTCTGCTCATTGATCTCTCGCATTGCTGTGAGCATATGGGTAAAGAGTAGGGAGTATGTGTGCTCCACTGCTTCGTAGGTGTGCGGGATGGGTATGCCGCGGGCTAGTGCGCTCATTTTGTTTCGGTATTTGGAGACATGTCTCCGGTTCCATAGGGCACATCAGGCTTCAGGAACGTGCGGGGTGCTCCATGGTGTGGTATGTACCAGGATCGGGTCGTGGTCCTTGATTCATGTCACTCTGCAAAAGTGTGCCTCCTTCCTCAAGTTGACGCGGCCGTCAACTTGAGGATGGAGGCAAAGGATCTGGACCCATAGGCCCGATCAATGTAGCTCTTTGTACCAGGGTACCTTCTCAAACGTGTGTATGGCACCTCAGAGAAGTGGGGCAAAACCACGTCGGTCAAGGCAGTGGACCGTTCCTTGGCAACCAGCCAAGGCCAGATGTTGGCCCTGAGGGCAGTGGTGAGTGACACGTGGCTCAATGTATTGTAGTCTCTGAGCACTATGGACCATTCCTTGAGCAACGGGTCTAGATGTCTTTCGCAGGTTACACTTTCCTTAGCCGTATGTGGCCCGTAGTAGGACGCTATTGTGAAAAGGGGCATTAGGGGGTCTGTGTGCAGGGGCAGGCGACATGAGATCAGTTTCCCTGTGTGTACATTGGTGCGGTTTGGCAGGGGCAATGGATGTGTGTATTATTAGGACGATGCCAGCTCTGGTGTCGGGCGAGCTGGCAAGCGGGTGGTACCCCAAGTAGCGAGCCACCCGTTCATGGTCCCTCAGGTGAGAGGTGATACGGGGCCGGAGAGATGGTGTCTGACGAACGTGTGTAACCAGCTAGTAGGTGGCAATGCAGGCGATCTCAACTCCACCTACATTTAGGGCACTGAAAGTGAGTGTGTCGTATGTCGGCGTGCGGCTTTGTGTGGGGTCGGGGGGCAGCGCAGGACCTGGGGGGTCAGCATCTGCATTTCGGGCGTCTGGCGAGGTAGTCGGCTTCAGTGGGGATGGGAGGGCCGAGATGACCAGAGATACCGTCACAAGCTTAGAAAAAAGTATCAGCAGTGTACACAAGCCCATGGAAAAAGCGACCGCACGTGACGGGCATGGTGTGGTGACTGGCGGGGGAGCTGTGAGGACCTTCTTCATTGAGCCCTCACTTGCATCACCAGTTTTGGGCACCAGATTAATCAGGTTCGCCATCCGGGCTTCGTAGAGAGCTTGCACTCTAATGTATGTCTTGAGCGGGCTGTGCGTGCGGAGAGAGTGGGAAAGTGCCACCAGACGCTTGTGGAAAGCATCGAACGCGATCACATAAGCCGCACAGTGTGCAAAAACAATTGGCAGATGCGGGGGCAGTATCTGTCCTTCAGTTGATTCAACGGGCGGCAGTGAATGGCTGCGCGGTCCACGAACTGTGGGCAGTAAGGGGATCACTGTGCTTAAGAAAGAAATGCTACACGTGGTCACACGTTGGCATGTCTTGGCTGCATGGTGTACAGGAAAGAGGAGAGGGAGGCATACGAGTAAGTGATGCGCTTGCTGGGCCGGATAACTTGACTCATGGGGACGGGCAAGCCCTTGGCCCGTTGTCGGGTCAGGATTCCTGAGGAGACACAAGAGGGATGGTCACCGAAATGACGATGCTTTCCCTGTGGATGCACTGATGGAGGGTACCGGGGAGCGTGAAGCAGACGCAATTTCAGGAAGTGCGAGGTCTGATAGTGCCGCTGCTGCTAGGTTTGCTTCGTTAAGCTTCAGGGGTGGTATAGCAGGCGGATCGGCGCGCCGGAGGCCCTATGTCAGTGACACATCAGTGTCTTGATCTACATTACCAGAGGTGAAGTACACCGGGCCTGGAAGGATGGCCCCGTAGGCCAGTGCGGCTGAGTCAGTGGACTGGTATTTCACTAAGAGAATACCTGATGGCTGGAAGAGTTGATGGGACTCAACCGGCCCGAAACTGGTCGCGGATTTGAGCACATCCCGGACGCTGAACGTAAGGGAGAAGCGAACTAGGGTGAATGGGGGCTCAACCACTTTGACCACTTGCTTTGCGAAGACGCGCTGCTGTTTTCTCGGGCGGATACGCAGACCAAGTCCCCTAGGTTCTCAACCTCCTGGACTGTCGGCTGGATTCGCATGGGCTCATGTACCATGCCCAACGAGTCGTACTTGCTTAGGAGCACGAGAAATGCGAACTTGCGATAGAGAAGCGGGTTCATCTCAATTGCCGCTCGGACTTCATTGCATGGCATTTTCCTTTGGCCTTTTTGTCCTTTCACCGACCTCGGTTGATGTGTGATAATGAGAGAGGATTCCTTGACCGAGTGGTCAAGGAGCCCAATGGAGATTCCTAATTGCATGAGTGCGGGCTGCTCATCATTGAATTTGCCTGGGACATCGAAGGGCACAAGACTATCAAACAGTTTATGGTTTTCGGGTGCTGACTTGACCAACACCGGCCAGCAGCTTTTGGTGATGCGTGGGATTTGCAGTTCATTCAAAATTGTGGAGGTGTCATCCGATGACAATCCATTCAAAAGTAGAATCAAGGGAAGCGACCCTGTCATGTACCAGTGTACATCTATGCCATCAATCACTCTCTTGATGGATGTGGGAACATCCACAGGTACATGAAGGAGCGTTGAGGCGGGGGTATGCATGGAAGGAGGAATGGGTTCGTGGGACGGCACATCTTTGGGAAAGTAACCTACGGTTTGTGGGACATGGCCCTTGGGTAGTGCGAGTGATGTGAGTTGAAAAAAGATGAGTGGGTGATCGAGGGGGTTGGGGGATACGCGGAGGTTCTCTGAGACGTCTTCACGGTGCGCCAAGTGAATGATGCGGCAGACTACTGAAAACCACGAAACATTGAGCGTTGGCACTAAGTCGATGCGGCGGTTTGATATGGTGGCAAGCTCAACATCAGCCACGTTGGAGCGGGATTCGTAGGCTACCCATACTGTTGTGGGCTTATTTTTTTTTTGGCGGTCCAGAGCATGGAAACAAATTTTTTTTTGATGGTGCGGTGCGAAAAGAAAGGCGCCTCATCGTGAAAGGGCTCAAAGTTGGGGAGTATAAGTAAAGTCACGAGTCCTATGAGTTTCGTCCATTCAAATTTTGGCAAGTCGGCAACAGAGAAACTTCTGAGGAATCCGGGGTACGGGAAGCCGTCACCGTAGAGCAAAATTTGGGGGACAGGTACTAAGGCAGTGAAGAGATAACGTGGTGGTAAGCGGAGGGCGTCGTCATATTCTTGTGGGTCCGTGTTTATGATGTCTACACGGGAAAAGCAGCTTTGTCCTCGGACGGGAATTTTGCCGGCAACTACGTCTTTGGTTAAACCCCTCGCTTCGGGGAAGCCCGTGGGTAGGGCTCCGTTGGACTTGAAGGATCGGTTTCCCAGTGTCCTTTTGGGGTTCCCTACAAGGGCAATTGGGATGAGATCATCATCCGGGCAGAGGTGTTTGTGCGAAAAGACGGCAGACTCATGCTCAAAACAGTCCTGGTGCGGGGGCACTTCGCGTGGTGGGATTCCTTTTAACTGGTGTGACCTTTGGAGAAAACCTGGTGAAAGTGGGAAGTAGTACCTTCGACGGTTCCCCAAAGCCCTCATCTTCGGTTATGGAATCGTTGTGTTCGTCACTAGAGTGAGAAGAAGGGTGTGGGGACAATGCAGTAGGTCCACGAGAAGTGGAAGCATGTGAACGAGGGTATATTGCACCATCTTCGACATCTTTTTTTTCTGATTCTCCTTACCTTTTGTTTCTTGGCCATGTTTTTTTTCATCCCCAGCTTCCGTCAAGTTTGGGGGAACATCGTTTGGGTTCAGGGAAGGAGCACCACTATTCCTGGAAGTGATATCTTCCTTCGAAGAGGCATGGGATGGCATTTTCATACTCATCTTTTTTTTCGTTATCAAGAGAAGTGGCATGATCATAGTCAAGATCAAACGGGTCAATGAGAATCTCCATTGAATCAACGTCCAAGAAGGTAGACACGTTGCTATCGCGCTTTGCATTAGGAGGGATCATAGACTTAATGTTTTTGGGGAGTGTCTTGGCACCTCCAGGGTTACATGAAGTGGCTTTTTTGTAGAGGCCGCTGAGTTGACAGAGGAGTCAGTAGGCAAGGGAGTGTCAGGGCGGGACCGCATCACTGAACGTTTGCGCAGAAAGGTAAGCGATAGCTCAGAATTGTGTTGAAAATAAGAGAATTACGCACTCCGAAACAACCGCGGGCAGAAAAAAATGAATAGGTGGGCATACAAGTTGCGGGGAATGCGATTTGTGGTCAGAAGGCTCACGCGGGCACGTCGGATGGGCAATGGAACTCCTGCAATGCGCTGCCCCACTGCCCTGGGGGCAGTGGGCAGTCGACCCCTTGCAATGCACTGCCTTACTGCCTGTGGGCAGTGGGCGGTGGAACTCCTGCAATGCACAGCCTCACTGCCTGGCGGCAGTGGGCAGGGCAACCCTTGCAATGCACTGCCTCACTGCCTGGGAGCAGTGGGCAGTGGACCCCCTGCATTTCACTGCCTCACTGCCTGGAGGCCCTCAGCTGTGCAACTCCTGCAATGGATTGCCTCACTGCGTGGGGGCCGCGAGCAGTCAAATCCTGCAATGCACTGCCTCAGTGCTCTGGGGCAGTGGGCAGTGCAGCTCCTGCTATACACTGCCTCATTGCCTGGGGGTAGTGAGGCAGTGGACCTCCTGCGATACACTGCCGCACTGCCTCGGGGCAGTGGGCAGTGCAACTCCTGCATTTCCCTGCGGCACTGCCTGGGGGCAGTGGGCAGTGCAAGTCCTGCAATGCACTCCCTCACTGCCTGGGGGCAGCCGGCAGTGCAAGTCCTGCAATGCACTGCCTCACTGCCTGGGGGCAGTGGGCAGTCGAACTCCTGCAACGCACTGCCTCACTGCCTGGGGGCTGTGGGCTGGTTTACTCCTGCAACGCACATCCTCACTGCCTGGGGGCAGTGGGCGGTGGAACTCCTGCAATACACTGCCTCACACCCTGGGGGCAGTAAGCAGTGGAACCCCAGCAATGCACTGCCTGACTTCCTTGGGGCAATGGGCAGTGCAACTTGTGCATTGCACTGCCGCACTGCCCGGGGCAGTGGGCAGTCGAACCTCCGCAATGTACTGCCTCACTGCCCTGGGGGCACTGGGCAGTGGACCACCTGCAATGCACTGCCTCACCGCCTGGAGGTCGTGGGCAGTGCACCTCCTGCGATACACTGACACACTGCCTCGGGGAGGTGGGCAGTGCAACTCCTGCAAATCACTGGTTCACTGCCCTCCGGTAGTAGGCAGTGTAACTCTTGCATTGCACTGTCGCACTGCCTGGGGGCAGTGGGCGGTGGAACGCCTGCCACGCACTGCCGGACTGGCTAGGGGCATTGGGCAGTAGAACTCCTGCAATACACTGCCGCACTGCCTGCGGGCAGTGGGCAGTGCAACACCTGCATTGCACTGCCTCACTGCCTGGGATCAGTGGGCAGTGCAACTCCCGCGACGCACTTCTTCACTGCCCTGGGGCAGTGGGCATTGAAAACAGGGCAATGCACCGCCCCAGTGCTTGGGGGCAGTCGGCAGTGGACGTCCTGCAATGCACTGCCTGACTGCCTCGGGGCAGTGGGCAGTGCAACTCCTGCATTCCATTGCCGCACTGCCTTGGGACAGTGGGCAGTGCAACTACTGCAATGCACTGCCCCACTGCCCTCTGCGAGTAGGCAGTGCACCTCCTGCAATGCACTGCCTCGCTGCCCGGGAGCAGTCGACAGTGCAACTCCCGCAATGCATTGCCTCAGTGCCCGGGGGCAGCAGGCAGTGCAACTCCTGCAACGCACTGCCCTACTGCTCTCGGGCAGTAGGCAGTGCAACTCCTGCAATGCACTGCCTCACTGCCTCCGGGCATGAGACAGTGCAACTCCCCAATGCACTCCCTCACTGCCTGGGGGCAATGGGCAGTGGAACTCCTGCAATGCAACACCTCACTCCCGGGGGGCCGTCGGCAGTGAAACTCCTGCAATGAACTGCCTCACTGCCTGCAGGCAGTGGGCAGCAGAAATCTTGCAATGCACTACCTCAGTGCCTTTGGGCAGTGGGCAGTGCAACTCCTGCAATGCACTACCTCACTGCCTGGGGGCAGTGGGCAGTGCAACTCTTGCAGTGCTCTGCCTCACTTCCCGGGGGCAGTGGGCAGTGGAACCCCTGCAATGCACTGCCTCACTGCCTGGGGCCAGTGGACAGTGCAACTCCTGCAATGCACTGCCTCGCTGCCTGGGGGCAGTGGACAGTGCAACTCCTGCAATGCACTGCCCCACTGCCTGGGGGCAGTGGGGAGTGCAACCCCTGCAATGCATTGCCTCACTGCTTGAAGGGCGTGGGCAGTACAACTCCTGCAACGCAGTGCCTCACCGCCTGGGGGCAGTGGGCAGTGCAACTCCTGCAATGCACTGCCTCACTGCCTTGGGGCAGTGGGCAGCGCAACTTCTGCACTGCACTGCCTCACTGCCCTGCGGCAGTGGGCAGTGCAACTCCTGCAATACACTGCCGCACTGCCTGGGGGCAGTGGGCAGTGCACGTCCTGCAATGCACTGCCTCACTGCCTGGGGGCAGTGGGCAGTTGAACCCCTGCAATGCACTGCCCCACTGCCCGGGAACAGTGTGCAGTGGAGCCCCTGCAATGTACTGCCTCACTGCCTGGGGGCAGTGGGCAGCGGAATCCTGCAATGCACTACCTCACTGCCTGGGGGCAGTGGGCAGTGCAACTCCTGCAATGCTCTGCCTCACTGCCTGGGGGCAGTGGACGGTGCAACTCCCGCAGTGCACTGCCTCACTGCCTGGGGGCAGTGAACGGTGCAACTCCTGCAATGCACTGCCTCACTGCCTCGGTGCAGTGGGCAGTGCAACTCCTGCAATGCACTGCCCCACTGCCTCGGGGCAGTAGGCAGTGAAGCTTCTGCAATGCACTGCCTCACTGCCCTCGAGCTATTGGCAGTGCAACTCCTGCAATGCATTGCCCCACTGCCTGAAGGCAGTGGGCAGTACAACTCCTGCAAAGCAGTGCCTCACTGCCTGGGGAAAGTGGGCAGCGCAACTCCTGCAGTGCACTGCCTCACTGCCTGGGGGCAGTGGGCAGTGCAACTCCTGCAATGCACTGCCTCACTGCCTTGGGGCAGTCGGCAGCGCAACTCCTGCACTGCACTGCCTCACTGCCCTGCGGCAGTAGGCAGTGCCACTCGTGCAATACACTGCCGCACTGCCTCGGGGCAGTGGGCAGTGCAAGTCCTGCAATGCACTGCCTCACTGCCTGGGGGCAGTGGGCAGTGGAACCCCTGCAATGCACTGCCTCACTGCCTGGGGGCAGTGGCCAGTTGAACTCCTGCAATGCACTGCCTCACTGCCTGGTGGCAGTGGACAGTGCAACTCCTGCAATGCACTGCCTCACTGCCTGAGGGCAGTGGGCAGCGCAACTCCTGCACTGCACTGCCTCACTGCCCTGCGGCAGTGGGCAGTGGAACTCCTGCAATGCACTGCTTAACTGCCTTCGGGCAGTGGATAGTGCAACTCCTGCAATGCACTGCCCCACTGCCTGGGGGCAGTGGGCAGTGGAACTCCTGCAATGCACTGCGTCACTGCCCTCAGGCAGTAGGCAGTGCAACTCCTGCAATGCTCTGCCTTACTGGCTGGGGGCAGTGGGCAGTTGAAATCCTGCAATACAGTGCCCCACTGTCCGGGGGCAGTGGGCAGTGCAACTCCTGCAATGCGTTACCTCACTGCCTGGGGGTAGTGTGCAGCTGACAGTGGTCGGAGCGTCCGGCGGGGCCTGTGGGGGGATAGAACCGGGCAAAGTGGCCTCGGGGGATGGGGACTTGTGCCCAGGGGTTGGTGGGAGTGTTCTGTAGGGCGTGTGAAGAGGTAGAAACGGGCACATCGGCCTTGAGGGACAGGAAATCCAGCCCAGGGAGTGGTGAGAGTGTCCTGCAGGGCCTGTGGGGAGGTAGAACCGGGCACATCGGCCTGGGGGGGCGGCGAGTCCTGCCCAGGGGGTGGTTGGTGTGTCCTGCAGGGCCTGTGAAGACGTAGAACCGGGCAGACTGGCCCGGGGAGACAGGGGGTTCCGCCGAGGGGGTGGTCGGAGTGTCCTGTAGAGCCTGTGAGGAGGTAGAACCGGGCACAGCAGCCTGAGGGATTAGGGGATTCCTGCCCAGGGGGTCGTGGGAGTGTCCTGCAAGGCCTGCCGGGAGGTAGAACCGGGAACACTGGCCTGGGGGGACGGGGAGTCCTGCCCAGGTTTTGGGCCGAGTGTGCTACTGTGCTGTGCCGTGTTGCGGGGTGGTGTGGTGTGCTGTGCTGCGGTGCGGTCTGCTGTGTTGCATTGTGTCGTGTTGTGCTGTGCTTTGCTGTGCTGTGCTGTGCGGTGGGTCGGGCGTACTCTCCGTCCCGTGTGTGGTCCTGCCGGCGCTGGTCAGACTGGTGGCTTTGCTGTGTGGGTCGCGGGCCCGGGTCATGTGGTCGGCTGGCGGCTGCTGGGCGTAGTTTTTGTTGAGTTGCTCGCTGGCTCGGTGCTGCAGGGGGTCTGAACAACTGCCGTCTGGTCCGATGAGGCAGGTGGGTGTCCCCGGGGTTGCCCTCTCTTTGGCCCGTGCCCTCTGTGGGTCCCTGTCCCTAGGGCTGTACTGGGGTCTGTGGGGTGGGGTGGCGTAGCCTCCTGAGCTTTGCTGGTTCCGCTCCTTGCTTGTTTCCTTGCCTTCGTGTCATCCCCCGTCATTGGTGCCTCTGTCGCGTCTTCTTTCCCTCCGGTGCCCATACCCTTGTGTCATTGTGGTGGCCCTTGTGGCCGAAAGTGGCCGGGGTCGTCGCCTGGCGGTTAGGGTGCGGTGGCAGGTTCTTGGTGGTCCCTTGCGTGGGCACGACCCGGTGTGGTTCGCGCGCTGTCCGTTCTGGACTGCGGTGGCGCTTCATGGTGGGCGTGTGCTTCTGCGGTGGCCTGTTGTGTGTCCTGTGGTCCGTATCCCGGTCTCGTTGTCCCCTGGTGGTCTCGGAGTGTCAACTGGGTCTGGGAGGCTGGGGTGGTGTCAGTCCCTCTGGTGTGGTGTGTCCCTCCTCCACCCGTTCTTGCGTCCTCCCCCTTCCCTATTGGTGTGGCCCCCGCCCTGTCCTGCTTCCAGTGTTGGTGGCCCTCCGGTTGTTCCCTGCCCCTGTGTTCTGTTGCCTGCAGTGCCCTGTTCTCGTGGGTGCGTGCCCGTCACCTGGTGCCTTTCCCCGCCCTCTTGCCGCGGGCCTTACCTTTGCCCTTTCCCTTCCTGGTGTTCTGATGGCATGGTGGTGGCAAGGCCTGTGGGGCCCCGATGGCCCATGCCCGGGGATGGGCTGTCTGGAGGGTTTCGGTGTAGGGGGGGAGGAGGCCCTGAACTGCGTCCCTGAGGAGGGTTTCCCATGCCCTTGGCGGCATGGCGGCCTCAGGGGCGGTCTCGTTGGGGTCCGCGGGGATGCGGGTCAGGATTTCCTCGAAGGTGTGGCTCATGTGCACCCCCTCACGGCTTCCTGATCCCCCGGCCCACTTCACCCAGCGTCAGAGCTCCCGCAGATCGGGGGCTGACCACTAGGCGGGGTCGGTGGGGGTCTGGGGTGGAAAATCTCCGAGCTGGAGGTCCTGGAGCGGCGGTGGCGCGGGCTTGGGGGAGGGTACACATACCGGTGGTGCGAGGAACGGGAAGCGTAGCGCCAATCGTGGCGGGAGGGGGATTCCGACATGAGACCGCGGTGGTTGAGGTGGTGGCGCTCGGGGAAGTGGGAGCGGCGGTGGCGTGGGTTGGGGGTGGGGGACGTGTACCGGTGGCGCGGGGAGCGGGAAGCGTGGTGCCGTTGGTTCGGGGACGGGGATGGGGACATGGGACGGTGGTGCGGCGTGTGGCGGCGTCCAGGAAGCCGGAGCGGCGAGAGCGGGGCCGTGGGGAGTTGTGGTGGCGTCTCCAGTAGCAGGAGCAGTGCAAGTGGGGCCTGGGGCGGGTGAGGCGCGATGACGTAGTGGGGAACTGAAGAGCCGTGAACGGGAGTGTCGTGCAGGGTGCGGATGGGAACGCCGCCGTTTGTTGGAGCGGGCTGCTCCGTGGGGCGAGTCGGTCCATTCAGGAGACGTCGGTGGTGCCTGGTGGGCCTCACGTGGGGGTCGTGGGTATTGTGGGGGGGGGGGGGGTCATCTGCTCCCCACGGGCCTGCAGCCGGGTAAGGTGGGTGTGGCGGCGGGGGTGTCAGGTGGTACCGGTCCTGCTGGTGTATCGGGGGTTGTCCCAGGTTTGGCTGGGGTTGGGGGGGTTGGGCGCCTGCGGCTGGGATGTGGTGGCTGGGCAGATATGGCTCTTGGTAGAGGGGGGGGGGGGGCTGGTGGTAGGTTGGGTAGTGGGCTGGAGCCCCTGGTGGGTGGTGTGGCCTTCCCAGGTAGAGGTGGTGCTTGTGTATGGGGGGTTGTGGGCCGGTGGGGTATGGTGGTGGGCAGTGGTGGTGGTTTTGGGGGTGGTGGTGGTGGGGGTAGTGTTGGGGATGTTATTGGTGCTGCTGGTGGGGCCGCTGGTGGTGATGGAGGTGGTGGAGTTGGTGTGGTCAGTGGTGCTGTAGGCACGCCCCCAGGCTCCCGTGGCGTTCCGATGGGACGTGGGGGTTGGGCATCGTTTGCAGCCCTTGAAGCCGCATAGCTTGGTGGATAGTGGGGGCGTGTTTGGGGCTGGGCTTGGCGGACACCGCGGTTGAGAGGTGCCACGTCCCGGGGTTTGTCTGGCCAGCAGTGGTGAAAGTTTTTGAGGGATGGATCGTAGGGCGTGTGCAGATCGGGCTGAGGGTTCGGACGGGGTCGTGCTGTGTGGCCGCCTCCGTGGTGGCAGTCCGTGCTGGGGGCAGGGGGGCGCGGGATGCGGTGGGCCTGGGGTCTTGGTGGCAAGGGCGCTTCTGGCGCTGTCGCCCCTTTTGTGGCTGCAAAGGGTGTGTGTGGTGGTGCTGGTGGTTTTATGGTGGGCGGTGCTGTTGTTGGCGCTGGGGTTCCGGCTGTGGTCTGGGTTCGGGCTTGGGCTTAGGAACTGGCTTGAGGTGGAAGAGGACCTCGTTCTGGAGATGTGGGGGGAGCAGTGCCGGGTGAGGTTGTTGTTGCCGGGGCGTTGGGGTCGCCCGCGTGGTAGTCGGGGGGACACCGGCAGGCGGATTCGCGGCTGCGGCTTTGGCTTGGCCGTCGCTTTGTAGTGGGTAGGGGCGAGGAGGAGGCGGAGGACGATAAAGAGGATGACGACAAGGAGGAACTGGTGGTTTTGGGAGATGCGGGTTGCGCCGCCATGCGGGTGGGGGCAGCTTTGCGGGCTGCGGCGGCCTCCGCCGCCGCTACCGCAGGGAGGATGGAGGGCATTCACTCGGGCTGCGGGTTGGGGGCAGGTGGCTGGAGGAGCCCGGCCGCAACCTGGCGGCCTGCTGGGCCCATTCAGTCAGCGGCGGTGCGTAGGGGAGGCGTGGAGCTGCGAGGTCTGCCTTCTGGGTTCGGCAGAGCTGGGCTCCTGCAATGTGGGAGGGCGTGCGGCGTCAGCGTCTGCCGGGGGAAACAGTTTGCGTGGGCTGCATTCAGGTGTCAGGGGGCTTGGGTCCGGGGTTGCGGGACTGTGTGTGGGGGGCATGTGTGGGTCACTGGGCGGCATGGGCGTGCCGTGGGGTGTGGGGATGCTCGCGGCAGGTGTGTGTGGGTTGGTGCCGGCGAGGCTCGCTGGGCGGGGGGGTCTGTGGGGAGTGTCTGGGCGTTCTGGCGGGAGGGGAGGGCCCGTGTTGCGGGACCTGGGGTTCTGCGTGTCGGTGGGCGCAGGTGAGCCACTGGTTGGGGAGTGGGGTTGGAGGGGCAGGGGCTGTGGGGATGGGTTCGCCTGCAGTGTGCCAATGTACGTGTTCGCCTTCCGTGGTGCATTTGTGTGGTCTCGTCTAGGGCGGGAGGGTTGAAGGAGGAGCTTGCCGTCCTTCGCAGCTGCGGCGAGCATTTTGCAAATGCATGTGCGTATTTGGTGCACCTCTTGGTCGGTGGTGGGAGGAGGGTACCTCAGGGGTCGGCTAAGGCCCATGAGCCGGAGCACCCTGTGGACGGCTTGTGACCCGCAGGTGAGGGGGCGCTGTGGTCTGGGGCGGGGGGTCGTTCCGCGTGTCCGGGCCGGCCTCTACTTGTGTGCGGGTGGTGTGTGTGTGTGTGGGTGCCGCAGATCCAGGGCTCAGCCCCTGCGGTGGGCCAGCGCCGCTTGATTCACTCGAACAGGCAGAGCATGGGTAGTCCCAGCTTGTTTCCTGCCTGAACCAAGGTGATCTGGGCAGGGGCGCGGGCTGGGGCCTGGTCCCCCGGCTGGAGGACGCCCCTGAGGACCCTGTGTGGGACAGTGGGCTCCCATACTGCCCTGGTGGGCATGGTTCCCGGGGCAGGCATGGTGTCGGTCCCCCTGATGACCCACTGTGGGTTGGGGGACCCCGCGGCGGACACTACATAGTAGTGCCCGCACTCTAGGACTGTACACCAGACCTCTGAAGGTGGCTGGTCACTGTCCGTAGGCCGGGGGGGGGGGGGGAGGTCTTCGTCGGGGGTACGGAGGCCGGCGGCGCGGAGGGCAGTGTCAGGGTTGGGTGCAGTGGCCTGTTCCCATTGTTCCGGCTCGTCCGAGTCTGCCGCGTGGTCCTTCTCCGCTGAAGCTCGTCAAAGGTGTGTCGTTCCTCCGCCTGTGACGTTGGTGCCTTTGTCGTGTGTCACGGCCTGGCCCCGTTTGATGGGGTGGGTTCCAATTGTGCTGGTCTTGGGTGCGTTGATGAGCCCTCCAGACGACGAGGTCCACGATGGTGTCATGGAGGCCCTTCCTCGGGCTTGCTAGGTGAGAGAGGGAACTGACAGTGACCTTGGTCCAGCCCTCTAGTAGGCGGTTCCAGCCCAGGGGAATGTTCATGGCCCTGCCTTGGAGGGTTGCTCGGAGGAGGTAGGGGTCGCTGATGGTGTCCGGTGTGAGAGGGGGGTGCTCTGGCTCCGGGAGGGGTCCAGCAGGGTGTGCTGTGGAGGTCGGGTGCGTCCACGTCGATGTCCTGGCTGGGAACCCTAATGCCGCCCCCACAGCACGCAAGGCCAGCTCGCAAGAGCGCGCGCTGTGGGGTTGATGACGGGTCCCCAGGCCCCGGGGGGCGGGTCTTGTCTGGGTGTGGGGCGTCCGGAGCGCTCTCGCATCCCCGACCAGTCGTCCTTTCGGGCGGTGCTGTTGTTGGCGCTGGGGTTCCGGCTGTGGTCTGGGTTCGGGCTTGGGCTTAGGAACTGGCTTGAGGTGGAAGAGGACCTCGTTCTGGAGATGTGGGGGGAGCAGTGCCGGGCGAGGTTGTTGTTGCCGGGGCGTTGGGGTCGCCCGCGTGGTAGTCGGGGGGCCTCCGGCAGGCGGATTCGCGGCTGCGGCTTTGGCTTGGCCGTCGCTTTGTAGTGGGGAGGGGCGGGGAGGAGGCGGAGGACGATAAAGAGGATGAGGACAAGGAGGAACTGGTGGTTTTGGGAGATGCGGGTTGCGCCGCCATGCGGGTGGGGGCAGCTTTGCGGGCTGCGGCGGCCTCTGCCGCCGCTACCGCAGGGAGGATGGAGGGCATTCACTCGGGCTGCGGGTTTGGGGGCAGGTGGCTGGAGGAGCCCGGCCGCAACCTGGCGGCCTGCTGGGCCCATTCAGTCAGCGGCGGTGCGTAGGGGAGGCGTGGAGCTGCGAGGTCTGCCTTCTGGGTTCGGCAGAGCTGGGCTCCTGCAATGTGGGAGGGCGTGCGGCGTCAGCGTCTGCCGGGGGAAACAGCTCGCGTGGGCTGCATTCAGGTGTCAGGGGGCTTGGGTCCGGGGTTGCGGGACTGTGTGTGGGGGGCATGTGTGGGTCACTGGGCGGCATGGGCGTGCCGTGGGGTGTGGGGATGCTCGCGGCAGGTGTGTGTGGGTTGGTGCCGGCGAGGCTCGCTGGGCGGGGGGGTCTGTGGGGAGTGTCTGGGCGTTCTGGCGGGAGGGGAGGGCCCGTGTTGCGGGACCTGGGGTTCTGCGTGTCGGTGGGCGCAGGTGAGCCACTGGTTGGGGAGTGGGGTTGGAGGGGCAGGGGCTGTGGGGATGGGTTCGCCTGCAGTGTGCCAATGTACGTGTTCGCCTTCCGTGGTGCATTTGTGTGGTCTCGTCTAGGGCGGGAGGGTTGAAGGAGGAGCTTGCCGTCCTTCGCAGCTGCGGCGAGCATTTTGCAAATGCATGTGCGTATTTGGTGCACCTCTTGGTCGGTGGTGGGAGGAGGGTACCTCAGGGGTCGGCTAAGGCCCATGAGCCGGAGCACCCTGTGGACGGCTTGTGACCCGCAGGTGAGGGGGCGCTGTGGTCTGGGGCGGGGGGTCGTTCCGCGTGTCCGGGCCGGCCTCTACTTGTGTGCGGGTGGTGTGTGTGTGTGTGGGTGCCGCAGATCCAGGGCTCAGCCCCTGCGGTGGGCCAGCGCCGCTTGATTCACTGGAACAGGCAGAGCATGGGTAGTCCCAGCTTGTTTCCCGCCTGAACCAAGGTGATCTGGGCAGGGGCGCGGGCTGGTCCTGGTCCCCAGGCTGGAGGACGCCCCTGAGGACCCTGTGTGGGGCAGTGGGCTCCCATACTGCCCTGGTGGGCATGGTTCCCGGGGCAGGCATGGTGTCGGTCCCCCTGATGACCCACTGTGGGTTGGGGGACCCCGCGGCGGACACTACATAGTAGTGCCCGCACTCTAGGACTGTACACCAGACCTCTGAAGGTGGCTGGTCACTGTCCGTAGGCCGGGGGGGGGGGGGGGGGAGGTCTTCGTCGGGGGTACAGAGGCCGGCGGCGCGGAGGGCAGTGTCAGGGTTGGGTGCAGTGGCCTGTTCCCATTGTTCCGGCTCGTCCGAGTCTGCCGCGTGGTCCTTCTCCGCTGAAGCTCGTCAAAGGTGTGTCGTTCCTCCGCCTGTGACGTTGGTGCCTTTGTCGTGTGTCACGGCCTGGCCCCGTTTGATGGGGTGGGTTCCAATTGTGCTGGTCTTGGGTGCGTTGATGAGCCCTCCAGACGACGAGGTCCACGATGGTGTCATGGAGGCCCTTCCTCGGGCTTGCTAGGTCAGAGAGGGAACTGACAGTGACCTTGGTCCAGCCCTCTAGTAGGGGGTTCCAGCCCAGCAGAATGTTCATGGCCCTGCCTTGGAGGGTTGCTCGGAGGAGGTAGGGGTCGCTGATGGTGTCCGGTGTGAGAGGGGGGTGCTCTGGCTCCGGGAGGGGTCCAGCAGGGTGTGCTGTGGAGGTCGGGTGCGTCCACGTCGATGTCCTGGCTGGGAACCCTAATGCCGCCCTCACAGCACGCAAGGCCAGCTCGCAAGAGCGCGCGCTGTGGGGTTGATGACGGGTCCCCAGGCCCCGGGGGGCGGGTCTTGTCTGGGTGTGGGGCGTCCGGGGCGCTCTCGCATCCCCGACCAGTCGTCCTTTCGGGCGTGCGGCCGGGGCCCGCTACCCACTGGATGTGGGTCCGGGGGTAGCGGGCGTGGGGACCTGTCACCAACGCCACAGCGCGGGCTCTTCCGAGCTGCCTTGGCGTGCTGTGGGGGTGGTATGAGGGCGCCCAGGGGGGGTCTTGCCTAGGTGTGGGGCCTCCGGGGTCGGGCGCTCTCCCACCCCCGACCAAGCGTTCTTTCAGGCGTGCGGCCGGAGCCCACTACCCACTCGCTGTGGGTGCCGGGGGTGCGGGCGTGCGGACCCGTCACAAACCCCACAGCGCGCGCTTTTGCGAGCTGGCTTTGCGCGTTGGGGGGGTGGCATGAGGATGCCCGCGGGGGGCGCCTCTTCCCTGGGTGTGGGGCGTCCGGGGTCGGGCGCTCTCCCACCCCCGACCACTCGTCCTTTCAGGCGTGCGGCCGGGGGGCCACTACTCACTGGCTGTGGGTCCGGGGGGTGAGGGCGTGGGGACCCGTCACCAACCCCACAGCGGGCGCTCTTGTGGGCTCGCTTTGCGCGCTGTGGGGGCGGCATGAAGGTACCTTTGGGGGGCGCCTCTTGCCTCGGCGTCCGGGGTCGGGCGCTCTCCCAAACCCCGACCACTTGAACTTTCGGGTGTGCGGCCGGGGCCCACTACCCACTGGCTGTGGGTGCGGGGATGCGGGCGTGGGGACCTGTTACAAACCCCATCGCGCGCGCTCTTGCGTGCTGGTTTATCGCGCTGTGGGGGCGGCATGAGGGTACCCCCGGGTGGCGCCTCTTGCCTGGGTTTGGGGCGTCCAGAGTCGGGCGCTCCCCCAGCCCCAACCACTTCTCCTTTCGGGTGTGCGGCCGGCGGCCACTACCCACTGGCTGTGGGTGGGGGGTGCGGGCGTGGGGACCCGTCACCAACCCCACTACGCGCGCTCTTGCGAGCTGGCAGTGCGCGCTGTGGGGGCGGCATGAGGGTGCCTGGGGGGGGCACCTCTTGCCTGGGTGTGGGGCGTCCGGGGTCGGACGCTCTCCCATCCCCGACAACTCGTCCTTTCGAGCGTGTGGCCGGGGCCCACTACCAACTGGCTGTGGGTGCAGGGGGTGCGGGCGTGGGGACACGTCACCAACCCGACAGCGCGCGCTCTTGCGAGCTAGCTTTGCGCCCTGCCGGGGCGGGACGAGAGCGCCCGGGGGGGGCGCCTCTTGCCTGGGTGAGGGGCGTCCGGGGACGGGCTCTCACCCACCCCCGACCTCTTGTACGTTCAGGCGTGCGGCCCGGGCCCGCTTCACACTGGCCGTGTGTGCGGTGTGCGGGCGTGGGGGCCTGGCTGTCCTTGGCACCTTCTGCCGTGCCGCGGTTCGTCGTGTTTTGTGCGCGCTTCCCGGGTTCGCGGCACCCGGTGGCGGTTGTGGCTTGGCACCTGTCCTCGTGCCGTGGTTGTGGCCGGCGGCGTGCCTCTCTCGTGTGCCTCGTGGCCCCGCGTTGGTGCGCCGCGCCTCGTCCGGTCCGGTCGCTCTCGGTGCGCCGGTCGGCCTTTCTGTTGCCGTGGTGCCTTCTCCGACTCCGGGGGCTGTCGCCCCCAGCTTTACTGGGTGGCTGCGCGGGGCAGGTGGAGGCCGGTCGAGCCGTACGGCCACCCAGCCGTACGGGTTGCCGCACCCTCCAAAATGGTGGGCTGCTTGAACCTGCGCCAAAACTCGGGAATGGTGACCTTCTCATTGTGGGAGGCAGTCTCGAACGTTGTGACGGTCACAGAGAAGGGCATGTTTTGGTAGATCCTCAGGTTCAGGTTAAGATTAAGTTGGCAACGTCGTTCGCCTTGAAACACACCTCAGGTGGTGTTGCACGGCCGTCTGACAAGGCAAAGGCAATGACGGTATGCCCTCCAGGAGTGTGGATAGCTTGCACACATGTATGCACACATGTCGCTGTGTTGCAGTGACGATGGGGCATTGTGTTGTTTTGCTTTTTGATGGTATGCCGCCTGGACGGAGCGTGCCATGTTGCAGACTTGGGCTGAGGTTGTTTTGTTGTGTGTCTCCCAAAACGGTACAAATGTGCGTGTTGCCCAATGGTTGCTTCGCCGTGCCCTATTCTTACCTGACTCTGGGCCAAGATGCGCCTTGAACTCCAGCAACCATCTTGTTCAAACACCACCACTCGCCAGTGCCTTTGTTTTTTTTTCTTCCTCCTCTGCCATAGCCTTGTAATGACCACAGTGGTGGGAGCTTCCAGGAGCATGCCCTCCATGGTTGATTGAGGTTCTTGAATTTCCAGATGACCATAAAGCCGTTTGACAATAGGACAAGGAGATGAAGAAGTAAATATCAAGCTACACGACAAAAAGGCAGACAACGACAAAAAACATCGTCCAAAAATGACATTCTGAGTGTTCAATGTATTGCAAAGGCAAGACTAAATGTCCGACATATGCATTTTGTGTTGTGTTGCACGCATTTTGCACAGTGCGTGGCTTGCCACAAACCTTGCTTTGCAAGATACTCCTGTGCCTCTGCATGGAAGCTGTGTGGCCTATAAACCCCCTAGTGACAGTACAGAATCGCGCCGACCTCACAGAAAACCAAGTGAAGGCGAGCATGCAATCATTGGCGGAGCTCCCGCTGCAAGACCCCGGCAAGCAGGCTACACACCCCTCATTCGGAGCCAATCCCGGGTGGTCTCGTGGGAGAGAGACGGGCGGTCCAGAGGTGTCCCGGGTGCTTGTGGCGGGGGGGTCTTGTGGTGGGCGTTCTTCCGGGGCGCTGGGGGTGTTCTGGAGGCCTGTGGACGGAGATGGGCCGGGTGTGCGGGGCATTGCGTAGGTTAGTGGACCTCTGGGTCATGTACCGCATGGTAATGGATGAGACGCAGCATGTGTTCTTTGGCGGTGGGCCAGTCGTTCCGTGTGTGTTTGCATGAGGCATTGTGGTGTGCTATTTGGGGCGCTGCCCTGCGGACTGCCTCCAGTTGGAGGTGCGCTGGTGCCTTCATTGGGTCCTCTGCGTGTTTGGTGCCCATGCGACCACACAGCCCCGGAGGACTGGGAAAACTTCAAGATATGCCCGCTCCATACGGGCAGGGACACACTAGTGGGGTGGTCCCTAGCGGAAGCCCTACAGCAACACCAAGGCTGGCCAACCAACAGCCACGCACATCAAGCCACTGAACGCCTTTTTAGGGATCCCCTGATCAAGGACGCCACCCTGAGCTGGCAGGATCCAAGTCAACACGTCTGACGGGAAGGTAGCCTCCGACGGTGTCCAACGAAGCCGAGACCAAATGTCTGCCGGATTCACCGAGGTGTGCACGTAAAACGGTTGAATCTCGATGCGATTGGCTTGTGTAAAATTCCACAGTTGGAGAATCAATGCGTTGAACCGCGGCTTGCGACCTCCCCACTTGCGGAGATACCAGTAAAGGACCTTTGAGTCGGTGAAAAATCGCAGCGTGGTGTCCCTCAGCGCATACGCTTGAATCGTCAGTAGGGCTCCCCTGAACTCTTTGACGTTTATGTGTTCCTCTCGATTCAGGAACCAACCGAACGCTGCTTGGGCATTCCCTTGAAGGACTCCGCCCCACGCCAGATCCGACGCGTCCGAGTACATGTCCCTGACGTGACCCATGGAAACTACGAAGGTGCGTCCCTTCCACTGGTGTAACTCGTCCGCCAGATCCATCAACTGACGTGACACGCGCTCCGGGAGTGCCACGTCTGCCTCCCAGCCAGCCTGGACTGCCACCGCCACGTGCACCGCCAGGGCGTCGCTGAGGAGTCGGATATGGGGCATGGCGAACAACAAGGAACAGATTCTTCCAAGAACGGAGGCGCATCGCCTCACTGATGGTGTGTGACTGTGTGCCAGTCTGTTCACGTCCCGAAAAATTGCTTGTAGGCGCTTTGGAGGTACCGCGACGAATCCTTCCCTGAAGTTCAGCATAAAACCAAGCATTATAATTTCTTGAGACGGCTCCAAACATGATTTTGGGACATTGACCAATATACCCAACCGATGCAAAAGTTGTACCAAAAAACGTGTGTGTTCCAGACATTCACGGTAAGTATTGCCAATGATGAGCCAATCGTCCAAGTAGACCCAAACGAGTGCTCCGCGTTCGCGCACGGCATTTAAAATTGGTTGCATGAGGCGTTGCCATTCCCGTGGTGCAACGTTTAATCCAAACGGCAACACGCACCACCTGTAACATTCACCGTCGACGTAGACCCCCAAATAAGGTCGATCCCGCGGATGGATACCCATGTGAAAATAGGCACTTTTCAGGTCAATTTTGCAAGCATACTGACCGGGTCTCAAGAACGGTAAAATGCCCCACAGAGTGACCAAACGAAAATAGGTGGTCTGTACAAACTGGTTCACGTTCTTCAAATTGGTGATAGGTCGACGGCCTCCCTCAGGATGTGCCTCGTCTGACACTTTGTCCACTGCGAACATACTTGCACAACACTTAATGTCTTTGCGCTCGACGCGTTCCATGCAACCCTGTTGCACTGCCTCCAACACGTGTTTTACCAATTCAGGGTCGGTTACCTCTGCGTGGGAAGAACGAGGACGGAAGTCGTCGGTTGGCCGATCCGGATCAAAACCGTCAACCCAATCAAGCTGCAGCCCATTGCGAATCACTGACGCCGCGTATGTGTCCTTCAACGTTTCCCATTCATGCAATTGTGCACGACAGCGCAAATAGAGTGGCATGTGGGGATGGATCGGCGGTGGCACGCACACGGCTGGTGCCAATAAATCCTCTACAGTCAAGCTACTGCTGTGGTCGTTCATCTAACCTGTCGTTACGTGGCACAAATCTTTGGGTGAAACCCTTACCTTTGCCTTTGCCTCCTTTGCCAGATCTCCGTGGATCAAAACGACCTCGTGTTGAAAACGAACGGAAAGAACTACGATGCGAGTAAGGGGAGAAACGCGTGCCTCTCAGGTCTTTTTGTAATTTGTTGCGCGACTGAAGTAGTGACATGTCATCCTTCGAGAGTAACTCTGGTGCAATCGCAGGTTGTTCAAACCGTTTATCTACTGCCACTCGCCGGGAGCTTTGGATGCTGTAGTCCAACGCACCCAACATTGCAAACAAATGTTCACATAGTACCAATGAAACAGGTGCTTCCGGAGCTACCGTTGTGTCATCTTCGCGTGTTAAGACTACTCCCAGGACTCGCATGGCGTCTTTTACCTGTTGTTCCCAACGACGCTTCTCTGCGTCCGCTGGATGTTTGTGCGTTGGCGCGTTATTAACAGCTGCCCTATGGAACTCGTCGAACACTGGAAGGTGCTTCAACATCTTTTTTCTGCGAAACTCGTCTTGCAAAACCTTTCGCTCTTCCAGGAGTGCAGACAAGCGTGAAGGAAGCGACAGAACCTCATCGCGCCACACGAACGTGGACTCCTTGTCCGACGCGGGGCCAGCGTGGTCCTTGGGACCGCTCAAAGTTTCGCATGCCAAGAAGACGTCTTCGCGATGCGACGACGTGCCTGTTCTGCCAATGTCGTCGCCCTTTAAGGTGAGTAAGGCAACACGAACCAAGGCCATCGTGTCTTTGACAGTGGCCAGTGTTTTCTTTCCTGTAAGTTTGGAATACAGTGACGCTGCCTGCCAAGGACTGAGACCACTCATTGCGCCTTCTTTTGCCAACTGTGCTGCATGTTCCAACGACTCAGAACTCCAGGTTCCACGCCGAATCCGGCAACTTCAGCACGAACTCGTGAAAATCCAGTGTCTCATTTTCTTCTGTCATTTTGTTAAAATTTATATCCTTGAAACATTTTGGATTGCATCAGAAATCAAAGCTCTGGGTACAGCAAATCACTAGTTGAACAACTCAGTGAGCGCGTGACCGGTTTTAAGAGCATGGGAGGTTAATAGTGGTTGGAGCATGTAAGGAGTACTGATTTTCCAAATTTTTTTATTATACTACGGTTTTCTCTGAGATCGTCGACGACAGGTCGTAGCTTAGAGGAAAAACACAACTCTAAGGTTGGTAGAGTGTGGGTTCAAACCCCATGGGGGGTATTTGAGGTCAAAAAATTCATTTTTCATGTATAATACCATTTTTGTGTATATTTTGAGGGTGCCCGTTTCAATGAAAGGTAGCAAAGGGCACCAGAAGAGCAGAAAACAGAGAAAACAAACCGGTTTGAAGGAGTTGGCCCATATATGTGTCTTGTGTAGTGCTATTGCTTCGCCATCTCTTCTTTCCTCCTCACCTATTCGGGTAAATCCGAGACGGGCGGTGACACAAGCCCTGGCACCGGGTGTGTTCCTCTGGTACGTGGATGTGCTTGCGGGCGAGCCACCGGGCGACTCTGGTGAGGAATGGTAGTTGCTCCCTGAGGAGCTGGATGCATCGTTTCTGTAGGCTGGTTGGGAAGTACGCTGGGCGTAGCGCCGAGTGGTAGAGGGGGACTTTCAGTTTCTCCGGGAGCTCTTGGATGTGCGCTCGGCTGTCTGTGTCGCTGAGCACTCGGGCGAGATGATGGATGGGGTTGGGGTAGTGGTGGGCTCTGTCGTGGGAGGTATAGGGGGCGTCATCTGGTACACAGTCCGGGATCTGATGGGGTTTCGGTTTGGGGGGTAGATGCAGGAGGTGTGTGTGGTTGTGGTTCAGTTCTGGCATCTGGAGGGTCGGTAGGTGTGTGGTGCGCTGGTGCGCTGCCTGGATGTCCACCTTTCCATTCCTGTATTGGTATCTGTGGGACTCCTGCTTCAAAATGTAGAGTTGGATGTAGGGGGGGGGGCTGTGGAGGGCTTTGCAGAGCATCAGCGCTTGGGTGCCGAGTCTCGTCGCAGTGGCCTTGTGAGGTGGCTGTCGTGCTATGCGGAGGAGGAGGTGTGTGTCGACAGTGGCGTCCACCATGAACCAGACTGAGACGACGTGCGGGAGGAAGGCGGGCAGGGTAGCTGCAAGTCTGATGATGGCATCCGCCATGGCCCCCAGCTCTCCGTTCGAGGAGGGCCCGCAGGTTGTTTCGCCCGTGTGGTGGTCCATGTGGTAGTGTCCTCCGGCGTGGGTCAGTTTTAGGGTGGCTCCGCCGGTGATGGTTGTGAGGCCCGATTCGCCTGAGGCGTCGGTGAAGAAGACGAGGTCCGCTCACGATGGGTGTAGGAGGCGGCATGGATTCATTGGCAGGTAGGCGTATATGGCGAGGTCTGTGGTGAGGTGGGCCACCGGGGTCGTGGGTTGCAGGGTGGGGATAGCGTACAGCCCTATAACTTTGGAGATGATGCGTTTCGCGCGGGGGGACACGGCTATGAGTCCTTGTTCCGGTTGTCCTTGTGTGAGGTGCAAGTAGTTGTAGTGGAGGATGTAGGCTGTGTCCGGGTTCAGGCTTCGGCAGGTGAGGGTATGTGTTAGGTGTTCTGACGTGTGGCACGAGTGGTGGTGTGGATAGTAGGGGTGCTCATGCTTGTCCGTTCTGCCCTGTTCGGGTATGCTGTAGCAGATTACGATTCCCGTGGGGTCGGGACGGGGCCAGGTCGGTGTTGTGGTGAAGAACCATTGGGGTTTGTGTTACGGGTTCCACACCACTGTCTGGTTAGTGTCGGCGTTGTAGAACCACGGGGCTACCCATGCGTAGGCCAGTGCTGGTAGGTGGGCCGTTGGGTGGATGTGGTTGCGTGCTATGAGGTGTAATAAGGGCCATGGTGTTGGGGGTGCGTTGAGGTCACAGGCCCAACATGAGCGGGGCATTTCCTGGGAGTCATGGGGGACCGTCGGTAGGTCTTGGGTTGTCATGTGGTGTTTCGGTATGCGCCACTTTATGTCGTGGCGGATGGTGGTGGTCTGCGTGGGCTTAGCCTCGTTTGGGGCCAGTAGTAGGGTTAGGGGTTGGTGCTTTGAGCCAATGGGTGTCCGGGGCGCCGTCGCCGGGACGAGATATGGCCGCTGCGCTCTGAAGTCTTGGTAGGCTGTTTTCATGCTCACGTTCTCCAGTAGACAGTTCCCCATTGCCCATGCCGTTTGTGTGACGTACTGGTGGAAGAGGCGGTATTGAGGCCACTCAGGAGATTGTAGGAAAGCGATGTGGTGTGCCCCGCTGCGGTAAATGACACTTATTTGGGAGAGGGTGACGTATACCATTGTGATGGAGGCGCCGACGAGGTTGATCGTGTTGATGGTGCCTTTGGGGTGGTGCTGGAGGTCGCTGCAGAGGACTGCCAGGGGTCCTTCTTCCTGGCATGTGTGGTTGGTGAGGATGGTGTGGCGTGGGGAAGTGAGTAAAAGCTGCAGGTGGTTGGAGATGCGGTTGTTGGTCGTGGTGGGCATACCTGTCTGGTGGGGTATCCAGCTTGGGCATGTGCTGTGGGCTTGTTGCGCGGTCTGGAGGCGGATGGTGGCGAGTTCGGACTTCCAAGGAGTGGTTGTGTGTCATGCAGTGGAGGAGGAGTGCGGTGTGCCTGGTGTAGGCTGCCTTCACCTCGTCCCCTATGGCGTCGCCGTAATGGGGCCACGTCACACAGATGGCCTCAGTGGGTATGGAGGTGGGCCAGCCGCTGTCTGCTGCCGGTGCCTTGGTGACGGCGCGCGTGGCTGGCTGGGGGGCGGTGGTGGGGTGCGTCAGGTGGGATGCTTGGAAGCCAATGGAGGTGTTCAAGACCCCGGTGAGGTAGTACGCCAAGCTTTGGTGTGACAGGGAGAGGGCTTTGATGGCCGAGGACGTATATCGCAGGAGGTGGGCCAGGTGTGACTGCAACTTGGGGGGGACGGTGGTGTCGTCGGGGTTGGTGGTCTGAATTACCGCCAAGCCGTTGGTGGCTTGCACAACATACATGGGGGGCCTTGTGGCCCTAGGGTCGGGGCCTTGGCAGACCCTTTGATCATGGCCACTTACTTGGTAGGGAGGACAATGAGATTGTTGTGGGGGACGTATGAGATGGTCCCGTCCAGGAGGTCGTTGGCCTGCTTGGTGACTCTGGTCCGTCCGCTGGGGTGTGCGGTTCATGTGGGATGTGTGCGACCGTGACCAGGGTGGAGAGGAGAGGGTATGGCGCGTAGGCCGGGTAGTCCTGCTCGATGGTGAGAGCCAGGGGGACTGTCAAGAGGAGGTACAGGAAGGGTCCTTCTGCCCCTCCCTGGGGGACCCCGCTGCCTCGCTCCAGGAAGGGGGTGAGGCCCCCTCTGGTGCGGACCATGTACTTGCGGGTGCGGATGTACTTGGAGGTGAATTTGTAGAAGGGGAGGACCAGGCGTTTCTGGACTGCCTGCAAAAGGAGCCAGGAGGGGTTCAGGAAGGATCCCTTGACATTGAGGGAGGCAATGATGAGGTCCACTGGGTCCATGTCGGCGGCGGTGTCCTGGAGGAAGATTGCCTCGTATGGGGATCGGCCCGGGATAGCTCTTCAGAAGCTGGCGGGTATGTGGGGTCCAGGTGGAGGCGGATACGGCGTACGAAGATGGTGCAGACAATCTTGACCTCCGTGACTGCACACACTATGGGACGCCAGTTGTCCGGGTCGGCCGGGTCCCCCTCTTTGTAGAGGGGGCGGACAACGTTTGCCCAGTCCGGCGGCAGGCAGGTCTGTCCCGTGACGATGTCCCATAGGCGGTCGGGGAGTATGCGGAGGAGGTGGGCAGGGAGGCGGTAGTAGGCCTCCGCAGGGAGGCCGTCGTAGCCCGGGGTTTTGTGTCGCCAGAGAGTGTGGATGGCCTTCCGGGCTTTGTGGATGGTGAAGCGGCGTTTCTCTACTTGCCTCTTCCGGGCGTGGTTGAAGACCTGAGGGTGGCGTTCGATTTTGTTTTGGGTGTCGGTGTCCAGTGTGTCTTGGGTGGGGGTGTGTTGGTGGAGGAAGCTGTCCTGGGTGGCTTGGAGCACCGTGGCCGAGTCCTTGGTGAGGAAGCTGTCTGGCTGCCGGACCGTGGTGATGGTCCGGTGGCACGTGTCGGCGATGGCGTTGTCGAGTGGGCGGATGGCTTCACATGGGGATTTATGACGTCCAAAAATCCCAAAATCTGCAGCATTAAAAAATTGTGTGTAAATTGTGCTTGGGCGATCTGTGTGTCCATACAAGGTGCATTGTAGGGGAGTTCATGTTGCGCATGCCGCTCGTGTTCTTGGACGATGCATTGCTGTCTTTCGATGTACCACTGTTGCAGGTCCGCCCGGATGTGGGCTATCTGCGTCCTGCAGTGGTGTATGTGGTGGCGGGATTGGGGGATGTCGATTTGGAGGAGGGTTGCCAATCGTTCCTTTGCATGCCAGAGGTCATGGAGCATGTCTCCCAGGGCTGTGGGTGGCTGGTCGTCCTCAGTGTGGGGTTGTTGCTGAAAACCGCAGGCGGCGGCGGCCGTGTGCATGGCTTTGAGTAGGTCTGTGGGGTCTGGCCGGTTGCTCCGGGCGCGGTCTATGGCCCTGTTATACACGGACCAGGCTTGTTTGTCGTGCAGCGGGGGCATTTCCAGGGGGGGTGGTAAGCCTTGGTCCGCATCTTCCGGGGGGGTGGGGAGGAGGTTGGGGATCAAGAGGCGGATGTGCAGGGGCCTGTGGCCTGTGGGTCCCATTGGGAGGGGGCTGTATCGGACCCCTGCCCACAAGATGGCGGTGGGGTCGCCGTAGCATACGTTGATGCGGGAAAGGGCGGCCTCAGTTTGATGGGTGAAGTGGGATGATTGGCCTTCGAGGTTTGCCGTCAGCTCCACGAGCCCCAGCGTTTCGATGGTATCGCGGACTGCGTGGTTGGTTGGGTTGGGGGCGGCGTTCATGTCGCCTATGACGATGGTGGGGGCGAGCATCGCCATCTGATGGTATGCCTCGGCCAGCGCTTGGAGAAAGGGTTCTGTTGTGTCGCCAAAGGGGACATGAGTGTAGATGACATTGAGTTGCCATCCGTCCCCGACGACTTGACAGACACTCAGCCTCCCTGGGATGCTGAGGTGTTGGACGAGGTGGACATGGATGCCAGCCTGGGCATACAGGGGGGTCCCCTTGTGCCAGTGGCATTTGTATGCCCTCTGGTCCAGGGCATATATGGCGGTGGGGTCCGGGGGGTCGTCGCGTTGAAGGCCTTGCTCCTCGAAGGTGAGAAGGTGGGGAACCCAGTCCGTCCCCCGTGCCATCCAGAGCTCCTCGAGGGCGACGGTGGCGTCCTTGGAGTATTTGATGGCCGGGTTGTTGAAATCGAGGAGGTTGATGGTAGCCTCGGTTGGCGCCGGCCGGGGCTCTGGGGGCCATCGACCCGGCCCTGGCCCCGTAAGGGGGGAGGATTGGTGCCCGGCGACTTTTTGCTGGGTGGTGGGCGCTTTGGTGGGCGTGGTGGGTGGAGGCCCTGTCTCCTCTCCGGGGGGAGTTCGCCGGTGTACTTGGTGCCCCTGCGGGCCTTGATCTCGGGGGTGATGCGTCGGAATGGCCAGGCGCTGTTGAGCTCCGAGGTAGGGCCCTCTGGCTTGTCCGGGGCGCTGCTGCCTTCGTCGAGATGCTTCTGGCGGTGCCATTGCACCCAGATCTGCAGCCCACCGTTGGGGCGCGGGTCCTGGAGGCGGTACTGGATCGTGTCCTCACACCAGATCCAGTCGCCAGTGTGGTTGTTGCGCAGAGGCTGTTGGACTCTTTTGCGTTTTCGGAAATGTGGGTACGCTTCGGGCTGGGGCGGTGCCTGTGACCAGAGGGAGGATGATGAGGACGCATGGTCCAGGTGGGCGGAGGGGAAGGTAGGGCGGGTGCAGGGGTTGGGAGGCTGCTGCCCTGCTGTCTCTTCTGGTCTGTTGGGGGCTAGGGGCGGGTGCGCCTCTTTTTCTTCGGGTTCGCTTGGGCGGGACTGGAGGTGGTAGAACTGGAGGACCCTCATGCCGCCCCCACAGAGCGCAAAGCCAGCTCGCAAGAGCGCCCGCTGTGGGGTTGGTGACGGGTCCCCAGGCCCGCACCCCCCGCACCCACAGCCAGTGGGTAGTGAGCCCCGGCCGCACGCCCGAAAGGACGAGTGGTCGGGGGTGGGAGAGCGCCTGACCCCGGACGCCCCGCAAGCAGGCAATAGACGCCCCCCCCGAGCCCCCTCGTGCTGCTTTCACAGCGCGCCAAGCCAGCACGCAAGAGCGCGCGCTGTGGGGTTGGTGACGGGTCCCCACGCCTGCACCCCCCGCACCCACAGCCAGTGGGTAGTGGGCCCCGGCCGCACGCCCGAGAGGAGGGGTGGTTGGGGGTGGGAGAGCGCCTGTCCAGGGACGCCAAGGCAAGTGGGCCCCCCCCCCCCCCGGGCACCTTCATGCCGCCCCCACAGCGCGCTAACCCAGCTCACAAGAGCGTGCGCGGTGGGGTTGGTGACAGGTCCCCAGGCCGGCACCCCCCGCACCCACAGCCAGTGGGTAGTGGGCCCCTGGCCGCACGCCCGCAAAGGAAGAGTGGTCGAGGGTGGGGGAGCGCCCGGCCCCGGGCGCCCTCGTGCCGCCCCCACAGCGCGCAAAGCTAGCTCGCAAGAGTGCGCGCTGTGGGGTTGGTGACGGGTCCCCACGCTCGGCCCCCCCGCACCCATAGCCAGTGGGTAGTGGGCCCGGGCCGCAAGCCCGAAAGGACGAGTGGCCAGGGGTGGGAGAGCGCCCGACCCCGGACTCCCCACACCCAGGTAAGAGGCGCCCCCCCCAGGCACCCGCATGCCGCCCCCACAACGTGCAAAGCCAGCTCGCAAGAGCGCGCACTGTAGGGTTGGTAACGGGTCCCCACTCCCGCAACCCCCGCACCCACAGCCAGTGGGTAGTGGACCCGGGCCGCACGCCCAAAGGGCGAGTGGTCGGGGTCAGGAGAGCGCCCGACCCTGGACGCCCCACACCCAGGCAAGACGCGCCCTCCCCTGGGCGCCCTCTTGCCGCGCCCACAGCGCGCCAAGCCAGCACGCAAGAGCTCGCGCCCTGGGGTTGGTGACGGGTCCCCACGGCCGCACCCCCCGCACCCACAGCCAGTGCGTAGTGGGCCCCGGCCGCATGTCCTGAAGGACAGGCAGTTGGTGGTGGGAGAGCGCCCGACCCCGGACGCCCCACACCAAGACAAGAGGCGCCCCCCCCGGGGCGCCCTCGTGCGGCCCCCAGAGCGCGCAAAGCCAGCTCGCAAGAGCGCGCGCTGTGGGGTTGGTAACAAGTCCACACGCCCGCACCCCCCGTACCCACAGCCAGTGGGTAGTGGGCCCCTGCAGCACGCCCCAAAGGGGGGGCGGTCGGGGGTCCGAGGGCGCCCAATCCCGGACGCCCCGGCAAAAGATGCCCCCCCCCCCCCCCCCGGGGCAGTCTCATGCCGCCCCCACAGGGCGCAAAGCCAGCCCGCAAGAGCGCGCGCTGTGGGGTTGGTGACGGGTCCCCACGCCCGCACCCCCCGCAACCACAGCCAGTGGGTAGTGGGCCCCAGCCTCATGCCTGAAAGGACGAGTGGTCGGGGGTGAAAGAGCGCCCGACCCCGGGCGCCCCACACCCAGAAAAGAGGCGCCCTCCCCGGGCGCCCTCGTGCCACCTCCACAGCGCGCAAAGCCAGCACGCAGGAACACGCGCGGTGGCGTTCGTGACGGGTTCCCACGCCCGCACTTCCCGCACCCACAGCCAGTGGGTGGTGGGCTCCGGCCGCACGCCTCAAAGGACGAGTGGTCGGGGGTGGGAGAGCGCCCGACCCCGGACGCCCCACACCCAGGCAAGACGCGCCCCCCCCTGGGCGCCCTCTTGCCGCCCCCACAGCGCGCCAAGCCAGCACGCAAGAGCGCGCGCCGTGGGGTTGGTGACGGGTCCCCACGCCCGCACCCCCCGCAACCACAGCCAGTGGGTAGTGCACCCCGGCTGCATGTCCCAAAGGACGGTTGGTCGGGGGTGGGAGAGCGCCCCAGCCCGGACGCCCCACATCCGGGCAAGAGGCGCCCCCCTGGGGGTGCCCTCGTGCTGCCCCCACAGCGCGCAAAGCCAGCTCGCAAGAGCGCGCGCTGTGGGGTTGGTAACAAACCCCAAGCCCGCACCCCCCGTACCCACAGCCAGTGGGTAGTGGGCCCTGGTCGCATGTTCCAAAGGAGGGGCGGTCGAGGTGGGAGAGCGCCCAATCCCGGACGCCCAGGCAAAAGGCGCCTCCCCCCGGGCACCCTCATACCACCCCCACAGAGCGCACAGCCAGCTCGCAAGTGCGCACGCGGTGGGGCTGGTGAAGGGTCCCGACGCCAGCACCCCCGGCACCCACAGCCAGTGGGTAGTGGGCCCCGGCCGCATGCCCGAAGGGACGAGTGGTCAGGGGTGGGAGAGTGCCCAACCCCGAGTGCCCCACACCCAGGCAAGAGGCGCCCCCCCCAGGCGCCCTCGTGCCGCCCCCACAGCGCGCAAAGCCAGCACGCAAGAGCGCGCCCTGTTGCGTTGGTGACGGGTCCCCACACCCACACCCCCCGCACCCACAGCCAGTGGGTAGTGGGCCCTGGCCACACGCCCGAAAGGACGAGTGGTCGGGGGTGGGAGAGTGCCAGAACCCCGGGCGCCCCACACCCAGGCAAGGCGCGCCCCCCCCCAGGCGCCCTCGTGCCGCTCCCACAGCGCGCAAAGCCAGCACGCAAGAGCGCGCGCGGTGGGGTTGGTGACGGGTCCCAACGCCCGGACCCCGCGCACCGACAGCCAGTAGGTAGTGGGCCCCGGCCGCACGCCCAAGAGGACAAGTGGTCGGGGGTAGGAGAGCGCCCGACCCCGGGCGCCCCACAACCATGCAAGAGGCGGCCCCACAGCGCGCAAAGCCAGCTCACAAGAGCGCACTGTCGGGTTGGTGACGAGTTCCCACGGCCGGGCCCAACCCACGGGGAGCGCGCAGCCCCAAGCCAGGTAGGGGGAAACGGGACCGGGCCGCCCCCTACCCAAGCAAGCCAAACGGAGCACGGGACCGAGGCACGACAGGCGGAGGGGCACGGACTGCGTGGAACGGCCCTACCAGCGCCCAGCACCAGGACCGCGTGAGGTGCGCGCACCACACCAACCCGGGGAGGGGTGGGGGGGCGCGGACACCGAGAGAGCGCGAGCGCACACACACACAAAGGACACGCGGGGAAAACCAGAAGGGCAACTGGACCGAGCCCGCGGAACGCACAGACTGGATGGAATGGCGTACCAGCGAGCGAGGATAAGGGACACCCTGACAGGACGGCCCGCCACACATAGCGCAGGAAACACGGGTGGGGAAAGGAAGGACGGTGAAGACACAACACCGGGCACCGGCCCCATACCCCCCGAACCGGCCGCGAGCGCCGCGCACACACGACCAGGGCATGCAGCCGCCAAGGCGGTAGTGGTGCACTGCGCAACGCACCAGCCCCAAGGCTAGGCAGCCTCCGCGCGGGCCCAGGGGGCTCCCACTGGCGACAAGCCAGTAGCACGGGCCCGGCGGCGCCGGCGCCCTGGGCGACCACGCATTAGAGGGGCGACGCGCTGGGTAAGCGCCCGCAGCCACGGCTGGGAATCGATGCACTGACCGGGGAGTGGCGAAATGGGGAAGCGGGGGAGGGACGGGGCTCCGAGCCCTCTGAACCCGGGGGACTCCGCCACCAGGCAGGAAGTGCGTCATGGAGGGCCCCCCACTAGGACCCGGTAGGGAAGATATCACCTGGCCCGACCACGTGGCCCCCCGGGGCCGAAAGGCGTCTAGTACCCGCAAAATCAAACCTCAAACCTCAAACCCCGTACAGCCGGTCGGAAGGGTCTTCAGCTTGATTAATTTGATGGTCAACTCCTGGGTAGTGTGGTCCCACGATGCCTCTGCCTCAAGCCGATACGCGTTATGGTGTGTGGGTGAACGACGGGTGATTTTCAAGTTGTCGGGCCTGTGGAGCACCACATCTACAAGGCTCTCTTGGTGACTATCGAGGAGAATGAGATGATCCAACAGTTGACCGACCATTCGGACCGCCTGTTGCTGATGAGCTGACAAAAAGTGGTCAATCATTTGGCCATTGTACATGACACATGCGTGGCCAATGGTTCCTACCGCGAATGAGCACATGGGTTCAAGCGCAATGGTAGTGCCCTAGCACTACACGGGCCGGAGGATGGTGCGCCATCCTCAAAGCTGAAACCTTTATGGCTCGACCCGTGTGTATGCCAAGGAATGAATATGCCGGAATTGGCGTACAACGTTCTTGACCGAACCGAATCCAACCGACGTTGAGGCATTGACCAAGTCGCTTGACTCGCCCCATTGGGCCATTGGGGTACCACCAGCAAGTGACGACGTCAGCCTATGCCTTCCGGTTAAAAGGCTGGCCGACATTCCGTCAATCCAGGCAATCGATGAACTCCGTGACAAGAGCTCTTCCATTGAATATCCAGAATGGCTCCGCAGAATGTACCAAAGTCACTACAAAGGCCGGAGCAAAGGCGCAGAGGACCAAGGAGACGAAACTGAACCTGAGATTTCTCAGTCGTCTCAAGGTTCCAGTACAAACCGTAGCGCAACGGATGTGCGTGCTACTGTTGAAGCCCACGTTCAGGGCATGCCCCCACCCAATGCGTCAGCAAACAAGAAAGGCGAGTGGGGTGCCGGGCTGTTGCAGAATGTGGCCTCATTGATGCACTCTGCACGAGCACAGAAAGCCCTACGCACCTACACGGACCTGTACCACAAGCAGACAGCAAACCTGAAAGAGCACCTGGAGAAGCATCTGTGGACGTTGGACTAGTCACGAGTGTCAGGGCAAATGCAGATGCACACGACTCATGCATACATGACTACGGGCATACACATGAGTACATGCAAGTTGATCCATATATATCTATATATATAGCTAGATTTGAGGGGAGAGGGGTGTAGTAATATATCTATCTATATACACATATACATAGGGTAAGTCGCCAAATGCGCGCCAATTTTGGCCCGTCCTTCACAGTTGGCCGAATTTCTGTTAAAATGTTCAGGATTTCGTGGAACTTTCTGGATGGATCTCCAGAATGGGAACCAGGCTACTGGCCCATAGCATTAGATCTCGATTTCTTTGCTAAAAATGGCCAGATATCTGGCTGAGAGCAGAGCGCCCTGCGCTATTGCGCAAAAGTGCGCATTTGCCAAATGACGACTCCAATTGCCATCCGTCACAGTGGCGCTTCGTTTGGGCGCTACACGGCACCAAATTTTATAATTTGTGGTTCTGCAGGTGGGTTCAGACCCAGGCTACTCAGCAGAGAGGGTCCGGGGCCTTTCAGGGATGCCGGTCCGGCTTTTGTCTGTCGGCACTGCTAGCAACCGAGCAGCCGAGAGGCCTGAACGCACGGTGCGTGTGGTGGTTGAATGGCCCGGGTCACCACGTGATGGTTCTGCCTCTCCCTTGTCTGCTCCTGTCCCGCCCACGCCTACCGCCTCTGTCCGCAGCTCTAGTGCTGATACATGTGTCGGTGGGTCCCCACTCGGCATGACAATGACCGGCACACAGATGTCACCGAGCTTGGGGTTGCAGAAGCGCCTGTGGAAGAAAAAACCTGATAGGCCCCTGTGAAAAAGCCCAGGCGCGTGGATCTGTTGTTGATCCGGGGCGGGGAGTTGACCAACGAGGAGGTAGTGGCGGACGTGCGTGCGGACCAAGCGGACAAGGAACAGAAAACGGCAGAGTTGAAACAACGAAAAAAGGAACGGGAAGACAAGCGGGGGCAAAGGAAGAAGGACGAGAGGAGAGAAAGAAAGAACAGAAGGAAAAGAAACACGCGGCAGAAGAGAAAAACAGGCGCGCAGCCGAGGAAAAACGGAAGCGACAGGAGGAACAGGCGGCAACAAAACGGAGGAAAGAGGAGGAACGGGTGGCCACTCAAAGGCGGAAAGAGGAGGAAAGGGCGGCGAGGCCATAGCGGGGAGTGAAGCGGAAGGCAGGTCCCGAACAGCGGGATGATGGGACCACCTGCCCTTGCGGCAATGATGTGGGGACCGGCCTCACCGAAAGCTTGGCCCAGTGTGACACGTGCGAAGCGTGGATTCACGACAGCTGCTTTGGCTTTGAATGGGCACAGGACGGCCCATACATTGAGCAGCCTAAGAGCCAGTGGCAATGTGCCTGGGGTTTGAGGTTTGAGGTTTGATTTTGCGGGTATTAGACGCCTTTCGGCACCGGGGGGCCACCTGGTCGGGCCAGGTGATATCCTCCCCACCAGGTCCTAGTGGGGGGCTCTCCAAGAAGCACCTCCTGCATGGTGGCGGAGTCCTGGGGTTCACAGGGCTCGGAGTCCCGTCCTTCCCCGGCTTCCCCGTCTCGCCACTCCCCGGTCAGTGCATCAATTCGCAGCCGTGGCTGCGAGTGCTTACCCACTGCGTCGCCCCCCTAATGCGTGGTCGCCCGGGGCGCTGGCGCCGCCGGGCCCGTGCTACTGGCTTGTCGCCAGTGGGACCCCCTTGGGCTGGCGCGGAGGCTGCCTAGCCCAGGGGTTGGGGCGTGGCGCTGTGCACCACTACTGCCTTGGCGGGTGCAGTGCCCAGTCTGTGTGTGCGCAGCGCTCGCGGCCGGTTCGGGGGGTTCGGGCTGGTACCTGGTGTTGTGTCTCTCTCGTTTCCCCCTTCCCGCCCCGCGTGTTCCGCGCTGCGTGTGGCGGGCCGAACTGTCCTGGTATCCCTTACCCTCGCTCGCTGGTACGCCATTCCACGCGGTCTGTGCGTTCCGCGCGTCCGGTCCGGTTGCCCTTCTGGTAGTCCCCGCATGCCCCTTACGTGTGTGTGCGCTCGCGCTCCCGCGGCGTCCGCTCCCCCCCCTCCTGGGTGGTATGGCGTGCGCACCTCGCGCTGTCCCGGCACTGGGCGCTGGTAGGTCCGTTCAACGACGTCCGTGCCCCTCCGCGTGTCCTGCCCCGGTCCCTTGCCCCGTCCAGTGTGCTTGGGGGGGGGGGGCGGTCCGGTCCTGGTTCCCCCCTACTTGGCTTGGGGTTGCCGGGGTGGCGGTAGGGCGTCTCCAGGGGGGTTGCCTTCTACTGTCGCGAGGGGCGTCTGGGGTCAGGCGCTCCCCCTTCCCCAACTGCCCGTCCACTGGGCGGGCTGTTGGGGTCCGCTATCCACGTGTTGTTGGCGCGGGCGTGCGGGTGTGGGGGCCCTTCTCTGTCCCCTCGGCCTGCACGCCCTTTGGGGGCTGCGCGCCGCGGGACGGGTCCGTGGCTTTTGTGTGCCGGGGGGCAGCCTTGGGGGGGGGGGGGTGTGCGCCGTACCCCCCGTTTGTACGGCCGGGGGGGGCCTGTAGGGCGGGGGGTCGCTCTGCCTCCTTCCGTCCCTCTGCCTTCCCTGGGCAGGCAACAAAGCGGGAGTCACTGGCTCCGTGCTGTCCATGGGGGGCGTGGCCCCCCATACAACTCCGGGTCGTGCTCGCCCGCATTCTCTGGGCGCGATCTGTGCGGCGTCCTGGCGCGTTGGCGCGGGCTTGCTTGTTCTCCGCGGCCCCTGTGGGAGCCGGCGGCTGGGGCGGGGGGGCGGGTCGCGCTTCGGCTCCTCCCTCGGGCGGGGGGGGGGACCATCCCCCCTGCCTCGGGGGGTGGGGGCCGGGGCCCCCGCGGCTTGCGGGCCGGTGGGGGGGCTGGGGGGGGGGGTCGTGCTGCGGCCTCCATGCCCCCCTTCTGGGTGGCGGTACTCAATCCTGGCCCCCCTCGTGTCGCCCCGGGCCCCCCCGGGCCGAGGACCGCTCCCCAGGGGCCTCCTGCAGACCTGAACCCCCCCCTCTGCCCTCCCTGAGTGGGCTGTGGTCACGGGAGGGTCATGTAGGGCGCGGCCTCCATACTGTTCTGATGCGCCGCCGTGCGCCGCCCCCAAGCTTGGTGCGCGCGTTGCTCCAACACGCTGGTGTCGGAGCAGGCGGCTGGGGGCGCTGGGCCGCGCGGTGTGCAGGTCCAGCCGCATCCCCCCCCCCCCGCGTTGCGGTTTCTTCTGGGGGGGGGGGCGTCCCCTTGGCTCCGGGGGGGCTGAGGGCCGCTCCTGTGGCTCCCAAGCTGGGGGGGGAGCGGGGGGGGGATGGGGGGGACGCACCCCCGCCCCACCGTCCTGTCGGGCGTTGTCTCCGGCGTGCCCCCCCGTGGTATACGCGTGCCGTGGGGGTTGCCGGGCGGCCGCGGGCGTCGGGCGCGGTCCGGTCGGCCGCCGACGGGTCAGTGCGGCGGGGGGGGGGGGGGGGAACCCCCCCGCCCTGGTGCGCGCCCCCGTCTTCCCCGGGCCAGCCCCTAATAGGGCCGCTCCGTTTGCGCCGTCCTGGGCGACGCCGGTCCGCCGTCGGCGGGCAGCGGGCAGGGCGTGCGGGCGCCTGCCTCGGCCGTGGTGCCCCCGCACCTCGGGTGCAGTGGCCTCTTCTTGGGGGGTGCGGGGCCGCCGTTTCTTCGGTCTGCCTCCGTCCGCTCTTGGGCCTGAGTGGGAGGGGGGGGGGGGTGTGGGGGGCCCTCTGGTCCCCTGGCGCCGCCTCCGGACGGCCGGGGGGGGGGCGGCATGGCGGTCTCGGCCCCGGGGGCCAGCCATCGGCTGGGGGGTCGCACCCTTCCCCCGCCCCCCTCTACCTAGAGCCGGACCCTCGTGCAGGCCTTCGCTGGGGCCCCTCATCCCCCCTGCCGTCGTCCCGCGGCGCTGGCCGGCCGGGGGCGGCCATGAGGGTTAGCGGTCAGCAGTTAGCGGGTTGCGGGGCAGCCGGTTCCCCCCCGCGCTCGTTGTCTCCGCCCCCCCTCCCGCGGGAGGTGGCGCGTGCTCCTTCGTCACGCCCTACCGTGGGGGGGGCGCGGGTCGGGGGGCCCAGCTCCCCCCCCAACTTTCTGGCGTCTGCCGTCTGGGCCGTCACCTGCGCCGCTGCTTGTGTGGGGGCTGGGGCTGTGGCGGCGGCGGGTTGCGCCGGCGGTAGCGCCAGTGGGCGAGGGCGCTGCGCAAGGCCCGGGGGAGCCAGTTGTTGGCGTCCGCATCCGTGATGCGGAGCACCGCTCCCCCTTCCAGGAAGGCCGGCCACGTCGGCTCCCTGTCGGGCTACGCCGCCCGGATCACTGACCTGAGGACCCTCTCATGGTCCTCTGGGGCTGCCCACCCCCCCGGGGGCACCTCTCGGTTTCCTTCCGTCCCTCCGGAGGAGCAGGGCATCAAAGGGCTGGTTACTCAACCCCCTGGTGGTCCCCTTGTTGGCCCAGCTCAACCACCCGTACACCTCCGCAACCAGGGGGAGGGCCTCCTCCCCCAGAGGGTCCAGGACCGTGCCCCAGTCCCGGTCCCAGGGCCGGGCCCCCTCTGCCCCTCGCGCTGGCTCCCCCTGCTGCCCCTGTGCCTGCGGCGCTGATGCCGCGCCCCGCCACCCTCCCGCCGAGGCCATCCGCGCCGGCTCCGCTCTCGGCGCGGGGGGGGCTGGCTGGTGCTGGGGTCGTGGGGGTCTGGGAGGGACGAGCTCGCCGGCGTCAGGGTCGATGTTGTAGAGGTGGTGGTGCCGGTGGTGGTGGTGGTGGGTGTGGTGCGCCGGCATCTGTTGGATGCCGGGGGGGGTGCACCTCACCGGCTGCACGTCCGGCTGCGGGGGCGCCCCGCTCCCCGCCCCCCTCTGTTCGGCCCGCCCTTCCCCCCGGGCTCCCATGCCCCGTCCCGGCTGTCCCTTGGGGCCGCGGCGCCCTTGCCCTTGCCCTTGGGCCCCTTTCCGGCCCCCTGCCCGTGCCGCGGGTCCCGCCCCCTGTCCCCCACGCCCTGGCCCGCCCGCTCGCCCACCGTCCCTCGGCCGGATCCCTGCACCTGGGTGCCCTGCCTGCGCCCCTGCGCGCCCTTCCCGTGCCCTGGTCCCTTCCGGGCCCGCTGCCCTGAGTCGCGCCGTCTGCTGCCTGCGCTCTGTCCCCCTCCGCTGCTGCGCCCTTGCTCCCCGCCGCGCGTGCCCTGGCCTGCTCCTTGCGCGCGCTCCTGGGCACTTCCCCTGTCGCCTCCTGTCCCCCGCTCTGCGCTCCCGTGGCTGGCACGCAGCTCTGCCTGCGCGCCGTCCCCTCCTTCCTGGATCATGCGCCGGGCTTCCCGCTGTCTTTGCAGCTGCGGGAGCGTGACGCCCGGCGGCGAGCGCTCGGGCGCCGGGGGGCAGACGTGCCGCGCCCGCCCCGGGGGGAACGGCTTGGGGGGGAACGACATGGGGGGACTGGTGTGGGTGTGGGTGGGGTTGGCGTGGGCGCGGTACTTCGCGCTCTCCCTGCCCACTGCTGCTGCTGCGGCGGCCGCCGGCGAGGCACCCGTGGCCCGTGCGGGGTCCTTCCCCCGCTTTCCCGGCGTGCTGGGGGTCGCGGCGTGGCCGGCTGAGGCGGTGGCGCGGCTTGCCGGGGCCGCGGTCGCAACCCCTCGCGCGCCCTCCTCGCTCTCCTCTGCGGCTGCGGCAGCCCTCGGCGATGCGCCCGGTTCCTGCGCCCGGGCTACCCCCTGTGTCGGTGGCGTGCCGAGGGCCGCGGTCGGGGCCGCGGCGTAGCTCGCTGGGGCTGCGGTCTCTGCTTCCTGTGCATCTGGGGCCCCCTCGCGGGGCGAGGCCGCAGGGCTTGCTGCTTGGGCGGCGGGGGCGGTCACCTAGGCTGGCTCAGGCTCCTGGGCCGGCGGCGGCGGCCCGACCAGCACCGCCGCCTCGGCCAGCCTCCGCTCCTCGCGCTCCGCGGGGGTCTCCCCCGTCCCCTCCGGGGAGACGGGGGAGCGGGTGCGGGACCGGCGAAGGTGGCGGTCGTCCCGCTGGGGGGAGCCATCGGAGTCTGCCATCACTGTTATCCTGGTAGGCATGCATGGTGGCAGGCGCGCCCTTCCCACTACCTTCTGGTGCATCAGTGCCGTGCCGTGGGGAGTGCCGTGCGGTGCTCTGCGGGGGGGAGGGGGGGAGGGGGTGGGGGGCCGGCTGTGGCGTCAGCCCCGCACGGGCGGGGGCCGGCGGCCATCCATCGGCATTGGGAGGGGAGGCGGGGGAGCCACGCGGCCCACGCGTCGCGCCACAGCCCCTAGTCTGGGGCGGGGCCCGGGGCCCTGGGCCCCCTTGGGTCGTCGGGTGGTGTCAGGGGGAGCCGCACTAGGTGGACCCCCGTAATGGCGGTGACCTCCTGTGTTCGCAGGAAGGTGTGTACTCCATCCCGCGCCGCGGGCGCCGGGAGGGGGGGGCGGGGTACGGGTGCTGCCCCATAGAGGTGGGTGGGGGTGATCCCCAGGACCCGCTCCGGGTTCCCGGAGGTCGCAACGACGAGGAGGAGCAGGGGGGTGCCAGGGCACTCTTGCCAGAGGACCTGCCCCCCGTGGTGGGCACCCCTGGTCCTGGAGAGGGGGGGGGATAGGTCTGGGTTGGCCCAGCCGTGGGGCGCGTGCGTCGCCAGCGGGAGGGCGGGGCACCAAGTGGGCTCCCTGGTGCCTGGTGCCGGCCCGCGTCTGATGGTGGAGACGATGGAGACGACTCTGACGCTGACCATTCCCAGCCCTCCATGGCTGCGAGTGATAGCGCATAAAGAGTAGTAGATGGGGTGAGGCGGGGGAGGGGGTGTGTGTGAAAAAGGGAGTGGGATGCCATGCACACCGTTGGAGAGGACAGAGAACCCAAGTGAGAGTGGGGGCAATGCCCCATACACCAAAGGTATACCGACCCCCTCATAGTGTAGTAGAGCCCAATTTTAGCAGAATACAGATTTCAGACAAATTTGCGTGCTAGCCATGTAGGTCGGGCTAGATAACACCATTTGACACAAATTATGCATGTTTCCCTTAGTGTGGATCGTCCTCTACGCGATGAGCAACTTTGTTTTTGCGTGCTGTGCCGCTTAACCCTCTCCCGAAGCGCGACCGTGATCCAACCAAAAAAGAAAACTCAGAATTTCAGCTTCTGGGCAGCGGAGACCTCCGTAAAATGGCTTCCCTCTGGAGGAAAAGAAGGCTCCATATAGGATAACAAATGCATTTCTGGGTAGCCTAGGTCAAGATGCACGCGTGCATATCTTTGGATTTTGCCAACTCACCGGTGACGTCACGCACGAAGTGCGACTGTGACGCGTGCACCTCTGGGGACTACATTTGGCTATCCTTCGAAAATCGGCAACTTACCCTATCCCTAGAGACATATATACATATATATATATGTATATATATATATTACTACACCCCTGCCCACTTACATTTAGCTAACAACCACAACAACAACAAGCAACACGTCTCCGTGCCGTTTTGGCCATTACTCCGTTCCAACGCTTTGGATTTTTTGCCTATCTGGCCATCCTGAAGCATACATGGTGGTGCTGTCAACTCCATGTTTGAGTCAGAGACTCCCCGGTGGCAGCCCCAAGCGGTGGCGTTAGGTCCGGAGGTGCCCTCCTGAATTTACGAAGTTTTGGCCCAAAAACAGCGATTTTTCGCCAAAAACAGCCCCCAAACCCGGGCAAAACGCCCAAATGAAGGAGAACCGTGTCTGACTTCACGTGCGACTTGATTTCACCGTGTCAAAGAGGCCTCTAGTGCCCTTCAACTCCGCGATATGTCCAAGGAACAGCCCAAAAAAGCGCCAAAAAGCCCCAAATTTTGCGCAATGTGCACCAACACCCGAAATCAAGCACAAGCCGTATCTTGGGCCACGTGGCTCAAAATCCGATTCAAGGGGCACCTAGTCCACCTGCAACCCCCGGCCTCTTGTGGGTTCCATGCCTCAGAATCGCCAAACGAGCAACCTAAACCCCCGTACCAGTTGTTACTTGGTACAGCCGGAGGGCAGCCCGGCCCGCGCACGGCGGGGGGCCAACAGTGGTTCTACCAGGGTCCCCGGGGCGAAAAAAACATTTTTTCCAAAGTTGTTCCTAGACCACTTGGGATGCTCAAACAAGTGTTTTTAGCCCGTTTTGAGCCTGTGGTGATGCATTTTGGGCCATGGTAAATCCCAAAATGCTTTGAAAATGGGGCGTTTTGCGACCCAAAGTGGGTCAAAAATGCGTCAAAAGCGCGTTTCTTCCAAAAGTGATCCTGAACCAGTTGGGATGCTCAGGAAAGTGTTTTTAGCCCATTTTGAGCACGAGATCACGCATTTTGGGACATAGAAAGTCCCAAAATACCTTGACAATATGGGGGATTTGAAGATCAAAAAGGGGTGAGAAATGAGTCAAAAATGCTTTTTTCCAGAAGTGATCCTGGACCATTTGGGATGCTCTAACAAATGGTTTTAGCCCATGTTGAGCCCAATTTGACCCAGTTTAGGCCCCTCCACATGTATGCACCAAGCTGTACCCTTCACGTGTACCTTAGAGCTGAATAGTGGAGCCACCTAGAGTTGGGGAGAGGGGTGTCGATAAGAGGATATATATATATATATATATATACATATATATATATATACACGTACATAGATATACATGTGTGTCTGTATATATACATATACGTATATACAGATAAATATATATATATATATATATACATATATATATACATATATATATATATATATATATATAGTCATAGTCATAGTCATAACGACTTATCATGCCGTCTACTGGAGTTACCGGGCATCTGGCACCGACAGGTCATTCCTGTCTTGCTCGATACAGTTCCTCCCAGGGCTGTCTGAAGGGGCCAACAGCATGACGGAGGACCCAGAGGACCGGGGATACCGGCAAACCAGGCTTTTGGGGCAGTGGCAACTGTAGTGTGTTAGCATTAGCAACGGCGACAAGCGCTGGCCCGCCCGTTGGACCGCCGGGGGTAAGGGGCAAAGCATGGCAGAGCAGCAGCACTGCAACAAGCAAGCAATACTCCTAGGGGAGCAGCACTGCAGCAATCAAGTGACAAATGCAGCAAGCATGGGCACAAGACAGGATTGAATATGGCGATGCTACCCACGTGCTGACCCGAAGGCCTTGGGGCCTGCAGCAAGCCGACCGTAGCCCCGACCGTAGTCACCAGGGTACTCACCGGGCAAGTAGTCAGGAATGTAGCTGTCCGCAGCGTTGGGGCCCAACCACCTCTTGCGGTGAGGACCACACCAGTGTGACAAATCCACCGGGCGGTCCTTCTCCCTCCGGACATGGCAACAGACAGCGTGTACTGGGCGGCAATCTCAAGGGTCAACCCGTTCACCGCGAACGGATCAGCAACGTGGGACGCCCAGTTCTCAACAGGGCCTGGGCCGGTGACAGCAGCCTGCACATAGTAGCCGAACATGGAGAGCATCGCCAAACGGCCCTTCTTGATCTCCTTCACCTTCAGGTCGGCAGCCATATCAGGGTCGTTGGCCAGACCCAGGGGGTCACAATGCTTGCCACTAGGATACATCAGATCAAGGTCACGTCCACCGAATGGACCACCATTCACAATGTAAGCGTCGATGGCACCCATCAGGACAAGTTGGCAGGCCAAGACAGCAAGGATGGACTGGGCGAGCATCAACACGGGAACACCCATGTAGTTCCAGCTATAAGATTCGCGCGTGCGTCGTCGTAAGACTCATTCGTCGTGCGCGCGTGTGTCTGTGACTGGCGCTTCTTAGCCTGAGGCTTCAGCGCAGATCGATTTCATTTAAAAAACGCCTGTTGACTGCTACTTTCGCACATTTTTGCCTTTTTCCAGGAATTCTGTGTATTTTGCGGTATACTATGGTGAATGATAAAAAAAATGCGTCGTCCTCTTCAGCCATGCCACCGCCTCCGGCCCCAGTGGCTAGAGCGCACTCCGTGGTTGCTAGAAAAACAAGCACCCGCTCCATCTCACCCAAAGCTCTCTCTAGCGGAGCGCGGCCGTTGAAAAAGTCTCAAGCCGCACCTATAGTCTCCAACAAATCTTCCATCATTGCAGGCCTTCAAGGTGACCCGGCCCCACCTCCATCCTTGCACTCACCTCTCCCAAAGACTACCATGCCTACCGTGCAACCGGACGAGGAGAACTCGGCGTCTCCGTCTGTTCCGCAAGGCGCTTCTTGTGCACCAAAAAAAAGGTTGATGAAAAGAATACCTCTCTAAACCCTCGTCACGATGTTCCACCGGATGACATTGCACCGAAGAGAAAAAAAAGGCATTGAATCCTTGGAGCCTCCATGCAACACACCCACTATTGTGGAGCGAGACCCCTTCAATGCACATGGGCAAAGCCGTGCTCCTATGGATACGGCCCAACATGTTGCTTCCGGCGAAGATGCCATTGATGTTGATAGCGAAAAAAAAGACTCCCCCACTACACCATGCACGACTAACCCGGTACAAGCTACCTCATCAAAAAACCCTCCCAACCGCGTTGATCGCCTAGGGTCGTCCCTTGCAATGCATAGGGCCTTTAAACCTATGCCGCCGCCAAGCGCCCCACGCTCACTTGATGGCCATCTCGCTTCCTTAGATCGCCATGATGCCGCCTTGGTTGAATCCAAAAGCTCCGAGGCAAGCAAGGCAAAAAACGACGATATGACACCACATAAGGTCTTGCGAAGTGCCTTTGCCCCGGCCGCCCCTTTGAGCGTTGCCCCTACCGCGTCTTATCAATGTGGCGACGGCAGAATATCTCCGGTTGCAAGCTTGAGCTTTACCCCATTGCCTTCCAACCCTATAAAAAGAGCTAAGTTGTTCTTGCCGCACGGGGCGCTCCCCAATGGGTTTCCGGAAGCAAGAGACCTTACGGCGGACGATAGCGCCAACAAATTGGCCGTACGTGGACAATCTAGGTTCTCAAGAATTGACCTAGTGTCAAGTGACCCCCCGTTATACCTAGATAGCACACCGCTACCACCCGCCGATTTGTTGAGGTCCTTGACACCCCCACCCCAAATATTATTAAGTGGTGACGGACTGCCCTACCCAGGTTTTCTGCGCACTCTATCGATTACCGACATCCACGGCCTTGATTGGTCGAAACTAATCGGGTTGGTATCATTTTTACTGCTCCCAGCCTTTCCTCCGTTTCAAGATGAAGGGCCTTTTTTGGCCCACAAAGCGTATGTCAAAAATGTCGTCAACATGCTCCGCGACGCAAAGAAGCAGATCAAGGCCACCACAGTTTGGTTGACCTACACATCACGATCAAATGTGGCCGATGCTGAACTCGCCACTCTCCTCGACAGGCGCATCGACCTCATTCAATCACTGCCCTTTTTATTTTTGTCAATAGTGTGCCCAGTGATACATCTGGCTTACCGCCACACCGAATCCCGAGGCATCATGGACTCCCCGTCGCCGCATGATATGCCACTCATCATTTTCCAGCTCACCTCATCCCAAATCCCCAAGGGTCACGTACCTAACGTCGTGGAATTTTACCCACGCACACATAGTGACGACGCCCGCCCCGAGACACCGCTCTTCACACCCACACAGTCCCTTTTCCAAATACGCCTCGATGTCCCAACCGAACTCATCCGCACCATAGATGGGCAAGAAACCAAGTGGAACATTAGTGGGTCCCTACCGCTAATGTTGCTCATTAACGGGCTATCCCCTGATGACTCGTCCACCATCCTCCACAACCTCTCCGCCCCCCGCATCACCGAAGCCCACTGGCCTGTCGCGGTTTCATCCCCCCCTGAGGGCTTTAAAGTGTATGATTTTCACGTGCCGATGGATGTCCTTGCAAAAATTTATGAAGAACAGTTGGCACTCGCCGACATGGACATCTGGTTTGGTCTCTTACACTCGTCCATCAGAGAGGCTTCGGTTATCGTCACTCACCAGCCCCCCTTCAAAAAGGGTGCGCCGCGGCACAGCAAGATGCCTGCAAACGAGATCCGCACTGCGTTAGAAATGAACCCTCACCTCTGCAAAAAACTGGAGTTCGCCGTCTTCCTCAATAAATATGACCTGCTGGTCATGGTGAAGGAAGAAATCCTTCTGCATCCCACCATACAGGAAATTGGGGAACTGGGAGATATGCTGGTCATATCCGCAGTCACCCAGCAGCGGATTCACGCGAGAGACGTTGTGCGCTTCGTTGAACCGCCACACGCCCTTGTTCGATTCTCCCCGGCCTTTTCCCTGGCAGACGTCTTGAAGTTAGTCCGGACCTTCAGCCCGGTGCACTCACATCAACTCTTCCAACAAGCCGGCCTCTTACTCGTGAGATATCAATCAAACGAGTCAGCATACTTGGCTTACGGGGCCACTTTGCCCGGACCCATTTTCGTGACATCCGGGACTTTTGGCCTTGACCTGACTGATAGCACTTCACAGCGTCCTGAAAAGTTAAGTCTCTCGTCCCTTCCTCCGCCGGCGCTGAACGAGTCCTACCTGGCAGCGCTCGCCCCAATGGCCCCACTCAACCTGCCAGAATTTGTAGGACCCTCGCGCACTGATGATGCACCGAAGTCCCCAGTCCCATCGATGTCTGGGGTAGACCAGGATGATGAGCGCATGACCTCACAAGTCAAGCGTGCTCGGGACGAAGCCGGATCTCCACCAGTCGACGATTCGTTTCTCTCCTCCCACCCCTAGTTATCCGCCCTCTACTACACTGCTACTTCCGTCTCTTGCAGCATTACACCGATGTCCCGTCCCGCTGGAGACACTCGTCTGCCGACCGCGCCGGGTAGTGCACACCTACGAGGACCTGAGGTTAACTGTGCCCAGTTTATGTTCGCCCACCCCTCCTCATGCCCGCGTGTCGTGGGGTCTCGCAGTAGCGGTGGCCATTTCTGTTTTCTGTAACCGACGCTTTAGCCACGCCCTCGTCGTTTGTGTCATGCGCCTGTTTGCGGCCTTTTGCGCTGCGGCCATTGCACTCATGAATTTTAGCCCAACACCCTTGGCCCCTCTCGAACTCGACACCCCCCCACCCCAGCCTTCCCCCCCCCCGCTTCACCCGACCCTCACCCCTCCTCAGTGCACCAAGTGAGCCCGTTGCAGCGAACCGACTCTGTTGATCTCGTCTCGCTCGGTGATGCCCCTGACAATGCCGCCGCACCAAGTGTGCCCCCGCCCGCCGACCCATCCCACGGTCAGTCCCCACGCGTCGCCTCACGCCTCTCGTACGACTCGCTCTCGTTTGGCACGCTGAATGTAGGGGGCACTGAAAAAACCCCCAACAGACTATGCCACCTCCTCAGCGGATTCCGCCCCCTCCCCCACGCCCTTGCGTTGCAGGAGTACCGCCCCTGTTCCACCTCCTACCCCACTGACCACGAGCGAGTTGCCCGTTTCTGGGGTTACCACATGGTTATCTCTGCCCTTCCAGGGACGGTGTAGCCCTGCTCGTCCACACCTCCATATCCCCCCAGAAACCCCTGCCCACTGTGCACATACCAGGAATCCTCATCTCTGTTGAGCTGTCCCTGCACACTGACCCCAGTGTGCCCGCAGTGCGTGTGGCATCCTTTTACGGCCCGCACTGGATTAAGGATAAACACACTTGCGAGCCTGTCCTGGACCCCCTATTATCCAGCAACTTCATACTGCTTGGGGATCTCAATGCAGTCACTGAGGCGTCCCACATAACGGCACTTAAGCCAAATATTTGGCCCTGGCGTGTCGCCAAGGAAAGGTCCTCTGCCCTGAGTGACCTCTTGCTCCCGCACTCCCCGCACCCCCCGTACACACGCGTGCGCCGATACGGAGGCTCCAAGAGCTATATTGACCGGGTTTACGGCTCGCGACAATTTTGTGCCCTTTTTCCGCCGTCAGCCGCTTCCGTCCTGGACTTCTCCAGAGTGCCTGGTGCGCAGGACCACGACCCCGTAGTGGTGAGTACCGTCCCCTGGACGGTGCCACCCCCCCCCCCCCGGTGTGCACTATGGAACCGCAGGGACGTCAAGCGCTTCCAGCGTGAGATGGACCCCCCGTCGCCGCATGCCGACTCCCCCGTTACCTCCGAATCTGTACACACGGTTTATCAATCGCTGACGCAACAGATGCTCGAGGCCATGAGGGTCGTAAATGACTCCCGTGCCCCTACCCGTGAAACCGACCCTTGTAACACCGATTGGGCGTCTGTGGTGAAACAGCTGGCCAAGCAAGCCAAGCGCCGCTCCAAGCTGTTTTACCGCCGTGTCAAACATTCCCTCCTGTCCCCCCCCCCCCAGTCTACCCTCCCTGTCCCCACCCGCAAAATCCAGCGCATACTGCAGCGCAATACCCCGTGGTCAGAGGACGCGGCGTCTCTCATTCGTCGAGTTGAGCGTCTCCACGACCCCCCCCCACCCACACTACCCGAGCTCCGCTCCCTGGCCAAAGCCGCCCGGAAGAAATCTCCCGGACCCTACGGAGTCCCCCCCTACCTACTTTACATTTTGCCCGACTCTGCCTTCTCTGTGGTCCACTCATGCCTCGTAACGTGTTATGAGTCCGGAACCCTGCCCCGTGAGTGGTTGGTCTCAGAGACCTTTTGCCTCTTTATAAGAAAAGGGGAAATGGCAGGATCCTGACCGTTGGCGCCCCATCGCGATGAGTAATTTGATTTGCCGCCTCCTCATGCGATGGGTCCACGCCACCCTATACCCCCTCTTCTCCCCCCACCTACACCCACGCCAATTCGGCGGTAAACAGGAACACTCCCCAGCACAGGCCACCCACGCCTTTATGCATGACATCGAACAGTATGAAGGACTCGAAGCCATCTTAGCCTTCGACGTCTATCATGCCTTCGACGTCCCCCCCGAGCTTTCCCCTCTCACCGTACGCCCTGTTTTTGTAGGCCGTCGGCCAACTGGGAATCCCCCCAGACGCCCCCACCCCCCCCCTGCCCGTGTTGTGGCGGGCGCAGTCCACCCTGCGCGATGCCATCTCTATTCTGTCCGTATCAGGGTTGACTGTGTATCTTCTCTCCTCATCATCAACATCACTCATCCCCCGACGCGACTTACACCTACGGTAGCAAACTCGGCAACCCCCTGTCGTCAGGCGCCTCTGCTGTGCTCCCTGGCGGCACTGTCGCCGTCTGTCGCGTCCCAGGAGTGCCAAACCCCTACAAGGCCGAGTTAGTTGGTGCCCTCCTCGGCTCATCCCTCTCTCCCGATGGTCAGCGTATCCGTCTGGACTGCCAAGGTGCCACAGCCGCGGTGCATAGCCGTCGGCGTCCGGTTCGGCAGGCCTTCTGGGTCCACAAAGTACGGTCCTCGGTCCTAAACCGAGGCCAAACCCTCGAGTGGGTAGAGGGACACGTGGGGCATGAGCTCAACGAGGTGTCGGACACCTACGCCAAAGTCGGTACCGCCCTGCCCCTTCCCCCCCCCATGGTCCCATCTACACCGTGGGACGTCATCCGCTCCGGCGAAAATGTCCGGCCCCCCCACAAGGTCTGGACACATGACCTCATCCCCTCCCACTCACATGCACATTTCCACCCCTTGTCTTGGCGTCCCCTCCGTCACAAACGGCTCGCTTGGCACAAGTGGCTCTTTGGCCTCCCGTCCAGGCCCGGCTATAGCCACTACGCCACTTCCTGGAGAGACGACCTCCCCAAAGACCCCTGCCCGCACTGCCACACACACCACAATTTAAGTCTGCATGGTGTGCTCGCACACTGTACACCCTCCCACCCCCTCGACCAGGCATGGCTAACAGCTTGGCAGCGACCACCTCTCTTACAGAGCTGGCGCGACACTGCCAATCGCCGGGACTTGCGCATCATGGCACGCCTGGCTCTTCCCCAGTCCCTCTACCGTTTCCTCTCTTCCCACCTTGGAGGACTAAGGGCCGCCCGGGAAGCAATGATGTCCTTCCAACAGAAGGTCGTCGACGCGGTCAACGCTGCGCTTGCCACGGACGCCCCCTCCCCCCTGCCTCGTCGCCCCTGCCCGTTTAACATCGCTGACTGGCGAATGCCCCCCGAGCAGTGACTGTCATTGGCGCGCCCCTGCCCCCCCCCCCCCCCATAGCGTCCATGCCACCCATCACTCCACAGGACGTCTACCCTCGACGGCACTCACACCGATTCCAGTCGGGGTGCTGCTGAATCGCCTGCCGCTGCCGCTTTCCTTCCCACCTTCGTCACTAGGTCGGAGAGTTACTTGCCTCCTCACCTTTCTGCGGCCGTAACGATACGCGCATTCGTGCATATAATCTTCGGCGATGCCTGCCCATGTGCCTACCAACCCTGGTCGGCTTCGGCCGAGCCGTCTACAAGTGTCGCCCTCTTTCTCCGTTCCCTACCCTCACCATCAGGCCGACGAGATCAACGTGCCTCCCGCCCCCCACCCATTCCTCGCTTGGTTTTCAGGACTGCTTGAGTATCCCGCTGCTGAGCACCACTCCTCGGCCATAATCTAATGGGGTTTGCCATCAGGGCCATGTACTTACTCAGTTTTGACTTCCTGCGTTGTCCGCCAGCCAATCTACAGTGTCTTTTGCCTGCCACCTGCATTCCATCTGTGGTGTCCTTTTTTGTATCCCAAGGACTGGTTCTCCCCTGCCCCCCCCCCCCCCCCGGAGCACAGTGGGTCGACGCTGTGCTGTGACAGCCTGGCACTGAAAGGCAAAAGCCCGTAGCCTTAGAGAACAACCTCGTTTGCACTCACTGGCGATCTGGCGCCAGAAGTAGTTGAAAAGAGATACGTGCCAGAAGGCCGTTTGCCAGGAGGACGTCAGGATTTTTCCTCCCCCCGCCCCCCCTCCACTGACTATCTTTTGCAAGGGAGAACCAGCCTTGCCTGGGCTCGCTGCCCACCGTTCCTGCCCCCCCTCCTCTGGGCTTTCCCGTGGCTGCAGCCCGCGTGCCTGGCACCCTCACATGTCCCTCGGTTCCCCGGAACCCCTGGATGAGGCGATTGCCACCATGCCGCCAGTTTGGTAGTTTTTGCTTTATTCTTGCACTGTACCACCCATTCCTTTGCCTGTCCGCAGCCCCTCTGACCGACCCTGACCCCATGGGACTGGGTTATGTTGTATGATGGGCTGGCCCTTCCTGCATCCGGACTTCCTGCATTGGACAGTGGACATGTATTCCCAAAAAAAAAAATATATATATATATATAGTCATAGTCATAGTCATAACGACTTATCATGTCGTCTACTGGAGTTACCAGGCATCTCGCACTGACAGGTCATTCCTGTCTTGCTCGATCTTGTTCCTCCCAGGGCTGCCTGAAGGGGCCCACAGCATGACGGAGGACCCAGGGGACCGGGAATACCGGCAAACCAGGCTTTGGGGGCAGTGGCAACTGTAGTGCGTTAGCATTAGCAACGGCGACAAGCGCTGGCCCGCCCGTTGGACCGCCGGGGGTAAGGGGCAAGGCATGGCAGAGCAGCAGCACTGCAACAAGCAAGCAATACTCCTAGGGGGGCAGCACTGCAGCAATCAAGTGACAAATGCAGCAAGCATGGGCACAAGACGGGATTGAAGATGGCGATGCTACCCACGTGCTGACCCGAAGGCCTTGGGGCCTGCAGCAAGCCGACCGTAGCCCCGACCGTAGTCACCAGGGTACTCACCGGTCAAGTAGTCAGAGATGTAGCTGTCCGCAGCGTTGGGGCCCAACCACCTCTTGCGGTGAGGACCACACCAGTGTGACAAATCCACCGGGGGGTCCTTCTTACTCCGGACATCTGTGAACATCGCAACAGACAGCGTGTACTGGGCAGCAATCTTAAGGGTCAACCCGTTCACCGCGAACGGATCAGCAATATGGGACGCCCAGTTCTCAACAGGGCTCGGGCCGGTGACAGCAGCCTGCACATAGTAGCCGAACATGGAGAGCATCGCCAAACGGCCCTTCTTGATCTCCTTCACTTTCACCTCGGCAGCCATATCAGGGTCGTTGGCCAGACCCAGGGGGTCAAATTGCTTGCCACCAGGATACACCAGATCAAGGTCACGACCACCATTCACACGGTAAGCCTCGATGGCACCCATCAGGACAAGTTGGCAGGCCAAGACAGCAAGGATGGACTGGGCGAGCATCAACACGGGAACACCCATGTAGTTCCAGCTATAAGACTCATGGCACCAGCCTTGAACCACCCACCTTTGCTGGTACCATTGTCGATGGCAGTGTACTTCTGCAGCAGCCCTGGGGTCAGGCACCAGAGAGTACCTCACATGGCCCAGCGATCGTGTAGCACCTCAGCCTCGTGGAGGCGCTCGAAGGTTCTGGGGTCCGCCGCATGCCCAGCGTCGTCCCAATCGTAGTCACCAGGGTGCTCACAGGTAAAGTAGTCAGGGACGTAGCTGTCCGCATTGTTTGGGCCCCCCCACTTCTTGCGGTCGGGGCCATCCCAGCCGATCAAATCCACCTTGAGGGCGGCGGCCGTCTTCTTCTTCCCAGCGCCTGCGAACATGGCAACAGACAGAGAGGCGTGTACTTGGTGGCAATCTCAAGGGTCAACCCGTTCACCGCCAATGGATCAGTAATGTGGGAGGCCGAGTTCTCAACAGGGCCCTGGCCGGTGACGGCAGCCTGAACGAAGTAGCCGAGCATGGAGAGCATCACCAAACGGCCCTTCCTGATCTCCTTGACCTTCAGCTCCGCAGTCACATCAGGGTCGTCAACCAAACCCAGAGGGTCAAATCACTTGCCACTAGGGTACACCAGATCAAGGTCACGTCCACCGAATGGACCGTTCACACATTAAGCTTCGATGGCACCGATCAGGACAACCTGGCAGGCCAACACGGCAAGGATGGGCTCGGCATGCACCAACTTTGGGGCACCCATGTACTTCAAGCCATCAGACTTGAAGATCATGGTACCAGCCTTGACCCACACACGCATAGGGCAGGATTTAGGTAAGAGATGCAGGGCGCGCATGTTGCGGAACACTTTGCGCAACAAAGCCTGTTCTGCCTGCCTGTTCTGTACCACTAGGCTTCTCACCCGCTTTCCCCCGCCGTGTGTTTTCCCCTTGCTCCTCCCGTCCGCGCGCACGATGCAAGCACTTTCCGGGCATCCCTTTTCCCACTCGTCTCTTCCCCTCCTTGCTCCTTCCAGTGGCCCCCCTCCGGCGCGCTGGACCTTTCCTCCCTCTCGGCTGCCCTACCGTCGCCCCCTCTATCTGTGCTCACGCTGCACAATGCACTACAATTTGCAGGCACTTTGCACGACACGCACCTTTATCACCAACTCCGCCTTTGGCAGGCCGTGTCGCATGCTGAACTGCTTCTCTTGAGCAGCTCGCTGTGGGCGCCCGCCGCTAGCATAGCCCCAGTACGAGGCCCAGGTAGGCGTTACATGGCGCGCAAGATGCACTACACTGTGTGCAGCAAATCATTACCCATTACCGGGCCCACACACGCCAAACCACCGCAGCGCACGCAGCCCAAGACCGAGACCGGAGGGACCCGCCAGGGACAACGCCATCGCGGGGCCCCGAACGGGTACGACGCGGAGCGCGCCCAGCGCCCTTGCCTCGGGTGGGGCCAGCGGCAGGCACAATGAGCCTGCTTCTCGGCCGACCTCCACATGCCCCGCGCAGCCACCCAGTAAAGCCGGGGGCGACAGCCGCCGGGGTGGGAGAAGGCACCAGGGCGACGTAAAAGCCGACCGGAGCACCGAGAGCGACCAGACCGGACGAGGAACGGCACACCAACGCGGGGCCACGAGGCACGCCAGAGAGGCACGCCGCCGGCCACAACCACGGCACGAGGACAGGTGCCAAGCCACAACAGCCACCCGATGCCGCGAACCCGGGAAGCGCGCACAACACACGACGAACCGCGGCACGGGACAAGGTACCAAGGGCAGCCGGGCCCCCACGCCCGCACAGCGCACCCACGGCCAGTGGGAAGCAGGCCCCGGCCGAACGCCCAAAAGGACGGGTGGTCGGGGTTCGGAGAGCGCCTGACCCCGGACGCCCCACACCCAGGCAGAAGGCGCCCGCGGGCGCCCTTGTGCTGCCCTCACAACGCGCAAAGCCAGCTCGCAAGAGCGCGCGCTGTGGGGTTGGTGACACGTCCCCAAGCCGCACTCATCCGCACCCACAGCCAGTGGGTAGTGGGCCCCGGCAGCCCGCCCAGAGGGCCGGCAGTCGGGGGTGGGAGAGCGCCTGACCACAGATGCCCCACACCCAGGCAAATGGCGCCCCCCCCGGGCACCCTCATGCCGCCCCCACAGCGCGCAAAGCCAGCTCGCAAGAGCGCGCGCTGTGGGGTTGGTGACGGGTCCCCACGCCCGCACCCCCCGGCACCCACAGCCAGTGGATAGTGGGCCCCGGCGGCCCGCCCAGAGAGCGGGCAGTCGGGGATGGGAGAGCGCCCGACCCCGGACGCCCCACACCCACGCAGGAGGCGCCCCCCCCGGGCACCCTCATGCCGCCCCCACAGCATGCAAGAGCACGCGCTGTGGGCTTGGTGACGGGTCCCCACGCCCGCACCCCGGTGCACCCACAGCCAGTGGGTTGTTTGCCGCGGCAGCCCGCCCAGAGGGCGGGCAGTCGGCGGTGGGAGAGCGCCCGACCCCGGACGCCCCAGACCCAGGCAGGAGGGACCCCCCCCGGGCGCCCTTGTGCCGCCCCCACAGCGCGCAAAGCCAGCACGCAAGAGCGCGCGCTGTGAAATTGGTGACGGGTCCCCACGCCTGCACCCCCCCGCATCCACAGCCAGTGGGTAGTGGGCCGGGGCAGCCCGCCCAGAGGGCGGACAGTCGGGGGTGGGAGAGCGCCTGACCCCGGACGCCCCACACCCAGGCAGGAGGCGCCCCCCCGGCGCCCTCGTGCCGCCCCCACAGCGTGCAAAGCCAGCTCGCAAGAGCGCACGCCGTGGGGTTGGTGACGGGTCCCCACGCCCACACCCCCCCGCACCCACAGCCAGTGGGTAGTGAGCTCCAGCAGCCCGCCCAGAGGGCGGGCAGTTGGGGGTGGGGGAACGCCCGACCCCGGACGCCCCACATCCAGGCAAGAGGCGCACCCCCCGGGCACCCTCATGCCGCCCCCACAGCACGCAAGAGCGCGCGCTGTGGGGTTGGTGACGGATCCCCACGCCCACACCCCCCCGCACCCACAGCCAGCGGGTAGTGGGCCCCGTCAGCCCGCCCAGAGGGCAGGCAGTCGGGGGTAGGAGAGCGCCCGACCCCAGACGCCCCACAGCCAGGCAGGAGGCGCCCCCCCCGGGCGCCCTCGTGTCGCCCCCACAGCGCGCAAAGCCAGCTCGCAAGAGCGCCCGCTGTGGGGTCGGTGACGGCTCCCCACGCCCGCACCCCCCCGCACCCACAGCCTGTGGGTAGTGGGCCCCGGCAGCCCGCCCAGAGGGCGGGCAGTTGGGGCTGGGAGAGCGCCCGACCCCGGACGCCCCACACCCAGGCAGGAGGCGCCCCCCCGGGCGCCCTCGTGCCGCCCCCACAGCGCGCAAAGCCAGCTCGCAAGAGCGCGCGCTGTGGGGTTGGTGACGGGTCCCCACGCCCACACAGCCAGTGGGTAGTGAGCCCCAGCAGCCTGCCCAGAGGGCCGGCAGTCGGGGGTGGGAGAGCGCCCGACCCTGGACGGCCCACACCCAGGCAAGAGGTGCACCCCCCGGGCATCCTCATGCCGCCCCCACAGCACGCAAGAGCGCGCGCTGTGGGGTTGGTGACAGGTCCCCACGCCTGCACCCCCCCGCACCAACAGCTAGTGGGTAGTGGGCCCCGGCAGCCCGCCCAGAGGGCGGGCAGTCGGGGGTTGGAGAGTGCCCGACCCCGGACGCCCCACACCCAGGTAGGAGGCGCCCCCCTCGGGCGCCCTCGTCCCGCCCCCACAGCGCCCAAAGCCAGCTCGCAAGAGCGCGCGCTGTGGGGTTGGTGACGGGTCCCCACGCCCGCAACCCTCCGCACCCACAGCCAGTGGGTAGTGGGCCCCGGCAGCCCGCCCAGAGGGGGGGCAGTCGGGGTTGGGAGAGCGCCCGACCCCGGACACCCCACACCCAGGCAAGAGGCGCCCCCCCCGGGCACCCTCATGCACCCCCAACGCATGCAAAAGCGCGCGCTGTGGGGTTGGTGACTGGTCCCCACGCCCGCACCCCCCCGCACCCACAGCCAGTGGGTAGTGGGCACCGGCAGCCCGCCCAGAGGGCGGGCAGTGGGGGTTGGGAGAGCGCCTGACCCCGGACGCCCCACACCCAGGCAGGAGGCGCACCCTCCGGGCGCCCTCGTGCCGCCCCTACAGCGCGCAACGCCAGCTCGCAAGAGCGCGCCCTGTGGGGTCGGTGACGGGTCCCCACACCCGCACCCCCCCCGCAACCGCAGCCAGTGGGTAGTGGGCCCCAACAGCCCGCCCAGGGGGCGGGCAGCCGGGGGAGGGGGAGCGCCTGACCCCAGACGCCCCTCACAACAGCGGACGGCACCCCCCCCGGGGACGCCCTTCCGCCAACCCCACAGCGCGCAACGCAGGCCCACAAGGGCGCGCGCCGTGGGGCCGGTGCTGGGTCCCCACACCCGCACCGACCGCACCCGGGACAAACGGGTCGCGGAACCCCGGCTGCCCGCCCCAGAGGCTGGGCGGCCGGGGGAGGGACAGCGCCTGACACCAGACGCCCCTCACAACGGTGGCAGCCCAACTCCCCGGGGACAGCCCCCAACCAGCCCCACAGCACGCAGCCCCCACAGGGCATGCAGGCCAGGGGGACAGTGTTGGGCCCCCAAACCCACACACCCGCGCCCACAGCACCTGGGTGGCGGACCCCAACAGCCCGCCCAGTGGGCGGGCAGTTGGGGGAGGGGGAGCGCCTGACCTCAGGTGCCCCTCACAACGGTGGAAGGCACCTCACCGGGGACGCCCTTCCGCCAGCCCCACAGCGAGCAACGCCGGCCCGCAAGGGCGCACGCTGTGGGATCGGTGCTGGGTCCCCACGCCCGCACCGACCGCACCCGGAACACACGGGTCGCCGTACCCCGGCCGCCCGCCCCAGAGGACGGGCGGTCGGGGGAGGGACAGCGCCTGACACCAGACGCCCCTCACAACAGTGGCAGGCCACCCCCCCCCAGGGGACGGCCCCCCACCACACCTGCCCCGCGGCACGCAGCCCCCGAAGGCCAGGCAGGCCAAGAGGACAGTGTTGGGCCCCCACACCCACACACCCGCGCCCACAGCACGTGGGTAGCGGACTCGAACAGCGCGCCCAGTGGACGGGCAGTCGGGGGAGGGGGGATGCCTGACCTCAGACAGCCCTCGCAACAACAGCCCCAAGCCAGGTAGGGGGGAACCGGGACCGGACCGCCCCCCCCCCAACCGCTCCAGACGGAGCAAGGGACCGGGGCAGGACACGTGGAGGGGCAAACGGCCCTATTAGCGCCGAGTGCCGGGACCGCGCGAGGTGCGCACGCCACACAACCCAGGGGAGGGGGGAGCGGACGCCGCGGGAGCGCAAGCGCACGCACACGCAAAGGGCACGCGGGGACTACAAGAAGGGCAACCGGACCGAGCTCGCGGAACGCACACACCGCGTGGAATGGCGTACCAGCGAGCGAGGGTAAGGGACACCGGGACGGGACGGCCCGCCACACGCAGCGCGGGACACGCGGGGCGGGATGGGGGAAACGGGAGAGACACAACACCAGGTAACAGCCCAAGCCCCCCGAACGGGCCGCGAGCGCCGCGCACACACGGACAGGGCACTGCACCCGCCAAGGCAGTAGTGGCGCACTGCGCCACGCCCCAACCCCTAGGCTAGGCAGCCTCCGCGCCAGCATAAGGGGGTCCGGCTGGCGACAAGCCAGTAGCACAGGCCCGGCGGCGCCGGCGCCCCGGGCGACCACGCATTAGGGGGGCAACGCGGTGGGTAAGCGCCCGCAGCCACGGCCGCGAATTGATGCACTGACCGGGGAGTGGCGAAACGGGGAAGCCGGGGAGGGACGGGGCTCCGAGCCCTGTGAACCCGGGGGACTCCGCCACCAGGCAGGAGGTGCTTCTTGGAGGGGCCCCACTAGGACCCGGTGGGGAGGATATCACCTGGCCCGACCAGGTGGCCCCCCGGGGCCGAAAGGCGTCTAGTACCCGCAAAATCAAACCTCAAACCTCCAACCATTACCCATTACCTGCTACCCTGCGTTCGCTGTCTCCTCTCCCTCTCCCTGGCGCTGTCTTCGCTTCTCCACCTACCCTACCCGCTCTGTGCGCCTCACCTTTTCCCTTCGTTGGCTCCCTCTGCCCTGCTTCCCTTTCCAGGTGCGCCCACGGTGCAGGCAACTTGCGGGCCACTTGCTCGCCCCGCTGTTCGGCGGGCCCCCCTCGCCCCCTGCCCTGTGCTCTGGCCTCATTCTGCCCCCGGCTCCCTCTGCCTGTACGCGCACGGTGCAGGGCAGCGTGCAAGGCAAACACTTTCCCACCCTTCTGCCCTCTCCCTCCCAGCACCGGGCCCTTGGGTCCTTCCGGTGCCCTTGTCCTCTCTTTCCCCTAGGCTGACCTACCCTTGCCCCCCTGTGTTCGGTTCCCCGCGAAGTACTCTGCACGACACTATGCAGCCCCAAGTGCCCTACATAGCCCAACGAGCGCGGGTCAGCTCGGCCTCACGGTATGCAGCGAAGGTCGTAGGGCCAGCAGCCAAACCGGCGGCGTCCCAACCGTAGTCACCAGGGTACTCACCAGTGAGGTAGCCTGGGGAGGAGGCATAGGAGAATGGGTCCAACCACTTGTTGCGCGCAGGCCCATACCAGGCAGCGGTGGTGAATATGGGCACAGGGGAAGGAGCGAGCTGGGTAACTTGGGCGCTGGGCTTACGTTTCTCAGCGAATGGGCCGAGAATGTAGGAGGCCTAGCTCTCAACGAGATCCTCACCAGTCGTGATGGCCTGCACGTAGTAGTCGCACACAGGAAACATAACAAAACGGCCGTTCTTGATCTTCTTCACCTTCAGCTCATCGGGAGTGTCGGAGCCGTCAGCTAAAACCAGAGGGTCAAAGGCTTCACGAGGTTGGAGCAGTTACGGATTCACGCACAGAGGCCCTCACACGGTAGGCCTCAAGGCACCCAGCAGGAGAATAACAAAAAAAAAGAAAAGAGAAAAGAAAAGAAAAGAAAAGAAAACTGGCAGGCCACGACAGCGAGGTTGGACTGGGCGTGCACCAGGTTGGAGCTGCCAAGGTAGTCCAGACCCCCCTCAAGAAAGACATGAGCACCAGCCTGGAACCACACCAGCGTACTTGACCCAAAACTCAGGGTTCAAGCAGCCCCAAGTACCCAACATAGCCCGACGTGCGTGGATCAACTCGGCCTCACGGTATGCGGGAGACGTGGTAGGGCTAGCAACAAAACCGGCGGCGTCCCAACCGTAATGTATGTACAACGTATATATATATATATATATATATATAGTCATAGTCATAGTCATAACCACTTATCATGCCGTCTACTGGAGTTACTGGGCATCTGTCGCCGACAGGTGATTCCTGCCTCGCTCGATCCCGTGGGTCTGAGGGCTGCCTGAGGTGGTTCACAGCATGACGGAGGACCCAGAGGACCGGGGATACTGGTCAACCAGGCTTTGGGGGCAGTGGCAACTCCATAGCGTTGGCATTAGCAACGGCGACGGACGCTGGCCCGTTTGTTCGCCGGGGGTAAGGGGGCAAGGCACAGCAACGCAGCAGCATTGAAACAAGCAGAAAGCAAGAGCTTCTCTGTCCGCCGCAAAGCGGCAACCAAGGAACAAAGCAGCACGCATGCGGCGAAGCAAGAGCGGACTTTCCGTCGTTCGCGTAGCCCCGCCACCGTGGAGACGTCCATCACCCGTTACCCCACTGAATCCATTGCCATCTGCGTACTCGTAATTGCTCACCATCCCTGACTCCACGTATCCCACTGCCAGCACGCAATAACCCGTATATGCATAGCCAGGATTTCTGGGAGGCTCCAGCCTAGCCTGGCCCTCAGCTTTCATCGCCCCCATGTCCCCACAATGTACGCAGCCGACCCACCGCACCAGTCCCCTAGTATAGTACAGAAACACGGTATCAACTCCACGTCCCCGTGGCCCTGAGCTGCACCCAAACCCCAGATATATACCATGCCGGCACTCCGTGTCAGGGGCCAGTACCCAATCAGCTTCGAGGCATTCTCTTTCCCACGTATAATATAACATGAGGGTCTACAGGGGGGACACCAGCCGCTACGGGACGGGAGTGGCGCAACCCGTGAATATCGCTGGCTGGGATTTGGGCTGGTGGGTGCCGTAGCTTGGTTATCGACCCCCTGTAGGGGTACCCACCAGAGGCTCGCCCCGGGCTGTGGTAACCAGGTGCACCTCATCTGGCCCACATACATTGCCCTGGCGCCTAACCTTGACCCTTACCTGCACTGTTTGGCCAGCTCCCCTGGTTGCGCCTCTTCCGCCACATGAGTGGCCAGGCCGCAGGTTCGGCCCCCACCGACGACGTGGCGAGCCTACTTATAGCATTGGCCCGCGTGTCACCCCCCGGACCACTCAGCATGCCGCTCCTCCTCTCTCCCTGCCTGTAGCCGACCAGACTGGCGCCCCCAGAAGTAAGTTGTTACAATGGTGAGGCGACCGCATACACCTCACTACAACGCCGCGCAGTACCGCTGTTGCCACGCCAATGCCACCTGCGAGCCGCCACCATACGCACCACCGCAACCGCAAGGCCATGGTCAGAGGTTAGACTATGTTCATGCCTGCAGGCACGGTCCCTCTAGTTTGTTAACGGGGCCAGGGGATGCCCCCACACGCCCGCTGAGTTGTTAGAGGGGTCAGGGGGACACCCCAGTACCGCCATGCATCCCCGCTGCTCCCCCACTGTACGGTTCCCGAGTACCGCCGCGTACCCCCACCGTACACCGCCACCTTGAACTCCGCGTGCCCCCCGTGAGTGCTCGGCCCAAGCTGCCACGCTGTCTGTAGGACGCCCGCCATACTGTCCACCTGACGAGCTCGCCCTTCACATCCCTCCACGCACACATCATTGCTTCGGCGCCCCCCCCCCGGGCCTGCAGGCTGTCCCCGCAACCCCGTGTAACACTCCCAGGGGGCGCCGTAACGCCGTAACCCCCAGACAACTCCGTGCACCCCCGGTGTATCCCGAGCAACCACTCCAAATACTGCCGTAGCCAGGCCGCCAGTAGAGACCCCAGTGCCATGGGAATACCCTACAGGGGTTTGAGCCTTATTACCCTGGTCGGGACGACCCATGACACCTCACTGTTGTATGCGGCGACCCGGGGCAGGCGGGTGAAGCATCTCTGTCCGACCCTCATGCACGGGGGCAGTACGGCTCACCATCAGGCCGGCTCGACCTGTCACATCGCGTTGGCCGTCATACGCCGCCAGCGAGTACCGCACAATCAGGCCATGAGGGGACTGCTTCTCAGGCGCTACCCCCTCCGCTGCGTCCAGCGTAGAGACGGTAGCAGGTGCACCCACAATTCCTAACCCCATCAATCTGCATCACTCCCGGCCCCCACCACGCCGTCACCATTTCCTCCGTGATGCCACAACCAGAGTATCCGCGAGTCGCCCTCCAGAGCCGCCTACCACAGCAGCAGGGGCAGGGCTGCCGACAGCGCTCCAGGGCACCGTACCCCTTCCACTCGGACGCTCTTCAGGCCACCCTGGATTGTCTTCCAGGCACTCGAGGAAATCTGTCCAGAGTGCCGCAGTGCCCACCTCGCCTTAGGCCACCCCCTATCGGCACGCTCCTTACATGTCCTGCATAGTGGGACGGAGGCACATTGATGAACCCAGACTGATGCTGTTTCCCGGAACCCAGGGCATCGCTGCGGAAGCACAGACAGCGACAGAACGCAGCTACCATCACAACACCGTGACCATAGGTCCAGCCATACATCGCAGCACGCGCCCTGGAGTCCGAGCAAAGCACCCGCCAGCGTGCGTGCTGTGGCACAACTGAGGAGGCTGCGCCTCGCTTCCTCCCACGTGGACACCAGGCGGAGTTTCAGGACGCCCACCTGGCCACCCCCAACGAGGTAACCGCCACACGGATGGGCCTCACGGACCAGCGCACCTACGTCAGAGGCCTCGAGACGCGCCTCCGAGAGGCACACCGCTGGCACGCCCGCTCCCTGTCGCCCCCACGGGGATAGGGGGGTTCACCCGCCCCCGACACCCACCAGGCCAAGAAGACCAAGACAGGTCGCGGGGCCCGCCAGCGCGCCCGCCAGCAGGGCGCGACGCCCCGACCAGGGCCCGGGTCCAGCCACACCGCACCGGGCCAAGCCCAGACCCCCCAGGCAGACCAACAGCATTGCCCCCGCCAGCGCCCACCACCACCACCGTACCGCAGCACCGAAACCCTGCAGCCCAGTCAGCCACCACCGCCCGCACACGTCCACAGCATGCCAGGACCACCATACGCACAGAGCCAGGGGACATGGCACCACCAACACCACCACCACGCCCCCGTCCCTCCCAACCCCTACCCCCCGATGCCCCCATGCTACAGCGACCCCCACCAGCTAAATCCCCACCACGCCCCAGCACAACCAGGCCCCACGAACCACCCACCCCACATGGCACACATCACCGCACCACACCATCACGTATTCCACCACCACACCCACCAACGCCGGGGTACCACACACAACCAGCACACCCTCAACACCACCACCACGCGGTCCAGCACCACCCGCCGCCCCCACTACACGGACCCACGACACACGAGCCACGGTACACCCCCATGGGCCCGCGGGGAGCCGCGCACGCACACCAGCAACACCAGGGCCCAGTAGGAGCGCCCCACCACCACAAGCAGCCCCCTCACCCACACCCCATACCAGCGAGCACCATCCACCAGCAGCCACCCATTACATACGGACCACAGCCCCATCCGGACGCCCATGCGGCCGCCTCCCACCCAAACCTCGGCACCACAACCAGCCGAGAATCGCAAGGACCGCACGGCGCACACACGCAACACCCACATGACCCACAGGGACACCCAGACCCCCAGCCAGCACAACACCAACCCCGCCCCCCCCACCACCAACAGTGCTACCCCCACATCACCCCCCCCCCGCCCCCCCCCGAGACCAGGCCACGGACGCAACACGCGGCAGCCAGCATCAGCCAATTGACGTCGATGCCCCCTTCGACACACGCCACCGCGAATCCCCCCTCCCGCGACCGCCACAGGAAACCCCATCACCGGACCCCACACACGACAACGACAACCCCCCCCCCAACCGACGGCAGCCCCCCCATCACACCCCGCACCACCAGCCGCCGCATTGGCCGAACCCTACGCCCTACACAACCCCGCAGCGGTACGGCAAGGACGCGGGGACCAGGAGGTGCTGCGCCTCCACACCTCCGGCACCACCCAGCGCATCCGGGCGAACACCCTGGTGCAGGCGGCCACCCTGGGGAAAGGTGTCTGAGACTTCCTCTTCGACGCCTTCCTCCACGCCGCCCGACACGACCGCCCCCCGCGTGCCACCCCAGACGGCCAGAGCCCGCCCCACACAGGGAGCCGGATCTGGGTGCCCCCCATCGACTTGGGGCGACACCTAGTCGGACACTGCGTGCCGGAGCGGCACATCACCCAGGGCTGCACCCGCTACCGCGAGCCGAACATGGCCCACCCCCCACCCAGCGCCACCCCCGACAACACCAAAGAGTGGGAGCGGGAAACATGGGTAGCCCGGATGGCCTCCCTGAGCAACTTCCGGCACCACGTCGCGGGGGACATCCCCACCCCCGACGACCGGCAGTCAGCCCCCTCCACGTACATGACTCGCATGTACAATCTGCACTACACCCTCTCCACCACCCACTACCACGCAACAACTGACCATTGGGTGGTACACGGCACCGACTCCCTCCTCCCCGCCGACTACGCCCCCCCCCCAACATAACCCAGGCCTCGACACGTACGCCAGGGGGTACGAGCTGGACGACCCCCACATCTGGGGCACGTGTGAACGCAAATCCCTGGACACGCTGCTCTCCATCCGCAGCGGCAACCAGGGCCTTGGTAGGGCGATGTTTTTCCTCCCCAAGTGGACCCAACGGACCTGGGGGATCCCCACAGACCGGTGGCTGTGGAGGGTCACGCTGCGCCCCCAGCAGAGGCAAGCCCCCCCGAACCGCAGGGGACCCACCCCTGCACGCCCCACCACCCTACAGATCTGCCGATACATGGTGGCAGCCCGCCTCATGGCGGTGCTGTGGCCGGGCCCAGACACCCCCATCGAAAGCTACCCCCACCTCACAGAGGAGGACATGCCCGGCATCCAGCGATGCTTCTTCCGCACCCTCGACTACCTCCAGCAAAGACACCCGCACGTCCTGGAGCAGACATGGCCAGCCCCCGGGTAACCCACGTGACCGCACGGCCGAGACAACGCCACCACACCAGCACCAGCACGCAAGGGTCACCAAGGAAAACGCGCGCACACGCCCGGTGCCCAAACCCGCATCCTCGTTCTCGCTACTTGCAGGACTCAGCATCCTACGCCCGCCCCCGAAGCCCAGGGCCCTCCGCCGTCTCCCACAGCCCTCTCCTCTGCCTCAGACTCCACAACCTCCACCAACATGACCATCTCATCCACCACCACCACCACGTCCTCATGCAGCAAGCAACCCCGCCGCCGCCAAGGCCAACGCCCAGACGAGGCCCGCACCCGCAACGCAGCCGAAACCCAAGACCGCCGTGAAGCAGCCACCCAAACCTGTCAGCGCGCCACGACCACAACCCGCAGCCATACGCAAACCCAAGCCCAAACCCGGCGCCACGACGGCAGCGCGAACCCGACTCCCCGAGGACGTCCTCTATGACATTTGGCCCCAGCCGTCCCAGGCCCGGAGGCAGCAGCACCGAGCACGGCACCCCCCCACCGTCACTGACGCCGCCGCCACCACCTTCATAGCGGAGCGCGCCGCGGCCGATGCACGACGCACCTCGTCCCGCCACCTCTCAAAACCCGCACCCCAGGCCCACGGACCACCCCCGACCAGGCCAGAACGACGCCAGGGTCCGCCAGCAGCATCCCCGCCCCCCTACCAACCCTCGATGACAGCCCACATACAGCGCATGCCCCGCTACCGCCGCCGCCGCGAGTCCCCACCCAACCCCCGAGGCGGAAACCGTGCGCGCACACCCGCGGGTCCCCATCTGCTCGTGCCCCCACTCCCCGCGCCCCCCCACGGTACAGGACTACGAGGAATCCACCCACGCCCACTCCTCCGCCCAAGGCCGCGGCCCCATCGAGGGACGGTGGTGGCAGCGCTGGACCCACACGCAGCTCTGGGAGCTGCAAAAGTGGGCCCGGGGAGAGCCCTCCCTCGAGGGCCTGGTCCACTGGCCCCGCAAGGGGTCGGTGGAGAACTGCAGCCTCCGGCTGGCGGGGTGGTGGATGCCGCAGGCCGCATGGGAAGCCATGCTGGCCGATACGCTCCATCCCCTGGGAGTCCATCCCCGCAACCTACCCGCGCCCCAGGACCACCCTCATGTCCTCAGGCGCGAGCAGGAGACCCTCCAGGAGACACAGCGAGATGGCATCCGCCTGTGGGACTTCACCCAAAGCATAGACTCGCACACACACACCCCCTCACCACCCCAGAAGCGTCGGCGCACCGACACCGGCGGCACCCACAGCACCTCAGTAGCCCTGCGCGCCGCACAACACGACGCGCCTGACCCCCCGGCCAGCGGCGCCGCCACCTAACCCCGTTACTGTAAAACGCAAGCACCCAAAAGGCTGCCTCAGAGTCTCGTTTCGGCCAGTACTCAGAATTTTCAAACCTCTCATTTTGAATCTCCTGCAGTCCCATTTTGAAAACCTTGAAACGACGCCCTTCTTGTAATTGCCGCACGCAATAAATCAAATGAGTTGATCAATCTTGACTTGGTGATACGGAGTGATTCAACAGATAAGCCGTTTCATGGCCTAAACAATAATGGACGCTCAGCACAATACATACACTGTAAACATGCTAAAATCCTACAAAATCAGATCTTTTTATAATAAAAATCAGTGCTTCTCAGAAAGAAAACAATGCACACATCAGTGCGCACGCGTGGCCTGCAGTGCCCAAATAGCGGCATCTGCGACGCACCACAGCAAATAACTTATATGGGGCTATGTCATGCACAACAAACAAAAGTTAGACATAATTGCTGTAATCCTGATGCTGCCAAATGCAGAGGTCCACAGAAGAAGCCAACCCTGTTCTGTCCTGTCCTGAGCTTCCCTTTACACTCCCCCCCCAAGCCCACACATACCCTGATGTGTGGCTGAGACCCCAAAACAAAAGGGTGCGAAGGGTTTTACCATAGGGCTGGGAAAAGCTCCGACAGAGCTGGGTGGGTGTAAAACGCAAGCACCCAAAAGGCTGCCTTGCATGTTTACACTCCCCCCCCAGGCTCAGCACTCCCCAAATGAGTTGCTGACCCGAGAAAGAAAAAAAAAATAGCAAAACATGCAGGCCTTTACCTACAATACAATACAGATATTATTGTCTGTGATCTGGCTATTTCTACTCATTCAAGGTAAAAACAGCTACTATCTATGTGCAGATCATGCTAGTGGAATACCACTGGTACCACAGATAGCTTTACCCTCCTTAAAGGGATTTCTGTCACGAAACAGTGCCCTAGGGAAGTGGTGAAGTGGTGTTTCAACCTATACCCACTCAAACTCCTCAAAGGGTGTAAAAGCCTGATGAGTGCTCATGGCACACAACCTGAAGTGCTCATGGCACAGATAAAATTTAGTATAAAAATACTGAAAGAAAACCCCTGCTTTTTCCAACAAAAGCAGAAAAACAAACGGGAAAACCACTCTGCTTTTTCTCCAAGACAGAAGCAGCTGAAAAAGAAAAAAAGACACACTGCTCACAAGCAGGCAGGTGCAAAGCAAAACAGAATTGCAAAACTGAGTAAACCAGAGTTCACTCAAAGTGTAAAGCAGGGTGTATCCCACCACTGCTCATTGCAGATCCAAAATAGTATCTACAACGAAAAAGAAAGCAAAGGCACATGTCAGTGCCAGCAAACAAGGCGCTTGGCGCCCAAGAAGAGGCCAAAAAAGACCTCGTTGACAAAGTCAACTTTTGGATGCATTGTAATTTACATCACATTCTGCCATCTGTGGCAGATATATACCACAAGGCGCTCACAGCGCCAAAAGCTGACAAAGAAAGCGCTGCAAGCGCTCGCAAATTGAACAACGCTCACGGTTGCACTCCCATATTATCCACTGCACTATCTTGATGTGGTGGTAACTCTTGGGGCCCTTCTTGATGAGGTATCAATTGATCTTGTGGTGTTTGTGGAAAATTTGGCTTGTTGTTGCTCCTCTTGTAGTTGAATCATGGCCAAAGCATGCTTGTTGATGTCGAAATTGAGTTGGTGTTGGTCGCCATTTGTTTGTCTACATTGCTTGCGCATTCCACAAGTCTGTCGTATGATTGCTTCAACGAAGTATGAAACCCCATGAGGTCTTGGTGAAGTTTCCGAACTTGTTGATCATTTTGTTGATGGTTATGATCCACTATTTTTCGGAGGCCTCTCCCTTCGTTGAGCACACCGAAGGCATTGCGCTTCAGCCAGCGCGCCAACGGCAAAAGCAGCGCGCTTTAAAGAGCACCGCTCAGTCCAAGAAGGGATTCCCTTGGTTCTCCTTGGAGTGCACCACAGACTGCCCCCACATGTCTCGCGTAGGGCACTCGGTCTTCTTCTCGCTTGTACCTCGGCATGCGCGACCTTGGACCTCAAAGAACTTGGCTATAGCGCGGCGACGCTGCACAGCTCGTCCTGCTCGCTGTCCCCTTTGTTTGGGCCTCGCGACGTTCGACGACTCATTTGTGGAGCTCCTTCGCTGCTGAACTCCACCAGGATCTCCCGAAGTTACTGTCCACGCGTCAAAATCATCCAAACTCGCTTGTAACTCGTCCGGTCGGCACTCAGTCACTTGGGATTCGTTCTGCCGGCGCTTCGTCACACTTGAAACGGGCCTTGGTTCTTGCTTCTCGACGAACTTGTTCCATTTGTTCGTTCTGACGGACACAGAGGGCGAACAGTTACCCAACAGTTCCACAACTCGTCGGAGGTCACTTAAAGATCGCTTCAAGGAATTTTCCAACGAGGTCTCCAACTTCGCCAACACACCTGAGTACTCAGACGCTTTGTTCTTGTTCGGCGGCGCATTCGATTTTGCGGTGTTCTTCTTTGGCGTTGCCTTTCTGGAATCTGCCAGCTCCTTCAATGAGCGCTTCCCTGGCTCCTTCAGTTCGTTCGGCGGCGTACTTGTCTGCCCCGAATTCAACGAAGGCTGGAACAACCGGCAATAGAGCTTTTGAAAAACGTGGCCAAAGTTCGCGTACCTCTTCGCGCAGATGACTTGTTGCTCATACCTGAGACTTTGCCTTATTCATTCTTCCTGTGCGACGAGTCGTTGCACTGCTGTGATGGCGGCGGCTTCAGCACATCGTGGCACTTCTGTTACTCCACTTGAAAGGCGCTGCGGCGGCCGTGTTGTCCTGGGCGGGGCTGGCGCTGGTCTGGACGGCGCCTTGATGGTGTCTTCATTGACGGCTTGGCCGGGCCGTAGACTCCTGTGATTGCACTCCTCACTCTTATTGATCTCATCTGCAGCTACAGGCAAAGGCAAAGAAACGTCGTGTTTATCTGTTGAATATTTCAAGACCTCAGAGTCTTGTTTTGGCCAGTACTCAGAATTTTCAGACCTCTCATTTTGAATCTCCTGCAGTCCCATTTTGAAAACCTGGAAACGACGCCCTTCTTGTAATTGCCGCACGCAATAAATCAAATGAGTTGATCAATCTTGACTTGGTGATACGGAGTGATTCAACAGATAAGCCGTTTCATGGCCTAAACAATAATGGACGCTCAGCACAATACATACACTGTAAACATGCTAAAATCCTACAAAATCAGATCTTTTTATAATAAAAATCAGTGCTTCTCAGAAAGAAAACAATGCACACATCAGTGCGCACGCGTGCCCTGCAGTGCCCAAATAGCGGCATCTGCGACGCACCACAGCAAATAACTTATATGGGGCTATGTCATGCACAACAAACAAAAATTAGACATAATTGCTGTAATCCTGACCCTGCCAAATGCAGAGGTCCACAGAAGAAACCAACCTTGTTCTGTCCTGTCCTGAGCTTCCCTTTACAGTTACCCAGCAAACCACCACCACAGGGCGCCACGCCAGGCCCCGCCCAGAAGTCACCAAACAAACCGGACGCCGAGGGACGCCAAAGCACACAACAACGGTCACCACTACGCCTAAAGGCACCGAACCCAGGCCCGCTACTGTCGCAACCGCCTAACCGAGCCAAAACCCAAACACAAATCAAACCCGAGCTACACTCCGAAACCGCTAACCCTTGACTCCTAACCAGGCCCGCCGAGAAAACAACGTAGCCACAGCCCACACCTACAGCCCACACAGCCGCCTAACCAGCCAGCTGCAGAAGCAAGGAGACACCTAACCAAACCCACCCTGGCCCATACCCGTGTACATCAGGACGCGCGAACCGCACCCCCGGGGCGCGACTGCCGCCACAGCACCGACGACACACGCCAGAGGACACAACACTATTGCACCGCCGCACCAACTGCCCGTGCCTGTGCCTGCAGTGTACGCGCGCCCCTGTTTATCTTTTTTTTCCATCAAGAAAAAAATTAGGGGGGGAGGAAGAGGGACACAACCACCAATGGCACACGCGCACCGCACACAGCGCGCACACCGGTGTATGGGCGCCACAAGGGCCAGGACACCGCACACGCGCGTGCACCGAGGGCAACAAAGGGACGAGACACCACGGCCTGGCACACCGGTGAACAGGAGCCAAGAGGCCCGGGACACCGCGCACGCAAAGCAACACATCGAGCGAGCGCACCGGTGAACAGGAGCCAAGTGGCCCAGGACACAGCACACACAACACAACACACGGAGCGGGCACACCTGTGAGCGGGGGCCAAGGGGCCCAGGACGCCACACACGAAACACAACACCCCGAGCAGACACATCGGTGAACAGGAGCCAAGTGGCCCAGGACACCGCAGACACAACACAACAAACCGCGCGGGCACACCGGTGAACAGCAGCCAAGTGGCCCAGGACACCGCACAAACAAAACAAAAGACAGAGCAGGCAGACCGGTGAACAGGAGCCAAGTGACCCAGGACACCGCGCACGCAGAGCAACACACGGAGCAGGCGCACTGGCGAACAGGAGCCAAGTGGCCCAGGACACCACGCACGCAACACAACACACTCAGCGGTGAACGGGAGCCAAGGGGTCCGGGACACCGCACGTGCAACGCACGACACCGAGCGGGCACACCTGTGAACAGGAGCCAAGTGGCGCAGGACACCGCAGACACGACACAACAAACCGCGCGAGCAAACCGATGAACAGGAGCCAAGAGGCCTGGGACACCGCAAACACATAGTGCGGACGAGGGACAGGAAAGAACCAACACCCCATGGGTTGGACACACCGGGGCAACCCGGCCGACCCAGCGGGCCAGGGGCAGGAGCGGTACTCCAACGCCACTGGTCTGAGCCCGGCCAGGCTGCATCGGGGACCATGGCAAACGTCAGGGAGCCATGGAAGCAACCGGTGACAGGTGAGCCGGTCCACAGTCCAGGAGGAGGTCGCCTGCCAGGCAGAGTGGCCCCGCAAGTCAAACCACAAGGGTGAGGCGGTCGTACCGTAGACAAGCGGGAGCAATACCCCTTGTGGTGAGAGATACCCCACACAGCTGGGCAGCCCCCAGAGCTGCCGCCCAAAGGAGGGGGCATGTGGCCCTACCCATGGACACATGTGGGGACACCCTCCCACCTGGGACACATGGACCGGGTGGCCGCGACAATGCCTTCCCAAGCACATGCGGGAGCGGCTCAAGAGGCACCTGACATAGAGCAGTGGAAGGGACAGGACGTCCCCTTGGTAAGACCTTCTTCCTGCTTTGTCAAAGGAGGCATCCCGAGCTCCCGAAGATACCTACCTACCTACCTTCCTCCCACGTGGACACCGGGCGTAGTATCGGTCGCCCGTCGGGCATCAGCGGCAGGCTCTCAAGCAGCCGGGACCACCGCGCAACTTTGGGGCTGTGTGTGCCATGCGCCAGGAGCTCCCAACCGTAGTCCCACAAGACCATCCCGATGACATCAACCCTGCCCTGCCCCGGGCCCCTGGCGGATGCTAAAACCAAGCGTTGTCCTCCCGTTCGAGCCTCAATGAACGCCGCGAGGCCCGGGGTGTCAAGGGTGTGACGGGCATCGGCAGCGACGTGGTTGTCCCCCTCTGGCAGAGAGAACATGGCCTCCGTGACGTGGCCTTGCGCGTCGTCGCCCTGTACCCGTGCCAGCTGCTTGGAGCACACTAACACTGCCAATGACCGCTGCTCCGTGACCGCTGGTATGGCTCGTTGCAGCTGCCGGTCATACAGCGACAACGTACCCACGTCAAGTACGACAGCCACCGCCAGGATTGGGAGACTGGACAGAGGTTACCGAAGGACAGGCAGCACCTCGCGAGGCCAGCCCATGACGTTTTCCACAGCTGGATGGTTGGCGTACACCTGGAGCCAGGGATCACTCTGGCCGTCAGGGCTTCTCACCATGGTACCACGCACCAGGGCCCACGATTGCGCCGACATCACGCGGGACCACTCACTGAATGCCGTGAAGTCCCGTGCCACCCAGGAACCGATCCACTGGCTGAAGGCCTGCGCCACCGCCGCCATCCAGTCAGGGAACAAGGACATGGCCTCTTGGTGCGCGATGCATGACCGTGGCACCAGCAGTGCGTGCAGCGGTGCCCTCTGAAGGGTTACTCGCAGGTCGCCGGGGAGGCTGGCAAATGGGTTCCACGGCGGACGCTGCTGGATCCTCCCTGCCGGCGGGCAGAAGGGTGTGTCACCTCGCAGGAACGCGTATACCGCCCTCTTTTGATCTTGCATTGGCAGCTGCATATTCTGGGTGAGCCGATGGTTCCTGCGTGCATACACATCTTCCCCAATCTTGACCATGTCCTCAACAAAGAGCCTGGCCTTGGCAGGGCCCCGGGACGATGCCGCTCGCACTGCAGCAAACAGCCGCTTCAGGTCCCGGGGGACGACACCCGCCATTAGGGATTCAGTCCACCTGCAGCCGTGCTCCTTCCACGCCACGAACTGCACCGCCCTGTCTGTCAGGGGCTCCGCCGTGAACTCCTCCACACGCCTGCACAGGAGCCCAGGCACCTCCTTGTCCCGCGCACACAGTAGGCGCATGTGGCCAATGTCCTCCTCCGGTCCCCCACAGAAGATACCGGGGTGGGCCGGTATTGCCATACGTGTGAGCTTCTGTCTCCACCGTCGCATGACCTGCATGGTGGACAAGCGACCGTCACGTGCCCGCAGCATATTTCTGTGCGTTGGGCCGTGGTGTAAAGCTCTCAGGGGCACCGCCTCACAGGAGCCAGCCAGTGGCATGTGCGCCCTGGTGCGTGCCGCTAGCGAACGCCACTCCATCTCCCGGACTTGCTGAAGGGCTTGCATGGATGGCAAACGCGGCTCAAGCTCTGCATTATCCCCCGGCACCAAGAGGATGGCGTGCTCCTTTGCCAGGACGAGATGGACAGGCGGGGCCATTGCACGGGCCGCGGCAGAGTCCGGCGCTTCAAGCGGGACTGCTGCCAAGTGCGAGCCCTGCCTCACCACCCAGTGGTGCGGCCCCCCAACTCGGCGTGGCAGCCGCCGCAGCCCCTCCACTATCCAGCTCAGTGCGTGCTGGTTGACCAGATGTGATGTCAGCCCCTTGATGCCACCGTACAGGGCCTCCTGCGCCCTGCGGAGATGCGCTCCTATGATGGACGCATCCACCACGTGCACCGTGCACGCTGACGGGGGCGTGTGCAACAGGTATGCCACCGCGCTGATGATCTCTGCCTCCGGGACCGTGCCGTAGATGGCACCCGTCCACGTGGGGATTCCGTGGCTAGCCACCACCACCTTTGTGGTGTCGTCTCCCTGAGGCGACGCATCAGACGATGTGACTTTAGTCGCCACCGGCACCCAGCAGTACCAGTCGGGTTCCACCCACGCCACGTCGGAGTGGGGGCTCTGCACCACCCTTCCAAGGGACGCCGCACGGGAGGCCGTGAGCTTCGGGGACAGGACTACCTTCGGCCGATACACCGCATATGGTCTCCAGGCCACGTCACATCCACAGACTGACTTGATGGCGTCCAGGGCGGTGGTATACTCCGCCCCCGAAACTGTTGCGGAGCAGGAGGGCTGGTACACCACCACAGATCCCTATTCCACCGCGCCCCCATCACAAAACAACGTGACAGCGACGTGCTGATCGTGCGGCACGTTGGACATCCGAACCACTTCCGGGACTGAGTACTCATCCGGATCCGGAACAGAGCCTGCTGGTACGCGCACGGGACTGGCCCTCTGCCTGTACGCGCACGGTGCAGGGCAGCGTGCAAGGCAAACACTTTCCCACCCTTCTGCCCTCTCCCTCCCTACACCGGGCCCTTTGGTCCTTCCGGTGCCCTCGTCCTCCCTTTCTTCTACACTGACCTACCCTTGCCCCCCTGTGTTTGGTTCCCCGCAGAGTACTCTGCCCGACACTATGCAGCCCCAAGTGCCCTACATAGCCCAACGAGCGCGGGTCAGCTCGACCTCACGGTATGCGGCGAAGGTTGTAGGGCCAGCAGCCAAACTGGCGGCGTCCCAACCGTAGTCACCAGGGTACTCACCACTGAGGGAGCCTGGGGAGGAGGCATAAGAGAATGGGTCCAACCACTTGTTGCGCGCAGGCCCATACCAGGCAGCGATGGCAAATATGGGCACAGGGAAGGAGCGAGCTGGGTAACTTGGGCGCTGGGCATACCTTTGTTGGCGAATGGGCCGAGAATGTAGGAGGCCTAGCTCTCAACGAGATCCTCACCAGTCGCGATGGCCTGCACGTAGTAGTCGCGGACAGAGAACATAACAAAACGGCCGTTCTTGATCTCCTTCACTTTCAGCTCATCGAAAGTGTGGGGGATGTCAGCTAAAACCAGATGGTCAAAGGCTTCACCAGGGTGGAGCAGTTACAGATTCACGCACAGAGGCCCTCACACGGTAGGCCTTAAGGCACCCAGCAGGAGAATAACAAAAAAAAAGAAAAAAGAAAAGAAAAGAAAAGTAAAGAAAACTGGCAGGCCACGACAGCGAGGTTGGACTGGGCGTGCACCAGGTTGGAGCTGCGGAGGTAGTCCAGACCCCCCTCAGGTAGGACTTGAGCACCAGCCTGGAACCACACGGCCTCGTCAATCTGCACACCAGCGTACTTGACCCACAACTCAGGGTTCAAGCAGCCCCAAGTGCCCAACATAGCCCGACTTGCATGGATCAACTCGCCCTCACGGTTTGCAGCGGACGTGGTAGGGCTAGCAACCAAACCGGCCGCGTCCCAACCGTAATGTATGTACAATGTATATATATATATATATATATATATATATATGTCCTGCGTAGTGTCCTGTGTGGGGTAGAGAGGGAAAGGGGCAGGGGAGGGAGGGGGAGGCAGGGCGGGCGTAGAGGGACAGAGGCCGCATGTGGGTGCAGTGCGACTTGCGTGCCACAAGCCCAGGGATCAGGGTGCCAGGGGGCGGCAACGTGAAGAGGGAGTGGGAGGGGCGCCTCGCGTATTGCTCCGCGATGTGTATGCCGGGGGGGTAAAGGGAAGACGAAGACAAGGAGACAGAGGGCCAGGGACCCAGGGGCCTGGGAAGGGGGGCAAGGGAGGACGAGGGAGAACGAGCACACAAGGGGCAGGGCTGGGCCCCGGAGCAGGAGCAGAGGGGGGGAGCAGGGAGGGAGGCCTGCCTCGCGAATTGCTCCGCACCGTGCTCGCGCTGGCCGGGGAGCAGAGGTAAGGAAGAGGAGGCGAGAGAACAGAGGGAGAGGGACAGAGAGAAAGGAGGCCAGAGACCCTGCAACCAGGGACGAGGGGCAGGGCAAGGCGAGAGAGGGCGAGCAGACAGGGGGCAGGACAGGGCCAGGGGGCCGGGGCAGGGAGGGGGGCAGAGAGGGAGCGCTGCCTCGCGAATTACCCCGCACTGTGCTCGCGCTGGCCGGAGAGCGGAGGGACCGAGATGGCAGGGCAGAGAAGGGGGTAACATGGTGCCCCACAACCAAGCGAGCCGCCCGCAGCGTGCGGGGGCACTGGGCAAGGCGGGGTGCCGCGGCGTGCTGCCGCAAGGCAGCTTGCCCTCGAAGGTGCAGTGTGCTGTGTGCCTGCGTAGTGTCATGCATCGAGGGTCGGCAGGGACGAGGGAAGAGGACACGGGCAGGGCGAAAGAGGTAGGACACTTAGGAGGTGAGCGAGGGCAGGACAGCCGGAGCAGAGAAAGGGAGCGACGAGGGAGACAGGGGCATGCTCAGCACCAGGCGAGCACAGGGGGCGAGAGAGGTAGCAGAGGGGGCAGGGTAGGGGATAGTTGGCATGCGTCGTGCCGTGCGCCGTGCGCGTCCTGAAACCTACTCTGACCTCATTCATGCATGTGTCATGTCACGTCAACCAAGCCTGGCGCCGAAGGCAGGAAGTGGCACGGGGGGACGGGCACCTGGGGCGCCATCCGTAGGCCCTCTCGTGCGGTGACCCAACCTGTGGCGCAGAGGGGACACGCGCCAGTGGCACCATCCACTGGACCCCCTGCGCCTGTTGCCGTTATTGTGGCGCAGAGGGGACGGGCACCAGCGGCGCCATCCGGTGGGCCCCCTGCGGCAGCGATTATGCTGATCTGATTAACTAGGTGGCCAGAAGATGCCACAAATGAATCCCCCGCCCGTCTCTCCGCGTCTCTGCCATTGGACCTCAGGGGCCTCCATCGCGCTCGGGGGTGGCAGAGGCCCGGGGGAAGAGAGCCACGGCCGCTTTGTAGCCGCCACTTCCAGCGGACTGATACAACGGCACCGGTATCAGGCCGCTCGGAAGTGGATACACAGGCGCCAGGGAGGAGATGGGCAGTCGGCCCCCCTCGGGCTGTTGGGTGCCAAAACAGGGGCCCTCCCCTCGACCAGGGCGGCGGATTGCGCAAGAAGCCTCCGAGGCGTACGGTAAGTCCTCCCCGCTGCCCGCACTTCCTCATCATCCGTTTCCACCCTGGTACGTACCTCCTCCAGTAAGTATGGGCACAGGAGGGAGCAGGCACGGGACACTGAGCACCATGCAGAGACGTGGCGACTACCGCCAAGGGGCAACAGCAGCTGGAGATCCTGGGGTGCGGAGCCTATACCATGGAGAATGGCGGGAAGGCCCAAAGGAGAATCCCCCCCCCCCCCCCGCTGCAGCCAAGTGCCTCAGCCCGTGCTTGCGTCGTGCTTGCGTCGTGCCTGCGACATGCGTGCAACGAATGGAGCCCCCCCCCCCCCCCCACACACCCCCGCCCCCCCAAGGTTGGGAGATGCAGGTAGGGGGGGGGCGAAAAGCGGCCCCGCCCCGAGGACAAAGCGGCAGGGTTGTGAGGCAGCGGGCAGAGGGTGCGGGACGGACCACACGACCGTGCCCGAAGAGAGCAGACGCCGTGCAAGCCCCAGCGAGGGACCACCGGGGGTGCGAACGCAGGGTAGAAAGGGCGACGACGGGAGCCACCAGGCATGCCCCCCCCCCCTGCAGAGGGACCGATGCCGCGCCTCGTGCCTGCGCTGTGCTTGTGTCGTGCCTGCAACATGCGTGCAACGAAGGGAAGACGACAAGCCCCCCCCCCCTGCACACCTCCGCCCCCCGAAGGGCAGGGGATGAAGGAAGGGAGGGGCGGACAGCGCCCCCCCACCCGAGGACAAAGCGGCAAGGTGGGGGGGCAGCGGAGAGAGGGTGCGGGACGGACCACACGACCGTGCCCATAGGGAGCACGCGCCGTGCAAGCCCCAGCGGGAGGGGCACCGAGGGTTCGAACGCAGGGTAGGAAGGGCGACGACGGGAGCCACACGGCAAGCCCCCCCCCCTCCTGGAGAGGGACGAGTGCCGCGCCACGTGCCCGCGCCGTGCTTGCGACGTGCTTACGCCAGAGGACGGGCAGCCAGAACGCCCCCTGCCCCCACCCCCTTCTCCCCGACCCACCCAGGAAAGGGGCGAAGACAGCGAGGAGGTGGCGAGGGGACAGGGGGGGGGGGGCAGAGGACAGACCGACGTGCCAGGGGGAGAGACAGGCGGCGAGCGGTGGAGACGCAAAAAAACAAAAAAAACAAAAAAAAACACAGATCAAAGCAAACCAAAGCGCCAGGGGAAGAAAGCGAGAAGACAGGGACCAAAACCGCGACGACCGGGGGGAGGCCTGGGCGACATGGGCCCGCAAGGGACGCTGGTGAATTACCCGACCTCGGGGGTATGGGGGCCCCAAAGGGGAACCCCCCCCCCCACTGCAGCCTTTCCCTGTGCTTGCGTCGTGCTTGCGTCCTGCCTGCGACATGCGTGCTACAAAGGGAAGAGGACAAGGGCGACAAGGGGGATGACAGTAGCGGATTGCGGACCCCCCCCAAGGACAACGCGGCAGGGTGGGGAGGCAGCGGAGAGAGGGTGCGGGACGGACCACACGACCATGCCCAAAGGGAGCACGCGCTGTGCAAGCCCCAACGGGGGGACCACCGGGGGTGCGACCGCAGGGTAGGTAGGGCAACGACGGGAGCCACACGGCTAGCCCCCCCCTCACCTACAGAGGGACAAGTGCCGCGCCTCGTGCCTGCACCGTGCTCGCGACGTGCTTACGCCAGGGGACAGGCAGCGAGAAAGCCCCCCAACCCACCCCCTACTCCTCCACCCACCCACGAAAGGGGCGAGAACAGCGAGAAGACAGCGAGGGGACATGGGGGCGGGCAGAGGACAGACCAAAACGCCGAGGGTAAAGACGAGTGACGAGCGGTGGAGAAAAAAAAAAAAAAGACACCAATGCGCCAGAGCAGGGGCAGACAGCAGGGGCAGACGGGATACGGCAGGAACCAGGAGGCACCGCAAGGGGCGCGGGAAACGGGGACGCCCCTTGGGAAGGGAGCTGGGAGGGAGGGACCAACACCGCAGCGAACGGCGGGGGGCTTGGGAGGCAAGAGCCTGCAAAAGACGCTGGTGAGGTACCCGACCTCAGGGGTTAGAGGGCCCCCCCGGTGTCCGTATCGGCCCCACTTGAGCGCGGGCAATAAGGTGGGTTACGCCGGGGATCGTTGGCCAGCAGTCCGAGGTGGCACTGGCCTGGGAGGTGGCCAAGGGGCCTGACCAAGAGCACTGCCCACGGCACGTACTGGGGTTCGTGTCCTGTGACGGGCTGCGGGTAGGGCACACCGTCCATCGGGGTAGGCAAGAGACGCGCCTATCCCCCTAGGACTCCCCAGAGACCCACAGTGTACCCGACCCCGGTGTGGGGAAGGGCCAACGTACCTGGTTACGGCGCAGGTCTATTTGTACGAAGCGGGTACAAATGGACGGCCCGTACAACAGAGTTACACCCTGACGGGGAGTGCATGCATCGGCCCCCCCGTGCAGAAACTCCCGGAGGGAGCGACCAGAGCCAGCGTCGGGCGCCCCCCCCCCCAAAACCCTGCCTGGCAACAAACCCACCAACAACCGGGTGGAACCAAGGAGCACACCTAGGGGGCAAATCCGGGGGCAAAGGAACACCGGAGGGAAGGGGGAGGGGTGCGCAAGAGGGGTGGGCAACTGTGTCGTGCGAAGTGTCGTGCATCGTAAGGCCAGCAGCGAGCGGGACTGGCCACAGAGTCCACCCGTTCTCCCATGTCCATAGCTCACACAGCCTTCGTTACCTAAATGTCGCTATCTGTCCCCACCAATCCCGCAGAGTTGCCAGCCTTCCGGCGACGTGCCCGGCGCCTGGTAGACACGGTGTCTGATCTCGTCAGACACGGGCCGCACACGTATGCGGCGTTCCAGGTGCGCGTGGAGGCAAACCGTCCGGCCAGGGACAACGAATGGGACCACTTTGTCGACGTCTGCTTGCGGCAGATGTTGGCCCGTGATCCCCACCCGTACAACGCGCCTGACGTTCAGGCGCGGTTTGCAGCGGGCACGGTGCCGTTCGGGGTCCACTTGCTCGACCGACTACTCCGATGTCTACAAGATCTCGGGCAGCCTGAGGACGCGCAGCGCGGGCAGCACCCATTGGGACCGGCGGGGCGGCCGAGGTATGCGGCGCCGGGTGTGTTTCCGATGCTGCCGCCCCTGGGCCTCGGGCCGATGCCCTTCCCGCCTTTTGGGGCTCACCACCACTACCAACTCCATCTCCATCACCTACTTCATCAACCCGTCGGGTTCCCAATGATGCAGCATCACTTCCCACACCAACACGTACACCCGGCGGCTGTGCCACAGCTCCCCGTCCACCTTCACCATCACCATCACCATCACTGTCCGCACAAGCATGTGGAGTACCAGCATCCCCTGCCCCAGCAGCACCCGGGGCCGCCTCAGGACGCGGTACCGGTGCCGGTACCGGTACCAGTGGCTGCGCCGGGGCGGGGCGCCCAGCAGCAGGGGGTGTCGCAAGGGGAGGCACGTGGCGTGCCCCCGGGCCAGGCGGGGAGAATGGGGGCATCTGCGGCTGCGCCACCCCTGGCAGTGCCCCAGCCGGGGCATACCGCGGTGGGGTCTCCACCGCGGACGGTCCCGGTGCCGGATCCAGCCGTGCCGCGCGGGGCCCCGCCCGTGGTGCCGACGGGGCCTGAGCCGATGGTGCCGGGTGATGGTCCACCCCCGACACGTGGGATGCAGGGCGCAGCCCCCATGGGGAGGCCTATGGCGGGGGAACAGGCGGGGGATGCGGGGCAGGAGGCGGCAGTGGCCGGCCCGCGAGACATCAGGGAGCTGCTCGCGCAGGCCCTGGAGGCGTATCGGTGGAGAGCCGCGGGGAGCGATGCAGCCGCGCCGGACGGGCTGGGGAGGGGGGCTGACGCCGGCAAGCTGATCGCGCAGGCGCTCGCGGCTGTTGCCCCGAGGGCGGAAGGGGCCAAGGAGAAGCCATCGGAGGTGGTTGCCTCGGGGGGACAGGACGCGGGGCGGGGTGTGCTGGAGGCGCAGACGGCGGCGGAGGGCGGCGGGGTTGTGGAGCCCAGTGGGAGGCGTGCCAAGGAGGAAGGAGTGGAGGACTGGATGTGGGAGTGGCGGGGGTGGCGCCAGGTGGCACCCGGTGAGCCGTGTCTGGCGGGGCTGGCGTACAGCATGGACCTCCACGCGGGCACCAGCTGGGCCCGGCTGCCCGACAACCTGCGGGCACGGCTGAACACGGCGGAGGCGGCAAGGGGTGGAGGCGCTGACGAGCGGCCTCTGGCGCCCTTCCTGCCGCGACCAGACACGCCGCCGGCGATGGATGCCGCTGGGGAAGGGGCGGAAGAAGAGCAGGAGACGGAGGACGAGGAGGACGAGGAGGCGTACGGGCCCGGGGAGTGGGCACTGGCCCTCATGTATGAGGACGACGCCGGGCCCGACGTCTACGCTGGCATGGACGTGGACCCAGCCAACGCGCCGCTGCGGCCCATGCCCCCTGTGGTGCCGCCCCCTCCCCTGGGGAGCTGTGACCGGCGGCACTGCAGGTACCATGTGGACGGGGGTGCCCACAGGCACCGCCTCATGGGCACGGGGCAGCGGGAGGCAGAGATGCTGGCGAGCGCCCTGGAGCGCTACGAGCTCAAGCGCCGAGGGCAGGTCGCCCGGGAGGTGGCCTTGGTGGCCACGTCCCCGGACGACGGCCAGGCCCGCTGTTCCAGCTGGGGGATGCGGCGGTCCTGGGTCACCACCCCGGTGATGTGAGGGCGGCCGAGCCCCAGGAAGGCCTCCCCCTGTCAGTGCGCCTGTCCGTTGGGCGCCTGCTGGACAAGGCAGGGCTGGAGGACCTGAGGCGGGACGAAGGCCTGTACGTGGCCTTGTGGCGAGGTGGGGCTGACGCTTGGCGTCGCGAGCAGGCCCTGCGGCCCCTCACGCCTTAGGCGCTGGGATCCCATGCGCTCTTGGTGGCGGTGCACCCCGAGGGTGCAGAGGTCGTGTTCGGCGCGGACCGCCTGCTGCTGACCGGGGATGGCGTGGCCCTCGTCCCCACCTCCAGCAGCTACCGCCTTGAGAGCCGCGGCGCTGACCTCAAGCTGCTGGTGGTGGTGAGTACGCGCCTCGACGAGATCGCTGCCCCCCAGGGGTCCGAACACGCGGTACCGCCGGGGAGTGATGAGGAGGCAGGCCGCGACGGTGACGAGGTGGGGCAGGAGCAACCCAAGGGGGAGGAGCAGCAGCAGGACTAGCCGGAGGTGGCCAGGGAGGAGTTCGACGTGCAGGGCATTGTGGCGGCGGCCCTGGCGGGGTTCACGGATGCTGCGAGCCCGACGCCGATGACGGAGGCACTGGAGGAGGAGGACCAACGCAGGAGGAGTAAAGAGGCACAGAGCGCCGTGGAGCAGGACGAGGAGCTGGAGATCGTGGGGGCAAAGGAGGCGCGTGAGGTGGGTCCACAGGAGCTTGGAGTGGCGGACAAGGCTGGGCCGAAAACAGGGGAGGTGGAAACCTGCAGGCACTGGGCCAAGGGGTGGTGCATGCGGGCAGATGCCTGCCGTTTCGCCCACCCCCGCCGCTGGTGCCGCGGGAGTACCCCAGGAATTACTCCTGATTCTCCAGGCCATGGCCCGTGTGGGGGCCCCCAGCCTGGACCGCAGCCAGGGCGACAGCCGGGGCCACGGAAAGTTGCTGCAGAAATTGGTGGTAAACGCGCAAGGAGGAGGGCTCCCAGCGGTGGGGTATGCGGTGGAGAGTGAGGGCCTGACCGAGTGGGCAGTGGCGTTGCCATGTGGCATGGCGGCCCTGCTCACTCCGTTCCCGGTGGTCCTGTGGTGGGACGTTGTCACCGTACAGGAAGCCAACCTGGGGTGGGTGTGCACGTGGCACACACATCCTGCCGACATGGACCCTCGTGAGTGGCAGGCTAAGGCGGTCGTGACGTACCTGTCCTGGTTGTGGCCGGCAGCGCCGGGTGCGTGGGCGCAGTGGTGGGACAGAGCGCTCAGCTGGGCGAGGCATGGCAGTGCTGTGGCGGCCTGCCCTGACCTCCCGCGCGAGCCCGTCTCAGTCCAGCCGTGGACTGTCTTCCTGCATCTCCCCACGATGGCGGCTCGTCTTGCGGCCACGGACCTAGAAGTCTTGCTGCTGGGAGACCGAGAGGGGCCAGGGCTTCGCCTGGGCCAGGAGCTGGAGGTTCGCACTGCCCGCCTCCCCAGCCCTGTGGACGGGGACATCCTGGAGGGACTCCAGTTCACGCGGTCTGGCGGGGCTTATGTGTGGACCGCCGTCCATCGCCAGATCCCAGACGCGTGGCCCCAGGTGTTCCGGCCCCCTGGTCACGGGCGTCTGGTGGGAGTGGAATGGCGCGTGTGGGCCGCCAACAGCCCATGCCCGCCGGTGGTGGTCCTGCCCAGGAGAACCAGCAACCGGAGCTGGGAGACTGTGGCGGTCTTGTGGGGATGGTTGGCGGTCCGTGGGACCGGTGGCCACGTCTTCACTGCCCGACGGGGCACGGTGATCGAGACGGACAGGGGGGACGGCGTTGCAGCTCACGGCAGAGTCCCTGACCACGTATGTTGTGGTGGCCGTCCTCCAGTGGGGAGCAGACAAGCCACAGCCCTGGCGCGATTCAGTCGCTAGGGCTGTCTGGCGAGACCTGCCGACCCTCAGGGCCGCTGTCTGGCCAGGAGGACCAGGGCGGCATCTCCCGGGCGCACTCCCCTGGCTGTCGGACTGCGGACACGCCTCTCCTCCACCAGCTGAGTTGCAGGGCGCCCTGGAGCACCTGTACTCCAAGCCCAGGCACCACTTCCTGGTGGCCGCGGACCATGGGATGGAGCTCAGCGACGAAGTGGTCGCGCTGGCAGCCAACGTGGTGCAGTGCCTGGCCCCCGACGCCATGATGCTCCCGAAGGAGGGGTGGGAGGGCCAGCGGCACGACCAAACCCCGTGTGCCCTCCTCATTGCGAGGTACGTCGAGCTGGGGGGCTCAGAGGCGGTGTACCCCGACCGGTCGGAGACGCCGAGCATGCGGCACTGGACAGCCCACCACTTTGTGGCCCCTGACATGCGGTTGACCGTGGACCCGCTGAACCGGCTTGTGGTGTCGGGGGCCCCGTCCCAGTGGCCGCACACATGGGACATGGCGGTCCGGACGATGCGCATGGCACCCAGGGGGCGGAGGGCGGGGTGGCCGGGTGCAGAGCATCTGCTGGCGGAGGCCCGGGCGGCACAGGTGCAGCAGCCAGCCGGCAACACCAAGGACTGTGGCGTGTGCGCCCTCATGTCCGCCATCGCTACCCTCCTCAGTGTGCCGAGGCCGGGCAACCTCCTGTCCGCGCTGGACAGGCGGTGGGTGGCGGTGGTGGTCCTCAACAGGGACATGGGGCCCATGGCGCGTCTGCCGTCCCTGGGGGAGCTGCCTGCGTGGCGGACGTCCAGCACAGCCTGGGGTTGCCCGGGGCGCGCATGCAACATGCCCTGCTGTGAATGTCGGCGGCGTGACCGCCGGCGATCCAGGGGCAGGACGTCTGGCCAATAGCCCGAAACAACATGTGGCAGGCTGAGCATGCAGCTGTCATGTGCAGGGCGCTGCAGGGTCACGCAGCCGCCCTCTCCAGGGCCCCGGCAGCGCAGTCCTCAAGCAACAGGCCGGCAGCCTCGCTGGCACTGCTGCATAGCGTGTCGCGGGCTTGGTGCTGCGTTGTGGCGGCATTGGAGCCCCACTCCTCGGAACTGCGCCTGTACGATTGCCGAGAGGGCACGGTGCTCACGGTCTGCCCCGCCGACCTGGAGGCCCTGCACCTTAGTGCGCTGTGTGGCGACGGGGGCGAGGCGCTGTACCTCGAAGGAACCGTGGCAGGCGCGGCCGCGACGAGCTTCCGCCGGCGGAGCGGAGGAGATGCCCTCCGCCTGGTCATGGCGGAGAACATGGAGTAGTGGCTCCGGGCGTTCTCCACGTCCAGGTGGAAGGTTGAGGGCGACCGGGAGAAGTTCGCCGACGTGTGGCGCCGCTGGGTGGAGGAGCATTTTCCCATGGGGGGAATGCTGCACCTGCCGCAACCATCAAGCGTGCCACCGGTACATCATGCGGCATCCCCGGCCGCGGCGGCGAGGCATGCCCCGAGAGCGGCGCCCAAGCCGCCGCCCAAGAGGAGCCCCCCGCCTCAGTATGGCGCCTATGCCAACACTTCGGCGGTGACTTGGCCACGGAGCAGCGTGGGACAAAGACGACCAACGTCTGCCCCTGGTCTCGGCTGGATGGGGCTTGTCACTGCACATGGAGAGCTGGCAGAAACTGCCGGCCCACCCACCTCCACCCAAAGGACCTGCTGGACCACATCCAGCGGGACCATGCGGCTGATCCGGCCCAACGGGACCAGGCACTTTCGCGTCGGCCCAGGCGAGGTCCAAAGCGCTCATGCTGCCCACGGGTGCCCGCCCTGCGGCGGAGCGCGGGGCGTCCCCGTCGGCAGCCCGATCTGGAGCGATTGGGTCTGCAGCACGACACAGGGCAGTGATTTCCACGGGGAGTACGGCGGCAAGTACATCCTGCAGACGGGCAGAGGGGAAGCCTGCCGCATCTGCCGGGTCTCAGCAGACGACGGCCGCCTCGAGCGGAGGCCCACGGGGACAGGGGCCACCTCGGCAGCCGCCCGCGCCGGCTGCGGCTGGTCCCCCTGAACCTGCTGGTGGCCCCCCTCCGTCCGGTGATCCAGATCCGGCTGGGGGCCCCGGTCCACACGTGCAGCCATGAAGGGGCCCCGCCTCCGACACCCGAGCGGCAGTGTCCTGGAGCGTCCAGGGCTCGATGCGGGGGGACGGCGTACCACTGGCCCCAGGGAATGCTTGACGGTGAGGCGGTGGCGGCGGGCGTCATGAAGGCCGAGGGTGCCATCCTGGGCCTCTTCCAGGAGACCGGCCTGCAGGACCCTCAGGGGGTGGTGCACTCGGAGAATCAGTGGCGTCACCACGGATATCATGCGTACCCAGGGGTGGATGCCCAGGCAGCATCGACTGCAGCGGTGCGCGGCGGGCTCTTGATTGCCCTTCGGGCGGACGTGTTTGCCGCGGAGGAAGTTCAAGACATCGTTGACATAGTGCCGGGCAAGGCCATGGCCCTAGATGTGGTGATCGCAGGTGGCACCCTCACGGTCATCAACGTCCACAGCCCGGGCAGCGGCGGCGACTTCTGGGCGTCTAAGGCGTCCTTCTGTGCTGACGTGGCCATGTACGCGGCAGCCAAGAGCGCGAGTGGCACCAGGGCCGTGCTCCTCAGAGGGAACCTCAACCTATGGCTGGAGTCCCCCTGGCACCCCACCACGAGGAGGTTCCAAGCCCTGTGGGAACAGTGTGGTTTCCATAGGGCAGGCCCGGAACGGGAGGAGGACAGGAGGCCCACGAGGGCAGGGCACCAACTGGACTCCTTCCTTCCGAACTCGCCTCTGGTCCCTTGGGCGGCGCGTGAGCGCCCACACTTGGCGCCGGGGCGGTCTCCAGCGTCGCTGGGTTCGGATCATGGCTGGCGGTTGCCGGCAAAGAGAGGGTCACCAGGATGGCCTACTCGCACGCCCAAGGCAGGCTGCATGCCATACGCCCGGACTCGCCGGGGGTTCGTGAGGCGGCGGCGGCAGTACTGCAGAAGGCCTGCGGGGATCGGCGGCTGCAGGCGTGGCTCTCGTCGGACCAGAACACTGCCACCATGGGCACGTCGGAGGTGCAAGCGGTCTTTGACCTGCTCTACGCCTTCCGTGATGACGTGTCCAGGGTCACGGGAGTACGCATGCCATCAGGCGTGCACCCGCAGTACCCGTACGGGCAGGCGGAGACGGAGGCGTCTCCCGCCCAGGTCCTCTCGGTCCAGCAGGCCCTGGCCTGGCGCGCCCATCAGCAGTGGCAACGGGACGCGGCGGCGGCCGGACTCCACTCCCAGGAAGCGACTGCCCTGCTACAGCACCTCCGGCGGGTGGACCCCAACCTATCCCCCACCTCGGTGGAGGGCCTACGTGCCGCGTTGAACCAACAGCTCCACCAGCTAGAGACAGGCGTGGAGAAACTGCTGGGTGTCCTCAGGAGCAACATGCGCCGTCCATCAAGGACTATTGGCGGGGCAGGGTACCGGATCTGCAGCTCCGATGGACGGCGATACGGGGTGCCATCAATGTGGTGAACTATGCCCCGTTGGGCCTATGGTCCGTACGCTTCCGCGAGTCGGAGAAGGTGCTCCTGGAGGCCCCGGACATCATTAGAGAGGTCCAGAGGTATTGGGAGGCGCTGTACGTGCAGCAGCCAGTGAACCTGCCGGCCTTCGAGCGGAATGGAGGTCGGTATAGGACTACACCCTGCAGGACCTTAAAGACGCCATGAGGCAGGCCGTGGCGGACGACAAAGCTCCGGGGTCCAACCGGGTCACGGCTGCCCTCATAGCAGAGCTGCCTGAACCGGTGCAGGGGCTCCTGGTGCACGCGTACAGGGCTATCCTGCGGGGTGCGGACGTCCCGGAGTTCTGGCACGAGGCCATTATCTGGCTGATGCCCAAGGGCACAGCCACGGGCAACCTGGACGAGTATAGGCCGATAGCGCTGGGGCAGCAAGACATGCGAATGCTCATGACTCCCCTCATGTGGAGGTTCACAGCTGTCCTGGCACGCAAGGGACTGGCTGCGGCTTGGCAGTTTCGGGCCATGCCGGGCTTCACGGCGGCTGCCCCGGTGTTCCTGGCCCAGCGCAGGCTGCAGCGTGGGCTGCAGGAAAACCACGTCCTGGCCTTCGGTGTGTCAAAAGCTTTTGACACAGCGCCGCACGGGGCGCTGGCGCTCCTCCTGCGCCACATGGGAATCCCGGAAGAGCTCATCAGGCTCTTCCAGACCCTCAGCTGCGGGTCTCTAGTGCGCATCGTCACGGCGCACGGCCCGACGCCGAGCATTCGGCTCCACAGGGGCCTGCGGCAGGGCAGTGCAGAGAGCGCTGTGCTCTACCTCCTCCTCTTAGAACCTCTCCTGCGGAGCCTGGCCTGCAAGGCCCGGGGGGATGCTCGCCATGCGGTGCCACCCCTGGTGCAGGCGTACTGTGACGACCTCCTGTTGATAGCGCACTCCCTGCCGCATTTCCTGGAGTATGCAGCGGCGAAAGCGCGGTAGCTCACGGACATGGGCATGTCCCTCGACGTCGGCAAATGCGCCTATGCCAATACTGCTCGCATCCATTCGATCATGGTGTGCCTGAGCCCAGGGAACACGGCAGCCGGATGGGTATGCTTACGTGCCAAGGGCACGGTACCATACTTGGGCCTGCGCCTCGATCCCAGGGGGGTGACGACCATGAAGGAGAAACATGTACTCCGGTGTGAAGCTCTGCTTGGCTGGTGCAAGAACACTTTAGGGCCGGCGCCGGTGCCTCATGAGGTGATGGCGGCGGTGGTTGGAGGCATCGTGCGGTACGCGGCGCCCTACCTGTCCGACACGGCGGAGGCGGTGATCAAGCTGAATACTGCCATCAAGGCTGCAGCCCTGCAATTCGAGAAGCTGCCCAAGGACCTGTCCAACGTAGCGGTGCGGTCGGGTCATGGGTTACAGTTGGCGGATGTCCAATTTATCTGCCGCGACTCCGTCGTGGCGACCATGGCTCAACTCACCCACCACAGGTCGACCACAGTCCAGGATGAGCTGCGGGCCATGCTCCGGGACATGCACGTGCAGTACGCAGTGTGAGGGCAGTTTATGGTGCCCTCTGCGTCATTCGCCACGCACGCTGGCAAAACGTGGGTGGACAGGGTACTCCGGGCGATGGGGACTTCTCATGCCATCGTCAGTGTACTCGTGTGTACACGCCCATCTGCCGCAAGTGCAGTGGGCAGGGCGGAAGTGGGTGTCCCAATCCTATTCCTTCAAGGGTAGAGACATATGCGTTCTCTCGGGGCCCCGCACAGATGCGGCGGTACAGTCCCTGACTGATCCCGCAAATGACCTCCTGCATGCACGGCTCCCTTGTCCTGCGCCTGGGCACTGGGCTGTCCAGCTCCAGGAGTGTCATGCGGACCACCTGCACCTTCCGCACGCAGGAGTAGGGCCCCATCAGCTGGACCATGTGTGGTTCACAAGGGTCCGCGACGTCTTTTGGCCGCAGCTGCCTATTCCGTTGACTCACCGGCTAATACACCTGGTGCGCCAAAAGAAGGCCAGCAAACGCAATAGACAGTCCACTGCGGCCGCCCCCCTGTTTCTGTTGAAGGACGTCCTTGAGGGTTACCAGCAGCAAGACGATCCGGCCTCCGTCCCCCTACTCACTCCACACGCCGGGGGCGGCATAAACCCGTCACCACTGCGGGTTGTGCACGGGCGGCCAGCGTTTTCCAGGGCATGCGCGGCCGTGCACGGGTGCAGCGAGTCGGCAATTGTCCTTCTGCTACCAGCAGGCCCTGTCCCGGATCCGGATGAGTACTCGGTCCCGGAAGTGGTTTGGATGTCCAACGTGCCGCACGATCCGCACATCGCCGTCACGTCGTTGCGTGATTGCGGCGCGGTGGAACAGGGATCTGAGGTGGTGTACCAGCCCTCCTGCTCCGCAACGGTTTGGGGGGCAGAGTATACCACTGCCCTGGACGCCATCAAGTCAGTCTGTGGATGTGACCTGGCCTGGAGACGACATGCGGTGTATTGGCCGGAGGTAGTCCTCTCCCCGGAGCTCACGGCCTCCAGTGCGGCGTCCCTTGGAAGAGTGGTGCAGAGCCCCCACTCCAACGTGGCGTGGCTGGAACCCCACCGGTACTGCTGGGTGCCGCTGGCGACTAAAGTCACATCGTCTGACGCGTCGCCCCAGGGGGACGACGCCACAAACGTGGCGGTGGCCAGCCACGGAATCCCCACGTGGACGGGTGCCATCTACGGCACGATCCCAGAGGCAGAGATCATCGGCGCGGCGGCATACCTGTTGCACACGCCCCCGTCAGCGTGCACGGTGCAAGTGGTGGATGCGTCCATCATAGGAGCGCATCTCCGCAGGGCGCAGGAGGCCCTGTACCGTCGCATCAAGGGGCCGACATCACATCTGGTCAGCCAGCACGCACTGAGCTGGATTATGGACGGGCTGTGGCGGCTGCCACGCCGAGTTGGGGGGCCGGACTACTGGGTGCTGAGGCAGAGCTCGCACTTGGCGGCGGTCCCGCTCGAGGCGCCGGACTCTGCCGCGGCCCGTGCAATGGCCCCGCCTGTCCATCTCGTCCTACCAAAGGAGCACGCCATCCTCTTGGTGCCAGGGAATAATGGAGAGCTCCAGCCGCGTGTGCCATCCATGCAAGCCCTTCAGCAAGTCCGGGAGATGGAGTGGCGTTCGCTAGTGGCACGCACCAGGGCGCACACGCACAGAAATATGCTGCCGGCACGTGACGGTCGCTTGTCCACCATGCAGGTCATGCGACGGTGGAGACAGAAGCTCACGCGTATGGCAATACCGGCCCACCCCTGTATCTACTGTGGGGGACCTGACGAGGACATTGGCCACATGCGCCTACTGTGTGCGCGGGACGAGGACGTGGCTGGGCTCCTGTGCAGGCGTGTGGAGGAGTCCACGGCGGAGCTATCCCTGACAGACAGGGCGGTGGAGTTCGTGGCGTGGAGGGAGCACGGCTGCAGGTGGACTGAATCCCTGATGGCGGGTGTCGTCCCCGGGGACCTGAAGCGGCTGTTCGCTGCGGTGCGAGCGGCGTTGTCCCGGGGCCCTGCCAAGGCCAGGCTCTTTGTGGAGGACATTGTCCAGATTGGGGAAGATTTGTATGCCCGCAGGAACCATCGGCTCACGCGGATCATGCAGCTGCCGATGCAAGATCGCACGAGGGCGGTATACGCGTTCCTGCGAGGTCACACACCCTTCTGCCCGCCGGCAGGGAGGATCCAGCAGCGTCCGCCGTGGAACCCGTTTGCTGGCCTTCCCGGCGACCTGCGGGCAACCTTTCAGAGGGCACCGCTGCACGCACTGCTGGTGCCACAGTCGTGCATCGCGCACGAAGAGGCCATGTCCTTGTTCCCTCACTGGATGGCGGCGGTGGCGCAGGCCTTCAGTCAGTGGATCGGTTCCTGGGTGGCACCGGACTTCACGGCATTCAAGGAGTGGTCCCGCGTGGTGTCGGCGCAATCGTGGGCCCTGGTGCGTGGTACCATGGTGAGAAGCCCTGACGGCCAGAGTGATCCCTGGCTTCAGGTGTACGCCAACCATCCAGCTGTGGGGAACGTCATTAGCTGGCCTCGCGAGGTGCTGTTGGTCCTTCAGCAACCTCTGTGCAGTCTCCAAATCCTGGCGGTGGCTGTCGTACTTGACGTGGGTACGTTGTCGCTGTATGACCGGCAGCTGCGACGAGCCATACCAGCGGTCACGGAGCAGCTGTCCATGGCAGTGTTAGTGGGCTCCAAGCAGCTGGCACAGGTACAGGGCGACGACGCGCAAGACCACATCACGAAGGCCATGTTCTCTCTGCCAGAGGGGGACAACCACGTGGCTGCCGATGCCCGTCACACCCTTGACACCCTCGGCCTCGCGGCGTTCATTGAGGCTCGGGCGGGAGGACAACGCTTGGTTCTAGCATCTGCCAGGGGCCCGGGACAGGACGGGGTTCACGTCATCGGGGAGGTCTTACGGGACTACGGTTGGGAGCTCCTGGCGCATGGCACACACAGCCCCATAGTTGCGCGGTGGCCCCGGCTGATTGCGGGCCAGCCGGTGATGCCCGACGGGCGACCGATACTCCGCCCGGTGTCCACGTGGGAGGAAGCGAGGCGGGGCCTCCTCAGTTGTGCCACGGGACGCACGCTGGCGGGTGCTTTGCTCGGACTCCAGGACGCGTGCTGCGATGTATGGCAGGATTTATGGTCGCAGTGCTGTGATGGTAGCTGCGTTCCGTCGCGGTCTGTGCTTCCGCAGCGATGCCACGGGTGCAGGGAAGCAGCGTCAGTTTGGGTTCATCAATGTGCCTCCGTCCCACTATGCGAGACATGTAAGGAGCGTGCCGATAGGGGATGGCCTAAGGCGCGGTGCGCACTGCAGCACTCTGGACAGATGTCCTCAAGTTCCTGGAAGACAATCCAGGGTGGCCTAAAGAGCGTCCGAGTGGAAGGGGTACGGTGCCCTGGAGCGCCGTGGGCAGCCCTGCCCCCGCTGCTGTGGTGGGCGGCTCTGGAGGGCGACTCGCGGATACTCTGGTTGTGGCATCACGGAGGAAATGGTGACGGCGTGGTGGGGGCCGGGAGTGATGCAGATTGATGGGGTTGGGAATTGTGGGTGCACCTGCTACCGTCCCTACGCTGGACGCAGCGGAGGGGGTAGCGCCTGAGAAGCAGTCCCCTCATGGCCTGATTGTGCGGTACTGGTAGGCGGCGCATGACGGCCAACGCGATGTGACAGGTCGTGCCGGCCTGATGGTGAGCCGTACTGCCCCCGTGCATGAGGGTCGGACACGGATGCTTCACCCGCCTGCCCCGGGTCGCCGCATACAACAGTGAGGTGTCATGGGTCGTCCCGACCAGGGTAATAAGGCCCAAACCCCTGTAGGGTATTCCCATGGCACCGGGGTCTCTACTGGCGGCCTGGCTATGGCAGTATTTACAGCGCCCCCTGGGAGTGTTACACGGGGTTGCGGGGACAGCCTCCAGTCCCCGGGAGCGGCGACGAAGCGATGATGTGTGCGTAGAGGGATGTGACGGCGAGGTCGTCAGGTGGGCAGTATGGCGGGTGTCCTGGAGACGGCGTGGCAGCCTCGGAGGGGCTCTCACGGGGGGCACGCGGAGTTCAAGGTGGCGGTGTACTGGCGTCTTGGGGGTATACGCGGCGGTACTGGGGTCCGTACGGGGGGGCTACGTGGCGCTACTGGGGAACCGTACACCGGGGGAGCAGCGGGGATTCATGGCGGTACTGCAGTGTCCCCCTGACCCCTCTAACAACTCAGGGGGCGCGTCGGGGCATCCCCTGGCCCTGTTAACAAACTAGAGGGACCGTGCCTGCGGGCATGTACATAGTCTAACCTCTCACCATGGCCTTGCGGTTGCGTTGGTGCGTATGGTGGCTGCTCGCAGGTGGCATCGGCGTGGCAACAGCGGTACTGCGCGGCGTTTTAGCGAAGAGTATGCGGTCGCCTCACCATTGTAACGACCTACCCCTGGGGGGGGCCAGTCCCGTTGGCTAGAGGCAGGGAGAGAGGAGGAGCGGCATGCTGAATGGTCCGGGGGGTGACGCGCAGGCCAATGCTATAAGTAGGCTCGCCACGTCGTCGGTGGGGGCGGAACCTGCGGCCTGGCTGCTGCTGTGGCGGAAGAGGCGCAACCACGGGAGCTGGCCAATCAGTGCAGGTAAGGGTCAAGGTTAGGCGCCAGGGCAATGTATGTGGGCCAGATGAGGTGCACCTGGTTACCACAGCCCGGGGCGAGCCTCTGGTGGGTACCCCTACAGGGGGTCGATAACCAAGCTACGGCACAAACCAGCCCAAAGCCCAGGCAGCGATATGCACGGGTTGCGCCACTGCTGTCGCGTAGCGGCCGGCGTCCCCCCTGTAGACCCTCATGTTATATTATACGTGGGAGAGAGGATGCCTCGAAGCTGATTGGGTACTGGCCCCTGACATGGAGTGCCGGCATGGTATATATCTGGGGTGTGGGTGCAGCTCAGGGCCACGGGGACGTGGAGTTGATACCGTGTTTCTGTAATTTACTAGGGGACTGGTGTGGTGGGTCGGCGGCGTACATTGTGGGGACATGGGGGCGATGAAAGCTGAGGGCCAGGCTAGGCTGGAGCCTCCCAGAAATCCCGGCTGTGCATATACGGGTTATTGCGTGCTGGCAGTGGGATACGTGGAGACAGGGGTGGTGGGCAATTACAAGTACGCAGATGGCAATGGATTCCGTGGGGTCACGGGTGATGGACGTCTCCACGGTGGCGGGGGTACGCGAACGACGGAGGGTCCGCTCTTGCTTCGCCGCATGCGTGCTGCTTTGTTCCTTGGTTGCCGCTTTGCGCCGGACAGAGAAGCTTTTGCTTTCTGCTTGTTGCGATGCTGCTGCGTTGCGGTGCCTTGCCCCCATACCCCCGGCGAACAAACAGGCCAGCGTCCGTCGCCGTTGCTAATGCTAACGCTATGCAGATGCCACTGTTCGCAAAGCCTGGTTGACCGGTATCCCCGGTCCTCTGGGTCCTCCGTCATGCTGTGGGCCACCTCAGGCAGCCCAGGGACCCACGGGATCGAGCGAGGCAGGAACCACCTGTCGGCGCGAGATGCCTGGTAACTCCAGTGGACGGCATGATAAGTGGTTCTGACTATGACTATGACTATATATATATATATATATATATATGTATACATATATAAATATACATACATGCATATATATACATATATGTATAGATAGATATATAAATATACACACCTACATGCATATACATATATATGTATATGTACATATACATACATATATACATAAATATATCAATACATATGTATGTATGTACATGTATAGGTGTATATAGGTATGGCATAAGGTGGGTGCCGCCCCCCCCCCTAGGGACCCATGGGCCGGGGTCCAGTTGGGACAAAGGACCTCCTCCCCCTATTTTCGGTTCCAAAAATTAAAAAAACAATAGGAACTAGAGTGATTGGAGACGGTGGTTGGCCGCTCTGACACTTCAAAGTTGTTAAAAGTAGGTTCTACTTACCGAGTGACATCATTCCCAACAAATTGCCCAGAATCTTAAAAATAGTCCTCTCCGCGTAACAAAAACCACCAATGTCCAAACCATTGCCGTCAATGCGTTCCATGGAATCCATTCACCACCTTTTTGCCTCACTAGGGGCAGGAGAAGGGCCACCCGAACCCAATCATACCATTTGTTGGGCAAACCTTGCATATTCGAAGGGTCATAGCAGCCCACCAAGGTGTTCAATCACGCTAATGCCTATTTGGTTTGAATTTCTCAACCCCAAAATAAGGGGGGGGGTCCTTGATCCCAACTGAACCCCGGCCCATGGTTCCCTAGAGCGGGGGGGAGCACCCACCTTATGCCATATGTATATATGTATATATGTATATATATATATATATACATATGTATGTATGTATATATGTATATGTATATGTATATATATATATATCTATACATATATGCATATGTATATATATATATACATATAGCGGAGTCCCCCCCCGGCGAATCCGAGGTTCTTCCTCGAAGGGGCCCACGAGCCCAGGGGACGCCACCGGGTTTAACGGCCACGCCGGACGGAGCTCCCACCGGCGACCCCCCCCCCAGCATGGGAGGGTGCACACAATAACCGCCAGCCCCCCCCCCCCCTCCGCCCCCCCAAAAAAGGACTCCGGCACGGAGGGTTGGGGATATAGTTTCATGCCGCGCGGCCATGAATCGACATGGCCCTACACCGGGCGATGCACGCCCTCCCCCCCCCTCGCTCAAGAGGGGCCCCCGTCGTCCCCCGGGCAAGGAGGACCCATCGGAGTCTGCCATCACTGTTACCCTGGTAGGCATGCGTGGTGGCAGGCGCGCCCTTCCCACTACCTCCTGGTGCATCAGTGCCGTGCCGTGGGCAGTGCCATGTGGTGCTCTGCGGGGGGGAGGGGGGGAGGGGGTGGGGGGCCGGCTGTGGTGTCAGCCCCGCACGGCCGGCTTGAGTACCTCCTCCGGCCACAGAAATATGCCCCATGCCGAGGGTGCCTATGTGTTGGTGAGTGGTGTAAAAATGGGTTTGAAGTTGCGGTGAGTTGAGTGCCGGGCCATGTGTATGGGTGGACTAGTACCATGATGTAAGTGTTGGGCGTGAGTCCAAGGGGACAGGACCACCATGGTCTGAGTGTGAGCGTGACACTTCCGGTCCGGTCCAAGGACACGGCCTTGCGCTCTGGCTACTCCTGTTTTCCCCCAAGGAGATCTAGGCAAATGCATCGCGAGCTCTGACCCTGCCTTCACAGTGGGTCTGCCTGTGTTCAAGGCTGATGCATCGCGAGCTCTGACGCTGCCTTGACAGTCAACGTGTGTGTAACCGGTATGAAAGGCGTTTCTGAAGTGGTGGTGTGTGCCCTACCCTTTTGAAGAGGGTAAAAAAGAGTGGCACCCTCTGAGATGGGGATGACAACCAGATAATACCATACATTTGCCATAACATGGTCACTGCTCACTGTGATCTTCTGGCGATACGATGCCAAGGGATGGAGACAAGGCCATAGTCCTGAAGGGACAGTCTATGTCTCCCCCGAGGTAGTGCTGTCCTGGGCATCGCCGTAAGTTCCTGGGGAACAGGGGATCCAGCCATGCTCGTATGAGTATGTGTGTGTGTGGAGAGACGGTAAGAGTTGTGGTTTGACAAACCCTACCGGCCCATAGTGATGTTGATAGTTATAGGAGCGTATATCAAAAAAGGGCCATACCCTGCAGCAGGCAGCCCCTTTCGTCCCTCCATCTGTAGGCCCGACATTGCTTGTGTCAAGAACCTGCAGTAAGGTCATCAGGGAACTTGGCTTGTTTTTCCGCCGCTTTTTTATCAGTCGATAGGGAAATCATTGCCCTGTTGATACCTATGTAAGTTTGCCTGAAATTTGCATAGGTACAGAAGTTAGATATCGGCAGCAGCCTGTTGGTGAACCGGCGTCGTGCCAGTTCGCAGGCAAACTGCCAGTTGGGCTCTGGCGACCAAAATCCTGACCGCATGCTTACAATATTCAATACTGAGTTTATAATAGGGAATTAAAAGTTCGGGCTCCGCCGGCACTATTTTCAGAAGATCCCTTGACGACATGATGCCCAGGCATTTAAAGTGGAGGGAAACCCCAGGCATCGTTGCCGGCATCGGTCTTTTTCTTTTACCCCGCATTGTTAGATTAGGCATGGCATGCATATCTTTTGCATTTCATGTGCTCACTTCTGCCTAACCGTAAATTGAGATTTTTTATCCATTCCTCTTGAGAAGAGATGCAGTCAAACTGCATGACTGTCTTCTTCAGGGGTATGTTGTTTGGTTGTGTGAGTCGCAAGCCAGTTTGGAGATATGCCCTAATTATTAGGATTGAATTGAGTTTTGGTTGTTCTGAGTAGACCAGGCTGAATCGCAAGGTCAAATTAACTTCGATGATCCTTGAGGGAAGTCAACTTTGGTATTGAATTGGGTTTGCCTTCCCTTCCCTTTGCATTGTTGAGATATGGTCCTTTGTGGGTCGCCACACTCGATGGTGAGACCCACTTTCTTGCTTCATTAGTGCATTTTTGCGTCGTTCATGATGCCACTTTTTCGAGTTCGTGTGTCGCATCATTGGAGGGGGACAGAGCGCGGGCAGCGGACGGCGCGACGCAGGACAGGGAACCGGGAAGGGGCAAGGGCACGGGAAGAACATGTGGTTGGCCTCTCCTCGCGCTCGTTGCCCCCGTCCTCCCTCCCACAGGAGGTGGCGCGCGCCCCTCCGTCGCGCTGTACCGCGGAGGGAGCGTGGGTCGGGTGGCCCGGCTCCGCTGGGGGGGGCGTCCCGCGGCACTGTCCCTCTCCCATTCCCTCGCGCCCATAGCCTGGGCCGTGGGGGCGCGGCCGTCACCTGCATCGTCGCTTGTGTGAGGGCGGGGGCGGTAGCGCCAGTGGGTGAGGGCGTTGCGCAAAGCCCGGGGGAGCCATCTGTTGGCGTCGGCATCCGTGATGCGGAGCACCGCCCCCCCCTCCAGGAAGGCCACCCACGTCAGCTCTCTGTTCGGCCACGCCGCCCTAATGACTGCCCAGAGGACCCTCTCGTCGTCATCTGGGGTCGCCCACCCCCAGGGGGTACCTCCCGGTTGACCCCATCCCTGCTGAGGAGCACAGCATCGAAGGACCGGTTCCTCATCCCCCTGGTGGTCCCCGAGCAGGCCCAGCTCAGCCACCCGTACACCTCCACCACCAGGGGGAGGGCCTCACCCCCCAGGGGGTCCGAGACCGTGTTCCCCCCTGCACCCCGCGCCAGCTCCCCCTGCGGCCCCTGTGCCTGCGGTGCCGGCGCCGCACCCCGCGCCCCCGCCGCCGAGGCGGCGGCCATCCGCGCTGGCTCCGCTCGCGGCGCGGGGGGGGCTGGCTGGTGCTCGGGTCGGGGGAGTTGGGGGGGGATGAGGTCTCCGGCGTTCGGGTTGATGTTGTAGAGGTGGGCGTGGAGGTGGTGGTGGTGGTGGGTGTGGTGCGCCGGCATTTGTTGGATGCCGGGGGGAATGCACCACACCGGCTGCTCGTCAAGCTGTGGGGGCACCACGCCCCCCCTCCCCTATCTTCGTTCCGCCCTCCCCCCATGGCTCTCATGATTCGTCCTGCCTGTCCCCGGGGGCCCATGGCGCCCTTGTCCTTGACCTCGGGTCCCCTCCCGGCCCCCGCGCCAGAATTGACACACTTAAGATTGCAAATGGCTCAGACAAGCTTGGACCAAGGTGATAAGAGAAATAAACACAGAAATAAATGTTGAGAGCACTTGACAATTATGCGACACATGAACTCGAAAAAGTGGCATCATGTACGACGCAAAGATGCACTATTGAAGCAAAAAAAGTGGGTTGCACCATCAGGTGTGGCGACCCACCAGGACCATATCTCAACATTGCAAAGTCAAGGCAAGGCAAACCCAATTCTATACCAAAGTTGACTTCCCTCCGAGATCATCGAAGTTAACTTGACCTTGCATGTCAGCATGGTCTCTTCACAACAACCAAAACTCAATTCAATCCTAATAAGTAAGCCATATCTCTACACTGGCTTGCGACTCACACAAACAAACAACATACCCTTGAAGCGGGGGATTAATGCAATTTGACTGCATTTCTTCTCAAGAGGAATGGATAAAAAATCTCAATTTCCGGTTAGGCAGAAGTCAGCACATGAAATGCATAAGATATGCATGCCATGCCTAATCTAACAATGTGGGGTAAAACAAAAGGACGGATGCCGGCAACGATGCCAGAGGTTTCCCTATACTGTAAATGCCTGGGCATCATGACGTCCAGAGATCTTCTGAAAATCGTGGCACTGGAGCCCGAAATTTTAATTCCCTATTATAAACTAAGTATTGACTATTACAAGCATGCAGTCAGGTTTTGAGGCTTGAGGTTTCATTTTGACGGGACCTAGTGGGGGGCCCCTCATGACACACCTCCTCCCTGGTCAGTGCATCACTTAGCAGCTGTAGCTGCAGGCGCTTACCCACCGCGTGGCCCCCCTGATGCGTGGTCGCCCGGGGCGCCGGCACCGCCGGGCCCGTGCTACTGGCTTGTCTCCAGTGGGACCCCCGTGGGCTGGCGCGGAGGCTGCCTAGCCTCGGGGCTGGTGCGTGGCGCGGTGCGCCACTACTGCCTTGGCAGGTGCAGTGCCCTGGTCGTGTGTGCGCGGCGCCCGCGGCCAGTTCGGGGGGCTCGGGCCGGTACCTGGTGTCTTGTCTTCCCCGTGTTCCCCTTCCCAGCCCGCGGGTCCCGCGCTGTGTGTGGCGGGCCGTCCCGTCGGGTTGTCCTTTACCCTCGCTCGCTGGTACTGTGCATTCCGCGGGCTCGGTCCGGTTGCCCTTCTGGTATTCCCCGCGTGTCCTTTGTGTGTGTGTGCGCTCGCGCTCCCGCGGCGTCCTCTCCCCCCCCCTTCCCTCCCCTGGTTGTTGTGGCGCGCGCACCTCGCGCGGTCCCGGTGCTGGGCGCTGGTAGGGCCGTTGCATGCAGTCCGTGCCCCTCCGCGCGTCCTGCCTCGGTCCCGTGCTCCGTTTGGTTTGCTTTTCGGGGGGGCGGCCCGGTCCCGTTTCCCCCCTACCTGGCTTTGGGCTGAGCGCTCCCCATGGGGTGGGTCCGCGCCCCTGGGGCGTTGCAGCGCCGGGGGGCGGGGTGGGAGTGGGTTGGGGGGGGGGCGGTCTGTGCGCCATGCCCCCCGACTGCGCGGCCGGGGGGGCCAGTGGGGCAGGGGGTCGCCTTGCCTCGGTCCGTCCCTCTGCCTCCCCGGGGCAGGCAACAAAGTTGGTGTAGTTTGCGTCGCTCTGGGCATGGAGGGTGTGGCCCCCATACCGCTCCGGTTCGTGCTCGCTTGCTGTTCCCGGCCATGGTCCGTGTGGTGTCCTTGTGCTCTGGCGCGGGTTCGCTTGCTCTTCACGGTTCCTGCGGGAGCAGGCGGCTGGAAACGTGGTGGCGGGCCCTGCTCCGGCCTCTCTCTCGGGCGCCGCTGTCCTGCCGGGGGGAGGGGGGCTCATCCCCGCTGCCTCGGGGGGGGTGAGGCCCAGCGCCCCCGTGGCTTGCGGGCTGGTGGGGGGGTGGGTGGACAGGGGGGGGGGTCGCGCCGTGGCCCCCCCGCTCTCTCCCTGGGGGGGCTGCCCTGCGGCTCCCTACCCGGCCCCCCCTCCGTCGCTGACGTATTCTTCTCTGGCGTACGCGTTCGACTGGGGTCGCGGGGCAGCCTTGTGCGCCGGGTGTGGTCTGCCGCCGGCAGGCCAGCCTGGCGGGAGGGGGGGGTTGGGAGGGGCGGCCCATGAACCGCCCCCCGAAGGCTCCAACAGACCCGGTCCGTCCCTCTGCCCTCCCTGGGCGGGCAACATTGCGGGCGTCATCGGCGATACTCTGGTCATGGGAAGCGCGGCCTTCATACTGCTCCGGTTCGTCGTCGTGTGCTGCCCCCGGGCGTGGCCCGTGCGTTGTTCTGGCGTGCTGGTGCGGGCTCTCCTGCCGGCCGCGATCCCCGCGGAAGCAGGCGCTGAGGGGCGCGGGGGCGCGCCACGTGCGGATCCAGCTTCGGCCCCCCCGGGCGTCACGGTCCCTTCAGGGTGAGTGGGGGCGTCCCCCTGGCCCCGGGGGGGGCGGAGGGCCGGTGCTCCCGCGGCCCGCAGGCCGGGGGGGGGGCGTGGGGGAGAGGGGGGGAGGGCGGGCTGTGCCGCTGCTTCCGCCCCCCTGCCCCTTGGGGTGGCCCCTTGCCCCCGTCCCTGTCACCCTTCGTCTCCGCTGCGCTCCTCTGGGCTATACATGTGCAGTCAGGGGTTGCCGGGCGGCCGTGGGCGCCAGTCGGTCAGTGTGGCGGGGGGGGGGGGAGAGGTCTCCTCGCCCCGGTCCGCTCCCCAGCCTTCCTCAGGCTGGCACCAGAGTGGACAGCTTCGTGTGCGCAATCCTGGGTGCCGCCGGCCCGCAGCACGCCAGAACAACGCACGGGCCACGCCCGGGGGTGGCACGCGACGACGAACCGGAGCAGTATGGGGGCCGCGCCCCCCATGACCAGAGCAAGGCCGATGACGCCCGCAATGTTGCCCGCCCAGGGAGGGCAGAGGGACGGACCGGGTCTGTTGGAGCCTCCGGGGGGCGGTTCACGGGCTGCTCCTCCCCGCCCCCCCCCCCCCCCACGCCAGGCTGGCCCGCTGGCGGCAGACCACACCCAGCGCACAAGGCTGCCCCGCGACCCCAACCGAACGCGTACGCCAGAGAAGAATACGTCAGCGACGAAAGGGGGGCAGGGTAGAGAGCCGGAGGGCATCCCCCCCAGAAAGAGAGCGGAGGGGCCATGGCGCGACCCCCCCTCCTGTCCCCCCACCCCCCCCACCGGCCCGCAAGCCACGGGGGCGCCGGGCCCCACCCCCCCCCCAAGGCAGCGGGGATGATCCGCCCTCCCCGCGGCAGGACCGCGGCGCCCGAGAGAGAGGCCGGAGCAGGGCCCGCCCCCACGCTCCCAGCCGCCTACTCCCGCAGGATCCAAGAAGAGCAAGCAAACCCGCGCCAGCGCACAAGGACACCACACGGACCATGCCCGGGGACAGCAAGCGAGCACAAACCGGAGCGGTATGGGGGCCAGAGGGACACCAAGGACACCCGCTTTTTTGCCTGCCCAGGGGAGGCAGAGGGACGGACCGAGGCAACACGACCCCCCGCCCCACTGGCCTCCCAGGCCCCGCAGTCGGGGGGCACGGCGCACAGACCGCCCCCCCCCCTCCCACCCACTCCCACCCCGCCCACCGGGGCTGGAACGCCCCAGGCGCGCGGACCCACCCCACGGGGAGCGCACAGCCCAAAGCCAGGTAGGGGGGAAACGGGACCGGGCCGCCCCCCCCCGAAAGCAAGCCAAACGGAGCACGGGACCGAGGCAGGACGCGCGGAGGGGCACGGACTGCATGCAACGGTCTTACCAGCGCCCAGCACCGGGACCGCACGAGGTGCGCGCGCCACACCAACCAGGGGAGGGGGGGGGGGAGGACGCCGCGGGAGCGCGAGCGCACACACGCACAAAGGACACGCGGGGAATACCAGAAGGGCAACCGGACCGAGCCCGCGGAACGCACAGTACCAGCGAGCGAGCGAGCGAGCGGGTAAAGGACACCCGGACAGGACGGCCCGCCACACACAGCGCGGGACACACGGGGCGGGAAGGGGGACACAGGGAAGACAAGACACCAGGTACCGGCCCGCGCCCCCCGTACCGGCTGCGGGCGCCGCGCACACAAGACCAGAACACTGCACCCGCCAAAGCAGTAGTGGCGCACCGCGCAGCGCACCAGCCCCAAGGCTAGGCAGCCTCCGCGCCAGCCCACTGGGGAATTAACCCACAACTGAGTAAAGTTGAGGCAATGTTCACATGACAAAATTTACTACAAGAAAAAACTGACCAAAATGTCACATGGGAAGATGATCGTAGTACAAAGAGAAACATCGACCGCGACTCAGGGCGAACGTATATCCTTAGTATGGACCATGGAGACTACAAATGATCGAACGTCCGACCAAAAACTCAATGATAGTGGATCTACATGGTCATCACAAGTGAAACGATGGAAAAAAATTCAAGACACAATTACCAAAATTAATGTGCGGCCCTATGTACAATGATTCAGGGTCACACAATGTGCATTAAAGGAAGTGGACACCTGCCATGACACGCACAATTATCACTTAAACTCGAACTCGACGCGAGCTTGGAGATCAAAGCTCGAAGGGTAGGCCCATGAAAGGCCAAATATGAGTGATTTTTGACATAAACTAAATATGCCCAAATGGGCTCAAAAAAGATTCAATTGTTGAATCGAAAGATGTCCAAAGTGACGAAAGGCAACCAAAACTCAAACATATATTGTTTGTACTCACTGAGTACGACCAAAATGAGATCTTACTTATTTTCTGTCGCCACTATATCTTGGAGATATAGTGGCGAACTTTGAGCACATGGAAACAAAGTGCTCAAAAGGTGGAACTCAAAATTGCAACCCGAGATTGCAATTGGCTCAAACAAGCTTAAATCAAAGTGATGAGAGAAAAGAAAAGGTCGTTGCTACGACGCCACAAACAAATGTTGGGAGAACTTGACAATGATGCGACACACGAACTGGAAAAAGTGGCATCATAAACGACGCAAAAATGCACTATTGAAGCAAGAAAGTGGGTTGCACCATCGAGTGTGGCGACCCACCGGGACAATATCTCAACATTGCAAAGGGAAGGCAAGGCAAACCCAATTCTATACCAAAGTTTACTTCCCTCCGGGATCATCGAAGTTAACTTGACCTTGCGATTCAGCATGGTCTCTTCACAATAACCAAAACTCAATTCAATCCTAATAAGTAAGGCATATCCCTACACTGGCTTGCGACTCACACAAACAAACAACATACCCTTGAAGAGGAGAGTCATGCAATTTGACTGCATCTCTTCTCAAGAGGAATGGATAAAGAATCTCAATTTCCGGTTAGGCAGAAGTGAGCACATGAAATGCATAAGATATGCATGCCATGCCTAATCTAACAATGTGGGGTAAAACAAAAAGACCGATGCCGGCAACGATGCCAGAGGTTTCCCTATACTGTAAATGCCTGGGCATCATGACGTCCAGGGATCTTCTGAAAAAAGTCCAACTCCTCATAGGTTCTTTACTGTTTACCCGCCAAGTGACTACATGACAGGGTGGTTTTCAGTGTCCATAATGTACATCTCTGGGACCATGTAAAACCACTACGTTGGTTTGGTGACGAACTTGGTTCCAATGGATTGGGTAAGTGAGAGAACATACAAAAACAAGGTTATTTGCAAGGTAGAAACATCAGGGAGGTCTTGGGTCAAGAAACAACGTGATTTGGCACAAAGACCCAAAAGAACCAAGTGAATGAAGTGAACACACAAAATTTGAAATCTCCAAAAAGGCCTTGAGATGGCAATGGTGTGGTATGCTCAAAGTGAGTCATAACCAGGTAAAAGCATGCACGTAGAGCAGAAAACATGGTCTTTCATTGAAAGTAATTGATCGGGTTGGAACTCAACATGTACATGAAGGAATGAGTTTGAGGAATCAACCCACAACTCAGTAAAGCTGGGGCAATGTTCACATGACAAAATTTACTACAAGAAAAAATTGACCATAATGTCACATGGGAAATTGATCGTAGCACAAAGAGAAACATCGACCGCGACTCAGGGCGAACATATATCAATAGTATGGACCATGGAGACCACAAATGATCGAACGTCCGACCAAAAAATCAATGATAGTAGATCTACATGGTCATCACAAGTGAACAGATGGGAAGGAATTCAAGACACAATTACCAAAATTAATGTGCGGCCCTATGTACAATGATTCAGGGTCACACAATGTGCATTAAGGGAAGTAGACACATGCCATAACACGCACGATCATCACTTATACTCGAATCTGACGCGAGCTTGGAGTCCAAAGCTCGAACAGTAGGCCCATAAAAGGCCAAAGATGAGTGATTTTTGACATAAACTAAATATGCCCAAATTGGCCCAAAAAAGTTTCAATTGTTGAATCGGAAGATGTCCAAAGTGACGAAAGGCAACCAAAACTCAAACATATATTGTTTGTACTCACTGAGTACGACCAAAATGAGATCTTACTTATTTTCTGTCGCCACTATATCTTGAAGATATAGTGGCGAACTTTGAGCACGTGGAAACATAGTGCTCAAAATGTGGAACCCACAATTGACACCCAAGATTGCAATTGGCTCAAACAAGCTTGAACCAAGAGAGAACTTGACAATGATGCGACACACGAACTCGAAAAGGTGGCATCATGAACGACGCAAAGATGCACTATTGAAGCAAGAAAGTGGGTTGCACCATTGAGTGTGGCGACCCACCAGGACCTATATCTCAACATTGCAAAGGGAAGGCAAGGCAAACCCAATTCTATACCAAAGTTGACCTCCTTCCAGGATGATCGAAGTTGGCTTGACCTTGCGATTCAGCATGGTCTCTTCACAATAACCAAAACTCAATTCAATCCTAATAAGTAGGGCATATCTCTACACTGGCTTGCAACTCACACAAACAAACAACATACCCTTGAAGGAGAGAGTGGTGCAATTTGACTGCATCTCTTCTCAAGAGAAATGGATAAAGAATCTCAATTTCCGGTTAGGCAGAAGTGAGTACATGAAATGCATAAGATATGCATGCCATGCCTAATCTAACAATGCGGGGCAAAACAGAAAGAACGATGCCGGCAACGATGCCAGAGGTTTCCCTATACTGCAAATGCCTGTTCATCATGACGTCCAGGGATCTTCTGAAAATAGTGGCACCAGAGCCCGAACTTTTAATTCCCTATTATAAACTAAGTATTGACCATTACAAGCATGCAGTCAGGTTTGAGGTTTGTGGTTAGATCTTGCGGTTACTAGACGCCATTCGGCTCCGGGGGGCCACCTGGTCCGGCCAGGTGATATCCTCCCCGACGGGACCTAGTGGGGGGGCCCTCATGAAACACCTCCTGCCTGGTCAGTGCATCACTTAGCAGCTGTAGCTGCAGGCGCTTACCCACCGCGTGGCCCCCCTGATGCGTGGTCGCCCGGGGCGCCGGCGCCGCCGGGCCCGTGCTACTGGCTTGTCGCCAGTGGGACCCCAGTGGGCTGGCGCGGAGGCTGCCTAGTCTCCGGGCTGGTGCGTGGCGCGGTGCGCCAGTACTTTCTAGGCGGGTTCAATGCCCTCGTCGTGTGTGCGCGGCACCCGCGGCCGGTTCGGGGGGCTCAGGCCGGTACCTGGTGTCTTGTCTTCCCCGTGTCCCCCTTCCCGCCCCGCGTGTCCCGCGCTGTGTGTGGCGGGCAGTCCTGTATGGGTGTCCTTTACCCTCGCTCGTTGGTACTGTGCGTTCCGCGGGCTCGGTCCGGTTTCCCTCTCTGGTATTCCCCGTGTGTCCTTTGTGTGTGTTCTCCCCGGCGTCCTCCCCCCCCCCCCCTCCCCTGGTTGGTGTGGCGCGCGCACCTTGCGCGGTCCCGGTGCTGGTCGCTGGTCGGGCCGTTGCATGCGGTCCAGGCACCTACGTGCGTCCTGCCCCGGTCCCGTGCTCCGTTTGGCTTGCTTGGGGGGGGGCCGGCCCGGTCCTGCTTCCCCCCTACCTGGCTTGGCCTGTGCGCTCCCCGTGGGGTGGGTCCGCGCGCCTAGGGCGTTCCAGCGCCGGGGGGCGGGGTGGGGGTGGGTTGGGGGGGGGGCGGTCTGTGCACCGTGCCCCCCGACTGCGGGGCCGGGGGGGCCAGTGGGGCGGGGGGTTGCCTTGCCTCGGTCCGTCCCTCTGCCTTCCCTGGGCAGGCAACAAAGGTGGTGTCCTTGGTGTTGCTCTGGCCATGGAGGGCGTGGCTCCCATACCGCTCCGGTTCGTGCTGCTTGCTGTCCCCGGGCATGGTCCGTGTGGCGTCCTTGTGCGCTGGCGCGGGGTTGCTTGCTCTTCGTGGTTCCTGCGGGAGCAGGCGGTCGGGAGCGTGGGGGCGGGCCCCGCTCCGGCCTCTCTCTCGGGCGCCACTGTCCTGCCGGGGGGAGGGGGGATCATCCCTGCTGCCTCGGGGGGGGTGGGGCCCGGCGCCCCCGTGGCTTGAGGGCCGGTGGGGGGGGTGGGGGGACGGCGGAGAGGGTCCCGCCGTGGCCCCCCCACGCTCTCTCCCTCGGGGGGGTGCCCGGCGGCTCCCTACCCTGCCCCCCCTTCGTCGCTGACGTATTCTTCTCTGGCGTACGCGTTCGGTTCGGGTCGCGGGGCAGCCTTGTGCGCCGGGTGTGGTCTGCCGTCGGCGGGCCAGCCTGGCGGGGAGGGGGGGGCGGGGAGGGGCGGCCCGTGGACCGCCCCCCGGAGGCTCCAACAGACCCGGTCCGTGAAGAATCGAAGCCATTCTCTGCACGACATGCCGAACTACTTCTCAGACGCCGTAAATACACTATCTCTCAGTCAATCTAATACATTAGAATTCAAGACCAACACCCAGCACTGCTGTACTTCAAGGTTCCATCGCCGCAGACACCATGAGACACTGTGGGATGCTGTGATAAGTGGTTTTTTTGCAGCAATGGTCCAGTGCATGCCCTGCAGGGTGGAGTGAGGATACGGTTGGTTTTTCTTTGCTTCTTCGTTTTCTTTTTAACATTGGCACAACAAGTCATTTCCAGCACGACCACATTGCTAGAAATACAAACATAACAGCAGGACTTTCTGAGCAGCAGGATTTTCAACTGAGGTTTCAGGTCCCTGCAGCCAGCCACTGTGTGGCCTCCTAGAACTTTTGCAAGCCTCTGGTGCCATTAGGGCAGTGCATTGCACCTTCAACTTTTCAGGGCAGGAATTCAGATACTCAGTTTTTTTCCGGCACCTCAGTGTTCATTTACTCTGTAAATTAGGGAAATGGCGGATTAGCATGGGAGACTCCTATGTCACTGCCACCCACCCAGCACTGAACTCAGTTTGTTGTTACACTTTGGGCGGGAAACCGCCATGCCTAAAAAAAAAAAACAGACCCGGTCCGTCCCTCTGCCCTCCCTGGGCGGGGAACATTGCGGGCGTCATCGGCGATGCTCTGGTCATGGGGGGCGCGGCCCCCATACTGCTCCGGTTCGTCGTCCCGTGCCGCCCCTGGGCCTGGCCCGTGCGTTGTTCTGGCGTGCTGGTGCGGGCTCAACCGCCGGTCGCGACCCCCGTGGGAGCGGGCGCTGAGGGGCGCAGGGGTGCGCCATGTGCGGATCCAGCTGCGTCCCCCCTCGGGCGTGACGGTCCCTTCTGGCTGGAGGAGGGCGTCCCCTCGCCCCGGGGGGGGCGGAGGACCTGCGCTCCCGCGGCCCGCAGGCTCGAGGGGGGGCAAGGGGGAGGGGGGGGGGGGAGGGCGGGCCGTGCCGCTTCTCCCCAGCCCCCTGCCCCGTGGGGTGGCCCATGGCCCCCGTCCCTGTCACCCTTCGTCTCCGGTGCGCCCCTCTCGGGTATACACGTGCAGTCGGGGTTGCCGGGCGGCCGTGGGCGCCGGTGGGTCAGTGTAGCGGGGGGGGGGGAGAGGTCTCCTCGCCCCGGTCCGCTCCCCAGCCTTCGTCAGGCTGGCACCAGAGTCGACCGCTTAGTGTGCGCATTCCTGGGTGCCGCCGGCCCGTTGCTGGTCGGCAGCGGGTAATGTGGGAGCGGTCTACAGGGGGCGCTTGGCGCGCGGCTGCGCTCGCCGCTGCTGTGGTGTCTGCCCCCCCGGGTGTAGCGGCCCCCCTGGGGGGGTGCGGGGCTGCCGTCTCTCAGGCGGGCCCCTGTCCGCCCATAGGCTGGGGCGGGGGGGGGCGGGGGAGGGGGGGTCCCCGAGCCCCCTGACGCCCCTCCCTGACGGCTGCGGGGGGGCGGCCTGGTGGTTCTGGCCCTGGGGAGCCAGCCCCCGACTCGGGGGGCGCACTCTTCCCCTGCCTCCCCTTGCATTTGGGTTCCGGACCCTCGCACGTGCCCCCTGCCCCCCTCGCAGTCGCCGGCTGGTCGGAGGGGGGGGGGGGGTGGCGGTTAGTCCTGGGGCCGGCAATTCGGGTCAGCGGTCAGCGGTTAGTGGGCTGCGGAGCAGTGGGCCTCTCCTCGCGCTCTCCGCCCCCGTCCTCCCTCCCACAGGAGGTGGCGCGCGCCCCTCTGTCGCGCTGTACTGCGGGGGGGGAGTGGGTCGGGAGGCCCGGCTCCGGGGCGGCGTCCCGCGGCACTGTCGCTCTCCCATTCCCTCGCGCCCATCGCCTGGGCCGGCGGGGCGCGGCCGTCACCTGCATCGTCGCTTGTGTGGGGGCTGGGGCGGTAGCGCCAGTGGGTGAGGGCGTTGCGCAAAGCCCGGTGGAGCCAGTTGTTGGCGTCCGCATCCGTGATGCGGAGCACCGCCCCCCCCTCCAGGAAGGCCGGCCACGTCGGCTCTCTGTTGGGCCACGCCACCCTAATGACCGCCGAGAGGACCCTCTCGTCGTCCTCTGGGGCCGCCCACCCCCGGGGGGTACCGCCCGCTTCACCCGATCCCTCCTGAGGAGCACAGCATCAAAGAACCGGTTTCTCATCCCCCTGGTGGTCCCTGAGCAGGCCCAGCTCAGCCATCCGTACACCTCCACCACCAGGGCGAGGGCCTCACCCCCCAGGGGGTCCGAGACCGCGTCCCAGTCCCGGTCCCAAGGCCGGGCCCCCCCTGCCCCTCCCGCCGGCTCCCCCTGCGGCCCCTGTGCCTGCGACGCTGGCGCCGCAACCCGCCCTCCCCCCCTGCCAAGGTGGCGGCCATCCGCGCTGGCTCCGCCCTCGGCGCGCGGGGGGCTGACTGGTTCTGGGGTCGGGGGGGTTGGGGGGGGATGGGGTCTCCGGCGTTTGGGTTGATGTTGTAGATGTGGGCGTGGTGGTGGTGGTGGTGGTGGGTGTGGTGCGCCGGCATTTGTTGGATGCCGGGAGGAATGCACCGCACCGGCTGCACGTCTGGCTGTGGGGGCGCCACGCCCCCCGTCCCCTTCTCTTCGTTTCGCCCTCCCCCCATGGCTCCCATGATTCGTCCTGCCTGTCCCCGGGGGCCCACGGCGCCCTTGCCCTTGCCCTTGGTTCCCTTCCTGGCCCCCACGCCTCTGTCCCCCTGTCCGTGCCGTAGTTCCCGCTCCCTGTCACCTGCGCCTGGGCCTGCACTGCCGGCGCCCGTGCCCTTCCCCTGCCCGTGGCCATGCACTTGGCTGCGCCTCCGCTCCATGCGCCCCGTGGCCGCCCGCCTTGGCGCCCTGCTAGCCCCCTGCGTGTCCTTCCCGTGCCCTTGCCCCTTCCCAGCTCCCTGTCCCGCGTCGCGCCGTCCGCTGCCCGCGCTCTGTCCCCCTCTAATGATGCGACACACGAACTCGAAAAAGTGGCATCATGAATGACGCAAAGGTCCAAAGACTGACTGGGACTACCCCTGAGGACTGTAACCCAGACTCCCAATCCAATGGATGGGGCTCTGCTAACAGCATATCAGTCCTGCTCGCCCCGTCCGGGAGTAGAGCCGGCGAGGCTGGGAGTCGAAAGATTTCCACAGGTTGGATTGAAAAAGATACTCCTCCTGCTCCGATGCCAGCAAAGGGCGACCCACAGCTTGTGAGACCCTTATGCATTATGGCGTCCCTCGCGGCTGGATTGTGCTATCAGTGAAGGCACCCCAGTCTTTCCAGCAAGAAATTCCTGAAGTGCCAACAACCACTGAGCGCTTCTTCTGCAGTGTACGGGTCCTGGCAGCTGTGACGGACTGTGACCAGACCAGAGAGGCGATGGTAAACGACATCCCCTCCTTCCGGTTTCCATCCCCCCCCTGTACTTTCTTCCTCTGAAGACCTGCCAGAGCCGTCCGATCGAGGTCCTGCCGCGCACTTGCAAGTTCCTGGGGACTTGACCAAGATGATCACGACCTTTGCCAGAATTGGCTGTACCTGAAGAAGATTTGCTTGGGTGATGAAGGTTACGTAGGGTTCACTCAGCCCGATGAGTTCATGGGCCGGGTTGGATGCCGACGGACTATGGTGGGCATTAGTGTGGTGCCCTGAACGTCAGTGTCATGGAATTCAGGGACCCTCAGGACGATGTCCTGCGGTCCAGCTGAGCCCCAACCAGGGCCTCTTAGGTGACTGCGGTGAATCGCCCCATAAGTCTGCTGCGACACCGCAGAATGTGTGAGTTGGTCAGTGGAGTGTGTGTGAGTAGTGTTCTTGGCAGCACGGGGTGAACACTGTACTCCAGTGGGGGCCCACCAGATTCAGCAAGGTCTATTCCCGGGTAGACGGACAATCTACCTCATGGATGCAGTCACCCATCATCAAAGAGTGCCAACACAGCCTTGTGGTTACTTGGTGAGAGTCTGGAGGACCTGCACCAATTGAATCCCCAAGTCAACCTTAGGGGAATCCCCGGTATGTAGTAGTCTTCCTATAGCACCACCAAGTGTAGGCCGTATGTCGACGGCTGATTCCTGCCTGCCTGCCCGAGCCAAGTGTGTTCTGCTTTCAAGTTTAGTAGTGATGTGTTGACTGTGATCTGAAGTGTCCTGCCATCTCACTGTGGGCGCTGTCTACCCACAGTACCAAACCGGATCGCCCAGTTTCAAGTCCCTGGGGCTCTGGGGAACATGTAGGTTTTCTTTTTTCCCTTATACGTGCATATATATGTCGGAATCTTCTGTACCCCCCTGTCCTGCAGGCAGATGTTGGTACACCCATAGTAAAAACATACATCAGGATGTATTTCAGGATCCAAGGGGAGCCGTTATGCCAAAACACAACTAGAAGGGTCAATCAAAGAAGAAACACGTTTTTGGGATGCATACAGCAGGACCTACAGGGTAGTGCAGTCAAGTGCAGGCCCCCATATGCGGAGCACCCACCATATATGTGTACTTAGGCAGCACATTTAGTGTCGAAATGTTGTCCAGACTCAGTACGGTGCGTAGGTTGCAGCCACTGAGACTGGGGACATCCCCGACATATGTGCTGTTAAGAGGACGTCTCTGGCCTTCTGGTTCAGCAACAACACCCAGAGGCCCTCAAGAGTCTGCTCTGCACTGCAGCACTTCAATGACGTTGAGGCAGACCAGTCAAGAAAATCCACTGATGACCAAGTCAGGTCAGTTCTTGTACAATCGCATGGCTGCGTAGCCAGGGATAGGGTTACGACGGAATATGGCCATGCGAAGCCAGATATCGGCCAGAAACCTGGCAGCTGCAGCTGGTTTACCCTGGACCAATCAGAGGGGCATAAAAGGTCGCAGCAACGTCCTGAGATAGTCCACACAGCCGCCATGGCTAAGGGGGCACCTCAAAGCTTCCCCCTAATGTAAGCTCTTGTGGAGCCAAAAAGGGGCTAAAAACGCAAATCCTTACGACAAATCAGTGTAATCTGGGTCCAGGTGGTCAGTTCCCGACCCTCCTACCATATTGTGATGGTGCTGGACTACCAAAACGATGTGCAGAATGCCACTGATCCCATTAAACACTGTTGTTGTGCCGCCACCACAAAAAAAATTTTTTCGCCCGGAAATGGCCACAAAATGCCACCTCTTACTACAAATCAGTGTTTTCTAGGTCTGAGTGGTCACTTAATGCCCCCCTCCCCTATTTGCAGGGTGCTGGATCCAAAAGGGAGATGTGTCGCATCCCATTGGAGCCATATCACAACTGTCTTCGGTCCATCTTACCATATATTTTTAGATCTGTCCAAAAAATCAGCAATGTGCATAATCTGCAATTCGAAATATAGTTGAACAATTTTACCACATGCCGCCCGATTCTTCATCAAGAATGTTTAGAAATGACACCGACAGGGAAGTTGGACAGCAAGTATTTATGAAATTTGCAAATGATATGATTTTGTTTGCGAAATAATGCCATTTTTGCTGAAGAACATTGCCATTCCTCAATAGCATTGAATTTGTCCCGTTGGCGTGGTTTAAGATGCCGCATGAGGGAGCCCCACATTTTATCACCAGTGGGACATTACTTTCACACTGAGCCAGGTGCTGTGTGGATATTGACACGGCACTTCCAAGCCCAGAGGCTGCACAGGATGTGGCCGATGATAGCGGTAGTGGCCTAAGGGCGAACGGAGCGCATATCTGCGCAAGTGGTGCAACCAGAAACAAAGGGACCAGGTAAAACGTAAACACCGCGGCAAGGCACAGTGCCAAGGAGGGGTTGGAGTCGCGCGAAGCGCTAGAAACCATTGGGAAGGGGAGTGACCACAAATGGAGGGGAAGGCCTTGACCATGACAGCCCCACCAATATCCTGAGGGACAGTGGGTCACGGACCCTGAGGAAGGCAGAGCACGGCGCGCCCAGCGAGAAGACCTGTTTTCCAGTTGTTTTTATGCAAAGACAGTACCCAGGCAGCGAAATACGAGTTGCGCTTAAGGAATACAGGTGGGTACGGCGGAATATAACCCAAATGAAGGCGGTGCCAGGGGGTTCGACCCTTCGGGGTGCCAACCCACCATAAGGGACACGGTGTTGGGACACCGGAGGGGCGTTACCCTGAGGTATGGCTGGATCTGGGGTCTATGATCATGGACCCTATGACTTGACTGTGCTGATTGGGTATAATATGTCCAGGGTGCGATCGACTGAGTGCCATAGACCGGCATTTGGGTCCAGCTACTCCTACCGCACCACACACACGCCGTGCTGATGAACCACCACTGCGATCAGCAGGGGCCACTGGTGCTCAAGCACACCGACGTCCACCGACACCCGGCAGGCGAGGTGGACACCCTACACCTCATGGGGGCCACCATCACCATAGTGTACATCACTCGAACGCGGATGAGGGTCATGGCCCAGTGCGGAGCACACCACGCCCCGTTCCTTTCCGACCCGCAATGGCCAGCATGCCGGGTCTTCCAAGCATACCTCCGCGCATGCGCTACGAAGGCAATGTCGTGACCCAAGGACATCGACACGGCGTACAAAACCTTCCAACACCAGCAGCCCTGACCCCGCCCGAGCAAGCAAGAGGCCCCCAACAACGGCAAGCCAGGAACAGCGGCCCACCGGAAAAAGGGACACCGAAATATGCAGACACACACCACGAAAAAAAAGAAAAGAGCCAGCAGCCCAGCCCGAAAGAAAGGGGATGGGGGGACAGGGACCACAAGGCCTGGGACAGGGACACCCAGCAAAAGGAAAAAAACAGAAGCGCAAAAAACACACCCCGACAACCCAGGCAAGAAGGACTGGGCACAGCCAAGACCCGGGCCCAGCACGCACGCCCACACCGCACGCCGGAACCAGAAACGGCGGGAGGCAAGCGGGGCGTGCACGAAACCACACACGTCCGATAAGCAGGCCGAAACCGAACCCCAACCACGAACACCACAAACAGCCGACACTAGAGGGTTAACACCACAAACCGTGCCCCAACACACCCACCCAAGACCCCAGCCAGGACTGGCGGGGTTAACAAAACCCACACCCAACTGCAAACCGGACCCAAACACAAACACCGCACAACAGTAGGAAACCCAGTGCCCACAGCCCGGGCACTGAGGCAGCCCGTGCCATGCAGGTGACCCGGCCACACGAGATCCTGAGACCGGGGGTAAGGCTGCATCCTAAGGCCTGCGCTGCTTTGGGACTCGAGGCGGAGCGTGCGACACCCAAGCGCCTCGGAACCCTAGTACCAAGAACGTGCAAGCATGCCTTGGGAACGGGATACGCCAGGAAGTCCAGTGAACCTCTAGGGTTCCGCCCAAAGGAGGGGACGTGCGCAAGCACGGGAGCACACCCTCCCGGCGAGACAAGGACCTCAAGCTGGCGGCGAACAGCCCTCCCGTTGTTGCCCGGGGCCGCTTTGTTGGGGGCCAACAGTCAGGTCTAGCGGGATGTAAGCCGCCTCCCCTCTTCAGGCGCGGAGCCTCTTCCTGTTCGTCACAGGGGCGACGCCAGGGGGAACCATGGGGCGCCTCTCCACGACCGACTGCACCTACCTACCTACCTACTCTGGGTTACTGCTCTCAGGGGTAGTCCGAGTGAGTCGTTGCACCTCATTCAGTCCTTCGCTCAGACCCTGTTCAGGTGTCAATCCTGCTGGAGTCAATGGCAGCAAACTGCTCAGCATTTCTGGACAAATGGACGTGGCATCAGGACCACTTTCACAGTGGGTCCCTGCCCGTGGTTGCGAAACCTGTAGGGGTTTCTCCATTCTGTCCTTGCCTGCTGATTGTGTGGTCGCAGTGTATGTGTTGGATCGACGTCCCAACCTCGGGGTAGCCACCAGCTTTTCGCTGCGCATCCCTGACTCGGAACGGAGAAAGAGCGGAAAGAATGGGTCTTGAGTGGGTTGGCATGTCATCCAATCCTGAAAGTCAGGGGTCTCCACAGAGCAACCCTTACCTTGTCATCTAGGTCATCTAATGCTCACAAAGTAGGTCCATGGCACTCAGTCGATCGCACCCTGGACATATTGTACCCAATCAGCACAGTCAAGGCATAGGGTCCATGATCATAGACCCCAGATCCAGCCATACCTCAGGGTAACGCCCCTCCGGTGTCCCAACACCGCGTCCCTTATGGTGGGTTGGCACCCCGAAGGGTCCAACCCCCTGGCACCGCCTTCATGTGGGTTATGTCCCGCCGTACCTGTATTCCTTAAGCGCAACTCGTAGTTCGCTGCCTGGGTACTGTCTTTGCAGGGGGGGGTCGAAAAATGGCATAAAAACAACTGAAAGACAGGTCCCCTCGCTGGGCGCGCCGTGCTCTGCCTTCCTCAGGGTCGGTGACCCACTGTCCCTCAGGATATTGGTGGGGCTGTCATGGTCAAGGCATTCCCCTCCATTTGTGGTCACTCCCCTTCCCAATGGTTTCTAGCGCTTGGCGCGACTCCAACCCCTCTTTGGCACTGTGCCTTGCCGCGGTGTTTACGTTTTACCTGGTCCCTTTGTTTCTGGTTGCACCACTTGCGCAGATATGCGCTTCGTTCGCCCTTAGGCCACTGCCAATATCATCGGCCACATCCTGTGCAGCCTCTCGGCTTGGAAGTGCCGTGTCGATATCCACACAGCACCTGGCTCAGTGTGACAGTAATGTCCCACTGGTGATAAAATGTGGGGCTCCCTCATGCGGCATCTTAAACCACGCCAACGGGACAAATTCAATGCTATTGAAGAATGGCAATGTTTTTCAGCAAAAATGGCATTATTTCGCAAACAAAATCATATCATTTGCAAATTTCATAAATACTTGCTGTCTAACTTCCCTGTCGGTGTCAATTCTAAACATTCTTGATGAAGAATCGGGCGGTATGTGGTAAAATCGTTCAACTATATTTCAAATTGCAGATTATGCACATTGCTGATTTTTTGGCCAGATCTAAAAATATATGGCAACATGGACCGAAGACAGTTGTGATATGGCTCCAATGGGATGCGACACATCTCTCTTTGGATCCAGCACCCTGCAAATAGGGGAGGGGGGCATTAAGTGACCACTCAGACCTAGAAAACACTGATTTGTAGTAAGAGGTGGCATTTTGTGGCCATTTTCGGGCGAAAAATTGTTTTTTTTTGTGGTGGCGGCACAACAACAGTTGTTGAATGGGATCAGTGGCATTCTCCACATCGTTTTGGTAGTCCAGCACCATCACAATATGGTAGGAGGGTCGAGAACTGACCACCCGGACCCAGATTACACTGATTTGTGGTAAGAATTTGCGTTTTTAGCCCATTTTTGGCTCCACAAGAGCTTACATTAGGGGGAAGCTTTGAGGTGCCCCCTTAGCCATGGCGGCTGTGTGGACTATCTCAGGACGTTGCTGCGACTTTTTATGCCCCTCTGATTGGTCCAGGGTAAACCAGCTGCAGCTGCCAGGTTTCTGGCCGATATCTGGCTTCGCATGGCCATTTCCCGTCGTAACCCTATCCCTGGCTACGCAGTCATGCAATTGTACAAGTACTGACCTGAGTTGGTCATCAGTGGATCTTCTTGACCGGTCTGCCTCAACGTCATTGAAGTGCTGCAGTGCAGAGCAGACTCTTGAGGGCCTCTGGGTGTTGTTGCTGAACCAGAAGGCCAGAGACGTCCTCTTAACAGCACATATGTCGGGGATGTCCCCAGCCTCAGTGGCTGCAACCTACGCACCGTACTGCGTCTGGACAACATTTCGACACTAAATGTGCTGCCTAAGTACACATATATGGTGGGTGCTCCGCATATGGGGGCCTGCACTTGACTGCACTACCCAGCAGTTCCCGCTGTATGCAGTCCAAAAACGTGTTTCTTCTTTGATTGACCCTTTTAGTTGTGTTTCGGTGTTGGTGACCCCAAACAAGGGGACTGCGGCAGCTTTGGAGCCAATTTCAGGCACACATAGCTGGACACTACCCTGTGATGCTGCCAGTCTGGGGCCTATCCGCCCAAGGTGGCCTGGGCGTGTCCCCTCCATACAAACAGCAATTATGACAGTATATTTATCAGCAGGAGATGGGCTGAGTGCCCATCTGCTGTAGTAGAGGACGAGAGATTAGTGTAGGCGTCTGGACCCAGGATATGGAGGTTGTACCGCCTCAAGTCCAACCCTGATGGTTTGATGGACTACTTTGACATAACGGCTCTCCTTGGATCCTGAAATACATCCTGATGTATGTTTTTACTATGGGTGTACCAACATCTGCCTGCAAGACAGGGGGGTACAGAAGATTGTGACATATATATGCACGTATAAGGGAAAAAAGAAAACCCACATGTTCCCCAGAGCCCCAGAGACTTGAAACTGGGCAATCTGGTTTGGTACTGTGGGTAGACAGCGCCCACAGTGAGATGGCAGGACACTTCAGATCACAGTCAACACATCACTACTACACTCGAAAGCAGAACACACTTGGCTCGGGCAGGCAGGCAGGAATCAGCCGTCGACATACGGCCTACACTTGGTGGTGCTATAGGAAGACTACTACAGACCGGGGATTCCCCTAAGGATGACTTGGGGATTCAATTGGTGCAGGTCCTCCAGACTCTCGCAGGGTAACCACAAGGCTGTGGTGGCACTCTTTGATAATCGATGACTGCATCGATGAGGTAGATTTTCCGTCTACCCGGGAATAGACCTTGCTGAATCTGGTGGGCCCCCACTGGAGGACATTGTTGACCCCGTGGTGCCAAGAACACTACTCACACACACTCCACTGACCAACTCACACATTCTGCGGTGTCCCAGCAGACTTAAGGGGCGATTCACCGCGGTCACCTAAGAGGCCCTGGTTGGAGCTCAGCTGGACGGCAGGAAATCGTCCTTAGGGTCCCTGAGGTTCATGACACTGACGTTCAGGGCACCACACTAATGCCCACCATAGTCTGGTCGGCATCCAACCCGGCCCATGAACTCATCAGGCTGAGTGAACCCTACGTAACCTTCATCACCCAAGCAAATCTTCCTCAGGTACAGCCAATCCTGGCAAAGGTCGTGATCATCTTGGTCAAGTCCCCAGGAACTTGCAAGTGCGCGGCAGGACCTTGATCGGACGGCTCTGGCAGGTCTTCAGAGGAAGAAAGTACAGGGGCGGAATGGAAACCGGAAGGAGGGGATGTCGTTTACCATCGCCTCTCTGGTCTGGTCACAGTCCGTCACAGCTGCCAGGACCCGTGCACTGCAGAAAAAGGGCTCAGTGGTTGTTGACACTTCAGGAATTTCTTGCTGGAAAGACTGGGGTGCCTTCACTGATAGCACAATCCAGCCGCAAGGGACGCCATAATGCATAAGGGTCTCACAATCTGTGGGTCGCCCTTTGCTGGCATCGGAGCAGGAGGAGTATCTTATTCAATCCAACCTCTGGAAATCTTTCAACTCCCAGCCTGGTCGGCTCTACTCCCGGACGGGGCGAGCAGGACTACTATGCTGTTAGCATAGCCCCATTCATTGGATTGGGAGTCTGGGTTACTGCTCTGAGGGGTAGTCCCAGTCAGTCTTTGGACCTCATTCCTTCCTTCGCTCAAGCCGACTTCGGGTGTGAATCCTGCTGGAGTCAATGGCAGCAAACTGCTCATCATTTCTGGACAAATTGGCGTGACATCATGACCACTTTCACAGTGGGTCCCTGCCGGTGATTGCGAAACCTGTAGGGGTTTCTCCATTCTGTCCTTGCCTGCTCATTGTGTGTTCGCAGTGTATGTGTTGGATTGACGTCGAACCCTCGGGGTAGACTCCAGGTTTTCGCTGCGGAAAGAATGGGTCTTGAGTGGGTTCGCATGTCATGCCATCCCGAAAGTCAGGGGTCTCCACAGAGCACCCCTTACCTTCTCATCCAGGCTATCTCATGCCCAAACAGTACGTCCATGGCACTCAGTCCATCGCACCCTGGACATATTGAACGCATTCAGCAGGTTCAAGGCATCGGGTCCATGATCATAGACCCGAGATCCAGCCATACCTCAGGGCAACGCCCCTCTGGTGTCCCAACACGGCGTCCCTTATGGAGGGCTGGTACGCCGAAGGGTCCAACCCACTGGCGCCGCCCTCATGCGGGTTATGTCCCGCCGTACCCACCTGTATTCCTTCAGCGTGACTCGTAGTTCGCTGCCTGGGTACTGTCTTTGCGGGGGGGGTCCAAAAATGGCATAAAGACAACTGAAAAACAGGTCCCCTCGCTGGGCGCACCGTGCTCTGCCTTCCTCAGGGTCTGTCACCCACTGTCCGTCAGGATATTGGTGGGGCTGCCCTGGTCAAGGCCTTCCCCTTCATTTGTGGTCACTCGCCTCCCCAATGGTATCTAGCGCTTCGCGCGACTCCAACCCCTCTTTGGCATTTTGCCTTGCCGAGGTCTTCGCATTTTACCTGGTCCCTTCGTTTCTGGTTGCCCCACTTGCGCAGATATGCGCTCCAGTTGCCCTCAGCCCACCACACCAATCATCGGCCACACCCTGTGCAGCCTCCAGGCTAGGCGGTGCCATGTAGATACCCACACAGCACCCGGCTCAGTGTGACAGTAATGTCCCACTCATGATAGGATGTGAGGTGCCTCACACCGCGTCTTAAACCGCGCGAACGGGACAAATTGAATTCTATTGAAGAATGGCAATGTTTTTCAGCAAGAATGGCATTATTTCGCAAATAAAATCATATCATATGCAAACCTCATAAATACTTGCCATCTAACTTGCCCGTCGGTGTGAATTTTAAACATTTCTGATCAAAAATCCGGCGGCATGTGGTAGAATCGTTCAACTAAATGTCAAATCGCAGATTGTGCACATTGCTCATTTTTTGGCCAGATCTAAAAGAATCTGGCAACATGGACCGAAGTCAGTTGTGATATGTTTCCAAAGGGGTAGAAAACATCTTTCTTTCGCTCCAGCACCCTGAAAATACGGGGGGGGGGGCACCTTCCTCAGGGTCCGTGACCAACTGTCCCTCAGGATATTGGTGGGGCTGTCATGGTCAAGGCCTTCCCCTCGACTTGTGGTCACTCCCCTCCCCAATGGTTTCTAGCGCTTCGCGCGACTCCAACCCCTCCTTGGCACTGTGCCTTGCTGCGGTGTTTACGTTTTACCTGGTCCCTTTGTTTCTGGTTGCACCACTTGCGCAGATATGCGCTCCGTTTGCCCTTAGGCCACTACCCCTATCATCGGCCACATCCTGTGCAGCCCTTGGCCTTGGGAGTGCCGTGTCAATATCCACACAGCACCTGGCTCAGTGTGACAGTAATGTCCCACTGGTGATAAAATGTGGGGCTCCCTCATGCAGCATCTTAAACCACGCCAACGGGACAAATTCAATGCTATTGAAGAAGGGCAATGTTTTTCAGCAAAAATGGCATTATTTCGCAAACAAAATCATATCATTCGCAAATTTCATAAATACTTGCTGTCCAATTTCCCCGTCGGTGTCAATTCTAAACTTTCGTGATGAAGAATAGGGCGGTTGTGGTAAAAACGTTCAACTATATTTCAAATTGCAGATTATGCACATTGCTGATTTTTTGGCAAGATCTAAAAATATATGGCAACATGGACCGAAGACAGTTGTGATATGGCTCCAATGGGATGCGACACATTTTTCTTTGGATCCAGCACCCTGCAAATAGGGGAGGGGGGCATTACGTGACCACTCAGACCTAGAAAACACTGATTTGGAGTAAGAGGTGGCATTTTGTGGCCATTTTCGGGCGAAAAATGGTTTTGTTTTGTGGTGGCAGCACAACAACAGTTGTTAAATGGGATCAGTGGCATTCTCCACATCGTTTTGTTAGTCCAGCACCATCACTATATGGTAGGAGGGTCGAGAACCGACCACCCGAACCCAGATTACACTGATTTGTGGTAAGAATTTGCGTTTTTAGCCCATTTTTGGCTCCACAAGAGCTTACATTAGGGGGAAGCTTTGAGTTGCCCCCTTAGCCATGGCGGCTGTGTGGACTATCTCAGGACGTTGCTGCGAATTTTTATGCCCCTCTGATTGGTCCAGGGTAAACCAGCTGCAGCTGCCAGGTTTCTGGCCGATATCGGGCTTCGCATGGCCATTTCCCGTCGTAACCCTATCCCTGGCTACGCAGTCATGCGATTGTACAAGAACTGACTGACTTGGTCATCAGTGGATCTTCTTGACCGGTCTGCCTCAACGTCATTGAAGTGCTGCAGTGCAGAGCAGACTCTTGAGGGCCTCTGGTTGTTGTTGCTGAACCAGAAGGCCAGAGACGTCCTCTTAACAGCACATATGTCGGGGATGTCCCCAGCCTCAGTGGCTGCAACCTACGCACCGTACTGAGTCTGGACAACATTTCGACACTAAATGTGCTGCCTAAGTACACATATATGGTGGGTGCTCCGCATATGGGGGCCTGCACGTGACTGCACTACCCAGCAGGTCCTGCTGTATGCAGTCCAAAAACGTGTTTCTTCTTTGATTGACCCTTCTAGTTGTGTTTTGGTGTTGGTGACCCCAGACAAGGGGACTGCTGCAGTTTTGGAGCCAATTTCAGGCACACATAGCTGGACACTACCCTGTGATGCTGCCAGTCTGGGGCCTATCCGCCGGAGGTGGCCTGGGCGTGTCCGCTCCATACAAACAGCAATTATGACAGTATATTTATCAGCAGGAGATGGGCTGAGTGCCCATCTGCTGTAGTAGAGGAAGGGAGATTAGTGTAGGCGTCTGGACCCAGGATATGGAGGTTGTACCGCCTCAAGTCCAACCCTGATTATTTGATGGACTACTTTGACATAACGGCTCCCCTTGGATCCTGAAATACATCCTGATGTATGTTTTTCTTATGGGTGTACCAACATCTGCCTGCAAGACAGGGGGGTACAGAAGATTGTGACATATATATGCACGTATAAGGGAAAAAAGAAAACCCACATGTTCCCCAGAGCCCCAGAGACTTGAAACTGGGCGATCTGGTTTGGTACTGTGGGTAGACAGTGCCCACAGTGAGATGGCAGGACACTTCAGATCACAGTCAACACATCACTACTACACTCAAAAGCAGAACACACTTGGCTCGGGCAGGCAGGCAGGAATCAGCCGTCGACATACGGCCTACACTTGGTGGTGCTATAGGAAGACTACTACAGACCGGGGATTCCCCTAAGGTTGACTTGGGGATTCAATTGGTGCAGGTCCTCCAGACTCTTGCAAAGTAACCACAAGGCTGTGGTGGCACTCTTTGATGATGGGTGACTGCATCCATGAGGTAGATTGTCCGTCTACCCGGGAATAGACCTTGCTGAATCTGGTGGGCCCCCACTGGAGTATATTGTTCACCCCGTGCTGCCAAGAACACTACTCACACACACTCCACTGACCAACTCACACATTCCGCGGTGTCCCAGCAGACTTATGGGGCGATTCACCGCGGTCACCTAAGAGGCCCTGGTTGGGGCTCAGCTGGACGGCAGGAAATCGTCCTGAGGGTCCCTGAGGTCCATGACACTGACGTTCAGGGCACCACACTAATGCCCACCATAGTCCGGTCGGCATCCAACCCGGCCCATGAACTCATCGGGCTGAGTGAACCCTACGTAACCTTCATCACCCAAGCAAATCTTCCTCAGGTACAGCCAATTCTGGCAAAGGTCGTGATCATCTTGGTCAAGTCCCCAGGAACTTGCAAGTGCGCGGCAGGACCTTGATCGGACGGCTCTGGCAGGTCTTCAGAGGAAGAAAGTACAGGGGCGGAATGGAAACCGGAAGGAGGGGATGTCGTTTACCATCGCCTCTCTGGTCTGGTCACAGTCCGTCACAGCTACCAGGACCCGTACACTGAAGAAAAAGCGCTCAGTGGTTGTTGGCACTTCACGAATTTCTTGCTGGAAAGACTGGGGTGCCTTCACTGATAGCACAGTCCAGCCGCGAGGGACGCCATAATGCATAGGGGTCTCACAAGCTGTGGGTCGCCCTTTGCTGGCATCGGAGCAGGAGGAGTATCTTATCCAATCTAACCTCTGGAAATCTTTCAACTCGCAGCCTGGTCGGCTCTACTCCCGGACGGGGCGAGCAGGACTACTATGCTGTTAGCATAGCCCCATCCATTGGATTGGGAGTCTGGGTTACTGCTCTGAGGGGTAGTCCCAGTCAGTCTTTGGACCTCATTCCTTCCTTCGCTCAAGCCGACTTCGGGTGTGAATCCTGCTGGAGTCAATGGCAGCAAACTGCTCATCATTTCTGGACAAATTGGCGTGACATCATGACCACTTTCACAGTGGGTCCCTGCCGGTGGTTGCGAAACCTGTAGGGGTTCTCCATTCTGTCCTTGCCTGCTCATTGTGTGTTCGCAGTGTATGTGTTGGATTGACGTCCAACCCTCGGGGTAGCCTCCAGGTTTTTGCTGCGCATCCCTGACTCGGACCGAAGAAAGAGCGGAAAGAATGGGTCTTGAGTGGGTTGGCATGTCATGCCATCCTGAAAGTCAGGGGTCTCCAAGAGCACCCCTCTCCTTCTCATCCAGGCTATCTCATGCCCAAACAGTACGTCCATGGCACTCAGTCCATCGCACCCTGGACATATTGAACCCAATCAGCAGGTTCAAGGCATCGGGTCCATGATCATAGACCCGAGATCCAGCCATACATCAGGGCAACGCCCCTCCGTTGTCCCAACACGGCGTCCCCTATGGAGAACTGGCACGCCGAAGGGTCCAACCCCCTGGCGCCGCCCTCATGCGGGTTACGTCCCGCCGTACCCACCTGTATTCCTTCAGCGTGACTCGTAGTTCGCTGCCTGGGTACTGTCTTTGCAGGGGGGGTCCAAAAATGGCATAAAGACAACTGATGAAACAGGTCCCCTCGCTGGGCGCACCGTGCTCTGCCTTCCTCAGGGTCTGTCACCCACTGTCCGTCAGGATATTGGTGGGGCTGCCCTGGTCAAGGCCTTCCCCTCCATTTGTGGTCACTCCCCTCCCCAATGGTATCTAGCGCTTCGCGCGACTCCAACCCCTCTTTGGCATTGTGCCTTGCCGAGGTCTTCGCATTTTACCTGGTCCCTTCGCTTCTGGTTGCCCCACTTGCGCAGATATGCGCTCCAGTTGCCCTAAGCCCACTACTCCAATCATCGGCCACACCCTGTGCAGCCTCCAGGCTAGGCGGTGCCATGTAGATACCCACACAGCACCCGGCTCAGTGTGACAGTAATGTCCCACTCGTGATAGGATGTGAGGTGCCTCACACCGCATCTTAAACCGCACGAACGGGACAAATTGAATTCTATTGAAGAATGGCAATGTTTTTCAGCAAAAATGGCATTATTCCGCAAAAAAAATCATATCATATGCAAACCTCATAAATACTTGCCATCTAACTTGCCTGTCGGTGTGAATTTTAAACATTCCTGATCAAAAATCCGGCGGCATGTGGTAAAATCGTTCAACTAAAATTTCAAATCGCAGATTGTGCACATTGCTTATTTTTTGGCCAGATCTAAAAACATATGGCAACATGGACCAAAGTCAGTTGTGATTTGTTCCTAATGGGAGAGAAAACATCTTTCTTTCGCTCCAGCACCCTGAATATTTGGGGGGGGGGGCACCAAGCGACCACTCAGACCCAGAAAACACTGATTTGGCGTAACAATTGGTTTTCTTTGGCCATTTTTGGGCGAAAAACGGTTTATTTTGGTGCCGGCGGCCCAAAAATACTTTTCAAATGGGATCAGTGGCATTCCCAAAATCGTTTCGTGACTCCAGCGGCTGCAAGATAGGGTCGGAGTAGCAAAAACTGACCACCCGGACCGACATAACACTGATTTGGGATAAAAATTCACCTCTTTGGAACGTTTTTGGGCTACGAATGGTGTTTTTTTGTCGTGGCGGCCCTGGAACACTTGCTGAATGGGTTCAATGGCATGCAGCACATTGGCTTGTGAGTCCAGCTCCCTCAAAATAGGGTAGGGGGGGAATGAATTGACCACCTGGACGAACTGACCGGGCCCCACAAGAGCTTACATTAGGGGGAAACTTTGAGGTGCCCCCTTAGCCATGGCATCTCTGTGGACTATCCCAGGAAGTTGCTGCGACTCGTTATGCCCCTCAGACTGGTCCAGTGTCAACCAATTGCAGCTGCCAGGTTTCTGGTCGATACCTGGGTTCACATGGCCTTTTCCCCTCGTAATGCTATCCCTGGTTACCCAGCCAGGGGATTGTACAAGAACTGACCTAACTTGGTCATCAGTGGATCTTCTGAACCGGTCTCACGAACTGCTGCAGTGCAGAGCAGACTCTTGAGGGCCTCTGGGTGTTGGTGCTGCACCAGAAGGCCGGAAAGGTCCTCCTAGCAGCACATGTGTCGGGGATGTTCCCAGCCCCAGTGGCTGCAACTTACGCACTGTACTGCTTCTGGACAACATTTTGACACTAAATGTGCTGCCTAAGTACACATATATGGTGGGTGCTCCGCATATGGGGGCCTGCACCTGACTGCACTACCCAGCGGGTCCCGCTGTATGCAGTCCAAAAAACCTGTTCCTTCTTTGATTGACTCTTTTAGTTGTGTTTCGGTGTTGTCAACCGAAACAAGGGGACTGCTGCAGTTTGGCAGCCCATTTCAGGCACCCATAGGCTGGACACTACCCTGTGATGCTGCCACCCTGGGGCCTCTCCGCCCAAGGTGGTGGCCTGGGCGTGTCCGCGCCATACAAACAGCAATTTTGACAGTATATTTATCAGTGGGAGGTGGGCTGACTGCCCATCTCCTGTAGTAGAGGAAGAGAGATTAGTGTAGGCGTATGGACCCAGGATATGGAGGTTGTACCGCCTCAAGTCCAACTCTGAGGGTCTGATGGACTACTTTGGCATAACGGCTCCCCTTGGATCCTGAAATACATCCTGATGTATGTTTTTACTATAGGCGTACTAAGCCTCTGCCCGCAGGACAGGGTGGTACAGAAGATTGTGACATATATATGCACGTATAAGGGAAAGAACAAAGGCTACATGTTCCCCAGAGCCCCAGAGACTTGAAACTCCCCGGTCTGGTTTGGTACTGTGGGTAGACAGCGCCCACAGTGAGATGGCAGGACACTTCAGATCAGAGTCAACACATCACTACTGGACCCGAAAGCGGAACAAACTTGGCTCAGGCAGGCAGGCAGGAATCAGCCGTCCACATACAGCCTACACTTGGTGGTGCTATAGGAAGACTACCCGAGACCGGGGATTCCCCTAAGGCTGACTTGGGGATCCAATTGGTGCAGGTCCTCCAGACCCTCGCAGGGTAACCACAAGGCTGTGGTGGCACTCTTTGATGATGAGTGAGTGCATCCATAAGGTAGATTGTCCGTCTACCTGGAAATAGACCTTGCTCGATGTGGTGGGCCCCCACTGGAGGACATTGTTCACCCCCTGCTGCCAAGAACACTACTCACACACACTCCACTCACCAACTCACACATTCTGCGGGGTCCTAGCAGACTTATAGGGCAATTGGAAAACGGTCTCCTAGGAGGCCCCGGTTGGGGCTAAGCTGGACGGCAGGACATCGTCCTGAGGGTCCCTGAGGTCCATGACACTGACGTTCATGGCACCACACTCATGCCCACCTTGGTCTGGTGGGCCTCTAGCCCGGGCTGAGTGAACCCTACGGAACTTCATCCTCCGAGCAAGACTCGAAATCCTGCTCAGGTACAGCCATACCTGGCAAAGATTGTGATCATCTTGGTCAAGTCCCCAGAGACCTGCAACTACGCAGCAGGACCTTGATCGGACGGTTCTGGCAGGACTTCAGAGGAAGAAAGTACAGTGGGGAATGGAAAACGGAAGGAGGGGATGTCGTTGACCATCGCCTCTCTGGTCTGGTCGCAGTCCGTCAAAAGCGCTCACTGGTTGTTGGCACTTCAGGATTTTCTGGCTGGACAGGCTTTGGTGCCTTCACTAATAGCACAATCCAAACATGAGGGACGTCATAATGCATAGGGCGTTCACAAGCTGTGGGTCGCCCTTAGCACGCATCGAAGCAGGAGGAGTATCTTATTCAATCCACCCTCTGGAAATCTGTCGAATCCCAGCGTGCGTACCTATACTCGTGGATGGTGCGAGCAGGACTGATATGCTGTTAGCATAGCCCCATCCATTGGAATGGGAGTCTGGGTAACTGCTCTCAGGGGTAGTCCCAGTCAGTCTTTGGTCCTCAATCCTTCCTTCGCTCAAGTGCTGTTCAGGTGTGAATCCTGCTCGAGTCAATGGCAGCAAACTGCTCAGCACTTCTGGACGAATGGGCGTGGTCCCAGGACCACTTTCACAGTGGGTCCCTGCTGGTGGTTGCGACACCTGTAGGGGTTTCTCAATTCTGTCCTTGCTTGCTGATTGTGTGTTCGCAGTGTATGTGTTGGGTTGATGTCCAACCCTCGGGGTAGCTACCAGCTTTTAGCTGCGCATCCCTGACTCGGACCGAAGAAAGAGCAGAAAGAATGGGTCCTGAGTGGATTGGCATCTCATGACATCCTGAAAGTCAGGGGTCTCCACAGAGCACCCCTTACCTTTTCATCCAGGCCATCTCATGCCCCAACAGTAGGTCCCTGGCACTCAGTCCATCGCACCCTGGACTTATTGTACCCAATTTCACAGTGGGTCCCTGCCGGTGGTTGCGACACCTGTAGGGGTTTCTCAATTCTGTCCTTGCTTGCTGATTGTGTGTTCGCAGTGTATGTGTTGGGTTGACGTCCAACCCTCGGGGTAGCTACCAGCTTTTAGCTGCGCATCCCTGACTCGGACCGAAGAAAGAGCAGAAAGAATGGGTCTTGAGTGGATTGGCATCTCATGACATCCTGAAAGTCAGGGGTCTCCACAGAGCACCCCTTACCTTTTCATCCAGGCCATCTCATGCCCCAACAGTAGGTCCCTGGCACTCAGTCCATCGCACCCTGGACTTATTGTACCCAATCAGCAGGTTCAAGGTATAGGGTCCATGATCATAGACCCCAGATCCAGCCATACCTCAGGGTAACGCCCCTCTGGTGTACCAACACCGCGTCCCTTATTGAGGGCTGGCACGCCGAAGGGTCCAACCCCCTGGCGCTGCCCTCATTCGCGGTATGTCCCGCCGTACCGACCTGTATTTCTTCGGCGCGACTCGTAGTTCGCTGCCTGGGTACTGTCTTTGCAGGGGGGGGGGGGCAAAATATGCACAAAGACAACTGAAAAACAGGTCCCCCCGCTTGGCGCACCATGCTGTGCCTTCCTCAGGGTCCGTGACCCACTGTCCCTCAGGATATTGGTGCGGTTTCCCTGGTCAAGGCCTTCCCCTCCATTTGTGGTCACACCCCTCCCCAATGGCTTCTAGCGTTTTTCGCGACTTTAACCCCTCCTTGGCACTGTGCCTTGCAGTGGTGCTCACATTTTACCTGGTCCCTTCGTTCCTGGTTGCCCCACTTGCGCAGATATGCGCTCCGGTCGCCCTCAGCCCATCACTCCCATCATCGGCCACATCCTGTGCACCCACCCGGCTTGGAAGTGCCATGCCGATACCCACACAGCATCCGGCTCAGTGTGACAGTAATGTTCCATTGGTGATAGGATGTGGGGCTCCCTCACACCGCATCCTAAACCGCGCCAGCGGGACAAATTCAATTCTATTGAAGAATGGCAATGTTTTTCACCAAAAATGGCCTTCTTTCGCAAATAAAAGGATATCATTCGAAAAGCTCATAAATACTTGCTATGTAACTTCCCCATCGGTGTGAATGTAAAACATTCTTGATCAAAAATCGGGCGGCATGTGGTAAAATTGTTCAACCATATGTCAAATTTCAGATTGTGCACATTGCTGATTTTGTGGCCAGATCTAAAAACATATGGCAAAATGGACCAAAAACAGTTGTGATATGGCTCCAATGGGATGGAAGACATCTTTCTTTGGAACCAGCACCCTGAGAATAGGGGGGGGGGGACCAAGCGATCACTCAGACCCGGAAAACACTGATTTGGGGTAAAAATTGGAATTTTTTGGCTATTTTTGACCGAAAAATGGTTTTTTTTTGTGGTGGCGGCCCCAGAACACTTGTTCAATGTGTTGAGTTGCATGCCCATCATCCTGCTGTGAGTCAAGCAGCCCCAAAATGGAGTAGGGGGGGGCACAATCTGACCACCCGGACCCAGCAAACACTGATTTCGGGTAAAAATTGACATTTTTGGCCATTTTTGGGCGAAAATGGTGTGTTTTCTTGTGGTGGCGCCCCTGAAACACTTGCTAAATGGGTTGAATGGCATGCAACACATCGTGTCGTGTCCAGCATCCTCGAAATAGGGTACAAGGGGCACAAACTGACCACCCAGACGCAAATTGGCATGTTTGGGCGTTTTTTTTGGCAAAAAATGGTGTATTTTTTGGGGGGCAGCCGTGAAACAATTGTAAAATGGGTTCAATGGCATGCAGCATCGTTGCAACATATCATCCAGCACCCTCAGAATAGGGTGGGAGGGGCACGAAATGACCACTTGCACCCAGAAGACACTGAGTTTGGCCAAAAATATTCATTTTTTGGCCATTTTTAGACAAAAAATGGTGTTTCTTTTCGGGGATGGCGGTCCAGAAACACTTGCTAAATGGATTCAATGGCATGCCGGATATCGGTTTGTGAGTCCAGCACCCTCACAATAGGGTAAGAGGGGCAGTAACTGACCATCCAGACCCAGCAAACACTGATTTTTGGTAACAAATTGGCATTTTTTCGCCATTTCGGTCGAAAAACGGCTTTTTTTTGTTGTGGCGGCCTGAAGCACGTGCTACATCTGTTCAATGGCATGCAGCACATTTTCTTTGGTGTCCAGCACCCTCAAAACCCCGTAGGAGGGGCACAAAATGACCACCCGGACCCAGAAAACACTGATTTCGGCCGGAAAATTACTTCATGGTGGCAGCCCTCTTAGTCCGTTTTTAGCACCTCAAAGGCCAAATCACACCATGGATGACCCTAAAAGTGCTCACAAAGTGCTAAGATCGGGAATAACTCATGCGGATTGCTTCCTGAATTGTTGAAATGAACCTCATATGATGCATTGAGGCACCATTGGACAGTTGCAAAAGAAATCAACCTCTTACTCTACGGTGGCAGACCTGTAAGTCGGTTCCTTAGCACCTCAAAGGCAAAAATACACCATGGATGACCTTGAAAGGGCTCAATGTGCTGCATGCCATTGAACAAATGTACCACGTGTTTCAGGCCGCCACAACAAAAAAACAGCCATTTTTCGACTGAAATGGTGAAAAAATGCCAATTTGTTACCAAAAATCAGTGTGTGCTGGGTCCGGATGGTCAGTTACTGCCCCCCCCTACGCTATTGTGAGGGTGCTGGACTGACAAACGGATATCTGGCATGCCATTGAATCCATTTAGCAAGTGTTTCTGGACCGCCATCCCTCAGAAAAAACACCATTTTTCACCCACAAATGGCCACAAAATGCATATTTTGGGCCCAAACCAGTGTTCTCTCGGTCCAAGTGGTCAATTTGTGCCCCTCCTACCCTATTTTGAGGGTGCCCGACGATATGTTGCAACGATGTGCTGCATGCCATTGCACCCATTTTACAATTGTTTCACGGCTGCCTCCCCAAAAATACACCTTCCTTCGCCCAAAAAACGCCCAAACATGCCAATTTGGGTCCGGGTGGTCAGTTTGTGCCCCTGGTACCCTATTTTGAGGATGCTGGACACGACACAATGTGTTGCAAGCAATTCAACCCATTTAGCAAGTGTATCAGGGCCGTCACCACAAAAAAAGACACCATTTTCTCCCGAAAATGGCCACAAATGTGAATTTTTACCCAAAATCAGTGTTTTCTGGGTCCAGGTGGTCAGATTGTGCCCCCCCCTACCGCATTTTGGGGTTGCTTGACTCACAGCAGGATGATGGGCATGCAACTCAACACATTGAACAAGTGTTTTGGGGCCGCCACCACCAAAAGAAAACCATTTTTCGCTCAAAAATAGCCCAAAAATGCCAATTTTTACTCCAAATCAGTGTTTTCCGGGTCTGAGTGATCGCTTGGTCTCCCCTCCCTATTCTCAGGGTGCTGGTTCCAAAGAAAGATGTCTTCTATCCCCATATCACAACTGTTTTTGGTCCATTTAGCCATATGTTTTTAGATCTGGCCACAAATTCAGCAATGTGCACAATCTGAAATTTGACATATGGTTGAACGATGGGGACCTGGGTATTTTGGCCACTATGACCCCTGCCCAAAGACACCCAGGGTCCAGATCATCGAGTGTGTCCACTCCTGATGTAGAAGCCCGAGAACATCCAAGACCCTCCATCCGGAGAGCCACACGGGGGGCCGACATGGAGGACATAGTCACGCTGTGCGAGAGGCAGTGCCGTAAGCCCTGCAACCTGAGGAACGCCACAGAGGACTCCGATGAGGCTGGCAGCTCTAGCAGCAACAGCAGCAAGGCCCGGTGCTACCAGAAGCGCGGGTCTCCGAAACCAAAGGAGGAGGAGATGGCCATGGAGACGAACTGCAGCCCGGTAAGGCTGTGGTCGGCTGCGGAGTCTGAGAAGCACTCTGATGGGTATCGGACAGCCCTCCCCTCGGACTACTTCACGCCGGAGATTATGGCCATACCTCACCCCATGGATACCAGAGCGCCCACGGCACCTGAGGCCAGCCTGGGACACGATGCTGAGGCATTTGAGAGACCAGCCAGAGTTAGGACGGCGCCAGTGGCCCCGCATACCGGTCCAGAGCCGGAGAGATCGGGGGCACCACCTCCAACGAGTACGAGAGAGAGGGCGCACACCGCCCTGGTGGGTTCGGAAGATCCGCCACCGCCAATCATGGTTGCAAGGGCAACCACCGCCCCAGTATCGTGGACCCAGGCAGCAGACCTGGACTCAATGGGCAATACGCACATGCGGGGGGCGGAGAAGACGACAGAGCCGAGGACCACGAGCTGCGCAGATTCTGGGGTACGGCACTCTGAGTGCCACTGCGAACACGTGTCCTTTCTCATTGGCAAGTATCCAAAGATCAGGAAGGACGTGATCGTGGAGCGGCTGGATTGCCTGACCAACCAGTGGTACAAATTCGATGAGACTGCCGCAGGTATCCTGGATGTAGACGTGGCAAGGCAAGTGCAGTATCATGAGAACGTGAGTACGGACTTCCACAAGCAGCAGCAGGTGATTGACAGCTTCCTCCAGTGGGTGAACGACATGTTGGAACGCCTGAAAGGGTTGGAGGACAGGAACAAAAGGACATCCTTCACCTCAGGTCCAGAGCTCCCAGCGGCTCCGGCGATAGCCAAGCTGGTGGAGCGGGTGAGGGGAGCCATTGAGGTGGTGAAGTCAATGGACTGCCCTGTAGAGTCAGCGCCATACGCACCTTCGCGTCTTGAGCCCCCTGTGTTGCCATTTGTTTCCATGTTCAGCGAATCAACAATGCTATGCGAACGAAAGCCACAGGCTGGGTCCATGCGGGAAGAGCACGTAGTTGTGGACTTAAGGAACCCGACCCGAGAGACATCCGCAGCCCATGGACCGCTCCTCATGGAGGAAAGAGACGTGTGAGGGGTATACTCCCATTCCCAAGGAGCTTGGGGCATATGTCTAGGGGAAGTCGTGGCGTCAAACGTGGGAGACGCCCTGAGGATCGACGACCTCAGGGGTACCCCAATCCCCTACTAGGACGGCACTCCTTCCAACTTGGATGACTTCATCCTCGACTGGGGGGACTTTGCCGAGGAGGTCGTCGGGGAGATGAGCCGAGGTCCGAGACAAGTGGGTGTGCCGCACGTTCCCCCAAAGGCTGGCTCAGGATCTCAAGGGAAAGCTCAGGAATCGCATCCGCGAGGGAGCGATCAGAAAAAAGCAGGCCTGCCTTCAGTGGCTGGGGGACGATGGAGGCGTGGACGCGCCCAACCAGAAGTTGGAGGATCTCTGGTCTCTTTTGCTTCCGCTGGAGCGCGGAGAGTTGAGAGTCCGAGACTGGAACCGGTACCTCCGAAAGTACCGAAGATGCCTCGAGGATTGGAACGAGGCAAGTGAGATCCGCCACTTGCTGAAAGACGTCCTCCCCTTCCACGGGAAGAGATGGCTGGAGGATGAGGAGAAAAGGAGGGCGAAAAAGCGAGTGGTGGTGCGCATCATGTCCTCGCAGGATACGCACGCCCAGATCATGGAGTTTTTCAGGCAAGCCTAGCCCTATCATGGCATCAAGAACGCCGTATACCCAGAGGTGCTTGGCGTCAGCGTGGGCCATAGGCTATTGCGCCTGGACCGCGCGAAGTAGAGGCGGGGAGAGGCCTTGAGGATGCAGGTCATCTTCGCCCGCATGAGCCTGGACGAGATCGTGAAGGACATCACAGTTGAGCTGAAGCTCAATGCCAGGAACGAGGCCCACGTGCAGAATCGACATGGTCAAGGACACCGAGGTCACCGGGAATATCGCGACCACCAGGTCAAGGGGGACAAGGCCGGCTCCGCGGAGGATCGGACTGGAAGCAGCGAAGATGACTGGACCCAGGAGGAACAAGAGGAAGGCCATTTCTTCGCATTTGTGGCACATAACATGAGAGAACAAGGACAGGACAGGTCCAGGTGGAACCGACTGGAATCCAGGTTCCACAAGAATCGCAAGGAACCGCGGAGGATCGGGAATCTGCCACTCTCATTCAGGGAGCACAGATCCCAGCAGGGTGGGTGCTGGGTCTGCTACAGAGAGGGAAACAACGATGCACATGACCATTCTAATGCACGGTATAGGAGGCAGACAAGAAAGTCTACCTCGCCGCCCATCCTGAGAATAAGCCCAAAACAGCCACATATTGCCAATTGGAAGGCGAAGGGCGGAGATGTTGGAAAAGGCAAAGGACGAGGCCAAGGAAAAGGCGGAGAAAAAGGCTTCGTTGCAGGACCAGGCCAAGAGCGACGTGTGAGGTCCATCGAGGAGGTCGCTGAGGACATGTTGAGGACATCCAATGAACTCAAGGCTCAGCAATGTGGAGGACAAAGCCATGGTGCATGGCAGCCCGAATGTGCTGCGGCAAACCAAGTCTAGAGGGGCCCCCACGGGAGTGGGACCCCGGAGGTCTCTCCTCCGAACATCAGTGGAATCCAGGAGAGGACAAAGGCACATTGGGTGCCGCAGAGGGCTCCGGAAGCAAAAGCACTGAGCTTCGCTAGTCCAAACCCCTGGAGCGCCCTGCCAAAGGACAGTATGTGGGTACAGGAAGTGACGAGAGAGAAGAAGTCACCAAAAAGAGCCCCGTGGACGGGCACCACAGCCCGTAGATCTACACCATCGGCGACCACACCCTCAAAGTCCTGATGCGCCTGGACGTGCTAGAGTTGCATGCCGTGAGAGTCCTCAATACACCGCGTGGCGACGAGCTGCAGTTGCACTTGAGGGTGCGTGTGGGGTGAGGAAGGGAGGAGTTGGTCGTGGATGTTTTAGTGGACAACAGTGCCCTGGGAGCCTGGTCCGCAGAGGGTTGTTCGGGGAGGAATCATTGGAGCCCCGTTCCGGGGACGTCAGCCCCAGAACAAGTTGATCCGTTTAACAACATTCAAAAAAACATTGCAGCCCAGCTGGAGACCGGTACGCCTGAAGGTTGCCAACGGTGAGATCAGGGGTGGAGGCAACCATGAGGCCACCATCAGTATGGAGTTCTGGGAGCATGAGCGCCTGAAATGGCTGGACTTGGCTCAGAGGAGCACTGTATTCGGAAACTTCTACTTGGCCCACATCGTCGATTGGGATATGATCATGGGGTACGACTTCATGGTGAGCAACGCCATTTGAGCCCTTCCTCGTTGCGCTACGCTGGTACGAGAAGGATGACGAACGTCTTGCATGGTTGTCCACGAACTATGCGTGCGGATCCTCCCAATGGAACGCGGAGGAACAGGATCGGATTGTCCGAGTGGTGCAGGCGCTGGGTGCCAAGTCGTGAGGAGACCGTGGGTTCCAGCTGACAGAGTACGGCATGGCGCCGCCTGTGTATGCGAGGATGATCGAGACACTGGGAGCCAACACAGCCGAGACGGACATCTTTGCTTCCCAAGATGCCCCGCACTTGAAAAAGTGCAGGAGGCATTGGCATCGAGGGGACTCTGCCAGGCACAGGCATTGGGGTCTGAAGGGGTGGGGACACATGTATTGGCATGGCTCCCGGGAACACACCAGACGTACAGTGAAGAAGATCATCGCGGATAGGGCAAAGGGAATCCTCGTTATCACGGGCACCGTATCCAGCCCATGTCCGCTTGAAGGTCTCTAAGCGAGGCTGGACTCCATCTCCCTGAACGAGATGTCGTTTAGTCCAGGGGAGCAGTTGTTCATCGACGCCAAGGGCCTATCTCACCTTTGATTTTACCGGGCACAAGGTGGCCAAAACCCGGACTCTATCCAAATGGTTGACAAAACTGACACATCTTTGTTGTGTATTAAGCTTGTTTTGAAACTTGTGTGGTTTTTGCCTATCATTCATGGCTCATTTTGAGTGCCAAGGTGTTATGCACATCCAACATTTTGGGCAAAAAAAAAGCTCAATTTGTGTGGAGAAATGAATTACTTACTTGTCCAACACAATACAAAATGGAAACCATTGCAACGTATGTAGACAACATAGATTGACCCTGATCTACACGCGACTCACATTGTCCTTGTGCGTTTTGTCTTGCACCATGCAGTTATAATGTGATATGCTCATCAATACCCAAACTTTTCACAACAATCATTTCCCTAAAAAAATCATACAAATGCCCAATCATTTGCTTCACCCAATGTCTAGCAACCGATCACTGCACCTACCACCTGTTGTCAACCTTGTACGCCGCCCTAAACTCTGACCAAAACTGATCTTCTTGCAGTCTCTGCCTCGCATGCGTTTTATTATTTCAAATGTTGCAAACTCAACACCGTCTGAATGGGTACTTTTGCACCACAGGAGATCCCTTTTCAGGGAGAGTCAAGGGTTGCAGAACGGGATTTGAAACAAATCAGGCAAATAATAAACTCACAGAGCCAAGACCGGGCAAAGAAGGCACAACACAAGCAAGTGCACAGCACGTCAACTGTCAACTGTTCCGAAACCTTTACCAGCAACACAAATCAAGTCCCAGGGACCTCAGTTCTCAACAGTACTCACCAGTTTAACGTTGTGTTTGCAAGCAAGGGAACACAAAGGCAATTGCAAAGCATTAGTCAGAAATGGTGTGTCAAAATTTAGCAGTCAATAGCCAGAAACGTCTGGAGCGATCTGCACTACAGCTGAGCAGCACCAAAACAGCAGAACAACAATATTAAAACGACCTTTGGCAGGCATCTTTAGATTCAGGCACAGCATTGTAATGTTCTGACACATCCACACTTTTGTGCCAAGGAATCAAATGTATTCAAGCACTGGATCTTGCAAAAATTCATGTTTGAACGAGAAATTTTTGGCACCGCGGCCGTTTCAGATCCAGTGCGGTAGCGTAAATGCGGTTTTGGCGCAGAATGCCCTCCCTGGGTCAGGCCTGGGGCACAAGGGCTTTCCTTGTGGACGAGGCGCAGGTCCAGCCCACAGCAGATGAAGCATTCGTCCGTAGGGTTGAGGCGGTGCCCTTCTGGGTCATGCTGGAACCCAAAGGAGGCGCGCACCAGCCGATTGATGGTACTGACGTCCTGTCCCATGCTGAGATCGACAACGTCGTCCACTACGGGCGACTGGGGTTGCACGACCGTGTGGCCGCCAAGAGGGAGCCAGCGGCGGTCAACTCCCCGCATTGGGTTCGACGACAAGAGTACATGACGTACGAGAAAGATGAGTTCGTGGCGAGTGTTCTGAATCACCTGACGGGGCAGTACGATCCTCCCGTGGGTTCCGACCTGTTGACTTGGGGATTTCCAAGAGTAGGAACCGATCTGGACAAGAACCTGTCTGAGGCCGCAAATTTGGAGGAGTATTGGCGGGAAGTGCACCCCATAACGATGGAGACGGTATATCGGACGAGGAGAAGTCCGATTCGGACCCAGACGAGGCCTACACCGCGCGGCTGCCGGTTGTATCGATACCGAAGCAGGCGGCTGAAGAGGCCAAGGAGAACCCGAAGGTGGCTGAGCTGAAAGAGAGGCTGATCGCTGCCTATCCATGGCTATTGAGCGGCGTCGCCAACAAGAACGCACTGGACCATGAGTGCCTTGGTACGGTAAGAATCAAGCTGAGGCCAAACCCCAAGATCTACCGCCACAGGGAGTATCAACTCCAGGGCAATCGGGCCGAAGCGATGAAGAAGCTATTGGCCCGGTTCATCCAGAGGGGCTGGATTGAACCCTCCGATAGTGAGTGGGCCAGCCCAGCGTTCACTGTGCCCAAAAAGGAGAAGGTCGAGCGGAGATTGTTGGTGGATTATGGGGCCTGAAGGAGCAGACCGAGCACGACTCGTACTCGCTCCCCCGGATCAACATTATCCTCCAGAAGCAGCAGAAGAAGCGCATCTTTACGGTGTTAGACCGGAGACAAGGCTATCACCGGATGCCGCTGCACCAGAACTCCAAGCCCTGCACAGCCATGTCCACTCTGCTTCGGCCCATGCAATGGAAACTGGTTCTCATGGGGGCCAAGAACGGCAATGCCAACTTCCAACGCATGATGGAGGACTTACTGGGTTTGGTCCGGGTCTGTGCCGACCCGTTTGTTGATGACATCATCGGCGGATCCGGCACGGAGGATATGACTGAGGACAAGTTGATCGCAGCGCATGAGACTTAGGCGGCTGAAGTTGCATGGTCAAAATGTTCCCAAAACTGCCTCTCCACGGCACTGCGAAAGAATCGTCCTTTTGGGGGGGACCTAAAACACAAAAACCAAAGATCCTGTGAAAAGCAATTAACTGGTCCATTTTCCTTTATTTTCAACAAAACCGACTGCACGGGAAAATCATTTATTTCCACAAAAATGAAGTTCCTTTTTGGGAAAACCGCGACTTTTTGTTTCCTATACCACCTATGCTTTGCAATAAAAACACTCAAGAGCCTTCAATCTTTTGGAAAACCAGTTTTCGAAAACCATGTTGCACGCTGCACAACGAGAAGCATTTTTTGGCACCCCTTCTTGGCGCGAGGCCTCGCGCAAACACCAACACACCGGCGCAATAAAATGCATCACAGAGAAAAATGTGCCGCACATAGTGACAGCATAAAAGTCGTCGAAGAGGAATGCATAGCGCGAGCCCTCGCGCATAATATATCAGAACAAGCGAAGAAATTACTTTTTCTTCGGAACAGTTTGCATCTTAGAACCCAATGCCTTAGCAATGGACGTCTGACCCTTAGGCGGTGGCTTTGCGGGCTCGCTTCTTGGTTGGGACTGACGGGCTGGCTGCTTGAATGGAGCTTGGGCCCCGGTTTCCTCGGGACTCGGCTTCGCTGCCACTTTCTTCGCTGCCTTGCCCTGGGAGACCTGCGCTTCCTCCTCCTCTTCCTCCTCGCTCTCCTCCTCTCCATCCCCATCGCTCTCGTTGGATTCTGCACCGGCAACCGACTTTGCTGCCTGAGGCTTGGAAGCAGTCTTCTGCCTCTTGGAGGCTGGTTCCCCACCAGTAGACTTCCGCTTTGCAGCGGCCAGTGCTTCTGCAGCTTGACCTTTCTCAACAGTCTCTTCCTCCTTCAGGGACAACGCATCAGAACCCACCTTGTCATCGCGAACCCAAAGGGGAATACCACGGTTTGACCAGTTGGCCTGCTGGTCCCAATCACCAGACGCGTCCAGTTTCGACCCTTGTTCAAGACGTGGTTCAACTGAGTCTGCACTCTGTTGACCCGATCGGAGAGATTGTCGGAGGTAACACCAAGAAGGTACATGCGAGAATCCGGCTCGATGGACGCGATCTTGCACACCAGATCCGGCTGATGATCAATGAACACAAACGCAGGCTTGAAGCTCTTATCCTGCTTCAGGTAAAAGTGGTGAGTGTCGAAATACCACATAACCGTCGTTATCAGAAGGTGACCGCCAAATTCAACAGGATCCATCTCCTCTACTTGAGTAGGTCCAAACGTGAGAGAATTCGGAATCTGCAATGGGGGAGAAGTTATTGCGCGAGGCCTCGCGCAAAGAGCGGACATAATGAGGGAATTATACCTTTCTCGACCAGCTATCTGGTGACAAAATCAGCAACCAGCGAGGGTTAAACGTTGTAGAATCCCCTGCAGGCTTTGGTTTGACTGGCCAACTGAAGATGGGAACACGCAACATGTTAGCCATGCGCAGCGCGTTGAAATCATCGTTGGGACGCCTATCTGTTTCCGTCTCCAGCACGTTGAACATGTTGCCAACAACAGTTTGAGAGCCGCAGATAAGGGTATCAGCACGCGCCATCTCCTCATACAGCCAGGCTGGGCACATCATCTCAGGAGCAAGATGTTCAAATATGTCACCGTTGATGACAATCAGGTTCTCGTCAATCTCAATAAACCGCCTCGGGGGATCGTGGGCCAACGCTGCAATTCGGGTCGCCTTAATTGTGATAGTTTGACTTGACAGTAATGGATCCTTCTGTTCCACTGTCTTGAAGTCACCAGTAACGCCAGCAGTTGGGGGGACCACACGGCTCTTGGTAGGCTCTTGACCCAGGAGTTTTTGGACGTTGAGGATTTTCAGGGAGGCGGGTTTGCCTTTCTCTGCCACCTGCCACAGTGGTCCGCGAATCATGGATTTCCTTGCCGGCCATGGACCGCAACGTTTACCTTCAGGTTCCCGCCAATAGCCCCATGTACCAAGAGTCAGCTTCAGGGCAGGCCTTCCAAGTGCAGCAACCTCTTTGCGGGTCCGCATGTCTTTGGCTAAAGAACAGAAATGGAGAAAGTGCGGCGCACCAATGCAGAAACTGAGCCCACGTCGCATCGATGGTACACACCTTTCTCAGGTCCAACATACTGGCCGTTGTGCGGGTGGTCCAGATGCATTGAGACCCACTGGTCAAGGATGTTGTCGTCAATCGAATTCGGCAAGGACTTAAGGGTTGTTTTTTCTTCCTGTATCACTTCTGCCACTTTCTTGTAAAACTCCGGCAACAGGTCCCGTCCAGTTTTTTCAGCGCGTTCTTCGTGATATTCTCCCCTTTGTTGTGGAACTTCTGCAGACCTTTCACAGCTTCCGGACCAGCATAGTAGGCAAACGTCATAAAATCTTTCGACAATTTATACGCTTTGTCCTGAAAGTGACAACGTTATGCGCGAGGCCTCGCGCAATGAACAGCATCGTAAAAACGATTAATGAACATACGAATTCACCAGGCTGCTTCAGTTCAGGGGTTGGAACCAGGGCACTCATCTGCACAGCATCCACAATGGCGATCTTGAGATTGCTGTACGTGTCGGCCAGGCCTCGCCGCCGCTGATCTTCAACACATCGAATGAGGTTATCTGCTGCCTCATACAGCGGAATTGGCTCAACGTCCTGTGAGCTTCCTTGTGCTTGTCCCGCCAGCTTTCCACGGAAGGCCCACGGTGTCGTAGGCTTCAGAATATCGGCGATGCATGTAGTATGCGACTGCTGCAGATCCAGACACGCTGTGCGTCGCTTCTCCCGAATCTTCGCAATCGCTTCCACGCTGTGCTGTCCAGATACACACCAATAATCGCCATCTGCAAATATGAGACACGTCTATGCGCAAGGGCTCGCGCAACGAGAAGAGCGAACAGTCAGTTGGCAACATAGTATTATCTTCCCAGAGAACGACGTGTAATGGGCCTGTTGGCGGTGCTGCTTCGAGTGACTCAATATATGCTTCTGCAGTAACTTCGTATCTTTCCGTCTAATCTGCCCCTCTGTCTTCTCCTGGTCCATTCTCACGTTGTCCAGCTCAACCTCCACCTGCCTCCCATCCGGCTTCAGGTGGTCCTCGATGTCAGTACCCAAGGTTAATCCAGGATCTGGTGTTTCCTTCTTCTTATGCCCCTTCTTTGGTGTTCCAGCCTCCGATCTTGAGGTCCCAGGGTCATAGTCGGTATTTTCTCGTTCCTCGGCTGTTTTTTTTGCGGGGCTTGCCATTCTGCGATAAGGAGAAATTTGTATTGAAGCAAACATAACATTGAAAAGGGTTAAAATCGTCGTCGATAATGCATATGTGAGGCGCTTTTAGCGAATACGAGTACAGTATGGTTGAGAATGCAAAACTGAAGGGGCTTGGCACTGTTTTTGACTGTTAACCTTGTGCGAGGCCTCGCGCAAGAGAGGGGGTGTACTAACCTGTTGTTTTATGCTGTTTGCTCAAGGCCTCGCGCATCACTGCATGTTCTCCAATCTTCTTCGAACGTTTCGCAGCGTGTCTGCCTCTCTTTGTTCCTCCAGCACACTGCGTTCGGGGATCAGCTCCGACATTTTTCGCTCAAAACCAGCCTTAAGCGGCCCCTACTGCGTTAACACGAAAAACACAGACAGAAGGACTTGTTTGTAGTGGTTAGAACCCTTTGGAATTAGAAGAGACGGTGGACAGTTAGGTACACCCCTGCACGGCCAATGCGCCTGAATTGTACAAGTAGGCTCAGCACACCACCTAACCCAAGGCACATATACACGCCTGGGGTTGAAGTAAGCAGTTAACCGCTGACGCACGGAATTGACAAAGGAATTGGGGATTTTGCAGACGTTCACCCTGTGACCTTCTTTGCGGATGGTGATGAGATGATACAGATCGTCAACATCTTCAATGGTTACTGCACCTCTGTTTTGGCCCTTCTTTGTAAAAAGGCTGGAAACTAGAGTTTCACAAAACTCCTCGGCAAAAGCCTGTCCAGCCATGGCTGTGTGCCATGCAGTGTGGCACGATAGCGCAGTTGCAACAATGCGTTCGTTTTTTCAAAGTGTGTCCCCCATGTTTAAACGGTCTAACAGACACATAACAGTCTGCAATCCCTCAGAAGCAAAAACACCCGTGTTGGCCGTCTCCCCGGCCTAATTGCACTGTCTAACGAGGTGACCTAGGTATAGTAACATAGGACAGTATTGTGTTAACAGAACCTGTATGGCCTTACACACAGCGTAACGGAGGCGTCCTCGCCGATATACAGGACGTGCCAGCCGAAGGGAATGACATTTTCTGTTAATGCGCCGTAAGTGGGGGCCCATACCCAAGAGCAGTGCGCCAACAGTTATCTCCATTGTGATCAGCTTCGGAAAACAGGGGACTGTGTCACCGCTGCGCAACAAACCTTTAAGGAAGAAAGTCATGATCGGCCAAAATGAGCGAAATGTTTGTTTAACGCAAAACTTGTACGCGTGCCAGAAACCATACAATATAGGGTGTGACCGCAAGAAGAGCCGGACATTCCAACCCGTTGGTTTTTCACCGTAGATCATCTTACAAATGCGGTAATGGATGTTCTCATCACATAAAACAGGCACGACTGGTGGAGTGTGCTGCTACAAGTCCCTAGTGAATTGCAATAGATGAAGCAGCGAGACATTGCGGCTCACCTTTTCTTGGCTTAGACAAAGGGGTCGCCAATGTGGTCTCTTGGCAGGTACAGGGCGAATAATGTCAAGCGACGCCCTAATGTTTCGAACAACAGGTCCCGTGCTTGCAAATCCCAGATCACGCAGGATACGTGCAAATGTTCCCTCGGTGTTCCAGAGCATGCGTGCAACAACAGGAACACGCCGTTCAAGCTCTTCCAGGCTAGGATGACCATGCCAGTAGCGCGGTGCATCCTTCAGTAGCAGCACAGCCAACGCTGTTGCGTTCAGGCTTTTGTCGTTGTTGTCGAGATTTGTGGTAAACTGTTTGTTGTACCAGTTGTCCATCCACAACACAACCCACTGTCGATGTATTTTGTTCCATCTAGTCTGTAACCTGACTGCGGCCTTTTCCTTCAGCAAAGGTGCGCTGTATCGCGCCAGACCTGACCTTGCTAAAATGCGACGCTGCGCCCTACTTTCCTCTACCGCAACAAATGACTTTGGTTTTCCCTGGTATGGAATCGCGTGGTGGCGCATCGGCAAAAAAAGGCGCCAGGCCTCCTCTATCAAAATACCAACCCATCTCTTGCCTTCTGTCGCAATCACCTTTTCAACGCTGCAACGCGTGCGTTCATTTTTGCGCAGACGCAGAAAAAACACATACAACAATCGCGCGCCCTCGTCCCCGTGTGTTAGCCCTTCCCACAGTTGATCTGCTGTGTGATACGGCGGTTCCTCTGAGCAGACATCGCGGAAAACTCCAGATGCTGCGGCCACTGTCTTCTCAAGGTCCACCTCTTTTTGCAGGGGCATTGTTGCTGTGAAGAAAAATTGCGTACCTGTATCTATGTAAAGATCGCTGTTTGAAGAACTTTCTTGAATTCAAACATCAACCTGTCACACAGTTTTCGCGCGACCAATTGTTCTGTGATTCGCTTGTCGCATGCACCATTTTCGTTTGACAGTAACTGTCTGGTGATCCCACATTTGACTAGTTAATCCTGATTGCGGTAGCCGGTTGCGGCGCGCTACCATCGCTGTTGGGCAGTGGAACCAGCGGTGACCACAGTATGAAAACTGGAGATGCCGGCGGGACCTGTGTGGCCGCCCATGCAGCAGCGCCGCATCAAGGGAATGCACATGCTGTGTAGTTGGTGGATCTGTTCAATTTCCGGTTTCTATGAGCGCTTATGAGATCCTTTGCGTGAAGCCTCGCGCAATGATCACTGAAACTTTAATGTTTCTCATGCGCCGTCCCATGCGCGAGGCCTCGCGCTTGAAACTGCAATTTGTTCCGGAACATTTATACTTTTCAAGAATCTCGGGTACACAATTTTTGAAGTTTATTCGTTAATAGATCCATCTCTATCACGCAATCCTGATAATGGTACTAAGTTACCTGTATAAATACGACAGGGTTACATTTTTCTACAACCTACCTAATGCGTCGTGCTGTAGCACATGAATCTGACACAAATGAACGTCTTTGTGCGGGGCCTCGCGCAAAAAATGGTCACCAAACAATACTTTTCCCTGTCTCGCCCATGGGACACGTCATTCTTAGAAAAATATTTATTCCGCCATACTTGTTTGCGACAGTTTTAGAATATCCATCAAAACAACTATTTTTCGATGCCTTTGGAAACCTGTCATTTTCCTACCTTCTCCTTCGTTTTTGACCATTCAACTTGAGCCGCCTAAGTGAGAAGGATCTGTGCAGGGGGCTCGACAAGTTGGATAAGCACAGCATGGTGTGCAAGCCCGAAAAAGCCCCACTCCTCGTGAGGGAGGTCGAGTTTGCGGGCCATTTGGTGGGTCACGGGCAACGCCGTCCTATGCCTGGGAAACTGGCGGCCGTGCACCACTGGGGGAGGCCCCAGACCATCAGCGAACTGCGGTCCTTTATGGGGTTATGGGGTTTATGGGCTAGGTCCGGATGCAGTCGGAACTTTTGGGCCCGCTGCACAAGATGCTGCAGGTGGGCAAGTTTGATGGCCGTAAGGGGACCAAGAAGAAGGTAGCCTCGATCCTGGAGGGCGAGGATGCGTTTGACCGCCTGAAGGAGCGCCTCTTGTGGCAGTTGGGTCGTGCCTGGTGGACCCCAACAAGGGATTCGTGCTGCACACGGACGCCTCGGACTATGCCGTTGGGGCAGTCCTTGAGGAGGTCCGGGACACCGCGATGTATGTTCCTGTGGCGTTTTGGAGCCGAATCCTCGCTGAGGGCCAACGCCGGACGTGGTCCGCGTTGAAAGGGAGACATATGCCATCGGTGTGCGCTCAGGAAGTGGTCGGGCCACATCGGACTGCAGCCAGAGGTGGTATGCACAGACCATCAGTCGCTCCAGAGCTGGCACAAGGGGCGCGTGGACACTCGCTAGAGACCGGAGGCCAGGAGAGCCCGATGGCATGAGACGTTCGCCACCTTCGACCTCAGCGTCGTGTATGTTCCAGGGGAGGAGAACACGGTGGCAGATTGCCTCAGTTGTTGGGCCTACCCCGCGGGCAAGGCATGGATGGACATATCCAGCCATGGGGACACCGAAGAGACCAGGGAGACCGAGCGGATCATTGACACGGAGAAGGCCATGGAGTATGAAGGGGTCAAGTGCTTTGTGGTGATGACCAAATGTACGCACTTGGCCAAGCTCCGGGGAGCCGGAGTCCAGGCCATTGGTTTTGAGACTCTTGATCAGTGGATGGTGGCCCCCGTAGAGCTAGTCAAGTCGGTGCTCACGGCAGACTAGTCGGATGACTATGCCGCCTCCGAGCCCTGGAGCAGGTACTGGAAGGCGGTGAGTGCCCCGTCGGACGATGAATGGCCTGAGGGCTTGACCCAGGACAGGGACAAATTGTTCCTCAAGGACAAGCTGCTGGTCCCCCAGACCCGTAGAGAAGCTCATTGATCACTGGGATAATGCCCGGCTCATGCATCCTGGTCGAGACAAGATACTGCAGGACCTGGAGTGGCGATTCAAGTTCCCGCCGGGGTACTATGCCATCCTGGATAGGTACTGCAGGGATTGCGCCGTCTGTCAGGCCACGAACAGCCCGAACCACTCCACGGCGGGCAATCCGGTGTACATTGCGATACCGGAGGCGCCAATGAGGTCTGTTGCCATGGATGTGTTGACCATGCCGGAGGTCACAGTGGAGGGAGAGACATACAACTGTGTCATCCTCGACGTGGACAGGCACAGTGGGTACATCGTTGCCGTCCCGGGTAAGAAGTCGAAGAAGAGGGACAAGGAGGACAAATATGGAGTGGGGCTGCAGGACCGTCGCGAACGCAATGATGCGGCATTGGCTGACAATTTTTGAGGTTCCCGCTGTCATCTGCAGCGACCAGGGCAGTGAGTTTGTGGGTGCCTGGTTCAGGATGATGTGCAAGCACATGGGCATCCGGCATGCCAAGACTGTGGCCTACCACAGGCCGTTGAATGGCCGGGCTGAGGTGGCCGTTCGGCAGATATTTGAGAAGTTCCGCCACATTCACATTGATGAAACGGGGCGGAATTGGTACAACTCCCTGCGGAGTGTGCACCAGGCCTACCACGACCTTCCGAGGCCCACGGGACTGTCGCCCCATCGCATCCTGTTCTTGCGGGATCGAGTGTCACGCACTCTCCCGTGGTTGAACCTTGGCAAAGATGCCCAGGATGTGAATGCCATGATGGCTGAGACCGATGACACGGCAGCCAGGGTGTGCAAGACGCTCCAGGCATGCATTACAAGAGGGACAAGTACTTTAAGCAGGGGAAAGTCGAGAAGTATGCCCTCCAGGACACCGTATGGGTGGAGCGGCACCCAGCAGGACGTCCTGTCCAGGCATAGGCAGGCGTCTTGGTATGTGCCGGGGATAATTGTGCGCAAGGTCGGGCAGGATGTGTATGCGGATCAGGTATGGGATAACAACGTTGTGGCCCGCGACCATACCCAGCTCCATCCCCGAGCGGCGGACCCCAGCGGACGTCCTGTCACCTTCGAGTTCAGGGCTGGCGACTGGAACTCGAATGATGAGGCTGAGGACGACGACTTCACTGCTGAGAGGATGGTGACGGAGAAGCTGGTCCCCGGACGCCCGGGGGGAGGCTGTACAAGGTCTGTTGGAAGGGATTTGCAGCTGGTTTGGTTTGGTTCTGAGGTACAGCACGGTCTGGATGAAGTATCTAAAGAACAAGGGTATTTCCTTCGATGTCAAGGACGTGTTGGTCCATTTGGTGCTTGCGACAGCCCCCTGATGAAAACCCATTGGCATCCATCCTTGCGTTGTGATGAGTGGGAGACGAAGTGAGGGTTTTCATCATGAGATTTCCGGCCTTTATTGGCCATGTACCCCCTTCACTCGGTCTCCACACATATATATTCATTGTTGTATATGTATTTAGACCGGTCGACGACATTTTGTCAATTTCTGACCCCCTTTGTTCATGTTGTAGATCAAGGGGAGACCGAATATGGCGGAGAGCACCGAGTTTGTGTGTCCTCACCCCTGCCTTGGGGCACGGGGGACACCTACGCCGTATGTGGGGTCTCCATGTGTCCTTGGGACATGGGTGGGGGGGGTTGGAGCCCATTGGGGTCCTCCCATCCTCTCTTCAAAGACTTCCGAGCGGTGTTACAGCGCTCTGAGAAGGGGGGTGAAGCCGGTTCGGACCCCATGACTTGGTTTCACGGTCATTGAGGGCTTGTATTTGTCGGCCCGCAAGTCGCCATCAGCTGGTATCTCTTTCTCCCCGGCTGATCTGCATTGCAATGCCATCAGCCGCACATTCAGCGACCGTAAATGCCAGCTAACCCCAGGAGATGTGTGTCAGTAGGGTGCAGATGTACTTATATAACTGGGGCATTTGTCTGTGGGTTTATTGGGGAGAAAATCCTCAAATTTTGGCGGGAATTGCCGCCGACAGTCGCCGCGGGCGTTGTCGCCAATTCTGTCCAGATAAAAAAGACTCATCAAATTGGATTCTAGGGAGTTTCAATAGCTCGGTTAACAGACGCTAAGCATAAGATGAGAATCCATATTTTCTCCTGCTTGTCGGGCAATTTGTATCCTCAAGTCCCGATTTTGGTTTTGGGCAAGGTTGACGGTCGTACGTTTTGATCATGGATGTGTGCACCTCCCCGAGGTGCACAATTAGGTACTTGGTCGGCCATTTCTGGGCCATTGGCGGCATCCAACAGTCACCGCAAGCTTTTGCGTAACCATAATATGGCACAAAACCCCCCAATCGGTCGCGCATGGCACCAAGACTTTAAGAGGCGAACAGAAAGGGTGGAAGTGCTTGGTATATGCACAATTGAGCCCGCGATCGTCAACATCGTCAAGATATGGCCTACCAAGACCTTGGTAGGGCTGCTTATAGCCAATCTGCTCATGGTCTCACCATGAAAGGTGACCATATTTTGAATAATGGGCTACTTGGGTAGGTCATGAATGCATCGATGGATCCTCATGGAAAGTCTTAAGGACGCCGTGTACTTAATTCACGTTAAGACCGGGGCTATGCATATTCATTGTGATTCATTTGTGTTAGGTCGTGCATGTGAGCCAAAGGTTTGGTGTTCCGGACCACCGTGGAGGTTGGAGTGACCAATCCAGATTTGAGAGATTCCGGTCATATGTGTGTGCTGGATAGTATGAACTTCGCTCACTTCAATCCCATATTATATATCTCCGTGGTGAGGGTTGTTCTATCATTATTGGGCCATTTTGGGACGGCTCAGAGCCTCATGGACCCGAGTGGTAATGCCGAGATGCCAGCAAGTGATTGAGTCATACGCAGCAAGGGCTTTGCGGATGACTCAATTATGAGCTCCATAGCTTCAGATCACATCTACCGCTTTTCTATTGTGAGTGGGAGAACTTGCGGTGAATCCCATGAGCGCCAATCCCAATTTTCCCACTTTCGTGGTGTATGTTGAGAGGGGGCCCATATGTCTATCTATGCGCCGGATTGGAGATCCAAGTGCAGGGATCATGCAGAAATTGTCTCAAGTAGTAATGTTTAGAACCGTAGGTCGAATTCATGGGTGAGCAATTTTACCTACTCTCATCTGTACTTTGAATTTGGCAATATATGCACGATTTTGACCTTAATTTTTGATCATTTTTGCGTTTCATGACCTCACTTTCCCGGTTAATAGCAAGGTGTCTAGAGATACATGAACCATGGTATGTTTCTTATGTGTTGGCATATCGTTCAGTGTTAATTACCACATTATTGCGGATCTAATGTTCGCTTTGGCTTGGCACATGAGGCTTTACAAGATGGGGACTCAAAATCGTGGGTTTACTTGTGAAGTTGGCCATTCTCAAAACTGGAGAGGTTTGGCCGCCAATGATGAGGTATTCTTGGGCATTGATCTTCGCTCTCCATCTCCCTGGAATCCCATTCTCTGATTCGGTCCATGCTTTCAGCATTCGGATAATCATTACATCCATTTTGGTGGATATATGTGCATTTTGAGCATATCTGACTGTTTTTGGCTGATTTTGCCATTTCATGAGGTCGACTGCATAAGTCAGTTCTCCGAGCCCATTTGACTCGAAGTCCAACAAATGGTATGTTGGGGTAGGGCATGGTCCTGAGTGCCAATCTAGGCCATGACAAGGCACCCCTCCAATTGGGCTAGGAATTAGAGGCTATGGAGTGAACACTTTTTAGGGGTTGGTGTAGTGATTTTCCACTCATGCCATTGTACGCAGTTCACAGACCCGGTTTGTGCCAACATGTCAGTGATTTCGGGGAAGGTCTTCAGTCCTGAGGATGAGGGGTCAACATCTCGGATTGCATTTGTTATCATTTTTCTCCGATGGGTTCTGGATGTTGGCATATGTGTCATATTTGCTCTTTTTTGCCATCTTCAGGGCTTCTTGGTACTATCTTATGTACAGGCCCAACGCCCGTGTCTCCGTGTGCAGGCGAGACGGTCGTATTAAGGGTGTTGCTGAGTGTCAATGCGGGATTCTCAAACACAATTGGTGCCCATTACTTGGACTGATTTGGTAATGTGCTACCTTGCGGAGTTCACTACTGCAAGGGTATTGCATATTTGATTTTCGGGTTTTTGCAGCTGGTTTTATTATCTATTTTTGTGGAAATTAAGCAGGAGGAACAATCACCAAGAGGATGCAGAACTTGAACAGGTGCAGGAGCATGGGAATAGGTAGTACCAACCGAGGACAGGCACAAGAGATGGGAACCACGGCGATAGAGCCCATACCACGGGCGCAGTGGCAGGGGCCGGTCCTACTTGATGTTTTGCTGTGTCCCGCCACGCCGTTCTGCGCTGTGCTGTCTTGAGCTTTGCTCTGCTGCGCCGTGCCGTGCCGTGTCCTGTCGTGTTGTGCCTTGCTGTCCTGTGGCGGGCTCCGTTTTGCCGTGCTGCGCCGCGTAAGCCGCCTCCCCTCTTCATGCGCGGAGCCTCTTCCTGATCGTCACAGGGGCGACGCCAGGGAGAACCATGGGACGCCTTTCCACGACCGAGTGCACCTACCTACCTACCTACCTGCGCCACGGTGCGTCGTGCTGTGCTGTGCCGAACGCGCTGTTACCAGAAGGCAGTGGCCAACGGGTACAGGTAAGCGGGCAGGGCTGTGTGTGTGGCATGCGTGCGGTGTGTAAATGTGTTGTTGCATAGCCGGACGCGTGCACTCCCGCACTTGGCCAACACTGCTCTACCGACGCCCGTGCGCAGTCACACAGGGTCCCAATGGTCAACTGCATGCTGCGTGCAACACCTGCAATGCACTGGCTCACTGCCTTGAGGCAGTGGGCAGTGTAGCTCCTGCAATCCACTGCCGCACTGCCTGGGAACAGTGGGCAGTGCAGCTCCTGCAATGCACTGCCTCCCTACCTGGGGGCATTGGGCACTGGAACTCCTGCAATACGCTGCCTCACTGCCTGGGGGCATTGGGCAGTGCAACTCCTGCAATGCACTGCCTCACTGCCTCGGGGCAGCCAGCAGTGGAACCCGTGCAAAGCACTGCCTCACTGCCTGGCGGTAGTGGGCAGTGGACCCCCTGCAATTCACTGCCTCACTGCCCTGGGGCAGTGGGTAGTGCAGCTCCTGGTATACATTGCCTCACTGCCCTGGGGGCAGTTGGCAGTGGAAATCCCGCAATGCACTGCCTCACTGCCTCGGGCCCGTGGGCAGTGGAACTCCTGCAATACACTGCCGCACTGCCCTGGGGCAGTCAGGCACCGGACCTCCTGAGATACACTGCCGCACTGCCTGGCGGCAGTTCGCATTGCAACTCCTGCATTACTCTGCCCGACTGCCCGTGGCCAGTGGGCAGTGCAACTCCTGCAATACACTGGCGAACTGCCCGGGGGCAGTGGGCTATGCAACTCCTGCAATGCACTGCCTCACTGCCTGGAGGCAGTAGGCAGTGCAGCTCCTGCAATGCACTGCCTCACTGCCTGCAGGCAATGGGCAGTGCAACACCTGCAATACACTGCCTCACTGCCGCGGGGCAGTGAGCAGTGCAGCGCCTGCTATACACTGCGTCACTGCCCGGGCGCAGGCAATGCACTGCCTCAGTGCCTGGGGGCAGTGGGCAGTGTAACTCCTGCAATACACTGCCGCACTACCTGGGGGCAGTGGGCAGTGGACCTCCTGCAATACACTGCCTCACTGCCTGGGGGCAGTGGGCAGTGCAACTCCTGCATTACTCTGCCCCACTGCCCGGGGCCATTGCGCAGTGCAACTCCTGCAATACACTGCCGCACTGCCTGGGGGCAGGGGGCAGTGCAACTCCTGCAATGCTCTGCATCCCTGCCTGCGGGCAGTGGGCAGTGCAACTCCTGCAATGCACTGCCTCACCGCCTGGGGGCCGCGGACAGTTCAATTCCTGCAATACACTGCCGCACTGCCTGGGGGCAGTGGGCAGTGCAAATCCTTGAAAGTGCTGCCCTGGGTCGTTGATGGTGCCGGAGGGCTCGGAGCCGGCAAGACCAGTGGGGCAGGCACGCGAGGAGTCGACCTGAACACTGCTGTTGGGGGTAGAACCGGATACACGGACACCAACGGAGGCGAGAGCAGCAACAACGGAAGCAAGATCCATGCTGATTGTTATCCCGCAGAAAATCCCAGTCTATGAAGAAAATTGATGCGGATTATCCTAAGTACATCTGAGTGTCCAAAACTATCTGAAAAGATTTATATAAATCCGATTGTGAAAAATATTTGGCCGATCTGGCCCGCGAGCGCGCGTCAGCGGCAAATGGCGATTCCAGGTAAATGATCGGAACGCGGCGGATTTACGGAGAATGGACCGCGGAATCAGATCCGGCATATCAGAAATATATAGGTCTGATCCTGAGACTGAGCTGCGAGGCGGCGATTCCGCCGAAGCAAGGAAAATGACCATAATGTAGTCAATCTGGGGCAGATCTGTGAAAATCTGAGCAGATGGGGGTTAGCCGCACTTACACTCCCCCTCCAAAAACACACTGGGGTGTGTCGCTACGTCAACAAAGAACGTAGTGCGGGTAAGTCCCAGAAAAAAAAAGAAATGTAGCCTCGATGGGGCGAAATCTGCTTGATCTGACCTGATTTGGGCTGAATTGGCACTGAATCAGGATGGATGAACCTGAAATGAGACAGAATGAGGAGTGACGAACAGTCCTCCGTGCAGTAAAACATTAGGTTAAGGGCTAAAAAGCATGTAAACGTACCATGCATTGGTTGAGAATGAGGTAGATTATTGGTGGATTGAGTGGGGGAATCAAGAAATGGAGTGACATCTCAGCGCTCTGGCACAGTTTCGCTGTCGCGGGCACGCTACGGTGTACTCGCCGAACTCTACATCGTGTTACTCCCGCTTTTCTCGTTCTGAAAAGTGCAGCATGTGCTTCAGATTTGGCGCATCTGGTGGATGATCACTAGATTCAGCAAGATTGAGAGTCAATTTGGGCAGGGATGAAGGAGATGAAACAATCACAGAGAGGAAAAACAAATACGAATGTAGTCTGCAGGCCCTAAGTGAACTACAGAAGGTAGGGATGTTGTTCTGTTCACTTAGTTAGGCACAGATCTTCGAGGAATGAGAGGAGATGACAGGGAAATCAACCTAAATTGTCCTAAAATGAGGAAATTTCCTAAGATGGAGGTGAAATGAAGCGGAATGTCTAAAACTGAAACTACTAATACCTTCGTTTAGACCCGAGTTAATATACATTGTCGTTTATTCAGCTCAATTGTGCTTTCCGGCACGTTGGTTCGCGAGCATCCAACAGATTCCATGAAAATCTGGATCATGTGATGATGCATCATGATGGGACATGCTGGCTCTGGATCCTTGGCATGTAACGCGCCGAAGGTTCGCTGAAGGCGCTTTACTGACAGTATATAACTGAGAGACACCGAATAGTTCCTTATTTACAGTGGCGACGGTGTCAATCGACTTGGACAAGGCCCATCTTTCCATTGAGTCCCACAAGACACTTGGATTCACCATTTTCAACAGTTTCAGGTCGGATTGAGCTCACATTGGCGTGTGCCAAAAATACACTGAAGCTTACGGAATTCAGAGGTTGCTTTAAGAAGTCCCTAGAGCCTCTGTCTGAAGGTTGTCTGAACAATTGACGTCGGGGTTTCGTGCAACAATGGCAGAATGAAGGACAAACCTGAGAAATTCAAGGTAAATATGAGGATCCTGGATCTGAATCTGGACTTTGGCTTCCACATCACGGCAAATGAAGGTAAGATCTGAGTTCCTGGCGTCGCATCTGGTGCAGCCAGTACTACAGGGGGTGCCTGTAGGGGTGAATGTCGCTGGCCAGCGTTTTTACTATGTACATTTGCTTCCATCTGCACGAGTAGCCAAATTCCAAAGATGCACAGACCAACAGAGACAAGATTACCCCGAATCTGCCTGAATTAAGCCTGAGTTTGGTTTTTTCTGAACACGGCAGCACACTCCGTGGCTTTCGGCAGCGTATTTACGCCTTGTCTGCCGAACGGAGACCAAAGAAAAGTTGATTGACGTCAAATTATCAAACATTCGCAATTCTCCACATCATCACGTAATCAGGAAGAATAAACAGTGGATTGAGCAGAATGTGGTTCTTTCAAGTCGTCAGAACACTCACATTGGAATAAGTGGTCGACGGGGCGAGGCTGGAGCTTTTGTAGGAGTTGGACATGCAAGGGTTTCGAACCTACACCCTTGAGCCCTAGCGACGAGTGCCATGACGCCCTGGACTAGACGACTGTTACCCAGATTATGGCGTCGGCGACTCAAGTCACGACGGATCTCCCTCAATTCGGCCAAGCACGAATACATGTGACCACCAACCTGTCTGGTGGGGCCCTCGTACGGCTTGGGCGCTGCAAATCAGCGGCCGAACTCGAAGCTTGGTCCTCATTTGGTTCCTGGGCTGGCCTGACCGCAGGAGGGGGGATCGACGGATCAGCCCTGGAATGTGGCTGCTGAGGGCCGTAAAAGGCTGGATCTCGATTCACCACAGGTCTTTTTCCGTCGCTCTCCACCTGTCTGTCTGGTTTCGACAAACAGTCTGTCAGGAGTACGCCAATTTCGGGATGCTTCTTGAGGAAGTCGATGAACCCCTTGGTGTACCCATGGACAAAAGAATGGGCTGGTTCCCAGTTGTTGTGACTGGAATCAAAGCCCCTTCACTCACATAGAAATTCCCATTCGCCCTTGGCGTCACGTCCTGCTTCTAAAATCCTCTTGAGTTCGTACTTCCCCCCTTCGATGACCCGATCGGACAAAAATTTCGAAGTCCAAAAAAGGGGTTTAACCCGATCCTTGGGGGAGGGGATCTCTCTCTTGAGGCGATGGCCCGAAACGTCAATTTCCCTGCTGACATCCACACGAATCCTCCACCTGTTCTCACCTAGACGCGCTGTAACAGCGAATGGCCCCTCCCACAAGGGAAGAAGCTTATCATCTCCGTCCAGGGTGGTTTCGGATTTTCGAAGCCAAACTCGATCATCGACTTCAAAATTGTGGGGGTTTTTGCGGCCTTGATTCTGGACCCAAAGCCAGTCAGCTTGATGCTTATCGATTAATTTCGAGACAGTTTTATCTGCTCGTTGGACGTCGTCCAAAAACAACGAAGCATCTTTACAAGGGCGAGGATTATTCAACGGCATGTTCCACCAACACTTCTTTCGTCCAAAGACAATTTCATTTGGAGAAAGGCCATGGTACAAAGGCGTGTTGTGGTAACGGCGAAGCAATGCGAAGAGAACTTCAAGCCAATGGAAATCCTTTTCACTCGCGAGCTCCTTATGAAGCATATTTATAATAGAGCGGCCGGCTCTTTCGCCAGGCAGCGCTCGATGCGAGTGGATTTCACATCGCAGGTGGTGGATTTCAAGGCGAGCACATAATTCCCTCCACCATTCGGAGGTGTACTCTTTGCCTGAGTCCGTAACCACCTCGGATGGGACGTCCCAACCTCCCATCCAGGTCTGCGCGCACCATTTGGCGGCGGCCTTGCCAGTCATCGTCTCAATGTTGCAAGGCAACACTTGAATGTAGCCGGAATGACGGCACTGAATAAGGAGCACACCATTGACCTTTTTATTGGTCCAATGGCACTCTTCGTCATCGAGTTCACCGAGATAGAAAAAATCACTGGTGACTCTGTTAAAGAGGCGCTCCGGAAAAGGGTGTGGCCTCAGATGGCCGTGCTTCTTCGCGCTGGGGGGCGTCGAGACAGCACATTGGGCACATCCGGCGGCTACTTTCATGCAATGAGTATATAGCCTTGAGCCAAACAACCTATTTTTAATCATCGACCATAATCGACCGCCATGTGCGTGGGGGGACTCCCATTTGTGCCACCAGTTTAACACTCGGGGGGCCAGGGCGTCTGGTACGCACAATTTACCCTCCATCCACAGCTTCCCCCCATCCAACGAGTACTCAGCATAGATTCCATCCTTGTGAGCATCTTTGGATTTGAGATTCTCAAAGACCTCTTTAAACATGGAATCATGCAGATAATCGGACGTCCAGGCACGAATGATCAGGGAATCCTTCGGCAGGGGTGGAGTTTTGGCCGGATCTCGACGCTTAATGCCCTGGATCAACCGAAATCCACTTACACGTCGGGTATAGTCAAACCGTTTCACACTCCCTGAGGAGGGATCGGTGACTTTCTCCACGACTTTCAGTGTTTTGGTACAGATCTCATGAGCATGCGCCGGATCTGAAAAGGCCGTGATGTCATGGCACGGTAATGCATGCTGTTTAACAGCGCATTGCATGCATTCACGTCGTAGGAGCTTTTTTTCTTCCTGATCCCACTCGATTACGACGTGACGGTCCTGCTCCGTACCATGGATGTTTGTACTTTGCAGCCCCTCTGAAGCGGGGTAAGCCCATCGGCTCAGAGCATCCGCTACCGTGTTGTGTTTTCCAGGCAAATACGACACATGGAGGTCAAACAGACTGAGAAATTCGTGCCATCTGGCCCGTCGACCAGCTGGGCTCGCGACAGTATCAATGTGTTCGGTGGCCCAATACTCCAGAGATCGATGATCCGTCAGGACCTCGACTCGATTGGTGCCAACCCACGATTGGTACTTTTTCAAAGCACAGATTATGGCGTAGGTTTCTTGCCCACGCGGCGACCATTGCATTTGGCGTGGGGCTAGCTTCCGAGAGCAAAATGCAAGAGGGTAATGCTCACCTGTGGCTTCATCAACCTGTTCAAGGACAGCTCCGATCGCGTACCTAGAAGCCTCGGTTCTAATGTAGAAGGGTCGGTCAAATTTCGGCACATGCAACGTGGCGACTTCGCAGAGGGCCGCCTTCAAGTGATGGAAGGCCTCCTCGCACTCGTCAGTCCACTTGACACGAACTTTTGAACCTGCCTTGCCCGCATCTCTCCCTACCTTCAATAATTCAGTGAGAGGGGCAGCAAATTTGGCATAATTTGGCACAAAAGTGTGGTAAAAATTGCAACAACCCAGGAATCCTCTCAATTCCGTGATCGTCTCAGGGCGCTTCCACTTCTGAAAAGCGACGAGCTTCCCTGGACTGGGTCGTCGGGTGCCATTCTCAAGGAGGGAACCACAAAATTCGACTGATTTTAAAAATAATTTTCCCTTCTTTGGCCCACAAATCAGCTGATTGGCATCAAGAATGTCCAAAACCTGGTTCAGCTGCTTTTCATGTAGGGCCACCAGCTCAGCTTCGTTCAGTCCCTCCCCCTCTGTCGCGATGATTATGTCATCTATGTACACACTCACGAAGGCACGAAGCTCAGGATGCGCTGTAAAAAGCACATCCTCCATCATTCTTTGAAAAAACGAAGGGGCGTTCTTCAGGCCCATGGGCATGACCGTCCACTGGACTGGGCCACATGGCGTGCACATACAGGTGAGAGGTCGGCTGTCCTTCCTCAACGGCATTTGGTGAAAGCCGTGACGGAGATCCAGCACAGAAAACAAACGACCTCTTGCCCTCTTGGCGATTTCCTCCTCAATGAGGGGCAGGGGGTGTGAATCCGCCTTGGTTTCGGCGTTGAGATTGCGAAAATCAACAACCATTCGCCAACCATCAATAGTGTTCTGGTCTGCAGGCGGCGGCTTCGGGACTGTGAAGGGTGCACAGCACCATTCGCTGGTCATACAACCCTCAAGCCAACCAAATTCCCTGAGATTTCTCTCGATTATTTTTCTGAGTATCTCATGTTTGTGTCCATGGTTCTCATAAGGACGCTGTTTCTTCGCCTTGTAACCTTCACGAAGCTCCATGAAGGCTTCACCGAACTGCCCACGGACAGGGGGGTCTTTGATCAACTTCCCCGAAAGGGTTGTGTCCTTCCGTTCCTCAAAAATCTTTTCTCTTGACTTCGAACACAACTCAGTGTCCACCTGATCGCCAGGAATTACTGTCGAAAAAACTTTGGCGATTTCTTCGGCCTTGGCAGGAAGAATCTTCTTACGGATGTCCCTAAACAGGTCCGTAAAAACTGCCTCTTGAAGATAGGTGGGTCGAGTGTCGACATTCCAGAGATTATCTTCGTGATCCAGCTCCTCGAAAGGATCTATGAAAGCTTCCACACGGGGTTTTTCATAAAAAACTCTGAGTTTGCGGCGCGATTTAAAATTTTTCTTCGCCCGTGCACTGAAGATTCTTTTCGATGTCGATCGTATTGGGGAAGAGGGAGACGAGGCGGATCCATTTGACGTTGGATCACCTTGGGTATCTGACGGACAAAAATCAGAAAAAATAGATTCATCATCAGTACCACGCTCAACCTCAGATTCAGACCCAACACAGGAATCAGTACCAGAATCAGCAGAATTAGAGTCAGAAAGCTTTCCATCCACCAGGAATGCAAGCGAACTCCAGGCCCGCTGTTGCAGGGGACCTGTGTCGTCCCTGGCATACAGCTTAATCTTCCTGGGACGTTCGATGTAATCTACACAAATGTCTTGCAATTCCTGAAACCAAGGCTTGTCGTCCCACAAGGGCACAACTAAAATCGCCTTGGTTTTATCTTGCTTGATTTTGTGGATGACTTGCTGGATTAAGTGAAACGGAGGATTAATCCACAACTTCTTGTCCCATTTATGGGTCCAAGCGTCGCGAAAATGCTTGTCAAAGCGCTTGTTCTCGCGGTTAGCGAAGGCATCATACTGTGGCCAAAAGGAATGGTGTTCATAAAAATATTCACAAATTGTATCGCGCCATTTGTCGACAACTCTGTAGGATGAAGAGTGCCAGCGCGAAGGGCGTCGTGGCTGGGTGTCCCTACGAAGACATTCTAACTCTCGGGAGTATTCGGCACTCCCATTCACCTCTGCAATGGTGACATCTTCGCCAAATTTTGGTGTAACCTTTCGCTTCAAAAATTCTTCTGCACTTTTAAACCCTGCGTGCAAAAAACGAAATTCAGGACGTTCTAAGGGACGTGACTCCAGCATAAAACAACGCCGATGACCTACGGGCGCCACCCTGTTCTTGCTAAGCCAAAGATGGCCCAAGTAAAGGTCATACTTTATGTCGGCACGATAGAAGTTGTCATCCTTAAGGATAACTTCCTCCACATTGCCTTCTTCCCAAAGGTCTTGAGCGACCAAATGAGTTGATATACAACAACCGCGTTGCCCACCTGCGAGAGAATGTCCAGAAACTCCCTCGAGAGTAACAGGATGAGGCGACTCAAACACGCAGTCGTCGGGTAAGAAAGAATTGGATTGGAGATTTACCTCTGATCCATTGTCACACAAACAAGTGGCGAGGTGGAAATTTCCCTTGCGATCAGAGACCCACAGCTTTGTGACAAACTGACGGGCCCTGTGCTTGGACTGTACACCAACCTCGTCCACTACCACAGAAGGATCCGCTGCCGGATCCAGGGGAGAGGAGACAAGTGACCCTACATCAAGTAGTTGTCGAGAAGGAATCTGGGGATCATGCCTGAAATCGCCTGGGGAGGGGCGATTTTCGTGGCTCCCCTAGGCGTTCTGACCTCCAGTGGCTGCGTTAACATTGTGGACGCACCCTGATTCGTCGACCCACTCATCTTGGAACGGATCATCTGCTGGATTCAAGGCATTTTCAGCGTAATCTCGATCCGCATCGGACACCTGATCTGCACCTGAGACCTGATCCACACGATGGTTGCCCTTTCCACGTCCGCGGCCACGGCCGCCGGATGTTGGACCTCCACCGTCGCCACACCCTCTGCCCTTACCAGAGAAAGGGGTCCCAGAAGGATTTCCCTTACCTTTACCCTGGGATCCTGGAGCATTTCCCTTCTTTGTACCGGATTGAGGGGTTTGGCCTGGATTTCGATTTCTGCCTCCGGCGTTGCCATTGGGATTTTTCTGGCCGTTCGGCTGCCCACCGGAGCCGGATGGAGTCCGATTTCCTGTGCCTTGGGACCCGCCAGGGCCTCCAGTATTTTTGTTTCCACCGGAGGGGGTCGGATTCCCTTTTCCAGCCTTCCCACCATGCATCTGTCTGTCATTCCTGTCTGAATTCTGCGGATTACTGATATTTTCACCAATCACCTTGTGATCGTAAGGAGACCATCGGTGATTACCAGTGGAATGCGTCTTAGCTCAGTTCGTAGAACCTAAACGAAGGCAGATGCTACAGTGATCCTGAACATTCCGGGTGTCATTCACCTTTTTGTTGCCCTTTTGGGCCCCATTTTGGGTGTTTTGCTGGGTATTCTTGTTTCCCCCCAGACCCTCATGGAAATTCTGCAATCTGAAATCGATTGGCGGCGTCGGCGAGCCGCTCAACCTCTTCCCAGAGTTCCTTCGGGGTAAAAGAAAACACCCAGTTTTTGGTCTTCAGGCGATGGCCATGGAAGCTCACTCCCTTGTTGAGGACTTGGACAAACAAGTCCCGATCCTCGTGTTCATTAAACTTGATTTTCCACGTGTTTTCAGTGAATTTCACCTTGGAAAACGACGTGGGGGAGCACTTTTGAAGTGCCTCCCTGACTGAAAACCTGTTGGCCGAGGCATCGAAGCCTTCGACCTCCGCCCACCAGGTCTTGACCTTTTCTTCGGACTGTTTGTTCCGAAGGGTGGCGGCAGTTTCTGAGGGGATCTTGTCAAAAATCAGATTTTTCAGCTCGGCACTAGAAAATGTTTCGCCTGAATGTTCAGATTCTTCCACTAAATTCCAGAAGCGCTGTCTTTTGTCTTGCACTTCGTGCAAGATTAATCGCGAGAATGAAGGAAAATTCTTCAGCATTTGGTGGTAATGGTCCTCTGGCAGCCGGGATCCACGTACCTCCAACTGTTCCCACACCTCATCAAAGGTAAGGGGGGAACTTGTATCCTCACGATCACTCCAAGTCCTGAGCCAAGTGTTGGCCGGCGCTCCCTCAAGGCAATCCAAGAGGGCCATCAGGAACTGATCATCTTGGAGTTTTTGAGTCTTAACCCACAGTTTAAATTCCCGTTGGAACTGAGGCCAACGTCGGGGGTTCCCATTATACTTCGGTTGCTTGGCAACCTGACGAAGTCGCAATGAAGTAGGATTGAGAAGCGAATCCAGCCCAACACCGGCCGTAATGGCAGACACATTGGCGCATTCATTCGCCACACCAGCTCCGGCGAGGGTCTGGGCGAGCAACAGCTGGGCTAAGGCATTGGAATCAGCAGCAGGAGGGGCAGTACGGGAGGCAGTTCGCTTGGCATTCTGAGCCTCAGTCCTAGCCTTCGCCGTCCTACTCTCAGAACGAGAGATTTTAACCCTTTCCTTTAGCTTGGTCCTGCTGATCCTTGCATCGGTGTTCCTGGAGTCCACCGAAGGAGCAATTGAAAAAATTTCTGTCGCCTCCTCCGACGGCTCTGTTGCTTGTTCCACCGATGATGCGCCCTCAGACCGCATGTGCGTCTTGAAAAGATTTTTTATTCCCAGCGTTTCAATGATGAGGTGCATTTGATCTTTGAGCGTTTGGAGCTAAGCATCTCGCTGGAATCTGCAGGAGCAGTCGGCAGGACAGTACATACCGTGTCCTGAAGGGCCTGAGCAGGATGTCGGACCGCTGATCTCGGTGGTCCGCAGCCAGGAGTCCACTTGGGGAGCTCCTTCGGCCCTAATTTCCAGGCTTGCCTGCCTGGCCGCCTCTAAAATTCCCTCCTCAACTGCGGCGGCTAGATCGTCGCGGATGGAAACAGGGGGATGAGGGGCGGAGGGCCCGGGAACAGGTGTCGTGCCCTTCTCCTTCGGGAAGGGGCTTGCCTCCCAGATCTGCAAAAAAATGGCAAAAGTGTCATCTTCTTGAGAACGCCACCACATTGTGGTATTAATTTCGTCCTGAAGGAGGAAAAAATATTCCGTTTAACAAATCACAGGCGATTCTTTCTTGTTTGATCAGCTTAGACGTGGCCAAGAGACAAAGGGCCTCAGGGCTCTCAAGGTTACGGGTCACTTCTGGGGATAAATGGTCACCCCGTTGTGCCCAAGAGGCTGGTCGATTATAGCTAGGTACCTCACCTGGACCACCCATCTCAATGTCGTCGATGTCGGCGTCCGTGGTCTCAAATGTTGGACATTGGTAAGGAATGTTGGTACCTGCCAGCTCCGTAAGGTCTACCGGAGCGTTGCCATCGTCGTAGGCCGGCTGATTCCAGCTGCTCGATGGTCAATTTCGACTGGGATTGTGGTAATCTGGGTCCCCACAGCTGCTGATTTGTGCCCTTCTTGGGCAGCTTGGACTCGCGCAAGGCATTCCTCTCAAGGCCTCGTTCGCGCAGCACCAAGGCAGTGTAATCGTTACTTCTCCAGAAGCGGCGGGGTCTACGGGGCCGTACTGGGGAGCGGGCTGTGGTTGGGACACCAAAGGAAGAACATTCAGGTAGCCTCTGCTACCATGAAAGTGCTGCCCTGGGTCGTTGATGGTGCCGGAGGGCTCGGGGCCGGCAAGACCAGTGGGGCAGGCACGCGAGGAGTCGACCTGAACGCTGCTGTTGGGGGTAGAACCGGATACACGGACACCAACGGAGGCGAGAGCAGCAACAACGGAAGCAAGATCCATGCTGATTGTTATCCGGCAGAAAATCCCAGTCTATGAAGAAAATTGATGCGGATTATCCTAAGTACATCTGAGTGTCCAAAACTATCTGAAAAGATTTATATAAATCCGATTGTGAAAAATATTTGGCCGATCTGGCCCGCGAGCGCGCGTCAGCGGCAAATGGCGATTCCAGGTAAATGATCGGAACGCGGCGGATTTACGGAGAATGGACCGCGGAATCAGATCCGGCATATCAGAAATATATAGGTCTGATCCTGAGACTGAGCTGCGAGGCGGCGATTCCGCCGAAGCAAGGAAAATGACCATAATGTAGTCAATCTGGGGCAGATCTGTGAAAATCTGAGCAGATGGGGGTTAGCCGCACTTACAATCCTGCCACGCGTCGCCTCACTGCCCGGAGGCAGTGGGCAGTGGAACTCCTTTCTTTTCAGCAAACTCCTTTGCATTGCACCACATGTCCAAAGGAGGGCTAGCCCATCATACATTTGGTGATCCTCATCCCAGGGTCATCGGTCAAATTGGGCAGCGGTCGGGGACAGTGGGCAAGAGACAATGAGCGATTTGATCAAAATAAAACAGAGTTGGATTCACGCTGTGATCGCCCTGAGCCCCGTATCTGGGGGCATTGACGGCTGGATAGGGGCACGATGCGTGCGGGAAGGCGTCAGAGTAAGAGCCCTACATGGTGACTTGGGGATACCTGGGGGGGGGGCAGGATGTCCTCATGCAAATGGTTGGCACGAGCGTGTGTGTCATGAGCAAGGACGAGTGTTCCACAGCAGGGTGAAAAATGATAAGGCAGGGGTGCAAGGTGCAAGGGTGACCGCGCGATCAGCGAAAAAAACAGAGGGACATGCTGGATTCCAGTCTCTGTCGGTCTGAAGGCTTGCTGTATGTAGAGAGCCCTGGTGGCAGGGGTGGACTTAGTTTAAGAAGGGAGGTCACTCTCAGAGGTTCTTGGACTTCCTGCAAAAGGCGGTGGGTTAGTCGGCGCATAGGGGGGGCAGTGGTCGGAGCACTGCGGGGTGCAGGACATACAAGACAACACGTGTGTCGTCGAGGATGGATTCATAGACAGTGAGGGCGTCCTCAGGCTGAAGAAGGAGGTACAGGCTCTCGGAAGAGGGGAGCCCGTGAGTGTCAGTCCTGCTGGCAGAAAACCGATGGTCGTCGTGAGCGGGGGGGGATGGCTGAGGCGAGGGCGGCAGTCACCCTGTCAAGCACGCATTCCTGATACTGAGAGATCACCTGTCGTGCAGCTCTGGAGCCGCCCTGGTGGGAGTGGAGCAGCCTGTAGAGTGAAACCGGGACGCCCAGGCATCCCGCAATTTGCAGGTCTCGTCTGTGCGCCGTGGAGCGCCAGCTGGACACCAGAGCAGGTGGCAACCAGTGGATGGTCCACCGTCATCCTTAAGCTGACCCTTCGTCACAAAACTGATTTAACTTCTTTTTCAGAATTTTTTCACTGATTTCACCTCCTTCCAACTTGCCACCTTGGACATAAATTATTATTGTATAAGTGTTCCCGACAGCCAATTTGCGCATTAGCACAGCCGGGATGGCACCTCTTGGCACCCCATCTTTTTTCACTGCTTGCAATGATTCCACTTGTTTTTCAGAACCTTTTTCACTGATTTCACTTCCTTCAAACTTGCCACCTTGGACATAAATCACTATCGTATAAGTGTTCCCCAGCGCCGAATTGCGCATTAGCACAACCGGGACTGCACCTCTTGGCACCCCATCTTTTTTAACTGCTGGCACTGATTCCACTTCGTTTCCACAACTTTTTCACTGATTTCACTTAATTCATTTATCCTTCCAACTTGCAATCATTGTGTACTCATACCATTCTCAATGTTTTTTTGACCTTTCGGGGAGCACCCTAGTACCCAAACCTCTAGACGGAAGCTGATTTCACTTACCAAAACCAAGCATAAGTGATTTTTGCGCACAAATCCACGTAATTTGGTTGAATGCACGATACCAAGGCACATCTAAGCAAGGAAACAAAGTTGAATTGCAATTATTATTTACCCATACCATTCTCAATGCATTTTTGACCTTTCGGGGAGCACTCTAGTACCCAAACCCCCAGACGGAAGCTGATTTCACTTACCAAAACCCAGAGTAAGTGAGGGCGGCAGTCACCCTGTCAAGCACGCATTCCTGATACTGAGAGATCACCTGTCGTGCAGCCCTGGAGCCGCCCTGGTGGGAGTGGAGCAGCCTGTAGAGTGAAACCGGGACGCCCAGGCATCCCGCAATTTGCAGGTCTCGTCTGTGCGCCGTGGAGCGCCAGCTGGACACCCGAGCAGTTGGCAACCAGTGGATGGTCCACCGTCATCCTTAAGCTGACCCTTCGTCACAAAACTGATTTAACTTCTTTTTCAGAATTTTTTCACTAATTTCACTTCCTTCCAACTTGCCACCTTGGACATAAATTCTTTTTGTATAAGTGTTCCCGACAGCCAATTTGCGCATTAGCACAGCCGGGATGGCACCTCTTGGCACCCCATCTTTTTTCACTGCTTGCAATGATTCCACTTGTTTTTCAGAACCTTTTTCACTGATCTCACTTCCTTCAAACTTGCCACCTTGGACATAAATCACTATCGTATAAGTGTTCCCCAGCGCCAAATTGCGCATTAGCACAACCGGGACTGCACCTCTTGGCACCCCATTTTTTTTAACTGCTGCCACTGATTCCACTTCTTTTCCACAACTTTTTCACTGATTTCACTTCATTCATTTATCCTTCCAACTTGCAATCATTGTGTACTCATACCATTCTCAATCTTTTTTTGACCTTTCGGGGAGCACCCTAGTACCCAAACCTCTAGACGGAAGCTGATTTCACTTACCAAAACCAAGCATAAGTGATTTTTGCGCACAAATCCAGGTAATTTGGTTGAATGCACGATACCAAGGCACATCTAAGCAAGGAAACAAAGTTGAATTGCAATCATTATTTACCCATACCATTCTCAATGCATTTTTGACCTTTCGGGGAGCACTCTAGTACCCAAACCCCCAGACGGAAGCTGATTTCACTTACCAAAACCCAGAGTAAGTGAGGGCGGCAGTCACCCTGTCAAGCACGCATTCCTGATACTGAGGGATCACCTGTCGTGCAGCCCTGGAGCCGCCCTGGTGGGAGTGGAGCAGCCTGTAGAGTGAAACCGGGACGCCCAGGCATCCCGCAATTTGCAGGTCTCGTCTGTGCGCCGTGGAGCGCCAGCTGGACACCAGAGCAGGTGGCAACCAGTGGATGGTCCACCGTCATCCTTAAGCTGACCCTTCGTCACAAAACTGATTTAACTTCTTTTTCAGATTTTTTTCACTCATTTCACTTCCTTCCAACTTGCCACCTTGGACATAAATTTTTTTTGTATAAGTGTTCCCGACAGCCAATTTGCGCATTAGCACAGCCCGGATGGCACTTCTTGGCACCCCATCTTTTTTCACTGCTTGCAATGATTCCACTTGTTTTTCAGAACCTTTTTCACTGATTTCACTTCCTTCAAACTTGCCACCTTGGACATAAATCACCATCGTATAAGTGTTCCCCAGCGCCGAATTGCGCATTAGCACAACCGGGACTGCACCTCTTGGCACCCCATCTTTTTTAACTGCTTGCACTGATTCCACTTCTTTTCCACAACTTTTTCACTGATTTCACTTCATTCATTTATCCTTCCAACTTGCAATCATTGTGTACTCATACCATTCTCAATGTTTTTTTGACCTTTCGGGGAGCACCCTAGTACCCAAACCTCTAGACGGAAGCTGATTTCACTTACCAAAACCAAGCATAAGTGATTTTTGCGCACAAATCCACGTAATTTGGTTGAATGCACGATACCAAGGCACATCTAAGCAAGGAAACAAAGTTGAATTGCAATCATTATTTACCCATACCATTCTCAATGCATTTTTGACCTTTCGGGGAGCACTCTAGTACCCAAACCCCCAGACGGAAGCTGATTTCACTTACCAAAACCCAGAGTAAGTGAGGGCGGCAGTCACCCTGTCAAGCACGCATTCCTGATACTGAGGAATCACCTGTCGTGCAGCCCTGGAGCCGCCCTGGTGGGAGTGGAGCAGCCTGTAGAGTGAAACCGGGACGCCCAGGCATCCCGCAATTTGCAGGTCTCGTCTGTGCGCCGTGGAGCGCCAGCTGGACACCAGAGCAGGTGGCAACCAGTGGATGGTCCACCGTCATCCTTAAGCTGACCCTTCGTCACAAAACTGATTTAACTTCTTTTTCAGATTTTTTTCACTGATTTCACTTCCTTCCAACTTGCCACCTTGGACATAAATTTTTTTTGTATAAGTGTTCCCGACAGCCAATTTGCGCATTAGCACAGCCCGGATGGCACTTCTTGGCACCCCATCTTTTTTCACTGCTTGCAATGATTCCACTTGTTTCTCAGAACCTTTTTCACTGATTTCACTTCCTTCAAACTTGCCACCTTGGACATAAATCACTATCGTATAAGTGTTCCCCAGCGCCGAATTGCGCATTAGCACAACCGGGACTGCACCTCTTGGCACCCCATCTTTTTTAACTGCTTGCACTGATTCCACTTCTTTTCCACAACTTTTTCACTGATTTCGCTTAATTCATTTATCCTTCCAACTTGCAATCATTGTGTACTCATACCATTCTCAATGTTTTTTTGACCTTTCGGGGAGCACCCTAGTACCCAAACCTCTAGACGGAAGCTGATTTCACTTACCAAAACCAAGCATAAGTGATTTTTGCGCACAAATCCACGTAATTTGGTTGAATGCACGATACCAAGGCACATCTAAGCAAGGAAACAAAGTTGAATTGCAATCATTATTTACCCATACCATTCTCAATGCATTTTTGACCCTTCGGGGAGCACTCTAGTACCCAAACCCCCAGACGGAAGCTGATCTCACTTACCAAAACCCAGAGTAAGTGATGTTTGCGCAAAAATCACATAGCTTGGTTGAATGCACGACACCAAGGCACATGTAAGCAAGGAAACGAAGTTCATTTGCTTACCCATACCATTCTGAATGCGGTTTTGCACCAGTATCCAAACCTCTAGACGGAAGCGGATTTCACTGCTGATTGCACCTTATTTTTTTCCATTTGGACAGCTTTAGTAACCAGTGATCTAACAGTATTAGCTATTCAGCTAAGTAACTTGTTAAACTTATTAAAAAGCTGACGTAAAATCTGCAGAAGCTGCAGAAGCTGCGGGCAGAAGCAGCAGAAGCTGCGGAAACGGCAGCGCTATCAGTAAAATCAGTTTTGTGACGAAGGGTCAGCTTAAAGATGACGGTGGTCATGGGAGCAGGGGGCGAGCGTACAGGGCACACTGGAGTTGTGCCGAGTGGCACACACGGGACAGTCGTTGGGGGATGGGCGGTCCGCCGAAAATGAGGCGTAGTGGGTGTATCCTGGATTGGACGCCGAAGCGCCACTTGTGCCATGCTTGGCGTCCGAATTTCAGTGGTCTCCAGGATAGGGCTCGAAAATGATCATTCGAGTGTGTGGGGATGTGATCAAACGTCCATGTTTTGTGAGGGGGTAGAACCAGCTCACCATGTCGGAAGACGTCCCACTTGGAGGTTGGGCGGGCCTTGGGGAGCGTGGTGCCTCGCTTGGCAAAGTCATCTGATACCTCGTTGTATTAGTGGCCAGTGTGGCCCTCGACCCTTTCTAGCTGTTGCCCTTTCTCTTGGAGAGATTTTTGGACCCTTAACACCCATGCCGCTTGCCTCACGGGGCGTTTGGTGCTCTCGGTGGAGGCTATGGCGCCTTTTCTGACCGTCAGCAGAGACGTGTGAGCCCAAAAGGAGGCCTACAAGCTCAGCGTTGTAAGAGTTAGGGATACCCGGGACCCTGCCACAGCGATGTTGCCACTGGGGAGCAGGGCTGCGGCACCAGACGCAGGGGGGGACCCAAGCTTACTACCATTGGTGAATGTTTCCCCTGGTCTGTGGGGAGAGGGCACGATGTACACTTCGAGTCCTGCAATGGTAAGTACTGACGAGGCTTGGCGGGTCAGGGTAGCCCTTTTCCAGGCGACATCTAATGGGGTCGTGGTGGAGGTGGGGGCTGGGCTGAACTTAGACACGGCGTCAAGGAAAAGCCCGTAGGGCAACAGAGTCCCACAAGACGTCGTGCTGGAGGAATGGATGTGCGGGTTGCGGTGCAGCTTGTCCAATATCCTGGTGGCGTTTAGGGGGGGGGAATGTCCCAGGCCCGGTCCATGGGAGCAGTGGGTGTTCAGTGTCTTGGTCGCTACTACTAGAGGCAGGCCCAGGATCCTGAACACAACGTTTTCCATTAATTTGGCGAAGCACGTGGTCTGGACCTCAGAGAGCGGCAGGCATTCAGTGCGATACAGCAGCCTGGGTGGAACCATTGTATTGAGCAGTAACACCCTGTCGAGGATTTGAATGGGCTGTTGATGCAGTTCATTCAGCTGGGAGCGAAGTTCTGCCTGTAGTACCTTCACTGCGATGGGCACCTGGAGTTGCGCAGGTATGGGATGGCCAAGGTGCATAGGGAAGATGGTGCGTGTGAACGTGCATGTCACCTTTTCGCTCCACGGCGGTGGTTCCGGTGCAGTGATGTACTTGAATATCATGGATTCATTGGCCTGCACGGGGTGCGGCGGGTGGTAGTACTTGGGCACGGTGGGGGGAGAGGGTGGGCAGATGGCCAGGGGCAGAGATTCACTCTTGAGGGCGGTCACCTGGCAGCCGATCAGGCTCAGAGCGTGCCCGACTAAGAAGGGTAGTGTCTGGCTGCCGTGTTTAGGGGCGGGGGGCCAGATGTCATCGACATATGCGGACAGTGTGATTCCGTACCGGGAGAGGAAGCGCAGGCGGATGTCAAAGACTACTATAAAAAGGAAACAGGAGGGGAGACACCCCTGTTTCACACCCTGTGTGCTGGTGAACACCACATTCTCCGCCCCTCGCAGGAGAGTCGCGCCGCGCGCAAGCACCAGAGAAATTAGGAGCATTCGCTTGGCAGGCGCGCCCATCCTGAGGAGGGTATGCTGAATGAGGTATTTTGGGGTGTTGTCAAACGCATGGTACAGATCGAAGGCCAAAGCGGCCTCATTGTTGTTCGTGTGTTCTAGGTCCTGTAGGAAGGCTTGGGAAGCGTGGGAGGTAGACGAGCCTTGGCGGCCCCCGAACTGTTTGGGGTGTAGCTGGGGGGCGATCAGGGGGTACAGGGTGTGGTACACCCATCTCATGAGCAGTCTATGGATAGAGTTGCTCATGGCGATGGGTAGCCCCCTGTCAGGATCCTGCCATTGACCTTTGCCTCTGAAAATGCAGAAGGTCTCTGGAATCAGCCAAGGGTCGAAGATGGAGCCAAACTCATAGGACAGAGTAAGACATTTGTGTACTATGCCGAAAAGTGCATCAGGTAGGGAGGCCAGGAGGTATGGCGGCATTCCGTCCGGTTTGGAGGATTTTTTTCCTCGTGCCCGTCCCAGTTTCCTGAGCTCGACTACCGTTGTGGGGGGCAGATTGGGTAACGCTGGCTGTGGTTGCACATGGTCGAGGGCTGTGGAGCTCCGGGGTGTGTTGCGCTGCAAAATGCGCTGTATTTCCCTATTGGGGTTGGGGAGGGTAGATTGTGAGGGGGGCGTCAGCAGGGTGTTTTTGACACGCCAGTAAAGAACTTTCGAGCGGCGTTTGGCTTGTTTAGCAAGTTCACGGAGTACCATGGACGAGTCGGTCACATCTGTGCTGGTGCGCGGTGGGAACGGCTTCTGCTCATTGATCTCTCGCATTGCTGTGAGCATATGGGTAAAGAGTAGGGAGTATGTGTGCTCCACTGCTTCGTAGGTGTGCGGGATGGGTATGCCGCGGGCTAGTGCGCTCATTTTGTTTCGGTATTTGGAGACATGTCTCCGGTTCCATAGGGCACATCAGGCTTCAGGAACGTGCGGGGTGCTCCATGGTGTGGTATGTACCAGGATCGGGTCGTGGTCCTTGATTCATGTCACTCTGCAAAAGTGTGCCTCCTTCCTCAAGTTGACGCGGCCGTCAACTTGAGGATGGAGGCAAAGGATCTGGACCCATAGGCCCGATCAATGTAGCTCTTTGTACCAGGGTACCTTCTCAAACGTGTGTATGGCACCTCAGAGAAGTGGGGCAAAACCACGTCGGTCAAGGCAGTGGACCGTTCCTTGGCAACCAGCCAAGGCCAGATGTTGGCCCTGAGGGCAGTGGTGAGTGACACGTGGCTCAATGTATTGTAGTCTCTGAGCACTATGGACCATTCCTTGAGCAACGGGTCTAGATGTCTTTCGCAGGTTACACTTTCCTTAGCCGTATGTGGCCCGTAGTAGGACGCTATTGTGAAAAGGGGCATTAGGGGGTCTGTGTGCAGGGGCAGGCGACATGAGATCAGTTTCCCTGTGTGTACATTGGTGCGGTTTGGCAGGGGCAATGGATGTGTGTATTATTAGGACGATGCCAGCTCTGGTGTCGGGCGAGCTGGCAAGCGGGTGGTACCCCAAGTAGCGAGCCACCCGTTCATGGTCCCTCAGGTGAGAGGTGATACGGGGCCGGAGAGATGGTGTCTGACGAACGTGTGTAACCAGCTAGTAGGTGGCAATGCAGGCGATCTCAACTCCACCTACATTTAGGGCACTGAAAGTGAGTGTGTCGTATGTCGGCGTGCGGCTTTGTGTGGGGTCGGGGGGCAGCGCAGGACCTGGGGGGTCAGCATCTGCATTTCGGGCGTCTGGCGAGGTAGTCGGCTTCAGTGGGGATGGGAGGGCGGAGATGACCAGAGATACCGTCACAAGCTTAGAAAAAAGTATCAGCAGTGTACACAAGCCCATGGAAAAAGCGACCGCACGTGACGGGCATGGTGTGGTGACTGGCGGGGGAGCTGTGAGGACCTTCTTCATTGAGCCCTCACTTGCATCACCAGTTTTGGGCACCAGATTAATCAGGTTCGCCATCCGGGCTTCGTAGAGAGCTTGCACTCTAATGTATGTCTTGAGCGGGCTGTGCGTGCGGAGAGAGTGGGAAAGTGCCACCAGACGCTTGTGGAAAGCATCGAACGCGATCACATAAGCCGCACAGTGTGCAAAAACAATTGGCAGATGCGGGGGCAGTATCTGTCCTTCAGTTGATTCAACGGGCGGCAGTGAATGGCTGCGCGGTCCACGAACTGTGGGCAGTAAGGGGATCACTGTGCTTAAGAAAGAAATGCTACACGTGGTCACACGTTGGCATGTCTTGGCTGCATGGTGTACAGGAAAGAGGAGAGGGAGGCATACGAGTAAGTGATGCGCTTGCTGGGCCGGATAACTTGACTCATGGGGACGGGCAAGCCCTTGGCCCGTTGTCGGGTCAGGATTCCTGAGGAGACACAAGAGGGATGGTCACCGAAATGACGATGCTTTCCCTGTGGATGCACTGATGGAGGGTACCGGGGAGCGTGAAGCAGACGCAATTTCAGGAAGTGCGAGGTCTGATAGTGCCGCTGCTGCTAGGTTTGCTTCGTTAAGCTTCAGGGGTGGTATAGCAGGCGGATCGGCGCGCCGGAGGCCCTATGTCAGTGACACATCAGTGTCTTGATCTACATTACCAGAGGTGAAGTACACCGGGCCTGGAAGGATGGCCCCGTAGGCCAGTGCGGCTGAGTCAGTGGACTGGTATTTCACTAAGAGAATACCTGATGGCTGGAAGAGTTGATGGGACTCAACCGGCCCGAAACTGGTCGCGGATTTGAGCACATCCCGGACGCTGAACGTAAGGGAGAAGCGAACTAGGGTGAATGGGGGCTCAACCACTTTGACCACTTGCTTCGCGAAGACGCGCTGCTGTTTTCTCGGGCGGATACGCAGACCAAGTCCCCTAGGTTCTCAACCTCCTGGACTGTCGGCTGGATTCGCATGGGCTCATGTACCATGCCCAACGAGTCGTACTTGCTTAGGAGCACGAGAAATGCGAACTTGCGATAGAGAAGCGGGTTCATCTCAATTGCCGCTCGGACTTCATTGCATGGCATTTTCCTTTGGCCTTTTTGTCCTTTCACCGACCTCGGTTGATGTGTGATAATGAGAGAGGATTCCTTGACCGAGTGGTCAAGGAGCCCAATGGAGATTCCTAATTGCATGAGTGCGGGCTGCTCATCATTGAATTTGCCTGGGACATCGAAGGGCACAAGACTATCAAACAGTTTATGGTTTTCGGGTGCTGACTTGACCAACACCGGCCAGCAGCTTTTGGTGATGCGTGGGATTTGCAGTTCATTCAAAATTGTGGAGGTGTCATCCGATGACAATCCATTCAAAAGTAGAATCAAGGGAAGCGACCCTGTCATGTACCAGTGTACATCTATGCCATCAATCACTCTCTTGATGGATGTGGGAACATCCACAGGTACATGAAGGAGCGTTGAGGCGGGGGTATGTATGGAAGGAGGAATGGGTTCGTGGGACGGCACATCTTTGGGAAAGTAACCTACGGTTTGTGGGACATGGCCCTTGGGTAGTGCGAGTGATGTGAGTTGAAAAAAGATGAGTGGGTGATCGAGGGGGTTGGGGGATACGCGGAGGTTCTCTGAGACGTCTTCACGGTGCGCCAAGTGAATGATGCGGCAGACTACTGAAAACCACGAAACATTGAGCGTTGGCACTAAGTCGATGCGGCGGTTTAATATGGTGGCAAGCTCAACATCAGCCACGTTGGAGCGGGATTCGTAGGCTACCCATACTGTTGTGGGCTTATTTTTTTTTTGGCGGTCCAGAGCATGGAAACAAATTTTTTTTTGATGGTGCGGTGCGAAAAGAAAGGCGCCTCATCGTGAAAGGGCTCAAAGTTGGGGAGTATAAGTAAAGTCACGAGTCCTATGAGTTTCGTCCATTCAAATTTTGGCAAGTCGGCAACAGAGAAACTTCTGAGGAATCCGGGGTACGGGAAGCCGTCACCGTAGAGCAAAATTTGGGGGACAGGTACTAAGGCAGTGAAGAGATAACGTGGTGGTAAGCGGAGGGCGTCGTCATATTCTTGTGGGTCCGTGTTTATGATGTCTACACGGGAAAAGCAGCTTTGTCCTCGGACGGGAATTTTGCCGGCAACTACGTCTTTGGTTAAACCCCTCGCTTCGGGGAAGCCCGTGGGTAGGGCTCCGTTGGACTTGAAGGATCGGTTTCCCAGTGTCCTTTTGGGGTTCCCTACAAGGGCAATTGGGATGAGATCATCATCCGGGCAGAGGTGTTTGTGCGAAAAGACGGCAGACTCATGCTCAAAACAGTCCTGGTGCGGGGGCACTTCGCGTGGTGGGATTCCTTTTAACTGGTGTGACCTTTGGAGAAAACCTGGTGAAAGTGGGAAGTAGTACCTTCGACGGTTCCCCAAAGCCCTCATCTTCGGTTATGGAATCGTTGTGTTCGTCACTAGAGTGAGAAGAAGGGTGTGGGGACAATGCAGTAGGTCCACGAGAAGTGGAAGCATGTGAACGAGGGTATATTGCACCATCTTCGACATCTTTTTTTTCTGATTCTCCTTACCTTTTGTTTCTTGGCCATGTTTTTTTTCATCCCCAGCTTCCGTCAAGTTTGGGGGAACATCGTTTGGGTTCAGGGAAGGAGCACCACTATTCCTGGAAGTGATATCTTCCTTCGAAGAGGCATGGGATGGCATTTTCATACTCATCTTTTTTTTCGTTATCAAGAGAAGTGGCATGATCATAGTCAAGATCAAACGGGTCAATGAGAATCTCCATTGAATCAACGTCCAAGAAGGTAGACACGTTGCTATCGCGCTTTGCATTAGGAGGGATCATAGACTTAATGTTTTTGGGGAGTGTCTTGGCACCTCCAGGGTTACATGAAGTGGCTTTTTTGTAGAGGCCGCTGAGTTGACAGAGGAGTCAGTAGGCAAGGGAGTGTCAGGGCGGGACCGCATCACTGAACGTTTGCGCAGAAAGGTAAGCGATAGCTCAGAATTGTGTTGAAAATAAGAGAATTACGCACTCCGAAACAACCGCGGGCAGAAAAAAATGAATAGGTGGGCATACAAGTTGCGGGGAATGCGATTTGTGGTCAGAAGGCTCACGCGGGCACGTCGGATGGGCAATGGAACTCCTGCAATGCGCTGCCCCACTGCCCTGGGGGCAGTGGGCAGTCGACCCCTTGCAATGCACTGCCTTACTGCCTGTGGGCAGTGGGCGGTGGAACTCCTGCAATGCACAGCCTCACTGCCTGGCGGCAGTGGGCAGGGCAACCCTTGCAATGCACTGCCTCACTGCCTGGGAGCAGTGGGCAGTGGACCCCCTGCATTTCACTGCCTCACTGCCTGGAGGCCCTCAGCTGTGCAACTCCTGCAATGGATTGCCTCACTGCGTGGGGGCCGCGAGCAGTCAAATCCTGCAATGCACTGCCTCAGTGCTCTGGGGCAGTGGGCAGTGCAGCTCCTGCTATACACTGCCTCATTGCCTGGGGGTAGTGAGGCAGTGGACCTCCTGCGATACACTGCCGCACTGCCTCGGGGCAGTGGGCAGTGCAACTCCTGCATTTCCCTGCGGCACTGCCTGGGGGCAGTGGGCAGTGCAAGTCCTGCAATGCACTCCCTCACTGCCTGGGGGCAGCCGGCAGTGCAAGTCCTGCAATGCACTGCCTCACTGCCTGGGGGCAGTGGGCAGTCGAACTCCTGCAACGCACTGCCTCACTGCCTGGGGGCTGTGGGCTGGTTTACTCCTGCAACGCACATCCTCACTGCCTGGGGGCAGTGGGCGGTGGAACTCCTGCAATACACTGCCTCACACCCTGGGGGCAGTAAGCAGTGGAACCCCAGCAATGCACTGCCTGACTTCCTTGGGGCAATGGGCAGTGCAACTTGTGCATTGCACTGCCGCACTGCCCGGGGCAGTGGGCAGTCGAACCTCCGCAATGTACTGCCTCACTGCCCTGGGGGCACTGGGCAGTGGACCACCTGCAATGCACTGCCTCACCGCCTGGAGGTCGTGGGCAGTGCACCTCCTGCGATACACTGACACACTGCCTCGGGGAGGTGGGCAGTGCAACTCCTGCAAATCACTGGTTCACTGCCCTCCGGTAGTAGGCAGTGTAACTCTTGCATTGCACTGTCGCACTGCCTGGGGGCAGTGGGCGGTGGAACGCCTGCCACGCACTGCCGGACTGGCTAGGGGCATTGGGCAGTAGAACTCCTGCAATACACTGCCGCACTGCCTGCGGGCAGTGGGCAGTGCAACACCTGCATTGCACTGCCTCACTGCCTGGGATCAGTGGGCAGTGCAACTCCCGCGACGCACTTCTTCACTGCCCTGGGGCAGTGGGCATTGAAAACAGGGCAATGCACCGCCCCAGTGCTTGGGGGCAGTCGGCAGTGGACGTCCTGCAATGCACTGCCTGACTGCCTCGGGGCAGTGGGCAGTGCAACTCCTGCATTCCATTGCCGCACTGCCTTGGGACAGTGGGCAGTGCAACTACTGCAATGCACTGCCCCACTGCCCTCTGCGAGTAGGCAGTGCACCTCCTGCAATGCACTGCCTCGCTGCCCGGGAGCAGTCGACAGTGCAACTCCCGCAATGCATTGCCTCAGTGCCCGGGGGCAGCAGGCAGTGCAACTCCTGCAACGCACTGCCCTACTGCTCTCGGGCAGTAGGCAGTGCAACTCCTGCAATGCACTGCCTCACTGCCTCCGGGCATGAGACAGTGCAACTCCCCAATGCACTCCCTCACTGCCTGGGGGCAATGGGCAGTGGAACTCCTGCAATGCAACACCTCACTCCCGGGGGGCCGTCGGCAGTGAAACTCCTGCAATGAACTGCCTCACTGCCTGCAGGCAGTGGGCAGCAGAAATCTTGCAATGCACTACCTCAGTGCCTTTGGGCAGTGGGCAGTGCAACTCCTGCAATGCACTACCTCACTGCCTGGGGGCAGTGGGCAGTGCAACTCTTGCAGTGCTCTGCCTCACTTCCCGGGGGCAGTGGGCAGTGGAACCCCTGCAATGCACTGCCTCACTGCCTGGGGCCAGTGGACAGTGCAACTCCTGCAATGCACTGCCTCGCTGCCTGGGGGCAGTGGACAGTGCAACTCCTGCAATGCACTGCCCCACTGCCTGGGGGCAGTGGGGAGTGCAACCCCTGCAATGCATTGCCTCACTGCTTGAAGGGCGTGGGCAGTACAACTCCTGCAACGCAGTGCCTCACCGCCTGGGGGCAGTGGGCAGTGCAACTCCTGCAATGCACTGCCTCACTGCCTTGGGGCAGTGGGCAGCGCAACTTCTGCACTGCACTGCCTCACTGCCCTGCGGCAGTGGGCAGTGCAACTCCTGCAATACACTGCCGCACTGCCTGGGGGCAGTGGGCAGTGCACGTCCTGCAATGCACTGCCTCACTGCCTGGGGGCAGTGGGCAGTTGAACCCCTGCAATGCACTGCCCCACTGCCCGGGAACAGTGTGCAGTGGAGCCCCTGCAATGTACTGCCTCACTGCCTGGGGGCAGTGGGCAGCGGAATCCTGCAATGCACTACCTCACTGCCTGGGGGCAGTGGGCAGTGCAACTCCTGCAATGCTCTGCCTCACTGCCTGGGGGCAGTGGACGGTGCAACTCCCGCAGTGCACTGCCTCACTGCCTGGGGGCAGTGAACGGTGCAACTCCTGCAATGCACTGCCTCACTGCCTCGGTGCAGTGGGCAGTGCAACTCCTGCAATGCACTGCCCCACTGCCTCGGGGCAGTAGGCAGTGAAGCTTCTGCAATGCACTGCCTCACTGCCCTCGAGCTATTGGCAGTGCAACTCCTGCAATGCATTGCCCCACTGCCTGAAGGCAGTGGGCAGTACAACTCCTGCAAAGCAGTGCCTCACTGCCTGGGGAAAGTGGGCAGCGCAACTCCTGCAGTGCACTGCCTCACTGCCTGGGGGCAGTGGGCAGTGCAACTCCTGCAATGCACTGCCTCACTGCCTTGGGGCAGTCGGCAGCGCAACTCCTGCACTGCACTGCCTCACTGCCCTGCGGCAGTAGGCAGTGCCACTCGTGCAATACACTGCCGCACTGCCTCGGGGCAGTGGGCAGTGCAAGTCCTGCAATGCACTGCCTCACTGCCTGGGGGCAGTGGGCAGTGGAACCCCTGCAATGCACTGCCTCACTGCCTGGGGGCAGTGGCCAGTTGAACTCCTGCAATGCACTGCCTCACTGCCTGGTGGCAGTGGACAGTGCAACTCCTGCAATGCACTGCCTCACTGCCTGAGGGCAGTGGGCAGCGCAACTCCTGCACTGCACTGCCTCACTGCCCTGCGGCAGTGGGCAGTGGAACTCCTGCAATGCACTGCTTAACTGCCTTCGGGCAGTGGATAGTGCAACTCCTGCAATGCACTGCCCCACTGCCTGGGGGCAGTGGGCAGTGGAACTCCTGCAATGCACTGCGTCACTGCCCTCAGGCAGTAGGCAGTGCAACTCCTGCAATGCTCTGCCTTACTGGCTGGGGGCAGTGGGCAGTTGAAATCCTGCAATACAGTGCCCCACTGTCCGGGGGCAGTGGGCAGTGCAACTCCTGCAATGCGTTACCTCACTGCCTGGGGGTAGTGTGCAGCTGACAGTGGTCGGAGCGTCCGGCGGGGCCTGTGGGGGGATAGAACCGGGCAAAGTGGCCTCGGGGGATGGGGACTTGTGCCCAGGGGTTGGTGGGAGTGTTCTGTAGGGCGTGTGAAGAGGTAGAAACGGGCACATCGGCCTTGAGGGACAGGAAATCCAGCCCAGGGAGTGGTGAGAGTGTCCTGCAGGGCCTGTGGGGAGGTAGAACCGGGCACATCGGCCTGGGGGGGCGGCGAGTCCTGCCCAGGGGGTGGTTGGTGTGTCCTGCAGGGCCTGTGAAGACGTAGAACCGGGCAGACTGGCCCGGGGAGACAGGGGGTTCCGCCGAGGGGGTGGTCGGAGTGTCCTGTAGAGCCTGTGAGGAGGTAGAACCGGGCACAGCAGCCTGAGGGATTAGGGGATTCCTGCCCAGGGGGTCGTGGGAGTGTCCTGCAAGGCCTGCCGGGAGGTAGAACCGGGAACACTGGCCTGGGGGGACGGGGAGTCCTGCCCAGGTTTTGGGCCGAGTGTGCTACTGTGCTGTGCCGTGTTGCGGGGTGGTGTGGTGTGCTGTGCTGCGGTGCGGTCTGCTGTGTTGCATTGTGTCGTGTTGTGCTGTGCTTTGCTGTGCTGTGCTGTGCGGTGGGTCGGGCGTACTCTCCGTCCCGTGTGTGGTCCTGCCGGCGCTGGTCAGACTGGTGGCTTTGCTGTGTGGGTCGCGGGCCCGGGTCATGTGGTCGGCTGGCGGCTGCTGGGCGTAGTTTTTGTTGAGTTGCTCGCTGGCTCGGTGCTGCAGGGGGTCTGAACAACTGCCGTCTGGTCCGATGAGGCAGGTGGGTGTCCCCGGGGTTGCCCTCTCTTTGGCCCGTGCCCTCTGTGGGTCCCTGTCCCTAGGGCTGTACTGGGGTCTGTGGGGTGGGGTGGCGTAGCCTCCTGAGCTTTGCTGGTTCCGCTCCTTGCTTGTTTCCTTGCCTTCGTGTCATCCCCCGTCATTGGTGCCTCTGTCGCGTCTTCTTTCCCTCTGGTGCCCATACCCTTGTGTCATTGTGGTGGCCCTTGTGGCCGAAAGTGGCCGGGGTCGTCGCCTGGCGGTTAGGGTGCGGTGGCAGGTTCTTGGTGGTCCCTTGCGTGGGCACGACCCGGTGTGGTTCGCGCGCTGTCCGTTCTGGACTGCGGTGGCGCTTCATGGTGGGCGTGTGCTTCTGCGGTGGCCTGTTGTGTGTCCTGTGGTCCGTATCCCGGTCTCGTTGTCCCCTGGTGGTCTCGGAGTGTCAACTGGGTCTGGGAGGCTGGGGTGGTGTCAGTCCCTCTGGTGTGGTGTGTCCCTCCTCCACCCGTTCTTGCGTCCTCCCCCTTCCCTATTGGTGTGGCCCCCGCCCTGTCCTGCTTCCAGTGTTGGTGGCCCTCCGGTTGTTCCCTGCCCCTGTGTTCTGTTGCCTGCAGTGCCCTGTTCTCGTGGGTGCGTGCCCGTCACCTGGTGCCTTTCCCCGCCCTCTTGCCGCGGGCCTTACCTTTGCCCTTTCCCTTCCTGGTGTTCTGATGGCATGGTGGTGGCAAGGCCTGTGGGGCCCCGATGGCCCATGCCCGGGGATGGGCTGTCTGGAGGGTTTCGGTGTAGGGGGGGAGGAGGCCCTGAACTGCGTCCCTGAGGAGGGTTTCCCATGCCCTTGGCGGCATGGCGGCCTCAGGGGCGGTCTCGTTGGGGTCCGCGGGGATGCGGGTCAGGATTTCCTCGAAGGTGTGGCTCATGTGCACCCCCTCACGGCTTCCTGATCCCCCGGCCCACTTCACCCAGCGTCAGAGCTCCCGCAGATCGGGGGCTGACCACTAGGCGGGGTCGGTGGGGGTCTGGGGTGGAAAATCTCCGAGCTGGAGGTCCTGGAGCGGCGGTGGCGCGGGCTTGGGGGAGGGTACACATACCGGTGGTGCGAGGAACGGGAAGCGTAGCGCCAATCGTGGCGGGAGGGGGATTCCGACATGAGACCGCGGTGGTTGAGGTGGTGGCGCTCGGGGAAGTGGGAGCGGCGGTGGCGTGGGTTGGGGGTGGGGGACGTGTACCGGTGGCGCGGGGAGCGGGAAGCGTGGTGCCGTTGGTTCGGGGACGGGGATGGGGACATGGGACGGTGGTGCGGCGTGTGGCGGCGTCCAGGAAGCCGGAGCGGCGAGAGCGGGGCCGTGGGGAGTTGTGGTGGCGTCTCCAGTAGCAGGAGCAGTGCAAGTGGGGCCTGGGGCGGGTGAGGCGCGATGACGTAGTGGGGAACTGAAGAGCCGTGAACGGGAGTGTCGTGCAGGGTGCGGATGGGAACGCCGCCGTTTGTTGGAGCGGGCTGCTCCGTGGGGCGAGTCGGTCCATTCAGGAGACGTCGGTGGTGCCTGGTGGGCCTCACGTGGGGGTCGTGGGTATTGTGGGGGGGGGGGGGGTCATCTGCTCCCCACGGGCCTGCAGCCGGGTAAGGTGGGTGTGGCGGCGGGGGTGTCAGGTGGTACCGGTCCTGCTGGTGTATCGGGGGTTGTCCCAGGTTTGGCTGGGGTTGGGGGGGTTGGGCGCCTGCGGCTGGGATGTGGTGGCTGGGCAGATATGGCTCTTGGTAGAGGGGGGGGGGGGGCTGGTGGTAGGTTGGGTAGTGGGCTGGAGCCCCTGGTGGGTGGTGTGGCCTTCCCAGGTAGAGGTGGTGCTTGTGTATGGGGGGTTGTGGGCCGGTGGGGTATGGTGGTGGGCAGTGGTGGTGGTTTTGGGGGTGGTGGTGGTGGGGGTAGTGTTGGGGATGTTATTGGTGCTGCTGGTGGGGCCGCTGGTGGTGATGGAGGTGGTGGAGTTGGTGTGGTCAGTGGTGCTGTAGGCACGCCCCCAGGCTCCCGTGGCGTTCCGATGGGACGTGGGGGTTGGGCATCGTTTGCAGCCCTTGAAGCCGCATAGCTTGGTGGATAGTGGGGGCGTGTTTGGGGCTGGGCTTGGCGGACACCGCGGTTGAGAGGTGCCACGTCCCGGGGTTTGTCTGGCCAGCAGTGGTGAAAGTTTTTGAGGGATGGATCGTAGGGCGTGTGCAGATCGGGCTGAGGGTTCGGACGGGGTCGTGCTGTGTGGCCGCCTCCGTGGTGGCAGTCCGTGCTGGGGGCAGGGGGGCGCGGGATGCGGTGGGCCTGGGGTCTTGGTGGCAAGGGCGCTTCTGGCGCTGTCGCCCCTTTTGTGGCTGCAAAGGGTGTGTGTGGTGGTGCTGGTGGTTTTATGGTGGGCGGTGCTGTTGTTGGCGCTGGGGTTCCGGCTGTGGTCTGGGTTCGGGCTTGGGCTTAGGAACTGGCTTGAGGTGGAAGAGGACCTCGTTCTGGAGATGTGGGGGGAGCAGTGCCGGGTGAGGTTGTTGTTGCCGGGGCGTTGGGGTCGCCCGCGTGGTAGTCGGGGGGACACCGGCAGGCGGATTCGCGGCTGCGGCTTTGGCTTGGCCGTCGCTTTGTAGTGGGTAGGGGCGAGGAGGAGGCGGAGGACGATAAAGAGGATGACGACAAGGAGGAACTGGTGGTTTTGGGAGATGCGGGTTGCGCCGCCATGCGGGTGGGGGCAGCTTTGCGGGCTGCGGCGGCCTCCGCCGCCGCTACCGCAGGGAGGATGGAGGGCATTCACTCGGGCTGCGGGTTGGGGGCAGGTGGCTGGAGGAGCCCGGCCGCAACCTGGCGGCCTGCTGGGCCCATTCAGTCAGCGGCGGTGCGTAGGGGAGGCGTGGAGCTGCGAGGTCTGCCTTCTGGGTTCGGCAGAGCTGGGCTCCTGCAATGTGGGAGGGCGTGCGGCGTCAGCGTCTGCCGGGGGAAACAGTTTGCGTGGGCTGCATTCAGGTGTCAGGGGGCTTGGGTCCGGGGTTGCGGGACTGTGTGTGGGGGGCATGTGTGGGTCACTGGGCGGCATGGGCGTGCCGTGGGGTGTGGGGATGCTCGCGGCAGGTGTGTGTGGGTTGGTGCCGGCGAGGCTCGCTGGGCGGGGGGGTCTGTGGGGAGTGTCTGGGCGTTCTGGCGGGAGGGGAGGGCCCGTGTTGCGGGACCTGGGGTTCTGCGTGTCGGTGGGCGCAGGTGAGCCACTGGTTGGGGAGTGGGGTTGGAGGGGCAGGGGCTGTGGGGATGGGTTCGCCTGCAGTGTGCCAATGTACGTGTTCGCCTTCCGTGGTGCATTTGTGTGGTCTCGTCTAGGGCGGGAGGGTTGAAGGAGGAGCTTGCCGTCCTTCGCAGCTGCGGCGAGCATTTTGCAAATGCATGTGCATTTTTGGTGCACCTCTTGGTCGGTGGTGGGAGGAGGGTACCTCAGGGGTCGGCTAAGGCCCATGAGCCGGAGCACCCTGTGGACGGCTTGTGACCCGCAGGTGAGGGGGCGCTGTGGTCTGGGGCGGGGGGTCGTTCCGCGTGTCCGGGCCGGCCTCTACTTGTGTGCGGGTGGTGTGTGTGTGTGTGGGTGCCGCAGATCCAGGGCTCAGCCCCTGCGGTGGGCCAGCGCCGCTTGATTCACTCGAACAGGCAGAGCATGGGTAGTCCCAGCTTGTTTCCTGCCTGAACCAAGGTGATCTGGGCAGGGGCGCGGGCTGGGGCCTGGTCCCCCGGCTGGAGGACGCCCCTGAGGACCCTGTGTGGGACAGTGGGCTCCCATACTGCCCTGGTGGGCATGGTTCCCGGGGCAGGCATGGTGTCGGTCCCCCTGATGACCCACTGTGGGTTGGGGGACCCCGCGGCGGACACTACATAGTAGTGCCCGCACTCTAGGACTGTACACCAGACCTCTGAAGGTGGCTGGTCACTGTCCGTAGGCCGGGGGGGGGGGGGGAGGTCTTCGTCGGGGGTACGGAGGCCGGCGGCGCGGAGGGCAGTGTCAGGGTTGGGTGCAGTGGCCTGTTCCCATTGTTCCGGCTCGTCCGAGTCTGCCGCGTGGTCCTTCTCCGCTGAAGCTCGTCAAAGGTGTGTCGTTCCTCCGCCTGTGACGTTGGTGCCTTTGTCGTGTGTCACGGCCTGGCCCCGTTTGATGGGGTGGGTTCCAATTGTGCTGGTCTTGGGTGCGTTGATGAGCCCTCCAGACGACGAGGTCCACGATGGTGTCATGGAGGCCCTTCCTCGGGCTTGCTAGGTGAGAGAGGGAACTGACAGTGACCTTGGTCCAGCCCTCTAGTAGGCGGTTCCAGCCCAGGGGAATGTTCATGGCCCTGCCTTGGAGGGTTGCTCGGAGGAGGTAGGGGTCGCTGATGGTGTCCGGTGTGAGAGGGGGGTGCTCTGGCTCCGGGAGGGGTCCAGCAGGGTGTGCTGTGGAGGTCGGGTGCGTCCACGTCGATGTCCTGGCTGGGAACCCTAATGCCGCCCCCACAGCACGCAAGGCCAGCTCGCAAGAGCGCGCGCTGTGGGGTTGATGACGGGTCCCCAGGCCCCGGGGGGCGGGTCTTGTCTGGGTGTGGGGCGTCCGGAGCGCTCTCGCATCCCCGACCAGTCGTCCTTTCGGGCGGTGCTGTTGTTGGCGCTGGGGTTCCGGCTGTGGTCTGGGTTCGGGCTTGGGCTTAGGAACTGGCTTGAGGTGGAAGAGGACCTCGTTCTGGAGATGTGGGGGGAGCAGTGCCGGGCGAGGTTGTTGTTGCCGGGGCGTTGGGGTCGCCCGCGTGGTAGTCGGGGGGCCTCCGGCAGGCGGATTCGCGGCTGCGGCTTTGGCTTGGCCGTCGCTTTGTAGTGGGGAGGGGCGGGGAGGAGGCGGAGGACGATAAAGAGGATGAGGACAAGGAGGAACTGGTGGTTTTGGGAGATGCGGGTTGCGCCGCCATGCGGGTGGGGGCAGCTTTGCGGGCTGCGGCGGCCTCTGCCGCCGCTACCGCAGGGAGGATGGAGGGCATTCACTCGGGCTGCGGGTTTGGGGGCAGGTGGCTGGAGGAGCCCGGCCGCAACCTGGCGGCCTGCTGGGCCCATTCAGTCAGCGGCGGTGCGTAGGGGAGGCGTGGAGCTGCGAGGTCTGCCTTCTGGGTTCGGCAGAGCTGGGCTCCTGCAATGTGGGAGGGCGTGCGGCGTCAGCGTCTGCCGGGGGAAACAGCTCGCGTGGGCTGCATTCAGGTGTCAGGGGGCTTGGGTCCGGGGTTGCGGGACTGTGTGTGGGGGGCATGTGTGGGTCACTGGGCGGCATGGGCGTGCCGTGGGGTGTGGGGATGCTCGCGGCAGGTGTGTGTGGGTTGGTGCCGGCGAGGCTCGCTGGGCGGGGGGGTCTGTGGGGAGTGTCTGGGCGTTCTGGCGGGAGGGGAGGGCCCGTGTTGCGGGACCTGGGGTTCTGCGTGTCGGTGGGCGCAGGTGAGCCACTGGTTGGGGAGTGGGGTTGGAGGGGCAGGGGCTGTGGGGATGGGTTCGCCTGCAGTGTGCCAATGTACGTGTTCGCCTTCCGTGGTGCATTTGTGTGGTCTCGTCTAGGGCGGGAGGGTTGAAGGAGGAGCTTGCCGTCCTTCGCAGCTGCGGCGAGCATTTTGCAAATGCATGTGCGTATTTGGTGCACCTCTTGGTCGGTGGTGGGAGGAGGGTACCTCAGGGGTCGGCTAAGGCCCATGAGCCGGAGCACCCTGTGGACGGCTTGTGACCCGCAGGTGAGGGGGCGCTGTGGTCTGGGGCGGGGGGTCGTTCCGCGTGTCCGGGCCGGCCTCTACTTGTGTGCGGGTGGTGTGTGTGTGTGTGGGTGCCGCAGATCCAGGGCTCAGCCCCTGCGGTGGGCCAGCGCCGCTTGATTCACTGGAACAGGCAGAGCATGGGTAGTCCCAGCTTGTTTCCCGCCTGAACCAAGGTGATCTGGGCAGGGGCGCGGGCTGGTCCTGGTCCCCAGGCTGGAGGACGCCCCTGAGGACCCTGTGTGGGGCAGTGGGCTCCCATACTGCCCTGGTGGGCATGGTTCCCGGGGCAGGCATGGTGTCGGTCCCCCTGATGACCCACTGTGGGTTGGGGGACCCCGCGGCGGACACTACATAGTAGTGCCCGCACTCTAGGACTGTACACCAGACCTCTGAAGGTGGCTGGTCACTGTCCGTAGGCCGGGGGGGGGGGGGGGGGAGGTCTTCGTCGGGGGTACAGAGGCCGGCGGCGCGGAGGGCAGTGTCAGGGTTGGGTGCAGTGGCCTGTTCCCATTGTTCCGGCTCGTCCGAGTCTGCCGCGTGGTCCTTCTCCGCTGAAGCTCGTCAAAGGTGTGTCGTTCCTCCGCCTGTGACGTTGGTGCCTTTGTCGTGTGTCACGGCCTGGCCCCGTTTGATGGGGTGGGTTCCAATTGTGCTGGTCTTGGGTGCGTTGATGAGCCCTCCAGACGACGAGGTCCACGATGGTGTCATGGAGGCCCTTCCTCGGGCTTGCTAGGTCAGAGAGGGAACTGACAGTGACCTTGGTCCAGCCCTCTAGTAGGGGGTTCCAGCCCAGCAGAATGTTCATGGCCCTGCCTTGGAGGGTTGCTCGGAGGAGGTAGGGGTCGCTGATGGTGTCCGGTGTGAGAGGGGGGTGCTCTGGCTCCGGGAGGGGTCCAGCAGGGTGTGCTGTGGAGGTCGGGTGCGTCCACGTCGATGTCCTGGCTGGGAACCCTAATGCCGCCCTCACAGCACGCAAGGCCAGCTCGCAAGAGCGCGCGCTGTGGGGTTGATGACGGGTCCCCAGGCCCCGGGGGGCGGGTCTTGTCTGGGTGTGGGGCGTCCGGGGCGCTCTCGCATCCCCGACCAGTCGTCCTTTCGGGCGTGCGGCCGGGGCCCGCTACCCACTGGATGTGGGTCCGGGGGTAGCGGGCGTGGGGACCTGTCACCAACGCCACAGCGCGGGCTCTTCCGAGCTGCCTTGGCGTGCTGTGGGGGTGGTATGAGGGCGCCCAGGGGGGGTCTTGCCTAGGTGTGGGGCCTCCGGGGTCGGGCGCTCTCCCACCCCCGACCAAGCGTTCTTTCAGGCGTGCGGCCGGAGCCCACTACCCACTCGCTGTGGGTGCCGGGGGTGCGGGCGTGCGGACCCGTCACAAACCCCACAGCGCGCGCTTTTGCGAGCTGGCTTTGCGCGTTGGGGGGGTGGCATGAGGATGCCCGCGGGGGGCGCCTCTTCCCTGGGTGTGGGGCGTCCGGGGTCGGGCGCTCTCCCACCCCCGACCACTCGTCCTTTCAGGCGTGCGGCCGGGGGGCCACTACTCACTGGCTGTGGGTCCGGGGGGTGAGGGCGTGGGGACCCGTCACCAACCCCACAGCGGGCGCTCTTGTGGGCTCGCTTTGCGCGCTGTGGGGGCGGCATGAAGGTACCTTTGGGGGGCGCCTCTTGCCTCGGCGTCCGGGGTCGGGCGCTCTCCCAAACCCCGACCACTTGAACTTTCGGGTGTGCGGCCGGGGCCCACTACCCACTGGCTGTGGGTGCGGGGATGCGGGCGTGGGGACCTGTTACAAACCCCATCGCGCGCGCTCTTGCGTGCTGGTTTATCGCGCTGTGGGGGCGGCATGAGGGTACCCCCGGGTGGCGCCTCTTGCCTGGGTTTGGGGCGTCCAGAGTCGGGCGCTCCCCCAGCCCCAACCACTTCTCCTTTCGGGTGTGCGGCCGGCGGCCACTACCCACTGGCTGTGGGTGGGGGGTGCGGGCGTGGGGACCCGTCACCAACCCCACTACGCGCGCTCTTGCGAGCTGGCAGTGCGCGCTGTGGGGGCGGCATGAGGGTGCCTGGGGGGGGCACCTCTTGCCTGGGTGTGGGGCGTCCGGGGTCGGACGCTCTCCCATCCCCGACAACTCGTCCTTTCGAGCGTGTGGCCGGGGCCCACTACCAACTGGCTGTGGGTGCAGGGGGTGCGGGCGTGGGGACACGTCACCAACCCGACAGCGCGCGCTCTTGCGAGCTAGCTTTGCGCCCTGCCGGGGCGGGACGAGAGCGCCCGGGGGGGGCGCCTCTTGCCTGGGTGAGGGGCGTCCGGGGACGGGCTCTCACCCACCCCCGACCTCTTGTACGTTCAGGCGTGCGGCCCGGGCCCGCTTCACACTGGCCGTGTGTGCGGTGTGCGGGCGTGGGGGCCTGGCTGTCCTTGGCACCTTCTGCCGTGCCGCGGTTCGTCGTGTTTTGTGCGCGCTTCCCGGGTTCGCGGCACCCGGTGGCGGTTGTGGCTTGGCACCTGTCCTCGTGCCGTGGTTGTGGCCGGCGGCGTGCCTCTCTCGTGTGCCTCGTGGCCCCGCGTTGGTGCGCCGCGCCTCGTCCGGTCCGGTCGCTCTCGGTGCGCCGGTCGGCCTTTCTGTTGCCGTGGTGCCTTCTCCGACTCCGGGGGCTGTCGCCCCCAGCTTTACTGGGTGGCTGCGCGGGGCAGGTGGAGGCCGGTCGAGCCGTACGGCCACCCAGCCGTACGGGTTGCCGCACCCTCCAAAATGGTGGGCTGCTTGAACCTGCGCCAAAACTCGGGAATGGTGACCTTCTCATTGTGGGAGGCAGTCTCGAACGTTGTGACGGTCACAGAGAAGGGCATGTTTTGGTAGATCCTCAGGTTCAGGTTAAGATTAAGTTGGCAACGTCGTTCGCCTTGAAACACACCTCAGGTGGTGTTGCGCGGCCGTCTGACAAGGCAAAGGCAATGACGGTATGCCCTCCAGGAGTGTGGATAGCTTGCACACATGTATGCACACATGTCGCTGTGTTGCAGTGACGATGGGGCATTGTGTTGTTTTGCTTTTTGATGGTATGCCGCCTGGACGGAGCGTGCCATGTTGCAGACTTGGGCTGAGGTTGTTTTGTTGTGTGTCTCCCAAAACGGTACAAATGTGCGTGTTGCCCAATGGTTGCTTCGCCGTGCCCTATTCTTACCTGACTCTGGGCCAAGATGCGCCTTGAACTCCAGCAACCATCTTGTTCAAACACCACCACTCGCCAGTGCCTTTGTTTTTTTTTCTTCCTCCTCTGCCATAGCCTTGTAATGACCACAGTGGTGGGAGCTTCCAGGAGCATGCCCTCCATGGTTGATTGAGGTTCTTGAATTTCCAGATGACCATAAAGCCGTTTGACAATAGGACAAGGAGATGAAGAAGTAAATATCAAGCTACACGACAAAAAGGCAGACAACGACAAAAAACATCGTCCAAAAATGACATTCTGAGTGTTCAATGTATTGCAAAGGCAAGACTAAATGTCCGACATATGCATTTTGTGTTGTGTTGCACGCATTTTGCACAGTGCGTGGCTTGCCACAAACCTTGCTTTGCAAGATACTCCTGTGCCTCTGCATGGAAGCTGTGTGGCCTATAAACCCCCTAGTGACAGTACAGAATCGCGCCGACCTCACAGAAAACCAAGTGAAGGCGAGCATGCAATCATTGGCGGAGCTCCCGCTGCAAGACCCCGGCAAGCAGGCTACACACCCCTCATTCGGAGCCAATCCCGGGTGGTCTCGTGGGAGAGAGACGGGCGGTCCAGAGGTGTCCCGGGTGCTTGTGGCGGGGGGGTCTTGTGGTGGGCGTTCTTCCGGGGCGCTGGGGGTGTTCTGGAGGCCTGTGGACGGAGATGGGCCGGGTGTGCGGGGCATTGCGTAGGTTAGTGGACCTCTGGGTCATGTACCGCATGGTAATGGATGAGACGCAGCATGTGTTCTTTGGCGGTGGGCCAGTCGTTCCGTGTGTGTTTGCATGAGGCATTGTGGTGTGCTATTTGGGGCGCTGCCCTGCGGACTGCCTCCAGTTGGAGGTGCGCTGGTGCCTTCATTGGGTCCTCTGCGTGTTTGGTGCCCATGCGACCACACAGCCCCGGAGGACTGGGAAAACTTCAAGATATGCCCGCTCCATACGGGCAGGGACACACTAGTGGGGTGGTCCCTAGCGGAAGCCCTACAGCAACACCAAGGCTGGCCAACCAACAGCCACGCACATCAAGCCACTGAACGCCTTTTTAGGGATCCCCTGATCAAGGACGCCACCCTGAGCTGGCAGGATCCAAGTCAACACGTCTGACGGGAAGGTAGCCTCCGACGGTGTCCAACGAAGCCGAGACCAAATGTCTGCCGGATTCACCGAGGTGTGCACGTAAAACGGTTGAATCTCGATGCGATTGGCTTGTGTAAAATTCCACAGTTGGAGAATCAATGCGTTGAACCGCGGCTTGCGACCTCCCCACTTGCGGAGATACCAGTAAAGGACCTTTGAGTCGGTGAAAAATCGCAGCGTGGTGTCCCTCAGCGCATACGCTTGAATCGTCAGTAGGGCTCCCCTGAACTCTTTGACGTTTATGTGTTCCTCTCGATTCAGGAACCAACCGAACGCTGCTTGGGCATTCCCTTGAAGGACTCCGCCCCACGCCAGATCCGACGCGTCCGAGTACATGTCCCTGACGTGACCCATGGAAACTACGAAGGTGCGTCCCTTCCACTGGTGTAACTCGTCCGCCAGATCCATCAACTGACGTGACACGCGCTCCGGGAGTGCCACGTCTGCCTCCCAGCCAGCCTGGACTGCCACCGCCACGTGCACCGCCAGGGCGTCGCTGAGGAGTCGGATATGGGGCATGGCGAACAACAAGGAACAGATTCTTCCAAGAACGGAGGCGCATCGCCTCACTGATGGTGTGTGACTGTGTGCCAGTCTGTTCACGTCCCGAAAAATTGCTTGTAGGCGCTTTGGAGGTACCGCGACGAATCCTTCCCTGAAGTTCAGCATAAAACCAAGCATTATAATTTCTTGAGACGGCTCCAAACATGATTTTGGGACATTGACCAATATACCCAACCGATGCAAAAGTTGTACCAAAAAACGTGTGTGTTCCAGACATTCACGGTAAGTATTGCCAATGATGAGCCAATCGTCCAAGTAGACCCAAACGAGTGCTCCGCGTTCGCGCACGGCATTTAAAATTGGTTGCATGAGGCGTTGCCATTCCCGTGGTGCAACGTTTAATCCAAACGGCAACACGCACCACCTGTAACATTCACCGTCGACGTAGACCCCCAAATAAGGTCGATCCCGCGGATGGATACCCATGTGAAAATAGGCACTTTTCAGGTCAATTTTGCAAGCATACTGACCGGGTCTCAAGAACGGTAAAATGCCCCACAGAGTGACCAAACGAAAATAGGTGGTCTGTACAAACTGGTTCACGTTCTTCAAATTGGTGATAGGTCGACGGCCTCCCTCAGGATGTGCCTCGTCTGACACTTTGTCCACTGCGAACATACTTGCACAACACTTAATGTCTTTGCGCTCGACGCGTTCCATGCAACCCTGTTGCACTGCCTCCAACACGTGTTTTACCAATTCAGGGTCGGTTACCTCTGCGTGGGAAGAACGAGGACGGAAGTCGTCGGTTGGCCGATCCGGATCAAAACCGTCAACCCAATCAAGCTGCAGCCCATTGCGAATCACTGACGCCGCGTATGTGTCCTTCAACGTTTCCCATTCATGCAATTGTGCACGACAGCGCAAATAGAGTGGCATGTGGGGATGGATCGGCGGTGGCACGCACACGGCTGGTGCCAATAAATCCTCTACAGTCAAGCTACTGCTGTGGTCGTTCATCTAACCTGTCGTTACGTGGCACAAATCTTTGGGTGAAACCCTTACCTTTGCCTTTGCCTCCTTTGCCAGATCTCCGTGGATCAAAACGACCTCGTGTTGAAAACGAACGGAAAGAACTACGATGCGAGTAAGGGGAGAAACGCGTGCCTCTCAGGTCTTTTTGTAATTTGTTGCGCGACTGAAGTAGTGACATGTCATCCTTCGAGAGTAACTCTGGTGCAATCGCAGGTTGTTCAAACCGTTTATCTACTGCCACTCGCCGGGAGCTTTGGATGCTGTAGTCCAACGCACCCAACATTGCAAACAAATGTTCACATAGTACCAATGAAACAGGTGCTTCCGGAGCTACCGTTGTGTCATCTTCGCGTGTTAAGACTACTCCCAGGACTCGCATGGCGTCTTTTACCTGTTGTTCCCAACGACGCTTCTCTGCGTCCGCTGGATGTTTGTGCGTTGGCGCGTTATTAACAGCTGCCCTATGGAACTCGTCGAACACTGGAAGGTGCTTCAACATCTTTTTTCTGCGAAACTCGTCTTGCAAAACCTTTCGCTCTTCCAGGAGTGCAGACAAGCGTGAAGGAAGCGACAGAACCTCATCGCGCCACACGAACGTGGACTCCTTGTCCGACGCGGGGCCAGCGTGGTCCTTGGGACCGCTCAAAGTTTCGCATGCCAAGAAGACGTCTTCGCGATGCGACGACGTGCCTGTTCTGCCAATGTCGTCGCCCTTTAAGGTGAGTAAGGCAACACGAACCAAGGCCATCGTGTCTTTGACAGTGGCCAGTGTTTTCTTTCCTGTAAGTTTGGAATACAGTGACGCTGCCTGCCAAGGACTGAGACCACTCATTGCGCCTTCTTTTGCCAACTGTGCTGCATGTTCCAACGACTCAGAACTCCAGGTTCCACGCCGAATCCGGCAACTTCAGCACGAACTCGTGAAAATCCAGTGTCTCATTTTCTTCTGTCATTTTGTTAAAATTTATATCCTTGAAACATTTTGGATTGCATCAGAAATCAAAGCTCTGGGTACAGCAAATCACTAGTTGAACAACTCAGTGAGCGCGTGACCGGTTTTAAGAGCATGGGAGGTTAATAGTGGTTGGAGCATGTAAGGAGTACTGATTTTCCAAATTTTTTTATTATACTACGGTTTTCTCTGAGATCGTCGACGACAGGTCGTAGCTTAGAGGAAAAACACAACTCTAAGGTTGGTAGAGTGTGGGTTCAAACCCCATGGGGGGTATTTGAGGTCAAAAAATTCATTTTTCATGTATAATACCATTTTTGTGTATATTTTGAGGGTGCCCGTTTCAATGAAAGGTAGCAAAGGGCACCAGAAGAGCAGAAAACAGAGAAAACAAACCGGTTTGAAGGAGTTGGCCCATATATGTGTCTTGTGTAGTGCTATTGCTTCGCCATCTCTTCTTTCCTCCTCACCTATTCGGGTAAATCCGAGACGGGCGGTGACACAAGCCCTGGCACCGGGTGTGTTCCTCTGGTACGTGGATGTGCTTGCGGGCGAGCCACCGGGCGACTCTGGTGAGGAATGGTAGTTGCTCCCTGAGGAGCTGGATGCATCGTTTCTGTAGGCTGGTTGGGAAGTACGCTGGGCGTAGCGCCGAGTGGTAGAGGGGGACTTTCAGTTTCTCCGGGAGCTCTTGGATGTGCGCTCGGCTGTCTGTGTCGCTGAGCACTCGGGCGAGATGATGGATGGGGTTGGGGTAGTGGTGGGCTCTGTCGTGGGAGGTATAGGGGGCGTCATCTGGTACACAGTCCGGGATCTGATGGGGTTTCGGTTTGGGGGGTAGATGCAGGAGGTGTGTGTGGTTGTGGTTCAGTTCTGGCATCTGGAGGGTCGGTAGGTGTGTGGTGCGCTGGTGCGCTGCCTGGATGTCCACCTTTCCATTCCTGTATTGGTATCTGTGGGACTCCTGCTTCAAAATGTAGAGTTGGATGTAGGGGGGGGGGCTGTGGAGGGCTTTGCAGAGCATCAGCGCTTGGGTGCCGAGTCTCGTCGCAGTGGCCTTGTGAGGTGGCTGTCGTGCTATGCGGAGGAGGAGGTGTGTGTCGACAGTGGCGTCCACCATGAACCAGACTGAGACGACGTGCGGGAGGAAGGCGGGCAGGGTAGCTGCAAGTCTGATGATGGCATCCGCCATGGCCCCCAGCTCTCCGTTCGAGGAGGGCCCGCAGGTTGTTTCGCCCGTGTGGTGGTCCATGTGGTAGTGTCCTCCGGCGTGGGTCAGTTTTAGGGTGGCTCCGCCGGTGATGGTTGTGAGGCCCGATTCGCCTGAGGCGTCGGTGAAGAAGACGAGGTCCGCTCACGATGGGTGTAGGAGGCGGCATGGATTCATTGGCAGGTAGGCGTATATGGCGAGGTCTGTGGTGAGGTGGGCCACCGGGGTCGTGGGTTGCAGGGTGGGGATAGCGTACAGCCCTATAACTTTGGAGATGATGCGTTTCGCGCGGGGGGACACGGCTATGAGTCCTTGTTCCGGTTGTCCTTGTGTGAGGTGCAAGTAGTTGTAGTGGAGGATGTAGGCTGTGTCCGGGTTCAGGCTTCGGCAGGTGAGGGTATGTGTTAGGTGTTCTGACGTGTGGCACGAGTGGTGGTGTGGATAGTAGGGGTGCTCATGCTTGTCCGTTCTGCCCTGTTCGGGTATGCTGTAGCAGATTACGATTCCCGTGGGGTCGGGACGGGGCCAGGTCGGTGTTGTGGTGAAGAACCATTGGGGTTTGTGTTACGGGTTCCACACCACTGTCTGGTTAGTGTCGGCGTTGTAGAACCACGGGGCTACCCATGCGTAGGCCAGTGCTGGTAGGTGGGCCGTTGGGTGGATGTGGTTGCGTGCTATGAGGTGTAATAAGGGCCATGGTGTTGGGGGTGCGTTGAGGTCACAGGCCCAACATGAGCGGGGCATTTCCTGGGAGTCATGGGGGACCGTCGGTAGGTCTTGGGTTGTCATGTGGTGTTTCGGTATGCGCCACTTTATGTCGTGGCGGATGGTGGTGGTCTGCGTGGGCTTAGCCTCGTTTGGGGCCAGTAGTAGGGTTAGGGGTTGGTGCTTTGAGCCAATGGGTGTCCGGGGCGCCGTCGCCGGGACGAGATATGGCCGCTGCGCTCTGAAGTCTTGGTAGGCTGTTTTCATGCTCACGTTCTCCAGTAGACAGTTCCCCATTGCCCATGCCGTTTGTGTGACGTACTGGTGGAAGAGGCGGTATTGAGGCCACTCAGGAGATTGTAGGAAAGCGATGTGGTGTGCCCCGCTGCGGTAAATGACACTTATTTGGGAGAGGGTGACGTATACCATTGTGATGGAGGCGCCGACGAGGTTGATCGTGTTGATGGTGCCTTTGGGGTGGTGCTGGAGGTCGCTGCAGAGGACTGCCAGGGGTCCTTCTTCCTGGCATGTGTGGTTGGTGAGGATGGTGTGGCGTGGGGAAGTGAGTAAAAGCTGCAGGTGGTTGGAGATGCGGTTGTTGGTCGTGGTGGGCATACCTGTCTGGTGGGGTATCCAGCTTGGGCATGTGCTGTGGGCTTGTTGCGCGGTCTGGAGGCGGATGGTGGCGAGTTCGGACTTCCAAGGAGTGGTTGTGTGTCATGCAGTGGAGGAGGAGTGCGGTGTGCCTGGTGTAGGCTGCCTTCACCTCGTCCCCTATGGCGTCGCCGTAATGGGGCCACGTCACACAGATGGCCTGAGTGGGTATGGAGGTGGGCCAGCCGCTGTCTGCTGCCGGTGCCTTGGTGACGGCGCGCGTGGCTGGCTGGGGGGCGGTGGTGGGGTGCGTCAGGTGGGATGCTTGGAAGCCAATGGAGGTGTTCAAGACCCCGGTGAGGTAGTACGCCAAGCTTTGGTGTGACAGGGAGAGGGCTTTGATGGCCGAGGACGTATATCGCAGGAGGTGGGCCAGGTGTGACTGCAACTTGGGGGGGACGGTGGTGTCGTCGGGGTTGGTGGTCTGAATTACCGCCAAGCCGTTGGTGGCTTGCACAACATACATGGGGGGCCTTGTGGCCCTAGGGTCGGGGCCTTGGCAGACCCTTTGATCATGGCCACTTACTTGGTAGGGAGGACAATGAGATTGTTGTGGGGGACGTATGAGATGGTCCCGTCCAGGAGGTCGTTGGCCTGCTTGGTGACTCTGGTCCGTCCGCTGGGGTGTGCGGTTCATGTGGGATGTGTGCGACCGTGACCAGGGTGGAGAGGAGAGGGTATGGCGCGTAGGCCGGGTAGTCCTGCTCGATGGTGAGAGCCAGGGGGACTGTCAAGAGGAGGTACAGGAAGGGTCCTTCTGCCCCTCCCTGGGGGACCCCGCTGCCTCGCTCCAGGAAGGGGGTGAGGCCCCCTCTGGTGCGGACCATGTACTTGCGGGTGCGGATGTACTTGGAGGTGAATTTGTAGAAGGGGAGGACCAGGCGTTTCTGGACTGCCTGCAAAAGGAGCCAGGAGGGGTTCAGGAAGGATCCCTTGACATTGAGGGAGGCAATGATGAGGTCCACTGGGTCCATGTCGGCGGCGGTGTCCTGGAGGAAGATTGCCTCGTATGGGGATCGGCCCGGGATAGCTCTTCAGAAGCTGGCGGGTATGTGGGGTCCAGGTGGAGGCGGATACGGCGTACGAAGATGGTGCAGACAATCTTGACCTCCGTGACTGCACACACTATGGGACGCCAGTTGTCCGGGTCGGCCGGGTCCCCCTCTTTGTAGAGGGGGCGGACAACGTTTGCCCAGTCCGGCGGCAGGCAGGTCTGTCCCGTGACGATGTCCCATAGGCGGTCGGGGAGTATGCGGAGGAGGTGGGCAGGGAGGCGGTAGTAGGCCTCCGCAGGGAGGCCGTCGTAGCCCGGGGTTTTGTGTCGCCAGAGAGTGTGGATGGCCTTCCGGGCTTTGTGGATGGTGAAGCGGCGTTTCTCTACTTGCCTCTTCCGGGCGTGGTTGAAGACCTGAGGGTGGCGTTCGATTTTGTTTTGGGTGTCGGTGTCCAGTGTGTCTTGGGTGGGGGTGTGTTGGTGGAGGAAGCTGTCCTGGGTGGCTTGGAGCACCGTGGCCGAGTCCTTGGTGAGGAAGCTGTCTGGCTGCCGGACCGTGGTGATGGTCCGGTGGCACGTGTCGGCGATGGCGTTGTCGAGTGGGCGGATGGCTTCACATGGGGATTTATGACGTCCAAAAATCCCAAAATCTGCAGCATTAAAAAATTGTGTGTAAATTGTGCTTGGGCGATCTGTGTGTCCATACAAGGTGCATTGTAGGGGAGTTCATGTTGCGCATGCCGCTCGTGTTCTTGGACGATGCATTGCTGTCTTTCGATGTACCACTGTTGCAGGTCCGCCCGGATGTGGGCTATCTGCGTCCTGCAGTGGTGTATGTGGTGGCGGGATTGGGGGATGTCGATTTGGAGGAGGGTTGCCAATCGTTCCTTTGCATGCCAGAGGTCATGGAGCATGTCTCCCAGGGCTGTGGGTGGCTGGTCGTCCTCAGTGTGGGGTTGTTGCTGAAAACCGCAGGCGGCGGCGGCCGTGTGCATGGCTTTGAGTAGGTCTGTGGGGTCTGGCCGGTTGCTCCGGGCGCGGTCTATGGCCCTGTTATACACGGACCAGGCTTGTTTGTCGTGCAGCGGGGGCATTTCCAGGGGGGGTGGTAAGCCTTGGTCCGCATCTTCCGGGGGGGTGGGGAGGAGGTTGGGGATCAAGAGGCGGATGTGCAGGGGCCTGTGGCCTGTGGGTCCCATTGGGAGGGGGCTGTATCGGACCCCTGCCCACAAGATGGCGGTGGGGTCGCCGTAGCATACGTTGATGCGGGAAAGGGCGGCCTCAGTTTGATGGGTGAAGTGGGATGATTGGCCTTCGAGGTTTGCCGTCAGCTCCACGAGCCCCAGCGTTTCGATGGTATCGCGGACTGCGTGGTTGGTTGGGTTGGGGGCGGCGTTCATGTCGCCTATGACGATGGTGGGGGCGAGCATCGCCATCTGATGGTATGCCTCGGCCAGCGCTTGGAGAAAGGGTTCTGTTGTGTCGCCAAAGGGGACATGAGTGTAGATGACATTGAGTTGCCATCCGTCCCCGACGACTTGACAGACACTCAGCCTCCCTGGGATGCTGAGGTGTTGGACGAGGTGGACATGGATGCCAGCCTGGGCATACAGGGGGGTCCCCTTGTGCCAGTGGCATTTGTATGCCCTCTGGTCCAGGGCATATATGGCGGTGGGGTCCGGGGGGTCGTCGCGTTGAAGGCCTTGCTCCTCGAAGGTGAGAAGGTGGGGAACCCAGTCCGTCCCCCGTGCCATCCAGAGCTCCTCGAGGGCGACGGTGGCGTCCTTGGAGTATTTGATGGCCGGGTTGTTGAAATCGAGGAGGTTGATGGTAGCCTCGGTTGGCGCCGGCCGGGGCTCTGGGGGCCATCGACCCGGCCCTGGCCCCGTAAGGGGGGAGGATTGGTGCCCGGCGACTTTTTGCTGGGTGGTGGGCGCTTTGGTGGGCGTGGTGGGTGGAGGCCCTGTCTCCTCTCCGGGGGGAGTTCGCCGGTGTACTTGGTGCCCCTGCGGGCCTTGATCTCGGGGGTGATGCGTCGGAATGGCCAGGCGCTGTTGAGCTCCGAGGTAGGGCCCTCTGGCTTGTCCGGGGCGCTGCTGCCTTCGTCGAGATGCTTCTGGCGGTGCCATTGCACCCAGATCTGCAGCCCACCGTTGGGGCGCGGGTCCTGGAGGCGGTACTGGATCGTGTCCTCACACCAGATCCAGTCGCCAGTGTGGTTGTTGCGCAGAGGCTGTTGGACTCTTTTGCGTTTTCGGAAATGTGGGTACGCTTCGGGCTGGGGCGGTGCCTGTGACCAGAGGGAGGATGATGAGGACGCATGGTCCAGGTGGGCGGAGGGGAAGGTAGGGCGGGTGCAGGGGTTGGGAGGCTGCTGCCCTGCTGTCTCTTCTGGTCTGTTGGGGGCTAGGGGCGGGTGCGCCTCTTTTTCTTCGGGTTCGCTTGGGCGGGACTGGAGGTGGTAGAACTGGAGGACCCTCATGCCGCCCCCACAGAGCGCAAAGCCAGCTCGCAAGAGCGCCCGCTGTGGGGTTGGTGACGGGTCCCCAGGCCCGCACCCCCCGCACCCACAGCCAGTGGGTAGTGAGCCCCGGCCGCACGCCCGAAAGGACGAGTGGTCGGGGGTGGGAGAGCGCCTGACCCCGGACGCCCCGCAAGCAGGCAATAGACGCCCCCCCCGAGCCCCCTCGTGCTGCTTTCACAGCGCGCCAAGCCAGCACGCAAGAGCGCGCGCTGTGGGGTTGGTGACGGGTCCCCACGCCTGCACCCCCCGCACCCACAGCCAGTGGGTAGTGGGCCCCGGCCGCACGCCCGAGAGGAGGGGTGGTTGGGGGTGGGAGAGCGCCTGTCCAGGGACGCCAAGGCAAGTGGGCCCCCCCCCCCCCCCGGGCACCTTCATGCCGCCCCCACAGCGCGCTAACCCAGCTCACAAGAGCGTGCGCGGTGGGGTTGGTGACAGGTCCCCAGGCCGGCACCCCCCGCACCCACAGCCAGTGGGTAGTGGGCCCCTGGCCGCACGCCCGCAAAGGAAGAGTGGTCGAGGGTGGGGGAGCGCCCGGCCCCGGGCGCCCTCGTGCCGCCCCCACAGCGCGCAAAGCTAGCTCGCAAGAGTGCGCGCTGTGGGGTTGGTGACGGGTCCCCACGCTCGGCCCCCCCGCACCCATAGCCAGTGGGTAGTGGGCCCGGGCCGCAAGCCCGAAAGGACGAGTGGCCAGGGGTGGGAGAGCGCCCGACCCCGGACTCCCCACACCCAGGTAAGAGGCGCCCCCCCCAGGCACCCGCATGCCGCCCCCACAACGTGCAAAGCCAGCTCGCAAGAGCGCGCACTGTAGGGTTGGTAACGGGTCCCCACTCCCGCAACCCCCGCACCCACAGCCAGTGGGTAGTGGACCCGGGCCGCACGCCCAAAGGGCGAGTGGTCGGGGTCAGGAGAGCGCCCGACCCTGGACGCCCCACACCCAGGCAAGACGCGCCCTCCCCTGGGCGCCCTCTTGCCGCGCCCACAGCGCGCCAAGCCAGCACGCAAGAGCTCGCGCCCTGGGGTTGGTGACGGGTCCCCACGGCCGCACCCCCCGCACCCACAGCCAGTGCGTAGTGGGCCCCGGCCGCATGTCCTGAAGGACAGGCGGTTGGTGGTGGGAGAGCGCCCGACCCCGGACGCCCCACACCAAGACAAGAGGCGCCCCCCCCGGGGCGCCCTCGTGCGGCCCCCAGAGCGCGCAAAGCCAGCTCGCAAGAGCGCGCGCTGTGGGGTTGGTAACAAGTCCACACGCCCGCACCCCCCGTACCCACAGCCAGTGGGTAGTGGGCCCCTGCAGCACGCCCCAAAGGGGGGGCGGTCGGGGGTCCGAGGGCGCCCAATCCCGGACGCCCCGGCAAAAGATGCCCCCCCCCCCCCCCCCGGGGCAGTCTCATGCCGCCCCCACAGGGCGCAAAGCCAGCCCGCAAGAGCGCGCGCTGTGGGGTTGGTGACGGGTCCCCACGCCCGCACCCCCCGCAACCACAGCCAGTGGGTAGTGGGCCCCAGCCTCATGCCTGAAAGGACGAGTGGTCGGGGGTGAAAGAGCGCCCGACCCCGGGCGCCCCACACCCAGAAAAGAGGCGCCCTCCCCGGGCGCCCTCGTGCCACCTCCACAGCGCGCAAAGCCAGCACGCAGGAACACGCGCGGTGGCGTTCGTGACGGGTTCCCACGCCCGCACTTCCCGCACCCACAGCCAGTGGGTGGTGGGCTCCGGCCGCACGCCTCAAAGGACGAGTGGTCGGGGGTGGGAGAGCGCCCGACCCCGGACGCCCCACACCCAGGCAAGACGCGCCCCCCCCTGGGCGCCCTCTTGCCGCCCCCACAGCGCGCCAAGCCAGCACGCAAGAGCGCGCGCCGTGGGGTTGGTGACGGGTCCCCACGCCCGCACCCCCCGCAACCACAGCCAGTGGGTAGTGCACCCCGGCTGCATGTCCCAAAGGACGGTTGGTCGGGGGTGGGAGAGCGCCCCAGCCCGGACGCCCCACATCCGGGCAAGAGGCGCCCCCCTGGGGGTGCCCTCGTGCTGCCCCCACAGCGCGCAAAGCCAGCTCGCAAGAGCGCGCGCTGTGGGGTTGGTAACAAACCCCAAGCCCGCACCCCCCGTACCCACAGCCAGTGGGTAGTGGGCCCTGGTCGCATGTTCCAAAGGAGGGGCGGTCGAGGTGGGAGAGCGCCCAATCCCGGACGCCCAGGCAAAAGGCGCCTCCCCCCGGGCACCCTCATACCACCCCCACAGAGCGCACAGCCAGCTCGCAAGAGCGCACGCGGTGGGGCTGGTGAAGGGTCCCGACGCCAGCACCCCCGGCACCCACAGCCAGTGGGTAGTGGGCCCCGGCCGCATGCCCGAAGGGACGAGTGGTCAGGGGTGGGAGAGTGCCCAACCCCGAGTGCCCCACACCCAGGCAAGAGGCGCCCCCCCCAGGCGCCCTCGTGCCGCCCCCACAGCGCGCAAAGCCAGCACGCAAGAGCGCGCCCTGTTGCGTTGGTGACGGGTCCCCACACCCACACCCCCCGCACCCACAGCCAGTGGGTAGTGGGCCCTGGCCACACGCCCGAAAGGACGAGTGGTCGGGGGTGGGAGAGTGCCAGAACCCCGGGCGCCCCACACCCAGGCAAGGCGCGCCCCCCCCCAGGCGCCCTCGTGCCGCTCCCACAGCGCGCAAAGCCAGCACGCAAGAGCGCGCGCGGTGGGGTTGGTGACGGGTCCCAACGCCCGGACCCCGCGCACCGACAGCCAGTAGGTAGTGGGCCCCGGCCGCACGCCCAAGAGGACAAGTGGTCGGGGGTAGGAGAGCGCCCGACCCCGGGCGCCCCACAACCATGCAAGAGGCGGCCCCACAGCGCGCAAAGCCAGCTCACAAGAGCGCACTGTCGGGTTGGTGACGAGTTCCCACGGCCGGGCCCAACCCACGGGGAGCGCGCAGCCCCAAGCCAGGTAGGGGGAAACGGGACCGGGCCGCCCCCTACCCAAGCAAGCCAAACGGAGCACGGGACCGAGGCACGACAGGCGGAGGGGCACGGACTGCGTGGAACGGCCCTACCAGCGCCCAGCACCAGGACCGCGTGAGGTGCGCGCACCACACCAACCCGGGGAGGGGTGGGGGGGCGCGGACACCGAGAGAGCGCGAGCGCACACACACACAAAGGACACGCGGGGAAAACCAGAAGGGCAACTGGACCGAGCCCGCGGAACGCACAGACTGGATGGAATGGCGTACCAGCGAGCGAGGATAAGGGACACCCTGACAGGACGGCCCGCCACACATAGCGCAGGAAACACGGGTGGGGAAAGGAAGGACGGTGAAGACACAACACCGGGCACCGGCCCCATACCCCCCGAACCGGCCGCGAGCGCCGCGCACACACGACCAGGGCATGCAGCCGCCAAGGCGGTAGTGGTGCACTGCGCAACGCACCAGCCCCAAGGCTAGGCAGCCTCCGCGCGGGCCCAGGGGGCTCCCACTGGCGACAAGCCAGTAGCACGGGCCCGGCGGCGCCGGCGCCCTGGGCGACCACGCATTAGAGGGGCGACGCGCTGGGTAAGCGCCCGCAGCCACGGCTGGGAATCGATGCACTGACCGGGGAGTGGCGAAATGGGGAAGCGGGGGAGGGACGGGGCTCCGAGCCCTCTGAACCCGGGGGACTCCGCCACCAGGCAGGAAGTGCGTCATGGAGGGCCCCCCACTAGGACCCGGTAGGGAAGATATCACCTGGCCCGACCACGTGGCCCCCCGGGGCCGAAAGGCGTCTAGTACCCGCAAAATCAAACCTCAAACCTCAAACCCCGTACAGCCGGTCGGAAGGGTCTTCAGCTTGATTAATTTGATGGTCAACTCCTGGGTAGTGTGGTCCCACGATGCCTCTGCCTCAAGCCGATACGCGTTATGGTGTGTGGGTGAACGACGGGTGATTTTCAAGTTGTCGGGCCTGTGGAGCACCACATCTACAAGGCTCTCTTGGTGACTATCGAGGAGAATGAGATGATCCAACAGTTGACCGACCATTCGGACCGCCTGTTGCTGATGAGCTGACAAAAAGTGGTCAATCATTTGGCCATTGTACATGACACATGCGTGGCCAATGGTTCCTACCGCGAATGAGCACATGGGTTCAAGCGCAATGGTAGTGCCCTAGCACTACACGGGCCGGAGGATGGTGCGCCATCCTCAAAGCTGAAACCTTTATGGCTCGACCCGTGTGTATGCCAAGGAATGAATATGCCGGAATTGGCGTACAACGTTCTTGACCGAACCGAATCCAACCGACGTTGAGGCATTGACCAAGTCGCTTGACTCGCCCCATTGGGCCATTGGGGTACCACCAGCAAGTGACGACGTCAGCCTATGCCTTCCGGTTAAAAGGCTGGCCGACATTCCGTCAATCCAGGCAATCGATGAACTCCGTGACAAGAGCTCTTCCATTGAATATCCAGAATGGCTCCGCAGAATGTACCAAAGTCACTACAAAGGCCGGAGCAAAGGCGCAGAGGACCAAGGAGACGAAACTGAACCTGAGATTTCTCAGTCGTCTCAAGGTTCCAGTACAAACCGTAGCGCAACGGATGTGCGTGCTACTGTTGAAGCCCACGTTCAGGGCATGCCCCCACCCAATGCGTCAGCAAACAAGAAAGGCGAGTGGGGTGCCGGGCTGTTGCAGAATGTGGCCTCATTGATGCACTCTGCACGAGCACAGAAAGCCCTACGCACCTACACGGACCTGTACCACAAGCAGACAGCAAACCTGAAAGAGCACCTGGAGAAGCATCTGTGGACGTTGGACTAGTCACGAGTGTCAGGGCAAATGCAGATGCACACGACTCATGCATACATGACTACGGGCATACACATGAGTACATGCAAGTTGATCCATATATATCTATATATATAGCTAGATTTGAGGGGAGAGGGGTGTAGTAATATATCTATCTATATACACATATACATAGGGTAAGTCGCCAAATGCGCGCCAATTTTGGCCCGTCCTTCACAGTTGGCCGAATTTCTGTTAAAATGTTCAGGATTTCGTGGAACTTTCTGGATGGATCTCCAGAATGGGAACCAGGCTACTGGCCCATAGCATTAGATCTCGATTTCTTTGCTAAAAATGGCCAGATATCTGGCTGAGAGCAGAGCGCCCTGCGCTATTGCGCAAAAGTGCGCATTTGCCAAATGACGACTCCAATTGCCATCCGTCACAGTGGCGCTTCGTTTGGGCGCTACACGGCACCAAATTTTATAATTTGTGGTTCTGCAGGTGGGTTCAGACCCAGGCTACTCAGCAGAGAGGGTCCGGGGCCTTTCAGGGATGCCGGTCCGGCTTTTGTCTGTCGGCACTGCTAGCAACCGAGCAGCCGAGAGGCCTGAACGCACGGTGCGTGTGGTGGTTGAATGGCCCGGGTCACCACGTGATGGTTCTGCCTCTCCCTTGTCTGCTCCTGTCCCGCCCACGCCTACCGCCTCTGTCCGCAGCTCTAGTGCTGATACATGTGTCGGTGGGTCCCCACTCGGCATGACAATGACCGGCACACAGATGTCACCGAGCTTGGGGTTGCAGAAGCGCCTGTGGAAGAAAAAACCTGATAGGCCCCTGTGAAAAAGCCCAGGCGCGTGGATCTGTTGTTGATCCGGGGCGGGGAGTTGACCAACGAGGAGGTAGTGGCGGACGTGCGTGCGGACCAAGCGGACAAGGAACAGAAAACGGCAGAGTTGAAACAACGAAAAAAGGAACGGGAAGACAAGCGGGGGCAAAGGAAGAAGGACGAGAGGAGAGAAAGAAAGAACAGAAGGAAAAGAAACACGCGGCAGAAGAGAAAAACAGGCGCGCAGCCGAGGAAAAACGGAAGCGACAGGAGGAACAGGCGGCAACAAAACGGAGGAAAGAGGAGGAACGGGTGGCCACTCAAAGGCGGAAAGAGGAGGAAAGGGCGGCGAGGCCATAGCGGGGAGTGAAGCGGAAGGCAGGTCCCGAACAGCGGGATGATGGGACCACCTGCCCTTGCGGCAATGATGTGGGGACCGGCCTCACCGAAAGCTTGGCCCAGTGTGACACGTGCGAAGCGTGGATTCACGACAGCTGCTTTGGCTTTGAATGGGCACAGGACGGCCCATACATTGAGCAGCCTAAGAGCCAGTGGCAATGTGCCTGGGGTTTGAGGTTTGAGGTTTGATTTTGCGGGTATTAGACGCCTTTCGGCACCGGGGGGCCACCTGGTCGGGCCAGGTGATATCCTCCCCACCAGGTCCTAGTGGGGGGCTCTCCAAGAAGCACCTCCTGCATGGTGGCGGAGTCCTGGGGTTCACAGGGCTCGGAGTCCCGTCCTTCCCCGGCTTCCCCGTCTCGCCACTCCCCGGTCAGTGCATCAATTCGCAGCCGTGGCTGCGAGTGCTTACCCACTGCGTCGCCCCCCTAATGCGTGGTCGCCCGGGGCGCTGGCGCCGCCGGGCCCGTGCTACTGGCTTGTCGCCAGTGGGACCCCCTTGGGCTGGCGCGGAGGCTGCCTAGCCCAGGGGTTGGGGCGTGGCGCTGTGCACCACTACTGCCTTGGCGGGTGCAGTGCCCAGTCTGTGTGTGCGCAGCGCTCGCGGCCGGTTCGGGGGGTTCGGGCTGGTACCTGGTGTTGTGTCTCTCTCGTTTCCCCCTTCCCGCCCCGCGTGTTCCGCGCTGCGTGTGGCGGGCCGAACTGTCCTGGTATCCCTTACCCTCGCTCGCTGGTACGCCATTCCACGCGGTCTGTGCGTTCCGCGCGTCCGGTCCGGTTGCCCTTCTGGTAGTCCCCGCATGCCCCTTACGTGTGTGTGCGCTCGCGCTCCCGCGGCGTCCGCTCCCCCCCCTCCTGGGTGGTATGGCGTGCGCACCTCGCGCTGTCCCGGCACTGGGCGCTGGTAGGTCCGTTCAACGACGTCCGTGCCCCTCCGCGTGTCCTGCCCCGGTCCCTTGCCCCGTCCAGTGTGCTTGGGGGGGGGGGGCGGTCCGGTCCTGGTTCCCCCCTACTTGGCTTGGGGTTGCCGGGGTGGCGGTAGGGCGTCTCCAGGGGGGTTGCCTTCTACTGTCGCGAGGGGCGTCTGGGGTCAGGCGCTCCCCCTTCCCCAACTGCCCGTCCACTGGGCGGGCTGTTGGGGTCCGCTATCCACGTGTTGTTGGCGCGGGCGTGCGGGTGTGGGGGCCCTTCTCTGTCCCCTCGGCCTGCACGCCCTTTGGGGGCTGCGCGCCGCGGGACGGGTCCGTGGCTTTTGTGTGCCGGGGGGCAGCCTTGGGGGGGGGGGGGTGTGCGCCGTACCCCCCGTTTGTACGGCCGGGGGGGGCCTGTAGGGCGGGGGGTCGCTCTGCCTCCTTCCGTCCCTCTGCCTTCCCTGGGCAGGCAACAAAGCGGGAGTCACTGGCTCCGTGCTGTCCATGGGGGGCGTGGCCCCCCATACAACTCCGGGTCGTGCTCGCCCGCATTCTCTGGGCGCGATCTGTGCGGCGTCCTGGCGCGTTGGCGCGGGCTTGCTTGTTCTCCGCGGCCCCTGTGGGAGCCGGCGGCTGGGGCGGGGGGGCGGGTCGCGCTTCGGCTCCTCCCTCGGGCGGGGGGGGGGACCATCCCCCCTGCCTCGGGGGGTGGGGGCCGGGGCCCCCGCGGCTTGCGGGCCGGTGGGGGGGCTGGGGGGGGGGGTCGTGCTGCGGCCTCCATGCCCCCCTTCTGGGTGGCGGTACTCAATCCTGGCCCCCCTCGTGTCGCCCCGGGCCCCCCCGGGCCGAGGACCGCTCCCCAGGGGCCTCCTGCAGACCTGAACCCCCCCCTCTGCCCTCCCTGAGTGGGCTGTGGTCACGGGAGGGTCATGTAGGGCGCGGCCTCCATACTGTTCTGATGCGCCGCCGTGCGCCGCCCCCAAGCTTGGTGCGCGCGTTGCTCCAACACGCTGGTGTCGGAGCAGGCGGCTGGGGGCGCTGGGCCGCGCGGTGTGCAGGTCCAGCCGCATCCCCCCCCCCCCGCGTTGCGGTTTCTTCTGGGGGGGGGGGCGTCCCCTTGGCTCCGGGGGGGCTGAGGGCCGCTCCTGTGGCTCCCAAGCTGGGGGGGGAGCGGGGGGGGGATGGGGGGGACGCACCCCCGCCCCACCGTCCTGTCGGGCGTTGTCTCCGGCGTGCCCCCCCGTGGTATACGCGTGCCGTGGGGGTTGCCGGGCGGCCGCGGGCGTCGGGCGCGGTCCGGTCGGCCGCCGACGGGTCAGTGCGGCGGGGGGGGGGGGGGGGAACCCCCCCGCCCTGGTGCGCGCCCCCGTCTTCCCCGGGCCAGCCCCTAATAGGGCCGCTCCGTTTGCGCCGTCCTGGGCGACGCCGGTCCGCCGTCGGCGGGCAGCGGGCAGGGCGTGCGGGCGCCTGCCTCGGCCGTGGTGCCCCCGCACCTCGGGTGCAGTGGCCTCTTCTTGGGGGGTGCGGGGCCGCCGTTTCTTCGGTCTGCCTCCGTCCGCTCTTGGGCCTGAGTGGGAGGGGGGGGGGGGTGTGGGGGGCCCTCTGGTCCCCTGGCGCCGCCTCCGGACGGCCGGGGGGGGGGCGGCATGGCGGTCTCGGCCCCGGGGGCCAGCCATCGGCTGGGGGGTCGCACCCTTCCCCCGCCCCCCTCTACCTAGAGCCGGACCCTCGTGCAGGCCTTCGCTGGGGCCCCTCATCCCCCCTGCCGTCGTCCCGCGGCGCTGGCCGGCCGGGGGCGGCCATGAGGGTTAGCGGTCAGCAGTTAGCGGGTTGCGGGGCAGCCGGTTCCCCCCCGCGCTCGTTGTCTCCGCCCCCCCTCCCGCGGGAGGTGGCGCGTGCTCCTTCGTCACGCCCTACCGTGGGGGGGGCGCGGGTCGGGGGGCCCAGCTCCCCCCCCAACTTTCTGGCGTCTGCCGTCTGGGCCGTCACCTGCGCCGCTGCTTGTGTGGGGGCTGGGGCTGTGGCGGCGGCGGGTTGCGCCGGCGGTAGCGCCAGTGGGCGAGGGCGCTGCGCAAGGCCCGGGGGAGCCAGTTGTTGGCGTCCGCATCCGTGATGCGGAGCACCGCTCCCCCTTCCAGGAAGGCCGGCCACGTCGGCTCCCTGTCGGGCTACGCCGCCCGGATCACTGACCTGAGGACCCTCTCATGGTCCTCTGGGGCTGCCCACCCCCCCGGGGGCACCTCTCGGTTTCCTTCCGTCCCTCCGGAGGAGCAGGGCATCAAAGGGCTGGTTACTCAACCCCCTGGTGGTCCCCTTGTTGGCCCAGCTCAACCACCCGTACACCTCCGCAACCAGGGGGAGGGCCTCCTCCCCCAGAGGGTCCAGGACCGTGCCCCAGTCCCGGTCCCAGGGCCGGGCCCCCTCTGCCCCTCGCGCTGGCTCCCCCTGCTGCCCCTGTGCCTGCGGCGCTGATGCCGCGCCCCGCCACCCTCCCGCCGAGGCCATCCGCGCCGGCTCCGCTCTCGGCGCGGGGGGGGCTGGCTGGTGCTGGGGTCGTGGGGGTCTGGGAGGGACGAGCTCGCCGGCGTCAGGGTCGATGTTGTAGAGGTGGTGGTGCCGGTGGTGGTGGTGGTGGGTGTGGTGCGCCGGCATCTGTTGGATGCCGGGGGGGGTGCACCTCACCGGCTGCACGTCCGGCTGCGGGGGCGCCCCGCTCCCCGCCCCCCTCTGTTCGGCCCGCCCTTCCCCCCGGGCTCCCATGCCCCGTCCCGGCTGTCCCTTGGGGCCGCGGCGCCCTTGCCCTTGCCCTTGGGCCCCTTTCCGGCCCCCTGCCCGTGCCGCGGGTCCCGCCCCCTGTCCCCCACGCCCTGGCCCGCCCGCTCGCCCACCGTCCCTCGGCCGGATCCCTGCACCTGGGTGCCCTGCCTGCGCCCCTGCGCGCCCTTCCCGTGCCCTGGTCCCTTCCGGGCCCGCTGCCCTGAGTCGCGCCGTCTGCTGCCTGCGCTCTGTCCCCCTCCGCTGCTGCGCCCTTGCTCCCCGCCGCGCGTGCCCTGGCCTGCTCCTTGCGCGCGCTCCTGGGCACTTCCCCTGTCGCCTCCTGTCCCCCGCTCTGCGCTCCCGTGGCTGGCACGCAGCTCTGCCTGCGCGCCGTCCCCTCCTTCCTGGATCATGCGCCGGGCTTCCCGCTGTCTTTGCAGCTGCGGGAGCGTGACGCCCGGCGGCGAGCGCTCGGGCGCCGGGGGGCAGACGTGCCGCGCCCGCCCCGGGGGGAACGGCTTGGGGGGGAACGACATGGGGGGACTGGTGTGGGTGTGGGTGGGGTTGGCGTGGGCGCGGTACTTCGCGCTCTCCCTGCCCACTGCTGCTGCTGCGGCGGCCGCCGGCGAGGCACCCGTGGCCCGTGCGGGGTCCTTCCCCCGCTTTCCCGGCGTGCTGGGGGTCGCGGCGTGGCCGGCTGAGGCGGTGGCGCGGCTTGCCGGGGCCGCGGTCGCAACCCCTCGCGCGCCCTCCTCGCTCTCCTCTGCGGCTGCGGCAGCCCTCGGCGATGCGCCCGGTTCCTGCGCCCGGGCTACCCCCTGTGTCGGTGGCGTGCCGAGGGCCGCGGTCGGGGCCGCGGCGTAGCTCGCTGGGGCTGCGGTCTCTGCTTCCTGTGCATCTGGGGCCCCCTCGCGGGGCGAGGCCGCAGGGCTTGCTGCTTGGGCGGCGGGGGCGGTCACCTAGGCTGGCTCAGGCTCCTGGGCCGGCGGCGGCGGCCCGACCAGCACCGCCGCCTCGGCCAGCCTCCGCTCCTCGCGCTCCGCGGGGGTCTCCCCCGTCCCCTCCGGGGAGACGGGGGAGCGGGTGCGGGACCGGCGAAGGTGGCGGTCGTCCCGCTGGGGGGAGCCATCGGAGTCTGCCATCACTGTTATCCTGGTAGGCATGCATGGTGGCAGGCGCGCCCTTCCCACTACCTTCTGGTGCATCAGTGCCGTGCCGTGGGGAGTGCCGTGCGGTGCTCTGCGGGGGGGAGGGGGGGAGGGGGTGGGGGGCCGGCTGTGGCGTCAGCCCCGCACGGGCGGGGGCCGGCGGCCATCCATCGGCATTGGGAGGGGAGGCGGGGGAGCCACGCGGCCCACGCGTCGCGCCACAGCCCCTAGTCTGGGGCGGGGCCCGGGGCCCTGGGCCCCCTTGGGTCGTCGGGTGGTGTCAGGGGGAGCCGCACTAGGTGGACCCCCGTAATGGCGGTGACCTCCTGTGTTCGCAGGAAGGTGTGTACTCCATCCCGCGCCGCGGGCGCCGGGAGGGGGGGGCGGGGTACGGGTGCTGCCCCATAGAGGTGGGTGGGGGTGATCCCCAGGACCCGCTCCGGGTTCCCGGAGGTCGCAACGACGAGGAGGAGCAGGGGGGTGCCAGGGCACTCTTGCCAGAGGACCTGCCCCCCGTGGTGGGCACCCCTGGTCCTGGAGAGGGGGGGGGATAGGTCTGGGTTGGCCCAGCCGTGGGGCGCGTGCGTCGCCAGCGGGAGGGCGGGGCACCAAGTGGGCTCCCTGGTGCCTGGTGCCGGCCCGCGTCTGATGGTGGAGACGATGGAGACGACTCTGACGCTGACCATTCCCAGCCCTCCATGGCTGCGAGTGATAGCGCATAAAGAGTAGTAGATGGGGTGAGGCGGGGGAGGGGGTGTGTGTGAAAAAGGGAGTGGGATGCCATGCACACCGTTGGAGAGGACAGAGAACCCAAGTGAGAGTGGGGGCAATGCCCCATACACCAAAGGTATACCGACCCCCTCATAGTGTAGTAGAGCCCAATTTTAGCAGAATACAGATTTCAGACAAATTTGCGTGCTAGCCATGTAGGTCGGGCTAGATAACACCATTTGACACAAATTATGCATGTTTCCCTTAGTGTGGATCGTCCTCTACGCGATGAGCAACTTTGTTTTTGCGTGCTGTGCCGCTTAACCCTCTCCCGAAGCGCGACCGTGATCCAACCAAAAAAGAAAACTCAGAATTTCAGCTTCTGGGCAGCGGAGACCTCCGTAAAATGGCTTCCCTCTGGAGGAAAAGAAGGCTCCATATAGGATAACAAATGCATTTCTGGGTAGCCTAGGTCAAGATGCACGCGTGCATATCTTTGGATTTTGCCAACTCACCGGTGACGTCACGCACGAAGTGCGACTGTGACGCGTGCACCTCTGGGGACTACATTTGGCTATCCTTCGAAAATCGGCAACTTACCCTATCCCTAGAGACATATATACATATATATATATGTATATATATATATTACTACACCCCTGCCCACTTACATTTAGCTAACAACCACAACAACAACAAGCAACACGTCTCCGTGCCGTTTTGGCCATTACTCCGTTCCAACGCTTTGGATTTTTTGCCTATCTGGCCATCCTGAAGCATACATGGTGGTGCTGTCAACTCCATGTTTGAGTCAGAGACTCCCCGGTGGCAGCCCCAAGCGGTGGCGTTAGGTCCGGAGGTGCCCTCCTGAATTTACGAAGTTTTGGCCCAAAAACAGCGATTTTTCGCCAAAAACAGCCCCCAAACCCGGGCAAAACGCCCAAATGAAGGAGAACCGTGTCTGACTTCACGTGCGACTTGATTTCACCGTGTCAAAGAGGCCTCTAGTGCCCTTCAACTCCGCGATATGTCCAAGGAACAGCCCAAAAAAGCGCCAAAAAGCCCCAAATTTTGCGCAATGTGCACCAACACCCGAAATCAAGCACAAGCCGTATCTTGGGCCACGTGGCTCAAAATCCGATTCAAGGGGCACCTAGTCCACCTGCAACCCCCGGCCTCTTGTGGGTTCCATGCCTCAGAATCGCCAAACGAGCAACCTAAACCCCCGTACCAGTTGTTACTTGGTACAGCCGGAGGGCAGCCCGGCCCGCGCACGGCGGGGGGCCAACAGTGGTTCTACCAGGGTCCCCGGGGCGAAAAAAACATTTTTTCCAAAGTTGTTCCTAGACCACTTGGGATGCTCAAACAAGTGTTTTTAGCCCGTTTTGAGCCTGTGGTGATGCATTTTGGGCCATGGTAAATCCCAAAATGCTTTGAAAATGGGGCGTTTTGCGACCCAAAGTGGGTCAAAAATGCGTCAAAAGCGCGTTTCTTCCAAAAGTGATCCTGAACCAGTTGGGATGCTCAGGAAAGTGTTTTTAGCCCATTTTGAGCACGAGATCACGCATTTTGGGACATAGAAAGTCCCAAAATACCTTGACAATATGGGGGATTTGAAGATCAAAAAGGGGTGAGAAATGAGTCAAAAATGCTTTTTTCCAGAAGTGATCCTGGACCATTTGGGATGCTCTAACAAATGGTTTTAGCCCATGTTGAGCCCAATTTGACCCAGTTTAGGCCCCTCCACATGTATGCACCAAGCTGTACCCTTCACGTGTACCTTAGAGCTGAATAGTGGAGCCACCTAGAGTTGGGGAGAGGGGTGTCGATAAGAGGATATATATATATATATATATATACATATATATATATATACACGTACATAGATATACATGTGTGTCTGTATATATACATATACGTATATACAGATAAATATATATATATATATATATACATATATATATACATATATATATATATATATATATATAGTCATAGTCATAGTCATAACGACTTATCATGCCGTCTACTGGAGTTACCGGGCATCTGGCACCGACAGGTCATTCCTGTCTTGCTCGATACAGTTCCTCCCAGGGCTGTCTGAAGGGGCCAACAGCATGACGGAGGACCCAGAGGACCGGGGATACCGGCAAACCAGGCTTTTGGGGCAGTGGCAACTGTAGTGTGTTAGCATTAGCAACGGCGACAAGCGCTGGCCCGCCCGTTGGACCGCCGGGGGTAAGGGGCAAAGCATGGCAGAGCAGCAGCACTGCAACAAGCAAGCAATACTCCTAGGGGAGCAGCACTGCAGCAATCAAGTGACAAATGCAGCAAGCATGGGCACAAGACAGGATTGAATATGGCGATGCTACCCACGTGCTGACCCGAAGGCCTTGGGGCCTGCAGCAAGCCGACCGTAGCCCCGACCGTAGTCACCAGGGTACTCACCGGGCAAGTAGTCAGGAATGTAGCTGTCCGCAGCGTTGGGGCCCAACCACCTCTTGCGGTGAGGACCACACCAGTGTGACAAATCCACCGGGCGGTCCTTCTCCCTCCGGACATGGCAACAGACAGCGTGTACTGGGCGGCAATCTCAAGGGTCAACCCGTTCACCGCGAACGGATCAGCAACGTGGGACGCCCAGTTCTCAACAGGGCCTGGGCCGGTGACAGCAGCCTGCACATAGTAGCCGAACATGGAGAGCATCGCCAAACAGCCCTTCTTGATCTCCTTCACCTTCAGGTCGGCAGCCATATCAGGGTCGTTGGCCAGACCCAGGGGGTCACAATGCTTGCCACTAGGATACATCAGATCAAGGTCACGTCCACCGAATGGACCACCATTCACAATGTAAGCGTCGATGGCACCCATCAGGACAAGTTGGCAGGCCAAGACAGCAAGGATGGACTGGGCGAGCATCAACACGGGAACACCCATGTAGTTCCAGCTATAAGATTCGCGCGTGCGTCGTCGTAAGACTCATTCGTCGTGCGCGCGTGTGTCTGTGACTGGCGCTTCTTAGCCTGAGGCTTCAGCGCAGATCGATTTCATTTAAAAAACGCCTGTTGACTGCTACTTTCGCACATTTTTGCCTTTTTCCAGGAATTCTGTGTATTTTGCGGTATACTATGGTGAATGATAAAAAAAATGCGTCGTCCTCTTCAGCCATGCCACCGCCTCCGGCCCCAGTGGCTAGAGCGCACTCCGTGGTTGCTAGAAAAACAAGCACCCGCTCCATCTCACCCAAAGCTCTCTCTAGCGGAGCGCGGCCGTTGAAAAAGTCTCAAGCCGCACCTATAGTCTCCAACAAATCTTCCATCATTGCAGGCCTTCAAGGTGACCCGGCCCCACCTCCATCCTTGCACTCACCTCTCCCAAAGACTACCATGCCTACCGTGCAACCGGACGAGGAGAACTCGGCGTCTCCGTCTGTTCCGCAAGGCGCTTCTTGTGCACCAAAAAAAAGGTTGATGAAAAGAATACCTCTCTAAACCCTCGTCACGATGTTCCACCGGATGACATTGCACCGAAGAGAAAAAAAAGGCATTGAATCCTTGGAGCCTCCATGCAACACACCCACTATTGTGGAGCGAGACCCCTTCAATGCACATGGGCAAAGCCGTGCTCCTATGGATACGGCCCAACATGTTGCTTCCGGCGAAGATGCCATTGATGTTGATAGCGAAAAAAAAGACTCCCCCACTACACCATGCACGACTAACCCGGTACAAGCTACCTCATCAAAAAACCCTCCCAACCGCGTTGATCGCCTAGGGTCGTCCCTTGCAATGCATAGGGCCTTTAAACCTATGCCGCCGCCAAGCGCCCCACGCTCACTTGATGGCCATCTCGCTTCCTTAGATCGCCATGATGCCGCCTCGGTTGAATCCAAAAGCTCCGAGGCAAGCAAGGCAAAAAACGACGATATGACACCACATAAGGTCTTGCGAAGTGCCTTTGCCCCGGCCGCCCCTTTGAGCGTTGCCCCTACCGCGTCTTATCAATGTGGCGACGGCAGAATATCTCCGGTTGCAAGCTTGAGCTTTACCCCATTGCCTTCCAACCCTATAAAAAGAGCTAAGTTGTTCTTGCCGCACGGGGCGCTCCCCAATGGGTTTCCGGAAGCAAGAGACCTTACGGCGGACGATAGCGCCAACAAATTGGCCGTACGTGGACAATCTAGGTTCTCAAGAATTGACCTAGTGTCAAGTGACCCCCCGTTATACCTAGATAGCACACCGCTACCACCCGCCGATTTGTTGAGGTCCTTGACACCCCCACCCCAAATATTATTAAGTGGTGACGGACTGCCCTACCCAGGTTTTCTGCGCACTCTATCGATTACCGACATCCACGGCCTTGATTGGTCGAAACTAATCGGGTTGGTATCATTTTTACTGCTCCCAGCCTTTCCTCCGTTTCAAGATGAAGGGCCTTTTTTGGCCCACAAAGCGTATGTCAAAAATGTCGTCAACATGCTCCGCGACGCAAAGAAGCAGATCAAGGCCACCACAGTTTGGTTGACCTACACATCACGATCAAATGTGGCCGATGCTGAACTCGCCACTCTCCTCGACAGGCGCATCGACCTCATTCAATCACTGCCCTTTTTATTTTTGTCAATAGTGTGCCCAGTGATACATCTGGCTTACCGCCACACCGAATCCCGAGGCATCATGGACTCCCCGTCGCCGCATGATATGCCACTCATCATTTTCCAGCTCACCTCATCCCAAATCCCCAAGGGTCACGTACCTAACGTCGTGGAATTTTACCCACGCACACATAGTGACGACGCCCGCCCCGAGACACCGCTCTTCACACCCACACAGTCCCTTTTCCAAATACGCCTCGATGTCCCAACCGAACTCATCCGCACCATAGATGGGCAAGAAACCAAGTGGAACATTAGTGGGTCCCTACCGCTAATGTTGCTCATTAACGGGCTATCCCCTGATGACTCGTCCACCATCCTCCACAACCTCTCCGCCCCCCGCATCACCGAAGCCCACTGGCCTGTCGCGGTTTCATCCCCCCCTGAGGGCTTTAAAGTGTATGATTTTCACGTGCCGATGGATGTCCTTGCAAAAATTTATGAAGAACAGTTGGCACTCGCCGACATGGACATCTGGTTTGGTCTCTTACACTCGTCCATCAGAGAGGCTTCGGTTATCGTCACTCACCAGCCCCCCTTCAAAAAGGGTGCGCCGCGGCACAGCAAGATGCCTGCAAACGAGATCCGCACTGCGTTAGAAATGAACCCTCACCTCTGCAAAAAACTGGAGTTCGCCGTCTTCCTCAATAAATATGACCTGCTGGTCATGGTGAAGGAAGAAATCCTTCTGCATCCCACCATACAGGAAATTGGGGAACTGGGAGATATGCTGGTCATATCCGCAGTCACCCAGCAGCGGATTCACGCGAGAGACGTTGTGCGCTTCGTTGAACCGCCACACGCCCTTGTTCGATTCTCCCCGGCCTTTTCCCTGGCAGACGTCTTGAAGTTAGTCCGGACCTTCAGCCCGGTGCACTCACATCAACTCTTCCAACAAGCCGGCCTCTTACTCGTGAGATATCAATCAAACGAGTCAGCATACTTGGCTTACGGGGCCACTTTGCCCGGACCCATTTTCGTGACATCCGGGACTTTTGGCCTTGACCTGACTGATAGCACTTCACAGCGTCCTGAAAAGTTAAGTCTCTCGTCCCTTCCTCCGCCGGCGCTGAACGAGTCCTACCTGGCAGCGCTCGCCCCAATGGCCCCACTCAACCTGCCAGAATTTGTAGGACCCTCGCGCACTGATGATGCACCGAAGTCCCCAGTCCCATCGATGTCTGGGGTAGACCAGGATGATGAGCGCATGACCTCACAAGTCAAGCGTGCTCGGGACGAAGCCGGATCTCCACCAGTCGACGATTCGTTTCTCTCCTCCCACCCCTAGTTATCCGCCCTCTACTACACTGCTACTTCCGTCTCTTGCAGCATTACACCGATGTCCCGTCCCGCTGGAGACACTCGTCTGCCGACCGCGCCGGGTAGTGCACACCTACGAGGACCTGAGGTTAACTGTGCCCAGTTTATGTTCGCCCACCCCTCCTCATGCCCGCGTGTCGTGGGGTCTCGCAGTAGCGGTGGCCATTTCTGTTTTCTGTAACCGACGCTTTAGCCACGCCCTCGTCGTTTGTGTCATGCGCCTGTTTGCGGCCTTTTGCGCTGCGGCCATTGCACTCATGAATTTTAGCCCAACACCCTTGGCCCCTCTCGAACTCGACACCCCCCCACCCCAGCCTTCCCCCCCCCCGCTTCACCCGACCCTCACCCCTCCTCAGTGCACCAAGTGAGCCCGTTGCAGCGAACCGACTCTGTTGATCTCGTCTCGCTCGGTGATGCCCCTGACAATGCCGCCGCACCAAGTGTGCCCCCGCCCGCCGACCCATCCCACGGTCAGTCCCCACGCGTCGCCTCACGCCTCTCGTACGACTCGCTCTCGTTTGGCACGCTGAATGTAGGGGGCACTGAAAAAACCCCCAACAGACTATGCCACCTCCTCAGCGGATTCCGCCCCCTCCCCCACGCCCTTGCGTTGCAGGAGTACCGCCCCTGTTCCACCTCCTACCCCACTGACCACGAGCGAGTTGCCCGTTTCTGGGGTTACCACATGGTTATCTCTGCCCTTCCAGGGACGGTGTAGCCCTGCTCGTCCACACCTCCATATCCCCCCAGAAACCCCTGCCCACTGTGCACATACCAGGAATCCTCATCTCTGTTGAGCTGTCCCTGCACACTGACCCCAGTGTGCCCGCAGTGCGTGTGGCATCCTTTTACGGCCCGCACTGGATTAAGGATAAACACACTTGCGAGCCTGTCCTGGACCCCCTATTATCCAGCAACTTCATACTGCTTGGGGATCTCAATGCAGTCACTGAGGCGTCCCACATAACGGCACTTAAGCCAAATATTTGGCCCTGGCGTGTCGCCAAGGAAAGGTCCTCTGCCCTGAGTGACCTCTTGCTCCCGCACTCCCCGCACCCCCCGTACACACGCGTGCGCCGATACGGAGGCTCCAAGAGCTATATTGACCGGGTTTACGGCTCGCGACAATTTTGTGCCCTTTTTCCGCCGTCAGCCGCTTCCGTCCTGGACTTCTCCAGAGTGCCTGGTGCGCAGGACCACGACCCCGTAGTGGTGAGTACCGTCCCCTGGACGGTGCCACCCCCCCCCCCCCGGTGTGCACTATGGAACCGCAGGGACGTCAAGCGCTTCCAGCGTGAGATGGACCCCCCGTCGCCGCATGCCGACTCCCCCGTTACCTCCGAATCTGTACACACGGTTTATCAATCGCTGACGCAACAGATGCTCGAGGCCATGAGGGTCGTAAATGACTCCCGTGCCCCTACCCGTGAAACCGACCCTTGTAACACCGATTGGGCGTCTGTGGTGAAACAGCTGGCCAAGCAAGCCAAGCGCCGCTCCAAGCTGTTTTACCGCCGTGTCAAACATTCCCTCCTGTCCCCCCCCCCCCAGTCTACCCTCCCTGTCCCCACCCGCAAAATCCAGCGCATACTGCAGCGCAATACCCCGTGGTCAGAGGACGCGGCGTCTCTCATTCGTCGAGTTGAGCGTCTCCACGACCCCCCCCCACCCACACTACCCGAGCTCCGCTCCCTGGCCAAAGCCGCCCGGAAGAAATCTCCCGGACCCTACGGAGTCCCCCCCTACCTACTTTACATTTTGCCCGACTCTGCCTTCTCTGTGGTCCACTCATGCCTCGTAACGTGTTATGAGTCCGGAACCCTGCCCCGTGAGTGGTTGGTCTCAGAGACCTTTTGCCTCTTTATAAGAAAAGGGGAAATGGCAGGATCCTGACCGTTGGCGCCCCATCGCGATGAGTAATTTGATTTGCCGCCTCCTCATGCGATGGGTCCACGCCACCCTATACCCCCTCTTCTCCCCCCACCTACACCCACGCCAATTCGGCGGTAAACAGGAACACTCCCCAGCACAGGCCACCCACGCCTTTATGCATGACATCGAACAGTATGAAGGACTCGAAGCCATCTTAGCCTTCGACGTCTATCATGCCTTCGACGTCCCCCCCGAGCTTTCCCCTCTCACCGTACGCCCTGTTTTTGTAGGCCGTCGGCCAACTGGGAATCCCCCCAGACGCCCCCACCCCCCCCCTGCCCGTGTTGTGGCGGGCGCAGTCCACCCTGCGCGATGCCATCTCTATTCTGTCCGTATCAGGGTTGACTGTGTATCTTCTCTCCTCATCATCAACATCACTCATCCCCCGACGCGACTTACACCTACGGTAGCAAACTCGGCAACCCCCTGTCGTCAGGCGCCTCTGCTGTGCTCCCTGGCGGCACTGTCGCCGTCTGTCGCGTCCCAGGAGTGCCAAACCCCTACAAGGCCGAGTTAGTTGGTGCCCTCCTCGGCTCATCCCTCTCTCCCGATGGTCAGCGTATCCGTCTGGACTGCCAAGGTGCCACAGCCGCGGTGCATAGCCGTCGGCGTCCGGTTCGGCAGGCCTTCTGGGTCCACAAAGTACGGTCCTCGGTCCTAAACCGAGGCCAAACCCTCGAGTGGGTAGAGGGACACGTGGGGCATGAGCTCAACGAGGTGTCGGACACCTACGCCAAAGTCGGTACCGCCCTGCCCCTTCCCCCCCCCATGGTCCCATCTACACCGTGGGACGTCATCCGCTCCGGCGAAAACGTCCGGCCCCCCCACAAGGTCTGGACACATGACCTCATCCCCTCCCACTCACATGCACATTTCCACCCCTTGTCTTGGCGTCCCCTCCGTCACAAACGGCTCGCTTGGCACAAGTGGCTCTTTGGCCTCCCGTCCAGGCCCGGCTATAGCCACTACGCCACTTCCTGGAGAGACGACCTCCCCAAAGACCCCTGCCCGCACTGCCACACACACCACAATTTAAGTCTGCATGGTGTGCTCGCACACTGTACACCCTCCCACCCCCTCGACCAGGCATGGCTAACAGCTTGGCAGCGACCACCTCTCTTACAGAGCTGGCGCGACACTGCCAATCGCCGGGACTTGCGCATCATGGCACGCCTGGCTCTTCCCCAGTCCCTCTACCGTTTCCTCTCTTCCCACCTTGGAGGACTAAGGGCCGCCCGGGAAGCAATGATGTCCTTCCAACAGAAGGTCGTCGACGCGGTCAACGCTGCGCTTGCCACGGACGCCCCCTCCCCCCTGCCTCGTCGCCCCTGCCCGTTTAACATCGCTGACTGGCGAATGCCCCCCGAGCAGTGACTGTCATTGGCGCGCCCCTGCCCCCCCCCCCCCCCATAGCGTCCATGCCACCCATCACTCCACAGGCCGTCTACCCTCGACGGCACTCACACCGATTCCAGTCGGGGTGCTGCTGAATCGCCTGCCGCTGCCGCTTTCCTTCCCACCTTCGTCACTAGGTCGGAGAGTTACTTGCCTCCTCACCTTTCTGCGGCCGTAACGATACGCGCATTCGTGCATATAATCTTCGGCGATGCCTGCCCATGTGCCTACCAACCCTGGTCGGCTTCGGCCGAGCCGTCTACAAGTGTCGCCCTCTTTCTCCGTTCCCTACCCTCACCATCAGGCCGACGAGATCAACGTGCCTCCCGCCCCCCACCCATTCCTCGCTTGGTTTTCAGGACTGCTTGAGTATCCCGCTGCTGAGCACCACTCCTCGGCCATAATCTAATGGGGTTTGCCATCAGGGCCATGTACTTACTCAGTTTTGACTTCCTGCGTTGTCCGCCAGCCAATCTACAGTGTCTTTTGCCTGCCACCTGCATTCCATCTGTGGTGTCCTTTTTTGTATCCCAAGGACTGGTTCTCCCCTGCCCCCCCCCCCCCCCCGGAGCACAGTGGGTCGACGCTGTGCTGTGACAGCCTGGCACTGAAAGGCAAAAGCCCGTAGCCTTAGAGAACAACCTCGTTTGCACTCACTGGCGATCTGGCGCCAGAAGTAGTTGAAAAGAGATACGTGCCAGAAGGCCGTTTGCCAGGAGGACGTCAGGATTTTTCCTCCCCCCGCCCCCCCTCCACTGACTATCTTTTGCAAGGGAGAACCAGCCTTGCCTGGGCTCGCTGCCCACCGTTCCTGCCCCCCCTCCTCTGGGCTTTCCCGTGGCTGCAGCCCGCGTGCCTGGCACCCTCACATGTCCCTCGGTTCCCCGGAACCCCTGGATGAGGCGATTGCCACCATGCCGCCAGTTTGGTAGTTTTTGCTTTATTCTTGCACTGTACCACCCATTCCTTTGCCTGTCCGCAGCCCCTCTGACCGACCCTGACCCCATGGGATTGGGTTATGTTGTATGATGGGCTGGCCCTTCCTGCATCCGGACTTCCTGCATTGGACAGTGGACATGTATTCCCAAAAAAAAAAAAATATATATATATATAGTCATAGTCATAGTCATAACGACTTATCATGTCGTCTACTGGAGTTACCAGGCATCTCGCACTGACAGGTCATTCCTGTCTTGCTCGATCTTGTTCCTCCCAGGGCTGCCTGAAGGGGCCCACAGCATGACGGAGGACCCAGGGGACCGGGAATACCGGCAAACCAGGCTTTGGGGGCAGTGGCAACTGTAGTGCGTTAGCATTAGCAACGGCGACAAGCGCTGGCCCGCCCGTTGGACCGCCGGGGGTAAGGGGCAAGGCATGGCAGAGCAGCAGCACTGCAACAAGCAAGCAATACTCCTAGGGGGGCAGCACTGCAGCAATCAAGTGACAAATGCAGCAAGCATGGGCACAAGACGGGATTGAAGATGGCGATGCTACCCACGTGCTGACCCGAAGGCCTTGGGGCCTGCAGCAAGCCGACCGTAGCCCCGACCGTAGTCACCAGGGTACTCACCGGTCAAGTAGTCAGAGATGTAGCTGTCCGCAGCGTTGGGGCCCAACCACCTCTTGCGGTGAGGACCACACCAGTGTGACAAATCCACCGGGGGGTCCTTCTTACTCCGGACATCTGTGAACATCGCAACAGACAGCGTGTACTGGGCAGCAATCTTAAGGGTCAACCCGTTCACCGCGAACGGATCAGCAATATGGGACGCCCAGTTCTCAACAGGGCTCGGGCCGGTGACAGCAGCCTGCACATAGTAGCCGAACATGGAGAGCATCGCCAAACGGCCCTTCTTGATCTCCTTCACTTTCACCTCGGCAGCCATATCAGGGTCGTTGGCCAGACCCAGGGGGTCAAATTGCTTGCCACCAGGATACACCAGATCAAGGTCACGACCACCATTCACACGGTAAGCCTCGATGGCACCCATCAGGACAAGTTGGCAGGCCAAGACAGCAAGGATGGACTGGGCGAGCATCAACACGGGAACACCCATGTAGTTCCAGCTATAAGACTCATGGCACCAGCCTTGAACCACCCACCTTTGCTGGTACCATTGTCGATGGCAGTGTACTTCTGCAGCAGCCCTGGGGTCAGGCACCAGAGAGTACCTCACATGGCCCAGCGATCGTGTAGCACCTCAGCCTCGTGGAGGCGCTCGAAGGTTCTGGGGTCCGCCGCATGCCCAGCGTCGTCCCAATCGTAGTCACCAGGGTGCTCACAGGTAAAGTAGTCAGGGACGTAGCTGTCCGCATTGTTTGGGCCCCCCCACTTCTTGCGGTCGGGGCCATCCCAGCTGATCAAATCCACCTTGAGGGCGGCGGCCGTCTTCTTCTTCCCAGCGCCTGCGAACATGGCAACAGACAGAGAGGCGTGTACTTGGTGGCAATCTCAAGGGTCAACCCGTTCACCGCCAATGGATCAGTAATGTGGGAGGCCGAGTTCTCAACAGGGCCCTGGCCGGTGACGGCAGCCTGAACGAAGTAGCCGAGCATGGAGAGCATCACCAAACGGCCCTTCCTGATCTCCTTGACCTTCAGCTCCGCAGTCACATCAGGGTCGTCAACCAAACCCAGAGGGTCAAATCACTTGCCACTAGGGTACACCAGATCAAGGTCACGTCCACCGAATGGACCGTTCACACATTAAGCTTCGATGGCACCGATCAGGACAACCTGGCAGGCCAACACGGCAAGGATGGGCTCGGCATGCACCAACTTTGGGGCACCCATGTACTTCAAGCCATCAGACTTGAAGATCATGGTACCAGCCTTGACCCACACACGCATAGGGCAGGATTTAGGTAAGAGATGCAGGGCGCGCATGTTGCGGAACACTTTGCGCAACAAAGCCTGTTCTGCCTGCCTGTTCTGTACCACTAGGCTTCTCACCCGCTTTCCCCCGCCGTGTGTTTTCCCCTTGCTCCTCCCGTCCGCGCGCACGATGCAAGCACTTTCCGGGCATCCCTTTTCCCACTCGTCTCTTCCCCTCCTTGCTCCTTCCAGTGGCCCCCCTCCGGCGCGCTGGACCTTTCCTCCCTCTCGGCTGCCCTACCGTCGCCCCCTCTATCTGTGCTCACGCTGCACAATGCACTACAATTTGCAGGCACTTTGCACGACACGCACCTTTATCACCAACTCCGCCTTTGGCAGGCCGTGTCGCATGCTGAACTGCTTCTCTTGAGCAGCTCGCTGTGGGCGCCCGCCGCTAGCATAGCCCCAGTACGAGGCCCAGGTAGGCGTTACATGGCGCGCAAGATGCACTACACTGTGTGCAGCAAATCATTACCCATTACCGGGCCCACACACGCCAAACCACCGCAGCGCACGCAGCCCAAGACCGAGACCGGAGGGACCCGCCAGGGACAACGCCATCGCGGGGCCCCGAACGGGTACGACGCGGAGCGCGCCCAGCGCCCTTGCCTCGGGTGGGGCCAGCGGCAGGCACAATGAGCCTGCTTCTCGGCCGACCTCCACATGCCCCGCGCAGCCACCCAGTAAAGCCGGGGGCGACAGCCGCCGGGGTGGGAGAAGGCACCAGGGCGACGTAAAAGCCGACCGGAGCACCGAGAGCGACCAGACCGGACGAGGAACGGCACACCAACGCGGGGCCACGAGGCACGCCAGAGAGGCACGCCGCCGGCCACAACCACGGCACGAGGACAGGTGCCAAGCCACAACAGCCACCCGATGCCGCGAACCCGGGAAGCGCGCACAACACACGACGAACCGCGGCACGGGACAAGGTACCAAGGGCAGCCGGGCCCCCACGCCCGCACAGCGCACCCACGGCCAGTGGGAAGCAGGCCCCGGCCGAACGCCCAAAAGGACGGGTGGTCGGGGTTCGGAGAGCGCCTGACCCCGGACGCCCCACACCCAGGCAGAAGGCGCCCGCGGGCGCCCTTGTGCTGCCCTCACAACGCGCAAAGCCAGCTCGCAAGAGCGCGCGCTGTGGGGTTGGTGACACGTCCCCAAGCCGCACTCATCCGCACCCACAGCCAGTGGGTAGTGGGCCCCGGCAGCCCGCCCAGAGGGCCGGCAGTCGGGGGTGGGAGAGCGCCTGACCACAGATGCCCCACACCCAGGCAAATGGCGCCCCCCCCGGGCACCCTCATGCCGCCCCCACAGCGCGCAAAGCCAGCTCGCAAGAGCGCGCGCTGTGGGGTTGGTGACGGGTCCCCACGCCCGCACCCCCCGGCACCCACAGCCAGTGGATAGTGGGCCCCGGCGGCCCGCCCAGAGAGCGGGCAGTCGGGGATGGGAGAGCGCCCGACCCCGGACGCCCCACACCCACGCAGGAGGCGCCCCCCCCGGGCACCCTCATGCCGCCCCCACAGCATGCAAGAGCACGCGCTGTGGGCTTGGTGACGGGTCCCCACGCCCGCACCCCGGTGCACCCACAGCCAGTGGGTTGTTTGCCGCGGCAGCCCGCCCAGAGGGCGGGCAGTCGGCGGTGGGAGAGCGCCCGACCCCGGACGCCCCAGACCCAGGCAGGAGGGACCCCCCCCGGGCGCCCTTGTGCCGCCCCCACAGCGCGCAAAGCCAGCACGCAAGAGCGCGCGCTGTGAAATTGGTGACGGGTCCCCACGCCTGCACCCCCCCGCATCCACAGCCAGTGGGTAGTGGGCCGGGGCAGCCCGCCCAGAGGGCGGACAGTCGGGGGTGGGAGAGCGCCTGACCCCGGACGCCCCACACCCAGGCAGGAGGCGCCCCCCCGGCGCCCTCGTGCCGCCCCCACAGCGTGCAAAGCCAGCTCGCAAGAGCGCACGCCGTGGGGTTGGTGACGGGTCCCCACGCCCACACCCCCCCGCACCCACAGCCAGTGGGTAGTGAGCTCCAGCAGCCCGCCCAGAGGGCGGGCAGTTGGGGGTGGGGGAACGCCCGACCCCGGACGCCCCACATCCAGGCAAGAGGCGCACCCCCCGGGCACCCTCATGCCGCCCCCACAGCACGCAAGAGCGCGCGCTGTGGGGTTGGTGACGGATCCCCACGCCCACACCCCCCCGCACCCACAGCCAGCGGGTAGTGGGCCCCGTCAGCCCGCCCAGAGGGCAGGCAGTCGGGGGTAGGAGAGCGCCCGACCCCAGACGCCCCACAGCCAGGCAGGAGGCGCCCCCCCCGGGCGCCCTCGTGTCGCCCCCACAGCGCGCAAAGCCAGCTCGCAAGAGCGCCCGCTGTGGGGTCGGTGACGGCTCCCCACGCCCGCACCCCCCCGCACCCACAGCCTGTGGGTAGTGGGCCCCGGCAGCCCGCCCAGAGGGCGGGCAGTTGGGGCTGGGAGAGCGCCCGACCCCGGACGCCCCACACCCAGGCAGGAGGCGCCCCCCCGGGCGCCCTCGTGCCGCCCCCACAGCGCGCAAAGCCAGCTCGCAAGAGCGCGCGCTGTGGGGTTGGTGACGGGTCCCCACGCCCACACAGCCAGTGGGTAGTGAGCCCCAGCAGCCTGCCCAGAGGGCCGGCAGTCGGGGGTGGGAGAGCGCCCGACCCTGGACGGCCCACACCCAGGCAAGAGGTGCACCCCCCGGGCATCCTCATGCCGCCCCCACAGCACGCAAGAGCGCGCGCTGTGGGGTTGGTGACAGGTCCCCACGCCTGCACCCCCCCGCACCAACAGCTAGTGGGTAGTGGGCCCCGGCAGCCCGCCCAGAGGGCGGGCAGTCGGGGGTTGGAGAGTGCCCGACCCCGGACGCCCCACACCCAGGTAGGAGGCGCCCCCCTCGGGCGCCCTCGTCCCGCCCCCACAGCGCCCAAAGCCAGCTCGCAAGAGCGCGCGCTGTGGGGTTGGTGACGGGTCCCCACGCCCGCAACCCTCCGCACCCACAGCCAGTGGGTAGTGGGCCCCGGCAGCCCGCCCAGAGGGGGGGCAGTCGGGGTTGGGAGAGCGCCCGACCCCGGACACCCCACACCCAGGCAAGAGGCGCCCCCCCCGGGCACCCTCATGCACCCCCAACGCATGCAAAAGCGCGCGCTGTGGGGTTGGTGACTGGTCCCCACGCCCGCACCCCCCCGCACCCACAGCCAGTGGGTAGTGGGCACCGGCAGCCCGCCCAGAGGGCGGGCAGTGGGGGTTGGGAGAGCGCCTGACCCCGGACGCCCCACACCCAGGCAGGAGGCGCACCCTCCGGGCGCCCTCGTGCCGCCCCTACAGCGCGCAACGCCAGCTCGCAAGAGCGCGCCCTGTGGGGTCGGTGACGGGTCCCCACACCCGCACCCCCCCCGCAACCGCAGCCAGTGGGTAGTGGGCCCCAACAGCCCGCCCAGGGGGCGGGCAGCCGGGGGAGGGGGAGCGCCTGACCCCAGACGCCCCTCACAACAGCGGACGGCACCCCCCCCGGGGACGCCCTTCCGCCAACCCCACAGCGCGCAACGCAGGCCCACAAGGGCGCGCGCCGTGGGGCCGGTGCTGGGTCCCCACACCCGCACCGACCGCACCCGGGACAAACGGGTCGCGGAACCCCGGCTGCCCGCCCCAGAGGCTGGGCGGCCGGGGGAGGGACAGCGCCTGACACCAGACGCCCCTCACAACGGTGGCAGCCCAACTCCCCGGGGACAGCCCCCAACCAGCCCCACAGCACGCAGCCCCCACAGGGCATGCAGGCCAGGGGGACAGTGTTGGGCCCCCAAACCCACACACCCGCGCCCACAGCACCTGGGTGGCGGACCCCAACAGCCCGCCCAGTGGGCGGGCAGTTGGGGGAGGGGGAGCGCCTGACCTCAGGTGCCCCTCACAACGGTGGAAGGCACCTCACCGGGGACGCCCTTCCGCCAGCCCCACAGCGAGCAACGCCGGCCCGCAAGGGCGCACGCTGTGGGATCGGTGCTGGGTCCCCACGCCCGCACCGACCGCACCCGGAACACACGGGTCGCCGTACCCCGGCCGCCCGCCCCAGAGGACGGGCGGTCGGGGGAGGGACAGCGCCTGACACCAGACGCCCCTCACAACAGTGGCAGGCCACCCCCCCCCAGGGGACGGCCCCCCACCACACCTGCCCCGCGGCACGCAGCCCCCGAAGGCCAGGCAGGCCAAGAGGACAGTGTTGGGCCCCCACACCCACACACCCGCGCCCACAGCACGTGGGTAGCGGACTCGAACAGCGCGCCCAGTGGACGGGCAGTCGGGGGAGGGGGGATGCCTGACCTCAGACAGCCCTCGCAACAACAGCCCCAAGCCAGGTAGGGGGGAACCGGGACCGGACCGCCCCCCCCCCAACCGCTCCAGACGGAGCAAGGGACCGGGGCAGGACACGTGGAGGGGCAAACGGCCCTATTAGCGCCGAGTGCCGGGACCGCGCGAGGTGCGCACGCCACACAACCCAGGGGAGGGGGGAGCGGACGCCGCGGGAGCGCAAGCGCACGCACACGCAAAGGGCACGCGGGGACTACAAGAAGGGCAACCGGACCGAGCTCGCGGAACGCACACACCGCGTGGAATGGCGTACCAGCGAGCGAGGGTAAGGGACACCGGGACGGGACGGCCCGCCACACGCAGCGCGGGACACGCGGGGCGGGATGGGGGAAACGGGAGAGACACAACACCAGGTAACAGCCCAAGCCCCCCGAACGGGCCGCGAGCGCCGCGCACACACGGACAGGGCACTGCACCCGCCAAGGCAGTAGTGGCGCACTGCGCCACGCCCCAACCCCTAGGCTAGGCAGCCTCCGCGCCAGCATAAGGGGGTCCGGCTGGCGACAAGCCAGTAGCACAGGCCCGGCGGCGCCGGCGCCCCGGGCGACCACGCATTAGGGGGGCAACGCGGTGGGTAAGCGCCCGCAGCCACGGCCGCGAATTGATGCACTGACCGGGGAGTGGCGAAACGGGGAAGCCGGGGAGGGACGGGGCTCCGAGCCCTGTGAACCCGGGGGACTCCGCCACCAGGCAGGAGGTGCTTCTTGGAGGGGCCCCACTAGGACCCGGTGGGGAGGATATCACCTGGCCCGACCAGGTGGCCCCCCGGGGCCGAAAGGCGTCTAGTACCCGCAAAATCAAACCTCAAACCTCCAACCATTACCCATTACCTGCTACCCTGCGTTCGCTGTCTCCTCTCCCTCTCCCTGGCGCTGTCTTCGCTTCTCCACCTACCCTACCCGCTCTGTGCGCCTCACCTTTTCCCTTCGTTGGCTCCCTCTGCCCTGCTTCCCTTTCCAGGTGCGCCCACGGTGCAGGCAACTTGCGGGCCACTTGCTCGCCCCGCTGTTCGGCGGGCCCCCCTCGCCCCCTGCCCTGTGCTCTGGCCTCATTCTGCCCCCGGCTCCCTCTGCCTGTACGCGCACGGTGCAGGGCAGCGTGCAAGGCAAACACTTTCCCACCCTTCTGCCCTCTCCCTCCCAGCACCGGGCCCTTGGGTCCTTCCGGTGCCCTTGTCCTCTCTTTCCCCTAGGCTGACCTACCCTTGCCCCCCTGTGTTCGGTTCCCCGCGAAGTACTCTGCACGACACTATGCAGCCCCAAGTGCCCTACATAGCCCAACGAGCGCGGGTCAGCTCGGCCTCACGGTATGCAGCGAAGGTCGTAGGGCCAGCAGCCAAACCGGCGGCGTCCCAACCGTAGTCACCAGGGTACTCACCAGTGAGGTAGCCTGGGGAGGAGGCATAGGAGAATGGGTCCAACCACTTGTTGCGCGCAGGCCCATACCAGGCAGCGGTGGTGAATATGGGCACAGGGGAAGGAGCGAGCTGGGTAACTTGGGCGCTGGGCTTACGTTTCTCAGCGAATGGGCCGAGAATGTAGGAGGCCTAGCTCTCAACGAGATCCTCACCAGTCGTGATGGCCTGCACGTAGTAGTCGCACACAGGAAACATAACAAAACGGCCGTTCTTGATCTTCTTCACCTTCAGCTCATCGGGAGTGTCGGAGCCGTCAGCTAAAACCAGAGGGTCAAAGGCTTCACGAGGTTGGAGCAGTTACGGATTCACGCACAGAGGCCCTCACACGGTAGGCCTCAAGGCACCCAGCAGGAGAATAACAAAAAAAAAGAAAAGAGAAAAGAAAAGAAAAGAAAAGAAAACTGGCAGGCCACGACAGCGAGGTTGGACTGGGCGTGCACCAGGTTGGAGCTGCCAAGGTAGTCCAGACCCCCCTCAAGAAAGACATGAGCACCAGCCTGGAACCACACCAGCGTACTTGACCCAAAACTCAGGGTTCAAGCAGCCCCAAGTACCCAACATAGCCCGACGTGCGTGGATCAACTCGGCCTCACGGTATGCGGGAGACGTGGTAGGGCTAGCAACAAAACCGGCGGCGTCCCAACCGTAATGTATGTACAACGTATATATATATATATATATATATATAGTCATAGTCATAGTCATAACCACTTATCATGCCGTCTACTGGAGTTACTGGGCATCTGTCGCCGACAGGTGATTCCTGCCTCGCTCGATCCCGTGGGTCTGAGGGCTGCCTGAGGTGGTTCACAGCATGACGGAGGACCCAGAGGACCGGGGATACTGGTCAACCAGGCTTTGGGGGCAGTGGCAACTCCATAGCGTTGGCATTAGCAACGGCGACGGACGCTGGCCCGTTTGTTCGCCGGGGGTAAGGGGGCAAGGCACAGCAACGCAGCAGCATTGAAACAAGCAGAAAGCAAGAGCTTCTCTGTCCGCCGCAAAGCGGCAACCAAGGAACAAAGCAGCACGCATGCGGCGAAGCAAGAGCGGACTTTCCGTCGTTCGCGTAGCCCCGCCACCGTGGAGACGTCCATCACCCGTTACCCCACTGAATCCATTGCCATCTGCGTACTCGTAATTGCTCACCATCCCTGACTCCACGTATCCCACTGCCAGCACGCAATAACCCGTATATGCATAGCCAGGATTTCTGGGAGGCTCCAGCCTAGCCTGGCCCTCAGCTTTCATCGCCCCCATGTCCCCACAATGTACGCAGCCGACCCACCGCACCAGTCCCCTAGTATAGTACAGAAACACGGTATCAACTCCACGTCCCCGTGGCCCTGAGCTGCACCCAAACCCCAGATATATACCATGCCGGCACTCCGTGTCAGGGGCCAGTACCCAATCAGCTTCGAGGCATTCTCTTTCCCACGTATAATATAACATGAGGGTCTACAGGGGGGACACCAGCCGCTACGGGACGGGAGTGGCGCAACCCGTGAATATCGCTGGCTGGGATTTGGGCTGGTGGGTGCCGTAGCTTGGTTATCGACCCCCTGTAGGGGTACCCACCAGAGGCTCGCCCCGGGCTGTGGTAACCAGGTGCACCTCATCTGGCCCACATACATTGCCCTGGCGCCTAACCTTGACCCTTACCTGCACTGTTTGGCCAGCTCCCCTGGTTGCGCCTCTTCCGCCACATGAGTGGCCAGGCCGCAGGTTCGGCCCCCACCGACGACGTGGCGAGCCTACTTATAGCATTGGCCCGCGTGTCACCCCCCGGACCACTCAGCATGCCGCTCCTCCTCTCTCCCTGCCTGTAGCCGACCAGACTGGCGCCCCCAGAAGTAAGTTGTTACAATGGTGAGGCGACCGCATACACCTCACTACAACGCCGCGCAGTACCGCTGTTGCCACGCCAATGCCACCTGCGAGCCGCCACCATACGCACCACCGCAACCGCAAGGCCATGGTCAGAGGTTAGACTATGTTCATGCCTGCAGGCACGGTCCCTCTAGTTTGTTAACGGGGCCAGGGGATGCCCCCACACGCCCGCTGAGTTGTTAGAGGGGTCAGGGGGACACCCCAGTACCGCCATGCATCCCCGCTGCTCCCCCACTGTACGGTTCCCGAGTACCGCCGCGTACCCCCACCGTACACCGCCACCTTGAACTCCGCGTGCCCCCCGTGAGTGCTCGGCCCAAGCTGCCACGCTGTCTGTAGGACGCCCGCCATACTGTCCACCTGACGAGCTCGCCCTTCACATCCCTCCACGCACACATCATTGCTTCGGCGCCCCCCCCCCGGGCCTGCAGGCTGTCCCCGCAACCCCGTGTAACACTCCCAGGGGGCGCCGTAACGCCGTAACCCCCAGACAACTCCGTGCACCCCCGGTGTATCCCGAGCAACCACTCCAAATACTGCCGTAGCCAGGCCGCCAGTAGAGACCCCAGTGCCATGGGAATACCCTACAGGGGTTTGAGCCTTATTACCCTGGTCGGGACGACCCATGACACCTCACTGTTGTATGCGGCGACCCGGGGCAGGCGGGTGAAGCATCTCTGTCCGACCCTCATGCACGGGGGCAGTACGGCTCACCATCAGGCCGGCTCGACCTGTCACATCGCGTTGGCCGTCATACGCCGCCAGCGAGTACCGCACAATCAGGCCATGAGGGGACTGCTTCTCAGGCGCTACCCCCTCCGCTGCGTCCAGCGTAGAGACGGTAGCAGGTGCACCCACAATTCCTAACCCCATCAATCTGCATCACTCCCGGCCCCCACCACGCCGTCACCATTTCCTCCGTGATGCCACAACCAGAGTATCCGCGAGTCGCCCTCCAGAGCCGCCTACCACAGCAGCAGGGGCAGGGCTGCCGACAGCGCTCCAGGGCACCGTACCCCTTCCACTCGGACGCTCTTCAGGCCACCCTGGATTGTCTTCCAGGCACTCGAGGAAATCTGTCCAGAGTGCCGCAGTGCCCACCTCGCCTTAGGCCACCCCCTATCGGCACGCTCCTTACATGTCCTGCATAGTGGGACGGAGGCACATTGATGAACCCAGACTGATGCTGTTTCCCGGAACCCAGGGCATCGCTGCGGAAGCACAGACAGCGACAGAACGCAGCTACCATCACAACACCGTGACCATAGGTCCAGCCATACATCGCAGCACGCGCCCTGGAGTCCGAGCAAAGCACCCGCCAGCGTGCGTGCTGTGGCACAACTGAGGAGGCTGCGCCTCGCTTCCTCCCACGTGGACACCAGGCGGAGTTTCAGGACGCCCACCTGGCCACCCCCAACGAGGTAACCGCCACACGGATGGGCCTCACGGACCAGCGCACCTACGTCAGAGGCCTCGAGACGCGCCTCCGAGAGGCACACCGCTGGCACGCCCGCTCCCTGTCGCCCCCACGGGGATAGGGGGGTTCACCCGCCCCCGACACCCACCAGGCCAAGAAGACCAAGACAGGTCGCGGGGCCCGCCAGCGCGCCCGCCAGCAGGGCGCGACGCCCCGACCAGGGCCCGGGTCCAGCCACACCGCACCGGGCCAAGCCCAGACCCCCCAGGCAGACCAACAGCATTGCCCCCGCCAGCGCCCACCACCACCACCGTACCGCAGCACCGAAACCCTGCAGCCCAGTCAGCCACCACCGCCCGCACACGTCCACAGCATGCCAGGACCACCATACGCACAGAGCCAGGGGACATGGCACCACCAACACCACCACCACGCCCCCGTCCCTCCCAACCCCTACCCCCCGATGCCCCCATGCTACAGCGACCCCCACCAGCTAAATCCCCACCACGCCCCAGCACAACCAGGCCCCACGAACCACCCACCCCACATGGCACACATCACCGCACCACACCATCACGTATTCCACCACCACACCCACCAACGCCGGGGTACCACACACAACCAGCACACCCTCAACACCACCACCACGCGGTCCAGCACCACCTGCCGCCCCCACTACACGGACCCACGACACACGAGCCACGGTACACCCCCATGGGCCCGCGGGGAGCCGCGCACGCACACCAGCAACACCAGGGCCCAGTAGGAGCGCCCCACCACCACAAGCAGCCCCCTCACCCACACCCCATACCAGCGAGCACCATCCACCAGCAGCCACCCATTACATACGGACCACAGCCCCATCCGGACGCCCATGCGGCCGCCTCCCACCCAAACCTCGGCACCACAACCAGCCGAGAATCGCAAGGACCGCACGGCGCACACACGCAACACCCACATGACCCACAGGGACACCCAGACCCCCAGCCAGCACAACACCAACCCCGCCCCCCCCACCACCAACAGTGCTACCCCCACATCACCCCCCCCCCGCCCCCCCCCGAGACCAGGCCACGGACGCAACACGCGGCAGCCAGCATCAGCCAATTGACGTCGATGCCCCCTTCGACACACGCCACCGCGAATCCCCCCTCCCGCGACCGCCACAGGAAACCCCATCACCGGACCCCACACACGACAACGACAACCCCCCCCCCAACCGACGGCAGCCCCCCCATCACACCCCGCACCACCAGCCGCCGCATTGGCCGAACCCTACGCCCTACACAACCCCGCAGCGGTACGGCAAGGACGCGGGGACCAGGAGGTGCTGCGCCTCCACACCTCCGGCACCACCCAGCGCATCCGGGCGAACACCCTGGTGCAGGCGGCCACCCTGGGGAAAGGTGTCTGAGACTTCCTCTTCGACGCCTTCCTCCACGCCGCCCGACACGACCGCCCCCCGCGTGCCACCCCAGACGGCCAGAGCCCGCCCCACACAGGGAGCCGGATCTGGGTGCCCCCCATCGACTTGGGGCGACACCTAGTCGGACACTGCGTGCCGGAGCGGCACATCACCCAGGGCTGCACCCGCTACCGCGAGCCGAACATGGCCCACCCCCCACCCAGCGCCACCCCCGACAACACCAAAGAGTGGGAGCGGGAAACATGGGTAGCCCGGATGGCCTCCCTGAGCAACTTCCGGCACCACGTCGCGGGGGACATCCCCACCCCCGACGACCGGCAGTCAGCCCCCTCCACGTACATGACTCGCATGTACAATCTGCACTACACCCTCTCCACCACCCACTACCACGCAACAACTGACCATTGGGTGGTACACGGCACCGACTCCCTCCTCCCCGCCGACTACGCCCCCCCCCCAACATAACCCAGGCCTCGACACGTACGCCAGGGGGTACGAGCTGGACGACCCCCACATCTGGGGCACGTGTGAACGCAAATCCCTGGACACGCTGCTCTCCATCCGCAGCGGCAACCAGGGCCTTGGTAGGGCGATGTTTTTCCTCCCCAAGTGGACCCAACGGACCTGGGGGATCCCCACAGACCGGTGGCTGTGGAGGGTCACGCTGCGCCCCCAGCAGAGGCAAGCCCCCCCGAACCGCAGGGGACCCACCCCTGCACGCCCCACCACCCTACAGATCTGCCGATACATGGTGGCAGCCCGCCTCATGGCGGTGCTGTGGCCGGGCCCAGACACCCCCATCGAAAGCTACCCCCACCTCACAGAGGAGGACATGCCCGGCATCCAGCGATGCTTCTTCCGCACCCTCGACTACCTCCAGCAAAGACACCCGCACGTCCTGGAGCAGACATGGCCAGCCCCCGGGTAACCCACGTGACCGCACGGCCGAGACAACGCCACCACACCAGCACCAGCACGCAAGGGTCACCAAGGAAAACGCGCGCACACGCCCGGTGCCCAAACCCGCATCCTCGTTCTCGCTACTTGCAGGACTCAGCATCCTACGCCCGCCCCCGAAGCCCAGGGCCCTCCGCCGTCTCCCACAGCCCTCTCCTCTGCCTCAGACTCCACAACCTCCACCAACATGACCATCTCATCCACCACCACCACCACGTCCTCATGCAGCAAGCAACCCCGCCGCCGCCAAGGCCAACGCCCAGACGAGGCCCGCACCCGCAACGCAGCCGAAACCCAAGACCGCCGTGAAGCAGCCACCCAAACCTGTCAGCGCGCCACGACCACAACCCGCAGCCATACGCAAACCCAAGCCCAAACCCGGCGCCACGACGGCAGCGCGAACCCGACTCCCCGAGGACGTCCTCTATGACATTTGGCCCCAGCCGTCCCAGGCCCGGAGGCAGCAGCACCGAGCACGGCACCCCCCCACCGTCACTGACGCCGCCGCCACCACCTTCATAGCGGAGCGCGCCGCGGCCGATGCACGACGCACCTCGTCCCGCCACCTCTCAAAACCCGCACCCCAGGCCCACGGACCACCCCCGACCAGGCCAGAACGACGCCAGGGTCCGCCAGCAGCATCCCCGCCCCCCTACCAACCCTCGATGACAGCCCACATACAGCGCATGCCCCGCTACCGCCGCCGCCGCGAGTCCCCACCCAACCCCCGAGGCGGAAACCGTGCGCGCACACCCGCGGGTCCCCATCTGCTCGTGCCCCCACTCCCCGCGCCCCCCCACGGTACAGGACTACGAGGAATCCACCCACGCCCACTCCTCCGCCCAAGGCCGCGGCCCCATCGAGGGACGGTGGTGGCAGCGCTGGACCCACACGCAGCTCTGGGAGCTGCAAAAGTGGGCCCGGGGAGAGCCCTCCCTCGAGGGCCTGGTCCACTGGCCCCGCAAGGGGTCGGTGGAGAACTGCAGCCTCCGGCTGGCGGGGTGGTGGATGCCGCAGGCCGCATGGGAAGCCATGCTGGCCGATACGCTCCATCCCCTGGGAGTCCATCCCCGCAACCTACCCGCGCCCCAGGACCACCCTCATGTCCTCAGGCGCGAGCAGGAGACCCTCCAGGAGACACAGCGAGACGGCATCCGCCTGTGGGACTTCACCCAAAGCATAGACTCGCACACACACACCCCCTCACCACCCCAGAAGCGTCGGCGCACCGACACCGGCGGCACCCACAGCACCTCAGTAGCCCTGCGCGCCGCACAACACGACGCGCCTGACCCCCCGGCCAGCGGCGCCGCCACCTAACCCCGTTACTGTAAAACGCAAGCACCCAAAAGGCTGCCTCAGAGTCTCGTTTCGGCCAGTACTCAGAATTTTCAAACCTCTCATTTTGAATCTCCTGCAGTCCCATTTTGAAAACCTTGAAACGACGCCCTTCTTGTAATTGCCGCACGCAATAAATCAAATGAGTTGATCAATCTTGACTTGGTGATACGGAGTGATTCAACAGATAAGCCGTTTCATGGCCTAAACAATAATGGACGCTCAGCACAATACATACACTGTAAACATGCTAAAATCCTACAAAATCAGATCTTTTTATAATAAAAATCAGTGCTTCTCAGAAAGAAAACAATGCACACATCAGTGCGCACGCGTGCCCTGCAGTGCCCAAATAGCGGCATCTGCGACGCACCACAGCAAATAACTTATATGGGGCTATGTCATGCACAACAAACAAAAGTTAGACATAATTGCTGTAATCCTGATGCTGCCAAATGCAGAGGTCCACAGAAGAAGCCAACCCTGTTCTGTCCTGTCCTGAGCTTCCCTTTACACTCCCCCCCCAAGCCCACACATACCCTGATGTGTGGCTGAGACCCCAAAACAAAAGGGTGCGAAGGGTTTTACCATAGGGCTGGGAAAAGCTCCGACAGAGCTGGGTGGGTGTAAAACGCAAGCACCCAAAAGGCTGCCTTGCATGTTTACACTCCCCCCCCAGGCTCAGCACTCCCCAAATGAGTTGCTGACCCGAGAAAGAAAAAAAAAATAGCAAAACATGCAGGCCTTTACCTACAATACAATACAGATATTATTGTCTGTGATCTGGCTATTTCTACTCATTCAAGGTAAAAACAGCTACTATCTATGTGCAGATCATGCTAGTGGAATACCACTGGTACCACAGATAGCTTTACCCTCCTTAAAGGGATTTCTGTCACGAAACAGTGCCCTAGGGAAGTGGTGAAGTGGTGTTTCAACCTATACCCACTCAAACTCCTCAAAGGGTGTAAAAGCCTGATGAGTGCTCATGGCACACAACCTGAAGTGCTCATGGCACAGATAAAATTTAGTATAAAAATACTGAAAGAAAACCCCTGCTTTTTCCAACAAAAGCAGAAAAACAAACGGGAAAACCACTCTGCTTTTTCTCCAAGACAGAAGCAGCTGAAAAAGAAAAAAAGACACACTGCTCACAAGCAGGCAGGTGCAAAGCAAAACAGAATTGCAAAACTGAGTAAACCAGAGTTCACTCAAAGTGTAAAGCAGGGTGTATCCCACCACTGCTCATTGCAGATCCAAAATAGTATCTACAACGAAAAAGAAAGCAAAGGCACATGTCAGTGCCAGCAAACAAGGCGCTTGGCGCCCAAGAAGAGGCCAAAAAAGACCTCGTTGACAAAGTCAACTTTTGGATGCATTGTAATTTACATCACATTCTGCCATCTGTGGCAGATATATACCACAAGGCGCTCACAGCGCCAAAAGCTGACAAAGAAAGCGCTGCAAGCGCTCGCAAATTGAACAACGCTCACGGTTGCACTCCCATATTATCCACTGCACTATCTTGATGTGGTGGTAACTCTTGGGGCCCTTCTTGATGAGGTATCAATTGATCTTGTGGTGTTTGTGGAAAATTTGGCTTGTTGTTGCTCCTCTTGTAGTTGAATCATGGCCAAAGCATGCTTGTTGATGTCGAAATTGAGTTGGTGTTGGTCGCCATTTGTTTGTCTACATTGCTTGCGCATTCCACAAGTCTGTCGTATGATTGCTTCAACGAAGTATGAAACCCCATGAGGTCTTGGTGAAGTTTCCGAACTTGTTGATCATTTTGTTGATGGTTATGATCCACTATTTTTCGGAGGCCTCTCCCTTCGTTGAGCACACCGAAGGCATTGCGCTTCAGCCAGCGCGCCAACGGCAAAAGCAGCGCGCTTTAAAGAGCACCGCTCAGTCCAAGAAGGGATTCCCTTGGTTCTCCTTGGAGTGCACCACAGACTGCCCCCACATGTCTCGCGTAGGGCACTCGGTCTTCTTCTCGCTTGTACCTCGGCATGCGCGACCTTGGACCTCAAAGAACTTGGCTATAGCGCGGCGACGCTGCACAGCTCGTCCTGCTCGCTGTCCCCTTTGTTTGGGCCTCGCGACGTTCGACGACTCATTTGTGGAGCTCCTTCGCTGCTGAACTCCACCAGGATCTCCCGAAGTTACTGTCCACGCGTCAAAATCATCCAAACTCGCTTGTAACTCGTCCGGTCGGCACTCAGTCACTTGGGATTCGTTCTGCCGGCGCTTCGTCACACTTGAAACGGGCCTTGGTTCTTGCTTCTCGACGAACTTGTTCCATTTGTTCGTTCTGACGGACACAGAGGGCGAACAGTTACCCAACAGTTCCACAACTCGTCGGAGGTCACTTAAAGATCGCTTCAAGGAATTTTCCAACGAGGTCTCCAACTTCGCCAACACACCTGAGTACTCAGACGCTTTGTTCTTGTTCGGCGGCGCATTCGATTTTGCGGTGTTCTTCTTTGGCGTTGCCTTTCTGGAATCTGCCAGCTCCTTCAATGAGCGCTTCCCTGGCTCCTTCAGTTCGTTCGGCGGCGTACTTGTCTGCCCCGAATTCAACGAAGGCTGGAACAACCGGCAATAGAGCTTTTGAAAAACGTGGCCAAAGTTCGCGTACCTCTTCGCGCAGATGACTTGTTGCTCATACCTGAGACTTTGCCTTATTCATTCTTCCTGTGCGACGAGTCGTTGCACTGCTGTGATGGCGGCGGCTTCAGCACATCGTGGCACTTCTGTTACTCCACTTGAAAGGCGCTGCGGCGGCCGTGTTGTCCTGGGCGGGGCTGGCGCTGGTCTGGACGGCGCCTTGATGGTGTCTTCATTGACGGCTTGGCCGGGCCGTAGACTCCTGTGATTGCACTCCTCACTCTTATTGATCTCATCTGCAGCTACAGGCAAAGGCAAAGAAACGTCGTGTTTATCTGTTGAATATTTCAAGACCTCAGAGTCTTGTTTTGGCCAGTACTCAGAATTTTCAGACCTCTCATTTTGAATCTCCTGCAGTCCCATTTTGAAAACCTGGAAACGACGCCCTTCTTGTAATTGCCGCACGCAATAAATCAAATGAGTTGATCAATCTTGACTTGGTGATACGGAGTGATTCAACAGATAAGCCGTTTCATGGCCTAAACAATAATGGACGCTCAGCACAATACATACACTGTAAACATGCTAAAATCCTACAAAATCAGATCTTTTTATAATAAAAATCAGTGCTTCTCAGAAAGAAAACAATGCACACATCAGTGCGCACGCGTGCCCTGCAGTGCCCAAATAGCGGCATCTGCGACGCACCACAGCAAATAACTTATATGGGGCTATGTCATGCACAACAAACAAAAATTAGACATAATTGCTGTAATCCTGACCCTGCCAAATGCAGAGGTCCACAGAAGAAACCAACCTTGTTCTGTCCTGTCCTGAGCTTCCCTTTACAGTTACCCAGCAAACCACCACCACAGGGCGCCACGCCAGGCCCCGCCCAGAAGTCACCAAACAAACCGGACGCCGAGGGACGCCAAAGCACACAACAACGGTCACCACTACGCCTAAAGGCACCGAACCCAGGCCCGCTACTGTCGCAACCGCCTAACCGAGCCAAAACCCAAACACAAATCAAACCCGAGCTACACTCCGAAACCGCTAACCCTTGACTCCTAACCAGGCCCGCCGAGAAAACAACGTAGCCACAGCCCACACCCACAGCCCACACAGCCGCCTAACCAGCCAGCTGCAGAAGCAAGGAGACACCTAACCAAACCCACCCTGGCCCATACCCGTGTACATCAGGACGCGCGAACCGCACCCCCGGGGCGCGACTGCCGCCACAGCACCGACGACACACGCCAGAGGACACAACACTATTGCACCGCCGCACCAACTGCCCGTGCCTGTGCCTGCAGTGTACGCGCGCCCCTGTTTATCTTTTTTTTCCATCAAGAAAAAAATTAGGGGGGGAGGAAGAGGGACACAACCACCAATGGCACACGCGCACCGCACACAGCGCGCACACCGGTGTATGGGCGCCACAAGGGCCAGGACACCGCACACGCGCGTGCACCGAGGGCAACAAAGGGACGAGACACCACGGCCTGGCACACCGGTGAACAGGAGCCAAGAGGCCCGGGACACCGCGCACGCAAAGCAACACATCGAGCGAGCGCACCGGTGAACAGGAGCCAAGTGGCCCAGGACACAGCACACACAACACAACACACGGAGCGGGCACACCTGTGAGCGGGGGCCAAGGGGCCCAGGACGCCACACACGAAACACAACACCCCGAGCAGACACATCGGTGAACAGGAGCCAAGTGGCCCAGGACACCGCAGACACAACACAACAAACCGCGCGGGCACACCGGTGAACAGCAGCCAAGTGGCCCAGGACACCGCACAAACAAAACAAAAGACAGAGCAGGCAGACCGGTGAACAGGAGCCAAGTGACCCAGGACACCGCGCACGCAGAGCAACACACGGAGCAGGCGCACTGGCGAACAGGAGCCAAGTGGCCCAGGACACCACGCACGCAACACAACACACTCAGCGGTGAACGGGAGCCAAGGGGTCCGGGACACCGCACGTGCAACGCACGACACCGAGCGGGCACACCCGTGAACAGGAGCCAAGTGGCGCAGGACACCGCAGACACGACACAACAAACCGCGCGAGCAAACCGATGAACAGGAGCCAAGAGGCCTGGGACACCGCAAACACATAGTGCGGACGAGGGACAGGAAAGAACCAACACCCCATGGGTTGGACACACCGGGGCAACCCGGCCGACCCAGCGGGCCAGGGGCAGGAGCGGTACTCCAACGCCACTGGTCTGAGCCCGGCCAGGCTGCATCGGGGACCATGGCAAACGTCAGGGAGCCATGGAAGCAACCGGTGACAGGTGAGCCGGTCCACAGTCCAGGAGGAGGTCGCCTGCCAGGCAGAGTGGCCCCGCAAGTCAAACCACAAGGGTGAGGCGGTCGTACCGTAGACAAGCGGGAGCAATACCCCTTGTGGTGAGAGATACCCCACACAGCTGGGCAGCCCCCAGAGCTGCCGCCCAAAGGAGGGGGCATGTGGCCCTACCCATGGACACATGTGGGGACACCCTCCCACCTGGGACACATGGACCGGGTGGCCGCGACAATGCCTTCCCAAGCACATGCGGGAGCGGCTCAAGAGGCACCTGACATAGAGCAGTGGAAGGGACAGGACGTCCCCTTGGTAAGACCTTCTTCCTGCTTTGTCAAAGGAGGCATCCCGAGCTCCCGAAGATACCTACCTACCTACCTTCCTCCCACGTGGACACCGGGCGTAGTATCGGTCGCCCGTCGGGCATCAGCGGCAGGCTCTCAAGCAGCCGGGACCACCGCGCAACTTTGGGGCTGTGTGTGCCATGCGCCAGGAGCTCCCAACCGTAGTCCCACAAGACCATCCCGATGACATCAACCCTGCCCTGCCCCGGGCCCCTGGCGGATGCTAAAACCAAGCGTTGTCCTCCCGTTCGAGCCTCAATGAACGCCGCGAGGCCCGGGGTGTCAAGGGTGTGACGGGCATCGGCAGCGACGTGGTTGTCCCCCTCTGGCAGAGAGAACATGGCCTCCGTGACGTGGCCTTGCGCGTCGTCGCCCTGTACCCGTGCCAGCTGCTTGGAGCACACTAACACTGCCAATGACCGCTGCTCCGTGACCGCTGGTATGGCTCGTTGCAGCTGCCGGTCATACAGCGACAACGTACCCACGTCAAGTACGACAGCCACCGCCAGGATTGGGAGACTGGACAGAGGTTACCGAAGGACAGGCAGCACCTCGCGAGGCCAGCCCATGACGTTTTCCACAGCTGGATGGTTGGCGTACACCTGGAGCCAGGGATCACTCTGGCCGTCAGGGCTTCTCACCATGGTACCACGCACCAGGGCCCACGATTGCGCCGACATCACGCGGGACCACTCACTGAATGCCGTGAAGTCCCGTGCCACCCAGGAACCGATCCACTGGCTGAAGGCCTGCGCCACCGCCGCCATCCAGTCAGGGAACAAGGACATGGCCTCTTGGTGCGCGATGCATGACCGTGGCACCAGCAGTGCGTGCAGCGGTGCCCTCTGAAGGGTTACTCGCAGGTCGCCGGGGAGGCTGGCAAATGGGTTCCACGGCGGACGCTGCTGGATCCTCCCTGCCGGCGGGCAGAAGGGTGTGTCACCTCGCAGGAACGCGTATACCGCCCTCTTTTGATCTTGCATTGGCAGCTGCATATTCTGGGTGAGCCGATGGTTCCTGCGTGCATACACATCTTCCCCAATCTTGACCATGTCCTCAACAAAGAGCCTGGCCTTGGCAGGGCCCCGGGACGATGCCGCTCGCACTGCAGCAAACAGCCGCTTCAGGTCCCGGGGGACGACACCCGCCATTAGGGATTCAGTCCACCTGCAGCCGTGCTCCTTCCACGCCACGAACTGCACCGCCCTGTCTGTCAGGGGCTCCGCCGTGAACTCCTCCACACGCCTGCACAGGAGCCCAGGCACCTCCTTGTCCCGCGCACACAGTAGGCGCATGTGGCCAATGTCCTCCTCCGGTCCCCCACAGAAGATACCGGGGTGGGCCGGTATTGCCATACGTGTGAGCTTCTGTCTCCACCGTCGCATGACCTGCATGGTGGACAAGCGACCGTCACGTGCCCGCAGCATATTTCTGTGCGTTGGGCCGTGGTGTAAAGCTCTCAGGGGCACCGCCTCACAGGAGCCAGCCAGTGGCATGTGCGCCCTGGTGCGTGCCGCTAGCGAACGCCACTCCATCTCCCGGACTTGCTGAAGGGCTTGCATGGATGGCAAACGCGGCTCAAGCTCTGCATTATCCCCCGGCACCAAGAGGATGGCGTGCTCCTTTGCCAGGACGAGATGGACAGGCGGGGCCATTGCACGGGCCGCGGCAGAGTCCGGCGCTTCAAGCGGGACTGCTGCCAAGTGCGAGCCCTGCCTCACCACCCAGTGGTGCGGCCCCCCAACTCGGCGTGGCAGCCGCCGCAGCCCCTCCACTATCCAGCTCAGTGCGTGCTGGTTGACCAGATGTGATGTCAGCCCCTTGATGCCACCGTACAGGGCCTCCTGCGCCCTGCGGAGATGCGCTCCTATGATGGACGCATCCACCACGTGCACCGTGCACGCTGACGGGGGCGTGTGCAACAGGTATGCCACCGCGCTGATGATCTCTGCCTCCGGGACCGTGCCGTAGATGGCACCCGTCCACGTGGGGATTCCGTGGCTAGCCACCACCACCTTTGTGGTGTCGTCTCCCTGAGGCGACGCATCAGACGATGTGACTTTAGTCGCCACCGGCACCCAGCAGTACCAGTCGGGTTCCACCCACGCCACGTCGGAGTGGGGGCTCTGCACCACCCTTCCAAGGGACGCCGCACGGGAGGCCGTGAGCTTCGGGGACAGGACTACCTTCGGCCGATACACCGCATATGGTCTCCAGGCCACGTCACATCCACAGACTGACTTGATGGCGTCCAGGGCGGTGGTATACTCCGCCCCCGAAACTGTTGCGGAGCAGGAGGGCTGGTACACCACCACAGATCCCTATTCCACCGCGCCCCCATCACAAAACAACGTGACAGCGACGTGCTGATCGTGCGGCACGTTGGACATCCGAACCACTTCCGGGACTGAGTACTCATCCGGATCCGGAACAGAGCCTGCTGGTACGCGCACGGGACTGGCCCTCTGCCTGTACGCGCACGGTGCAGGGCAGCGTGCAAGGCAAACACTTTCCCACCCTTCTGCCCTCTCCCTCCCTACACCGGGCCCTTTGGTCCTTCCGGTGCCCTCGTCCTCCCTTTCTTCTACACTGACCTACCCTTGCCCCCCTGTGTTTGGTTCCCCGCAGAGTACTCTGCCCGACACTATGCAGCCCCAAGTGCCCTACATAGCCCAACGAGCGCGGGTCAGCTCGACCTCACGGTATGCGGCGAAGGTTGTAGGGCCAGCAGCCAAACTGGCGGCGTCCCAACCGTAGTCACCAGGGTACTCACCACTGAGGGAGCCTGGGGAGGAGGCATAAGAGAATGGGTCCAACCACTTGTTGCGCGCAGGCCCATACCAGGCAGCGATGGCAAATATGGGCACAGGGAAGGAGCGAGCTGGGTAACTTGGGCGCTGGGCATACCTTTGTTGGCGAATGGGCCGAGAATGTAGGAGGCCTAGCTCTCAACGAGATCCTCACCAGTCGCGATGGCCTGCACGTAGTAGTCGCGGACAGAGAACATAACAAAACGGCCGTTCTTGATCTCCTTCACTTTCAGCTCATCGAAAGTGTGGGGGATGTCAGCTAAAACCAGATGGTCAAAGGCTTCACCAGGGTGGAGCAGTTACAGATTCACGCACAGAGGCCCTCACACGGTAGGCCTTAAGGCACCCAGCAGGAGAATAACAAAAAAAAAGAAAAAAGAAAAGAAAAGAAAAGTAAAGAAAACTGGCAGGCCACGACAGCGAGGTTGGACTGGGCGTGCACCAGGTTGGAGCTGCGGAGGTAGTCCAGACCCCCCTCAGGTAGGACTTGAGCACCAGCCTGGAACCACACGGCCTCGTCAATCTGCACACCAGCGTACTTGACCCACAACTCAGGGTTCAAGCAGCCCCAAGTGCCCAACATAGCCCGACTTGCATGGATCAACTCGGCCTCACGGTTTGCAGCGGACGTGGTAGGGCTAGCAACCAAACCGGCCGCGTCCCAACCGTAATGTATGTACAATGTATATATATATATATATATATATATATATATGTCCTGCGTAGTGTCCTGTGTGGGGTAGAGAGGGAAAGGGGCAGGGGAGGGAGGGGGAGGCAGGGCGGGCGTAGAGGGACAGAGGCCGCATGTGGGTGCAGTGCGACTTGCGTGCCACAAGCCCAGGGATCAGGGTGCCAGGGGGCGGCAACGTGAAGAGGGAGTGGGAGGGGCGCCTCGCGTATTGCTCCGCGATGTGTATGCCGGGGGGGTAAAGGGAAGACGAAGACAAGGAGACAGAGGGCCAGGGACCCAGGGGCCTGGGAAGGGGGGCAAGGGAGGACGAGGGAGAACGAGCACACAAGGGGCAGGGCTGGGCCCCGGAGCAGGAGCAGAGGGGGGGAGCAGGGAGGGAGGCCTGCCTCGCGAATTGCTCCGCACCGTGCTCGCGCTGGCCGGGGAGCAGAGGTAAGGAAGAGGAGGCGAGAGAACAGAGGGAGAGGGACAGAGAGAAAGGAGGCCAGAGACCCTGCAACCAGGGACGAGGGGCAGGGCAAGGCGAGAGAGGGCGAGCAGACAGGGGGCAGGACAGGGCCAGGGGGCCGGGGCAGGGAGGGGGGCAGAGAGGGAGCGCTGCCTCGCGAATTACCCCGCACTGTGCTCGCGCTGGCCGGAGAGCGGAGGGACCGAGATGGCAGGGCAGAGAAGGGGGTAACATGGTGCCCCACAACCAAGCGAGCCGCCCGCAGCGTGCGGGGGCACTGGGCAAGGCGGGGTGCCGCGGCGTGCTGCCGCAAGGCAGCTTGCCCTCGAAGGTGCAGTGTGCTGTGTGCCTGCGTAGTGTCATGCATCGAGGGTCGGCAGGGACGAGGGAAGAGGACACGGGCAGGGCGAAAGAGGTAGGACACTTAGGAGGTGAGCGAGGGCAGGACAGCCGGAGCAGAGAAAGGGAGCGACGAGGGAGACAGGGGCATGCTCAGCACCAGGCGAGCACAGGGGGCGAGAGAGGTAGCAGAGGGGGCAGGGTAGGGGATAGTTGGCATGCGTCGTGCCGTGCGCCGTGCGCGTCCTGAAACCTACTCTGACCTCATTCATGCATGTGTCATGTCACGTCAACCAAGCCTGGCGCCGAAGGCAGGAAGTGGCACGGGGGGACGGGCACCTGGGGCGCCATCCGTAGGCCCTCTCGTGCGGTGACCCAACCTGTGGCGCAGAGGGGACACGCGCCAGTGGCACCATCCACTGGACCCCCTGCGCCTGTTGCCGTTATTGTGGCGCAGAGGGGACGGGCACCAGCGGCGCCATCCGGTGGGCCCCCTGCGGCAGCGATTATGCTGATCTGATTAACTAGGTGGCCAGAAGATGCCACAAATGAATCCCCCGCCCGTCTCTCCGCGTCTCTGCCATTGGACCTCAGGGGCCTCCATCGCGCTCGGGGGTGGCAGAGGCCCGGGGGAAGAGAGCCACGGCCGCTTTGTAGCCGCCACTTCCAGCGGACTGATACAACGGCACCGGTATCAGGCCGCTCGGAAGTGGATACACAGGCGCCAGGGAGGAGATGGGCAGTCGGCCCCCCTCGGGCTGTTGGGTGCCAAAACAGGGGCCCTCCCCTCGACCAGGGCGGCGGATTGCGCAAGAAGCCTCCGAGGCGTACGGTAAGTCCTCCCCGCTGCCCGCACTTCCTCATCATCCGTTTCCACCCTGGTACGTACCTCCTCCAGTAAGTATGGGCACAGGAGGGAGCAGGCACGGGACACTGAGCACCATGCAGAGACGTGGCGACTACCGCCAAGGGGCAACAGCAGCTGGAGATCCTGGGGTGCGGAGCCTATACCATGGAGAATGGCGGGAAGGCCCAAAGGAGAATCCCCCCCCCCCCCCCGCTGCAGCCAAGTGCCTCAGCCCGTGCTTGCGTCGTGCTTGCGTCGTGCCTGCGACATGCGTGCAACGAATGGAGCCCCCCCCCCCCCCCCACACACCCCCGCCCCCCCAAGGTTGGGAGATGCAGGTAGGGGGGGGGCGAAAAGCGGCCCCGCCCCGAGGACAAAGCGGCAGGGTTGTGAGGCAGCGGGCAGAGGGTGCGGGACGGACCACACGACCGTGCCCGAAGAGAGCAGACGCCGTGCAAGCCCCAGCGAGGGACCACCGGGGGTGCGAACGCAGGGTAGAAAGGGCGACGACGGGAGCCACCAGGCATGCCCCCCCCCCCTGCAGAGGGACCGATGCCGCGCCTCGTGCCTGCGCTGTGCTTGTGTCGTGCCTGCAACATGCGTGCAACGAAGGGAAGACGACAAGCCCCCCCCCCCTGCACACCTCCGCCCCCCGAAGGGCAGGGGATGAAGGAAGGGAGGGGCGGACAGCGCCCCCCCACCCGAGGACAAAGCGGCAAGGTGGGGGGGCAGCGGAGAGAGGGTGCGGGACGGACCACACGACCGTGCCCATAGGGAGCACGCGCCGTGCAAGCCCCAGCGGGAGGGGCACCGAGGGTTCGAACGCAGGGTAGGAAGGGCGACGACGGGAGCCACACGGCAAGCCCCCCCCCCTCCTGGAGAGGGACGAGTGCCGCGCCACGTGCCCGCGCCGTGCTTGCGACGTGCTTACGCCAGAGGACGGGCAGCCAGAACGCCCCCTGCCCCCACCCCCTTCTCCCCGACCCACCCAGGAAAGGGGCGAAGACAGCGAGGAGGTGGCGAGGGGACAGGGGGGGGGGGGCAGAGGACAGACCGACGTGCCAGGGGGAGAGACAGGCGGCGAGCGGTGGAGACGCAAAAAAACAAAAAAAACAAAAAAAAACACAGATCAAAGCAAACCAAAGCGCCAGGGGAAGAAAGCGAGAAGACAGGGACCAAAACCGCGACGACCGGGGGGAGGCCTGGGCGACATGGGCCCGCAAGGGACGCTGGTGAATTACCCGACCTCGGGGGTATGGGGGCCCCAAAGGGGAACCCCCCCCCCCACTGCAGCCTTTCCCTGTGCTTGCGTCGTGCTTGCGTCCTGCCTGCGACATGCGTGCTACAAAGGGAAGAGGACAAGGGCGACAAGGGGGATGACAGTAGCGGATTGCGGACCCCCCCCAAGGACAACGCGGCAGGGTGGGGAGGCAGCGGAGAGAGGGTGCGGGACGGACCACACGACCATGCCCAAAGGGAGCACGCGCTGTGCAAGCCCCAACGGGGGGACCACCGGGGGTGCGACCGCAGGGTAGGTAGGGCAACGACGGGAGCCACACGGCTAGCCCCCCCCTCACCTACAGAGGGACAAGTGCCGCGCCTCGTGCCTGCACCGTGCTCGCGACGTGCTTACGCCAGGGGACAGGCAGCGAGAAAGCCCCCCAACCCACCCCCTACTCCTCCACCCACCCACGAAAGGGGCGAGAACAGCGAGAAGACAGCGAGGGGACATGGGGGCGGGCAGGTGACAGACCAAAACGCCGAGGGTAAAGACGAGTGACGAGCGGTGGAGAAAAAAAAAAAAAAGACACCAATGCGCCAGAGCAGGGGCAGACAGCAGGGGCAGACGGGATACGGCAGGAACCAGGAGGCACCGCAAGGGGCGCGGGAAACGGGGACGCCCCTTGGGAAGGGAGCTGGGAGGGAGGGACCAACACCGCAGCGAACGGCGGGGGGCTTGGGAGGCAAGAGCCTGCAAAAGACGCTGGTGAGGTACCCGACCTCAGGGGTTAGAGGGCCCCCCCGGTGTCCGTATCGGCCCCACTTGAGCGCGGGCAATAAGGTGGGTTACGCCGGGGATCGTTGGCCAGCAGTCCGAGGTGGCACTGGCCTGGGAGGTGGCCAAGGGGCCTGACCAAGAGCACTGCCCACGGCACGTACTGGGGTTCGTGTCCTGTGACGGGCTGCGGGTAGGGCACACCGTCCATCGGGGTAGGCAAGAGACGCGCCTATCCCCCTAGGACTCCCCAGAGACCCACAGTGTACCCGACCCCGGTGTGGGGAAGGGCCAACGTACCTGGTTACGGCGCAGGTCTATTTGTACGAAGCGGGTACAAATGGACGGCCCGTACAACAGAGTTACACCCTGACGGGGAGTGCATGCATCGGCCCCCCCGTGCAGAAACTCCCGGAGGGAGCGACCAGAGCCAGCGTCGGGCGCCCCCCCCCCCAAAACCCTGCCTGGCAACAAACCCACCAACAACCGGGTGGAACCAAGGAGCACACCTAGGGGGCAAATCCGGGGGCAAAGGAACACCGGAGGGAAGGGGGAGGGGTGCGCAAGAGGGGTGGGCAACTGTGTCGTGCGAAGTGTCGTGCATCGTAAGGCCAGCAGCGAGCGGGACTGGCCACAGAGTCCACCCGTTCTCCCATGTCCATAGCTCACACAGCCTTCGTTACCTAAATGTCGCTATCTGTCCCCACCAATCCCGCAGAGTTGCCAGCCTTCCGGCGACGTGCCCGGCGCCTGGTAGACACGGTGTCTGATCTCGTCAGACACGGGCCGCACACGTATGCGGCGTTCCAGGTGCGCGTGGAGGCAAACCGTCCGGCCAGGGACAACGAATGGGACCACTTTGTCGACGTCTGCTTGCGGCAGATGTTGGCCCGTGATCCCCACCCGTACAACGCGCCTGACGTTCAGGCGCGGTTTGCAGCGGGCACGGTGCCGTTCGGGGTCCACTTGCTCGACCGACTACTCCGATGTCTACAAGATCTCGGGCAGCCTGAGGACGCGCAGCGCGGGCAGCACCCATTGGGACCGGCGGGGCGGCCGAGGTATGCGGCGCCGGGTGTGTTTCCGATGCTGCCGCCCCTGGGCCTCGGGCCGATGCCCTTCCCGCCTTTTGGGGCTCACCACCACTACCAACTCCATCTCCATCACCTACTTCATCAACCCGTCGGGTTCCCAATGATGCAGCATCACTTCCCACACCAACACGTACACCCGGCGGCTGTGCCACAGCTCCCCGTCCACCTTCACCATCACCATCACCATCACTGTCCGCACAAGCATGTGGAGTACCAGCATCCCCTGCCCCAGCAGCACCCGGGGCCGCCTCAGGACGCGGTACCGGTGCCGGTACCGGTACCAGTGGCTGCGCCGGGGCGGGGCGCCCAGCAGCAGGGGGTGTCGCAAGGGGAGGCACGTGGCGTGCCCCCGGGCCAGGCGGGGAGAATGGGGGCATCTGCGGCTGCGCCACCCCTGGCAGTGCCCCAGCCGGGGCATACCGCGGTGGGGTCTCCACCGCGGACGGTCCCGGTGCCGGATCCAGCCGTGCCGCGCGGGGCCCCGCCCGTGGTGCCGACGGGGCCTGAGCCGATGGTGCCGGGTGATGGTCCACCCCCGACACGTGGGATGCAGGGCGCAGCCCCCATGGGGAGGCCTATGGCGGGGGAACAGGCGGGGGATGCGGGGCAGGAGGCGGCAGTGGCCGGCCCGCGAGACATCAGGGAGCTGCTCGCGCAGGCCCTGGAGGCGTATCGGTGGAGAGCCGCGGGGAGCGATGCAGCCGCGCCGGACGGGCTGGGGAGGGGGGCTGACGCCGGCAAGCTGATCGCGCAGGCGCTCGCGGCTGTTGCCCCGAGGGCGGAAGGGGCCAAGGAGAAGCCATCGGAGGTGGTTGCCTCGGGGGGACAGGACGCGGGGCGGGGTGTGCTGGAGGCGCAGACGGCGGCGGAGGGCGGCGGGGTTGTGGAGCCCAGTGGGAGGCGTGCCAAGGAGGAAGGAGTGGAGGACTGGATGTGGGAGTGGCGGGGGTGGCGCCAGGTGGCACCCGGTGAGCCGTGTCTGGCGGGGCTGGCGTACAGCATGGACCTCCACGCGGGCACCAGCTGGGCCCGGCTGCCCGACAACCTGCGGGCACGGCTGAACACGGCGGAGGCGGCAAGGGGTGGAGGCGCTGACGAGCGGCCTCTGGCGCCCTTCCTGCCGCGACCAGACACGCCGCCGGCGATGGATGCCGCTGGGGAAGGGGCGGAAGAAGAGCAGGAGACGGAGGACGAGGAGGACGAGGAGGCGTACGGGCCCGGGGAGTGGGCACTGGCCCTCATGTATGAGGACGACGCCGGGCCCGACGTCTACGCTGGCATGGACGTGGACCCAGCCAACGCGCCGCTGCGGCCCATGCCCCCTGTGGTGCCGCCCCCTCCCCTGGGGAGCTGTGACCGGCGGCACTGCAGGTACCATGTGGACGGGGGTGCCCACAGGCACCGCCTCATGGGCACGGGGCAGCGGGAGGCAGAGATGCTGGCGAGCGCCCTGGAGCGCTACGAGCTCAAGCGCCGAGGGCAGGTCGCCCGGGAGGTGGCCTTGGTGGCCACGTCCCCGGACGACGGCCAGGCCCGCTGTTCCAGCTGGGGGATGCGGCGGTCCTGGGTCACCACCCCGGTGATGTGAGGGCGGCCGAGCCCCAGGAAGGCCTCCCCCTGTCAGTGCGCCTGTCCGTTGGGCGCCTGCTGGACAAGGCAGGGCTGGAGGACCTGAGGCGGGACGAAGGCCTGTACGTGGCCTTGTGGCGAGGTGGGGCTGACGCTTGGCGTCGCGAGCAGGCCCTGCGGCCCCTCACGCCTTAGGCGCTGGGATCCCATGCGCTCTTGGTGGCGGTGCACCCCGAGGGTGCAGAGGTCGTGTTCGGCGCGGACCGCCTGCTGCTGACCGGGGATGGCGTGGCCCTCGTCCCCACCTCCAGCAGCTACCGCCTTGAGAGCCGCGGCGCTGACCTCAAGCTGCTGGTGGTGGTGAGTACGCGCCTCGACGAGATCGCTGCCCCCCAGGGGTCCGAACACGCGGTACCGCCGGGGAGTGATGAGGAGGCAGGCCGCGACGGTGACGAGGTGGGGCAGGAGCAACCCAAGGGGGAGGAGCAGCAGCAGGACTAGCCGGAGGTGGCCAGGGAGGAGTTCGACGTGCAGGGCATTGTGGCGGCGGCCCTGGCGGGGTTCACGGATGCTGCGAGCCCGACGCCGATGACGGAGGCACTGGAGGAGGAGGACCAACGCAGGAGGAGTAAAGAGGCACAGAGCGCCGTGGAGCAGGACGAGGAGCTGGAGATCGTGGGGGCAAAGGAGGCGCGTGAGGTGGGTCCACAGGAGCTTGGAGTGGCGGACAAGGCTGGGCCGAAAACAGGGGAGGTGGAAACCTGCAGGCACTGGGCCAAGGGGTGGTGCATGCGGGCAGATGCCTGCCGTTTCGCCCACCCCCGCCGCTGGTGCCGCGGGAGTACCCCAGGAATTACTCCTGATTCTCCAGGCCATGGCCCGTGTGGGGGCCCCCAGCCTGGACCGCAGCCAGGGCGACAGCCGGGGCCACGGAAAGTTGCTGCAGAAATTGGTGGTAAACGCGCAAGGAGGAGGGCTCCCAGCGGTGGGGTATGCGGTGGAGAGTGAGGGCCTGACCGAGTGGGCAGTGGCGTTGCCATGTGGCATGGCGGCCCTGCTCACTCCGTTCCCGGTGGTCCTGTGGTGGGACGTTGTCACCGTACAGGAAGCCAACCTGGGGTGGGTGTGCACGTGGCACACACATCCTGCCGACATGGACCCTCGTGAGTGGCAGGCTAAGGCGGTCGTGACGTACCTGTCCTGGTTGTGGCCGGCAGCGCCGGGTGCGTGGGCGCAGTGGTGGGACAGAGCGCTCAGCTGGGCGAGGCATGGCAGTGCTGTGGCGGCCTGCCCTGACCTCCCGCGCGAGCCCGTCTCAGTCCAGCCGTGGACTGTCTTCCTGCATCTCCCCACGATGGCGGCTCGTCTTGCGGCCACGGACCTAGAAGTCTTGCTGCTGGGAGACCGAGAGGGGCCAGGGCTTCGCCTGGGCCAGGAGCTGGAGGTTCGCACTGCCCGCCTCCCCAGCCCTGTGGACGGGGACATCCTGGAGGGACTCCAGTTCACGCGGTCTGGCGGGGCTTATGTGTGGACCGCCGTCCATCGCCAGATCCCAGACGCGTGGCCCCAGGTGTTCCGGCCCCCTGGTCACGGGCGTCTGGTGGGAGTGGAATGGCGCGTGTGGGCCGCCAACAGCCCATGCCCGCCGGTGGTGGTCCTGCCCAGGAGAACCAGCAACCGGAGCTGGGAGACTGTGGCGGTCTTGTGGGGATGGTTGGCGGTCCGTGGGACCGGTGGCCACGTCTTCACTGCCCGACGGGGCACGGTGATCGAGACGGACAGGGGGGACGGCGTTGCAGCTCACGGCAGAGTCCCTGACCACGTATGTTGTGGTGGCCGTCCTCCAGTGGGGAGCAGACAAGCCACAGCCCTGGCGCGATTCAGTCGCTAGGGCTGTCTGGCGAGACCTGCCGACCCTCAGGGCCGCTGTCTGGCCAGGAGGACCAGGGCGGCATCTCCCGGGCGCACTCCCCTGGCTGTCGGACTGCGGACACGCCTCTCCTCCACCAGCTGAGTTGCAGGGCGCCCTGGAGCACCTGTACTCCAAGCCCAGGCACCACTTCCTGGTGGCCGCGGACCATGGGATGGAGCTCAGCGACGAAGTGGTCGCGCTGGCAGCCAACGTGGTGCAGTGCCTGGCCCCCGACGCCATGATGCTCCCGAAGGAGGGGTGGGAGGGCCAGCGGCACGACCAAACCCCGTGTGCCCTCCTCATTGCGAGGTACGTCGAGCTGGGGGGCTCAGAGGCGGTGTACCCCGACCGGTCGGAGACGCCGAGCATGCGGCACTGGACAGCCCACCACTTTGTGGCCCCTGACATGCGGTTGACCGTGGACCCGCTGAACCGGCTTGTGGTGTCGGGGGCCCCGTCCCAGTGGCCGCACACATGGGACATGGCGGTCCGGACGATGCGCATGGCACCCAGGGGGCGGAGGGCGGGGTGGCCGGGTGCAGAGCATCTGCTGGCGGAGGCCCGGGCGGCACAGGTGCAGCAGCCAGCCGGCAACACCAAGGACTGTGGCGTGTGCGCCCTCATGTCCGCCATCGCTACCCTCCTCAGTGTGCCGAGGCCGGGCAACCTCCTGTCCGCGCTGGACAGGCGGTGGGTGGCGGTGGTGGTCCTCAACAGGGACATGGGGCCCATGGCGCGTCTGCCGTCCCTGGGGGAGCTGCCTGCGTGGCGGACGTCCAGCACAGCCTGGGGTTGCCCGGGGCGCGCATGCAACATGCCCTGCTGTGAATGTCGGCGGCGTGACCGCCGGCGATCCAGGGGCAGGACGTCTGGCCAATAGCCCGAAACAACATGTGGCAGGCTGAGCATGCAGCTGTCATGTGCAGGGCGCTGCAGGGTCACGCAGCCGCCCTCTCCAGGGCCCCGGCAGCGCAGTCCTCAAGCAACAGGCCGGCAGCCTCGCTGGCACTGCTGCATAGCGTGTCGCGGGCTTGGTGCTGCGTTGTGGCGGCATTGGAGCCCCACTCCTCGGAACTGCGCCTGTACGATTGCCGAGAGGGCACGGTGCTCACGGTCTGCCCCGCCGACCTGGAGGCCCTGCACCTTAGTGCGCTGTGTGGCGACGGGGGCGAGGCGCTGTACCTCGAAGGAACCGTGGCAGGCGCGGCCGCGACGAGCTTCCGCCGGCGGAGCGGAGGAGATGCCCTCCGCCTGGTCATGGCGGAGAACATGGAGTAGTGGCTCCGGGCGTTCTCCACGTCCAGGTGGAAGGTTGAGGGCGACCGGGAGAAGTTCGCCGACGTGTGGCGCCGCTGGGTGGAGGAGCATTTTCCCATGGGGGGAATGCTGCACCTGCCGCAACCATCAAGCGTGCCACCGGTACATCATGCGGCATCCCCGGCCGCGGCGGCGAGGCATGCCCCGAGAGCGGCGCCCAAGCCGCCGCCCAAGAGGAGCCCCCCGCCTCAGTATGGCGCCTATGCCAACACTTCGGCGGTGACTTGGCCACGGAGCAGCGTGGGACAAAGACGACCAACGTCTGCCCCTGGTCTCGGCTGGATGGGGCTTGTCACTGCACATGGAGAGCTGGCAGAAACTGCCGGCCCACCCACCTCCACCCAAAGGACCTGCTGGACCACATCCAGCGGGACCATGCGGCTGATCCGGCCCAACGGGACCAGGCACTTTCGCGTCGGCCCAGGCGAGGTCCAAAGCGCTCATGCTGCCCACGGGTGCCCGCCCTGCGGCGGAGCGCGGGGCGTCCCCGTCGGCAGCCCGATCTGGAGCGATTGGGTCTGCAGCACGACACAGGGCAGTGATTTCCACGGGGAGTACGGCGGCAAGTACATCCTGCAGACGGGCAGAGGGGAAGCCTGCCGCATCTGCCGGGTCTCAGCAGACGACGGCCGCCTCGAGCGGAGGCCCACGGGGACAGGGGCCACCTCGGCAGCCGCCCGCGCCGGCTGCGGCTGGTCCCCCTGAACCTGCTGGTGGCCCCCCTCCGTCCGGTGATCCAGATCCGGCTGGGGGCCCCGGTCCACACGTGCAGCCATGAAGGGGCCCCGCCTCCGACACCCGAGCGGCAGTGTCCTGGAGCGTCCAGGGCTCGATGCGGGGGGACGGCGTACCACTGGCCCCAGGGAATGCTTGACGGTGAGGCGGTGGCGGCGGGCGTCATGAAGGCCGAGGGTGCCATCCTGGGCCTCTTCCAGGAGACCGGCCTGCAGGACCCTCAGGGGGTGGTGCACTCGGAGAATCAGTGGCGTCACCACGGATATCATGCGTACCCAGGGGTGGATGCCCAGGCAGCATCGACTGCAGCGGTGCGCGGCGGGCTCTTGATTGCCCTTCGGGCGGACGTGTTTGCCGCGGAGGAAGTTCAAGACATCGTTGACATAGTGCCGGGCAAGGCCATGGCCCTAGATGTGGTGATCGCAGGTGGCACCCTCACGGTCATCAACGTCCACAGCCCGGGCAGCGGCGGCGACTTCTGGGCGTCTAAGGCGTCCTTCTGTGCTGACGTGGCCATGTACGCGGCAGCCAAGAGCGCGAGTGGCACCAGGGCCGTGCTCCTCAGAGGGAACCTCAACCTATGGCTGGAGTCCCCCTGGCACCCCACCACGAGGAGGTTCCAAGCCCTGTGGGAACAGTGTGGTTTCCATAGGGCAGGCCCGGAACGGGAGGAGGACAGGAGGCCCACGAGGGCAGGGCACCAACTGGACTCCTTCCTTCCGAACTCGCCTCTGGTCCCTTGGGCGGCGCGTGAGCGCCCACACTTGGCGCCGGGGCGGTCTCCAGCGTCGCTGGGTTCGGATCATGGCTGGCGGTTGCCGGCAAAGAGAGGGTCACCAGGATGGCCTACTCGCACGCCCAAGGCAGGCTGCATGCCATACGCCCGGACTCGCCGGGGGTTCGTGAGGCGGCGGCGGCAGTACTGCAGAAGGCCTGCGGGGATCGGCGGCTGCAGGCGTGGCTCTCGTCGGACCAGAACACTGCCACCATGGGCACGTCGGAGGTGCAAGCGGTCTTTGACCTGCTCTACGCCTTCCGTGATGACGTGTCCAGGGTCACGGGAGTACGCATGCCATCAGGCGTGCACCCGCAGTACCCGTACGGGCAGGCGGAGACGGAGGCGTCTCCCGCCCAGGTCCTCTCGGTCCAGCAGGCCCTGGCCTGGCGCGCCCATCAGCAGTGGCAACGGGACGCGGCGGCGGCCGGACTCCACTCCCAGGAAGCGACTGCCCTGCTACAGCACCTCCGGCGGGTGGACCCCAACCTATCCCCCACCTCGGTGGAGGGCCTACGTGCCGCGTTGAACCAACAGCTCCACCAGCTAGAGACAGGCGTGGAGAAACTGCTGGGTGTCCTCAGGAGCAACATGCGCCGTCCATCAAGGACTATTGGCGGGGCAGGGTACCGGATCTGCAGCTCCGATGGACGGCGATACGGGGTGCCATCAATGTGGTGAACTATGCCCCGTTGGGCCTATGGTCCGTACGCTTCCGCGAGTCGGAGAAGGTGCTCCTGGAGGCCCCGGACATCATTAGAGAGGTCCAGAGGTATTGGGAGGCGCTGTACATGCAGCAGCCAGTGAACCTGCCGGCCTTCGAGCGGAATGGAGGTCGGTATAGGACTACACCCTGCAGGACCTTAAAGACGCCATGAGGCAGGCCGTGGCGGACGACAAAGCTCCGGGGTCCAACCGGGTCACGGCTGCCCTCATAGCAGAGCTGCCTGAACCGGTGCAGGGGCTCCTGGTGCACGCGTACAGGGCTATCCTGCGGGGTGCGGACGTCCCGGAGTTCTGGCACGAGGCCATTATCTGGCTGATGCCCAAGGGCACAGCCACGGGCAACCTGGACGAGTATAGGCCGATAGCGCTGGGGCAGCAAGACATGCGAATGCTCATGACTCCCCTCATGTGGAGGTTCACAGCTGTCCTGGCACGCAAGGGACTGGCTGCGGCTTGGCAGTTTCGGGCCATGCCGGGCTTCACGGCGGCTGCCCCGGTGTTCCTGGCCCAGCGCAGGCTGCAGCGTGGGCTGCAGGAAAACCACGTCCTGGCCTTCGGTGTGTCAAAAGCTTTTGACACAGCGCCGCACGGGGCGCTGGCGCTCCTCCTGCGCCACATGGGAATCCCGGAAGAGCTCATCAGGCTCTTCCAGACCCTCAGCTGCGGGTCTCTAGTGCGCATCGTCACGGCGCACGGCCCGACGCCGAGCATTCGGCTCCACAGGGGCCTGCGGCAGGGCAGTGCAGAGAGCGCTGTGCTCTACCTCCTCCTCTTAGAACCTCTCCTGCGGAGCCTGGCCTGCAAGGCCCGGGGGGATGCTCGCCATGCGGTGCCACCCCTGGTGCAGGCGTACTGTGACGACCTCCTGTTGATAGCGCACTCCCTGCCGCATTTCCTGGAGTATGCAGCGGCGAAAGCGCGGTAGCTCACGGACATGGGCATGTCCCTCGACGTCGGCAAATGCGCCTATGCCAATACTGCTCGCATCCATTCGATCATGGTGTGCCTGAGCCCAGGGAACACGGCAGCCGGATGGGTATGCTTACGTGCCAAGGGCACGGTACCATACTTGGGCCTGCGCCTCGATCCCAGGGGGGTGACGACCATGAAGGAGAAACATGTACTCCGGTGTGAAGCTCTGCTTGGCTGGTGCAAGAACACTTTAGGGCCGGCGCCGGTGCCTCATGAGGTGATGGCGGCGGTGGTTGGAGGCATCGTGCGGTACGCGGCGCCCTACCTGTCCGACACGGCGGAGGCGGTGATCAAGCTGAATACTGCCATCAAGGCTGCAGCCCTGCAATTCGAGAAGCTGCCCAAGGACCTGTCCAACGTAGCGGTGCGGTCGGGTCATGGGTTACAGTTGGCGGATGTCCAATTTATCTGCCGCGACTCCGTCGTGGCGACCATGGCTCAACTCACCCACCACAGGTCGACCACAGTCCAGGATGAGCTGCGGGCCATGCTCCGGGACATGCACGTGCAGTACGCAGTGTGAGGGCAGTTTATGGTGCCCTCTGCGTCATTCGCCACGCACGCTGGCAAAACGTGGGTGGACAGGGTACTCCGGGCGATGGGGACTTCTCATGCCATCGTCAGTGTACTCGTGTGTACACGCCCATCTGCCGCAAGTGCAGTGGGCAGGGCGGAAGTGGGTGTCCCAATCCTATTCCTTCAAGGGTAGAGACATATGCGTTCTCTCGGGGCCCCGCACAGATGCGGCGGTACAGTCCCTGACTGATCCCGCAAATGACCTCCTGCATGCACGGCTCCCTTGTCCTGCGCCTGGGCACTGGGCTGTCCAGCTCCAGGAGTGTCATGCGGACCACCTGCACCTTCCGCACGCAGGAGTAGGGCCCCATCAGCTGGACCATGTGTGGTTCACAAGGGTCCGCGACGTCTTTTGGCCGCAGCTGCCTATTCCGTTGACTCACCGGCTAATACACCTGGTGCGCCAAAAGAAGGCCAGCAAACGCAATAGACAGTCCACTGCGGCCGCCCCCCTGTTTCTGTTGAAGGACGTCCTTGAGGGTTACCAGCAGCAAGACGATCCGGCCTCCGTCCCCCTACTCACTCCACACGCCGGGGGCGGCATAAACCCGTCACCACTGCGGGTTGTGCACGGGCGGCCAGCGTTTTCCAGGGCATGCGCGGCCGTGCACGGGTGCAGCGAGTCGGCAATTGTCCTTCTGCTACCAGCAGGCCCTGTCCCGGATCCGGATGAGTACTCGGTCCCGGAAGTGGTTTGGATGTCCAACGTGCCGCACGATCCGCACATCGCCGTCACGTCGTTGCGTGATTGCGGCGCGGTGGAACAGGGATCTGAGGTGGTGTACCAGCCCTCCTGCTCCGCAACGGTTTGGGGGGCAGAGTATACCACTGCCCTGGACGCCATCAAGTCAGTCTGTGGATGTGACCTGGCCTGGAGACGACATGCGGTGTATTGGCCGGAGGTAGTCCTCTCCCCGGAGCTCACGGCCTCCAGTGCGGCGTCCCTTGGAAGAGTGGTGCAGAGCCCCCACTCCAACGTGGCGTGGCTGGAACCCCACCGGTACTGCTGGGTGCCGCTGGCGACTAAAGTCACATCGTCTGACGCGTCGCCCCAGGGGGACGACGCCACAAACGTGGCGGTGGCCAGCCACGGAATCCCCACGTGGACGGGTGCCATCTACGGCACGATCCCAGAGGCAGAGATCATCGGCGCGGCGGCATACCTGTTGCACACGCCCCCGTCAGCGTGCACGGTGCAAGTGGTGGATGCGTCCATCATAGGAGCGCATCTCCGCAGGGCGCAGGAGGCCCTGTACCGTCGCATCAAGGGGCCGACATCACATCTGGTCAGCCAGCACGCACTGAGCTGGATTATGGACGGGCTGTGGCGGCTGCCACGCCGAGTTGGGGGGCCGGACTACTGGGTGCTGAGGCAGAGCTCGCACTTGGCGGCGGTCCCGCTCGAGGCGCCGGACTCTGCCGCGGCCCGTGCAATGGCCCCGCCTGTCCATCTCGTCCTACCAAAGGAGCACGCCATCCTCTTGGTGCCAGGGAATAATGGAGAGCTCCAGCCGCGTGTGCCATCCATGCAAGCCCTTCAGCAAGTCCGGGAGATGGAGTGGCGTTCGCTAGTGGCACGCACCAGGGCGCACACGCACAGAAATATGCTGCCGGCACGTGACGGTCGCTTGTCCACCATGCAGGTCATGCGACGGTGGAGACAGAAGCTCACGCGTATGGCAATACCGGCCCACCCCTGTATCTACTGTGGGGGACCTGACGAGGACATTGGCCACATGCGCCTACTGTGTGCGCGGGACGAGGACGTGGCTGGGCTCCTGTGCAGGCGTGTGGAGGAGTCCACGGCGGAGCTATCCCTGACAGACAGGGCGGTGGAGTTCGTGGCGTGGAGGGAGCACGGCTGCAGGTGGACTGAATCCCTGATGGCGGGTGTCGTCCCCGGGGACCTGAAGCGGCTGTTCGCTGCGGTGCGAGCGGCGTTGTCCCGGGGCCCTGCCAAGGCCAGGCTCTTTGTGGAGGACATTGTCCAGATTGGGGAAGATTTGTATGCCCGCAGGAACCATCGGCTCACGCGGATCATGCAGCTGCCGATGCAAGATCGCACGAGGGCGGTATACGCGTTCCTGCGAGGTCACACACCCTTCTGCCCGCCGGCAGGGAGGATCCAGCAGCGTCCGCCGTGGAACCCGTTTGCTGGCCTTCCCGGCGACCTGCGGGCAACCTTTCAGAGGGCACCGCTGCACGCACTGCTGGTGCCACAGTCGTGCATCGCGCACGAAGAGGCCATGTCCTTGTTCCCTCACTGGATGGCGGCGGTGGCGCAGGCCTTCAGTCAGTGGATCGGTTCCTGGGTGGCACCGGACTTCACGGCATTCAAGGAGTGGTCCCGCGTGGTGTCGGCGCAATCGTGGGCCCTGGTGCGTGGTACCATGGTGAGAAGCCCTGACGGCCAGAGTGATCCCTGGCTTCAGGTGTACGCCAACCATCCAGCTGTGGGGAACGTCATTAGCTGGCCTCGCGAGGTGCTGTTGGTCCTTCAGCAACCTCTGTGCAGTCTCCAAATCCTGGCGGTGGCTGTCGTACTTGACGTGGGTACGTTGTCGCTGTATGACCGGCAGCTGCGACGAGCCATACCAGCGGTCACGGAGCAGCTGTCCATGGCAGTGTTAGTGGGCTCCAAGCAGCTGGCACAGGTACAGGGCGACGACGCGCAAGACCACATCACGAAGGCCATGTTCTCTCTGCCAGAGGGGGACAACCACGTGGCTGCCGATGCCCGTCACACCCTTGACACCCTCGGCCTCGCGGCGTTCATTGAGGCTCGGGCGGGAGGACAACGCTTGGTTCTAGCATCTGCCAGGGGCCCGGGACAGGACGGGGTTCACGTCATCGGGGAGGTCTTACGGGACTACGGTTGGGAGCTCCTGGCGCATGGCACACACAGCCCCATAGTTGCGCGGTGGCCCCGGCTGATTGCGGGCCAGCCGGTGATGCCCGACGGGCGACCGATACTCCGCCCGGTGTCCACGTGGGAGGAAGCGAGGCGGGGCCTCCTCAGTTGTGCCACGGGACGCACGCTGGCGGGTGCTTTGCTCGGACTCCAGGACGCGTGCTGCGATGTATGGCAGGATTTATGGTCGCAGTGCTGTGATGGTAGCTGCGTTCCGTCGCGGTCTGTGCTTCCGCAGCGATGCCACGGGTGCAGGGAAGCAGCGTCAGTTTGGGTTCATCAATGTGCCTCCGTCCCACTATGCGAGACATGTAAGGAGCGTGCCGATAGGGGATGGCCTAAGGCGCGGTGCGCACTGCAGCACTCTGGACAGATGTCCTCAAGTTCCTGGAAGACAATCCAGGGTGGCCTAAAGAGCGTCCGAGTGGAAGGGGTACGGTGCCCTGGAGCGCCGTGGGCAGCCCTGCCCCCGCTGCTGTGGTGGGCGGCTCTGGAGGGCGACTCGCGGATACTCTGGTTGTGGCATCACGGAGGAAATGGTGACGGCGTGGTGGGGGCCGGGAGTGATGCAGATTGATGGGGTTGGGAATTGTGGGTGCACCTGCTACCGTCCCTACGCTGGACGCAGCGGAGGGGGTAGCGCCTGAGAAGCAGTCCCCTCATGGCCTGATTGTGCGGTACTGGTAGGCGGCGCATGACGGCCAACGCGATGTGACAGGTCGTGCCGGCCTGATGGTGAGCCGTACTGCCCCCGTGCATGAGGGTCGGACACGGATGCTTCACCCGCCTGCCCCGGGTCGCCGCATACAACAGTGAGGTGTCATGGGTCGTCCCGACCAGGGTAATAAGGCCCAAACCCCTGTAGGGTATTCCCATGGCACCGGGGTCTCTACTGGCGGCCTGGCTATGGCAGTATTTACAGCGCCCCCTGGGAGTGTTACACGGGGTTGCGGGGACAGCCTCCAGTCCCCGGGAGCGGCGACGAAGCGATGATGTGTGCGTAGAGGGATGTGACGGCGAGGTCGTCAGGTGGGCAGTATGGCGGGTGTCCTGGAGACGGCGTGGCAGCCTCGGAGGGGCTCTCACGGGGGGCACGCGGAGTTCAAGGTGGCGGTGTACTGGCGTCTTGGGGGTATACGCGGCGGTACTGGGGTCCGTACGGGGGGGCTACGTGGCGCTACTGGGGAACCGTACACCGGGGGAGCAGCGGGGATTCATGGCGGTACTGCAGTGTCCCCCTGACCCCTCTAACAACTCAGGGGGCGCGTCGGGGCATCCCCTGGCCCTGTTAACAAACTAGAGGGACCGTGCCTGCGGGCATGTACATAGTCTAACCTCTCACCATGGCCTTGCGG